>JAQPPZ010002554.1:4562500-5812500 GCA_028583015.1 Wollemia nobilis
ACCACACTTTTCTATAGAGAAAAAAAATCTCTTCAAATAATGTTAATGGGGTTTTTATCTACTAACCTCCCTACTATAAATAGAATGCCCATCCAATGCACCACAATTTCAAATACAATAAAAATATAAATTGTAGGAGACCTTGAATCATGTAAGTCAAGACACCTTAAAAAACTATCAGTATTTGAATTAGACTAAGTGTTCTTAATGTCTTTTTTAGTGCATAGCTTCAATAGTGTGGCAATTTGATCCTAAAATTGCCTAACAATAAGGAACAAACCTTGTCAAATCACCACTTCCTACAAAAAATGGAAGTACAAGGGCTTGCTAAAGATGACCAAACAACAAAGAAGAGGGCCTAGGAGTGGAACATCATTCCTCCCAACTCCAAGGTGGATGGCCTAACTATCACTCCATCCACACCAATGTATCATGTATTTGTTGGAATTCATGGACAAGTAGGGTTAGGTTGTTTGCAAAAAGACTTGCAGTGTTAGGTTGTTTGAAAAATGACTTGCAAAGACCACACAAAAGGTGCCAAAAATTAAATTTTAAATTTTAAAACTTCAAAAAATTAATTAGAGAGATGCTCTTAATTTCCAATGAAAACGTATTCTCTTTTGTCAATGAGCGATGCAACTCTAGATATCCATCTGACATTAAGTTTGAATTTGCAATATTTTTTAGAAACCTTCCAAAACATGCATTCATCACAATTGTATGTCAAAAATAAGAAAATACAATTAAAGAGAGCAATAGTAAATGAAAAAAATAAATTAAGGGAGATAATAAGAAGTATAAAGTGGGTGCCCATGGGCACCCTAATATATCACATTTTATTCGTACTTATCATCCCAATGGATACTAATTCAGGAGTATTTATAGTGATACTAAAACCCCAACGAGAGGTTAACCTTAGGCTGACATTGACTTAGTCTTGAGGTTAACCTTACAATAAACTAATAATAAATTACCTTTAAATGAGTTTATCCAAAAGAGTGGATTAATCAATACCACTAAGGGTGAAATATGAAAGGGGCATGTAGGCTTACATGAATATGTCTCTAGGCTTACATAAATTAGGAATGCCCATAATCTTACATAATCATATGCCCATAAGCTATATAAATGGAACTCGTAAGCACCTTATCACACATTTGGCCTTGGCCTAAAGATCATATTACAAATATCTCAATAGATGATTGGTTGAATCCTTATCCTCTTATTTCTAATTCAAAATGACAACCATTGGTCTAGGTATGTCCATATTTTAAATGTCCAAGAGTCAAAGATTATATTAATGTGAGAAAAATTCCAGATCATGGATTTCTATTAGTAACTTGGTTGAATGAGAGGAACTCAACAAATAGCATATGAGATTCAAAATATGCTTTAAGAGTTTTATTTACCTATTTTACATGAAAAGAAGAGTTGGTTTGAAATTTACCAAAATATGGTAGATACTTGGTTAAGTTGGAATATGAGGATTTGGAGCAATCAAAATTTCCTACTCCAAATGTTTCTTTGGAAGAATAATTGGTCACTAGAGGCTCTCCTTAAGGCCTCAACATTCCTTTGGTTAGTATTCCAAAATAAGATTCTTCCAAGAGAGATTCCGTAAAGAAAATAATATCATTGACCTTTTAGATGTGCCTTGTGTGAGAAGGATTTAGAAACATTAGACCATTTACTAATGCTTGTTCCTTTACTCACGTAATTTTGTTAGCTTTTGGAGCCTTAAACTTAAAGGAAATGTGATCACAAGTATTGAAATATGTAGACACCTAAAACACGTCATATTGAGGAGACTACCTATATGGACTCCCTTGAAGACCATATGACCCACCTTGGGCAGCCTTAGGGCTTAAACAGTGGTTTTCACCACTCAAACAAGGGATATTTCCCTTTGCAACCCTGGTCATCCCTCCTAGGGATGGCCTCCAAAGGTTGTCCTACCAAGAGGTCGTCCTACCAAGGGATGACCCCTAGTCAGGGTCATCCCACCCTAGGATGATCGTGCCAGAAGCAAAGCAAAAAAGAGTGGGACATAACTGGCAGCCGAAACCACCAGTTAAACCCGTGCATGAACTCACGCCATAATTTTGCATGTGCATGAGCCAAGATTAGACAAAAAGCATGATGCAATCAGTTCGCATGAGATTTCAAGGAGAAAAGCATTCGTTTTCTCAATGCGAACTGATCCTTCACTTTTTCATGCGTAGGTTGGCACTATTATTAGATTCCTTTCGAGGAATCTATATAATAGTGCTCACCCCTCTTTCAAAAATATACAGAGCTCTCAAATTTTAAGTAACGAAGTGCTGCTAGATTTTGATCAGAGATCCAAACATTTTTGGAAGAATCGAAGTGTTATTCATCTCGACTCCCTAAGAAGGCCATGTTGTTGGACTGCTCCAAGGGATAGAGGTGTGCATTTCCTTCTTTCGCTTGACCTCGCATGCTTGCTTTGAAGACTGATCCAGACCCACCAAGCCGCTGCAACAACACACCCAATCCACCAAAAACACCAACAGATCAAACCTGGAGTCACCTCTGCATCGGCCTTGAGAAAAGGATCTATGGATTAGTGGTCATCTCGCTCAGAGATGGCCCGTAGGTATGACCATCCCGTACAGAGATGACCTCTAGGTTTAGATATATTTTCTTTATTTTTTATTTTAATAGATTTTAACAATTTTCTTACTTTATAGTTCAACTTAGTTAGATTTCATTTCATGCATACATTTATCAAATTTTTATTATTTATCACTTTTATTTATCAATTTATCCACACATGCTATTAACCCCTTTGTGTTCCTTATGTGCAGATTATATTTCTACAAGGAAAGAGGAGCACAAGAGTTTGATATTATCACCCCTTGCGAAGGTCATGAAGAAACCCTCTACAAGATGGTTTATGGATGTGAGAAGACCACATAGTGCACCAAAACTATTTTAGAGAGGAATTAAACCCTTGTATTATGTATTTATTGTATCAAATGGATTGAACTCCCTAAAGGGGATGTGATTGTAATCCATTTTGATAAAAATAAGCTATTATTAATAAAAGGGACCCGATTCATTATTTTCTTGTTTTATCATAGTGTGTTACATTGCATGCTTTTGGTGTTCATTTATTGCTATCATTATTCCTTTATTAGTGCACTGGTTTTCTTACATTTCAATGGTGATCACGATGGGACCTAGTCCCTTATTTTTATTTATTCGATTGATTACTATTTTTTTTGCAGGTTACAGGCTTGACCATCTACTATAGATATGACCCCTATTCAATGATCATCTATCATAGAGATAACCTCTATCTAGCAACCATCCCTCTAGAATATGACCTCTATCTAGAGAGAATAGAAAAGTAGACAGCTGGAACATCATCAAACATAGGCTTTCAAGGTAAGTATGCTCATTCTGACTCTATATTTCTAAGTAAAAATTATAGAAATATCTAAAGTTGTAGATATTTAATACAAAAAATCATTAGTGTCGGGCCTCTATCTATGATCATCTCTAGTCCAGATGACCCCTATCTACAACCATCTCTCTATGAGATGACCCCTTCTAGTGACCATCCCTATATAGGATAGCCCTTATCTAAAGTCATCTCTATCTGAGATGGCCCCTTATCTACTACATACTAGACTGATTGCTTGTTGCTTGACCCTAAGCTACTCATGTAGGGTTCTACATATTATAGGTTTCTAAAATTAAAATATTCTTTACTTAGAAATATAAAATTGAAACATTAATTTTTTATGCATTAGTGAAAGAGCATGGAGTGCTTGATGATTTTATTTCTTTTGCATAAAAATAAAAAGAACCCCACACACCATATTTCACTTTAACATTAATGAGTTGGATTTCATCACCAACCATTAATCGAGACCAATGATGGTGGGCTTCATCTCCATCCATTGGCTCGCACCCTAGAAACTTAGTGGCCAAAAGTGAGTGGCTTCTTGGACTTCATCACTAGGAGGTCCCCTACTCTTGGGTGCACCTAGAGTGGGAAGGTTAGCAGAGCTCTTTTACCATGAGGCTCTTTAAAATAATCAGTGGATGCAATTGTCATTACTATCCATGCCTTAAACATGAGGGTTAAGGGAAAGTGAGGCTTCATCGGTACCAGGACATTAGACAGTCTAGCCCTTAAGGTTACCCTTGAGCCAATATCCAATAGGAAGCCACTTTTTATCATTTGGGTTACATTCCCCGATAGGGGGTGTGCTCAAACTACCTTTTAGTAGTTTTCTATTTTTTTACCCTTAGTTTCATAGGAGATAGGGGTTTTCAACATCAAAATGCACCAAATAGTATAGGAATTCACAACTAAAACTTAAAAGAGATAATCACATTGTTTGATTGTGTGTTTCTTTGTTATTTATTTGGGTAATCAAGACCATGGTAACTACACATGGCCAAGCTCGATCAAGGGCTAGTGTCATAGAATATTTTTAAGGAGGCATGGAATACCTTCGCATCAGTCTAGAGGATATGGCCATTCTTGAATGGCATCCTAGTTATTATAGAGAGTCTGACCTAGAGGAAATCCCCATTTAAGATGCATCTATCGGTCCTTGGTATGATCGAAGTGATGACCTCCATAGTCAAGATACTTTTTATGCTCACCATAGATAAACTCTTCAACACAGAGAAGGTCCTAGTAGGTCGGTGTCATGAGTTCACATTTTAACTCACCCTATACACCAGTTAGAACATGATCAAGAGTACACCCCATGGATGAGGTTAGATGATCAAGCCACTCCACTTGACCATCCATGGATGAGTCAACAATATGCCTTTTTAGATAGGTATGACACTCATCATCCTACTCGAACACCCATGTTAACTCATACAATCCTAGTCAATGAGGAAGAGAGGGATTTTGATAATCCCCCTACTCCTCAAGAAGAGTATTCCATGCAAGCACGTTGTGCCTCTATACCACCTGAGTATGTCGAGCTTACATATAAGCCTGAATACCAAGTTAACATGGCTTCCCTCGATCATGGGAAACAGATAGCTTTTAGGGCTATAGAGCAAGCCAAGTTTCTTCATATTAATACGAAGGTCAATCGGCCCCATACTACTAACCAACTAGATCAAGCCCTTAGGAAGAATTTTGAGAAACAAGCAATGTTGAACTAACTATGATTAGATAAACAATGCTTGGATGAGCAATATCAATTGAGTTAATAGAGACTACAAGAAAATAGGGTGCATCAAGAAAGGCTATATCAAGAGAGATTACAAAAATCCATGCATGAGGTGGTTCCTACACCAAGTACATATAGGTAGTAGATCCATCAAAAGTGCATGGTGCACCAACAAAAACTACCACCTAGACCTAATCAGAACCATCCTCCTCATGCACCCCCTCAATACCATAGGCCCCTACAATATCAAACCAACAATGCTCAATAGGAGCATGAGGCCTATGAGGACTTAGGGTCAGAGTATCAAGATCAAGGGTACCTCAAGTCACATTATGAGGACATGGTTGATGACCATAATCAACCACCTCACCCCATTAGACATATTCCACCTCCCCCTCCTCGAGGGCAAAGGTGAGGAGATGAGATCATTTCTTCTAAAGCTTACAAGGTGCTCACTGAGTGCATTCAATCACTGGAAAAACAAGCTTTAAGAATGGGTTACAAGAAACCCACACTGAGTCAACTTTACAACAAACCACTACATCCTTCTATCCCATCTCCCCCATATCTAGAGCATTTTGAAATGCCCAAGTTAGATAAGTTTAAAGGGGATGATGATGCATAGGAGCATGTCACTAGTTTCATGAACCTATGCTTTCAACTTTAGGATAATGATGCCTTGTTGCTGAGAACCTTCTTGATAATGCTCTTGAGCCCAACCCTAGAGTGGTTCAATCATTTACCAAGGCACAACATTCATAGCTTTGAACAACTTGCAAATGCATTCCTAGAATGCTTTTCATTTAGCGTAAAGAAGAAAGCTACCTTGATTGATTTATATAATCTTTACCAATTTGATGATGAACCAGTCTTGGACTATGGAAATAGGTGGTGAGCGATCATGTCAAAGTTGTCATTTACCTTACCTATGATAGAGCTCACTCATTTATTCACAAGGAGTTGTTCAAAATAGATTTCATTATTG
Source organism: Wollemia nobilis (assembly GCA_028583015.1). Classification (NCBI taxonomy): domain Eukaryota; kingdom Viridiplantae; phylum Streptophyta; class Pinopsida; order Araucariales; family Araucariaceae; genus Wollemia; species Wollemia nobilis. The sequence continues at coordinate 4,568,657 of JAQPPZ010002554.1, forward strand.
TTACAACTCTAACAATATCAAACATTCGAGGAAGCTCTAGCTCAGGCTAAGGTCATAGAGGATATTAAGATTCAAGAAGGGGAAATTAAACTTTGAAAGAAGGAATGGAACAAAAACCCAAAAGGCAACCATGCTCAATAGAAACCCTCAATGGTTAATCAAGTTGTCTTGAATGTTCTAGGGCCTGTAAAGCCAAATCCACCACAACAAGATAATTATCAGGCCCAACCCCCTCTTGCATAGTATAATCGGCCTCAATAGAATCAGGGGCAAAGGCAACAACACTACCAACCTCATAATTATACGCCATTGCCTGAGTCTTTGGCATCACTCTTTAATCGATTATGCGAGGCCAAGGCTATCAACTTGCCAGAGATCCACCCCTTGGATCCTAATAAGCCCAAACCTAAGTGGTATCGAGAGGACCTATACTATCCTTATCATCGAGTAAATGGTCATGACATTCAATCATGTATCACATTTAAGAACAAAGTACAAGATATGCTTGACAAGAATGAACTTCAAATCGATAATCCTCTCACAGCCAACAACCAACAGATGGGCATATTTAAGGATCCACTACCTACACATGAGGTGTCGGTAGATCAAATATGATAGGTAAATGAAATCCATACAACCCCACCCAATCAAGGGTTTGTAGGGATGATTAATATTGTGACACGGAATAGGAGGTATCCAAATCAAGTTGCACCACCTGCAGCTCCAATAAATATTCCTTCCATATCATAACCTTTACCACCAACAAATCCTATCCAAGGTCCTCCACCTCACCCAATGGTGACAATTAGAAGTAGACTTACTCAAAGTCTATGGATGACATCGACTAGACTCTCCATGTATGAGCTAATACAACAATCACAACCACACAGAGAAGCTCTAATGGAGATTCTAAAATTAGTTGAATTGCAAACCCAAGATCCCAACTCATTTATCAATTTTGTGGGGCACATTCAACATTGTAGAGAGCCTATCATTACATTTCATGATCATGAGATCAAGGCAACTCCCACTACTAGGCCCGATCCTCCACTACACATCATTGCTAGTGTGAATCAGATTCCCTACAAGTGGGTCTTGATCGACATAGGTTCCTCAATAAATATCATAACAACTGATGCACTAGAGCACCTTAGCCTTCCAACCTCACATATCATAGCATCTACATTCACCCTCCAAGCATTCAATGATGCTTTATGCTCCACCATTGGCACAATAGTCCTTCCTATTTAGGTTGGGCTAAAGACTATTCCTACATTGTGCCATGTCTTGGAGGGTGCAATGTAGTATAATATATTAGGCGGAAGATGGGGGAGGGACATGAAGTGTATCCCATCCATTTTGCATCAATGTCTCAAGTATATACATGAAGGGCAAGTTCATGTGGTTCATGTAGATCTAGAGCCCTTCAAGTATTGTAATGTGGTGCACCACCCACAAGAGTCTACCTTGCCATCCACACATCTAGACATCAGACCTAATGATCCCATCAAGAGTCTAGATCTAGCACCATAGTTAGCCACCATTGAACCATCTCCATCTCTACCATTGCCATCAATTTCTCTTGATATCCCTTCTTCCTCCTCGGATCCTTCGAGCGAGAAAAAGTTGAAGGAGCCAATCGAAGAGATTCCTCCATCCATTTCCACCATCTTAGTAGAAGATGCTCCAACTCCTATGGACATAGAAGAATCATTTTATTGCTATGGATGAGTCAGTCCAAGCCACACCCCCATCATCATCATCCACCCCACCGTAGGTCATGGTTCATTTGGCCAATCCTAGACTCATTGAGTATCTAGTGCAGAATGTCATATTCACTCCACTCATTGAGTCCATGTAGGACATGGGTAGGCCTCACTTGCCATCACTACCCATTGGTACCATTGTGCCCTTGGGGGTTCCCCCAAACCAAATAAACTTTATTTATGGGGGTCTTGATGATTCCACAAGTCCATCACCTATGGTGGCAGATGATGATGAGCCATTTTCAAGGAATGTCAATTATCTATCAAACCTAAAATTTACCCTATGGTACTTTCACCACTACAATTGGCATGGGAATGGTCTTGGTCGGTATGAATAGGGTCTTCGAACACCTTACCAACCATAGTATCAACTCCCTACAAATAAATTTGGCTTAGGGTATTCCATGTGTATGCCAGATGAACTCCTTGCAGACTCCCTCCAGCACCTTTCCATAGGCTTTGAGGATGAGATTGATGAGAATGATTACGTTGATCCAAGCTATTTTCATCTACTAGGAGATCATCTTCCCATTACAATGGTTTCAATTGAGCCTTCTGACTCTTCTAGTGAGGCATCAGAATAGTATGAGGATGAGATAAAATTAGTGTATCTAGGTCCTACCCACATGTGATGGATTAGCGATCAAGTTCACATAAACTCTCTTTCATCCTCTAATCGAGAACACATAAGTAGTTGGATCTCTACTATAGAAGAAGAGACCAATGAGCAAGAAGAGTCTGGCCTAGCCAATGACCCTGAGAATGATTGGCTTGAAGAGGGTAGTGGATCCACTCAAGATCATGATGACATATCCATTGATTCCTCTTACCATGAGTTTGATGCAATATCCATTGCTTCAGATAGCTTAGAGGATGAAGCAACTATTATTGAGCCTCTCAATGATCTTGATGAATTCTACCTTCATATATTCCCTAGGAGGATGCCCATTTTATGATAGCTACTACCACTAGAAGATCCAATCATCCTAGCTCCTCCTAGGCCTCATCCAGTCATTCCACCCCCACCTCAACCACCTCTAATGCATTTGAGGCCACCCATCTATGATAGGCTCTTTCCACCTATGAATGGAAACCATCCACCATCCATCAATATGGTTTCCATTGATCTGACCATACCACTTCATAATCCTAATGACCCTTCAAAACCTTTGCACCTCAACCATGAGGCCATTGATTTTGATCATACCATGATTCCCCCATCACCCATAGAGTTCTTCCCTTGTGAAGAGATGTTACAACCATTTCATTTCTTCCAAGGGCCATCTAAAGATGTTTGTCAAGCTGAGATCAAACCTGATGAAGTGATTGATTCAACAAATCTAGCTGATGACATCCATTTGATCCCTACACCTCATCAGCTTGAGGAGGGATCCCACATGTCAATTGAGGAAACAATTGATGTGGATATCGGCACCAATCCCATAGTTCCTAAAAATGTCAAGTTGGGATACAGTCTATCCCCATAGGAACAAGCTGATATCATAGCTCTCTTGAAAGAAAAGAGAGAAGCCTTTGCTTGGTCTTATAAAGATATGTTGGGTCTTGACCCGAGTTTGGTCATGCACAATCTGATGCTCGATCCAAAAATTAAACGTTCAAGCAAAATCTTAGAAAGATGCATCCAATAATTGCATTAATGGTTAAATATGAACTTCAAAAATTGTTGGATGTAGGATTCATCCAACCCATCGATTATCCTGATTGGGTCTCCAACATGGTACCCATAAGAAAACCTGATGGGAGGATTCACATATGCATAAATTTTTGAGATCTTAACAAAGTGACTCCTAAGGATGAATTCCCCCTTCCTAACATTGATGCTCTAGTCAATGCAACTATAGGACATGAAATGTTATCCCTCATGGATGGTTTCTCAGGCTACAATCAGATTTGGGTCAATCCTGAAGATCAGCCCAAGACAACCTTTACCACACCTTGGGGGACATTCTATTACAAAGTCATGCCATTTGGTCTTAAAAATGTTGGTGCCACATATCAATGGGCCATGACATACATCTTTCATGACTACATGCATAAAATCCTAGAGGATTACATAGATGATTTACTAGCTAAATCTCTATTGCATCATGAGCACGTAGATGTTCTTAGGAAGGTCTTTGATCGCCTCATCGAGCATAATGTTAGACTTAACCCCAAGAAGTGTGTCTTTGGAGTTACATCTAGAAAACTCTTGGGTTTTATAGTCTCAAAATGAGGCATCAAAGTTGATCCCACCAAAGTCAAGGTGATACTCAAAATGCTTCCCCTACCAACCTTAAGTAGCTTCACAGCTTACAAGGGAAGGTAGCATCTATCCGATGCTTCATAGCACAACTTTCGGATAAATGTTGACCCATGAATCAACTATTACAAAAGGGGGTCCCATTCAATTGGGATGATGAGTGTCAAAAGGCCTTTGATGAGATCAAATAATACCTAGCATCCCCACCAGTTTTAGCTCCACCTCGACCAAGTGTGCCATTTTTACTATACATATTAGCTACCGACTTTGCTTTAGGGACCATGTTGGCCCAAAAGAATGAAGCAAATAAGGAACAAGTTGTTTATTACATCAGTCACACCCTAGTGAGCTATGAGCTCAAGTATGCATACATTGAGAAGCTTTGCCTAGCAGTGGTATTTACCACTAAGAAGTTACGCCATTACATGCTCAATCAAACAATGTATGTCATATCTAAGGAAAATCCTTTGTGGTACATGATGAGTCGGATGTACCATAATAGTCGTACCATAAAATGGATCATGCTATTGATAGAATTTGACCTTGAATTCATAAGTCAAAAATCTATTAAAGGTCAAGTAATTGTTGATCAATTAGTAGAGGCTCCTCTTCAGGACAATCAACCTCTTACCATCGAGTTGCCTGATGATGCAGTTTTTGCATTATCCAACTCGCCAGAACTAGAAGAACCTAAAAATAAAGTTGATATGACATTGTTCTTTGATGGTTCCAAGTGTGAGCAAGGGGTGGCATAAGAATCATGTTCTTCACACCGCAAGGGGCTCCTATACCCCTATCATTTAAACTTGATTTCCTATGCACCAATAATAATGTTGAATACGAGGCCCTCCTTTTGGGCCTTCAAGCAGCTATCACCATGAAAATCAAGAAGTTAAATATCTTTGATGATTCCTTGCTCATTGTCAACCAAGTCAAGGAGATCTATCAATGTAGGTGTCCAATATTATAGTCTTACAAAGCCCTTGTGGATAAGCTTTTAGCTAAATTGGAATGGTATAACATCGAGGTAGTCCCTCACTCATCTAATCATTTTGTAGATACTATGGCTTCTTTGGGATCCTTAATTCCATAGAACCCTTTGGATGATATTACAACCATCCATGTCAAAATACTTTTACAATCAATGATTTCATATGAGGCTTCAAAAGATGATGAAGTTATCCACATGATTCAGATTGAACCATACCAAGAACGGTTCTCTCGCATACATGACTTTTTGAAACATGCTTCCTGGGGGTCTTTGATCCCAAACAATCCTTTTGATAACAACACAATGATTCATCTTAAGGTTGTATCCCAATCAACATTCATACGAGATGAATCTCAAAAGGAGCAAGTAGTTCATTCAGTCAAGACTCAACAATATCAAGATTGGTTCACCCAACTCAAAGATTTCTTGAAGCTTGGTAATATCCCTTCAAGATTATCGCATGCCGCAAAATGAACATTCAAGCAAAAAGTGACAAAATATGTCTTGTTAGGAGATATCTTGTATCATCGAGGCTATGATGGTCTTCTCCTTCATTGTCTAGAGCCCCACAAATCTGCTTGGGTAGTTTTACAAGCTCATGATGGTACTTGTGGTGGCCATTTTAGTGGCATGGCTATCACTAAGTGCATCCTCCAAATGGGCTATTATTGGCCTACTATGGAGAAATATTATTGTGCTTATGTCAAGAAGTGCATGAAATATTAACATCATGCTAATATTTTACATGTACCTTCTCAGGCCTTGCAACCGATTCATTCGGTATGGCCTTTTTCATAGTGGGGTTTTGATTTAATTGGGAAAATCTTACCCCCATATTTTGGCCATCACACATTTATCTTAATGACCATAGAGTACTTTACCAAATGGGTGGAAGCAATCCCTCTTACCACTATGACTGGACCAAGAATTATGGAGTTCATACTCCATAATATCATATGTCATTTTGGTATTCCATCCAAGATTATCTCGGATAATGGGCCTCCATTCAAGAATAAATATGTGTGAGCTTTGACTACAAAGTATAACATTCAACACAACTTTTCTATGCCCTATTATCCACAAGCCAATGGGCAAGCAGAGGCATCAAACAAAATAGTCATTACCATTCTTAAGAAAACTATCAAAGATAATCATAAATATTGGCATCTTCAACTACCTCTTGCATTATGGGCTTATAGAACTAGCATTAGGATGCCCACTGGGGCAACTCCTTTTTCGCTAGTATATGGTATTGAGGCCATTATACCCTTGGAATTAGAGATTCCTTCATTGTGCATATCACTCCAAGAGTTTATCAATGATGATACTACACGACAAGCTCACCTTGATCAATTGACCCTTCTTGATGAATGATGTATTAATGCTCTCGAGCACCTCCACATTTATCAAGATCACCTTAAGTGAGCTTATGATATGAAATTCCATCTTAGGGACTTTAAATTTGGAGACCTTGTGCTTAAATAAAATCAACAAAACTCCAACTTGTCACCGCACTTGCGAGACAAATTCATGATAAACTAGTTAGGCCCATTTATCATCACACAGAAGATAGGGCCTAGGACGTATAGGTTAGCATCTCTTGAGGGTGTTGAGGAGCCTGAACCTCTCAACATCCTCCACCTATGGGTATTTCATACGTAAATACCACTTCACAAAAATCTCCAAAGGCATTTAAGCCCTTTGGTCAATTCACAAAAATCTCCAAAGGCACTTAAGCCCTTTGGTCAACTCACAAAAATCTCCAAAGGCACTTAAGCCCTTTGGTCAACTCACAAAAAGCTCCAAAGGCACTTAAGCCCTTTGGTCAACTCACAAAAAGCTCCAAAGGCACTTAAGCCCTTTGGTCAACTCACAAAAAGCTCCAAAGGCACTTAAGCCCTTTGGTCAATTCACAAAAATCTCCAAAGGCACTTAAGCCCTTTGGTCAATTCACAAAAATCCCCAAAGGCACTTAAGCCCTTTGGTCAAATAAAAAAAAAAATCAACCAAAACAACAAAAACATTAGAAAATCGCAAAAACACAAAAATATTGCATTTTCATTTTGCATTCCATCATGCATTTCATATCGCTGCATTGGCTCACTTGCATTAGGAATGTTCTTTCATTACATTTGCTAGGATAAGGCACCACGCATGTATACTTATCATACTTCTTAATCAACCTTATCCATCATCATCATTTGCAATTTTTCTTATGAGATTTTGCTTATTAAGGGGTCCTCATAAGATAGGGTAGATATCAGATGAACATCAACAATGATGTTTAGATGACCACTGACTATTTTACTACACCTTTTAGTTTACAAAATATCATAGGGAAAACCCCACATTTCACATATCACATCATCCACATTCCCTTTTTGAGTAACTATGTTTTTCAACACAACCAAAAAGGGGCTATGGGGGGGTCACCAGGGGGTTGCGCCCTCCCCCCCCCCCCCCTTCTCCTTTTAAATTGTGGAGAGAAATATATTTAGTTGGGGGGGGGGGGGGGGGGTTGGTGTGACCCCCCCCTATAACAAAAAACAACACAAAAAAAAAAAAAAAAAAAAAAAGAGAGAAAAAAAAAAAAAAAAAAAAAAAAATATAACCCCCCCCCAAAAAGAGGACTCCTCCCCCCCTCCTTTTATAGAGGGGGGGGGGGAGGGGGGGGAGAGAAAAAAAAAACACCCCCCCCCCCCCCCAAAAAAAAAAAAAAAACAAAAAAAAAAAAAAAAAAAAAAAAAAAAAAAAAAAAAAAAAATTTCACCACTAAAGCAAATAAATCCCCTTGCTCCTCATAAAAAATGAGCAAGTCTCCCAAAGAAATCAAAAGAAAAGAAGGGGGTAATGAGCTTGAATCCCTGGAATCCTTAGTTATTCAAAAGTCATGGGATGATCTCCATTACAACAATGGGTTGAATGAAACCCGCCTGGAAATGGGGTAGTCTTACGCGTGGTGATATGTCTATCACATTAGCGACCTTCTTTTGTATAGACCAATGTCAGCTTGTGGATGAGCTAGCTTTTGGTGGCTTGTATTGCCTAGTAGTCTAGTCCAACTACGTCCAAAATTAGGATAATGATGACCATGAGGTGATCCTCATTACAACAATGGGTTGAATGAAACTCGTATGGCAATGGGGTAGTCTTATGCATCATTAATGAACATCACATGCACACACAGGGATATTGAATATCTGGGTCTTCCTAGCAGACTTTTATCTTTCAGAGTCATGTGTAGTCAGTATACATATTTTGACTGGTCAACTAGGGTGTTTGAGTCTCATGAAAACCATGTTGTTTCCCTATAGCATCTTACTGGTCATCCATCCATCATATACATTTTTATCATATTACATATGGTTGGCTTTCAAATGTATGACTTTTGTGAAAAGGTTAACATTTTGATTGATGAATTTTATACATTCTGTGGTGCTTACATTTAGGTTTTTTTGCATCTTAGATTCATTCATTATGTTTTAGCATATAAACATAAAAAAAATCAAAATTTTGCATTAATCATATCATTAGTACATCATCAACACATATCTAGGCATACATCTATGCATCCATACTACAATGTCTAGGCATACATCCATATCCATAATTACATCCATAAAGTGCATCCACACATAAAATAAAAACATGCAATAAACACATGATAGGCCATAATCAAAATCATATCATATATATATATATATATATATATATATATATATATATATATATATATGACATAAAGTCTATCACATCATGATACAAAAATACCCGCAAGCTACAATAAGGTGAGTCATTAGACCTCACACCTAAATAGAGAATAATCCATGAGCGAAGTCAAATAGGGCCTGCACCCCTAGAATCACCTCCACCCTCGACCTCATCCCAATGAGGCTGATCAGATCCATTGGCCTCTCACCCTTGCAAGATATCATGAAACTTGAGCATCGGTTGCCTCAGTGAAGGCTCACTTACCCTGTTATGTCAGCTCTATTGAAATATCCCTGATAAGGCTCATGAAGGTAACCTGCCTCCCAACCACTCCACCTCATCCTCCAAATATATACTCTTGATCTAACCATAATCAAGTGATATAGCAAGCCATTATCCCTTGTAGCTCTACTACCCATACCTGTAGCTTGGCCTCATCGCTTGTGGACTGTCCACCCGTGTCTGCCTACCCCTAAGTTATGGTCAAAGTAGCCACCTGAACCTGTAGAGTATCTCACTCTACTATCCTGGTGATCAATTTTTTTACTGTTGGAAGTTCTGAATCACGATTGTCTCACCCAAAGATGGTCCTCTGACTCCATAAGAGGGATTGTCCCTCCATGAGATAACCTCTAAATAGGGCAAAGCAAGGTACAATTTCCTACCCTAAACCAAAACAACCAACAATAAAAAGCAAACCTACCTACCCTCCTCAATTATGGTGTGATTATTTACCTTAATTCCTTAGCTAATGTTCATTTACCATTTTACTTAGTGGGGTTCATTCCAATTTGCGATAAGCACAAGTGAGAATTTGGTGTTTACCTTTCTCCTTGCGACTCCACTGGCGGTAGAGGTCCCAAGGTGGTCCATGGTGGATAGTGATTCAAACTTCAACAACACTCTACATCAAAAATTCATTCTCCTCCTTCTACGCCTCATTCTCTCTCCAACTGCCAGTTGTGCAAATGATATAAAAAACTTGCTAATTTTGCTTTTATATTTTCAAATTTACGCGATCGTCTTGAGGTCAAATAGTCGCACTTTTTGTGACTGTATTAGGGCCAAATAGTCATACTTTTTGTGACCGTACCACCACGGGATGACCGCTAGATTTGCAAAAAAAAACTCATCATAAAAGCCCCAAAGGCACTTAAGCCCTTTGGTCACATCATCACAAATAACCCCCCCAAAAGCACTTAAGCCCTTTGGTCACATCATCACAAAAAGCCCCAAAGGCACTTAAACCCTTTGTTCATATCCTCGCAAAAAGCTCTAAAGGCATTCTCCCTTTGATCAACATCAAAAGGCTCCAAAGGCACCTAACCCCTTTTGTCACATAAAACCTAAAAAGCTCGAGTGAATATCGTATCTAGTGATTTGCTCTATAAACCTGGTGATTGCAGCAATTGGTTGTCCATGCAATTAGGTAGGATAAGTAAATTTCCATAAGGTCACTCACAAAAATAGTAATAATAATGGGTCAAAGTAAAGGTTGTAATGGGGTCTTATGCCCTTTAAATTTTGCAATAGTCCTAAAAAACCTAAATCAAATCATCTTGATCAAGCAACTCATAGCTTTCATTATTTTTCCATTTCCTCATCGACTCATCGCTTGAGGGGGTAGTCATATAATCACAAAATTTATAATCAAATCAATAATCAAAAAACTCAATCATGCAAGTTGCATTCATTCAAGAATCATTGCCAAAGACAATCATGCCCTTTTTTCTTGGGGTAGATAACAAGCAAAAACTTAAATTAAAATATAATAGGACAGCTCTTCAATTTCCTGTTTGGTATACCTACGGTCATCACTTTGTGGACAAAACGGATGTTCACCCTTGGTTGAAAGGTTTACCAAAACCAAGTTCCTCAACTTGTCAAAATCAATGGTTCGAAGATGCATGTTTCTTCAATGATTGAGGCATTTAATATTTATCAGATCAATGAACATCATCAATCCTCAATTTGACTCTAGGTCATCTATTTTTTTTTTTGCGTTGTGCTTTCACACAAATTCATCCCAAAAAGAGGCATATGTAGACACCTAAAATGCGTCATATTGAGAAGACTACCTATATGGACCCCTTGAAGACCATATGACCCACCTTGGATAGCCTTGGGGCTTAAATAGTGGTTTTCACCACTCAAACAAGGGGTATTTCCCTTTGCAACCTTGGTCATCCCTCTAGAGGCCATCCTACCAAGGGATGGTCCCCAATCAAGGTCGTCCGACCCTAGGACAGTCACACCAGAAGCAAAGCCAAAAAAAGAGCATGATATAACTGGCAACCAAAACCACTAGTTAAGCCTGCACATGAAATCACATTGCAATTTTGTGCATGCATGAGCCAAGATTAGGCAAAAAGCATGATGCAATCAATTTGCATGAGATTTCAAGGGAAAAAACATTTGTTCTCTCAATGCGAACTAATCCTTTGCTTTTTCATGCACAGGTTGGAACTATTATTAGATTCCTTTCCAGGAATCTATATAATAGTGCTCACCCCTCTTTCAAATAGATACCAAGTTCTTGAGTTTTAGTAAAACGAAGAGTTGTTGGGTTTCGATCAGAGATCCAAATAGTTTTTTATGAGAATCAAAGTGTTACCATCTCGATTCCCTAGGAAGGTCATGTCAATACACTACTCCAAGAGATAGAGGTGTACATGTATTTCTTTTGTTCAACCTCGCATACTCGCTTCAGAGATCAATCCAAATTCACCAAGCCATTACAAAAGCACACCTAATATTTCAAAAATACCAATAGATCAAACCTGGAGTTGCCCTCGCATCAACCTCGATAAAAGGATCTATGGATTAGTGGTTGTCTCGCTAAGAGCCGTCGTCCCACATAAAGACAACCTCTAGGTCCAAATATGTTTGCTTTATTTTTTGTTTCAATAGATTTTAGCAGTTTTTCTTATTTATTGTTCAATCTAGTTAGATCTCATTTCATGCACGTATTTATCATATTTTATCATTTATTGCTTTCATTTATCAGTTTATCCACACATGCTATTAACCCCCTTTGTGTTTCTTGTGTACGGATTGCAAATTATAGAAGGAAAGAGGAGCATGAGAGTTTAATATTATCACCCCTTGCGGAGGTCACGAAGAAACCCTCTACATGATGGTTCGTGGATTTGGGAAGACCGCATAGTGCACCGAAACTTTTTCAAAGAGAGTGAAACCCTTGTATTGTGTATTTATCGTATCACGGTGTCGAACTCCCTAAAGGTATGTTATTGTAATGCATTTTGATAAAAACAAGCTATTATTAATAAAAGGGACCCAATTTGTTATTATTAATTTTTATCATAATGTGTCACATCACATGCTTTTGCTATTCATTTATTGCCATCATTATTTCTTTATTGTGCACTAGTTTTCTTACATTTCAAAATAAGCATGCAATGTTATAACTATGATAATGGCAACTTAACATGCATGAAAATATGATAGAAACCTGGATACAATGCTTTAGAAATACTCATATAAGAAAGCTCACAAAAATTACAATGCTCCTCTCATGGAGTTTACAACCTCTCCATGTTAACAAAATGGAGCTACATTGTGACTACTACTACACTAACCTATGCACTCCACAATCCTCACATAAACGCTCACAATGAGGTCTTTATATAGGAAGATAGATTCCTTGCCTCTTACTCAACTATCTTTGATTCCTCACTTCTTAGTTGTATTCATTGTTGTTTTGAAAGCTATTTTCATCTTCTTCTTGGGTAGAGGACTTAGTTGTTTGGTGGCTTCCTTTGAATGGCATTGTAGATTATTTTGTGTATTCCAACCAATTTCTAATGCCTTATCCAACATGCTTTCAATCTTGGGCATCACTTTATCTTTGGCGATGGTGATCCTAGTGATAATAGATAATTCAATCAAACTATTACTTATACTTCTTGAACTATCACTTTGCTGAGTATTGTAGGTTTGATTCTTGTGCTCCGTGTAGATGGTAAATATGGTGGCTCTTGCGCTACGTTGGGTGTCTTTAGACACATTAAAAAAACTAGATTTGTTTGAGCCTTTGGATGACTCTTTCTCTTGCTTCTCGAGGGTCTCTCTTAGGGCTTTATAAAATGCCCACTTGAAGGCTTTGATATGAGCTATATTAAGTTTCCCTACTGCTATGTAATCTACCTCTTTACCTTGAGTATACCTCATTTGTAGAGCTCTCTTGGATGTCTCTAATGTGTAGACTATGATGAGATAGGAAATTTCCTCCCTATGCTTGTAAATCAAGCCTCTTTCTTACTCAAAATGGCTGATACTATTATTCTATTTCTTTGTCTGAGATTGCTTTCACAAAACTGTCTTAGCTCCTTTTCAAATCTATCCAAAAATACTTTGGAAATATAGCCTTTAGTTGCACCGTAGACTTGAAATTTTTGTCTTCCTTTCAAGCTCCTTTCCTTTTTAATATGGTGACTTTCTTCTCCAACCTTTGGAGGTGATATTAACCTTTTTGGTGGCTACTCCTTGCCATAAAATACTGCAAATAAAATACCTTGTCTCTTATCAAATGTTACCTTCAACTCTCTTGTTTTGGCTGAGATAAAATTGATATTATTATTACCTTTAATCCTTGGAAATACCTTCCTTGCTTGGTTATTCTTTCACTTACCAATCCAAGCTTTTCAATGAAATATTTTGCACTATAGATTATGCAAAAACTATAGTCTTATTTTCTTAGAATAAGCAATAGAATGTTGATACGTTTCTTTCTCTTGAAATATACCTAACTTCTATTTTCTTCTATGTGCAATTTTAAACTTGGTAGACTATAACTTTTGTGCTACTTTTGAAGACTTAAAATGATACTTTTGATGCAACCTTTAAACTTTTGTAATTTGTGCTTTATAACTTTAATAGAAATCCAAATATAAAAATCTCAACTAATGAACTTTTGCACCTTTTTGTTGCATACCTTTTTCCTTGTAGATGATGATGATGATAGTGACTTTGGTCACTTAAATTTACTACCTTTTGTATATGTTATTGCAAGTCTTCTAGGCTCTCCAAAATAACTCACTTGCTCACCTTTTTGCAGCTTCAATACTTGACTAATATGTTTCTCAATATTGTAACTTGGTGGCTTAAATGCTCCTTCAAAATGTACCTCTAAAATTTGATCTTTAGCAATCACTAACACTACCCAACTTGTTGTCTTTTTCTATCCTCAAATCTAAAAAAAATTATATTGTAAAGCAGTCAATACCTTCACTGAAAATCTATCCTTGAGTCCCAAAAATTTGGTAGGATCCTCCTCCAGATTGCAGCTGAGATGTTTACTCAAGAACCTTTTAATGATGGCCCCCAAGTATCTTAGATTTGGTGGTTTTCTATATCTTTTATCTTGCTAAATTATGATTTCAAACTAGATCTCCTTCTCAAAGAATTTGAATTTCTTAAGATCTATTCCAAACTACCTTAAAATTTGACAATCTTCTTACCAAACCTTCTCCTTTGGGCTTGTTGTTATATGGCGATAATTGTCCCAATTCCTTAGCTATGACGAGTTTCTCCCTTGGTAGTAATTTATCCAATGAGTTCTTCTAGAAACTCCTTCAATGAGGCTCACCAAGCCTTATTCTTATTTCTCCTTGAGACCTCTCCAAGGTCCTCAACCTTACAAGTTCAAAACCTTCAATGAGACCTTCCTTGGCCTCTTCAATATTCAACTATGGAAGTTTCGTAGTGAGATCTTCTTCTAGGATCTCCTGAATTTGTTGCTACTGAAATCTACAATAGAACCTTTTGTTAGTTCTTCTCAATGCTCAATATTCCACTATGGAAGTTCTTCAATAGGGCCTTCTATGGACCTCTTCTTCAATGTGAATTTTTCAATCTTCAATGGAGATCACCAATCTCCAATATTTGCTAGGACTCTTCTCCTTGAGTCTCTTCAATATTCAATGAAGTCTTCTTTCTAGGACCTCCTTCCTAGATTTACAATCTTTAATGTGGCTTCCTTGGCCACTAGATCTCTCCTCAATATTTCAACTAGGAGTATTTAATATACAAATCTCTCAATAGGGTCTTTCTCCTTAAGCCTTCAAATCTTCAATCCTTATTATTCTGTAACAAAGAACTAATCCCTGCATGAGGAAAGGAACACCAACCTCCATATAATGAAGATGAAGTTCTTCTCTATCTATTGTAGGAAGCTTCCCAACTTCTGAGAGTTAATTTTTTGCAACAAGAAAAACTTAGATGATAGTAACCTAATATTCTTTTTGAAAACTTGTTTCTTATTCAATAAAATATTAGAAATGATAATAAAAATTTCCTTTAACTCTATAGAAAATAACCTTCACTAGTTGGATTGCCAATCTAGTGGATTTAATGCTAAGTTCTAGTCTTCACAAGTTTTTTTCAACTTTGTGGAAAAACTCTAGCCAAAACAATCATGTGGATTTATCTACTTCCTATTATTCTATCTAAAGCTACTTCTATCAAAAAAATCTATTGTGATGGTATTTGCATGAAACGGTGCACAATGGCTGATCTAGTTTGTAAATACTCAACAATAGCAATGGTGATCACTTTGTGGTTTCTTTTGATCCATCGTGTCTCTAATACCACTATTAGCTTTGGAGCCTTAAAATTAAAGAAAATGTGATCACAAGTATTGAAATAAGCATACAATGTTATAACTATGATAATGTCAACTTAACATGCATGAAAATATTATAGAAAACTTGATACAATTCTCTAGGAATACTCATATAAGAAAGCTCACAAAAATTACAATGCTTCTCTCATGGAGTTTACAACATCTCCATGTTAAAAAAATGAAGCTACAGTGTAACTACTACTACACTAACCTATGCACTCCACAATCCTCACATAAACACTCACAATGAGGCCTTTATATAGAAAGATAGATTTTTTGCCTCTTACTCAACCCTAAGACTCGTGTACATGTGGACTACATGCACATTTACATCATTACACATTCTAACACTTGTGCATTTATTAAATTGCTCTAATAAACTATTTATCTCCTAATAAAATCCTAATCTAAATATATACCCATGAAGGCACATTAGTAAATAACCAAATGATGTAATATATTCCAACACATTTGGGGCAACTTTTTCAAAAATAAGAGAATATATTTAGCATAAACATTGAAAGAATTGATAAACTATTGGATTAATTATTTCAAAGCTAAAGCATTATGTAAGAATGAGGGACTGGAGTACAACCCCTTGTTCTCCAATAGAAAAAAATCTAAAGCATTATGTATTCTCTGGAGGATTGGTTTCACCATTAATATGGCTTGAAAGAAATAATATAAATTTTAAAAAATAAATCTCAAAAGCATACTCAAGTTTGGAACCGTGTTGTTACCTCTATTGTAGAGTGTTTACATATATGGTGCTCAACATAGAAAATCTCAAGTGCATAAAAGGGATGCTAGAGACTTGGTTACAAGATTTTGAATAAACATGAAAGGGGCATTTGGATCAGTGGCATTAAAACAAAGGATTTGGTTCAATATATGGTAAACTAGAAAATATTCAAAAATTGGGTTTAGTAGAATTAATATTTAAAAAAAAATGTATTTGACCAAAGCCTGTAGAAAGTCCACGATACCAAAATTATTGAAGGATATAGTTGGGGGCAAAAACAAGGGCCATACTCCATGTGATTTGAACTTGGATCTCCATAAAGTGATCCCAAAGTATTTACCAATGTGTTGTCTTGATAGAGACTTAATATTGATATTGATGGTGCTTCCAAATGAATTTTGGGAAAAGCTGGTGGAGATGGTGTTTTCCAAAATAACAAAGGCAAAAAAATCCTCACTTATAAATCATATAGAACTTCAACTAATAACTATGCAAAGGCTAGGGTACTTCTTATAAGAATTTAAATTGCAATTAAAAATGGAAGAAAATATACTTCAATTGAGGGGAATTCATAGATTATCATTAATGCCATCAACAAAGATGGATGTGGGTATTAGATATAAAATAATATTATTGTTGATGTTTATCAACTTTTGTTGGAGGTAATCTCTTGGCAATGGAGCATATCTATAGAATAAGAAAAGAGCAAATAATTTAGCCAATTGTGGTGTTGATCTTCATGTTAGTGAAATTTAAATTTTAAAACACAATTGGCCTAGTAAGATTTTATCTTTCAATCAAAATAATATCAAAGAGCATAAGACTTTGAGGAAGATGAGAAATATGTTTTTACTTGAGAACAAGGGGTTGTACTCGGGTCCCCCACCCCTGATAAATCACAACTCTCTACTTTAGAGCTTGAGAGTTTAAAAACAGATTCAATTCTCATCCCAACTAAGTTGTTATAGCTAGATACCTACATCATTTTTCATAAAAAGTCTGAAATCTTGATTTTCATTTTTGGATCTTCTTCAATTTTCTATATGAATACACATATTTTAAAAGTTAGCATCATTCTTGTTGATATTTTCTTGCAACAACCTTCACAATACCAAAACTCCACCTTTATTGCATATGCATTGCATCTTAATAGAGTAATATTTTCAAATTTTCATGTTGTCATAGTTTGCTTTACCAGATCTGGATTGCTAGTTTCCTTCCTAAAGTATAAGTGCAACCACAAAAATTGTAATAAATAGTTTATATAAAAACACATTTGTTATAAAATAAAGAATTTATTACCAATGGAAAACAGTAAAATAAATCTTAATCATTAATTGATTCAGACACAAAATTTTATTGTCACCTTCAACTAAACTTACTACTTCCTCTAACCATGGAAGAGATAATTTAATTTCATGATCCTCAACTAAAACCCCTCTATTGGCTAGTCTATCTACACATTTGTTTCCTTCCCTTAACGTATGTGTAAACTTGTTTTTTCAAACTCTATAACAAGGTATTGTATTTCCATAATTATCTTTTGTCTGTTCTATGGAGCATTTTCTTTCCTCAAAATTGCATTTATTACTATTAGTGAATCACCTTCCATCCATACTATGTTCCATTTCATTTGTCTACATATTTTTAACCCTTCCAAATCCACCCAAGCTTTAGCTTCATTATTTGTCTTAAATCCATTATTGAAAGCGTAATGAGACAAAATATCTCCTCTATTATTTCTAATTATTTATCTATCTCCTATTGGTCTTGGAGTTCCTTTAGATGATTCATCAAAATTCAATTTCAACAACTCCACTTCTAATGGTTTCCACTTTATATTATTTGCCTTCTTTTCCCAATGTCATAATTCCATTTGATGAATTGACTCCATCTATCAAGTCTTTTTGCTTCAAGATTAGGGATTGGGTAAGTTGATAGAATTGGTTTAGACTCTCCTATGGCTAAACAAAACTTCCTTTTCATTACCTCTAAATTACTTTCCTTTAAATATTCTTCTATTCCTTTCCAGCCATACAATCCAAAGTATTGTATCTTTTGATATATCCTAGATTCTTTGTAAAGCCTCACTTTTAAAAGTGTTATGCTTTAACAATTTTTCATTTCTTCCATTAATCACCATGCATTTACTAAAAATATTAAGAATCCATTGCCATAGTCTCTAGACTATTGAACATTGTCCTACGAGATGGTCTATACTCTCCTCATTTTCACACAGAACACATTGTGAAGGGCCATGAAACCCCTTTTCATAAGGTTATCATAGGATAAAATTCTTCTATGACCTACTAGCCAAACAAACATTTTGACTTTAAGAATTCTCGGGCTATCCCAAACATCTCTTCATATTCTTGTAGTATTTCTATTTTATTGGTGCTTTACATTATATCCATTTTTTGTTGCGTATTCTCCTTAGTTTTTCAACTTCCAACTCAGCTTACCTTGGCTCTCCTTGAAATAATAATTGTTGTTGTCTTTATGCTCAATTGCCTCCTAGCATTAATATCTTGTATACTTGTAAAAAAATCTTCTTTCCATTTGTATCTTCCTTATGGATCCTTGTACATAATGTTTGAAACCCTATCATATATTTATCTTGAAGTAATATCATCCATGGTTTCAAATTAGATCTATTTTGAGTGGTTTCTATCACACCAAGTATTTAACCAAATATAATTTTTTCTCCCGTTCCCACCACCCATCTTAGACATTTAATCACTATATTAATTGATTTTTTTAAAAATTGTTCTATAGTGCAAAACCATATGGTAGAGAGAATATAATAAATATTAAGCTTGGATCATTGGGCTTAACGCACTTGAATCTCTTTATACAATCTCCAAATTAATTTTCCCCTAAGAGATAAGTTTGCATTTGTAAGAAATATTAAATCGATACCTCCCCTAGTTTTATCATCACACACCTTGCTCCATTTCACCAAAGGAAAATTTCTTTTATCATGTAATCCTGATCATAAAAATGACCGCATAATATAGATTCAACTTTTTTCTATTGATTTTGGTATAGTTGTAGATGCAAAGACGCGACACTAAAAATGAAATTACAAGTAAATACAAAAAGAGACAAATATTGCACAAAACGTTCCAATTTTAATATTGACAATGGGGGGGAGCCAAGTGAACTCTTTGATATAATGCTACTCTCCAAGATTATTCTGATACGATATTACAATGGGCTTGGGTTCTCCGAAACCCTAGAAATAAAATAAAATAGTGTCTTCCAAATATTGCGCCTTTGATCCCAACAGGGTGAGTGGGCTTTGAATATCCGAAGCCGGGCCACTCTAGCTCTAATAGCCTGATGATCTGTAGACCTGCAAGTGACAGAAACAATTAAGGAGTTAATAGCAAATGAGAGGGCTCCATAGAGTGAGACCCTCAAATAATGATTAAAAACCCTAATTGAAAGAAATAGAAAGCAACACTTATAGATATGTAGATTTAACAATAAAAACTCATAGAAGTGATTTACCTTGCTCAATAGTAGATGTGACTTGACCGGGATGATTGATTAAACCCTAACGGATGCTAAAAATAATACGATGGTTTTTTGGGTGGCGATGGACGAGCGAACAACAATGATGAAACGAATGGGGCTGGTTGGAATCTATCCTAGGGTATGCTAAAGGTGCTCAGGGTATTCTTCAGCAGAGAGGCCTCAAGATTCTTCAACGTTCTATTCTTTTAGTATTTCAGCCGTGGGTTTGGGCAATATGAGGGGCTTGTATTTATAATTTAGCTTTAGGGTTTAACTTAGGATTCTTAACTTTACACTTTTGATCGTGTGGCTAAGATTAAGTCATATCCTAGGGCTAAGATTAAATGATGGAAGTGGAATGGATTGAGTGGGATGGATGGTGGGGATTTAATCTAATCGGACGGTGTAGGGTAAATGAAATTATAATTATATAATATAATATTAAATAAATTAAATATAATATAAAATATTAAAATAAAATAATATATATTAAAATAAGTCCTATTTTGGTAGGAAAGGGAAAAATGGACCTTTTGAAGGTGGGAAAGGGGGAAATGGACCTTTTTGAAGGCGAGAAAGGGAAAATGGGCCTTTTGAATGCGGGAAATGGGGATGGAGGACAAGTGGAAGGTGTGATGAATAGGAAGGTGGATGAATGGATGCAATTTGGTGTCTATAGATGCCCCTTTTTGTACCATGTTGCATGAAACACAATATGGTGCAAAAATATGAGACACCTGCATGGGCTATGGGCAACAGAAACCGCTTCTCTTGTTGGAATTGCACATTGGCGTTGAAGACAAAAAGAATGAATAATTTTTAGAGTTCATTTCATAGCTTCCCCCTCAATTGGCGAATGAGAAAATGCTCATGAGCCAATTGAAAAAGCATGGATTTTGTGCAGATGATGAATGAAGGATGAATGATGATGCGATGTGATACCGTTTTTGCTGCAATGGTTGCAGAAAGGAGGTTGGTATATAATACCGTGATGCTTGAAGAATCATGATTGATGATTTGATACCATTTTTGCCCCAATGGTTGTAGAAAGGGGTTGGTGTATAATACCATGATGCTTGAAGAATGATGATTGATGATTTGATACTGTTTTTACCCTAACGGTTGAAGAAAATGGGGTTCATGTATAAACCATGATGCTTGAAGAATGATGACTGGTGATTTGATACTGTTTTTTCCCCAACGGTTGAAGAAAGGGAGTTGGTGTATGAACCATGATCATGTAAGATGTATCCCATTGTGGGAAATCAAAATCGATGTGGTTATCCCAAATTTTGGGGTGATTCAATGTTGTTGAAAAAGATGCCTCACAAGCATCATTGAGTATGCAAGATATGAAAATGCAAAATGACTGAGTCACCATAGGGTTGGCCATTGACTGTAGAAGATTCTTCGTCAATTCCATTATGGAACCAATCAAACCTAGCGAGCTTGTCTACTTTGTGACTATAGTCAGATGAATGAGTGATTGATATTAGTTATCCATGATTTCGCATCCCATGGAAAAGGACGTCAATGATTCATGTTTGGTGAATTCTTCTTGGCAGTGTTTCACTTAGAATTTGAGGTTACTGATATGATTATGATTATTGGTAATGAGATAATTGGTGATGATCACGATTAAGTGTCCTTATTATAAACTATTCATGTTACCAAATTGCATGGATTACTATCGCTACAACCGCCAAGTTTATAGAATAATTTATTGGATATGAGGTTCACTTAGAGCCAACTGATGAGATACCATTTTTACTGTTGAAGAAATGAGGTTGGTGTATAATACCATGATTTTTGAAGAATGATGATTGATGAGATATCATTTTTGCCCCAACGGTTGAAGAAAGGGGGTTGGTGTATAATACCATGATTTTTGATAAATTATGATTGATGAGATACCATTTTTTCCCTAACGGTTGAAGGGGATTTTGATGATGTGAAAATGTGATGAAATAAAATTATATGTATATGTTCTTTGCCCTTAATAGATAAAGGGGGTTTTGATGATGTGAAATGAAGTGATTATGTATGTTCTTTTCCCTTAACAGATAAAGGGATTTTTGATGATGAAAGTGTTCTTATGGTAGTCTATCCATCCTATCGAATTGGATGGATAACCAGTCACTGCAACCACCGGGTTTATAATATCAAACACTAAATACAAGGTTCACTTTATAGGAATGCAAATGTGATCTATTTTTGCCCCAATAGATGAAGGAATTTTTGAGAAATGAATGAAAATAACATGATTTGTATCTGTTCTTTGCCCTTAACAGATAAAGGGGTTTTTGATGATGTAAGATGAAAAAGTGTCTGTTCATTGCCCTTAACAGATAAAGGGGTTTTTGATGATGTAAGATGAAAAAGTGTCTGTTCATTGCCCTTAATAGATAAAGGGGTTTTTGATGATGAAAGATGAAAAAGTGTCTGTTCATTGCCCTTAATAGATAAAGGGTTTTTTTTATGATGAAAGTGTCCTTATGGTAGTCTATCCATCCTACCGAATTGCATGGATAACCAATCACTACAACCACCATGTTTATAGGATAAACCACTAAATACAAGGTTCACTTGATAGGAATGCAAATGTGATCTATTTTTGCCCCAATAGATGAAGGAATTTTTGAGAAATTAATGAAAATAACATGATTTGTATTTTTTCTTTGCCCTTAACAGATAAAGGGGTTTCTGATGATGTAAGATGAAAAAGTGTCTGTTCATTGCCCTTAACAAATAAAGGGATTTTTGATGATGAAAGATGAAAAAGTGTCTGTTCATTGCCCTTAATAGATAAAGGGGTTTTTGATGATGAAAGATGAAAAAGTGTTTGTTCATTGCCCTTAATAGATAAAGGGGTTTTTTTGATGATGAAAGTGTCCTTATGGTAGTCTATCCATCCTACCGGATTGCATGGATAACTAGTCGTTGCAACCGCCAGGTTTATAGGATAAACCACTAAATACAAGGTTCACTTATGAATGGATAATGATAAAAGAACGTAAATGTGATCTATTTTTGCCCCAATAGATGAAGGGATTTTTGCAATTTGGATGATGTGAATGCAAGGCAAAGGGCGCAACCTTTGATAAAAGAACACACTCTTCTGAACCTAGCAATTGACTTGTTGATGATGTGATGTGATTGAATGATTAAATTGTTTATTGCAAGTGTGGGGAAGGTGTGAAACCTTGAACACCCCCAAGTTCTAGTTGTAATGTTGATTGATTAGGGGAAGGTGTGAAACCTTGAACACCCCCAAGTTGTGATAATGTTTGAACTTTCTAGCGATCTTTGCATATGTGAGTTTTATATATATACTTACATGGCTTTTATGTTTGTGTTATGTTTTTGTGTTAATGTGAATGTAATGCATGTTTAATGAAAATGTTTTTATGGAATGCATTATGGATGATTAATTCAAGCTAAATTATGTATTATTGATGCAAGTAAATGTGTAATGAACCTAAGATATATGAGAGGGATGCATGGTGTTCGAATGATCTTTTTATAGTTCAGAAATTTGTTTGGCCATGTTTGATGTCCACTGTTTTGTAATCAAGGGTACCCAATTTTAACGACTTTATGCAACTTGATGTATGTTGACATGGAAGAAGATATGGATGTTGACATGGAAGAAGATATGGATGTTGATATGGAAGAAAATATGGATGTTGATATAGAATGAGTACTACAACGTTTTCAAAAACTCAAACATACTAGTATTATCAATCAAACTCACTTGGGTTGTCTAACTTTCTTTAGGACCAATGTGTGTGCAAGTGAGGTTCAATTACCAAATCTTAAGTGTGACAATGAACCTATATAATCAAGAACCAGTGTGTGTGCATGTGAAGTTCATTGACCCACTATGAGTAAATTGGGCATGACTTGTTATGGAGATGACCTGAAGCTAGCCTGTCCTTATGTGTGATCAGAGGTCTTCTTGTTTGCCAAGGAGACATGTCGGCCCACATGAGCTTACTCCACTACCAGCCAGGCGTCTATAGCCCTGGTGAAGATTCACTCCATAGTCCAATGGGATTTGATACGTTAGACCTTAGGGATGACTACCCATCCATGCTAGGGACGTGAAGTATGAATCCGTATGACTTGAGGGATCAAGTGTGTTTGGAATTTTATTTGTTAATTTTGTATAGATTTTTGGGGAATCGGATTCTCAATCGAAGTGTGATGAGAATTTTAACCCTATCCTTCTACTCTATGTTTTTATGCTTATTTTTGAAGAGTAATTGAGGTAATAGTGAAAACCATTGTTTTTGCTTTGGACTATGTTGCATGAAGGGATAAGCGAGGATTATCCCTTTTCACTTCAAGGTACTACCCAAGTATGGTACTAATGCTCTTTGGCTCATAATGTTTTTAAGATGTGATGGAATGTGATTGGTTCAAGATTGTATTTGAAATCAATTGGCAATACTCAAGACCTTCTTAATGTGTAAAGTGTATTTTTGGTCCCAAAGAAAATAGGATATTCATTTGGAGGTTGCTTGCTACACTAGTAATGGCTGAGTGATTGAAAATCTAGGCTTTATGATTTTTGACACGAGATGTGGTTTGACATATGGCTTTTGCGAGGGTTGCATGATTTCTTCAAACTAGGTACCCCCAATTGTTATAACTTGACTTTGTATTTGTGGCCATATCATCATTACTAAGTAAGATCATTCGAACGTGGGATGGGATGAATGCAATTATGAATGACTATAGTGGGATGTATATGAAATGTGCAATTATGAATGGATGAATCTAGATGTATGAATGCAAGCGAAAATGAAATGCATGTGAAAAATGCTTATGAATGCGAATGTGGAAGTGTATATGCAAATGCCTATATGTATGCATGCTTATGAAAATACAATTTGATTTTGTTGTTTTGATTTTTTTTTTTAGCCATGTATGTACATATATAGTAATCACAATAAGCATGGAACACTTTCAAGTGTATGATGTTCATCAGTTCAAGTTTGTCTACTCCCACTAACATAGTAAGCTTATGACCAAAGGAGTTGGGTACCTTTGGGGCCTTTTGAAAATTTGATGTGACCAAAAGGATAGAGACCTTTGGAGCCTTTTGAAATTGATGTGTGACCAAAGGGGTTAAGACATTTGGAGCATTTTGAAATTTATGTGTGACCAAAGGGGTTAAGACCTTTGGAGCCTTTTTGAAATTGATGTGTGACCAAAGGGGTTAAGACCTTTGGAGCCTTTTTGAAATTGATGTGTGACCAAAGAGGTTAAGACCTTTGGAGCCTTTTGAAATTGATGTGTGACCAAAGGGGTTAAGACCTTTGGAGCCTTTTTGAAATTGATTGTGACCAAAGGGGTTAAGACCTTTGGAGCCTTTTGAAATTGATGTGACCAAAGGGGTTAAAACCTTTGGAGCCTTTTGAAATTGATATGTGACCAAAGGGGTTAATACCTTTGGAGCCTTTTTGAAATTGATTGTGACCAAAGGGGTTAAGACCTTTGGAGCCTTTTGAAATTAATGTGACCAAAGGGGTTAAGACCTTTGGAGCCTTTTGAAATTGATGTGTGACCAAAGGGGTTAAGACCTTTGGAGCCTTTTGAAATTGATGTGACCAAAGGGGTTAAGACCTTTGGAGCCTTTTGAAATTGATTGTGACCAAAGGGGTTAAGACCTTTGGAGCCTTTAGTGCAGCAGCAATAGTGCAGCAGAAGCAGCAGCCGCCATCAGTCGGAGAGGGGAGCAGCAGTCTCCCATCAAATTCGCCATTGTAGCAGTCGACACTGTAGAAGCTCGCATACTCGTAGTGCGCCCGCCACTTTAGCAGTCCGTGCACGGTAGCGGTCACAAAAATTTTGGCCCTAAAAAAAAAAAAAAAATTGGCAGATTTTGGAGGCAACAAGTTGTGACCGATGGAGCAGCAAGGAGGAGGAGCGAGAGGTCTAGGGGCATCAAACCCTAGGTGTGGGACTTCAGAGGGCAGATCAGCAGACGCGGCAGGTGGGGGCTCTGGCAAGATAGCAGGCCCGCAAGCGGAGGATGTGGACAAGGAAGTTCTATTGGAACCGGTCCAAGGTCGTTGGGCGGATGCGGTTGAAGATTTCTCTGAGGGGGACCATGACTCTATGCGTCAGGATCAAAGGAAGACCCAAGAAGGAGACAAAGAGAAACCTGGCAACTGGAGACCTTCATATCTTAATGCTCTTCGCGGTAAGCAAAAATTATCCGACTCTTGTTTTAATCTAAAATCTGTCAATGGTAGGTTGCACGTCTCGGATTCCTTAGCTCGGCATGTGGCTATGGAGGGCGAACATCTTTGGTGGCTAAATTTATGGGGGTGAGGCCCGACATGGAAGTCATAAGGAGATGGGCCATCCAAAAATGGCAGCCAAGGGCCGGTATGATGATTAAGGCTTTACCCAAGAGTTTTCTTTTGGTGACATTTCAATGTGAACAGGACATGGAAAGGACTCTCCAAGGAGGTCCTTGGTTTTTTGGGAAAAGGGGCTTGTATCTGAAGCGTTGGTCCCCCGATTTCAACCCCCAGACTCAGGTGTTGGATTTGGCTCCTATTTGGGTTAAGATGCCGGGATTACCTCTCGCTTTTCTGAAACGAACAAATCTTGGCTGGGATAGCTACAGAGATTGGATAACTAATAGCTATTGATCCTGCAACCTTGAGCAAAACAAGACTCCTGTATGCTCGCATGTGTGTGTTGGTGGACCTGAGTAAAGAGCTCCCTAAATCCATTATTTTGTCGTCTATGTTTGGCCTTCATACTCAGGTCTTTGAATATGAAAATATGTCTTTTAAGTGTAGTGTTTGTGGGAAGGTAGGGCACCGGGGTATCCACCGCATTTCCAAGAACCAGCCCCCACTCCAAAATACCGATCCTCAAACCCGGAATAATATCCCTCCCCCGCAGATCTCCATTCCTACCCAACCTGGGCCTCAAGGACGTGGAGCTCGAAATCCGAATATCAGAGACCCTGTTCACCCTATTGTAAGCAAGAGGCAACGTTTTAACCCTCCTCCCAAAAATTCCTATGCCCCGAAACCCTCTCACAGGGGATCTGGTCCCTTTGATGGGAACCCTCAAGCTCAACTTGCTCCTAATATGATACAGCAAGCCTCAGAGCCAAATCACAAAGGAAAGAACCCCATAGATCAACGCCCTGGGGCAAGTAAGTTTGATTGGGTGATACGGGAGGCCTATGGAGGCTCGATGGAAGTGGTCCCATGTACTGCAGAGGAATTTATGGGAAGAAATTCCAAGGAGATCAACATCCCAGTGGAGAACAGTTTTGATGCATTAAATCATTTGAAGGGAGATCAGATGGACAGCCAAGAAGTGGAATTTGAGGTAGAGGAGACTCAAGAGAAGGATTTAGAGGAGAAAAATCAGAGGAAGGAGCAGGAAACTAATAATACAGAGCAAGGATACTTAGGAGGAAGAGGTGAACCACCAAGATCAGTGTAACCCCAAAGCAGGGGAAAAAGAATCTACTAATCAAGAAGCTAAGAGCACGGAATCATCTCCACTTGTCAAAAAGACCAGCTTAACCCGGAAAGCCGATTGTTACCCCAAAGACCAAGACTGACCTACCCAAGATGGTTACTAGACGCCAAGTGAATCCCAAGGAACTTCAACCTAGAGCAGATGTATGGGGATATGGTTCAGTAGGAAGAGGGAAACCTAGCAATGCTACCTTAATGCAGAAAGAAGCAGAGCGAGGAGTGGCTAATGGCACTCAAGCAGTATTGCTCTTTGGGGCGAAGGCTCGAGGATCCAAAGCCCATAAATGAAGATTCTTTCATGGAATATTCGTGGGAGTAATCCTGCAAAAATAAGAGCTTTGTATGCTCTTAAACAAGAACACAAACCGGATATGATTTTACTGCAAGAAACTAAAATGGAGGAGAGTAGAGTTATTCCTTTTAAGAATAGGACTTGGCGAGAAGTTGAAGTAGTAGGCCAAGAGGCCACCGGAACAAGCAAGAGGGTTACCGGTTATGTGGAACAAAAATGTGATTGATAGTAGAGTGATTCTGATGTCTAGTTGGTTTATTTGTCTCTTATGTGTGGATAAAACCATGCGGGAAGAGTGGATCTTAACGAATGTATATGCTCCAGCTTAGACGAGTGGACCGAGAAGGGTTCTTTGGAGTCGCCTAGCTGAATTGAGGGAGACGGTCCCCAACTACCCTTGGATTGTGGCGGGGGATTTCAATTGCTACCTTAATCCCGTAGATAAATTGGGGGGCTCTCAAAGAATAACTCGTCGATATCTACGAGTTTAGAGATTTTGTTGAGCAACATGAGCTAATGGATGTGGACCTGTGTAGATTCTCCTATACATGGTCTAACAAAATATTGAAGGAAAACCAAATTCAGATAAGATTAGATAGGTTTCTTCTTTCTCAAGAATTCCTGGAGAGGTTTGGGGACTCTTCATTAACGGCACTCCCAAGAATCGGGTCTGATCATAACCCAATTTTGTGGGAAACAGGGGAGGACTCTAAGAAAAGATACATCAGACCCTTTTGATTCGAACTTATGTGGTTCCAACATCAGGATCTCAAGGATCTGGTTGCCCAATGGTGGGACAAAAAGTATAATGGTTCGAAACTAGCCCAAGTGGCATGTAAACTAAGGAATGTGAAGGCTAACATTAGAGAGTGGAACAAAACTTCCTTTGGCAATATTTTTGTTAAAAAGGCAGAACTAAAAGACAAGATCAATGAACTACAGGAGAAGTCGAAGTCGGAGCGACTTACGGAGGATCCGAGAAACCAGGAGAGGGAGTTGTTAGCCGAATACCACACGATGCTAGGATTTGAAGAAACCTTTTGGAGGCAAAAATCCAGACTACGTTGGTTAAAGGAGGGTGACATAAATACAAAGTTCTTCCATGTCTCTACTCTTCGCCACAGGAGTACTAACAAAATTAAGGAGATCAAGATGGCCGATGGGTCTAACACCAAAGATATGGAAGACATAAGAAGGGAAGTGGTTGAGTACTTTAAATCGTTGCTAGAAGATGTAAATCCGACTATTGAAGAAGAGGACTCTCTCGTTGGCAGCCATTCCACCCCTCTGAATTGATAATCTTAATGGATTCTTACTTAGTCCTTTCACAAAGGAGGAAATCAAGAAGGTCGTTTTTGACATGGATGGTAACAGCTCCCCAGGACCGGATGGCTTCCCTGCAGCTTTCTTCCAAAAGTTTTGGGATATCCTAGGCAATGATGTAGTGGAAGCTATAATTGAGGCTCAAAAGGACATGGAAATCCCAGAAGGAGTTAATGCTACTTTTTTAGTCCTCATCCCTAAACTAGTGGGAGCAATGGAATTTTCCAGTTTTCACCCTATCAGTTTATGTAACACTCTGATGAAGATTCTCACAAAAACAATCGCCAATAGGTCGAAGGTTATCCTTCCTTTCATCATTGATATGAACCAAGGTGGATTTGTGAAAGGGCGACAAATATTGGATGGTATCATCACAATTCATGAGGTTATTCATTCAATGGTGACTAGTAAGGAAGCAAGTATGTTACTAAAGCTTGATATGAATAAAGCCTACGACCGGGTCTCATGGCGGTTCCTCACCAAGATTTTGGGTAAGTTTGGTTTCGGTCCCCAGTGGATTAAGTTGATTTTTAGTTGTATCTCTACTACAAGATTTTCTGTCATGGTGAATGGGTCACCCTCCGGTTACTTTAAGAGTGAAAGGGGGTTGCGACAAGGAGATCCTTTGTCTCCATACTTGTTTATTATTTTAGCGAAAGCATTGGGTAGGAACATTTCAGCAGCGGTGGCAGATGGTCAATTGGAAGGTTTTAAACCAGCCTCAACAGCAGAGCGGTGTCTCACCAACAGCTTGTGGATGATACAATCATTGTGTCCAAAGCCTCGGTGCCTCAAGCTAGGAAGTTGAAGAGAATTCTAACCAAGTATGAGACGAAGACGAGACAAGACATAAACTATAAGAAGAGTAGCATCTATTTCTTTAACACGTCTGGTGGGAGGGAGGAAAGAATAGCTAACCTCTTCGGTTGTGGAAAGGAGCTTCTACCAGCAACTTATCTAGGCATGCCTATGTTCGAAGGAAGAATGAAGGCTACTTTGTGGAACTCAATCATTGACAGGATCTCCAAAAAGTTAGCAGGGTGGAAGGGCAGCCTTCTCAGCTCACGCAGAAAAGCCTTATTAGTTCAAACTACTTTACGGAGCATTCCAATTTATCGCATGTCTCTATTTAGAATGCCTGCAAAGGTTCGAGCTACATTGGAGCTAATTCAACGCAACTTCTTGTGGTCAGGTTCAGAGGAGAGAAAGAGAATTTCGTTGGTAGCATGGAATCAGGTGTGTGCAAGCAAGGATCAGGGGGGCCTAGGGTTAAAGAGAATGAAAGAAATGAATCAAGCTCTGATTGGCAAACAGGTATGGAGATTTATCAATAATGATCAATTGGGATGGGTAAAACTTCTTAAGGCAAAATATATCAAAAATAATCAGGACTTCCGAAAGCTGATAATCTTCCTAGAGGATCTTATTTTTGGAATTGTTTGCTCGAATGTCGGGAGGTAGTCAGGAAAGGCTTCAGATGGAGAATTGGTAATGGAAGACAAGTGGACTTTTGGAAAGACCCGTGGTTGGAAGAGGCCCCTCTGAAAGATAACTTAGACCTTCAGGTCCTCCAACATAAACTTTTGAAGGAAATGGGAGGAAAAGTAGGGGATTTTATTGATGTAGCACAGAAACTTCTTCTTGGAAGAAAATCACAGTTCATAATCTGTCAGAGCAAGAGAAGGTGGCCCTAACCAAACTCAATGATGCTTTAAGGGTGTTCCCGATTATTCCAGGGGAGGAAGAGATGAGGTGATTTGGGGCTAAACTACAAGTGGGATCTATTCAAGAAAAAGCGCCTATAAGTTAATCCACTCGGGATTCAATGGTCGGACTCCGATTTCGTTATTTGGTTAAATAATTTAACCCCAAAAATAGCTTTCTTCTTTTGGTTGGCAGTTCAAAATAAGATCCTGACAACGGATAATCTACAAAGGAGAGGTTTCCAATTCATCAATCGATGTATCTTGTGTGAGAAAGCAATAGAATCTGTAAGTCATATATTTCTAACTTGTGATTTTTCTTGTACAATCTTCCAAATGATCTTGTCCAAATTTCATATAGATTGGGTCTGTCCAAATAGCATGTCTGACTTCTGCATACAGTGGGCTTCCCCCTTCTGGGCAAAGCTTTTGACTTGGCTCGGAAGCTCGGCTTACCCCATTTTTTATGGGGGATATGGAATGAGAGAAATAAGAGAGTATTTAAAGGACGTAAGAAAGATCCCGGGTTATGTGGTAATAAAATAATCAGAGCTTTGAAAGAAAACTGGAAAACTTTCTTCTTCAAAAATGAGACCATGTCTTTAAGGGAAAGGAGGATTTTGCGTAACTGGGGAGAGGAACTTCCAGACCTAGACATTACAACCAACCCACGGGATGGTGTCAAGTGGATACCCCCCACACAAAAGTGGGTTAAGTTTAATTTTGACTGGGCAACTAAAGGAAATCCGGGGTCGTGGGAGCAGGGAGGAGTTCTGATAAATGAGGAAGGAAAAGTGGTCCTTGCCTTTGTGAAGCCTTTGGGAACTCAAACAAATCATTTTGCGAAGCCCGAGCTCGCATGCGAGCAATGAGAATTGCCGGACTAGAGGGTTATAAGGAAGTTATCTTTGAAGGGGATTCGCTTAATATAATCAAGGCAATTAAGGAGGATAAAGACCCCAATTGGACCATATTGGAGCTTATCCTAGAAGCAAAGATTCATAAATCTCATTTGGTTAATGCCTGAATCCAACACACCTTCGCGAGAAGGGAACCAGAGCGGCGAATCTAATGGCAAATATTGCGGTTCGTTGGGGAGATGCAAATTTGGAAGGATAACTTCCCTCAAGAACTATTGGTGTTGGTTGCTAGAGAAGAGCTAAGATCAAACCTCGTTAGAGCATCGAGGAGATCAGAGGGGCTGATGATGAGTAATCCGATAGATGGAATTAGGCAGAAAAGGCATCCCATTTGCTGGGGCCTGGGAGGTGACAAGTGTACAGTATAGCAACCTAGTGTTAGTAAGTGCTAGGTGTTGTTTGGTTTTTGTTTTATCCTGAATAGTCAAGCGACAAGTATAGGACTGTGGACTCTAAGTATGGCTTAATGTGAGTCTTAGAAAGATCCATTTTGTATTTTGATTATACGGGATTGATGCTAGAACTAGCCCATTTTGACTTTGTAAAAGGTTTGTGGACCTTATAACCACCTCTACCTTATACCAAAAAAAAGACCTTTAGAGCCTTTTGAAATTGATGTGTGACCAAAGGGGTTAAGCCCTTTGGAGCCTTTTGAAATTGATGTGACCAAAGGGGTTAAGACCTTTGGAGCCTTTTGAAATTGATTGTGACCAAAGGGATTAAGACCTTTGGAGCCTTTTGAAATTGGTTGTGACCAAAGGGGTTAAGACCTTGAAATTGATTAGCCACCAAAGTGGCCAGGGAGTGGGGTATGTTTTCCATTACACAATTTAAGTTACTTGTTTTCTTTTGCATTCTAGCTTGAACTATGAAGTGCGTAAACAAAAGATATGTAATTAAATCCAAATAACACCAAACCAAACAATCTTGTGTAGGAATTTTTAAAAGTAAAAGAAAATACAATGTCCTAGGTTTTACCTTGTGTGGCTTACCTCATTCATTATTATTTAAAATGTATTCATTTTTATTATTATTTGATTTACTTACGTTATGGTACTAACTCGAAATAAAATAAAAGTAATAAGTCAAAACAACTTAATGGAAAACACATCAAATCCACCTATTACGTAATGATGGAATGGCTATTGTGTAAGCCATGTTAGTGATGAAAGGGCTATTGGTTAAGCCATGTAAATGATGAAATGGCTAAGGTTGAGCCATGTTAATGATGAAATGGCTAAGGTTGAGCCATGTTAATGATGAAATGGCCAAGGTTGAGCCATGCTAATGATGAAATGGCTAAGGTTGAGCCATGTTAATGATAAAATGATGAAATGGCTAAGGTTGAGCCAATGAAATGGCTAAGGTTAATTCATGTTAATGATGAAATGATAAAATGGCTAAGGTTAAGCCATGTTAATGATGAAATGGCTAAGGTTGAGCCATGTTAATGATGAAATGGCTAAGGTTGAGTCATGTTAATGATGAAATGGCTAAGGTTGAGTCATGTTAATGATGAAATGGCTAAGGTTGAGCCATGTTAATGATGAAATGGCTAAGGTTAAGCCATGTTAATGATAAAATAATGAAATGACTAAGGTTGAGCCATGTTAATGATGAAATGATAAAATGGCTAAGGTTAAGCCATGTTAATGATGAAATGATGAAATGGCTAAGGTTGAGCCATGTTAATGATGAAATGGTTAACGTAAAGCCAAGTTAAATGTATTTTCCATTAAGTTGTTTTGGTTTATTACTTTATTCTGATGTCTTGTTAATACCATAAAGTTCTTACACCCAATATTTAAAGCTTATCAAAATAAAACCAACTGTAAAAACTTGTACAGGAATTTAAAGATAAAAGAAAACAATCAGTCCTAGGTTTCACCTTGTGTGGCTTACCTCATTCCGTATTATTTTCTTCATTAATGTGTGGTTCCTTTTAAAATTGTGTGGTTGGTGTGTTTGATGTTACCTAATATTTATTAAATGAAATGAAGGAAAAATCTATGGTTGGATAGGGCTGCGAGATTCTTGTTGGTAATGACCTCCAACAAGTTTGCTCGGGGGTAATCCTATGGTGTCTAAGGGTAGAGATTTGATGGATGGAGATGAATGCCACCATCACCAAACCTCAAGCAATAGTTGGTGATGAAATCCAACTACTACTGTTAAAAAGTGGAGCGTGCAGTGTGTGATGTTAATTTTATGTTTCTTGTTCTTTATGGTGTGCAAACAATGTTAAATATGACTAATTTCACTAATCTAAATCAGAATCCAACACAAAGATGTAAATTTCATCTAAAGAGCGCATAGTACACCCTTAAAATCCCTGTCTACAAATGATACCCGAAGATATCAAAAGAGCATCGAAGGGTTCTTCCACCTCTCTTCCAAAGGGGCCAGCCTAGGGCAGGATTACTTTAAGTGTCCAAATGTTGGTCCTATTTAGATACACGAAATTTAAGCGATCTTTAATCCTAAAATGCAAAATCTAGGATGCTTTTATGCTTCACATGCACTCAACAATGCAAACAATCACCTAGATCTATGAATTTAGGACAAGAAATGAATTTGAAATATTGAAACACACACAAACCCTAGATATGACTTGCTACAGATTCTTTCTCATATTACTTAATGTTAAACCCAGAAACAATAAAAAATAGTAGTAGAAAACAAAATATGTATTTTGTTAAATGACCAACTATGGTTACAGAACTCACTTGGAAGCCTTAGCTCTACTTCAAATTAATTCCAAGCATAGTCGGGCGCCTACGTAGGCATATGATAGTGCTTACGTAATGTGGAAGAATGCCTGCGTAACACGGAAGGACGTTTGCGTAACGCGGAAGAGCACCTGCGCGATCTCTGGAACTGTTGTAGAATGCTTCAGAAACCCTAGCGACGAACGTGATGACTTTTATGTTTTTTTTAAATCTGTAACAAACAACAATAACAGTAAATTAGCAAGATAGATCTATCAAATAGTGAAACCCTTATGGGGTCCCACCGTGATCGCCATTTGTAGATGCAAAGATGCGACACTAAAAATGAAATTACAAGTAAATACACAAAGAGACAAATATTGCACAAAATGTTCCAATATTAATATTGACAATGGGGGGAGCCAAGTGAACTCTTTGATACAATGCTACTCTCCAAGAGTATTTAATACAATATTTCAATGGGCTTGGGTTCTCTGAAACCCTAGCAATAAAATAAAATAGTGTCTTTCGAAGATTGTGCCTTTGATCCCAACAGGGTGAGTGGGCTTTGAATATCCGAAGTCGGGCCACTCGGCTCTAATAGCCTGATGATCTACAGACCTGCAAGTGACAGAAACAATTAAGGAGTTAATAGCACATGAGAGGGCTCCACAGAGTGAGACCCTCAAATAATGATTAAAAACCCTAATTGAAAGAAACAGAAAGCAACACTTACAGATATGCAAATTTAATAATAAAAACTCATAGAAGTGATTTACCTTGCTCAACAGTAGATGTGACTTGATCGGGCTGATTGATTAAACCCTAACGGATGTAGAAAATAGTGCGGCAATTTTTTGGGTGGCAACGAACGAGCAAACAGTAGTGACAGAATGAATGGGGCTGGTTGGAATCTATCCCAGGGTATGCTAAAGGTGCTCAGGGTATTCTTCAGCAGAGAGGCCTCAAGATTCTTCAATGTTCCATTCTTTTAGTATTTCAGTCGTGGGTTTGGAAAATATGAGGGGCTTGTATTTATAACTTAGCTTTAGGGTTTAACTTAGGGTTCTTAACTTTACACTTTTGATCGTGTGGCTAAGAGTAAGTCATATCCTAGGGCTAAGATTAAATGATGGAAGTGGCATGGATTGAGTGAAATGGATGGTGGGGATTTAATCTGATCGGACGGTGGAGGGTAAATGAACTATAATTATATAATATAATATTAAATAAATATAATATAATATATTAAAATAAGTCATATTTTGGTGGGAAAGGGGAAAATGGGCCTTTTTGAAGGTGGGAAAGGGGGAAATGGGCCTTTTTGAATGCGGGAAAGGGAAAATGGGTCTTTTGAAGGCGGGAAATGGGGATGGAGGACAAGTGGAAGGTGGGATGACTAGGAAGGTGGATGAATGGAAAATTCCTTTTATCATGTAATCCTGATCATAAAAATGACCGCATAATATAGATTAAACTTTTTTCTTTTGATTTTGGTATAGTATACAAGGACATATAATATGTTTGAATGACCTGTAAGATTGATTTAATTAGTTGCACTCTTCCTACTAATGATAACCATCTACCTTTCCATGCCAACAATTTATTTTAAAATTTTCTTATAATTGGATTCCATAATTCTATTCCCATTCTCCCCTCAAATAAGGGCACCCCTAGATAAGTTGCTATGAAATTTGAAGTAACCTGCATATCTCTACTTTGATTCTAGCTAGAGTGTTCAACAAGTAAATTTTGGATTTTTTCATATTAACTTTTTGCCCTAATGCTCGTTCATATTTCTTTAATAAGTGATGGTTTTTTAAGCCTTAATACTACCACAAAACTCATAGGTTAAATATCACAATATTAGACACAATACAATAAGATCAAGATAATGATATGAGCAGAATAATATGAGCAAATTAATATGTATATCAAGGCTAATAATATATCAACTAACATTCAATAATAAACAACAATATGAATGTAGATAGCCTGAATCATACATGTACAAAGCATGTAGCACAATGTACAATATTAATTGCTTAAAATATATGAAATATTTATTACTCATTTTCCTCTTATAATATGATAGTGATTGATTGATTGATCCAATATGTTGCATCCTTATGGAGTATATATCCATAGTAGTATGACTCTTTGGATACTTGACTATTCCTTTCCATATGCCAAGTCTCATGACTCTTGGCTTCTCTATTAGACACTTGCATACTTGATAAACACACGACTCTATATTGTATGCACACCTAGACATGACTCTTGACCTTCACTTTGCACACTCTATTCTAAGACACTTGTGCACATATTTACATTACATATTTGCACTCTTACATATAAGACACTTGTGCACATAGACTTAACTTACATTTGCACACTCACTCACATGACACTTGTGCATTTCCTACACATACACACTTACATGAAAGGGGAAATAATACTCACACTCTAAACTATGACTCAACCCTAATCTAATATTTACAATATGTACCATGAAGGTACCATGGGGGTACATTAGCATGTACCAAATAATATACTCCAACATGTAGCAAGGATCAATGTTATGTGCCCAAGCTCAACCACATGAAACAAGAAAAAAAGGAGAAGATTTTCAACAATGGAGAGAATGAAAAATCATGTCTCTCCCTTTGTGTTATGAAATTATTTATTGAGAAAAATGATATTAGGGTTAGGGTTCCCAAATCCATATTACATGAAATTCAAATGAACATGAAATGACATTACATATTAAAATAACCTATTCTAATGAGGTCTTATTAAAGCCTCATAACAATTAATTAGGAACCTAACTAATAAACATGACCTTGTAGCATTAACATGTCTTCACAACACCCCCTGTATTACATTATTTGGATATTGAAGACTTTAGTCTTCAATCATGGTCTTCATATTGATCTTCAATCTTTGAGTGATCTTGCAATGCATGTGATCTAATTTCCTTGTGAGATAAATTTGGATCATATTTGATCCATTTTCCTTTTCCTTGTTTTTGAATGGTTTCTCTTCTTGTACTTTAGATATTGCACACTTGAATCCATTGTTAGAAGATGCTTCAAAAATGAGACTTTGAAAAAGTCTGGACACTAATGCTTTTTTAAATCTTCTACAATAATTTTCCTTGTACCGACAAAAAATAGATGAATGATATTTTCTACCACAATATTTACATGGGTGTAGACTCCAACAATTTGCATTTTTATGACCAACTCTATTACAATAAATGCATCTTGAAGATATTTTTATTGCTTTATTCTTCTTTCTTAGAGTTTCAAGTTCATCTATCTTCTTGGTAAATAATTTAACCATTTATGTACAACCAAAGCTATTCTTTCCTTATTTTCCATGTAGATAAGTTGTAGATGATGAAAATATTCAATATTTTTAGTAATTTTTGATTTTGTAGTAACAAGATCCAATTTTGTATCCTCATGATTATTTTGTGATCTTGTTGATTTCTCCTTACTATCAATATCATCTATCATTCTTTGAAAATAACATTTCAATTTATTTACAATATCTTCATTATTGAATGCATTTTTTATTTCTTCCATGATATGCAAACAATTGTTAAGATATATTTCCTTTGATGTAGACAACCTTTTAACTCCTAAGTTAAGACAATTCAAAGAATTTCAAAGTTTTTAACTTGAATTCTTATGAAGTAGAAATCCTTGTCTCCCTAGTTTTAGAAACTAAAGAATGAATTTTGCAAATTTTTGTTTTTCTAAGTTTTGATGTAGAAATCCTTGTCTCCAAAATAACTAAATTTACAAATATTCAATTTTTGTTTTTTAAAAAATAAAATAAAATTAAATAGACTTCAAAATAACTTGAAAGCTTTAAAAATAAAATAAACTAATTTGATTCCTTATCACTCCAAACTTAAAAATAAACTTTAACTTAAAAAAAAAATCTTTCAAAAACTTTCTAGATAACCTTATTACTCCTAATGAAGAATTAAAGTAACTTAAATAAATTCTATTCTACTTATCACTCCAATAAGCTTGAATAAATTTAACTCTTCATTAAATAAATCAATAACTATCAATTATCCCTACTTATCACTCCACACTCATAATAAAGCAAATAAATTTAACCTTATAACTCCTAATATCACTTTGAAAAAATAAAACCTTAGAATATGAAAAACCTAAAATTAATTACCTTCAAACTCTCCTACTTTTGTGTGCTTCTCCATGATGTTGCTCTACAAATATTGCACTCGAAATGACTTGTGCAAACAACTCTAAATGGGCTTAGTTGAACAAAGCGTGTCACCATGCATGCCAAGGCATTTCTCTTTCACACGAGGTATGACATGTCACTTAAGATGTTATGTTTCCAATCAAGTAAGGAGGTTCACCTTCAGGCGTTTTACTTCCAAGCATGTGAGGTGTTTCTCCTTCGAACTGCAGATGTTATTCAACAATGATGTTGGCGTTTTTTACTCTACCAACTAAATACCAATGATACATTTTCCTTACTCTCCTAAAAACATATTTATTGTCCTTCTCAGATGATCCAACTTATTTTTTTTAGAGAGTGCTTGATATTCTCTATGCATTGTTTCTCGTAGGATAGAGAGCTTTGATTGACGTTGCTCATCGTTTCCAAGAGTTGTTCATAGATTGCAGATTGATACCATTCAATGTATGGTTGGTACTATTCAATGCTGCTCAAATATTGATGCTACTCAAACATTTTGAGGGCATCATCAAGGTGATGCTCTTACTGCTTGCTTATTTCTCTACATCTGCCTTTAGAAATTTAACCTCTAGTCTTACATTGATCTACATTTTATATAGCTTTATGTCCGACGACTCTGCATTCCTTTGATTACCACTTGTTCTACATTGGCTCTATGTAGATTAGATGGCTTTGGATACTCTTAGTACTGCATTCCAGTTTTAACTCCTCCTTAAGTTGAATGACTTAATCCTTCTCTACTTTACCTTAAGCTGAATGGCTCTACCCTTTTTTCTGCTTTGGAGTTGCACTGAATGGTCCTTCTATTTTTTGTTCTACCTTGAGACTCTTCATGAACCTGGACTTTTGCTTTTGCATTTTTGACCTCGAGCCTCCACCTTAGATTTTAGACTTCTAAGCACAAAACCTAAGCTTTTGCTTTTTGTCTTCTTCTTTTTAATGGCCGCTTGACTTTCTAGAACGTTATAATATAGAAATCTCTTTCTTTATGGCTGCTAAATCTAGAGTCTTCTTTTTAATATCATTATTGTATCTCATTCTCTATATGGTTGCCTCTATCAAGCCTTCATGAACCTTTGTCAAGGTCAATATATAATGACCTAAAATATTATTGAATTTTTTGTCTCTATCTTCTTATAGACTACCTCTATTTTGAATAACTCTTTCAAAATAGATAACCTCGATCTTCTATTACTATTGTTGCAAATTTTATTATATTTATCTTCTTACTATATCAAGGTTTGATTGACCTAAAACTTCCTTTCTCTTATGTCAAGATCCGTCTTCAAGACCTGAATCTTTCTTATATCAAGATCTATCTCCAAGACCTGAATCTATTTTTCTGATGTCAAGGTCTATCTCCAAGACCTGAATCTATTTTCCTTACGTCAATGTCTATCTTCAATACCTGAATATTTAATATCTTACAACTCTTATTAATTTGTTGCTTTATGAAAGCTTTCTTTTTTACTGATATATCTATCTCAAGATTTGATATATCCTTATGTTATTTCTCTTGCACTTAGAAGATAAAATTCTTTTCTATCTGTTGTAGGAAGCTTCTCACACATTTGAAAATTAATATTTGTCGCAACTCTTTCTCAATAATGCATTAGGTCACACCTAAGAATCCACAAACAATGTCAAGGTGACTTGGATGTCCTTGATGCCTTCAATCTATGTCAAGGTGACTTGAATTTCCCTGATGCCTCAATCAAAGTCAAGATGACTTGATTGTCTTGAATTCTTCAACTTCCTTTTGAGTTGATAGAAATCAGTGTCAAGGAATATCTATGTCCCTAAAATCCTTCTATCTCTGAAATCAATGTCAAGGGTTGGCTATGTCCCTAAATGATCAACTATCTTAAAGTTGATACACCTTCCAATATAGTTGAGTCTTGGTCTTCATTGGTTATTCTCTAACCATGGAAATACTTTGTAGTTGAGTCATGGTCTTCATTGGTTATTTTTCAACCCTAGAAAGACTCTAGCCTATCTACTCACTATGACCTTACTATAGAATCTGAGTCGCACTGCATTTAAAGTGGATAGACTCTAAATCAATTTTATCAAACTAGACAAAATTGATTTTTGTAAGTAGCTAAATTAATTCTACCAACTTGGATAGAATCTGATGATAGCTCTAATATCACTAATAGCTTTTTTAGCATTAATACTACCACAAAACTCATGGGTTAAATATCACAATATTTTTGGCTATACAAGGGATCATGGTTGCGAGGAGACTGCTCAGCCCTGTGTGTTGGTTATAGGGGTTTCTCACACTAACCTATAATTTTTTGATCGTTCACAACGGGCGTGTAGTGAATTGAGACACGGATCTACTGTGTGTGTTGAGCCATCTGAAGAGAATGGAGGCAACAAAACCTAAAAACCCAAACACTAGTTCTAGGGTTGTCTCTAGTTTCGAGGTTGGGCATCTTGTACAACCGTTATGAGTGAAACATGAATGCAAAATTTGTAACACTCATAGTTATAGCTACTGCCAACCATGAACGTGCATAAATATAAGTTTTGATGACAATTAGTGGATTTGAATTCGACGATGGCGGGTCAAGGCTTGGATCGAGTAGAAGGGTTGTTTCTAGAGAGTCTGATGGTGATTTACGATTGTCAAAAAGGACAAAGGGCCCTATAGGTGGCCATGGAGGTGGATCCCCAAGTTTTGGATAGTCCCTTTTTCTAGGTGTGTTTTCTTTTGCTTCAGTTGTTGCAAAGGGTTATGGGTCCCAAAACCCTAGTGCTCTGTTTGATCTTTTCCCATCTTGTAATAAGTTGATCATTTTGGATGAGTTGATGGTTGTCACCATGGAGGAAGGCTCATGGAATTTGGTTGGTAAACTTCAAAAGGATAATTTGAATATTTATGCCTTAAGGAGATGGGCTTTAATCAAGAGGAAAATCAAAGGATATTTGGAGATTGTGGTAGTTTCCAATATTGTTTTCTTAAGCAAACTCAATAGTGAAGAAGACTCACAACGTATCCTTGGGGGAGGGCACTGGTTCTTCGACAGAAGGGGGATCTTCCTGCAAAAATGGGGGTCATATTTTGACCTAAGGACTCAAAAATTTAATTTGTCTCCTCTCTAGGTTAGGCTCCCAGATTTGCTTTCCACTTTTGGCATGAAGATATATTGTGAGGTATGAATTTAATCTTGATCGAAATGATTTTTGTCAATATGTGTGTAATGGTAGACCCAAAGGTGGATTTTCCAGACCATATTGATCTCATTTTAAACCAGGGTTCCTGGACCCAATCCATAGTTTACAAGAACAGACCTATCAGATGCTTAGTTTGTAGTAGTTTTAGCCATTCCTCTGGTGCGTGTCCTAAGGATTTTTAGAACAAAATGGAGACTCTTAAAAGGAATCCTCCCAAATAGAACTGGGCTAAGAAGCAACTAGTGGCATCTCAGGGTCATATTGAGCATGAGGACCTGCTTGTAGGGAATGAGATCATGGATGAGTTGGTGGAGATTGATATTAGTAATCCAGGAGTGATAATTGTGAAGAATCTAGATAGTAATCCAAGAGTTGTAGTTGTGAAGAATTTGGATAGTTTTTGCAGTGGCCATTCTCAGCCTGACCAGGCTGTTTTAAAATCTGAAACTCCTATTCCTCAGAAGTTCCTTCAAATTTATTTTCTTGGCCTAAATTCTTAGGAAATGGATCAAGAGGAACATGGTGTTCCTCAAGTTGTAGCTTAAGGTGGTTATCCCCCTT
Organism: Wollemia nobilis; assembly: GCA_028583015.1. NCBI lineage: Eukaryota > Viridiplantae > Streptophyta > Pinopsida > Araucariales > Araucariaceae > Wollemia > Wollemia nobilis. The sequence continues at coordinate 4,610,747 of JAQPPZ010002554.1, forward strand.
TGAAGGTTGTGATGGAGCTCGGTTCTCCTCTGAAGGCTGTGGTTTCTCAAAAAGACGTTCAGTACCATCTCCCTAGGGAGGGAGTACCAAGGACAATATATTCTCAGCCTAAAACAAGAAGCAGTCAGAAAGGCCAGTCGGATTTGGGGGTAAAAAGGAATATTGGAAAACAACCCAGGTTTCGGGTTGTAGATATAGGGGATGTAGATGATCTTCAATTCCTGTCGAAGATTGAAAATAAAAAGGAGCCAAAAGGTAAACAAATTAAGCTTGATTCATTTTTTCAATCCTCTGATCCTAAGGGGGAAATAGTATCAAATCTCATAAATGAATATTTTACCTTGGGCTAGTGAAATGCGAAATTAGTTTTAGTTTTGAGTGGAAGTTGGGGTTATGGTTTTTTATTTCCAGCTTTTAGCAAAGGTCTAGTTGTCTCAGTCAAAAGGATTCAAATAATGCTTCTATGTAGATTGGTGGGTGTCCCACCTCTAGTAGAGATCCAGATTGCTTCATCATGAAGGGGATGGATTTAGTCTCTGCGTTGAGTGGTAGTTTTATGGGTGCAAAATTGATGTAGTTTTCTGTGGTGGTTTTGATCCTTTTTGTCTAGGTGGTAGTTTAGATTTTATTTATCTATTCTTGGCCCGTTTAAATGCTTTTTAGTTTCAATATTTGTGTTAGATTCCTTCTTGGCTGGGCAACATTCTGTTTTTAAATTTTAAACTTTTCTACTGATGTAATTATCGCTTGATAGCTCTCTGGTTGGCAACTTGATCTTTGGTTGAAGTGTTTTGTTACATTTTCGGTGACTGCTCTACCTTGTTAAAAGGTTTGGAGATCCTTTCAAAACTCCTTCGTCCATCTAATAAAAAAAAATATATCACAATATTGAATATAATATAGCCACAATACAGTAAGATCAAGATAATGATATGAGTAGAATAATATGAGCAAATTAATATGTATATCAAGGCTAATAATATATCAACTAACATTCAATAATAAACAACAATATGAATGTAGATAGCCTAAATCATACATGTACAAAGCATGTAGCACAACTTACAATATTAATTACTCAAAATGTATGCAATATTTATTACTCCTTTTCCTCTTACAAATATGATAGTGACTGATAGTGATTGATTGATTTATCCAATATGTTGCATCCTTATGGAGTATATATCCATAGTAGTATGACTCTTTGGATACTTGATTATTCCTTTCCATATGCCAAGTCTCATGACTCTTGGCTTCTCTATTGGACACTTGCATACTTGATGAACACATGACTCTATATTGTATGCACACCTAGACATGACTCTTGACCTTCACTTTGCACACTCTAATCTAAGACACTTGTGCACATATTTACATTACATATTTGCACTCTTACATATAAGACACTTATGCACATAGAATCAAATTACATGTGCACACTCACTCACATGACACTTGTGCATTAGAAATTTACATAACACTTGTGCATTTCCTACACATACACACTTACATAAAAGGGAAAATAATACTCACACTCTAAACTATGACTCAACCCTAATCTAATATTTACAAGATGTACCATGAAGGTACCATGGGGGTACATTAGCATGTACCAAATAATGTAATATACTCCAAAAATTAGTTATTCAAAGCTCTAGACTTGTTTATCATTACCCTCCCAAAAAGGGTTGTATCATCTACAAACTGTTGATGGGTGATGTTGTCGATGCTATTACTAGCCTTAAGTCCATTTATTAGCCCATCTTTGTTACTCTTATTCAAGTTCCTATCCAATACCTCTTTCATAATAATGAACATATATGGTGATAAAGGATATTCTTGTCTAAGACCTCTGTTGGCTTTAAATGATTATGTTATCAACCCATTGACCAACATTGAATATGATACTGTAGAGACACAAGCTTTAAACCATTTGAACTATTTCTTCCCAAATCCAAATTTTGTTAATACTACAAAAGGAAAACCCCAATTAACCCTATCATAGGCTTTACTCATATAAAGTTTTAAGATCATTGCTCTCTTTTCTTGAAGCTACTGAATGCATAACTTCATAAGCTATGATCCTATCTAGAACTTGTATCCCTTTCACAAATCCTCCTTGCTCTTATGAAATAATTTTTTCTAACAATGGTCTTAATCAATTTTCCATCACTTTGGATATTATCTTATATGCCATATTACATAGGCTCATGAGCCTAAATGAATCAAACAATTTTGCATCCTTTTTTTTTTGAATCAAGGTAAGTTATGTTGCATTTGTTTTATAAGGTATGTACTATTTTACCCTAGATTGTTCCACTACCACCAATAAAGAATTATTTACTATATCCCAATTATGTTGATAGAATGTTGCAGAGGGCTCATCTAGCCTTGGGGATTTATCATTATCAAAAGAAAAAATAGCTAAATAAATCTCTTCCAAAGTAATAGGCTCCATCAATTTTCTATTGTCTTCATTAGTTATAACTGAAGGTACTTCTTGTAGTAGTTTATCATAAATAACTTCAAACTTTTATGATCATAGAATATTCTAGTAAAAAAACCTTGCCTCCTTTCCAATATCACTCTAATCTTCAATCTAGACCCCTTCTACTAATTACGGATGTTGATCTATATATTATTGCCATCGTATGATTTTTTTTGTGTTTTTATCTCCTTATTTAACCAAATCTATCTCCATTTTAATCTCCAAAATTTCTTTCTTACTTAAAATATTATGTATTCACTAAACAACTCCCTTTCCTTCAAGATTGGATTACCTTTTTTTAATTTTGAAAGATTCTCTTTTAGTTCTTCTTTCTTTTAAAAAATATTTCCAAAAGTGGTATTGTTCCATTCTTTTAATATAGATGTCATTTATTTAATTTGTTTTGAAAGTGTATACAACCCATCGTTTCGTAAAAAAATCCACATTTGCGCTATCATATCAATAAATTGAGTATGATCGTTCATCTGCTCAAATTAAAATATGATATTTTTTTAATTCACGTACCACCATTTTAACTCTTATTGGCCAATGATTTGAACTAATCCTTGTCAAGGTATTAATTTTAGCACAAGTCTCTACATCTAGCTAATGATTTAAGAGTATAAATCTATCTAATGTTTTTGCTATTAATTTTTGGCCTCTCCTGTTGTTGGTCCATGTATAGTTGTCCTCGTCAAACTCAACCTCCCATAGTTTATTATTTTCCTAACTCCCCCATATGTTTCCCTCTAGATTGGTTATGACATTAAAACCTCCTATGATTATGAATAAGGTTTCTTGCTCTTTACTTCTCACAAAGGCTTCAATCCCACTCCATACTTATAATCTACCTTATTGAGTTGTAGGTCCATAGATATTCATAAGGATGAAATGATTATCTGCAAATTAGCACGTGACTAATGAGGCTATCAAATGCCTAGTTTTATGAATGGTTGCACAAGAGGTTCTAACAGGATTCCAACATGTTAGAATTCCCCCTATAACTTCAAATTCCATAACATCCCATTCACATCTTGCCCATACTGCTTTCATGGTTATAAAAAATTCTTCCATTGTCATTTTAGTTTCCTGGATACAAAGAATATCATACTTATTACTTAAATAGAAGTCCTTGATACACCTTTGCTCTGAGGGGGCATTAGCATCTCTTATATTCCATGAGATGATAATCATGTCTCATTAGGGACTATTAGCCCCAACTGTAAATTACCAATATCATTTTAATTTTTGGTAAAGAGAAGTTCAACCAACTTAGATTGTGTTTCTTTATCTATATTTGCTCTTGCTTCCCTCACTCTTGCTTGATAATTTGAGGGCTTTCTCCTTTTACGTTGCCTATATCAAAAGTAGGTCTTATTATTCTATTCCTCAATATTCTTTCACAACTTTCCTTTTCATTAGATTTATCCTCTTCTGACTCTGCTATGAAAACTTTTGACTTGTGTTGCTTATTTTTTGGTATTTCCTTATTAATGGTCGAGGTATTAACATCTAACATTGCATTTTCTCTACCACATTTCTTCTGTTGAATGGTGCATGGTACTTCAAGAGAGTCTTAAAAATCTTATGAGGTACATTCCTTAGTTTCAGTGGGAATGTTCATCCCTAAATCAATATCATAATAAATAGACAGTTCCTTGTTAATATTATGATCTTGTTGTATTGTGTCCTCTAAGCTCTAATTTGCTTTTTCTTCATAGGCTAAAACCTTAAAAGAATTCGTATTTCTTTCAATATCCTTCCTTACTAGTCTTCGCTTTTTATTTACTTTCATCTACATGGACCTATTTTTTGGAGGTTGAAAACCATCCTCATCAATATCCAATTGTTTGTTTCTTTTGTAGTTTTCTACATATGTTTCTACTGGACTCTTCTTAGGGCATGATCTCTTGATATACCTCACCTTGCGAAATATTTTACATCTAAAAGCTATGTTTTCATAATCTATGGTTTGGATCCACAACTTACCCTCATACTTAAGAATGATTGATTATGGTAAAGATTTTTTTTTGGTATAAGGTAGAGGTGGTTATAAGGTCCACAAACCTTTTACATAGTCAAAATGGGTTGGTTCTAGCATCAAGCCCGTATAATAAAAATACAAAATGGATCTATCTAAGACCCACATTAAGCCATACTTAGAGTCCATAGTCCTATACTTGTCGCTTGACTATTCAGGATAAAACAAAAACCAAACAACACCTAGCACTTACTAATACCACTAGGCTGTTGTATTGTACACTTGTCACCTCCCAGGCCCCAACAAGTGGGATGCATTTTGTACCTCTGCCTAATTCCATCTATCGGATTACTCATCATCAACCCCTCTGATCTCCTGATGCTCTAACATGTTTGATCTTAGCTCTTCTCTAGAAGCCAACACCAATAGTTCTTGAGGGAAGTTATCCTTCCAAATTTGCATCTCCCCAATAGAAACTGCAATATTTGCCATTAGATCCGTCGCCTGGTTCCCTTCTCTAAAGGTGTGTTGGATTCGGGCATTAACCAAATGAAATTTATGAATCTTTGCTTCTAGGATAAGCTCCAAGATGGTCCATCTGGGGTCTTTATCCTCCTTAATTGCCTTGATTATATTAAGCGAATCCCCTTCAAAGATAAATTCCTTATAACCCTCAAATCTGGCAATTCTCATTACCTGCATGCAGGCTCGAGCTTCTGCAAAATGATTTGTTTGAGTTCCCAAAGGCTCTGCAAAGGCAAGGACCACTTTTCCTTCCTCATTTCTCAAAACTCCTGCTCCTGCAGCCCCCGAATTTCCTTTGGCTGCCTTGTCAAAATTAAACTTAACCCACTTTTGTGTGGGGGGTATCCACTTGACACCATCCCGTGGGTTGGTTGTAATGTCTAGATATGGAAGTTCCTCTCCTCAGTTCCGCAAAATCCTCCTTTCCTTTAGAGACATGGTCTCATTTTTGAAGTATAAAGTTTTCCAATTTTCTTTCAAAGCTCTGATTATTTTATTACCACATAACCTGGGATCTTTCTTACGTCCTTTAAATACTCTCTTATTTCTCTCATTCCATATCCCCCATAAAAAATGGGGTAAGCTAAGCTTCTAGAGCCAAGTCAAAAGTTTCGCCGAAAGGGGGAAGCCCACTGTATGCAGAAGTCGGACATGCTATTTGGGCAGACCCAATCTATATGAAATTTGGACGGGATCATTTGGAAGAACTGTACAATAAAATTCACAAGTAAGAAATATATGACTTACAGATTCTATCGCTTTCTCACACAAGATACATCGATTGATGAATTGGAAACCTCTCCTTTGTAGATTATCTGTTGTCATAATCTTATTTTGAACTGCCAACCAAAAGAAGAAAGCAATTTTTAGGGTTAAATTATTTAACCAAATAATAGAAGTCAAAGTCCAGCCATTGAATCCTGAGTGGATTAACTCATAGGCAGTTTTTACTGAATAGATCCCACTTGTAGTTTTGTCCCAAATCGCCTTGTCTCTTCCTTCCCCGGGAATGATCGGGAACACCCTTAAAGCATCATTGAGTTTGGTTAGGGCCACCTTCTCTTGCTCTGACAGATTATGAACTGTGATTTTCTTCGAAGAGGAAGTTTCCTGTGCTACAGCAATAAAATCCCCTACTTTTCCTTCCATTTCCTCTAAAAGTTTATGTTGGAGGACCTAAAGGTCTAAGTTATCTTTCAGAGGGGCCTCTTCCAACCACGGGTCTTTCCAAAAGTCCACTTGTCTTCCATTACCAATTCTCCATCTGATGCCTTTCCTAACTACCTCCCGACATTCGAGCAAACAATTCCAAAAATAGGATCCTCTAGGGAGATTATCAGCTTTCAAGAAGTCCTGATTATTTCTAATATATTTTGCCTTAAGAAGTTTTACCCATCCCAATTGATCATTATTGATAAATCTCCATACCTGTTTGCCAATCAGAGCTTGATTCATTTCTTTCATTCTCTTTAGCCCCAGGCCCCCCTGATCTTTGCTTGCACACACCTGATTCCATGCTACCAACAAAATTCTCTTTCTCTCCTTTAAACCTAACCACAAGAAGTTGCGTTGAATTTGCTCCAAAGTAGCTCGGACCTTTGCAGGCATTCTAAATAGAGACATGCAGTAAATTAGAATGCTCTGTAAAGTAGTTTGAACTAATAAGGCTTTTCCTGCGGAGCTGAGAAGGCTGCCCTTCCATCCTGCTAATTTTTTGGAGATCCTGTCAATGACTGAGTTCCACAATGTAGCCTTCATTCTTCCTTCGAACATAGGCATGCCTAGATAAGTCGCTGGTAGAAGCTCCTTTCCACAACCGAAGAGGTTAGCAATTATTTCCTCCCTCCCACCAGGCGTGTTAAAGAAATAGATGCTACTCTTCTTATAGTTTATGTATTGTCCTACTTTTGTATCATACTTGGTTAGAATTCTCTTCAACTTCCTAGCCTGAGGCACCGAGGCTTTGGACACAATGATTGTATCATCCACAAATTGTTGGTGAGACACCGCTCTGCTGTTGATGCAGGTTTGAAACCTTCCAATCGACCATCACGCCACCATTCGTTGAAATGTTCCTACCCAATGCTTTCGCTAAAATAATAAACAAGGAGACAAAGGATCTCCTTGTCTCAACCCCCTTTCACTCTTAAAGTAACCGGAGGGTGACCCATTCACCATGACAAAAAATCTTGTAGTAGAGATACAACTAAAATTCAACTTAATCCATTGTGGACAAAAACCAAACTTACCCAAAATCTTGGTGAGGAACCGCCATGAGACCCGGTCGTAGGCTTTATTCATATCAAGCTTTAGTAACATACCTGCTTCCTTACTAGCCACCATTGAATGAATAACCTCATGAATTGTGATGATACCATCTAGTATTTGTCGCCATTTCACAAAGCCTCCTTGGTTCATATCAATGATGAAAGGAAGGATAACCTTCAGCCTATTGGTGATTGTTTTTGTGAGAATCTTCATCAGAGTGTTACATAAACTGATAGGGCGAAAATTGGAAAATTCCATTGCTCCCACTAGTTTAGGGATGAGGACTAAAAAATGTAGCATTAACTCCTTCTGGGATTTCCATGTCCTTTTGAGCCTCAATTATAGCTTCCACTACATCATTGCCTAGGATATCCCAAAAATTTTGAAAGAAAGCTGTAGGGAAGCCATCCGGTCCTAGGGAGCTGTTACCATCCATGTCAAAAACCACCTTCTTGATTTCCTCCTTTGTGAAAGGACTAAGTAAGAATCCATTAATATTCTCAGTTACGAGGGGAGGAATGGCCGCCAACAGAGAGTCCTCTTCTTCAATAGTTGGATTTACATCTTCTAGCAATGATTTAAAGTACTCAACCGCTTCCCTCCTTATGTCTTCCATATATTTGGTGTTAGACCCATCGGCCATCTTGATCTCCTTAATTTTGTTAGAACTCCTGTGGCGAAGAGTAGAGACATGGAAGAACTTAGTATTTCTGTCACCCTCCTTTAACCAACGTAGTCTGGATTTTTGCCTCCATAAGGTTTCTTCAAATCCTAGCACCGTGTGGTATTTTGCTAATAGCTCCCTCTCCTGGTTTCTCAGATCCTCTGTAAGCTGCTCTAACTTCAACTTCTCCTGTAGTTCATTGATCTTGTCTTTTAGTTCTGCCTTTTTAACTAAAATATTGCCAAAGGAAGTTTTCTTCCACTCTCTAATGTTAGCCTTCACATTCCTTAGTTTACATGCCACTTGGGCCAGTTTCGAACCATTATACTTTTTGTCCCACCATTGGGCAACCGAGATCCTTGAGATCATGATGTTGGAACCACATAAGTTCGAATCGAAAGGGTCCGATGTATCTTTTCTTAGAGTCCTCCCCTGTTTCCCACAGAATTGGGTTGTGATCAGACCCGATTCTTGGGAGTGCCGTTAATGAAGAGTCCCCAAACCTCTCCAGGCATTCTTGAGAAAGAAGAAACCTATCTAATATGATCCGAATTTGGTTTTCCTTTAGTCTTTTGTTAGACCATGTATAAGAGAATCTACGCAGGTCCACATCCATCAGCTCATGTTGCTCAACAAAATCTCTAAACTCATAGATATCAACGATTATTCTTTGAGAGCCCCCCAATTTATCTGCGGGATTAAGATAGCAATTGAAATCCCCGCTACAATCCAAGGGTAGTTGGGGACCGTCTCCCTCAATTCAACTAGGCGACTCCAAAGAACCCTTCTCAGTCCTTATCTAACTGGATCATATACATTCGTTAAGATCCACTCTTCCTGCGTGGTTTTATCCACACATAAGAGACAAATAAACCAACTAGACATCAGAATCACTCTACTATCAATCACATTCTTATTCCACATAACTAGCAACCCTCCTACTGTTCCAGTGGCCTCCTACTACTTCAGCTTCTCGCCAAGTCCTATTCTTAAAAGGAATAACTCTACTCTCCTCCATTTTAGTTTCTTGCAGTAAAATCATATCCGGTTTGTGTTCTTGTCTAAGAGCATACAAAGCTCTTATTTTTGCAGGATTACTCCAACGGATATTCCATGAAAGAATCTTCATTTATGGGCTTTGGATCCTCGAGCCTTCACCCTAAAGAGCAATACTGCTTGAGTGCCATCAACCACTCCTCACTCTGCTTCTTTCTGCCTTAAGGCAACATTGCTAGGTTTCCCTCTTCCTATCGAACCATATCCCCATACATCCGCTCTAGGCTGGGGTTCCTTGGGATTCACTTGGCTTCTAGTAACCATCTTGGATAGGTCAGTCTTGGCCTTTCGTGTAACAATCTGGCTTTCCAAGTTAACTGGTCTTTCTGACAGTGGAGACGATTTCATGCTCTTAGCTTCTTGATTAGTAGATTCTTTTTTCCCTGCTTTGGGGTTACACTGATCTTGGTGGTTCACCTCTTCCTCCTGAGTATCCTTGCCTGTATTATTAGTTTCTTGCTCCTTCCTCTGATTTTTCTCCTCTAAATCCTTCTCTTGAGTCTCCTCTACCTCAGATTCCACTTCTTGGCTATCCATCTGATCTCCCTTGAGATGATTTAATGCATCAAAATTGTTCTCCATTGGGATGTTGATCTCCTTGGAATTTCTTCCCATAAATTCCTCTGTAGTACATGGGACCACTTCCACCGAGCCTCCATAGGTCTCCCGTATTAGCCAATCAAATTTACTTGCCCCAGGGCGTTGATCTATGGGGTTATTTCCTTTGTGATTTGGCTCTGAGGCTTGCTGTATCATCTTAGAAGCAGGTTGAGCTTGAGGGTTCCCATCAAAGGGACCAGCTCCCCTGTGAGAGGGTTTTGGGGCATAGGTATTTTTTGGAGGAGGGTTATAACGTTGCCTCTTGCTTACAATAGGGCGAACATGGTCTCTGATATTTGAATTTCGAGCTCCACGTCCTTGAGGCCCATGTTGGGTAGGAATGGAGATCTGCGAGGGAGGGATATTATTCTGGGTTTGAGGAGCAGTATTTTGGAGTGGGGACTGGTTCTTGGAAATGCGGTGGATACCCCGGTGCCCTACCTTCCCGCAAACACTACACTTAAAAGACATATTTTCATATTCAAAGACACGAGTGTGAAGGCCAAACATAGACGACAATATAATGGATTTAGGGAGCTCTTTACTCAGGTCTGCCAACACACACATGCGAGCAGAAAGGAGTCTTGATTTTCTCAAGGTTGCAGGATCAATAGCTATTAGTTCCCCAATCTCTGTAGCTATCCCAGCCAAGATTTGTTCATTCCAAAAAAGCAAAGGTAATCCCGACATCTTAACCCAAATCGGAGCCAAATCCAGCACCTGAGTCTGGGGGTTGAAATTGGGGGACCAACGCTTCAGATACAAGCCCCTTTTCCCAAAAAACCAAGGACCTCCTTGAAGAGTCCTTTCCATGTCCTGTTCACATTGAAATGTCACCAAAAGAAAACTCTTGGGTAAAGCCTTAATCATCATACCGGCCCTTGGTCGCCATTTTTGGATGGCCCATCTCCTTATGACTTCCAAGTCCGGCCTCACCCCCATAAATTTTTCCACCAGAGATGTTCTGCCCTCCATAGCCACATGCTGAGCTAAGGTATCCGGGATGTGCAACCTACCATTGACAAATTTTAGATTAAAACAAGAGTCGGATAATTTTTGCTTCCTACGAAGAGCATTAAGATATGAAGGTCTCCAGTTGCCAGATTTCTCTTTGTCTCCTTCTTGGGTCTTCCTTTGATCCTGACGCACGGAGTCCTGGTCCCCCTCAGAGATATCTTCAACCACATCCGCCCAACGCCCTTAGACCAGTTCCAATAGAACTTCCTTGTCCACATCCTTCGCCTGGGGGCATGCTATCTCACCAGATCCCCCACCTGTCGCATCTGTTGATATGCCCTCCGAAGCACCACACCTAGGGTTTGTCGCCCCTAAACCTCCCGCTCCTCCTCCTTGTTGCTCCATCCGTCACAACTTGCTGCCTCCAAAATCTGCCATTTTTTTTTATTATTATTAGGGCCGAAATTTCTACGACCGCTACAGTGCACGGGCTGCTACAGTGGCGGCTGCTACAGATCGCAGGCTTCTACAGTGGCAGGTGCTATTTTCTTCACTATCTTCATCAAATGCATTGTTAATTATGGTAAAGATTTACCTATGTTAATCATGACCAATATCCAAATATAAATAGCCAAAAATCCATCTTTTGTAGTTTTTTAAATCTCAAGGAAATCTCCCAAACTGTTATTTATTGCCATGAAGGTGTCCATTTCACATGATTCAATAGGCAACCCATACATCCTAACCTAGAATAATACTAGGGATGGATTTACGTTTTCAGGTGCAAAGCCTTCATACCAACAAGTAAGGAAGAGTCTTGCTCTTCCCACAAATCAAGGACCTTGTTTTAGGATTCTATCTGTTTCCTCCCTTGAAAAAAAAATGACTAGGAAGAAACCTTTGGGAAGAAGGGATAGAATCACTCCTAGAGAATTTCAACTCCTATCAATCTATTTTCTCAAGGTCGAAGCCCCTAACCAAGACCCATTAAATTTACCAATAATTACCCTATCTTTGAGCAATGCAGATCACTTCTCTGTGAGGTCTTCACTAACATGTACTATTAGGGATGATTCTAATGATTTAGTTGTAAATCGTTCTGTAGGAAGGAACTTATAACTCAAAGTCTACTAAAATTTACCAGTATATCCTATAGCAATTATATTATTTGAATATAAACCTATAATAATTTGCATATAAAACTTCTAATATAATGAAGGAGAAAAAAAAACTTAATTGAAAAATTCTATTTCTAGACAGTTGAAAAATTCTATTCCTAAACAAAAAATCTTGCCTTGCTGATACCCTAGCTCTCGTTGCTCCTTCCATAATCCGAACCTTAGCTGACATATATCTACAATTTCGTATTCTACAACTAACAAAATCATCACTGCCCTTGTTTCGAATGGTCGATTTTATAAAATTGTATGTCCCTCAATATCATTTAGATTCCTTTATATGACCATTCATTTTTAAGCTCTTCAAATTCCACATAAATTAATCCAAAGAATCATTTGAATCAAATAACTTTTACAAAAACAATAACTCTTAAAAAATAAGACATTCAATTTTTTTACCTTAACGTTACCCTCATAAATTAAAAAATATATTTACTTAAAAAAATTATTTTTAATAAAAATATGTTAAATATAATTTAATTAACCTCATTAGCAAATATAATATTTAATATTTTAATTAACCTAACCCCAACTGAAACTTAATTTATAGTTGTTAAAAAAATAAAATAAAACATTACCGAAGTTAACTTCATTTGTGAACTTCATCGTGAGATGGAGGAGGCCAATTAATACGAAATTAATATGTTTTAATTTTTGGGTTATATATGGAAATCGGTAATATTTTTATATTTTTATTATCAAATAAGGGTTCAAATATTGGAGTTGTCTCTATAACTTTTATTCACTTTGCAGGAAGACCACCGGTGTTTGGCGCGCACTCAATCGAGTTAGGTTAGTTTATTGCATTTGTTGTCCCTAAAAACTAGGTAGATTGGTAATTGTTTGTCTGACGAGGCACTTATCAAGAAGAGACCTAGGTTCAAACCTCGGGGCATGCTTGTTGCAAAGGTAGTAGTTTGATCTAAATCCTTTAAGTACGCATTAAATTGACAATAACGATACAAATTTCGAGCAATCGGTAGTCCCCTTCACGTCAAATCAACAATAACAAGGTGATATAGGCTTATTGGAGCAACCCATGTGGTTTGAACCCGGTTTGAACCCTCACTTGGCAGTTCAACAATAATGAAGTGGTATAGGCTTATTGGAGCATCCCATGTGATTTGAACCCTCACTTGAAAGTTGCTAAAAATAATGTGGATGTAACCAACTCCCATATATATTAAAAAAAAAAATCTAATACCTTTACCCAAACAAAGCTTATAGATTTGAATATGAATTAACACTAAACTAAATCTATTTTAATTTAAAAAAAAATAAAAAAAACCTTGCGGGATCGTTTTGGTATGAGAAACCACGACCAAAGGATTTTACATGGTCAAAATCATCCAAGAGTTGTGCCCGACCTTGACTGCATCAACATTATCAATTGATAGGGTGAAATCAATTGATAGGGTGAAGATTCGAACCAAAACCTTCCTTAAAGAATTACCTTTCTAAACTAAATCTATTCTTAATAAACACATAAATTTTATTAACCCGAAGATGGAACCAAAAACCTTCCTTAAAAAAATACTCTTCTAAATTAAATCTCTTCTTAATAGCCGACAGCAATTGCCCTAGTAACTAAAGATGATAATTGTTTATTAAGTAATCATGTATTCAAATCTCTTAAAAATGATTATTGATGTAATTTGTAAACATTCTCTTGAAAAAAATCAATTCTTACCAAACACCCAAAATTTATTGCCCCACCTGCACCTTAAGACTATAATTTTTCTAATTTTTGTATTGAAAACAAATACCAAACCGAACCCAAACGCTTTGTTTTTTGAAACGACTCCTAATCCAAGCTTAAGCTCTTGCTTTCGATATTTCCCAATATTTGTATTACATTGGAAAAAATAACGAAACCAAAACCCTTATCTTGCAAGGTTTAGGAAACCTGAGCTTAAACCCTTTTGCTGGAGATCCCCAGATTCCATCTCAGGGTAGACATATTTTCTCTGCTGAGATTACATTTAAAAAATAACGAAACCAAAACCCTTATTTTGCAAGGTTTAAGAAACCTGAGCTTAAACCCTTTTCTGGAGATCCCCAGATTCCATCTCAGGGTAAACATATTTTCTCTGCTGAGATTGGATTTTTGTAGAATTTGATCGTTCTCCCTCAAAGTCGGCGGCCAAAACAACATGGCAGAACAATGCTGATGTTCCTGATGGATATTTGTGCTCAACTCATCCGGTTAGGAGGCTTGTGAAGCAGATAAATACGGCAATACCGTGTGAATGTCATGCCTTGGGATTTCTTAATGCACCAGGTAAACAATAAGAAGCCTTTATTCTGGAAATTTCGCCAGGATTCGAACAGGTTTTTTTGATTGAAACGATGCTGTGATGAAATAGTGATATTAATTATGCAGGTATCATTTGACAAAATTCAACGAGTTAAAAATTTAACCACGTAAAGAATTTTACAATTATTAGTACTTTTAATTTACAAATTCTGTTGTGCAGTAAATTATTCACAATTTGGTTAAAGCGTTGAACGGGTTATGTAGGTGGTTTTAGAGCTGCGAAGGAGCTGAAATTGAAGGGTAGCTAAGAAACTAATCAACCTTTCGTGCAACTTTAAGGTATTTTGTAGCCCTATTTTTTGGAAATTTGAATTAAATATGTTTGCATTTAGTGATCGAATTCGAATTTATTAAATATACACACAGGTAGATAGATCCAGAGGCAGAGAAATATTGAATTTACTGATTTATATTTTGGGATGAGTAAGCCTCTAAGCGCTATGATCTTCTGAGCATAGTTCAGATACAATAGTTAAACACAAAAAGAACTTTCGTCTCTTATTGGAATTTTCGTAAATCAGAATCTAATATGTAGGCATTGTTGGAAACAGGCACTTAGAAAATAAACAAAATGCTACAAATTATATCTAATCATTAAAAAATCTAATGTTTTCGGGAGCATTCCAGGATGAACCCATGTTTAGACCAGTTGGCATGCTTCCTGTAGATCTCAGAAAATATGTGTCTCCTGGAGTTAAGTGTTCCCTTTTCAAAAGGGATTTTATCTAATCCTGAGGAAATTCAACATATAAAGTTATATCTGTTTAGAGTGCTCAGTTTTGAATGCAATGCAGAGTTCACATCGAGCTGGACAATTGAGGCCAAATGGCGGCATGACCTATTACCGCAAGTATGATCTTACAGACTTCGATGACTTGGCAACTTTTTTATGAGTTTCATTAATTGTAGAGTGGATTGAACTGCCCAAGCTGACTTACCAGTTCCTAATTTTACTTCTTTTGGCAAATTTGAATCTCAAAGGTAGTGGATGGAATTTTGTGATCTTAGAGTTTGCTGATCATGTGTTGGACATTCCCAAGTTTTCAAGACCAAATTTGGGTCCCATATCCATTAATGTCACTTGTGTTGTCATTTATGCTGTCGATCTGAAGCAGGAGGTTACCTTATCAACATTGAGGGACTTCCCATGGTTCACGAGGCCTCCCTGCGAGTTCCCAGGGGTACCACTCTGCTCATAGCAGGCTAACTCTGCTGATTGGATGGTATCCCTGCTGTTTAGTGTTCTGGGCCTCTTGTCCCTTTTTGAGTCTCCTAAGACCAGGGAACCTATGGAACGGATGCACGGCTAGGGGAGTAGCTTCCATAGCTTCGTAGATCGACGTGTCTGAATCCCCCGAAACAGAAGAGAGGCCGGAAACTCCACAATTGAGACTTGGACTCTGACTAAAGAATTAAGAATATTATCACTGTCCAGGCCCCTCATTTTAGTCACATGATCGAAGATCATTTTCAACAAACCTTGGTGAACTAGATCAGAGGCCACCCCTTTCTTAACCTTAGAAATAGACCTAGCTAGAGATTGAAATAAAAATGATGGAATATTTTATTAATTTCTTATGCCGAAGGTGGTTCGAAATCATGAAATGATAACTCCGCAGTATTTCCTGGTTCTTGTCCAGGGTGAAATATTGCATAATTACTAGAACCACGAGATCCTAGGGAGCTCTTAGGGAGTTCCGCCTGAACCCATTTTGAGTTTTTGTCAACTCCTCTTCTTCTCCCAAGAAAACCTGAACCTCTTTCGCCAGGGAGTGCTTCTCCCTATTGTGCACCATTCCATCCGTTGCCAACCTTGCCACCTTGGCAATGAGTGGAATATTGATTTCAAATTCCACTGTACCAACACGGACCATCCCTTCCCGCCAGGAATAGGCCAAATGCTTAGCCATATCCCTGTGGTGGCCATTAAACCTCAAAAGGCATTGAAGGATGTTCCTTCTTTTCAAAATTTTACGAACCTCCTCGTCCACCGCCAAGGATTGTGGTTCCAAAATCAAGGCTGCCATTTTGATACTCTCTAACACTGCACAAAGAATCTTCAGAAATAAAGAAGCCTCCCCTCACACACTCTACCTTGCCATGGATGAGAAGGACGTCTAGCCAAGAAAAATCCTGACACCCCACTCTGTCCACCGCCCGAATTTGGGTAACTCCACCTCTGCCGAGAGAAGAAAATTAGACCCCTTTCTTAACCTTAGAAATAGACCTAGCTAGAGATTGAAATAAAAATGATGGAATATTTTATTAATTTCTTATGCCGAAGGTGGTTCGAAATCATGCAATGATAACTCCGCAGTATTTCCTGGATCTTGTCCACGGTGAAATATTGCATAATTACTAGAACCACGAGATCCTAGGGAGCTCTTAGGGAGTTCCGCCTGAACCCATTTTGAGTTTTGTCAGCTCCTCTTCTTCTCCCAAGAAAACCTGAACCTCTTTCGCCAGGGAGTGCTTCTCCCTATTGTGCACCATTCCATCCGCTACCAACCCTGCCACCTCGGCAATGAGTGGAATATTGATTTCAAATTCCACTATACCAACACGGACCACCCCTTCCCGCCAGGAATAGGCCAAATGCTTAGCCATCTCCTTGTGGTGGCCATTAAACCTCAAAAGGCATTGAAGGATGTTCCCTCTTTTCAAAATTTTACTAACCTCCTCGTCCACCGCCAAGGATTGTGGTTCCAAAATCAAGGCTGCCATTTTGATACTCTCTAACACTGCACAAAGAATCTTCAGAAATAAAGAAGCCTCCCCTCACAGACTCTACCTTGCCATGGATGAGAAGGATGTCTAGCCAAGAAAAAGCCTGACACCCCACTCTGTCCACCGCCCGAATTTGGGTCTCGCGGAACTCCACCTCTGCCGAGAGAAGAAAATTAGACCCCTTTCTTAACCTTAGAAATAGACCTAGCTAGAGATTGAAATAAAAATGATGGAATATTTTATTAATTTCTTATGCCGAAGGTGGTTCGAAATCATGAAATGATAACTCCGCAGTATTTCCTGGTTCTTGTCCAGGGTGAAATATTGCATAATTACTAGAACCACGAGATCCTAGGGAGCTCTTAGGGAGTTCCGCCTGAACCCATTTTGAGTTTTTGTCAGCTCCTCTTCTTCTCCCAAGAAAACCTGAACCTCTTTCTCCAGGGAGTGCTTCTCCCTATTGTGCACCATTCCATCCGCTGCCAACCCTGTCACCTCGGCAATGAGTGGAATATTGATTTCAAATTCCACTGTACCAACACGGATCACCCCTTCCCGCCAGGAATAGGCCAGATGCTTAGCCATCTCCCTGTGGTGGCCATTAAACCTCAAAAGGCATTGAAGGATGTTCCCTCTTTTCAAAATTTTACGAACCTCCTCGTCCACCGCCAAGGATTGTGGTTCCAAAATCAAGGCTGCCATTTCAATACTCTCTAACACTGCACAAAGAATCTTCAGAAATAAAGAAGCCTCCTATCACACACTCTACCTTGCCATGGATGAGAAGGATGTCTAGCCAAGAAAAAACCTGACACCCCACTCTGTCCACCGCCTGAATTTGGGTCTCGTGGAACTCCACCTCCGCGGAGAGAAGAAAATTAGACCCCTTTCTTAACCTTAGAAATAGACCTAGCTAGAGATTGAAATAAAAATGATGGAATATTTTATTAATTTCTTATGCCGAAGGTGGTTCAAAATCATGAAATGATAACTCCATAGTATTTCCTAGTTCTTGTCCAGGGTGAAATATTGCATAATTACTAGAACCACGAGATCCTAGGGAGCTCTTAGGGAGTTCCGCCTGAACCCATTTTGAGTTTTTGTCAGCTCCTCTTCTTCTCCCAAGAAAACCTGAACCTCTTTCGCCAGGGAGTGCTTCTCCCTATTGTGCACCATTCCATCTGCTGCCAACCCTGTCACCTCGGCAATGAGTGGAATATTGATTTCAAATTCCACTGTACCAACACGGACCACCCCTTCCCGCCAGGAATAGGCCAGATGCTTAGCCATCTCCCTGTGGTGGCCATTAAACCTCAAAAGGCATTGAAGGATGTTTCCTCTTTTCAAAATTTTACGAACCTCCTCGTCCACCGCCAAGGATTGTGGTTCCAAAATCAAGGCTGCCATTTTGATACTCTCTAACACTGCACAGAGAATATTCAGAAATAAAGAAGCCTCCCCTCACACACTCTACCTTGCCATGGATGAGAAGGACGTCTAGCCAAGAAAAAGCTTGACACCCCACTCTGTCCACAGCCCGAATTTGGGTCTCGTGGAACTCCACCTCCGCCGAGAGAAGAAAATTAGACAAGGCACTCGACCACATGAATCTGAAACAACCATGACTGTGATTGAGGCAAGCAATCCATCCGATCACAATCCGCTAGCTCTCTCTGTGGAACTCGGGCCGAAGAAAAGCCTCCCCAAAATGAACAACGAAGAGCATTGGAAAGCTGCCCACGAAAGGAGTTCCGTAAAACACATGTCGGGGCCAATCCCAATGCTGGGTGGTGAAGATACCCATGACGCCCTCTTGATTGACGATGCACTTGTTGAAATGATTTACTCTTTGATCGTTAATTATCGGACCCTTTGGGAGCCAGCCCCACCTATTATGTGCTGAAAAAAGAACTGGCCGACTAGCCACACGAGTCATCAGATTCCCAAGCTTAAGAGAGACCTGCCAATCCATGTGCCAAGGGGCAATTAAGTTTACAGCTGCCTGCCACATCATCCTTGCCTCATAAAACCTTGGGATAAGACAAAAGAATTATTTTTTTGCACGGATGTAATCCTCCTTACCCAACTCCAAGTACAAATTGATTGGCCAGCTATCAATATGTGAATTGAGGCCAATGACCTTGGGCATAGTGGGCCAGCCAATATAATTATAATTATAATCAATGACATAGCACTCCTTTTTCTTTTTCAAACTCAGCCCTTGGAGGTGCTTAGCCGACAACCGCCAATACCCATTCGGGATTTGGGAATAAATGCTCCATAATTCCACCTGATTGGATCTATGCGAGTTGGCGCTCTTTAAGACAAAATTTGAAATTGAATTCCGGCAGGATAATAAATTTGGAGAGACAGAAATTGGACTCCATAAGAGAAGGATCTAGAAACCCCACCAATTAATTCTGCATGTGTACACGGCCTTGTTTAAATTTATTAGTGGATGCTTTTTTAGTTCTTTATTTAGACAACACAGTTTCCTTCTAATGAATGTTCTTGGCATGATGATAAGAAGAGCACACAAAATATATGAAGAGATTGTTAAACTTTATATGGGTATTGTATTATGTATGTGTAAATATTATAAAGGAAATGTTCAGGAGGAGGAGCTTATAAGAGAACAAATATGTGTACAGGAAGCTTTTTGGAGAAGGAGAATTAAACTTACAACCTTGCACTTGTGGATATGGGTCTTCAATTAAAAGCCCAAATTGAGGGTCAAGTACAGGACATGTGCAAAGAACATACATTTATTAAATAAACTTTATTATTAAATTCAATAGTTCACAATTATTAGATGCACCTATATTTTTTAAGTACAATAGTCTGGCTATTTCTCATCATTTCTTGCTTGCTTAGAGGAAACTGTTCCAACTTTTTGATCTAAATGGAGAAATTGCTTCCTAAATGCTGATTGCAAAATCCACTTAGCTAGTTGCTTTGTGCTGAAGTGCCTTTGCAAAGGTCGAGAAGAGTATCTTCATCTTTAGGAACCTGAAAATCTAAAATGGTGTCTTGAGGATGAGAAATAACAACTTGCTTCTCCAAATGTGGTGGCTCATGAAGCTTAAGTGCAGTGTCCACAGAAGCTATAACAGCGAGGAAGTTGGCCAAAAAAAATAAAAATTGGTGCACTCAAAATTACTATTTAGTGGATGAGGTGCTGTTATAATCGAATAATTTTTGTTCTAAGCTCACCATTCTGAACTCTGCAAATCTGAAGCTTGAGGGGAGTAAATCTAGAAGGGGGTAAGAGATGAAAACCTCTAAAGTAGCTAGATCAAGGGCCGTGATCATGAGAGGCCTAACAGTGTGAGGTCTATTAAAATATGAAGACACTTGGATGACTAGATTTGAAGGCCCCAATCACTAGGCACTGACCCAGGTAATACGGAAAATCAAAGCATACAAAGAGTTGCAA
Source organism: Wollemia nobilis (assembly GCA_028583015.1). NCBI lineage: Eukaryota > Viridiplantae > Streptophyta > Pinopsida > Araucariales > Araucariaceae > Wollemia > Wollemia nobilis. Next base: position 4,630,944 of record JAQPPZ010002554.1, read on the forward strand.
ACAGATTGTCGGAACTGTACATGCTGTATACTTAGTGTATCATGCTTGTATAATGAGTACAAAGGAAGCTTTTAGAAAGTGAATCTTCTGAGAGACGAAAGCTGTGTATGTAGAAGCTTCTTGGAGAAGGAAGTGAACAAAGCTTCTGGAGGATGTGCAAGACATTAACAAAGGATCTAATATTATTGAGTGCACCTCCAGTCACTGAATAAAATAGTCCATGGTCACTAAGTGCAGCTTCAGTATACCAACTATTTCTCATTGTTGCTTTGATTAAGGAATGGACATCAATAAGTTTTTGAATTGAACAAATATTGACTTTGAGGATTAATTTTATGGTTTATCTATATTGTTTATGCTTCTTCCATTTATAGGAATGTACATCAGCTTATTTTCCATTTACAACCCGTCCCGTAGGACCCTAGATGAGGAAACTTTATAATCGGATTTATTGTTTTAAATGACTAACATTGATGACGCTATGGCCATGCTTGGATACGATGCCGCATTTGGTTGTGATTTATGTCTATGGCGCTGCTATGTCTTTATGGTTTTGCAAGGCTAACCATACTTGTAGGTGTGCAAGGTCGACCTATCGATCGGGTAATAACATTAATCATTAATGACATCTTAAAATTGATTGGCAAAATAAATGTTTAATATTGTCTCATACATATTTTGGTTCAATTTAAAGGACTAACCATTCCAACATTAAGCTCATGGATTTAAATATTGTTTTGGCATTAGATCAATTTGCTAAGACATAGCTTGGTATATCTTAATTGAATATAATGGTGTTTATTAAGATGACTAACCATTGCAATTTAAAGTTAGCAACTTAATATTTGATTTAATATTGCTTTTAATTTAATTAAGCAAAAAGGGGATTTATTAATAGTTGTTTAATGCAATGATGGCTTCTTTAATGTGGCAGACCATGAGAAATTTAATATAATTTTTACATATGCATGAGCCTCTTTTGACTTTTCATTTGAGGGAAGTATTTTTAATCATTAAAAAAAAAGATGGCTATTTTGGAGGGGGTAAAAGGAAATTATGAATCGTAATGCTAAAAAATGGGGAGAAGCCATCATGCCTTTGGAGGGGGCTGCTGGGTGCAGAAGGAAGCTGGAGGGAAAAGAAGGAGAAAATTTCAGAAAGGCTTTGGGGAGAAGCCATCATGCCTTTGGAGGGGGCTGCTGGGTGTAGAAGGAAGCTGGAGGGAAAAGGGGGAGAAAATTTCAGGAAGACTTGGGGGAGAAGCTGGATGGGAAAGAAGGAGAAGATCTGTTGAGGAAATTTATAGGTTTGTGTTTTACTTCTTTCATTCCGCCTTTGATTTCTAAAGCACCTTCATTGAAATGGGGTTCTCTTAAATCCGGCCTCCCTTGGTTTAAGAGGTTGTTAAAATCATAGTTATGCATTTTTATATTAGCAGATTTTGTTTTACATTCCGAGGAAAAGAATATGGGATTATAGTGGTTTAAAACCATAGTTTATGAAATTTTATATTTGCAGATTTTGTTTTTTACATTTCCATGAAAAGAATATGGGATTATAGTGGTTTAAAAACCATAGTTTATGCATTTTTACATTCGCAGATTTTGTTTTACATTCCTAGGAAAAGAATATGGGATTATAGTGGTTTAAAAACCATAGTTTATGCATTTTTACAATCGCAGATTTTGTTTTACATTCCCAAGAAAAGAATATGGGATTATAGTGGTTTAAATCATAATTTATGCATTTTTATATTCGCATATTTTGTTTTACATTCCCAGGAAAAGAATATCAGATTATAGTGGTTTAAAACTATAGTTTATCATTTTACATTCACAGATTTTGTTTTTACATTCCCAGGAAAAGAATATGGGATTATAGTGGTTTAAAATCATAGTTTATGCATGTTTATATTTGCAGATTTTGTTTTACATCCGCAAGAAAAAAATATGGGATTATAGTGGTTTAGAATCATAGTGTATGCCTTCTTCTATTCACATGAAAAGAATGTTGGATTATGGTGGTTTATATGGTTCTTTGGTTTTCGGATAATGATGATGATATTGATGAGTTTTTGTTTATATCACTAATAATGATTTTGCTGGTTATAAAGTTGAGGTGGATTAATAGTGGGAATTGTTATGTATATCTTTGAATTGGGAAATGTTACCATGTAAAAAAAAAGAGGGATGATATTATTGTGATTAAAAAGAAGATAAAAGGGTGTTATGCAGGTTAGCCAAAGGATTGCTAAATCATGTTAAATGCTTTAGTGTAGTTTGGATAAGTGATTTATTACTGAAGTACTTAGTAGTTAAAATTTGCTGTACATGACAAAGTTAGTTATGAGTCAATACTATGTTTAGTTTTATGGCTGAGTTATGTATTGCTAGAAATGTAATACGACATACTTTAGGGTTGTTATGTATCGCTAGAAATGTAATAACCTTTGTAATATGAAGGAAAATTATGAGGTAGAGTTAGTATTCATATGGACTTATGATCGCTCTTTCTTCATAAGCGAAAATTGTAGGAAAGGCATTGACAACCTTGCATCTATTGGGTGAAGGGGTACAAATGGGGCTCTTGGAGGTGATTATGGGGTCCCCTCTAGCAGTCCCACTTGGTGTTCAATAATAAATTGATGCTATGTATTAGAAGGAAGAATTGCATGAAGGAGGAATGAACATTTTTACGAGGGAGTTGTGAGACTCCCTCTCGAGAGTTTTGTAGCATGAATCAAAGGACCGATTCATACACTTGTGACATAAAAAGTATGAGACCCTTATGATGGAAGAAAAGACATTATGGGGTGCCTTCGACTCAATGTATTAATATCATAAGAAGTATGGGATTCTTATGATGGGAGTAAAGGCATTATGGGGTGCCTTCGACTCAATGTATTAATATCATAAGAAGTATGGGATTCTTATGATGGGAGTAAAGGCATTATGGGGTGCCTTTGACCCAATGTGTGGAACCAAATTATATTTATGAATTAAAGGACAAATTCATATTGTAATATCATAAGAGTTATGAGACTCTTATGATGGAAGTAAAGGCATTATGGGGTGCCTTTGACTCAATGTATGGAACCAAATTGTATTTATGAATTAAAGGACAAATTCATATTGTAATATCATAAGAATTATGGAATTCTTATGATGGAAGTAAAGGCATTATGGGGTGCCTTTGACTCAATGTATGAAACCAAATTATATTTATGAATTAAAGGACAAATTCATATTGTAATATCATAAGAATTTTCTATTATAGAATTCTTATGCTGGGAGTAAAGGCATTATAGGGTGCCTTTGACTCTTGTATAGAAATAACTACTTTACGAAATATATTAAGAAAGAGATTTAAGGCTGTGTTTTTACCCCTTGGGGTTTCCCAGGATATATATGGTGTCATGTGATTATGTGGGACTTCTTTATCTATGGGTTTGTCTTATTAGAGTTGCTAATGAAATTGTTATAAAAATCCAGCCTTAAATATCTTCCTTAATTTATTTCGTAAAGTAGTTGGTTTCATACATTGAGTCAAAGGCACCCCTTATTGCCTTTACTCTAGCATAAGAATTCCATAATTCTTATGATATTACGATATGAATTTGTCCTTTAATTCATAAATACAATTTGTTTCCATACATTGAGTCAAAGGCACCCCATAATGCATTTACTTCCATCATAAGAATTCTCTTATGATATTACAACATGAATTTGTCCTTTAATTCATAAATACAATTTGGTTTCATACATTGAGTCAAAGACACCCCATCCATCATAAGAGTCTCATACCTCTTACGATATTACAATATGAATTTGTCTTTTAATTCATAAATAAAATTTGGTTCTACACATTGGGTCAAAGGCACCCCATAATGCCTTTACTCCCATCATAAGAATCCCATACTTCTTAAGATATTAATACATTGAGTCGAAGGCACCCCATAATGCCTTTACTCCCATCATAAGAATCCCATACTTCTTATGATATTAATACATTGAGTCGAAGGCACCCCATAATGCCTTTACTTCCATCATAAGAGTCCCATACCTCTTATGTCACAAGTGTATGAATCGGTCCTTTGATTCATGCTACAAAACTCTCGGGAGGGAGTCTCATAACTCTTTCGTAAAAATGCTCATTCCTCATTCATGCAATTCTTCCTTCTAATACATAGCATCAATTTATTATTGAACACCAAGTGGGACTGCTAGAGGGGACCCCATAATCCCCTCCAAGAGCCCCATTTGTATCCCTTCACCCAATAGATGGCAAGGTTGCCATTGCATTTCCTATATTTTTTGCTTATGAATAAAGAGCGATCGTGAGTCCATATAAATACTAACTCTACCACATTATTTTCCCTCATATTACAAAGGTTATTACATTTCCAGCGATACATAACAGCCATAAAGTATGTCGTATTATATTTCCGGCAATATATAACTCAGCCATAAAAATAAACATAGTATTGACTCATAATTAACTTTGTCATTTACAACAAATTTAACTACTAAGTACTTCAGTAATATATCACTTATCCAAACTACACTAAAGCATTTAACTTGATTTAACAATCCTTTGGCTAACTTGCATAACACCCTTTTATCTTCTTTTTAATCACAATAATATCATCCTTCCTTTCTTTTTATACATGGGAACATTTCCCAATTCAAAGATATACATAACAATTCCCACTATTAATCCACCTCAACTTTATAACAAACAAATTTATAATTAGTGATACAAACAGAAACTCAGCAATATCGTCATCATTATCCGGAAACCAAATAACCATATAAACCACCATAATCCAACATTCTTTTCCTGTGAAGATAAAAAGGCATAAATTATGATTTTAAGCCACTATAATCCCATATTCTTTTCTTGCGGATGTAAAACAAAAATCTGCAAATATAAAAATGCATAAACTATGATTTTAAACCACTATAATCCCATATTCTTTTCTTGGGAATGTAAAACAAAATATGCGAATATAAAAATGCATAAACTATAATTTTAAACCACTTTAATCGCATATAACTATGGTTTTAACCTCTTAAACCAAGGGAGGTCGGATTTAAGAGAAACCCATTTCAATGAAGGTGCTTTAGAAATCAAAGGTGGAATGAAAGAAGTAAAACACCAACCTATAAATTTCCTCAACAGATCTTCTCCTTCTTTCCCATCGAGCTTCTCTCCCAAGTCTTCCTGAAATTTTCTCCTTCTTTTCCCTCCAGCTTCCTTCTGCACCCAACAACCCCCTCCAAAGGCATGATGGCTTCTCCCCATTTTTGAGCATTAGGATTCATAATTTCCTTTCACCCCCCCAAAAATAGCCGTCTTTTTTTTTAATGATTTAAAAATACTTACCTCAAATGAAAAGTCAAAGGAGGCTTATGCATATGTAAAAATTATATTAAATTTCTCATGGCCTGCCACATTAAAGAAGCCATCATTGCATTAAACAACTATTAATAAATCTCCTTTTTGCTTAATTAAATTAAAAGCAATATTAAATCAAATATTAAGTTGCTAACTTTAAATTGCAATGGTTAGTCATCTTAATAAACACCATTATATTCAATTAAGCAATACCAAGCTATTTCTTAGCAGATTGTTTTAATGCCAAAACAAATATTAAATCCATGAGCTTAATGTTGGAATGGTTAGTCCTTTTAATTGAACCAAAATATGCATGAGACAATATTAAACGTTTCTTTTGCCAATCAATTTTAAGATGTCATTAATGATTAATGCTATTACTCGATCGATAGGTCGACCTTGCACACCTGCAAGTATGGTTAGCCTTGCAAAACCATAAAGACATAACAGCGCCATAGACATAAATCACAACCAAATGCGGCATCGTATCCAAGCATGGCCATAACGTCATCAATGTTAGTCATTTAAAACAATAAATCCAATTATAAAGTTTTCTCATCTAGGGTCCTACGAGGTGGGTTGTGACATCCCACCCTCTTAGGATTAAACACAGTCCTGTGTGTTTACCTGCAATCAGAAAGATATCAATACAACTTCAAATTAAATAAGGAAACATGTCTATTATCCTATCAATTACACAAAATATTACCATCCACTGATAACGTTGATGACTTACTCCACGTGATAAGCTAATCAAAAGTATCATCATCCATTGATGATAGCTACACTTACCATGCAAGGTGTCATTCCAAGCATTATCATCATCCACTGATGATATAAATGGCCACGCTTACTCCACGTAAGGGTGCCATTCCAAGGTATCATCATCCACTGATGATACAAATGGCCACACTCACTCCACGTAAGGTGTCATTCTAGGTTAACCATTCACTGATGATACAAATGAACACATTCACTCCACATAAGGTGTCATTCCCACCGTTGAGCAACAAAATCAATAATGCCCTTCTTCGTTCCTACCCAAAAGAAGGTCCTTTTTCCAAGCTTTCCCTCATCTTAGCCCCTCCAAGATGAGCATATTTTGGAGTACTATGTGCTTCCCACATAATCAATCTCCTCAATTTCCCAATTTTGGGTATAGTTACTCGATTTTCAAAACACAAGGGTCCATACCTAGTGCTGAAATCCTTATCCGCTTTGGGATTACCTCTATCTTGGCTCGAATTTTCAATGCAATACTCATCCCGAGATTGCATTTCCTTGACTTAACCTATTAAGTCCATGACTACAAGTCCAAACAACTATAGGCCCTTCTCAATGTCTTGGGCTTGATTAGATTTATCTTGTTTTAGTCTTAGGATCCGCTTCTAAGATGGACTTATGTCCTTCCAAAAGCCTACTAATCTCACAATTTGGCGGAACTTTTTATCAATCTTTTGAGAGAGGATCCTATGCTCCTCTCAAGAACATATTTCCTATCCATTCTTTCCATTAAGAATTTGTTCAAAACCTATGAATAGAATTCTATCTCTATTCTTTCTCATTATATTTTGACCACAAATTAGATTGTTCTGAGAGGATCCCATACTCCTCTCGAGAATAGATTCCCCACCTATTCTCTTCCAATATTTTCTCTATTCCATCTACTATGTGGAATACATAGCCTAGGTTCACATAGATCTATGGTCGATGTTCATAATAAGTAAAGAGCACAATTTAGTGTTCAAAACATCACTAGATGTGTCCAACACCGTCCAAGCTACACCGCTTAGAACCTTCCTTGAGCCTACCTGTCTTTCGGGAACCATCCTTCATTGTGGTTATAATGAACATTAAAATCTCTTCACACATTATAAACCTCGGACACGAATTCTCCCGCAACCTAGGAGAACTTACATAACAAAACAGAAGTTCATCTTTGAATTAACTATGGTTTGAACAAAACCATCTACCAAAGTTTCTTGACTCGAATTTTCTAGCTTGCTTTGAAGTCATTCCTCCATTCTAAAGGTTGTATCAAGCATATGGAGGGTAACCCACTATTTGGGTTACAAATGGGTAATTCTCCATGGAAAGATTCATTTCTAAGTCATACAACCATGCCTTGGATAAAACCATCAACTAAATACCCTAATATACTTCAGGTCCTTGGCTAGCTCTACCAATATCCGAGCTTTGCCTTCTAATCTCTTGCAAGAGGATACTCCTCTTGCCTACGCTCAGAATCTACATTCTAGGGAACCATTTCCAATAATTCCTCATTTTGGTTCGTTTGTTTCCTTTATCACTCATTTTGTTCTTGTAGTAACCATGCTACAATAATGAGGTTCTCTACCTCTTTGTGGAATTTCTCCAAAATTTTCTTTAGGGTCTAGCTCGACGCCCATTTACTATCTGGGAGATAAATACCCTTATCTGCTAGAGAATTTGCTTCAGAATTGGATGTTCGAGGCACATGATCAATATCAAATTCTTTGAATCCCGAGCTTAGATCCTTTGCCTCCCTACTCAAGTCAACAATGTTTTCAGATCTCGTTTTCCATCCACTTTTTGTCCTGCTTGTAAACGTGTTTTGAATCACCTCGGACTTGATTGCGATCAATTCCTTAGTCTCAATATTACTTCAATTCCACTAGCTAGTCCTAATTTTTGTGAATTTCTCTTCACTTTCTTACCTTGGGTGCCAATTCTTTTTGCCCCACAAAGGAGTTTGGGTGAGAACACAACATCCCCAAATCTAACCATCCCAAGAAAAGGAGGTAAAAATTGCTTTCTTTAGCACAATTAAGATTCACAAAGGTATATTAGATAGGATCATAGAGGTTCCACCACATTTCGAGTTGCAGATGCTTCAGACATCCCTCAAGTGGACATGAGCGATCACTCTTCCGTAATTTTGTTGGGGTTAGCCTTCACTGGTCTTCCCATTTCCTAACACTCTCCGCGAATGTAGGACAACTAGACCACATCGTAAGGATTAACCCTTTGACACATGGAAGTAGGGGCCCTGAAGATGGACATGAAAAAAACTGGGATGCTCTGAAGGCAAGCCTGAACTAACATAGTTGTGGCAGCTTGGCTAAGAAGGGCTCCTTTCCATCCAACAAGTTTTTTCATGAGTCTTTCGATGACATTGTTCCACATATTTTCAAACAGGCTGCCCTGGAAAAGAGTAAGTCCTAGATAAGTGGAAGGCAGATTGGAAATAGTGCACACTAGGATTTTAACAATTTTGAGTTGTCTTTCAATGGGGGTGTTGATGAAGAACATTTTACTTTTCGTAAATTTAACTTTTTGGCCAGCAGCTTCGTCATAAAATTTCAGAATAATCTTAATGACTTTGGGTTCTAGAATAGACGACAGGGTAGTCAAGATGGTGTCATCAAAAAACTGCTAATAAGAGATGGGGTTGAGGCCAAAGGAGGCCTTGACGCCAGAGATGGCACCCGAGGAGCAAGCTGCCTTGAGAGATCTGCCAAGGGACTCCGCTAGGATGAATAGGAATGGAGATAACAAATCTCCTTGTCTCAAGTCCCTGAAGCTTTTGAAGTAACCAACAGTTGAACTAGGCAGATGAGAGGCATTCCTTTATGAGAGTGATCCAATCATCTTGGAAGCCAAATTTGGATAGAACAACAAAAAGGAAGTCCCAAGAGACCCTATCAAAGGCTTTGTTCATGTCCAATTTGAGAAAGAGACCAACTTTTTTCTTTGTTGGAGATTGAGTGAATAAGCTCATGAATGGTAATAATGACGTCAGTGATAAGCTTGCCTTGAATTGAGCTTCCTTGGCACGGGTCACTGATGACAGGGAGAATCTCTTCAACCTATTGACGATCACTTTGGTTAGGATCTTATAAATGACATTCCAAAGGTTAATTGGAAGAAAGTCTGAGAGGGACCGACAATCATGGGATTTGGGGATGAGAGCTAGGAAGGTCAAGTTGACATCTTTGGGCAAAGATTTGGTCCTCTGAACATCTTGGATGGTAGTTGAGAGGTCTAGACAAATAATGTCCCAGAAAACCTGAAAGAATCTGGGAGGAAATCCGTCAGGGCCTCTCTAATTTCATCCTGAGAGAAAGTGTGGAGCAGCCGTTCGTTAAGGTCAGGAGAAACATGACTCGAGATATTTAGGAGAGCATTCGAGGCTTGAGCTAGGCAAGGATGGCAAGGGCCAAGGATGTCTTGAAAGTGGCCAACTGCTTCAGCTCTGATATCCAGGATGTTGCAAGTCACAAACCCATCGCTTCTACGCAAATCTCTGATTTTTGTTGGCGCTCCGACGTCTGAGAGTTGAGGCATGAAAATATTTTGTGTTGGAGTCCCCTTCTTTGAGCCATAAAGCCCTTGATTTCTGCCTCCAGAAGACTTCCTCTTTTGCTAGAATATTGTGGAATTCTGACAGGAGATCTCTCTCTTTGGTTCTGAGGTCGGGAGATGAATGGCCAGATTGGACCTGCTGTTCAACAGTTTTGAGTTGGCTTATGACATTTTGCTTACAACTCAATGTCCATTAGTTCATTATTGTCTACAAATTTTGCAAATTCCTCGTAGCATTTTGGAGTGATAGGTGCCCCCCACATTTATCCGAGGGATAAAGAGGGGTATTGAAGTCCCCTGCCAACATCCAACCCTCATTTGAGAAGAAATTTCTCATTTGGCTTAAAGTATTCCATAAAGCCAAGCGATACGGAGAATTGTTAGGGGCATAAATAATTGAGAGCACCCAACTAACTTTGGTGTCTTTCCAAAGGAAGAGAATATTTGTAATTAAGAACTCGAAAGGCATAACCAAGAACTCGAAATGGCCGAAGTGGCATTTGAAGGCCGTCTTCTCGATATCCTGCTCCCTCATTCTAATCTGGTGATAACCTAACCTTAGATCAATCTTCGAGAAGTAACAGGCGCCGTGCAGCTCATCGATCAACTCATCTATGCAGGGAATAGGATACCTGTTTTTTATAGTCCTCTTGTTCAGCTCTCTGTAATCCACGCACATTCCCATCCTTTTTCTTAACCAAAACTACTGCGGAGGCAAAAGGACTCTTACTTGGACGAATGTGTCCCATAATCAACAACTCCCGTATTGCCTTTTCGATCTCGTCCTTATGCCATTTATGATGCCGGTAGGGAGTAGTGATAACGGTCTTCACCCCATCCTCTAACTCAACGATATGATCAATGCCCCGCTCTGAAGGTCTCCCTGGAGGTATGTCACTGAAGACCTTGGCATGATTGGTCAATATCTTCTGGATCTTTGGATGGTAAGTGTCCTTCTGTGTCTCCACATTTGCTTGCATGATAAGGCACTTTGCTGCCCACTCGACCTCATCATGTCTAAATAACTGGTCCATGCGTTTGAGGGAAACCACTCTCGGACCACCATCAGATAGGCCTCTCAATACAACCCTCTTACCTGCTGATTTAAACTTTATTTCCATAGCATGCAGGTTCATTCTGAATTCTCCAAGGGATTGCATCCAATGCATTCCCAAAATCACATGAGTGTCTCCGATGTTAACCACATAAAATTCATCATTGAGCTCGTATTCTCCCAACCTTATCCACAAATTGGAGATTTTGCGGGTGCACTGGATAGATGAACCATCTGCTAAAATAACCCGAAATCCCCTAAACTCCACTGTCTTGAGTCCTCACTTATTGACCAGCCCTTCATCAATAAAGTTATGAGTTGGACCTGTGTCAATAAGAGTGATGACTCGTTGTCCTTCTATGATGCCTCGAACCTTGAATGAACTCCCCTTATGGAAACTGTATAGTTGAGCCATTGTTACATCTTTTTATGGCTCTCCTTCTGAACTATCATCATCACTTGTGTCCGAATTAGTTTGCTGGTCTGATTTTTCAGATTCGGACTCCTCCAATTGCCTTGCCTGAGCCTTTTGTGAGCACTTGTGTGACAAATCCCATGGCTCCCTGCAATGGAAACATAACTTCTTCTTTCTGAGCTCATTAAGCTCATCATCTCCTAATAATTTTGGTTCATGCTTCTGCTGCGGAAGAAGACCTTTGTACATAATCTTATCTTTGTCCCTGCTGTCTTGGAATGGTTTGAATGTTGATTTATTCTTCGGAACAATGAACTCCATACTTCGGGCCTTCTTCATGGCCTCCTGCAAAGTCTGTGGTTCAAATGCCTTCACCCATCCACTAAGTGGCTCAGTCAATCCCTCAACGAAAAGAATTACCAACCTACTTTTGGATATGTCTCGAACCTTGACTGACAACCCCTGAAATTCTGCAATGTAGGCATCAACTGAACCAGTCTGCCTCAACTGAGCTAGCTCTGTAACGTGCAATTTTGGATCTTTCTTGTCGAACCGATCGATGAGTTTGTTGGTGAACTCATCATATTTGTTAATGGCTTCGTGGCCCAAAGTGTTGAGGCCGTGGAACCACCAATCATGAGCTGCTCCCCCTCAGTGAAGAGTGGCAAATTTTATTGCCTCTTCCTCCTGCATAGGCCTTAGTGATAAGAAGTTGTCCAACTTTTCCACCTATGCCCTTTTTGTGCTCTTACCACTCCCATCAAACTGAGGAATGGTCATCTTACTCAAGGCATGCTGCAAGTCCTTTTGAGTTGATTGCTTCTTCTGTTCATGATGACGTCCCTGCTTTTGTGCACAATATTTTTAAAAATACCAACTAGCCTTAAGTTCCTTCGGAAATGCCTGATACCGAGTCCACAATGCTATTATTGTATCATCTGATGGGCCATGTGCTTGCTCCTCCTACTCAATAGCCTCCTCTCTTGGAATGAAAGTGGGTTGTGTCGGTCTAGGAACATTACCGCTTCCTCTTGTAAAAACCAGATGGTTGGTGGTGCGAGCCTCCCCATTATGGCCACCAATATGAGTTCCCCTCAACCTATCAGATACTACTCTTAGAACTCCAGTAATATCCTGGTGATTACGTTGGAATGCAACCTGCATATCCACCTGTGCTCGGGTTAGAGCATTAAGAATGTGTCTGAGACTTGGTTCTTCATCACTTCTTTCCCCCATGTTGTTACTATGTTCCTTCTCTATAGCATCGTGACCTTGTTCTGCTTTTTTCTTCTCCCTTTCAGCTGCTCTTCTATCCCTGTCACTCATGAAAGCTCAACTTCCCACAGGATGGCAATGTTGATTCTTGCTCTGATACCATGTAACAACCCTCCCCAATCTGGCTAAAATATTTTTTAATTTTTTTGCAAATATGTACTTTTTTTGTATTTTTCCAAATTAATAAAAAACTCAGATAAATGCTAAATCAGTCCACTTGCAACTGTCACAACTTTGTAACTATGCAACCAAATCAAACGAAACTTGAGATGCAGATTTTACATATGTAATGCTAGAAACCCAGTGAAGGAATCGAGGAAACACACAAATACCACAAAGATATATCGATCTGGAATTTTCAGTCTGTATTATTTGATCAGCAAATCTGTACATACCACTTATTCACTTAGCTCCAGAAATGCAACTTTCTTCACCCACGAAATGATGTACTAGCAGCTCGCAATCCTTGGGCACCAATGAAGGAGGAGATAGGGGTTTATGGACTGATCGCCCAATTCCCCAAAGATATCACGCCTGGCTGGTAATTGTACGGCCTGTGCTGTACGGCCAGCAATCAGCAACTTCGCCCAACACCTCTGAAAACACTTCTGTATAATCTTTCGAAAAAACTTTGCAAATCTCTCCACAATCAGCACTTGAGCAATCTCTGTATGAAATCGCCACCCTAATCCACCAGGGGTAATCTCTCATACCCGAAGAGGATGTCCCTATTGGAGGTTGTCGTCCCCAATAAGCTCGAAACCCTGCAAAGATTCTCTGCAAGCTTCTTCACCAAATGCCAAAGCAAACATATAAACCTGGATGCCTGAAATGAATGACCAAATCTCCTTTTATAGAGCTCACAAGGGGTTGATGGCTTTTTGGAGGGAAAAGGCAATTTAAAATGTCTTCTAGAAATTATTTTTCCTCATTATAAATGGCGTCCCCTTTTTGCAATTCTAATAGTCACTTTATAAAATAATTTTAACTTAAGTGACTCTTTAATCCTCCCCCTTTATTATAAAGTCATAACTTATATAAAATTAAATTATTAATTTAATTTTATATAAATAATCTTCGGGCATTAAAATTTCTAAGCTCCGCAAAACCAACCTTCCAACTGATCATGGATTTGGATACCCATTTCGACGAACAATCCAAAGGTACCATCCGCTTTGACTCAAACCCCAGAATTGACTTACTATAAATAGTAAGTCCCATCTCCTTTGCCCAAATAAGCCACAAAAACTGGCAAAAAAAAGAGGAGGGTGGGAATTAAGATCACCTCATTTCCCACACTCCATACCTAGGAACCCGTGAGTAGGCTAATCACAACTACGAAGTTGACTGGCTAGAAAGGGGACATTACAGTCCGCCCTCCCCGAAATTGCTTGTCCTCAAGCAATTTCAACTCTGGATGTTGTAATACCTCTTCATTCTCCCAAGTCGCATCCTCTGCTGGTAAGTGCTTCCACTTAACTAAATACTCCGTAATCACCTTCCCCCTCAGAGTCCTTTCCCTAAAGTTAATGATGGCCTCGGGTACCAGGATTAATTTCCCTTCCTCATCTAATGGTGGTAACTCTGTGGAAGGAACAACATTCTGCCCAATCGCCTTTTTGAGGCGAGAAACGTGGAAGACATTGTGGATTCTGTTGTCCGCTGGTAGCTCCAACTCATAAGCTACCTCTCCTACCCGTCTGGTTACCCTGAAGGGTCCATAGAATCTCGGCTTCAGCTTCTCCTTTCCACTCTTCTTGAGAGTGGATTGCCTGTATGGTTGTAGCCTGAGGTAAACCAGATCTCCGACCTCGAAGCTACGCTCTATCCTGTGCTGATCGGCATACATTTTTTGCCGATTTTGTGCTTGGTGTATGTTGTCCCTCAAAGCCCTCATAATATCCTGGCTGTCCTGCAACAAGTCCTTGGCTCTGGGTACTCTGCTATCACCAAGCAGTAAGTCTATGAAGCTGGGAGCTTCATATCCATACAAGGCCATAAATGGAGTCATCCTGATGGTCATATGATGTGTGGTATTATAACAACTCACCTGAGATGTAGCCACCTCACCCCCCCCCCCCCCCCCATAGTCATCAATAACCCTCCAACCATTTGTTCACTATCACCCCCCCCCCCCCTTTTATCCCCCCCCCCCCCCATACCCCCCCCCCCCCCACCCCCCCCCACCCCCATCCCCTACCACATACTCTGAATATCTCCCTGAAAAACAATTCGGCCACCTGAGCTGTTGTATAAGTTGCTGAGATAGCAAGGAAGTGTGCGAACTTCGTGAGCCTGTCGACTACCACGTATATACAATCCTTGCCCTGAACCGAGGGCAACCCGGTGATGAAATCCATGGATATTCCTTCCCATTTCTGGTTAGGAACTAGTAATGGCTGCAACAATCCTGCTGGGTAGGTGTGCTCATCCTTATTCTGCTGGCAGATGGCACATTCCCGTACATACTGAAGGACTTCATTCTTGAGTCCTTTCCAAGTGAATCGCTCCCTGATGCTCCTGTATGTTTTGAAGAATCCAACGTGCCCTGCTGTAGGATCATCATGAAAGCACTGAAGAACCCTCCTCTTGAATTTGGAATTGTGAGGTAGGAAGATACGGTCCTTATACAATATCAACCCCTGGACCACTGAAAACCTGTCATCAAGTGTAGTCCCATCAATCAAGCCAGATGTCCAAGGGTCCTTAGCATACTCGGCTGAGATCTCATCCCTCCATGCTGCAGAAACATCTGTCATAGCACCCAAGTAAGGTCTCCTGGATAAGGCATCTGCTACGACATTCTTCTTACCTTTGACATAGACGATGTCAAAGTCGTAAGCTTGCAGCTTACTAACCCACTTCTGTTGTCGTTCGTTGAGATCTCTCTGGTTGAGGAAGTATCGAAGACTGTTGTGATCAGTCTTCACTGTGAACCTGCCCCCGACTAAATACTGCCTGAATTTGGCCAACGCGTGCATGATGGCCAACATTTCCTTATCGTATATCGAATAACTCCGCTCAGCCCCATGAAGTTTCCGACTCTCAAAAGCTATGGGATGTTTGTTCTGCATTAGCACTGATCCAATTCCCTCTCCCGAAGCATCACACTGCAACTCAAATGGCTGAGAGAAATCTGGTATGGCGAGCACTGGGCAGGAGCACATAACCTTTTTGAAGTGTTCGAAACACTTATGTGCAGTGTCAGACTAGGAGAATGCCCCCTTCTTTGTTAAATCTGTGAGTGGGGCTGCAAGCTACGAAAATCCCTTAACGAACCTTCGGTAAAACCCGCACAATCCGAAGAACCCCTTGAGCTGAGTAAGGTTCGTAGGAGTAGGCCACTCCATAATGGCCTTGATCTTCTCAAAATCCATGCGCACACCCTCAACACTGATGATGTGGCCTAAATAGAGAAGCTCGATCATACCAAAGTCACACTTCGACTCCTTGGCATAGAAAGACTCATGTTCCAATATGCTCAGCACCTCATCTAAATGCTGCAGGTGCTCCTCCCAAGAACGACTGTAGACCAGGATGTCGTCAAAGAAAATCAAAACATATCTCCTCAACTGTCTGTTGAATGTCCTGTTCATACAGGACTGGAAAGTGGCAGGGGCGTTGGTTAAGCCGAAAGGCATAACCAAGAACTCGAAATGGCCGAAGTGGCATCCGAAGGCCGTCTTCTCGATATCCTGCTCCCTCATTCTAATCTGGTGATAACCTGACCTTAGATCAATCTTCGAGAAGTAAAGGCGTCGTGCAGCTCATCGATCAACTCATCTATGCGGGGAATAGGATACCTATTTTTTATAGTCCTCTTGTTCAGCTCCCTGTAATCCACGCACATTCTCCAAGTACCATCTTTTTTCTTAACCAAAACTACTGCGGAGGCAAAAGGACTCTTACTTGGACGGATGTGTCCCATATTCAGCAGCTCCTGTATTGCCTTCTCGATCTCATCCTTATGCCATTTATGATGCCTGTAAGGAGTAGTGATAACGGTCTTCGCCCCATCCTCTAACTCAATGATATGCTCAATGCCCCGCTCTGGAGGTCTCCCTAGAGGTATGTCACTGAAGACCTTGGCATGCTTGGTCAAAATCTTCTGGATCTCTCGATGGTAAGTGTTCTTTTGTGTCTCCACATTTGCTGGCATGATAAGGCACTCTGCTGCCCACTCGACCTCATCATGTCTAAATAACCTCTCCATGCTTTTGAGGGAAACCACTCTCGGACCACCATCAGATATGCCTCTCAATACAACCCTCTTACCTGCTGATTTAAACTTCATTTCCATAGCATGCAGGTTCATTGTGAATTCTCCAAGGGATTGCATCCAATGCATTCCCAAAATCACATGAGTGTCTCCGATGTTAACCACATAAAATTCATCATTGAGCTCGTATTCTCCCAACCTTATCCGCAAATTGGAGATTTTGCGGGTGCACTGGATAGATGAACCATCTGCTACCATAACCCGAAATCCCCCAAACTCCTTTGTCTTGAGTCCTCGCTTATTGACCAACCTTTCATCAATAAAGTTATGGGTCGCACCTGTGTCAATAAGAGTGATGACTCATTGTCCTTCTATGATACCCCGAACCTTGAATGAACTCCCCTTCTGGAAACTGTATAGTTGAGCCATTGTTACATCTTTTTCTAGCTCTCCTTCTGAACTATCATCATCACTTGTGTCCGAATTAGTTTGCTGGTCTGATTTTTCAGATTCGGACTCCTCCACTTCAAAATAATCCTTATGCTCCATTTGCCTTGCCTGAGCCTTTTGTGAGCACTTGTGTGACAAATCCCATGGCTCCCTGCAATGGAAACATAACTTCTTCTTTCTGAGCTCATTAAGCTCATCATCTCCTAATATTTTTTATTCATGCTTCTGCTGCGGAAGACCTTTGTGCATAATCTTCTTATCTTTGTCCCTACTGTCCTGGAATGGTTTGAATGTTGATTTATTCTTCGGAACAACGAACTCCATACTTCGGGCCTTCTTCATGGCCTCCTGCAATGTCTGTGGTTCAAAAGCCTTCACCCATCCACGAAGTGGCTCAATCAATCCCTCAACGAAAAGAATTACCAACCTCCTTTCGGATATGTCTCGAACCTTGACTGACAGCCCCTGAAATTCTGCAATGTAGGCATCAACTGAACCAGTCTGCCTCAACTGAGCTAGCTCTCTAAAGTGCAATTCTGGATCTTTCTTGTCGAACCGATCGATGAGTTTGTTGGTGAACTCATCATATGTGTTAATGGCTCCGTGGCCCAAAGTGTTGAGACCGTGGAACCACCAATCATGAGTTGCTCCCTCTAAGTGAAGAGTGGCAAATTTAATTGCCTCTTCCTCCTGCATAGGCCTCAGTGATAAGAAGTTGTCCAGCTTTTCCACCCACGCCCTTGTTGTGCTCTTACCACTCCCATCAAACTGAGGAATGGTTATCTTACTCAAGGCATGCTGCAAGTCCTTCTGAGTCGATTGCTTCTTCTGTTCATGATGACGTCCCTGCTTTTGTGCACAATATTTTTCAAAAGACCAACTAGCCTTAAGTTCCTCCGGAAATGCCTGATACTGAGTCCACCATGCTATTATTGTATCATCTGATGGGCCATGTGCCTGCTCCTCCTGCTCAATAGGCTCCTCTCTTGGAACGAAAGTGGGTTGTGTCGGTCTAGGAACATTACTGCTTCCTCTTGTAAAAACCGGATGGTTGGAGGTGCTAGCCTCCCCATTATGGCCACCAATGTGAGTTCCCCTCAACCTATCAGATACTACTCTTAGAACTCCGGTCATCTCCTGGTGATTACGTTGCAATGCAACCTGCATATCCACCTGTGCTCTGGTTAGAGCATTAAGAATGTGTCTGAGACTTGGTTCTTCATCACTTCTTTCCCCCATGTTGTTACTGTGTTCCTTCTCTTTACCACCGTGACCTTGTTCTGCTTTTTTCTTCTCCCTTTCAGCTGCTCTTCTATCCCTGTCACTCATGAAAGCTCAACTTCCCACAGGATGGCAGTGTTGAGCCTTGCTCTGATACCATGTAACAACCCTCCCCAATCTGGCTAAAATATTTTTTAAATTTTTTTGCAAATATGTACTTTTTTGTATTTTTTCAAATAAATAAAAAACTCAGATAAATGCTAAATCAGTCCACTTGCAACTGTCACAACTTTGTAACTATGCAACCAAATCAAACGAAACTTGAGATGCAGATTTTACATATGTAATGCTAGAAACCCAGTGAAGGAATCGAGGAAACACACAAATACCACAAAGATATATCGATCTGGAATTTTCAGTCTGTATTATTTGATCAGCAAATCTGTACATACCACTTATTCACTTAGCTCCAGAAATGCAACTTTCTTCACCCACGAAATGATGTACTAGCAGCTCGCAATCCTTGGGCACCAATGAAGGAGGAGATAGGGGTTTATGGACTGATCGCCCAATTCCCCAAAGATATCACGCCTGGCTGGTAATTGTACGGCCTGTGCTGTACGGCCAGCAATCAACAACTTCGCCCAGCACCTCTGAAAACACTTCTGTATAATCTTTCGAAAAAACTTTGCAAATCTCTCCACAATCAGCACTTGAGCAATCTCTGTATGAAATCGCCACCCTAATCCACCAGGGGTAATCTCTCATACCCGAAGAGGATGTCCCTATTGGAGGTTGTCGTCCCCAATAAGCTCGAAACCCTGCAAAGATTCTCTGCAAGCTTCTTCACCAAATGCCAAAGCAAACATATAAACCTGGATGCCTGAAATGAATGACCAAATCTCCTTTTATAGAGCTCACAAGGGGTTGATGGCTTTTTGGAGGGAAAAGGCAATTTAAAATGTCTTCTAGAAATTATTTTTCCTCATTATAAATGGCGTCCCCTTTTTGCAATTCTAATAGTCACTTTATAAAATAATTTTAACTTAAGTGACTCTTTAATCCTCCCCCTTTATTATAAAGTCATAACTTATATAAAATTAAATTATTAATTTAATTTTATATAAATAATCTTCGGGCATTAAAATTTCTAAGCTCCGCAAAACCAACCTTCCAACTGATCATGGATTTGGATACCCATTTCGACGAACAATCCAAAGGTACCATCCGCTTTGACTGAAACCCCAGAATTGACTTACTATAAATAGTAAGTCCCATCTCCTTTACCCAAATAAGCCACAGAAACTGGCAACTGAAAGCTGAGAGTGGCCTGATTAAGATCACCATGGGTTCCCACACATCCAATTTAGCCTACGGGAACCCGTGAGTAGGCTAATCACAACTGCGAAGCTGACTGGCTAGAAAGGGGACATTACAGTCCACCGTCCCCGAAATTGCTTGTCCTCAAGCAATTTCAACTCTGGATGCTGTAATACCTCTTCATTCTCCCAAGTCGCATCCTCTGCTGGTAAGTGCTTCCACTTAACTAAATACTCCGTAATCACCTTCCCCCTCAGAGTCCTTTCCCTAAAGTTAATGATGGCCTCGGGTACCAGGATTAATTTCCCTTCCTCATCTAATGGTGGTAACTCTGTGGAAGGAACAACATTCTGCCCAATCGCCTTTTTGAGGCGAGAAACGTGGAAGACATTGTGGATTCTGCTGTCCGCTGGTAGCTCCAACTCATAAGCTACCTCTCCTACCCGTCTGGTTACCCTGAAGGGTCCATAGAATCTCGGCTTCAACTTCTCCTTTCCACTCTTCTTGAGAGTGGATTGCCTGTATGGCTGTAGCCTGAGGTAAACCAGATCTCCGACCTCGAAGCTACGCTCTATCCTGTGCTGATCGGCATACATTTTTTGTCGATTCTGTGCCTGGTGTATGTTGTCCCTCAAAGCCCTCATAATATCCTGGCTGTCCTGCAACAAGTCCTTGGCTCTGGGTACTCTGCTATCACCAAGCAGTAAGTCTATGAAGTTGGGAGCTTCATATCCATACAAGGCCATAAATGGAGTCATCTCGATGGTCATATGATGTGTGGTATTATAACAGAACTCACTGAGATGTAGCCACCTGATCCAAGCCCTCTGCTGACCTGAGACATAGTTCCGAAGGTAACCCTCCAACCATTTGTTCACTATCTCCGTCTGCCCGTCGGTTTGAGGGTGATAGCTGGTGCTGGGAGTAAGCTCAGTCCCCCCTAATCTGAATAGCTCCTGCCAGAACATACTCATGAACCTGCTATCTCGGTCACTGACAATCGTCTTGGGCATACCATGTAATCTGAATATCTCCCTGAAAAACAATTCGGCCACCTGAGCTGCTGTATAAGTTGTTGAGATAGCAAGGAAGTGTGCGAACTTCGTGAGCTTGTCGACTACCATGTATATACAATCTTGCCCTGAACCGAGGGCAACCCGGTGATGAAATCCATGGATATTCCTTCCCATTTTTGGTTACGAATAGGTAATGGTTGCAACAATCCTATTGGGTAGGTGTGCTCATCCTTATTCTGTTGGCAGATGGCACATTCCCGTACATACTGAAGGACTTCATTCTTGAGTCCTTTCCAAGTGAATCGCTCCTTGATGCTCCTGTATGTTTTGAAGAATCCAACGTGCCCTGCTGTAGGATCATCATGAAAGCACTGAAGAACCCTCCTCTTGAATTTGGAATTGTGAGGTAGGAAGATACGGTCCTTATACAATATCAACCCCTGGACCACTGAAAACCTGTCATCAAGTGTAGTCCCATCAATCAAGCCAGATGTCCAAGGGTCCTTAGCATACTCAGCTGAGATCTCATCCCTCCATGCTGCAGAAACATTTGTCATAGCACCCAAGTAAGGTCTCCTGGATAAGGCATCTGCTACGACATTCTTCTTACCTTTGACATAGACGATGTCAAAGTCGTAAGCTTGCAACTTACTAACCCACTTCTGCTGCCGTTCGTTGAGATCTCTCTGGTTGAGGAAGTATCGAAGACTGTTGTGATCAGTCTTCACTGTGAACCTGCCCCCGACTAAATACTGCCTGAATTTGGCCAACGCGTGCATGATGGCCAACATTTCCTTGTCGTATATCGAATAACTCCGCTCAGCCCCATGAAGTTTTCGACTCTCAAAAGCTATGGGATGTTTGTTCTGCATTAGCACTGATCCAATTCCCTCTCCCGAAGCATCACACTGCAACTCAAATGGCTGAGAGAAATCTGGTATGGCGAGCACTGGGCAGGAGCACATAACCTTTTTGAAGTGTTCGAAACACTTACGTGTAGTGTTAGACCAGGAGAACGCCCCCTTCTTTGTTAAATCTGTGAGTGGGGCTGCAAGCTGCGAAAATCCCTTAACGAACCTTCGGTAAAACCCGCACAATCCGAAGAACCCCTTGAGCTGAGTAAGGTTCGTAGGAGTAGGCCACTCCATAATGGCCTTGATCTTCTCAGGATCCATGCGCACACCCTCAGCATTGATGATGTGGCCTAAATAGAGAAGCTCGGTCATACCAAAGTCACACTTCGACTCCTTGGCATAGAAAGACTCCTGTTCCAATATGCTCAACACCTCATCTAAATGCTGTAGGTGCTCCTCCCAAGAACGATTGTAGACCAGGATGTCGTCAAAGAAAATCAAAACATATCTCCTCAACTGTCTACTGAATGTCCTATTCATACAGGACTGGAAAGTGGCAGGGGCATTGGTTAAGCCGAAAGGCATAACCAAGAACTCGAAATGGCCGAAGTGGCATCTGAAGGCCGTCTTCTCGATATCCTGCTCCCTCATTCTAATCTGGTGATAACCTGACCTTAGATCAATCTTCGAGAAGTAACAGGCGCCGTGCAGCTCATCGATCAACTCATCTATGCGGGGAATAGGATACCTGTTTTTTATAGTCCTCTTGTTTAGCTCCCTGTAATCCACGCACATTCTCCAAGTACCATCTTTTTTCTTAACCAAAACTACTGCGGAGGCAAAAGGACTCTTACTTGGACGGATGTGTCCCATATTCAACAACTCCTGTATTGCCTTCTCGATCTCGTCCTTATGCCGTTTATGATGCCTGTAGGGAGTAGTGATAACGGTCTTCGCCCCATCCTCTAACTCAATGATATGCTCAATGCCCCGCTCTGGAGGTCTCCCTGGAGGTATGTCACTGAAGACCTTGGCATGCTTGGTCAAAATCTTCTGGATCTCTGGATGGTAAGTGTCCTTCTGTGTCTCCACATTTGCTGGCATGATAAGGCACTCTGCTGCCCACTCGACCTCATCATGTCTAAATAACCTCTCCATGCGTTTGAGGGAAACCACTCTCGGACCACCATCAGATATGCCTCTCAATACAACCCTCTTACCTGCTGATTTAAACTTCATTTCCATAGCATGCAGGTTCATTGTGAATTCTCCAAGGGATTGCATCCAATGCATTCCCAAAATCACATGAGTGTCTCCGATGTTAACCACATAAAATTCATCATTGAGCTCGTATTCTCCCAACCTTATCCGCAAATTGGAGATTTTGCGGGTGCACTGGATAGATGAACCATCTGCTACCATAACCCGAAATCCCCCAAACTCCTTTGTCTTGAGTCCTCGCTTATTGACCAGCCCTTCATCAATAAAGTTATGGGTCGCACCTGTGTCAATAAGAGTGATGACTCGTTGTCCTTCTATGATGCCCCGAACCTTGAATGAACTCCCCTTCTGGAAACTGTATAGTTGAGCCATTGTTACATCTTTTTCTGGCTCTCCTTCTGAACTATCATCATCACTTGTGTCCGAATTAGTTTGCTGGTCTGATTTTTCAGATTTGGACTCCTCCACTTCAAAATAATCCTTATGCTCCATTTGCCTTGCCTTAGCCTTTTGTGAGCACTTGTGTGACAAATCCCATGGCTCCCTGCAATGGAAACATAACTTCTTCTTTCTGAGCTCATTAAGCTCATCATCTCCTAATATTTTTGATTCATGCTTCTGCTGCGGAAGACCTTTGTGCATAATCTTCTTATCTTTGTCCCTACTGTCCTGGAATGGTTTGAATGTTGATTTATTCTTCGGAACAACGAACTCCATACTTCGGGCCTTCTTCATGGCCTCCTGCAATGTCTGTGGTTCAAAAGCCTTCACCCATCCACGAAGTGGCTCAGTCAATCCCTCAACGAAAAGAATTACCAACCTCCTTTCGGATATGTCTCGAACCTTGACTGACAACCCCTGAAATTCTGCAATGTAGGCATCAACTGAACCAGTCTGCCTCAACTGAGCTAGCTCTCTAAAGTGCAATTTTGGATCTCTCTGATACCATGTAACAACCATCCCCAATTTGGCTAAAATATTTTTAAATTTTTTTGGCAAATATGTATTTTTTTTGTATTTTTTCAAATTAATAAAAAACTCATATAAATGCTAAATCAGTCCACTTGCAACTGTCACAACTTTGTAACTATGCAACCAAGTCAAACGAAACTTGAGATGCAGATTTTACATATGTAATGCTAGAAACCCAGTGAAGGAATCGAGGAAACACACAAATACCACAAAGATATATCGATCTGGAATTTTCAGTCTATATAATTTGATCAGCAAATCTGTACATACCACATTCACTTATTTCCAGAATTGCAACTTTCTTCACCTACGAAATGATGTACTAGCAGCTCGCAATCCTTGGGCACCAATGAAGGAGGAGATAGGTGTTTATGGACTGATTGCCCAATTCCCCAAAGATATCTCGCCTGGCTGGTAATTGTATGACCTGTGCTGTACAGCCAGCAATCAGCAACTTCGCCCAACACCTCCACTTCTGTTTAATATTTCGAAAAAACTTTGCAAATCTCTCCACAATCAGCACTTGAGCAATCTCTGTATGAAATCGCCACCCTAATCCACCAGGGGTAATCTCTCATACCCGAAGAGGATGTCCCTATTGGAGGTTGCCGTCCCCAATAAGCTCGAAACCCTGCAAAGATTCTTTGCAAGCTTCTTCACCAAATGCCAAAGCAAACATATAAACCTTGATGCCTGAAATGAATGACCAAATCTCCTTTTATAGAGCTCACAAGGGGTCGATGGCTTTTTGGAGGGAAAAAACAATTTAAAATGTCTTCTAGAAATTATTTTTCCTAATTATAAATGGCGTCCCCTTTTTGCAATTCTAATAGTCACTTTATAAAATAATTTTAACTTAAGTGACTCTTTAATCCTCCTCCTTTATTATAAAGTCCTAACTTGTATAAAATTAAATTATTAATTTTATTTTATATAAATAGTCTTCGGGCATTAAAATTTCTAAGCTCCGCAAAACCAACCTTCCAATTGATCATGGATTTGAATACCCATTTCGACGAACAATCCAAAGGTTCCATCCGCTTTGACTGAAACCCCGTAATTGACTTACTATAAATAGTAAGTCCCATCTCCTTTGCCCAAATAAGCCACAAAAACTAGCAACTGAAAGCTGAGAGTGGCCTGATTAAGATCACCATGGGTTCCCACACATCCAATTTAGCCTACGGGAACCCGTGAGTAGGCTAATCACAACTGCGAAGCTGACTGGCTAGAAATGGGACATTACAGATCTGTTAGAGACGAAAGGAGGGTGGACTGAATGCCATTGGCGATGTTCTCCTCGATCTCTTTCCTTCTTAGTTCGTGGATAGAAGGTCTGCCTTTCTTCTTGTCGCTACCAACAATAGCACAAAGTTTTTTCTAGACTCTTGGTTACTTGCTTAGGAGGGCTTGAAGACTCCCGAAGAATAGGGTTATTAATAATTTTGAGAGGGGAGGGGACGAGACCATTCTTAGGAGAAAGGTTGTTAAGGAGGTTCAGGGGATCACTAGACAGGGGAAGGCCTAAAGGGCCAAACTTTGAGGGGGATTGAGGGATAATCTTTACGCCGAGAGGCGTTCCTACAATGGCAGACAGGGGGGTGGGAGGCAAAGAGGTCATACATGTCACGCCGTAAATACTATTTTTTTTTATTAAAAAAGCCGTCATTAACAAAAACATTTAAAACATTTAAACTATGAGATAGGCACCTCGAGATTGATAACTCTCGGCGTTGTTAGTTATATATCCTTTATATCTAAGCTAGTTTCTAAAACAGTGTCCCTAAGGGAGCTATCTTGAGGGATATTAACAAAGGTAACATCTAGAGGATTGGAATTAGTAGATTGAGGCTCAACCAACGGTTTGAAAGGGTTAGGGTTAGCAAAGAGAGAGCATACCTGGTTAGGAGCGCTACCAGCAGACAGGGGCATCGACTGCTTGCCTTTTTATTTCGCTATAAGATCTTTGCTCAAAGAATCAGCTTGATTGCTTTTTTTGGGGGGTTTCTCAACAGCCTAGCAATCCTCTTGGGACTTCTTTGATCGGAGCCACTCCTTTGATTCTCTTCTTAGGGAGGGGCATTGCGCTCTTAGGTGACCCTGCTTTCGACATTCAATACAAAAGATTGGCTTATTCTCGTATTCAATGGCTTGTCGCTTGCTATAAGAGCCTGAAACGAGATCAATGTAAGTGGGTAGTTCTAACTCCAGATTGGCATTTACGCAAAGGCGAGTGTAAATCATTTGGGACTTAGCCTTAGTGGCTAGGTCGAAAGCAACGAGGTCCCCAATGGATTGAGCGATACTCCTCAAGATTCCTTCATGCCAGAATTGGATGGGAAGTCCGGGGAGCCTAACCCAAATGGGTGCTAGGTTAATGCTTTGGGTTTCGGGATCAAAATCAGCATCTCACCTTCTAATGAAGAGACGACGTTGTCCAAAGAACCATGGGCCTCCTGTGAGAATGCGGTTGTTGTCATCATAATTGTTAAGTTTGATAAGAAAGAATCCCTTGGGGAGAGCAATCAAATCCAAATTGCCGCTTGGCCGCCATTTGGTGAAGGCCTATTTGCTGATGGACTCCATGTCCGGATGAGAATCAACAAACTTTTCCCCACCAGAGAAAGTCTTAGAAACAAAGGAAGTCATGATTTTAGACGGGATTACCAGCTCCATGCGATTTGGGGAAAGAGTCCTGACACTGGTGATAGGAGGGGTTATGGAGGGCCCCACCCCTTTCCTAACTATTTCCGCAAAGGAGACAGGTGCTTGAAAACGAGGAGGGTCAGGGGGAGGGTCCCCCTTGACACTTGTGACTTCCAGACCCCCGTCCGCCCAGTTCTGATTTTCCGCCCCTCCACCACAAGACTCGTGATTTCCAGTTCCACCATCGACGAACTTGTGATTCGCCATTCCTCCGCCACCAGCAGTAGGTTCCTGCCATCCTGAGATTCAAATTTCTTGGGTGATCCGCCCGCCATCTTTCACGAACTCGCAACCTCTTAGCCAAAGCAATATTAACAAATAAAATTATACTGCTGCTAGGGTTTATGGAAATAATAACCTTTTCCTTTTGAATACATCCATGAACCTGCAAAATAGAATTTTTAGGTTCAAATAAATCCCTTTGAACATTCTTTGGCTTGGCTGACTCCGATTGTGTTGTTTCCTCAGCCTACACACTGTCATCCTTTTTTTCCTTTTGTCGCTTCCATGAAATTTTCTCACTCTCTTTTTAATTTCTTTTGTTCTTTCTGAAACCTTTTTATTTCTTCATATCCATTGATGGTAACCTTCAAAATAGCTATCTTTTTATATGGGTCCTACTGACTCAAGAATGCTTGCTCTATTTCTTTCCGAGTGTATGTAAAATTATGGGCACAAGCAAAATTTGTATGCCAAAATAAAGCTTCCTTTCGTAAGGAATCAATAAGCTTAAGTCACCATGCAAAATTAGCAGAATTTAAAGTTAATTTTTTTTTTTCCCTCCATTTTCTAATGTCATTATCATCCCTTCCATTGAATATTGGCAACTCCATGTTCTCAACCCAAAAATTTCCTCAAAGCAGCTAGCGTTTAATAAACTGAGATTTTTCAAAAACTAAATTCCTCACAAATTCTCATCTAATCTTTATCATAAACAATTAGATTTGCATGTTTTCTTCAAAACAAAACAAATGACAATTGATTTGCTTACCCGGATAGAGAGAGATGAACTTTATGTCATTATGACAAATTTTCATGCAGCCAAAAACCAGTGCCGATAGCCCAACTTCAAATGGCCATAATTCCTACAATACTACTCATAATTTAACACATGACCAATCATTTTGTATTACTTGAAACGATCTAGACGATGGTGGAAGAATCTTCTAAATATGACAGCCGTGCAAAAAGATATAGCTCTTGGAAAAAATGACGAATTTCTATTTATTTCTTTCCGTCTCTCCCCGGAAGCTTAACAAATTTTGAAATAATCTTTGCAAATCCTGCAAAAATTCTCCACTTTGCTAGAACCGTTGCTCTGATACCAGATGTTGATAAACTTTACTCTGATAAATATAAAAGCATCCACAAATATGCTGAGTATTAAATACACGAAGAAACAAATAATCGACACACAATATAAGATATGGAAATACCCTTTAAGTAGGGCAACTCTGATATTAGTACTTATTGAAGAAACTGCTGGTTACGAATCTGCCATGAGGAAAGGATTTTGGGTTAATGCGCCCAGATTCGCCCACCAGCATGAAAGGCCGGAAGGAAGAGATGCCTTCCGAGCCAATCTCCGGAGAAGGCCGGCTCCTTTTGGGGGGTTTATGTTCAAGCTAAGAGTGCAGGAAAGAGATAAATGTACAGAAAGAATATACAAATATACTTGGAGTTGGTGGGGGGGAACTAACAGTACGGCAACCAGCAATCACCAATACTTACTGCATCATAAATACAAAGCACGACTGAGAACTGCAAAATCTAAGTGTACTTCCGATACCTAAGCAGTGCACGCACGGCTACAATGGTCCCCTAGCAAACATTCTCCCTACAAGGAGAACTAACAGCACGACAACACATCAATCACCTCCTACGGACACTAACATGAGTAGAAAGCAACCCAGAGATATCAGAGCCAGGTATATGTGTCATGCAGAGATTTTAACCGCACAGCTACAATGGTCCCCTAGCAAACATTCTCCCTACAAGGAGAACTAACAGCACGACAACGCATCAATCACCAGATACGGACAGCAACGTAACACACAACTGATGGAACTGCTACCACATCTATTATATGAAATTTAAAAGTACACAAACAATGCTAAAGGCCCCTGATCACCAAATGCTGAAATGAATCAACGAGCCATGACACAGGGAAGCGTAAAGCATAAACATAAAGAAATAAAAGCAGCAGAACAGAACCAGGCATACAAATTATATTTATAAGCAGAAGCACGGTTACATTGGTTCCCTAACAGACATTCCCCTTCCACCCTTTACAATGAATTCATGGTGGGTTTTTATAGCCCGAGTCCCTCCCGTTACATTAATGGGCACAAGGTCCCAGTCAAACACAAGCTGACAAAAGCGGCGAAAGAGCTGCAAATGCTGACCTTTGTCGGACCGGACTGTACCCGCAGCATGGTCTTCCTGGAAGCTGGACAGCTACGTGGCAGTGTGTTGGGCAGAACTTCATCTCGGCAGGTATGCGGGTAGCTGGAGCAGGTAGAACCTCCAATCGGCTTTAAATGAGGTCGCTGGCACAGGTAATGCAGCCCATGCTCGTCCTTTTGCTCGGCACGTCTCGGCTCGAATCCCGAAGTTGGACACTTGTCAGATGATGGATGATGCTGTCTGACACGTGTCGGCCTTGAAAGGCAGTCTGTCCAACCTCGCTTGGGATCGGAGCGTCTCGGGTTGCGCGGGCAGAAACAATGCGATCGGGAAGGCCTTCATGCCTTAGATGTATTTCTGAGTTTGTTTCCCTACTGCACACCTGTCAAGGGCGCATTCCGACTTCGCTGCGAAGTCGGACTGCGCACAGGTGAAAACTGGTGTCTGCCGCCGTACGGACTTTGCTCCGGCACTTATCATTCTTCTGTCAGCCTGCCAGTTGCAAGGTGCGCCCAGAAAGAGGGGCGAAGTCAGACTTCGCACCAAAACTGGGCGAAGTGCGAACTTCGCACCAAAACTGGGCGAAGTGCGAACTTCGCACCAACACTTAGCCATTTTTCAGGTAACTTGCTGGAAAGTTAAAAAATCAACTGGGGAGCTCCGAGAAAGGGGGGAAGAGAGAGAATGTGGGAAAGAAAAGGAAAGGGAGAGAAGAGGGAAGGAAAATAGAGGAAGAGGGAAAAAGAAGAGCAGCACTGTTACAAAATTGAAAACATTGCACCCCGTGCAAAATGTGACAACAGGAATCACTCTACAATATCCCTCAAGATGAGAGCCACTTCTATGAGCAATGACTATTACAATATTACTTGGATTGGATTAGATGATTTACAATTACCAGGTCCCTTCTTTATATAATCATCCTTCAATGCTATTTTGGGAAAGGCATAACCCTATCCTTATCCCACTCATTATTATAATATAATTTCCTAGAAATAGAGCTTGGGTTATTTTTAGCCCATGCTATTTACATAATACAATTGGGTTATTTATGGCTCATGCCAGATATACCTTACAGTTGGGTTAATTTGTAGCTCATGCCAACTATTCAATATAGTATTATATTATTAGGTACCTATCCCTACGTACTCTAGCAGATCAGTAGTGAACACATCATCAGGTCAAGAAAGCAGGCAATGCAAGGGAGAAATTTTCACTGTGTTTTAACGTCCACTTGTTTATAATCAGAACAAAAATGTGGTTTGGGTCTATTTCCAAGTACATCACAGACATAGCAGGGGGAGTCAATTTCTATGCAGGGATTATGGGGCTCATCAGTGCCCATTTCAACCTTCTCAATCCTTGATGCTTCTATGACATTCAAGCATCCCCAAATTGCCCAGCCAAGTAAAAAATGCCTAGGTTGTTGTCATTTGTCCTTTTCATGGCTTGCAGACCTCAATCTCAAAATCCAGATGGATTCACTATTGGCATCTCTAAACCTTTGTAATGAGCTTGGTGTTTAGTCATGAGGTGGTCTTAACTCTTAAACATCAGATTGACCACTTATTTTTTTATTTTTTAAAATATGACAGTCCCATTTTCTTTATGTTGGTTTGCTGCTCTTGAATGTGAAAAATGTCAGGACTTCTTTTGCTATCCCATGAAGACTACTGACAGCATAGGTCGAGAAATGAACAATTTCTTTTGAGGATATGATTACAGAGTCTGTCTACCAGGAATAATTTGAGGAACATAACGAAATTTGAAGTACAAATGCTGAACTGGATTGATGTCGAGCAAGGTGAAATGTTTCAGACATCATGATTAGCAGAATGTTGGAGCTTCTATGGATGCCAATAGTTATCTTCTTGGGTATTTGGTGTTAGGAAATTAAAAGCAAGCAAGCTAAACAACAATAAACAGTACACGAGATTTTACGTGGAAACCCTGCAGTGTGCAGGGAAAAACCATGGGGCAAAAGGCAGCTTTTCTCTTTTATTATTCTCAGCTAGCTTTCATACATTCACACTATTCAAATGCAAGGGGCATTCCCCTTTTTATAGAAATACAAAGGAAGATTCCAAAAAAGCTGTGGCACATTCCAGATAAAAGTGCTTTATTAAAAACGCGCTTTATTAACTGCATTTTATAACAAACACACTTTATTGTGTTTTATGACAAACGTGCTTTATTGTGTTATATAACAAATTCGCTTTAGTTGCGTTTTAGTAACCCATATCGTATGGTTGTACGGACGAAAATTTTAGGGTCGGGAGCGGAGCCCCCAAACCCCCAAGCAGGGGGGAACAGGCCATGTTCCCCCCCTGCAACCCCCTTGGCGCGCCCGGCGCATAGGAACAGTGCATGGGGTTGGGTTACTATAAGCTGCACCACCATGCTTCACTTTGCTGAAGAACATCGGAGATCTGGATATTGACTTCACCTCCTAACATTTGGTTGATGGGAAGTGCTAGTCATGACAATTTTTATGTTCATCCTTTTGGAGGATGATGATAACATCCGACATTTTCTGGTTTGAGCTTGATTTCCATGGATTAGGAATGAATGTGGTCTGGGTAGTCATTCTGTAAAATTCCTGCTGAATTTTTATTGACATAAGATGCCTTTAAATAGGCTTTACATTTGCCCAGATTGTGGCAACAATAGAATGAATAACTACTGCTAAAAGTAGAATGCATGACATGGATAACTACTGCTAACAATAGATCATGGATCCTATAAGGAACCTATGCCATGTGATCCTATAGCAATAGTATAATGGCTATAACCCATCTAGGAATTAGGTTTTATATGATTCTCAATTCCATGTGATCTTATAACACAATAGGAATTAGGTGATATGTGATCCTTATTCTTAACTGATGTGGAACAAACTCTAGCTACATATATATTACAAAGCAAGGCAGAAAAAAAGGATTATATTTGCCTAGATTGGTCTAATAATTGCTAAAAATAGATTGGATCACATGGACAATGTATCAGATGACAATTTCATATGATTATATAACAATCCCCATGTGACCCTCTAATAAACAATGCCATGTGATGTGATGTTATAACACACATAGAGATTAGGTGCCATGTGATCCTATTAGAAACCATGGAATGAGATGCCATAAGATCCTATAATAAACCATGCTATATGATCTTATAACACACTTGTGAATTAGATGCCATATAATCCTTATTTTTCCTCCCAATAATAGAAACTTTGGACTACAAAGCTTTTAGAAGAGAGGGAAAATGCTGGGACAGCTGTTGTTGATACATCCACTGAGCTTGATATGAAAGATAGCATTATTGAACAAGAAGTGAAAAATGTTGAAGATGCAACTACAGCTCCTGATGATGAAGTACTTATAGGAAGCATGCAAATGTCAAAAAAATTCTGACAGATTGGAAAACAATGGTCAAATCTAGACCCAATCAAATCCCAAAAGAATTGAAATAAGAGAAGCAGGCCATTGAATGGAATGAGGCAAATTTTGAGGGCCATTGTAGTAAATGGTATGCACCACCAACAATTAAATGAAGCGTCTGCTGGATACGCAAACAAAATGCCAAAAAATGTTGATCACTAATTGATCCATGAATACATGTGTTCTTATCTGCAGGCAGGTGGGGAAGCACATTCTTATCAAGTGAAACAGAGAGGTAAACACGGAATAGAGCACGCAAGCCAGATCTGCCAAGTTGGTGCCATAGGGAGCTAGATCTCTAGGGAAGATCAGAGAGTCTGAAGAAGACTAACATTTTGAAATGGATTGAGACAATCTTCATGAGAAGAGATCTCTCTTCTATAAGTTTAAAGAATGAAAATGCTCCAAATCTAATACATGCAGGTCATTCGGATCTACATTGAAGCACCTCTGAAGATACAAACCACACCTCATAAGAAATAACTTGAACCCATAACCTGAGAACTATCCACAACAAAGCAAATTTGGTAAGTGAGCTTTGGAAAGGAATTCTGGATGCTTCGATGCCTATAGTAGACAACCTACAACTTCCGACTGCGCAAGAACCTGAAGGAAGCGAGAACTACAAAATCCTAATGAATTGGAAACAAGGGTAATATGGTAATCTAGAGGGCCATGGTAGTGAGCTACAACTCTCATTATGAGAGCACCCCGGTTTCTAAAACCCTAAGAAGTGGAACCACTCTGATACCACTCATGTGGAACAAATTCCAGCTACATTTCTATTACAAAGATGGGCCTTAAATAGGCTTGCATTTGCCTAGATTGGCCTAACAATTTCTAAAAATAGAATGGATCACATGGACAATGTATTGGATGACAATGCCATATTATTCTTTAACAAACCTCATGTGATCCTCTAACAAACCAAGCCATGTGATCCTGTCACAAACCTACAAGCTATTCCATGTGATCTTCTAACACCTAAAAATTAGGTGCTATGTGATCCTATAAAAAACCATGGAATGAGATGCCATGTCATCTTCATGCCATGTGATTCAATAAAAAACTATTGAACGAGATGCCATGTGATCTTATAACAAACCATGCTATATGATGATATAAAACACCTTTGGGAGGATAAAGAAAGTACAGATAGGTAATAAAGCTAGAATAGAATAAGGCACTCCCTTATCTACCATTATGAATGACTTCATGTGTAAGGAGTCTTTTGCTAAACTAAAAATTGTTATTCACATAGGAAAGCAGAGAAGATTCATTTGTTTGAGCATACCAACTACACCGTGCAGATCCATCTAAGGAAGCACAATGTTTGTCAGTTTGTAATTATCTCTTTCAATCTTTTGATCCTTTGGGATGCCCCGTTTTGGTTGTAGGTATGTTAAAAAAATCACATGGCATCTTGTTCCATGGTTTGTTATAGGATCACATGGTACCTAATTTCTAGATATGTTATGGCATGTTTTGCAGGTTTGTTATAGAATCATATGACATTGTCCATGTGATCTGTTCTATTTTTAGCAATTGTTAGCCTAATACGGGCACATATAAGCCTATTTAAGGCCTTTCTTTGTAATACAAACGTAGCTGGAACTTGTTCCACATCAAGAGTGCTAGTCATGACATTCTTCATATTCATCCTTTAGGAGCAAAATGATAATATCCGACATTTTCTGGTTTGAGCTTGATTTGCATGCATTAGAATCTATTCATGGTCTGGAGAGTCTTTCCATAAACTCAGACCACATTGTGATTAAAAACAGCCTTCCTTACAAACATTACTGCATACAGGCATGGAAGTGGTCACCGATTATCTGCTAGATTTAATTGCAGCAGTGAATGTTTCATTTTCTGATCAATGTGACATTTTGAAGCATAGTCATCTTCATATAAACTAGCACATGGTCCCCAAAGAATGAAAAAGAGAGATGGCTTGTGTCTTCTTGTGACCTAGATAGGAACTTGTGTGTCTAAGTTAGAGAATACAGCATGGAAATGAAGGCAAATGAGCCCCAACTCTTCCATCCCACATGACAACCACCAAGTCTTCATCCAGGAATAGGGAGAACAAACATGTAGATATGAGAGCTCCACCTGTCAAGGGTGTATACTGTCACATGCTTTAAAACTGTCTCCTTTAATGCGTGGAGCTCCTACCTTTAAGGTACAAAGCTTGCCGACATGCTTGTAAAGGCTTCCAAGGTTCCTATCAACTTCCTTCAAGGCTGCATGCCCTTCCACTAGTTCTCCTTCATTTTTAATGCCTATTTCCCTACTCTCCTTGATTTCTTCCTTTCGTATGCAAAGTTTGCCCTTTTTTTTTCTTGTCGTACTATTATTTTATTATATTTCCCTCATTAACGATAGCAGTTTTGTGGAATCCTAGAAGGTTTTGCCTTCCCCTCCTAACGAGATATCACTTACCACCATGCTTCAATTTTCTTTGTCCATGTGGGAGAGGACAATATGAGGCCTTCCTAGCTAAAGTTAACTTCCAAATTGTTATGACATCAAGTTTCCATTTTCTGTTTTTTTTTTTTGCAATTACCAAGGTGAGCATTTTCCAACAAGAAAGTCCCTTAAACAAGTGTCTTCTGGATTTCCTTTTATGGGTTCTGGGGTGCTCATTCAAAGTTTGGTGGCCTCTTCAAGGTTCTTGTGCCAAAGTTATTCAACTATTGACAACAACTCATCTTTAGTATGTGTCGTGACCATTAGTCAAAACTGCCATGTCACTTGACAAAGGGACTAAGCATAGGGAGGGGTCAATTTTCAGTTTTTTACTGGTAGGTATGTTTTATGTCAATTGAAATGTTTCGACAAGGGGATCTTAATTGTGACCTTATGCTTCTTTGGATGTGGGCTAAAATGGTCACGTGAAATATGTATTTGTCTTCCGAAGTGGATTGACTGGCCTTGCCTTTGAATGTTGTCAATCCTTGTAATTTTTACATCATGCAGCAACTCCTTTCAAAGCAACTTTTACTTTATAAAACTAAAAACAAATAGAATATTCTAAATTTTCAAAGTTGACCATTTATAAATTAGTAATCCCATGTATATTATCATAAAACTTAATAATGCATGAAAACATAATTTAAATATGACAACTATATTTAGTAAATTTTTCATCCAAATTATTTGCCTTGGCAAGTGAAAATAATATCATTAGTCAGAATGTCTCATGTAAGGCAAAAGATACTTTCAAGTTACCTTAGGCAGCCTCTCACCAGTAAGCAAAATGCACAAGCGCTTCCCAGATTAAATAAAAATACATGGTATCTAAGTAGGAAGGATGTTAGTTAACATGAAAGAGTGTGGTCAAGTTGACAATGCAGGTCACCATGAGTGAACAAAGGATGTGCCACTAAAAGGAGCACTACAGAATGATGGAGAAAATCAAGTATAAAAAACCTTTCAGACATTCAGGCCTGAAATTTCAGGCAAAAAAAAAATTTCTACCTCTCAGGGATAAAAGAAAATAACAAACTATCTTTGTTGGATGGAGGGATGATACTAATATTACATCTCTGTTTATCTCAAATGAAGCTTTTCATAAGACATGCCTTGCCCAAGACATCTATATTATTACCAAGGTTAAGATCACGTTGAATATTTGGCATATACTCTTTACGGGAGTTTCATTTCAACTCCATCAGGAGGATATTCCCGTAAAAAATGACTTGAGTTGTGAGATAAATTGCCCAATCCTAATATTAGATGGAGATTGTAATGAGGTGGTTGTAGACACTTTTTATGATGGCAAAGGTATCTGATAACGAATATTGTTTCTGATTGTAATGGCATTACTATATTAAATGTAACATTATTTTTTGCTTATTAATATTATCTACTTTTAGTTGGTTGTGGATATCAATCATGCTTTCTTTTGAAACATGTGCATTTCATATGCTGTTCTTTGGATTAAAGCTACTAGTATCAAATTTCTTCTGAAGTGGAACTTATCACCACCTTTTTTTGAACTTCTTGCAGGGATATTTGGATTTCAATTTTACTTGCATTATCAAAATGGCAAGTCTAAATCTAAAGGTATATATGCTATATCCAGTCTTAGCATTTTTGCGTCCATCTTTTGTTGTGTTTCACCACTCCCTT
Organism: Wollemia nobilis; assembly: GCA_028583015.1. Taxonomy (NCBI): domain Eukaryota; kingdom Viridiplantae; phylum Streptophyta; class Pinopsida; order Araucariales; family Araucariaceae; genus Wollemia; species Wollemia nobilis. The sequence goes on from JAQPPZ010002554.1 coordinate 4,667,394, forward strand.
ACATTTTCTTTTTCTAGTTACAATATTTTTTATAAACAGATGACTTGAAAGGTTGCTTCACAATTTAAAAAAATGAATTTAGGATGTACAAAGGAATATGCTTCAGTTGCAGGAAAAGTCTTATGTTTGATTTTCAATGGTACTTCCTTCCATAATGAAATTTTAGTGCTCATCTCTTGTCAGATTCTTGATCATCACTTTCTTAAATATTAGGCTTTTGAACTTTGGAAAGTTCTCTTACTAGATAGATGGTATAAGGATTTTTTTTAATGTTTCTAATGTGTGATTTTTATTTTACAATGAAAAATCTCCTCGCATGTTTAGGTATCTAAAGAATGAGCTGATTGATTTGCAACATTTGGCTTCATCGCCTAGGCTTATTATGTTTTTTTTTTTTTTATTTGATGGATGAAGGAGTTTTGAAAGGACCTCCAAACCTTTTTACAGAGCGAAGCTAGTCACCAAAAAAGTGACAAAACACTTCAACCAAGAAACAAGCTACCGGGCGGTACTTACAACAACAGAAAAATTTAAACATTAAGCACAGATTGCCGCCCAGCCAAGATAGAATCCAACACAATAACTGAAACAAGAGCAAATGAGCATCCTGCCCATCTAAACAATATCCAAGTACCAAAAACCACTGAAAAGATTAAATTAGAAATAACACACTAGTTTTGTGCCCAAACCGGCAAATTGCACAAAGGCCATTTTGCCCTTGCCATAAGAGACAATCTGGATCTTTGCTAGAAGAAAGGCCTTGCTTGAATCAACCCAAACACACCAACAACAAGGTGAAATCGAAAAATCCCAAAAAGATAGCCATGTAACCTTGGGATCAAACACAACCACCAATGCTGGAACTGGAGATAAAAACTCTACAAACCACCGAAGCTAACCAGAGTAACAGAGCAACCAGAGTCGGCGCTAGCCTAGGGAACAACAACCAGACACCGCAACAATAACAACCCAATATCACCCCCAACGGGTTTGGGTCGACGTTTGGCCCTATCCCCCTCAAGGACCTCAACCAGATTTTCAATGACAAACCGAACCCATAAGAAAGCAGAGCAATCTAACCAAGGGCCCTCAATTGGCAACGAACCCTAGTAACATCGTCACCCAACAACCAACCAAAGTAACACAGAGCCAAAGCCAGCCAAGGGGTCAACAACCAAATCTCTCCGCAGGGATACAAATAGCCCAAGATCACCCTCCGCTGGTTTGGGTCGGTATTTGGCCCTATCCCCCTCAGGAACCTCAACTAGATATTCAATGGAAAACCGAACCCAAAAGAAATACGGAGCGAACCAACAAGACCCCCCAACCAAAAAAAACCCTAGTCACAGAGCCATCCAACCAACGCAAAGCATAAAGACCATAACAAACAACCAGGTCCAGCAAGGAAAATAGGAGGCCTCCCACTCAGAGGGTTTCAAAGCATCGGAGCCGGAGCGGGGGCCAACTCGGAGCCAATTGCTTGAATCTACTCGAAAAATCCCAAAAAGATAGCCATGGAACCCTGGGATCAAACACAACCACCAAGTGTTGAACCAAAGTAATAGAGCAACCAAAGCCGACGCTAGCCTAGGGAACAACAACCAGACATTACCGCAACAACAACAACCCAATATCACCCCCAACGGGTTTGGGTCGACGTTTGGCCCTATCCCCCTCAGGGACCTCAACCTGATTAAACTATATGTTATAACATATTTCATAGTATTATAGTATTCTCATAATTGCTCTAGTAGATAGATTGGCAAAGCTATTAAACATGAACAATTTTTTTTTGTTTGGATTATGGTAGAGGGAAGGGGTTTTGAAAGGCTCCCCAAACCTTTTACACTTCCTTTCACATATTAAACATTAAAGCTCCAAAATTGAAACAAGAAAAGAGGAGACAAAACACCCAACTGAGGAGCCACACAAAAAGACTCCATCAACCAAGACTACCTAAAACATATTACTAAAGACCCAACACAAAATACCACTATAGAGCAAGAGCCAAACATGAAGAGACCAGACTTATCAACAAATCAGGCAAAGGTAAGATCAATCAAGTTCACGGGCCACCAACTCCATTTCCTCATGCGAACTCAAAGAAATCTGCTGTCTTGACTTCGCTTCCTTTGATGAATACAACTCTGTGCTTAGAAGGGGCGTTGATACCCCTTACACTCCACGAGGCAACTTTCATTTTTTGGGTTTGGATTGTTGTTTCTTTACGCCGCCCAAGTCTAGAGTTTTTTGGGTGTCATTTGCAATCTCCACTATTTATCTCTGTCTGATCTCCTGATTTGTTGGTCTCCCAGATCTAGATACAGAGCCAATGTCTATTGACCCTTTTTTTTATTCCTAGTTATTCTACAAGGTGTTGCACTTGCTTTGCCTTTCCTAGGCCCCTCAGGTCACACAGTAGTATCTCTTTATCCCCGCCCTAGAATGATATCTCTTTATCCCCACCCTAGGTAGAATCATAGTGATTGTTCATGACATAGAGGTCCTTAATTGGGTTAGATGAATTAGGAGGCGAAATTTCCACACATGTATCAATAGGATTGGGTAACACATCCCCCAAACAAGCAAAGGAGTTGGATTGAAGAATTTCATTCATAGAGACAAAGGGGAGCGAAACTGTTAAAATATTAAAGTGCACTTCGCCTAATTTAACATGCACTTAGCCTATTAGGGTTAGGGTTTTGCTTTTTAGGGTTAGGGTCAGGGTTTACTTTTTACAAACCCTAATCTCTTCCAAACACTAATCTCTCCCTATATGTACTCATTTTAGAATTTGGTCCTAACAATTGGTATCAGAGCGGTAAGATCCGCTTGTGATTCACCAAGGAAATCCTTCCCCCCCACACATTTTTGATTCTCTTGTTTGGGTTTCATATTTCTTATTAGCTTGGGAAAGTACAGGGTTCAAGTCCTGAGGAGGCAGAAACCGACGACGGGGTTTCAACCTAAGTGAAGCTTTAGAGTTCTAGGCCAGGTGGCATAATAAGGTGGAGCTACTGCGCAACGACACCGTGACGGCGCTAGAGTTTTGAATGATGGACTCCTTCGTGGGGGTAGTGGTGCTCAGGCTTTGCATGATCGCAGGTAAGGTCCCCATGGACCGTATCGACCCCTTAGACGCAAGAGAGGATAAGACTATGCCACATAGAAGATCGGGTATAGATCAATGGCGGATAGAGCTAGCCCCGCGACCCTACTGTTAGTCTCACAATGACACTGAGAGGGGGGGTGAATCGGTGTAGCTCTTTTAAAACTTAAATCTTCAACTCTTAAAGCCGAAACAATGAAAACTTGAAACCAAATAAAGCAAGTATAACAAGAGAACATCACACAACACAAGATGTACCGAGGTTCACCGATTTGGCTACATCCTCAAAATGACTGTTTGGACTCCCATCCAAATCCAGCCTTTGCAAAGCACCAACTTTACAATCAATTTACCAACACCCACTGGAAGGAGCACCAACCCCTAATTTATCTGCACCAACAGAAAGGAGCACCAACCCCTAATTTATCTGCACCAACAGAAAGGAGCACCAACATCTTATGGCCTCTTTGAATGGCATATTTAAAACCTCTGAAATTTTTTTGTTTCTCCTTCCATGATTGTTCGTTTTCTCCTTCCCTTGTGCATGCATGTGTTTTGGTTTCCAAAAAGGCTTTTCATTTCTATTTTGTGGCCCTTCGTTTCCTTTTCTCCACATGGGCATGCGTCCGCTTCTTTCCATGTGTAACGACCATCTTAGATGATTTCAAATCATTAAAGATTCCTTATGTAACGTTTTGTCTTATTCATTGAATTTTGTCCTTATGTGACAAATTACCTTATTCAATCTTCGATTTATTCCTTATAGGTCCACGTCACTATGCAGTCTTCAGTTTCACTATCCTGGTGTTCATCACTAATATCAGACGCACTGTCAACTACTCTGTTCCTTTGGCGAAAATGCAACATGTCGCGATATCGCGACACTTTTGTTTCTCTGTTCTCTTTCAGTCACGAAAATGCAACATGTCGCGATATCGCGACACTTTTTTCTTTGCGGTGTTTTGCTTTTTCTTTGATCTTTAGCATATGGGCCACTTCGGTCTTCTTGGAAAATATGCAAAAAGGTGGGTCCCCAATTTTGGGGTACGTTGTGGAGCAGCCACAACATGACGATTTTTTCAACTTTGCACAAACAACCTGTAACAACTTCACCCAAACATCAAAAACATCCTCATAAGCATTTAACATCATTGTACATACTCTGAATAACCTCTGAACTCCTGTCCACTGCATCAACCGATCTATCTGACTGTGTTGACAACAATGACAATATTGTCGTTGCACCTTGCTCAACAATCTCCCCCTTTGGAATTGTTGGCAACACACGTGCAATTTCCTGTAACTCTTCTCCCCCTTTGACAACAATACCAAAGGGCTGCTTGCAAACTCCCCACGAGTCCATGCACAACATTCTCGGGCAAAAATTATTACACTTAGCAAAAATCACAAACATGAGCAAAAAGATAAACAAATACACAAATGCTCCCCATGAGAATGTGGTCCCGATAGCTAGTCAATTCTTGGGAAGCGTGACCACTCCCAATTTATTGCGAAGGTACTCAAAGACTTCCTTGGGCAACGGTTTTGTGAAGATATCCGCTACTTGCTCTGTTGTTGGAACAAAATCCAACTTAACCTCACCTTTCGCAACTTTCTCCTTCAAAAAGTGATACCGGATAGCAATATGTTTTGTGCGAGAATGCATAACCGGATTCTTTGAGATGTTAATGGCATTGGTGTTATCACACTTAACTGAAATTGGCTCACTGAAGTTAATACCAAGATCTTTCAGGGTTTGTTTCATCCATAATACCTGCGTACAACACGTTGTCGCTGCAATATATTCTGCCTCTGTTGTGGATAAGGAGACTGACTCTTGTTTCTTACTGTGCCACGCGACCAACCTGTCTCCAAGATAGAATGCACCTCCATTGGTACTCTTTCTGTCATCTACACATCCTGCCCAATCTGCATCTGAATACGCAATAAGGGTGAAGTCCTTACCTTTCGGATACCATAACCCATACTCCATAGTACCCTTGAGGTACCGAAGAATCCTCTTCACTCTTGTCACATGAGTCTCCTTGGGACTAGCCTGAAATCGTGCTACCATGCATACTTGCTGCAAAATATCTGAGTCCGGTAGTCTGTCAAGTACGATAAGCTCCCAATCATAGATCTGTACATGGTTTGATCAACATGTGGAGATTTGTCATCCTTGCTCAACTTGCAACTCTGTCGTCATGGGAGTGCTAAGCTGGCTTACAATCCTCCATTGTGAACTTTTTTAGCATCTCTTTCACATATTTAATTTGAGAAATAAATATGCCCTTCTCATTTTGATTAACTTGCAACCCGAGGAAATACGAAAGTTCACCAATCATTGACATTTCAAATTCTTTCTGCATCTTATTTGCTAAATCTTTACACGACTCATCTTTTTTGCTTGCCAAATATGATATCATCTACGTATACAACAAGAACAATAAGATGGCCATTTTCTGTTTTGACATACAAATTACTATCCACCATACCTTTCTTGAACCCTTGTTGAGTAAGATAGTTGTCTAGCCTTGCATACCATGCTCGGGGTGCCTGTTTTAAGCCATATAATGCTTTCTTCAACTTGCAAACCAAGTTGGGATCATCACCAAGTTGGAAACCATCCGGCTGCTCAATATAAACCTCTTCTTCAAGTTTCCCATTCAAAAATGCTGATTTCACATCCATTTGATAAACTTTGAAATTCTTGTAAAGCTGCTAAAGCCAGAAACATTCTAATTGCCTCTAGTCTAGCCACAGGTGCAAAGGTTTCCTCAAAGTCAATACCTTCAACTTGTGCATAGCCTTTACATACCAATCTTGCTTTATTCCTGACTACCTGTCCGTCTTCATTCAATTTGTTTCGAAAGACCCATTTAGTACCGATTATATTTTTATTTGCGGGGTCTTGGTACTAACTCCCAAGTTTTGTTTTTCTTGATCTGATCTAATTCTTCATTTATTGCCTTCATCCAACTTTCATCTTTGCTTGCGTCAGCAACATTTTTTGGGCTCAATTCTGGATAATAGAGAGTAGTTACTTACTACTCTTCTTCTTGTCTGAACACCAACTGTGGGGTCTCCAATTATTTGCTCTCTAGGATGATCTTTTTGCCAGTTGCCTGTTTTGAATTTCTTATTTTCTTCCACTTCTGAATCACTTGTTTGAATCATCTGAGTCAATTTTTTGTTTCTTTTCCGTTTCCTTTTCCTCATCTCCTTCAATAACCTCTTCATAAATTGGGTAGTTCTCTTCATAGCTAATTACTCGTTCCCTACCTTCATCAACTTTAACATCGGCACTATCCACAATTTTCCTTAGCCTCTTGTTGTAGCATTTGTAAGCTTTGCTTTTTGACGAATAGCCAAGAAAAATACCTTCATCCGCTCTATCTTCAAACTTACCAAGGTTTTCTTCAGTTCTTTTGATGTAACACTTGCTGCCAAAAACTTTAAAGTATCTTCTTGTTGCCTTTTTACCGAACCACAACTCATAAGGAGTTTTGCTTTCATGCGTCCTCAACATGCACCTATTTTGGATGTATACCGCAGTATGGACTGCCTCTTTCCAAAATCTATCTGCTACTTTGCTCTCAGTCAACATAGTCCGTGCCATTTCCTGCACTGTCCTGTTCTTTCTTTCTACCACACCATTCTGCTGAGGTGTCCTGGCTGCTGAAAACTGTCTCCTAATACCATATTTTTCACAGTACTCTGTAAAATCCTCTGAAATGAACTCTCCTCCTCTATCTGATCTTAAACATTTAATCATTTTTCCTGTTTGATTCTCAACTTGGTTTTTGAAAACCTTGAACATCTCAAAAGCTTCGATTTATGCTTCAAAAATAGTACCCATGTCATCCTGGAATAGTCATCTATACACAACATAAAATATTTGTCACCATTTATGCTTTGCGTTCTCATGGGTCCACATAAATCGGTATGTATTAGTTCCAAAGGTTTGCTTGTGTAGTACTCTTTTGTTTTAAATGAGACTCTAGTTTGCTTCCCCTTTTGGCATGAAGCACAAATGCTATTTGATGGTTTTCCAATGGTGGGAATATCTCTCATTGCCTTTTTTGAGCTGATTTTTACTAGATTGTCAAAACTGATATGACCGAGCCTCTTGTGCCACAACCAATTTTCTTCTTCCTGTCCAATCAAGCAAGCTCCTTCTGAAGTCTCCGAGAGAGTGTACGAGGTTGCCAGATGTCCTCGATCCAGTTGCTATCAACTTTCCACTTGTTTGCTTTTCTGACTTCACAACCCTGCTTCTTAAAAATCACTTCATGACCTCTATCACAAATATGACTTACGCTCAACAAGTTATGCTTCAGACCAACCACAAACAAGACTTCTTTTGACTTGATTTTTCCGTCACTGATCTTAACTGAACCTTTGCCAACTATCTTAGCTCCATCATTATTTCCAAATTTTCTTGAACCACCTTCATATTGTCTGTAACTTCTCAAATTTTTGTTTGTCACCTGTCATATGATTGGAGCATCCACTATCAAGTATCCATGGTGCAGATTTATTCTGTGCTTTAAATGTTGTTTGTACGATCAGGGATTCCTTTTCTTCCTTAGATCGCTCTTTTTCTTTCCACTCTGGTTTGATTACAATTTTGGGCTCTTGTTTTGACTTTTCTTTTTCAGTAGCTTGTGCATGTTTTTCGAGAAATTTTCTATTTTGTCTCATTCCATTTGGTTGAAATTTTCTTCCCTGAAATTGATTTGATGCAAATGTACTTCGACAATTTCTTGCAATGTGCCCAAAATTATGACAGTTATAACATTCTCTTGCATAATCCATCAAAGGTGAAAAAACATTTCTACTAGTAAAATTCCTTGGTCCTACATTATACTTGCAATCTGAAATCTTATGTCCATAACCATTGCATTTAAAATAGTAACCAGAAAAGAGATGATTGAACCTGGGTGATGGTCTTTGCCATGTTGTCGTAGGAGCCATAAATCTTCTTCTTCTTTGATGTGTGACATTGGTGAATCCATCATTGTCAATTCTCCTTTCGTGCCTTGCATTATTGCTTTCTTTTGCATGAGTCAATTTTTCTTGATCAACCTGTTTCTTATCTTCATTCTTTATGGATTCTTCATTTATGGCCTTTGATCCATTTGATGATTCTCCTTCGTCAAAGCCCAAACCAAATTTGATGCCTGTAGTCTTTTGGTTATTTATGATCTTATCCGACTTCATAGAACTTTCTTCACGTTTGTGATAACAACTAATTTTACGATTCATCTCTTCTATCTGCATCCTTAAACCAACAGTCTCTTCTTCTAGCTTGCTTGCAACAATAATCTGTTTTCATGGTTATTTGCACTTCGATATCTTCGAGATATTTTCTTGGATTCTTCTATCTGTACTTTCAAACTGGTTATGATTTCATTTGCATCCTCAAGCTTTCTTGAAATTTTCTTATTCTTTTTTCTTTCTATCTTCAATTCATCCGGAGCTGCAATTAGTTCCTCTTCCAAATTTACTTCTGCATCAATTTCTTCTTCATCACATTCCTGTTCTTTTTCCATTTTTTTCTTCTTTGAGTGCCATGAAAAGAGCTTCACCTGTTTCCTTTTCAGAATCCTCACCAGAGATGTCTTCGATGAGCTGACATTCTTGGAGATGAAACTTTTCTTCTTGAAGTTGCCTTTTCTGAAATTTGTTTTTTTTCTTCCAGTCACTTCTTTCTTGGTGCGATCCTTCATCACTTTTGTTCTTCTCATTAAGTGGACATTTAGCTGCAAAATGCCCAACGCCTCCACAATTGAAACATTTAAATGGTAACTTTCCTCTGTATTTTCCTTTTCCCCTTTTTAGTTTTCGAACAAAGTTTGCTTCCATTTCATCTGATGTCTCTTCTTCCTCGGATTCTTGTTTTGCTTTCATATTTTTATGGGCTTTAAAAGCAGCTTCTCTATCTGTGGGTTTAGATTTTCCTATTCTCATCTCATATGCGGTGAAAGAACCATGCATCTCATCCATACTAAAAGAATTTAGATCTTTAGCTTCTTCTATAGCTGAAACTTTAGAATCAAATCTTTGGGGAAGAGATCTTAATACCTTTTTCACGATGACAGAATCTTTGATTTCCTCGCCGAGTCCTCTAATCGCATTAATGACTTCATTAACTCTTAGCATATATGCCTCTATGTTCTCATCGTCATTCATCTTTAATACTTTGAACTGAGCTCGATGTGTTTGTAACTTGGCCTCCTTGATCTTAACGTCTCCTTCATGAATGCTCCTCAGTTTGTCCCATATTTCTTTTGCCATTTTACAACTCATAATCTTTACCAGTTCACTGTCCACTAATCCGCACATGATAGCATTCTTTGCTTTTGAGTCATTCTCAAACAGTTTCTTACCGACAACATCGGTTGGAGAAGTGGTGGGTATTGTGTATCCACTATCTACTGAATCCCAAATGTCGTATCCCAAAGCACAAAGATATGTCTGCATCCTGAGTCTCCAAAATGCGTAATTAGTTCCGTCAAACAATGGTGCTTTGTTTGATGAGAAGCCTTCACCACCTGCCATTGTGTCACTTCCAAGATCACCCTAGCCGGTTAAGCTTGTTCAGGAACCTCGCTCTGATACCAATTGTTAGTCTCACAATGACACTGAGAGGGGGGTGAATCGGTGTAGCTCTTTTAAAACTTAAATCTTCAACTCTTAAAGCCGAAACAATGAAAACTTGAAACCAAATAAAGCAAGTATAACAAGAGAACATCACACAACACAAGATGTACCGAGGTTCACCGATTTGGCTACATCCTCAAAATGATTGTTTGGACTCCCATCCAAATCCAGCCTTTGCAAAGCACCAACTTTACAATCAATTTACCAGCACCCACTGGAAGGAGCACCAACCCATGATTTATCTGCACCAACAGAAAGGAGCACCAACCCCTAATTTATCTGCACCAACAGAAAGGAGCACCAACATATTATGGCCTCTTTGAATGGCGTATTTAAAACCTCTAAAAAATTTTGTTTCTCCTTCCATGACTGTTCATTTTCTCCTTCCATGACTATTCGTTTTCTCCTTCCCTTGTGCATGCATGTGTTTTGGTTTCCAAAAAGGCTTTTCGTTTCTATTTTGTGGCCCTTCGTTTCCTTTTCTCCACATGGGCATGCGTCCGCTTCTTTCCATGTGTAACGACCATCTTAGATGATTTCAAATCATTAAAGATTCCTTATGTAACGTTTTGTCTTATTCATTGAATTTTGTCCTTATGTGACAAATTACCTTATTCAATCTTCGATTTATTCCTTATAGGTCCACGTCACTATGCAGTCTTCAGTTTCACTATCCTGGTGTTCATCACTAATATCAGACGCACTATCAACTACTCTGTTCCTTTGGCAAAAATGCAACATGTCGCGATATCGCGACACTTTTGTTTCTCTGCTTGCCTGCCCTTTTTGAGTCACGAAAATGCAACATGTCGCGATATCGCGACACTTTTTCTCTTTGTGGTGTTTTGCTTTTTCTTTGATCTTTAGCATATGGGCCACTTCGGTCTTCTTGGAAAATATGCAAAAAGGTGGGTCCCCAATTTTGGGGTACGTTGTGGAGCAGCCACAACATGACGATTTTTTCAACTTTGCACAAACAACCTGTAACAACTTCACCCAAACATCAAAAACATCCTCATAAGCATTTAACATCACTGTACATACTCTGAATAACCTCTCGAACTCCTGTCCACTGCATCAACCGATCTATCTGACTGTGTTGACAACAATGACAATACTGTCGCTGTACCTTGCTCAGCACCTACAATAAGCAGTGTTCAATTGAGACCACCACATGCACACTGAGAACTTCATGTACGAAATAATCATTGGAATCTTCTCCAAACGCCACCTATTGCGAGAAAGTCTCGATGTTTCAGATTGGGATTTTTTTTACTTTGCATTGTATGTTCTTGCCATAGGCACCAACAATACGAAGCCAGTATCTCCACCATCGATGCAGATCAGTTTGATGATTTTGATCCCAACGAGAAGGTTCAGAAGATTTCCTTCTTTAACAGGTGGATGTTTAGTGTGTTTCGGGGAACGTTGTTTGCACAGAATTTTCTCATATATGTTCAGGACACTGGGGGGTTTTCTGTGGGATATGCGATTCCCACAGTAGGATTGATCATATCAGTCATAATATTTTGTGGGAATCTGCGCACGTTTCAAAAAAAAAAATGGGAATCTGCGCACGTTTCAAAAAAAAAAAATTATTGTGGCAGAGGCAAGAGATTAAGCGTTTGTGGGACATGTCACTATGAAACCAGAACTTTATTGGGAGCGTGACCTTCCTTCCATCTCCAATGGCATTTGTACACTTTGTTGGTCATCAATTCGTTGAGAGGCTTCAAAATTATCTCCCTCATGTCTGCCATGCTTGCAATTTTGGACTAGTAGAAGATGATCCCCACGACGTCTTTGTGGCAATGGAGTTTGAAAACAATGCGACAGACCGTGGCTCAAATCTGGAACCATGGATTCCAATGACTTTGGCGGTTTCAGGCCGATTTTGGAGGTCTTTTGGCAACTTCGGCAAATTTTGGCCGATTTGGTCTGTTTTCCAGCGTGTACACTGTTTTTCCAACCCAGTTTCACGAAATCTGACGTTTTTCGGTGAAAAATTCATGTTTCCGGTGACGACAATACGTTTCCAGCGGCAAAAAACGCGATTCTGGCGAGATTTTTTTTTTTTTTTTTGGCAGGTTGTAGTTTTTCGGTGGGTGGGGAATTTCATTTGTTTAAAAATCAAAGGGGAATTTGTCCCACATTGGCCTCGTAGGAGGCCATTTTCTAGTTTATAAGCACGAAAGTGCTAAGAGGTTGGTGACCACCTCTCGGTGGTCACCTCAGATGCCGCTCGCGCGGGGGCTTAGGAGGCATAAGCGCCACATGTGGCGGACTGCAAATTGATGGAGACTTAGAATTTGAACTGCGCAGAAGTGAACCGTTGACCTTCGGACCTATCACAAACCGTTGACTTTGACTTCTTGGGGGTCGTAGGGAAAAAATCCGTATTTGGCAAAATATTCTAGGAATATTCCTTTTTCAAACTGTATGGGCTATGAGCCTGTTTTATTTTGCTTCCGGCAAGCCTAATTATTTTTCTCAGTTTCAAGGCTCCATTCAGACTTGAAGATATTTGTATTTGTAGTCGTTGGAAAGATTTTTTCGGGCCGGACATAATGGAGGTGTCCATTTTTAGTTTTGAGGTTGTTTCATATGCTTTCTGGGCCTCAAATATTTTTGTATTAGGAAGTGCATTATCGGTTAAACCCGACACTTCTTCAATCCACTTTTGTCATCAAGAGACTGTTTTGGAAAGCAGGTTTTCTTTACGACCATGGCCCTCTTGCGATTCCATCATGATTTTGGGTGCGCCTAGAATAGGATGTATCATTTTCCGATCATGGGAATCTGTTGGGTACTCCAGTTTGGGAGTTGTCTTTGCCTTCGAGTCGACTTGTCTCTTAGTGGATTTCAGATTTTAGCTTGGCTATGTCTTCATCAGCAAGATTTCTAGCATCACAATGTAAGTGAACCTAGTACCTAGTCATCTTCTCCATAGCACTTGGCGGATGCAGCAATTGGTTATCCATGCATTCTGGTAGGATGAGAAAGTTACCATAAGGACACATTTGACACTTTGGGCACCACCACATCAAGCTTTTTGAATAAGATTTTCGGCTATTTTAGCACAACATTTTGGATGGCTCAATATTATTGTATAAAGGTGCATTTTTGGCAGAGATCAATATTAAGGGGGGATATTAGAATATGAATGAGTATTTTGTACTTAGGAAAGTGCACATTAAGGCGGGATGTTATAATATTAAAGTGCACTTTGCCTAATTTAACATGCACTTAGCTTATTAGGGTTAGGGTTTACTTTCTACAAACCCTAATCTCTTCCAAACCCTAATCTCTCCCTATATATACTCATTCATGAATAATAACTGTATAACCTATTTTGGTCCTAATAGGAACATTAGGGCAAACCTGGACATTTCCTTCCAAGATTCCCTCCTCCGCAAACGGTATTTGTGAGTTTGCAATTGGGGCTTTCTTGTCTTCTTCCTGATTCGTTATCTTCTCCTTCTGGGCACTTGAATCTCACTCCTGAGAGTTCTTCGAGTTTGATGACTCCCTTCGTTGCCAGACTTTACGTGGGTTGCTTTCCTTCTTTTTATTGGGACAAAAAGCTAAAGTGTGCCCTAATTTCTTACATAAATCACAGTGGGAAGGTTGGTTCTCATATTCGATAGCCTACAACCAACTTCCTATATTAGAGAGGAGTTCAATTGAGCAAGGAAGATCCGCTTCTAAGTTTGCATTCACACACATTCTCGCACAGATCAGTCTGGACTTGGCCATGGATGTAGAGTCGATGGCTACCAAATCCCCTATCTCCTTCGCTATCCCCATGAGGTTCTCCTCATGCCAGAACTGGAAAGGCAAGCCTGGCAATTTGACCCAAATGGGCGCTTTATGAATGATTTGTGTATTTGGATCACGACCCCCACTTTCGTAGAAACAACCCCTGTCGACCGAAAAACCACGGACCTCCTCAAAGGATACGATCAACATCTTCATCGCAGTTAAGTTTAACCATAAAAAAACCTTTTGGTAACGCTGCAATCTCCATGTGCCCCATAGGGTGCCATTTTGTGAATGCCCATTTTCGGATAGAGTCCAAGTCCGGACGAGCCCCTACAAACTTTCTAACCAGATTCATTGCACCTTGGGCCATCGTCAAATTGGTTAGGGCAAAAGGAATACAAAGTTTACCTTGTTCAAGACATAGATCAAAGCGATTCACCACGTCCTTAAAATTCCTCTTAACCACATTCAACCACGGCCTATCCCCCGGGTCAAACGACTTCTGCAAGATTTGTGGGGCTTGCTATGGGCCTATCAAAAGACCCACCCCCGAATCAAACCCCAGGGCCTGCAAACCTTGGTTCTTGTCACCCACCTCCTTGCCGCTTCTCGCCATTCCTGGGGCCTTCTGTGGGCCTATTGAAAGACCCGCCTTTATATTAAACCCTAGGGCTTGCAAACCTTGGTTCGAGTCGCCCGCCTCCTTGTCGCTTCTCGTCATTCCTGGGGTCTACTTGTCGTGCCTAGATCAAACCCTAGGGCCTGCAAACCCTAGTTTGTGTCGCCTACCTCCTTGCCGCTTCTTGCCATTCCTGGGACCTGCTATTGACCTATCGAAACCCTAGGATCAAACCCTAGGGCTTGCAAACCCTGGTTCGTATCGCCCTCCTCCATGCCGCTTCTTGCCATTCTTGGGGTAATGTTCAACAAATTGCAGTGACGATTGTCAAAATATTGGTCAAGATACTTCTTTGAAATTAATTTTTTTTTGGCAAAAGCCACACTGCCATTCATTAACTCGAACATGATCCTTGTGGAGCTCCTGCTCCCTAAACATATCATTCGTGCCGCCCGCCTCCTTGTCGCTTCTCGCCATTGTTGGGGACTGCTGTGTCGCCCCCAGATCAAACCCTAGGGAAGCCCAAAGAAGCAACAACAATGCAACAGGTAAGGAGGACGCAAGCCCAACAACGAGAGCAGATCTGGCCTCAAATCTGGAGTGGGAGAGCAGATCTGCCTCAGATCTGGCTTGGGAGAGTAGATCTGCACCGGATATAGCGTTAATGAAGCCTGCAAACAGCAGATATGGTGTGAAACTACAGCAGCAGGGCCAAACAGGCCTGCAACAGCTCAAAGCCGGACTCTTTAAACATGCATAGTTGAACAGTAAGTACCATACATGTTTTTGATCTTGAAGTCTAGATTCCTCTTTGCCTAGTCAGCTAGTCATAAACTTAACAACCAATGCTCCACATTTTCCCCCCTTCTTTTTAAATAAATGGAAAGGACTAGTAAGAAATGAAATCATATTAATGTCCATAAATGGCTAAATTAGGTCCACGGGACCATGTAGTGAAGGGTGGATTTATGAGAAGTCTATATGGGAAATAAAAGTTTTATGAGAAGCAATCTTTACTTTCTATGTTCTGAGGACAAAGCATGTTAAATATTGTAGACCTATTAGTATCCTTGACAGCCCTTTTGCCTTTTGTCACTGATTCTAAGTCCTAAGTTTTAACTCCTAGTATTGGATATGTTCATATGAGATGTTCTATTCATGGATTAAGTGGTTGTCTTGGGGAAGGTTTATTATAATACCAGCTTTATGATTAGTACGTAATTGGCTATTTACACCATTTCTTGAGGATCTGGCCTATCTTTTCCATTGTTTACATGTGCTTATTCTGTAGCTTGAATGTATTGATCTCTTTGGTTGGTTGATATTTGCCTGATTGAGTGTGTTATTATAAATTTCTTACAGTCTGATGCATCTCAGCATCAAACTCCATTGTAGAGAATAAGCGTTCAAAATAAATCGCTTGTAGGTACTCTTAACTTCAAATTGTTGATAATAGGACAAGCGCATTATTTGGTGAAATTTGAAATTACAGACACCATTGTCGAGCAGGGCTATCTATACGAAGTTTAAGAACTTACCCTTAGGATTTTTCCTCTCTGAATGCCATGCATGCTCATAAGAATGACTAATACGAGCAAGATACTCTATACATTTGAACTTTTGTTGTTTGGTTGCATGATATTATTTGTCTTTTTATTTTTTAATTGGTCATATGGGATTGAAATGGGCCCCACCCATATTATATTATCATCAAATAGGGGTATTACAACAGCTTGGCTATTATGCATGTATCTCTTGGTAAGATTTGAACCTGGGTCTCATCCTTGAAAGTTGAGGAATTGAACCGGTTGAGCTAATGCCATTTAATCATGATATTATTAGTCTTGACATGCTTAGGTTTTTACCTTTCTTACAGTTTTCCTTAGCAGGAGTCTTTTGTTCTTTAGTCTTGTTTCTGATTGCTTCACCTTTTCATTTGAAGCCGTTTTTTGGTACCCGTCTGGTCTTTAAGTTCTTTTTTGAGTCACATTGACCTACCTTGGTCATCAATGAACATTAATATGGTTTTCTTTCTTTTCCATTTTTTCTTTCTTTCATTGATTACATTAGTTGACAACAAACAACATTGAACAGCAGAGTTTGGATTCATTAATATATATGGTCTTTACATTATGTTGACTTTTCCATGTGGACAACCTTCATAGTGCTGTGCTGAACATAATAGAGCAATTTTTTTTTGCTGCTTGTGTATTTTTCTTTCGTAGATCACTTCAATCCTATCTTACATTTATTATTCGAACTTCTTCCTAAGGTTTAATTGTCTATAAGATTTTTAAATTATCCAAGAATTATTTAAAATGCTTGCAACTTTTGTACAGTACTGCAGGACGTACAGGCATTAAATCTTTTACCTTCTTTAGATGTTCTTTTCATAGTCTCTGATATATATTTTGGTTTCTTGTCGTTTTTATTTTGTTACTTGCCATCCAAAGAGGGCTATGGCTGGAATAAAGCGCATAAATCTGGAAGGCCTCAGGTGGAGAGTTTTTGACTGTAAAGGGCAGGTTGTGTTGTATGAAACATTATAGGTCCATTTCTTGACAAATATAAGGCATACTTTTATGTTTCTCTTTAACTAATGAAGTATGAAATTGCAGGTTCTTGGAAGGTTGGCATCACAGATAGCAGTTGTGTTACAGGGAAAGGATAAACCAACCTATGCCCCAAATCGTGATAAAGGTGATATGTGTATTGTGCTTAATGCAAAAGATATTTGTGTAACGGGGAAGAAAATGACTGATAAAGTTTATCGTTGGCACACTGGGTAGGTTAATATTCTAAAGTTTATATTAAAATTAGACAAGTTCTTGTTGGGTCTAGCTAAGTATATTCAATATATAGTGGTTCTTTCGTTGATCAATTTCGTTGTTCATCCAGATATATTGGTCACCTTAAAGAAAGGACTTTGAAAGATCAGATGGCAAAGGATCCAACGGAAGTGATCCGAAAGGCTGTATTTCGCATGCTACCAAAGAACAAGTTACAAGATGTAAGATTTGATCTTTAAGGGATTTGTAGTTTTGACTCTTGACAAAGTTAGAGTACTAAAAACTGCCATTATTATTTTAGAGGCCAATCTATTTCAATGCCTTATGATTAAAGATTTTGCATGCTTAAGTAATCATGATACCTACTCCATGCATGTTCACAGTAGCATAAACATTAACGTAAAAGTACTTCTGCATATTTGTTTCTTGTAAATGCACAAAACTTCTGCACACATACTGGCTTTCATTCCAGAGGATTACTTTTTGTCAAGGCTACGCTCTTGTTCTTACTGCTACCACTTGGATAATGCATTGAACATTGTTCTTAAGCTCCTTTGTACTGCTACATTAGGCTTTTGGTCTTCTATATAAGAGCTATATCTGGTTGCTTTTCTACTACGACACAAAGCTCTTTGTTTTTCTTTGGCTTCTAATCCCTATGAATTCCAAACTAGACAGTTCATATCCAGATTGTCTTTTGGTTTTTGAGAAGCCTGGTATCCTCTAATATGTGCCTCTAATATTTTTAGCAACTTGTTTGTATCTCATCATTTTTTGTCTGTATAATTCAGCCTTACCAGTTGACTCAAATGATGATTCACAGGCCTTCCAAGCCTTACATGTGTTTTGGAAGACTAGAGTTCTTGCAGCTTGTAAGTGTGATGGATTATGAATTGCATCCTGCATTGCTAATCCTCAATAGTATTCTCTCCCTGTAGGAAAATACAAATAAAACACCATTCCTGATTTAAATCTTTTGAAATTCTTATATTTTTTTGACTATCTATGATCTTGAATTCTTGTTTTCTTATTCAATGAAAAAGATACAGATTAAAATCCATGCCTTCTTTCTCTAGCATAGAGGAAAGACATTAGTGATAATCAACTGCATATGGGTGGCTATTGTCAAATTTCACAGGAGTTTCCAGAAACAAATGGAATCAAACATTACCCAGTATTGCTTACAAAAAAGGAACACACTAAACAAAAAAGAACACAGAATATGATGGGGTGCCCATGGACACCAAATAATTTTCACTAAAGGAAATGAAATTATACTCCAACCGACAATCAAATGATCGGTAAGAAGGGGTATTTATACCCAAGTACATGATATTTAGGTCATGGTTGTGAGACCGACCCTTGGGAATAAAATATTACAATAAATTACAAAAGTATCTTTTACAAGGCCTAGGGCAGCTAGGGACGAAGAGTTGCATAGGCGAAATAATACATGGATGAAACAAAATCAGAAATGGATGAAACGTTGGGGAAATCAACATACATGAATGCCCAAATGTCAACAAAGACATAAAAAATTATGTGAATGAAAAGTTCAGAAGTGGAATGTGGAAAAATGCAAGCAGGAAAAGACAATATTATATTGCAAATTTTAACCCAACGTATGACCACAAGGAAAAAACGTATATAAGCGCTGAAATCAAGTGGAAGGAAAAAATACTCATTGCTCAGATAAGGACTAGCTCTCATAGGCTTAGATGTGAAACAGGGAGATGGACAACGCCCAAAGAACAATGGGAAGAAAGGATATGTACTCTATGCAGCACAAGGGCAGTAGAGACAGAGGAACACTTCATCTATAAATGCCGGAGTTTTTCAGATATCCGTAACAAATACAAAGAAACACTTGGGAACGAGTTTATGGCAGATTTATTTGAAGACAGTAAAATAAAAGAAGTTGGGGAATTGCTAACACAAATCAGCAGGAGAAGGAACAACCTTCTCAAAGATATTAAAGATCATATGATATGATTTGAGTAATTGTACTTCCATATTTGAGGTCCCATAGACCATATTTGGGTCTCGCGAACGTAATTAAAATCTTTCATTTCATTTCATTTCAAGGTTACATGGGCCCAAAGGGCAAATATAACAAATACAAGTGCAAATAATTGGTCGTGGCCTCAAGAGAAGCTTAACCACAACATATTCCAATATCCCCCCTTAAGGGACACTCTCCAACTCCAAGAAGCTCTTGCATGCGCACAAAGGTGACCTTGGGCATGATCTTTTTCAAGATGTTTGTTGCTTGCTTTGATGAAGGTACAAATACTGGATCTAATATCTCCCGAGCAAGAAGTCATCTCACAAAGTGCATCCATATTTCTATGTGCTTTGTCTGTTGATGGAACACTAGATTACGGACAAGCTCAATAGTGCTCTTATTATGACACCAAAGAAGAACAAGAAAGCTCTGAGGAATGCCAATTTCCTCCAAAATCATTAGCATCCACTTGAGATGCTTAGCTGCCTCATTGGTAGCACAATATTCAGTCTTCTTGGAAGATTGAGAAATGGTAAATTAGCCTCTGGCACACCATGAAACCGGTCTGGATCCCAAGTAGAAGACAAGACTATGGTGGATCGCTGCTCATCCAAATCACCTACCCAATCAACATCTGAAAAGCCTATCAAAATCAAAGGGGAGCCAATGGTATAGTGAATGCCCATTTGATAGGTCCCTCTAATGTATCTGAGAATCTTGTTAGTTGTTGTCTAGTGACTCCCGAGGTGCCTAAATGTACTTGGAGCAGTAGTTGACAACAACGACTATATTCGATCTAGTGTGAGTGAGATAGAGAAGTCCTCCCACAAGAGATTGGTACAAGGTGGCATCAACCAAAGGTGTGGTACAATTAGCCTGAAGCTTTAGACATGAGGGAAAGGGGGTCTAAGCAGGCTTACACTCTTCCATCTTGAATTGTTGAAGAAGATTCCAAGCATACTTGGGCTGAGAGATAGTAATGACAATGTTTGTCTAATCAATCTGGATCCCAAAAAAATAATGTAAAGGCCTCAATTTTGTACTGGGAGAGCTCTGGTGAAAACCTACTGAGTGTTTGCATGGTCGGCCTCACCTTGTCACATCGACTTTCAGCAAAACAAATTAGCCCCTTGCATTTTTTGCAGGACCTCTTCTAGGTCTTTCCCTCACCTTCTTGCGGTGTCCTTATTATGGCCTCTACCCCTAACGAGCCAATAGTTGATGCTGGTATTGTTGGCGTGGATGCATGTGCAAATGATGCCTCTTAAGCGGTCGAGAAAGTTCATATTGAAAGTGGTTCACAAGGTAAACCCTCTGCATCTGATGTTATTCCCATTCCTAAGTTTGATATTGCATGCAAGTGGCTTGAGAATTATACCCTAGTTGGGTATTTTGTGGGTAGAATCCCACCAAAAAGTGTTATGAAGGGTTGGGTCAATTCTGCCTGGGTCCCCCATGGGGTTCGATTGGAAGCCATTCAAAACTTTTTGTTTCGCTTCATTGAACC
This sequence comes from Wollemia nobilis, assembly GCA_028583015.1. Lineage (NCBI taxonomy): Eukaryota > Viridiplantae > Streptophyta > Pinopsida > Araucariales > Araucariaceae > Wollemia > Wollemia nobilis. The sequence continues at coordinate 4,687,851 of JAQPPZ010002554.1, forward strand.
GAAGTATCCCCAGGCCATTTATCAACATGGCACATGGTATGCCCGCAACTCTTTCCTTGTCTTTTTCCCTTGGAGTCGAGATTTTATCGTTCTTGAGGAACGTGCCAAATGGGTCCTCGTTTGGGTCAAGTTTCTTGGACTTTCATTACCTTTATGGCCTGATCTCAGTTGCATTGCGACGTCCCTTGGTAATGTTGTTTATGTCGAGCCAAAAAACTGTTTGTGGCTTGCCCTAAGAAAAGGGTTTGTGTTGAGATAGATATCATCAAGGATCTCAAGGTTACCATTGATATCCAGATTGGTGCCCAGTGCATATCTCAAAGGGTTTTATACCTGAATCTTCCTAATATGTGCTTCAGATGTCAGTCCTTTGAGCACAAGATCAAGGATTTTCCTCTAGCCACCCAGAGAGCTAAATCAGCTCCAAAGCCCGATAACACAACCACTCCTCAGTCTGTCGAGGAGAGATGGACAACTATGAGCAACCGAAGGAATAACCACAACAGTTCCATGGGATCTACACTTTTTGGGGCTTAAATCAAAGTTCCCAGTGAAGCTCCCAAGCAATATAGCAAGGGGGTGGAAGTTACACCACCACCCCATTTTAAAAATAAGGCAGCCATGCCTTGTTACATAAGAACTCCCAAGGCTACTAGTGTAATCTCTACCTAGGCAGTCACTTAGACAAGTTTTCCGCTGTCTCCTCCAAGGAATGCTAGGTGCTCATGTAACCCAAGCTACAAGGAGGTTGACGAGTTTGTGCCGAAAAAACACTCACATTTCACACCAACTGTGTAGTTGGAAAGTTATAGGCTTGAGCAGGAATCTATGTAGACACATAACTACTATGGAGTTTTGATTGAGCTCAATAGCAAGGATATGTTGCTCGATCAACATCTTCCATGAATTTTCTTTCATGGAATGTTAGGGGTTTGACAGACTCCAAAAGGAAGTATATTGTATGGGAAACTCGACACAGGTATCCTGATCTCAATATTCTTTGTTTACAAGAATTAAAGATCTCAGGTTTTTTGCTCTCTGCAGCTTGTCGTGCCATATGGCCGACCAATTTTTTCTTCCATAGCAATCATGATCCAAGACGTGGCGGAGTTGCCATGCTCATCTCTGCAAGGTGGCGGCCACATTTAATTGACCATAGATGTGACAACACTTACCGAGCCTTATGGCTATTTTTCAACTTTACTGATCATTCATTCGGGATTAGTAATGTTTATGCCTCCAATGATGTTGTCGAATGATCTCCACCTCTGGCGTTAGATCGTAGATGTATTGCCTTTTGCATCTTTGGTATTGTGTGGAGATTTGAATATGATTGAATGTGCGGTAGACAAATGCAACAACCTCCCAATGTGTTGGACAGTTGGCAAAAGGGCAGCATGTTACTACATGCTTAATAAGTTGGGCTTTTTTGACCCCAATACCAGCTACCATCCTAATTCCATCTGGTACACATGGAATAACATGCATTCTGGTGCGGAAAGAATTGTCAAATGGTTTGATAGAGCCATGGTGACAAGTTAGCTCATTTTCTCCTCTAATTGTTTTTCGTTGCCAGTGGAACCCATGCCGGATATTGTCCTCTTTGATCACTTCCCATTTGCTTTTGCATTGAATGGTTAAGTGTCATCGTTAAGGAAAAATCTTAGTTTTTCCTTTTCCTAAACACAATATTGTTGATACATACACCTACGTTGGCCCATATCCAGCACATTTGGAATCTTGAGCCTCGCCCCTGCAATGAGATTGGTCAGATCTAGTGGTGGAATAGTGCGATAAAATGTACATCATGTTTTCTTTGTATCTATGGCCGCTAGTTGGCACTTCTCCGTCGTTGCTTCTATGAGGCTACCGTTGGTTACAAATCTGCCATTTAGGAAACGATTTTGGTCTTTTGCGCCCTAGATTCGTCCAGCAGTTTGAAAGGCCGGAAGGAAGGGATGCCTTCCATGCCAATCTCCGGAGAAGGCCGGCTCCTATACTAATCTACTATGGTTTAAGATAAGAGAACAGGAAAGAGATTTGTAAATGCAGAAAGAGATGTGAAAGTATAGCAGTAGTTGTGGGAAAGAACAAGCAGCACAATCACTAACTTATAGTCAAACCAACAACAATCAAAACAAAACATGTAATAGAAATTGACACTGCGATTCCTTCCTATGTATCCTTCATTCAGTATTCCAGATTCACTTAATTGCCAATGCTTTAATTCAGGGTGCAGAATTACAACAATCAGAAAAATAAATGAACATGAAGCAGAAATACTTGCAGAAGGCAGCATAAAAGAAAGAGACAAGAGTCAGAGCCAAGTATGCTTTGTATTTGAGGCAAATGTTTGATTACAGCAGCTTCCTTAGCAATATGTTCCCCCCCTTTTACAATGAAAGCACACTGCTATTTATAGCAGAAATTTCCCCCCAATTACAATGATGCACAGAACCCAAAGATTGCAAAAGCTGTCGAGATTTGACCCCTGCTGGCCGTGAGCGTACCTGCAACAAGATTCATCTGAATTTGGTACTTCTCCGGACAGATCTGGTGGTTGAGAAGGCGCATCTGATTAATGCGGTAGGTGCAGTACAATTTGCTGTTGAACCTGCTGTCAATGCTCACCTACCCTGTCCTTAAAGTACGCCTTCAACTTTGTTCTGACCGGCTCGAATCCCGAAATTTGCATGTTTTTGGCCTAAGTCTGAGGTTTGCTGAAATAGGGGTGGTTGACAAGAGTCACTCAAAAGAAACAGCGACCCCGAGAGTCGCTCCAGAATGGAGCGAACCCGGGACGCACTTTGCCTTAGAAAAATCACGCGACTTGTCCTTTTCTGCTTGCGGTTGATGAATGGGGGGGCGACGACGGGAGTCGCCAGGAGACAACAGGGACGACGGGAGTCGCTCAACAACCGAGCGACCGACGACAACATGCACCCGTATGCCTTAGAATAATTTTGAGACTCCTTGCCCGCAATCGCTGGAAGGGGCAGCGACGATGGGAGTCGCTGCCAAAGTCGGGCGACGACAGGAGTTGCTCCAAAATGGAGCGACCAGCGTCAACTTTTAAGATCCTTGTACTTGCTGGCGGTAGCTGGAAAAATGAGCAACGATGGGCGTCGCTCCAAAATGGAGCGATCGGCGTCAACCAACACTTAGAATTTTTTTTCAATTTTCCCCCTGTTGGCCCCGGTCGTTGAAAACTGGAGCGACGACGGGCGTTGCTGGAAAAGTGGAGCGACCACAAGGTTCGCTCCAAAATGGAGCGAACCTCGTCAACTTTTAATGCCTTAGGATTTTTTCATGTCTTTGCTTGTTGCCGACGGTTGTTGACGCCAAGGGTCGCTGGAGGAGGTCGGCGACGACGAGAGTCACTCCAAAATGGAGCGACTCGCGGGGAGTCCATACTTAGACGAATTTTAACAATTTTTCCCGCTCACTCTGCTGTTTGGTGTTGCCGTCGGTCGCCGGAGAGAGAAGCAAAGCTGGAAATCGCCGAAACAAGGGAGCGACTCCCGGAATCGCTCGAAAAGAGAGCGACCAAGGGAGTGCCCCAGACTTAGAAAAAAATTGGGCTTTTCCCAAACCTTGCAGAACCTGTTGAACACTAGGAAACTGAAACTGAAAACTGAAAACCCGAAGAGTGCCTGGACAAAGTTGGAAAGGAAGGAGGAAGGGAAGAATTTGATCCGAAAAATTGCAGTCGTATTTTTTCAAAATTTTCAAAACTTTTACCCCTTAGCAAAATGTGGCAACAACTACCACCTCGGAGTTGAACCGTGCTACAATTGAGCTAGAAACTTTGCCATTCTCTCCCACTCTGCAATTGCGAGTAGCCAAGCTTCACTTGTAGAAAAAAATTGTTGATTATCACACAACTTGGGGAGCCCAAATCAAGGCCCACCTTCATTGGCTTAAGGTCGAAGATCAAGTTTCCAAAGAATTCTTTCAAGCCTTGTGAGCTTCTCAAGTCTCCCAAAAGATCAAACGCATCAAGGAAGATCAACATGTTTTATCAAAACTCCCTGATATCCTACAAGCCTTTGTTCGACATTATCAATAGGTTTTCAAGGCCCAACCTCCTTCACCTAAGCAAGATCTTGCTCTACAACAATGTACAAATGTGGTCCCTTGTAGGCTCTCCACTTCACAATGGGCCTTATGTGACCAACTACTCTCTAAAGATGAATTGCAAGAGGTCATCTTCTCCATGGCCAATGATAAAGCCCTTGGCTATTATGGATTCCCTTGCAAATTTTAGAAATCCTTATGGGACACTATTGTTCAAGATTTGTTTTAGATCTATTTGGAAGCATTCTATAGCATTATGTTAGGCGATCTCATCAACAAGGGTAATATTAAATTCATACCTAGAACCGGAGATTCAAAGGAAATTTGCAATTGGAGGCCTATTACCCTATTGAATGTTTCTAATAAAATCATCGCTAAGGCTTTGGCGCTCCATATGCAAAACCTACTTGTGCTAATTGTTCGTCCTAAACAAACAGGATTCATCAAAAGCAGGGATATTCTAGCTAACATAATTGTTGTGTGGGAAGGTATAGAATGGGCTTGAACCTCTTAGCAGAAATACTTGTTTATTAAAATTGATTTTGCCAAAGCTTATGATCGTATTGAGTGGCCTTTCATCATTGCAATGTTACAGGCTTTGGGCTTTGGGTCAACCTTCATTCGCTCTGTCAACATGCTTTTTGTAGATGCCTTTGCTTGTTTGACCATAAATGGTAAACAATCCTCCTTCTTTGACCTCTTCTGGTCTATTCGATAGGGTTGTCCACTTGCTCTAGCACTTTATGTGTTGGTTGCTAAGGGATTTGGGTATTTACTTGCCCACACAGTTTCTCAAGGTTGGGTTAAGGGCATCTCCCTTCCCCACACTACTTAGCAGCTAGTTAATGACCACTTTGTAGATAACTCCTTCCTCACTTTGTTGGAGGAAGAAATTTAGCGTCAAACATGCATTACATTGCTTGGACACATTTTGCGTAGCATCTAGTTCCAACATTTAATGGCAAAAGACTCAATGTTATCTTCAAGTCTTCCTCCCTAAGCTTTCTTGGCTTAATCAATTTGGTTGGAAATGGATTAACCATGGTGAAATGTTTAGGTTTCTCGGAATCCCCTTTGCCTTTCACTCTTCTTCCTTTGCTCTTTGGCAATTTGTAATTGCTAGAGTTGAGAAGAAGTTACAACAATGGATTTCAAAACTGTTGTCTTTAGTAGGCAAATTCCAAGTTTGCTCCAAGGTGCTTGCTGCAACCCATGTGTACTACTCTTGTTGGGCTCCCTCCAAAGCTTCCTACTAGAAGCTTGAAAAAAATTTCAGAGACATTTTATGGGCTTCCTTCGAGCAAAGGAAAGGCTTTTGGCGCGTTGCTTGGGAATTTTGTTGTCTCCCACGCAACTCCAGAGATCTTGGACTCTCGGACATCCATTGCCAGAGGCTTGCCCTCTGTGCAAAATGGGCCATTAGAGCCATGGAAGGCAACGAAGCCTAGAAATTTATGCTTTGTGAAAAATATCCAAGAGGTATCTGCCCTGGGAAAGCCAGCAGTAGAGGAGGCTGAACGTCAGACAGAGGGCTGGCTCAGTTTAGCTTTTAAGGCTGGGAAACTTGAGCGTCGCAGCCTCCAAATTGTCCCAACTGACCCCCTTGCTCATAATTGGGCAGTTGCAAGGGCAACCTTGCATTTTTACTTTGGAAAAATTGAAAAGATTCGTAAGGCCAGGTCCACCCTGGATATGTTGGAAAAGGAGGACTTTTGCCTGGCTTCCTTCAAAACACTTCACTCACATGGGTTCCCTAGCTTCTTTGATGCTAACGGGAACGTCCTTGCCGAGGAGAAGATGCAGCCGAAGTGGGATGCTTTTGAGGCCAATACAGCGGATATTGATGCATGGGCCGACTCGATCCAGGAGGCCCAGGTGATGCAGCTTTCAGCCAGGTTCTGTCAGATTCGCTCCTGCCTCACCGCTTTGGACTTGAAGGTTGAGAATATTGATACCCTCCAAGTTGAGATGTTCAGGTGCCTAGTGGAGGACATTAGCACCTTCAAGCCGATTCCTGAGGAGGCCTGGACCCAGGTCCAGTCTGCGGTTGATGAGATTCAAGAGCGCCTCGCCGCGGCCGATCAGGAGCAGGATGGAGAAGAAGATACACAGGGAGACCATTCTGAAGAAGGAGAGGAGGAGGAAGGTTTGGAAGAGGAACGCGCCGAGGAGAGCGCAAAAGAAGTCCTGCGAAGGCAAGGCCAACAACAAGATTAGGCAGGGGCCGGGGGTGACTCCGTGGCCCAATGAATGAAGGCCTAGGTCCTGGCACCGAGGCGAGCTGGATACCCCGCGAGCCGCCAAGAATGTTGCCATTTTCAAGGGGTACATCATTTTTATTTCTTTTCTGAAAGAGCAGTTCTCCCGGGTTCAGCCCTAAACCGCAGCAGAAGAGCAGCACAACAATGTAATTTTTTTGGTTTAGGGCACCTCAGAGTGAATCCGGGAGGTTTTAAAAAAATTGTTATTTGTGGTGAATTCGTCTAAGTGTTTTTCGCCCCAAAGCGCTGCAGTTCGGAGCGCTTTGGGGCATTTTCGCCGGCCTTGAGCGCTTTAGGGCGTTTTCAGAAGGTGGGGAGAAAGGAGGAGATGAGCTTTTAATTCAAAATTTTGACTACGTATTTGTCGCCCCAGAGCGCTGCCAATTTGGAGCGCTCTAGGGCAAATCCCCCCCTCTCGAGCGCTTTGGAGCATTTCCTCGCCGGTTGGTAGATGTTTGTGCAAAGTTGCTTGTTTTTGGCTAAGTGTTGTTTTGTGCCCCAAAGCGCTCCAGTTTCGAGCGCTCCAGGGCACTTTTTCCCTTTTGCCGCGCTTTGGAGCATTTTTGAGGCGGCCCACGTGAAAGCAAGAGGCCCTAAGATTTTCTAAGTGTAAAAAGTGCCCCAAAGCGCTCCAGGGCAAAATCCCCAAAGTCGAGCGCTTTGGGGGTTATTTCCAGCACTTAGCGAGAAGGCGAAGAAATCCAGTTTGGCTATGAACTCAACATGCGCCCTAAAGATCTATCATTTGGCAGCGCTAGAGGGCAGATCTCTCCTACAGGAGCGCTCTAGGGCAGTTTTGCCTTGCTCATTTTGGGTAGCCAGCTAGTTCTCAGCTTTTGCGGCAGTGCGTTATTTGAAGTAGTGTAGGCGCGTTTCCCGCCCTGTTGGTCAAGCAGCAGGTGTCCCCGGAGTTAAAAGTCAAGTTTTTCGGGACAGGGCTCATCCAGGTACAGCTAGGGCCATACTTTAGCAGCAGAGTGGGTGACCATTAAAGACAAACAGTAACAGACATTTTATTCAAAATACAAAAGCACCCACCGCATTGATGAGTCGTTCCCTCCCAGCTACCAAATCTATCAGAGACCATGCCATCATAAAGGAAAAGAGTTGCAGAATCAGATACGGCCGACAAGGATAATATTTGGCCACTTTTTGCAGCTTTTACAGGTTTGGGTATTTGTGTCCATATTGTAATCTGGGGAGGGTTCTCTGCTATAAATAACACCATTTTATATTGTAATAGGGGGGAACATATTGCTAAAGAAAGCTGCTGTAGCTAAGATCGTTTGCTTCAATACAATTCATACTTTGGCTCCAATTGTGTCCCTTTCTTTTATGCTGCCTTATTCGTGTCATTTCTGCATTTACTCATTTATTTTTCTGATTGCTGTCATTCTAAACTCTGGATCACAGCATTGGCGATTATCTGAGCTTGGAATGCATGTTTAAGGATACATAGGGAAAAATTTCATATCTGGTTTTTGTTACATGTATTGTTTTGATTGATGTTGGTTTAGTTGCTAGTTAGTGACTGTGCTACTTGTTCTTTCCCAAACGTTGAATACCACCGTTTCTATCCCTTAGCTCTTTTATTTCTTTCCAGATCTCTCATCTTAAAATTGAAAAGTTACATAGGAAGCCGGCCTTCTCCGGAGATTGGCACGGAAGGCATCCCTTCCTTCCGGCCTTTCAAGCTATTGGGCGAATCGAGGGCGCAACGACAACAAATCCTTTCCTCATGGCAGATTTGTAACCAACAATGGCATCTGTACGACCCTTCCACATCATCATCACTATGCAAAGGGGGTACCACGTCATCGCAAAATGTCATCATTTGTTAAAAGTAAATGCAATGGGAGGGATTTAAGTCCAAGACCTCCCATGTTCCAATGCCTTAAAGGGGCAGTGGTAGCCAACCCTCCAAGCACCAAGCTTGGGAGGCAAAGGGAAGCAAGGAAACTTAAGCTAGCCACTATGCTTGGATGCCTCCCTTTACATTCCCTACACAGCATGTGCGCGCCAACCCCTTTATGAAAACTCGCCACTTCGGGGTCCAAGGAATATTCTAAATTTAAAAGTTGAATTTTTGAAAATAGGAGGGAAATGGCGATTTTTTTTAGACAAAATTTTGGAGTACCTAGAGGCAAAATGGACAAAAGTGCTAAAATGGGACCCCCCCTAAAATTTCTCAAAGAATCCAGAAATGCTGACGGTTTGCCCATGTCTATTATGGTTTTCCCTACACAATCATTTTGTCAAACATAACCAATTAGGCAATCCTCTCACGCCTATGTAGCAGAAAAATTGCCAAACCATGTTTGCAACTTTGTCAAGTGGTTGGAGGTCTTTGCTAAGCACGAAAGCCTGCCATAACTTCTTTGGCACTAGAGTTTTGTTTGAATAGACTCAGCCTCTTTTCTTCTTTCATGGCGGCCAAGCGGTGTACCCTCTCAACAGTACTACTATTGGTCAACAAAAACTAGAAGAGAAAAGGAAATGGATTTTATCGAAAAATTTGTAAAAGACAAATGAGCTTTTTGAAAAACCTCAAATAATCCAATCCTTAAACTAGGGCATCCATCTAGTTAGAAAAATGAAATGAATCAAGATTGAGTGCCAATGAGAGGAAAGAGGAACTTGTTGGTGAATGCTTCTCTTGGAGCAAATTTGTTGATTAGAGTTTTTATCAGAAACCCGTCTTCAAATTACGGCCGTTAGTCTTCAACACAATCTCCTTTGCTAGCTCCAAAAAAATTGCTTTGAAGAAAAAGAAATTCCTAACGATGGAAGCAATTGACTAATGAAGATTCACAGCCGCTTTGATACCATGTCAAATTTCATAGCAGTTTCTAGAAACAAATGGAATCAAACATTATCCAATATTGCTTAACAAAAGGAATACACAAAACGAAAAAGAAGAACACAAAATATGATGGGGTGTCTGTGGACACCAAATAATCTTCACTAAAGGAAATGAAATTACACTCCAACCAATAATTAAATGATTGGTAAGAAGGGGTATTTATACCCAAGTACATGATGCCTTTAGGTCAAGGTTGTGAGACCAACCCTTAGGAATAAAATATTACAAAAAATTACAAAAGTACCTTTTACAAGGTTTACATGGGCCCAAAGGGCAAATATAACAAATACAAGTGCAAATAGTCGGCCATGGCCTCAAGAGAAGCTTAACCACTACATATTCCAACAACTATCAACGTCTTTTGAAACCTTTTGGCAATAGGCATGAGCTTGGTCTCTTTATACTTGTTTGTCTTTTCTACTTTGTCCTCAACTTATTGCCACACCTTTGCTAAAGTCAGCTAGAATTAGAATGAAACCTGCAGGAATGTAAAATTTTGGCAAAAGAATTCATGCTTCAACAAACCAGGATTGGAGCATTGCTTTGTTTGTATTGCTTTCTTTTCTTAAATTGGATTTTCTAGCCATTAATTTTATTAAAAAAAATTGTAGATAGAAGTTATTCCTTGTAGAACTAATGATATAACAGAATTACCAGTGTTGGCTTTAACAATCAGTTACATTACACAAGGGGCAATAAAATGTCTTTTATTCTGCACAGTATATTTCGGGTCCAAAGTTGGCCAAAACTACAATTCGTAGGAATGAGGTGTTGGTCCAAGTGGGCAGGATAGCCTCACTAAAAGCAAGCAAAAAAATAAATTCAAAACTGGGAATGGAACATTTCCTTTTAAGCTTCAAATAAAATGACTTATTTATTGGATGTGTATATACAGATATGTTTATTGGTTATGAGATTGAAATGGGTCCTGTTGGCAATTTTGCCACATTAAAACTTCTGATAAATTTTGGCTTAAGTATGGAGCTTTCAAGCGGCAAAGAGCATGCTGAGGTGTTCGGGTTTTTCGCGGGCCATAAACAGGGGCGATAAAATGGACAAAATGAGCTCTGGATATTTTATTATTGCAGATCTTCTCGCCAGCTTTCCGACGATATATCATAATAGGCGATCGGGTTAGCGGATAAAAAGTTATGGCCCCGGGAAGCAGAACCAGGAAATCCAGTTTTGGTGCGAAGTTCGTACTTCTCCCAGTTTTGGTGCGAAGTTCGTACTTCTCCCAGTTTTGGTGCGAAGTTCGTACTTCTCCCAGTTTTGGTGCGAAGTTCGTACTTCTCCCAGTTTTGGTGCGAAGTCCGACTTCTCCCAACTTTCTGAGCGCACCTTGTAGCAAGTGGCTGGCAGAAAAATGACTAAGTGCTGGGGCGAAGTCGGACTGCGCCCCCCTTTCAGGGCGAAGTCGGACTGCGCCCCCTTTTCAGGGCGAAGTCGGACTGCGCCCCCTGTCGGACTGCGCCTTGATTCTGGGCGAAGTTGGACAGACTACCTTTCAGGGCAAACACGCGTCAGGCAGCATCATTCGACAGGTGTCCAACTTCGAGATCCGTGCCAAAACATGCCGAGCACATGGACAAGCATGGGACGCACTATTTTATACCAGCTGCCACTTTTGAAGATAATTAAAGACCCTACCTGTTTCAGCTACCTGCAGTTCTGCTGTTAGTGGAGTTCTACTCAGCGCACTGACACATATCTGTACAGCCTTCAGGGAGACCATGCTGCGGGTACAGTTCCGTCCGACAAAGGTCAGCCTGAGCAGCTCCACCATCGCTCTTGTCAGCAAATGTTTGTCTGGGACCTTGTGCCCATGGATTGTAAACGGGAGGGGATTCAGTCTATAAATATCTTTGACATTCTCATTGTAAAAGGGTGGAAGGGGAATGTCTGTTAGGGAACCATTGTAACTGTGCTTCTGCTTATCAATATAAAGTATATGCCTGGCTCTGTTCTACTGCTTTTATTTTGTATGCTGCCTCTACTTAATATTTCTGCCTTACGTTTTCCTGTGTCATGGCTTGTTGATTTACTTCGGCATTTGATGGTCAGGTATTCCTGAGGTACTGCTTGTGTCATGGCTTGTTGATTCATTTCAGCATTTGGTGGCCGGGTACTCCTGGACTTCATAGATCAGAGGATACATAGAATAGATTTGGTAGCAGTTCCTTCAGTTTGTGTGTTATGTTTATGTTGCTGTCCGTAGTGGTGATTGATGCACTGCCGTACTGTTAGTTCCTTGTAGGGAATGTCTGTTAGGGAGTCATTGTAGCTGTGCGTACAAATTCTCTGTATAACACACATACTTGGACCTGGCATTTCTTGGTTACTTTTTATTCAAGTTACTGTCCGTAGTGGTGATTGATGCGCTGCCGTACTGTTAGTTCCTTGTAGGGAATGTCTGTTAGGGAGTCATTGTAGCTGTGCGTACACCTCTTGATATAAAAAGTATACTTAGATTTTGCAGTTTCAGGTTATGCTTTGTATTTATGATGCAGTAAGTAGCGGTGATTGATGTGTTGCCGTACTGTTAGTTCCCCCCACCCAACTCCAATCACATTTGTAAATTCTTTCCGCATTTTTATCTCTTTCCTGCACTCTCATCTTAAAAACCATAAAACCCTACAGGAGCCGGCCTTCTCCGGAGATTGGCCCGGAAGGCATTCCTTCCTTCCGGCCTTTCAATGTTGGTTTGCGGGTCTAAGGGCGCAATAGCAACAAATCCTTTCCTCATGGCGGATTCGTAACCAACAGGTCCCATCCATATTATGTCTTGACAATGTTACCATGATATTTTACTAAACATGTAGTGGTATTGCAACAAACCGTACTGTCACGATACCTGTAGGAATCTCATGAGTTAGTCTTCAACCCCATGAGTGTCAGATCCTTGATAATTTTTTAAATTTGTTATAGGCCCCACCCTTATTACATCATGACTGTATTACGACAGTATTTCAATGAACTAAATAGTATTATATTGCTTGGCAAGATTTAAACCTAGGTCTTCACATTGGGAGCCCACATTTTTAACCACTTCATGCTAGATCATTAATATTATTTAACTTATAAATAGCTTTTTACTTGCATATTTTTTTTTAAATAATTTATTCGGGATGCAAAAGCAAGTATAGACATGAAAAAAAAAGTCTATAAATCAAATTTAATATCATTTTTCTTGGAATGTTCTCCACTTAAATCTATTTTATTTTATTTTTAGAAATATCTCTCAATTTTCATTTTAAAATGAGCATGTCTATTATGGCTTCAGTTATGGTAATAGGTTGAAGTATTTTCAAATAGAAAAAAAATAAAATCTTTACCATGCTGTCATGAAGTTTTCCCTAAAACTGCAAGATTTTTAAGCATCCTTGCAATTGAAGACCAATGAATTCTGTCATAAGCAATTCAAAATGATTCTTGACAGATAGGCATCTTGCAGCTTGCCCTATAATTAATTCCGTTTCCTTTCTTGACAGAAAGACTCTTTGCCAAGATGTTTACGAACGGTTAAGTGTCAATGTTCTAATATTTCTTTTCATCAGTTTTACATACCTTAGGGATAGGCCTGATAACCCCTTTTTTCCCTGCAGGGCTATTTTATTTTATTTTTATAAGTTATATGTGGATTCTATTGGGGGCCATACCCATCAAAATACCAAAATATTACATTTGCTGTTAGGTCAATTAAGCCATATTCAGCATGTCTTTTTTGAAAGGAAGTTAGACTAATGCAGAACAACTGCCTACGTGATCTTTAGAGGAAAGTAGTGCAAAAACAGGCCAAGACTTTTAATTCAACAAGCAAAATCACGTAAATTTCACACAGGAAGCAACATATACCCTGGGAAACCCTTTCGAAAAAAACCCAGCAACCAGGGAGCACTCAAAAATTGTATTATTTAGTAATCAGCAATCTGCTTCTTACAATACAATTCCCACACAAATATCCACTTCTCCAGTCCTTTTTATCAAGAAAGCTGGAAAAAAAACCTGCAATAACACAGCTGGATAGAGACCTGTAGTATTGCATCTGTCCTGCATAGACCTGCAGTGCACAGTGTTAGAAATAGACCTGCAGTCCTGCAGTGCACAGTGTTGGAAATAGACCTGCAGTCCTGCAGTGCACACTGATGGAAATAGACCTGCAATCTTGCAGTGCACACTGATGGAAATAGACCTGCAGTCCTGCAGTGCACCGTGCTAGAAATAAGCCTGCAGTCCTGCAGCTGTTCTGTAGTAAAACCATGGTCTAGTTCACCAGTTTTTCTTTCTTATATATACTCTTAACATAAAACATGAGACAATTAATGTTGAAAGGTGTATGACACCTATTCCCAACATTCTCTCACTTGTCATATACCTTACAAGAGCAAAAGAGAAACACCAACAAAAGAGTAAACTAATTGGTAAGGGAAGAAATGCTCATTCCCTTGCAGCACCATCTGAACTTCTTAGTGCTCACATGCTTTGTCAGAGCATCTGCAACATTTACCGAAGTATCCACCTTCTCAAGCATAATCTTCCTATCCTCCACCATGCCACGAGCAAAATTATACTGCACATCAATATGCTTTGTTGGCGCATGAAATGTAGGGGTCTTTGCCAAGGCAATAGCAGTTTCACTGTCACAGCTAATTTTCATTTCTCCCTGACTTAGCCCAACATCCGAGCACAATTTCCTAAGCCAAACTACCTCCTCACTGGCATGAGTAGCTGCTATATACTCTGCCTCCTTAGTGGATAAAGTGACTACAGCCTGCCGCTTGTTCATCAAACTACTTGCACCACCAAATAGGTTAAACACATCCAATGGTTGAATTCCTACTGTCAACATCTCCTGACCAATTTGAGTCCACAAATCCTTGTATGTCTAGTTGCTTGTGAAATTTCTTGGTTGTCAAGGATCCTTGTTAACAAATAAAGTAATCAGAAGTACCTTGAAGATATCTGAAAACCCTCTTCACTGCTGCCCAGGGATCCTTTCCAAGATTTGCCATGAACCAGCTCAAGACCCACATTGCTTGGGCAATGTCCGGTTTGGTGCAGACCATAGCATACATGAGGCTCCCAACCACACTAGCATAGGGTATATGACTCATGTCCTCCTTTTCTCCAGGTGTAGGACATTGCTCAACATAAATTTTTGTTCCCACAGAAATAGGGATACTAACTGGTTTGTAATTTTTCATGTTAAAACGTTGCAAGACGGAGTCAACATACTTTCTTTGACTTAACCAAAGTTTTCTATTTTCTCTGTCTCTTTTAATTTCCATCCCTGGGATAAACTTAGCAGCTCCTAAATCCTTCATTTCAAACTGAAGTGAAAGCTGAGATTTCAAGACCTTAATGATATCCTTATTGTTACCAATTAGCAACATGTCATCCACATACAAATTGATAACAATAAAATGACCATCCTCTTGCTTATAATAAACATAGTGATCTGATTTGGATCTAACAAATCCCAACCTCAAAACATAAGAATAAAATTTCTTATACCACTTCCTAGGAGATTGTTTAAGACCATAAAGAGATTTCTTTAACTTGCAAACTAAGTTTTCCTTACCCTTTTCCACATAATGTTTCGGCTGTTTCATGTACATCTCTTCCTCCAAGTCTCCATGCAAGAAAGTTGTCTTTACATCCATTTGCTCAACCTCAAGATTAAATGCAACAACAATAGATAAAATGCATCTAATGGATGTAAGCTTTGCAATTGGAGAAAAGATCTCACCAAAATCTATTCCATCCACTTGGGAACAACCCTTAGCAACCAACCTTGCTTTATACTTACCTACCTTGCCCTTTGAACTGAATTTCTTCTTAAAAACCCATTTTCAGCCAACAAATTTCCTTCCATTAGGCAACTGAACTAGGTCCCATGTGCCATTCTTCTTTAGAACTTCCATCTCCTCATCCATGGCCATCCACCCCGTTACCTGAACAATATTCACCCATATTCCAAAAGTTGTATGATGCACAGGATTTTACATTACATGAAATGAAGCCTGAAGATTCTAACAAGATAAAACCTAGAAACTTTAAAAAGCATATATACTACAAAATTCATTGGCATAAAGGTCATGACATCGAGACTTGATTTGGGTTTAACAATATTATGAAAGATTTGCTTGAAAAGGGAAAGATCAAAATTGATAACCCCTTAGCCCAACCAAATCAAAACCTTAGAATATATCAAACACCGTTACCTCATCATCAGGCAAATCAACAAGCATTGGGAGCATCAACTTCTACAATTCCTCCCAATAAAGTTAATCATGTGTTACAATTATACCAAGGTTTTCTGTCATTCATCTCCACTGCCTCTTTCACAGTTCTAGGCTCATTAATATTAGTAGATAAAGTAAAATACAATTTAAACCAGGTGGGCTATACCTATTTGGTTGCTTTCTTGGTCGTGTGGACCACCTAGCCCAATGGGGTTGAGGTTGAGGCTCCTGATCCTCATCGGACTCGTCATGACTATCCGAAAGATACTCCTCGTTAGGCCCATCATGAGCATCATGCTCATCATCATCATCATGGACACCATCATCTCCATGTGCAATTTCTTTATTTGTTTTTGGTTCAAATTGCATAACTTGTTTCGATGTTTTACTTTGCTGCTCCTCCTTTGAAGAATCTTTGATCTCCCTAAAGATCACATCTCGGCTTCAAACAACCTTCTATGTGACTGGGTTCCAAATTTTGTATCCTTTTATCCCATCCCTGTAGCCAATGAGGATACATATCTCCACTTTGTAATCAAGTTTTGATCTCTTTACCTTAAGCACATGCACATATGCCTCTCAACCAAACACTCGTAGGTGTCTTAATGAGGGCTTTTTGCCCGTCCAAACCCCAATAGGGGTTTGATTAACAAGAGATGTAGGAGACCTTTTAATCAGGTAACATGTTGTACTAACTGCTTCAACTTAAAACTTTTGTTCTAGACCAGCACTGCTTACCATACTCCTAGCCCTCTCCATCAGTGTCCTATTCATCCTTTTGGCAACTCCATTTTGTTGAGGTGTATAAGGAGTTGTCTTACATCGCTTAATTCCATGCTCCCTGCAAAAACTATCAAATTATTTGCTACAAAACTCTCCTCCATTGTCTGATCTAAGAGACTTAATCTTTCTTCTTGGTTGGTTCTCAACAAGAGCTTTGAACTCTTTGAACTTGGCAAACATTTCATATTTTCTTCTTAGAAAATAAATCCATGTCATCCGTGAATGATTCATCAATGAAAGATACATAATACATGATTTAGATAATGAAGGTACATCAATTGGACCACATACATCACTATGCACTAAATCAAGTAAATCCATGCATCTATGAGAGCTCGAGTAGAATTTAACTGATTTCTATTTTCCATTAAGACAATGTTCACAAAACTTGAAATCAAAGGAAACATCATTTATCCCCTCAATGAGGTTTTTACTCACCAAGGTTTTAAGACCTTTGTCACCAATGTGACCAAGCCTATAATGCCACAACATAGTCTTATCCATTGGTAAGTTGCTATCTAGAACTAATGTATTGTTGCATGCAATTGTCTTAGCATCAAGACAAAATAGTGTCCCATCACATACTCCTTTAGCAAGCACTATTGATCTGTGAACCATAGTGACTCCTCCTTTAATAAAGATCACTTGCACACCCAAGTCATTTAGGCTACTCACGGAAATGAGGTTTTGTGCCAAACTAGGAATATGCAAGACATTGGTCAAGGTCTTGGTCATGCCATTTGAGAGTTGTAAAGAAAATCTCCCTCTACCAGCAACCTTAAGGGACGAGTTGTCCCCCAAGTACACACTCCCACTATCACCATCCAAGTACTCCATGAAGTACTCTCGATGTGGAGTCATATGGTATGATGCTCCTGAATCAATCAACCAAATGCCATCCCTAATGTGAGTGGAAAAGGCAACCAAGAATGCATCTCCTGCATCCTCGCGAGAAGACTTAGAATTAGAATCCTCATTGGATTCATGCTTGTTCTTATACTTTTATCCTTGCAATATTTCTTCACATGCCCTTTATTCCCCTAATTCTAACATTTGATCTTTGTTAGAGTGGTAGTCTTGGATCTTCCCTTAGACTTGGACTGACCAACTATCTTCTTCCTACTATTATTTTCATTGGATATGACATGCAAAACCAACACATCCTTGATGTCTTCCATGTTTTTCCTTTGCATCTATTCTGAAATAAAGGTAGAAACTATCTCCTCCATCTTCAACTTAGTACTAGTGGGGTTGATAGCCATTACTATGTTGTCCCATGAATTGGGTAATAAACATAGTAAAGTGATACATTGGTTTTCCTCATCCATTTTACTTTGATGGACCATAGCTACAAAATGATAATGTTGAATTTATTCAAGTATACTAATATAAAATATCCATCCCCCATACTTTAGGAATACAATTTCTTTCTCAAGATCAATTTTTTCACAAGGTATTTGGCTTGGTAGATTGAAGCCAACCTATCCCACAAAATTTTTGTAGTAGGGCACTCACTTACATTGAAGAGCATGGAGTCGGCCAAGCATAATCGCATGGGGCTCCGTGCCTTTCGATCCATCACCATCCAATCTTCATCCATCATAGATGCAAGTTGACTTCCAAAAACAAATGCCCATAGATCTCTATCTATGAGCAGATCCTTCATTTTAAGCTTCCATAGCTCAAAATTTGTACCGTTGAATTTTTCTATCTCCAACCGTGATGTACTTGCCATCCTAAAATAAAATCACTTCCTCTATGCACAACTCTCACTCAAATCAAGATTAATAACAAAAACCTTTTTTTCCGAAGGATCTCAATGTGAGGAGGTGAAGTCACTATCTAGAGGTTTTGTCAGCAAATCTTAGGCTGCTAGACATCTAGGCCAGACATCTAGGCAGCAAACGTCTAGGCCAGATGTCTAGGTTTTTAGACGTATAGGCAACAAACGTCTAGGAAGCTAGATGTCTAGGCTGCTAGACGTCTGGGCCAGACGTCTAGGCAGCAAACGTCTAGGTTAGACGTCTATGCAGCAAACGTCTAGGCTACAGTATGTGTCAGACGTCTGGATGCGGAAGACGAACAATTTCAAATGCTTTTCCTAGGGAGTGGAAACGAACAGTTTTTCGGAGGCTTCCTTTGGGAGAGGAAACGAACAGTTTTTCGGAGACTTCCTTTGGGAGAGGAAACGAACAGTTTCGGTGTCTTCCTTTTCTACTCTATAAAAGGGGAATGATCCCTTGCATGTGTATGAGGTTGCGTGAATGTAAAGTTTTTTGAAATCAATAAAAAGAAGACGTAAAATCTTTGTGTTGCTTGTGTTGCTGTTTTGTTCTCTGTTATTGTGTTTTCTGCTTGCAGGTATAAAATCTGAAGTTTTTCCTGACATCTGGTATCAAAGCCTAAGGTTTTGTGCCAGTGGGAGTTGAAACAATGACAGGAGGTGTAACCAAGTTCAAGATTGAGAAATTTGATGGCAGGAACTTCGCTGTATGGAAGATGAAGGTGGAGGATTTTTTGGTTAAGAATGACCAAGCTCTAGCCTTGAAAGGGGTCATGAGGAACCCAAGCAGCATGAAAGATGAGGTGTGGGCAACGCTGGACAGGAAGGCGGTTTCTACAATCCATCTTTGCCTAGCAGAATTTGTCTTGTTCAATGTAGCTGAAGAGAAGACCGCGAAAGCCCTTTGGCAGAAGCTTGAAAAGTTGTATGAAACAAAATCAGCAATAAATAAGGTTTTTCTAAAAAAACAGCTTTATAGCTTGAGGATGAAGGAAAGTTCATCCGTGGCATATCATTTAAAAGAGTTTAATACTCTTATCAATAAACTGGTTTCAGTTAATGTGAAGATAGAGGATGAAGATAGAGCTATCACCCTACTATGTACCCTCCTCGACACCTGGGATCATATGGTGATGACCATCAATAATGCATCATCAGGAGCTCAAAAATTTGATGATGTGGTAGCCGCTTTATTGGTAGAAGAGTTAAGGTGAAAAATGTCTCTGAAACCGTCAACCAATGAAGCCCTATCTGTGAGAGGTCGATCTTTTGAGAGGAGTAAACAAGGTAGATTACAGTCCAAATCTAAGTCTAAAGGACGTAAGCTAGAAGGGAAGTACTGGCATTGTGGGAACCCAGGGCACTCAAAGGACTGTTGGCAATTAAAGAATGGTGAAAAGCAAATTCAGCCATCAGTTGAGGCCAGTACAGCAGATTCAAGAGAGACGGCAACATGTGAAGCTTTCTGTATCAGTAACAGCAAATATGTTTTATATACCTGGGTTTTGGACTCAGGTGCATCTTTCCACATGTCTCCCCACAGAGACCGGTTTGACAAATATCAACCATACTGTGGGATGGTCTATTTGGGTGATGATCACCCTTTAGAAATTGTGGGAAGAGGGGATATAAGGATCAGGTTGGACGATGGTAGAGAAAGGATGTTATATGATGTACATGTGCCCGATTTGCGGAAGAATTTGCTCTCAATCAAGATGATGGATAAGCTAGGGTATTCTGTCACTTTCGATAACAACTATTGCAAAATTACCAGAGGAGCTCTTGTAGTAGCAAAGGGAGAATCTTATGGGACCCTATAACGTTTATGCGGTGATAAGGTGACAAACCATGCAGTAGCAACAACTTCTGTTTAGGATGCAGTAATGTTATGACATCAACACCTAGGCCATATGAGTGAAAAAGGTCTGAAAATATTGCATGACAGAGGTATGCTTTCTGGGATTAAGTCTTGCAATTTAGACTTATGTAAGCACTATATTTTTGGTAAACAGAAGAGGGTTCGGTTTACTGGAAGCCCTAGTAAGAGTTCTGATTTTCAGCAACTTATACATTCGGATATATTTGGACCGGTCCCCACTCAGTTAAAGTAGAAATGAATGAAGATGAATATGAAAATCAGCATGCTGAAGTTTTTTATCAGCATTCAGAACAAGAAGTAGAACTGCAAGTGGAGCAGCCACAATGGTCACAAGACCAAGAGCCACAATCAACAGATCATTGGGTTAGTAGATCTACATGTCCACAAAAGTGTCCGCAAAGGTATTCTCATGTTTATCAGTCCTCTTTTGCTTTGTTAACTGATGATGGTGAGCCTAGTTCATTTCAAGAAGCTAGAGAGTCTGAGAATGCAGAAAAGTGGAGGAAATCGAGGCACTTCGCAAGAATAAAACGTGGGAACTTGTGGATCTCCCACCTGGAAGAAAGGTTGTTGGAAACAAGTGGGTTTACAAAGTAAAGAAGAACAACGATGGGTGGAATGCTATAAAGCTCGCTTGGTGGCAAAAGGCTATGTGCATAAGTCAGGTTCTCCAGTTGGGAAGATGACTACTGTTAGAGTTTTACTTGCACTTGTAGCAGCACAGGATTTAGAACCAGAGCAGCTTGATGTAAAGATTGCTTTCCTGCATGGTGATCTCGAGGAGATTTATATGGATCAGCCTGAGGGCTATTAAGAAAGAGGCAAAGAACATTTGGTTTGCAGATTGAAGAAATCTTTGTATGGGTTGAAACAGGCGCCAAGGATGTGGTACAAAAAATTTGACACCTTCATGAAGAGCCAAGGTTTCAGCAGGAGTGAAGCTGACCATTGTGCATACTATAAGAAGTTTGATGATGGCAGTTTTATTATTTTGCTATTGTATGTTGATGATATGTTGGTTGCAGGCCCCAACATGAAGAAAATCGTTGATCTTAAGGCTCAGTTGGCTAGGACATTTGAAATGAAGGATTTAGGAGCAACAAACCAAATTTTAGGGATGAAGATACAAAGGGACGGAAAAGGAAGAAAGATCTGGTTAAGTCAAAAGTCATATATAGAAAAGATTTTGTAGCGCTTCAATATGCAGAATGCAAAACCAGTTAGTACCCCACTTCTTTCACACTTAAAATTGTCTTCCAAACAATGTCCTAGAACAAAAGCAGAGAAGACAAGCATGTCTCGTGTACCATATTCATCAACAGTAGGAAGCCTCATGTATGCCATGGTGAGCACCAGACCAAATATTGCCCAAGCAATGGGAGTAGTCAGCCAGTACATGGCAAATCCTGGTAAGGAGCATTGGAATGCAATGAAGTGGATATTTAGATATTTAAGAGGCACTTCAGGTGCTGCTACTTACTATGGATCGGAAAGTTTGCAAGTTAAAGGTTTTGTGGATTCTGATTATGGTGGAGATAAAGATGGGAGAAAGTGCACTATAGGATATACTTTCACTCTTGCTGGTGGAGTTGTGAGTTGGTCTTCTAAGTTGCAGTCTGTGGTGGCTTTATCAACCACTGAAGCAGAATATATTGCAACGTCTTAGGCCAACAAAGAGGCAATTTGGCTAGAGCGACTGTTGGGTGACTTCAAGGTAATGCAGGAGGAAATTACATTGCATTGTGATAGCTAAAGTGCCATTCAGCTAGTGAAGAACCCAACATTCCATGATCGCACGAAACACATTGATGTCAAGTACCACTTTATAAGAAATGTGGTGGAAGAAGGTAGGATCCTGTTGTAGAAAATCGACATTGAAGTGAATTTTGCAGATATGCTCACAAAGCCGATCAAGGCAGAGAAGTTTGAGTGGTGTAGAACTTCTCTGGGCTTGTTGAAAATGTAATGAAGGCGGCATTGGGCAATTGGCACTGGATGAAAAACTTTGGTAAATGAATTCCTGTATACTGACTTCAAGTGGGAGAATGTTAGAGGTGAAGTCACTATCCAGAGGTTTTGTCAGCAAATCTTAGGTTGCTAGACGTCTAGGCAGCAAACAGTTTTAGATGCTTTTCCTTGGGAGTGGAAACGAACAGGTTTTTGGAGGCTTCCTTTGGGAGAGGAAACGAACAGTTTCGGTGTCTTTCTTTTCTGCTCTATAAAAGGGGAATGATCCCTTGCATGTGTATGAGGTTGCATGAATGTAAAGTTTGCTGAAATCAATAAAAAGAAGAAGTTGTCATTGCCCCATGGTTTTCCTGCACATTGCAGGTTTCCACGTAAAATCTCTGTGTTACTTGTGTTGCTGTTTTGTTCTCTGCTATTGTGTTTTCTACTTGCAGGTATAAAATCTGAAGTTTTTCCTGACACTCAAAAGTTGTCCAAGCTCTAATACCAATTGAAAGGAAGTTAGACTAATGCGGAACAACTTTCTACTTAATATTTAGAGGAAAGTAGTGCAAAAATAGGCCTAGACTTTTAATTCAACAAGCAAAATCACATAAATCTCACACGGGAATCAACATATACCCTAGGACACCCTTTCGGGAAAAACCCAGCGATCAAGGAGCACTAAAAAATTGTATTATTTAGTAATCAGCGATTTGCTTCTTACAATACAATTACCACACAAGTATCCACTTCTTCAGTCCTATTTATCAACAAAGCTAGAAAAAGACCTCCAATAACACTGCTGGATAGAGACTTGCAGTGCACGGTGCTGGAAATAGACCTGCATTTCTGCAGTGCACAGTGCTGGAAATAGACCTGCAGTCTTGCAGTGCACAGTGTTGGAAATAAACCTGCAGTCTTGCAGTGCACAATGCTGGAAAGAGAACTGCAGTCCTGCAATGTAGAGTGCTAGAAATAGACCTGCAGTCCTACAGTGCATAGTGCTGCAAATAGACCTGCAGTTCTGCAGCTGTCTTGTAGTAAAACCATGGTCTAGTTCACCAGTTTTTGTTTTTTATATATACTTTTTTTTTAATTGGTTATATGGGATTGAAACGGGCCCCACCCGTATTACATCATCACCACATAGTGGTATTACAACAAAGTTTGGATATTATCCATGTATCACTTGGCAAGATTTGAACCTTGGTCTCCTCCTTAAATGTTGAGAAATCTAACCGGTTGAGCTAATGCCACTTGATTCCTTATATATACTCTTAACATAAGGCATTAGATAGTTAACGTTGAAAGGTGTATGACACCTATTCCCAACATTTTTATTACAAATATTTTTCATTTCTTTTTCTATCAAATATATTCATCTTTGTCAAAATGCTATGTTTCCACAATCAGCTCTTTGACATCATTTTCATTGAGAGATAAAGATTAACAAATAAAAATCATAAAACTCATCCTTTTGTGTAAAAATCAACAAATAAAACTCTTGAAGCGTCTTTTGTAGTTCATTTGCAATTTGTTCGAGTTCCTCTCCTTCAACCAGGTTACTAATAGAAATCCATAACATAGAATTGTTGCTTGTATTAATATAATATTTGACGTTTGGACCTTTACAAGCTAGGCATGTTCGAGCCCATGGTTGCCATTTTGAGTTAGAGATAAGAGGATAAGGCTTCAACCAAGCATCAAACCAAAATATGCATAATTCCCCTTATTGATTGACCATCTGACCTTCTGATATGTTTCTTGATCAATTGCAAACTATTTGATATGAAGTTCCATATTGACGATCCTTTGGGTAGGGGTTTTTTCTTAAATAATTTCATTGCCTCGAGAAGCTATATATTTTTGAAGTAACAATTTTGCCCAATGTTTTCCTTGATCTTTGAATAATCTCCATCCAAGCTTTGCCTTTAAGGCCAAACTCATAAGTCTACAATTCTGCAAGCCTGGTCCTCTACAAAGAGGAAACCTAAGTTTTTCCTCGCATCCTTTTCAAACAAAGTCTCTTTGAATTTTATCAATTACTAATGCTATACCTACTTATAATCTTGAAAGTGACATCATATAAATAAGGATGGATTGCAATGTAGTCTTTATGAGTTGTAGCCTTCCCGCCATGGTTAAGAACTTACCTTTCCAACCTGCCAAACAAGCTTTCATTCTATCCAAACAAGAGACCCAAAGCTCCTTTTTATTTCCTTTATGAAACAAAAAATACCCAAGTAGGATGATGGAATTTTTTCAATTTTAAACCCTAAAATATCCACAATAATTCATTGTAAATCTAGGGCAATGTTAATGAAAAAAATCCTGGGTTTTGCAATATGACCCAACTTTCTAGTAGTCTTCTTATAGCATGATAATATTGAGTTAAACTCCATGGCTTCACTGACTGAGGGATGGCCCAAAAGAAAAGTATCATCAACAAATTGGAGATGAGATACGAAGGGTTTTTTTGCAACTTGAATACCTTTGATTTTCCTTCCATTTTTGCCTTTGAGAAAGCTCTTCCAAATGCCTTTGCAAGAATAATGAAATAGATAATGAGATAGTGGATCACCTTGGCGGAGTCCACAAGATGAATTAAAGTAACCAATAGGAGAACCATTGGTCAAAATAGAATATTTCATAGTGTTATAACAACATTTTATCCATTCACATTGATTGTAATTAAAACCAAGCTTTTTGAGAATATCATATAGAAAACTCCAGGAAATCATATCATATGCTATGTTCATATCTAATTTCATAAGCATACCTAGTTTTTTCATGGAATAAAGAGAATGCATGGCCTCCTTTGCAATGATTACACCATCAAGAATTTGTTTACCACAAACAGATCACCTTGTTCCTCTAAGATAACACAATCTATAATGCCTTTCAACCTGCTTGCTATAGACATTAAAATGATCTTATAAATCATAATACAAAAGCTTATTGGACGAGAATTATCAAAATATTTTCTTGCCTTTCTTGGGAACCAATGTAATATAAGTGGGAAATCCATTGGGGCCAGGTGCCTTGTTAGGATGGAAAGAGAAAATTGCTTCATGTAGCTCCTCCATCGATATCTTCTTCATCAAGCTTTCATGTTGCCCCTGTGTGATAATTGATGGCATATTTTGCAAAAGCTTATCTTGATTAGTATTTGACAAAATATTTTTGAAATAATTAATTGCTTCCTTATATTTTCTTCCTCAATATTTCTTCCATTTGGAGTTAAAATATTTTTGATATGACGAAAAGAAAAATTGGTTTTGCTATAGCATGAATTATTTTTGTATTTCTATCTCCTTCCTTGAGCCATTTCTTCCTATGTTTTTGGAACCAATATGACTCTTTTTTTTTCAATGCATTGTGATAATAAAAAATAATGACTAAGAAAAGACAGTAACACAGATTTTACGTGGAAACCTGCAATGTGCCGGAAAAACCACGGGGCAATGGCAGCTTCTTTATTTTATTGATTTCAGCAAACTTTACATTCTCACAACTTGTTTACATGCAAGGGGTCGTTCCCATTTTATAGATAAATGAAGGAAGGCTCCGAAAATTGTTCCTTTCCTCTCCCAAAGGAAGACTCCGAAAACTATTCGTTTCATCTTTTGGAGCTAGACGTCTGGTGGCTACCCATCTGGAGCTACACGTCTAGCGACTACCCGTCTGGAGGTACATATCTGGCAGGTTACTCGTCTAAAGCTACACGTTTGGTGGCTACCCGTCTGTAGCTAGACGTCTGGCGACTACCCGTCTGGCAAGTTACCCGTATGGACGTCTGCAGATAGGCATCTTCAGACTAGACGTCTGCAATTTAGACGTCTGCAAATAGACGTCTGCAGATTAGATGTCTGTAGAAAAGACGTTTGCAGTCTAGACGTCTGGAGCTACCTTTTGTTGGAGAACATTATTGATCTGGATAGTGACTTCATCTCCTAATATTCTCCCACTTGAAGTCAATATACAGGAATTCTTTGCCTATGTTTTTCCATCTAGTGCCAATTGCCCAATGCTGCCCTTATTACATTTTCAGCAAGCCCAAAGAAGTTTTGCACCACTCAAACTTTTCTGTCTTGATCGGCTTTGTAAGCATATCTGCAGGTTTCACTTCAGTATCGATTTTCTGCAACAGGATCCTACCTTCTTCCACCACATTTCTTATAAAGTGGTACTTAACATCAATGTGTTTCGTGCGATCATGAAATGTTGGGTTCTTCACTAGCTGAATAGCACTTTGGCTATCACAATGCAACGTAATTTTCTCTTGCATTATCTTGAAGTCACCCATCAATCACTGGAGCCAAATTGTCTCTTTGTTGGCCTGAGTCCCTGCAATATATTTTGCTTTAGTAGTTGATAAAGCTACCACAGACTGCTACTTAGAAGTCCAACTCACAACTCCACCAGCAAGAGTGAAAGTATATCCTGTAGTGGACTTTCTCCCATCTCTATCTCCTCCATAATCAGAATCCACAAAACCTTTAACTTGCAAATTTTTCGTTCTGTAGTAAATAGCAGCATCTGAAGTGCCTCTTAAATATCTAAATATCAACTTCACTGCATTCCAATGCTCCTTACTAGGATTTGCTATGTATCGGCTGACAACTCCTACTTCTTGGGCAATATCTGGTCTGGTGCTCACCATGACATACATGAGGCTTCCTACTGCTAATGAACATGGTACATGAGACATGCTTGTCTTCTCTGCTTTTGTTCTAGGACATTGTTTGGAAGACAATTTTAAGTGTGAAAGAAGTGGGGTACTAACTGGTTTTGCATTATGCATATTGAAGCGCTGCAGAATCTTTTCTATATATGACTTTTGACTTAACTAGATCTTTCTTCCTTTTTTGTCCCTGTGTATCTTCATCCCTAAAATTTGGTTTGTTGCTCCTAAATCCTTCATTTCAAATGTCCTAGCCAAGTGAGCCTTAAGTTCAATGATTTTCTTCATGTTGGGGCCTGCAACCAACATATCATCAACATAGAACAGCAAAAAAATAAAACTGCCATCGTCAAACCTCTTATAGTATGCACAATGGTCAGCTTCACTCCTGCTGAAACCTTGGCTCTTCATGAAGGTGTCAAATTTCCTGTACCACATCTTTGGAGCCTGTTTCAACCCATACAGTGATTTCTTCAGTCTGTGAACCAAATGCTCTTTGCCTCTTTCTTCATAGCCCTCAGGCTGATCCATATATATCTCTTCCTCGAGATCACCATGCAAGAAACCAGTCTTTACATCAAGCTACTCCAGTTCCAAATCCTGTGCAGCTACAAGTGCAAGTAGAACTCTAATAGTAGTCATCTTCACAACTGGAGAGAAAATTTCATTAAATTCAATACCTGACTTTTGCACATAACCTTTCGCCACCAAGCGAGCTTTATAGCATTACAACAACCCATCATTGTTCTTTTTTACTTTGTACACCCACTTGTTTCCAACAACCTTTCTTCCAGGTGGGAGATCCACAAGTTCCCATGTTTTATTCTTACAAAGTGCCTCGATTTCCTCCTCCATGGCTTTCCTCCACTTTTCTCGCATTCTCGGACTCTCTAGCTTCCTGAAATGAACTAGGCTCACCATCATCGGTTAACAAAGCAAAAGAGGACTGATAAACAGGAGAATACCTTTTCGGACACTTTTGTGGACGTGTAGATCTTCTAACCCAATGATCTCTTGATTGTGGCTCTTGGTCTTGTGACTGTTGTGGCTGCTCTACTTGTTGTTCTACTTGCTGATCAAAAACTTCAGCATGTTGATTTTCATATTCATCTTCGTTCATATCTACTTCAACCGGTACAACATTTGTTGTACCTCCTATCTCGGCTAATAATTATCTTGTGGGCAGTAGGATCCCACAGTATATACCCCTTCATTGTATCTCCATAGCCGAGAAAAACACATTTGCTTGACTTTGGGTCAAGTTTGGACCTTTTTTATTTAGGCACATGGGCAAACGCATCACAACCAAAGGTACGCAAATGAGAGTAATCAACTGGCTTACAACACCAAACCTCCTCCGAAATCTGACCATCCAACGCAGCTGTAGGTGACCTGTTAATAAGATAAACAGTTGTATTAACAGCCTTTGCCCAGAACTTTTTATCCAACATGGTTGCACTGAGCATGCTTCTTGCATGATCCATGATTGTGCGATTCATCCGCTCAGCCACACCATTTTGTTGTGGAGTATATGGTACAGTCTTCTGGTGCTTAATTCCTTCTTGCGTACAAAATTTATCAAATTCCTTGGAGCAATATTTATCCCCATTATCTGATCTGAGACATAAAATAGGCTTGCTTAAACTTTCCTCTACTCGTGCTTTGAACTCTTTAAATTTCTGCAAAGCTTCCGACTTCTTCAAAAAATAAACCCACACTCTCCTACAATAATCATCTATAAAAGTCAAAAAATAGATAGCACCATTTAAGGATTGAGTGGGGACTGGTCCAAATATATCAGAATGTATAAGTTGCAGAAAATTAGAACTCTTACCAGGGCTTGCAGTAAACCGAACCCTCTTTTGTTTACCAAAAATACAGTGCTCACACAAGTCTAAATTGCAAGACTTAATCCCAAAAAGCATACCTCGTTCATGCAAAAAATTTCAAACCTTTTTCACTCATGTCCTATGCGTTGATGCCATAGAATTACTACATCCTGAACAGAAGTTGCTGCTGCATGGGTTGTCACCGTATCATCGCATAAACGATATAGGGTCCCATAAGATTCTCCTTTTGCTACTACAAGGGCTCCTCTGGTAATTTTGCAGTAGTTGTTACCGAAAGTGACAAAATACCCTAGCTTATCTATCATCTTGATTGAGAGCAAATTCTTCCACAAATCGGGCACATGTCGCACATCACATAACTGATAACATCCTTTCTCTACCATCATCCAACCTGATCCTTATGTCCCCTCTTCCCACAATTTCTAAAGGGTGATCATCACCCAAGTAGACCATCCCACCACAGTATGGTTGATATTTGTCAAACCAATCTCTGTGAGGAGACATGTGGAAAGATGCACCCGAGTCCAAAACCCAAGTATATAAAATAAATTTGTTGTTGTTGATACAGAAAGCCTCACATGTTGTCGTCTTTGCTAAATCTGTTGTACTGGCCTCAACTGATGGCTGAATTTGCTTTTCACCATTCTTTTCCTTTTTTAATTGCCAACTGGCTTCCTACAATGTCAGCACTTCCCTTTCTGCTTGCGTCCTTTAGACTTAGATCTGGATTGTGATCTACCTTGTTTACTCCTCTTGAAAGATCGACCTCTCACATATAGGGCTTTATTGGTTGAGGGTTCCAGAGACGTTTTTTGCCTCTACTCTTCTGCCAACAAAGCGGCTACCTCATCATCAAATTTTAGATCTCCTGATGATACATTACTGATGGTCATCACCATATGATCCCGAGTGTCCAGGAGGAAACAAAGTAGGGTGATAGCTCTTTCCTCCGTCTCCAACTTCACACTAACTGAAACCAGTTTACTGATAAGGATATTAAACTCATTCAAATTATCTGCTACAGATGAATTCTCCTTCATCCTTAGGCTATAAAGCTGTTTTTTTTAGGAAAACCTTATTTGTCGCTGATTTTGTTTCATACAACTTTTCAAGCTTTTGCCAGAGGGCTTTTGCAGTCTTTTCTTCAGCAACATTGAACAAGACAGAGTCTTATAGGTAGAGACGGATTGTAGAAACCGCCTTCCTGTCCAAGATTGCCCACTCCTCATCTTTCATGTTGCTTGGTTTACACGCGATCCCTTTCAAGGCTAGGGCTTGGTCATTTTGAATAGCAAATCCTCCACCTTCATCTTACATAGAGCGAAGTTCCTGCCATCAAATTTCTCAATCTCGAACTTGGTTACACCTCTTGTCATTGTTACAGTTCTCACTCGCACAAAACCCTAGGCTCTGATACCAGATGTTAGTTAAAACTTCAAAATTTTACCTGCAAGCAGAAAACACAATGACACAGAGACTTTACGTGGAAACCTGTAATGTGCAGGAAAAAACACAGAGGCAATGACAGCTTCTTTATTTTATTGATTTCAACAAATTTTACATTCTCACAACTTGTTTACATGCAAGGGTTCGTTCCCCTTTTATAGATAAATGAAGGAAGGCTTCGAAAACTGTTTGTTTCCTCTCCCAAAGGAAGACTCCGAAAATTGTTCGTTTCATCTTCCGGACCTACACTTCTGGTGGCTAACCGTTTGAAGCTACACGTCTGGCGACTACCCGTCTGAAGCTAGACGTATGGCATGATACCCATTTGAAGCTACACGTTTGGCAACTACCCGTCTGGAGCTAGACGTCTATCAGGTTACTCGTCTAGACGTCTGCAGTCTAGACGTATGGAGCTACCTTTTGCTGAAGAACATTATTGATTTGGATAGTGACTTCATATCCTAACACAAAACCTCCTTATTGATGAGTTGGTAAGGAAGTCCAAAAAGCTTAATCTACATTGGAAGCCTTTTATTAGTCTGTATATTCACAGAAAAATTCTCACTCCATGGTCTTAAATATAATGCATCTTTTCTCTAAACCAAGGGCCACCATCCATTATTATATCCTTTATTTCTAAACTAGAGAAGATGATAAGGAAAAATCCTTTTGGAAGAAAAGCCATGGAGTAATTTGAATTCAATCTCCACTTACACTTGATCCAATTTTGAATCTTAGAAAGACATGGCCAGTATCCATAAAACTTAGGTATTAACCTTCTCGTTTTAAGAACCATTATATCATGCTCGATCATCTCATCCTTGATAATCATTTCTATGTAGTATCCGCTACCTGGATAGGGTTTGTCATAGATTCTTTCTTCCTTTTATTGCTAACTAGGCATCCATACTTCCAACTAGGGCATCTTTACTTCTAGTAAGGACTTTCAAAAATGACTTTCTTGTCATGTTACCTAGATTTTCTTCACATGGATCCTTCAGTTTTTGAGTTTCTCCTATGATCTGGTACAAGAAGAAATGACACTTGCTCCTTGCTCGCACTTTGCTTCTTGCTCACACCTCACCCTCACTCCTAGCTTGTACTCTTGATTATGTTGTCTATCAATAATGTTTGACACCTTATCATTGCTTGCTAAACTTACATAGATTTGGACTGGTGAAATTTCATGTGGTTATGGAAATGACATGCCATTCAGATCTAGCGCTTTATTGCAGAACGTCACTCTAGTTTCCTAAGTTTTGCTTCAACAAGGGAAATTAACTAATCACAAAGAGAAGCTTGACAAGATTGAAGCCTCTTGGGAACACATTCTTTGCATGATGAAATGTTTAATTCATTCTTTTAAGTATTGTTGTCGAATTGGAAATTCTTTGCAACATGGTCAAGTTCTTGAGCAGTGCTGCTTGTGAGCTAAATCATTTGAAATTTCATGTGGGTTTATGGAAATCTTATAAATGGAACCCACATCTGGTGCTTTATTGCAGAACATCTCTCAATTTCCTAAGTTGCTTCATTAAGGAAATTTAACTAATCTAAGAGGAACTTTACAAGAAAGAAGCCTCTTGGGGACCTATTCTTGGCATGATAGGATGGTTTAAATCATTATTTGAAGTACTTCGGTCGAAGTGGAAATGCTTTGCAAAATGGTCAAGTTCTTGATCAGAGTGTCTTGTGAGCTAAATCCTTCAATATTGTGTTTAAATGATTCAATTTTTTCTTTGGTATGCTTGCTCTTAAGGCTTTTGATGAGCAACATTTTGTATGCCATACTGACGTAAATTTAACTGTCCTCCTGTATTTTTGGCTCTTCTGGATTGTCTTGCCTTTAGCTCTGGTAATTCTTGTTTTTAAGTTGGGTAAATCTCCAGTTTAGTCATGTGCTACTCTAGTTCCTCTCTGACTGCCTTTTGCACTTCTTGTTTGCTTTCTGTAGTAAATAAGAAATTTAACAATCTTGGTTATTAAATCATTCTACAATTTAATCAAAACCTATTTTGCCTCTGCATGGGATCAGATTGCAAATAATTTCATAACTCGTCGTTGCATAGGACTTTTATAGTCTGATAAACTGTGGAGGGCTTTTTCATTTTTATTTTGGTATACCCTACAAAGAAATGGGAGTGTGATAAAAAAGAGAGGCCTTCTTAGTGAGCAGAATTTTTTGCAGCATAGCTGCGAAATGTTTTTTTTTCCTAATATCAATGCTTGGCCTAGCTTCTAGGGATCCTATTATGTATATGGCTAAATTTCGGCTGAGTAAACTACAGAGCACCAATTTTATCCTTTCAATAATTATTTAGATTATAGGTGATCAATTATTCTTCACTATTCCATCTCAGTCATGGCCTTTTTATCACCTGGGACCTCTTCTATGTTTAAGCTGCCACATACTAAGTAGATTACCAAAATTTGTTCATAATTGACTATCTGCAAGTTGCAACCTTTCTTTTAGCAAAATTTGTGAGTGTAAATATTAAATATGCTCAAAGCTTGTCCTTTGAATGGATTCAACACCCTATATCACCATAATCCTTTTTAGTTGGAAGCTAGACAAAGTTCTAGCTACCATTTTCTTCCTCATGCTAAGAGAAGCATTAAACAACTCCTAGTAATGTAACCTGAAGCTTGAAGCTTTTATAGAAACAAAATAAAATAAAGTTTGTTGAAGGTACGAGAAAGCCATGTTAGGAAAAACTTCAAGATTTATACTTGCAAGAGGAAGCACAATAACAAAAATAGAAACACGGAAACAATAACACAAGTGACACAGAGATTTACGTGGAAACTTGCAATGTGCAGGAAAAACCACGGGGCAATGACAACTTCTCTTTTATTATTTTCAGCAAAATTTACATCCACGTCTTTCAACGTTTTGAACAGCTTCTGCCCCTGATATGCAAGGGATCACATCCCTTTTATAGAGCTGAAGGAAGACTCCAACTGTTCGTTTCCTCTCCCAACAGAAGCCTCAAAAAAATTGTTCGTTTCCGCTCCCAAGGAAAGCCTGAACTTGTTCGTCTTCCGCGTTTGTCGTCTATCTGGATGTCTACTTGGTATGACGTCTAGCTTTGACGTCTACTTGGTTAGACGTCAGGCCTAGATGTCTACTAGCCCAGACGTCTGGCAGTCTAGATGTCTGGCCTAGACGTTTGGCAGTCCAGACATCTGCCATACCAGACGTCTAGACATCTGGCCTAGACGTCTAGCAGGTCAGCTGCCTAGACATCTAGCAGCCCTGCTGCCTAGACATCTAGCATATCAAACGTCTCGCCTATTCCCTAGACATCTGACCCAAACGTCTAGGAGGTCAGACATCTACCTGACCTGCTTCCTGTATGCTATCTTCATACCTAACATTCTCCCACTTGAAGTCAGTATTCAAGAATTCTTCAGCTCAAAAATTTTCAGCCAGTGCCCAATGCTGCCCTTGTTACTTTTTCAGCAAGCTCAGAGAAGTTCTACACCACTCAAACTTCTCTATCTTGACTGGCTTTGTAAGCATATCTGCAAGATTCACTTCAGTGTCGATTTTCTGCAACAGGATCTCGCCTTCTTCCACCACATTTCTGATAAAGTGGTACTCGACATCAATGTATTTTGTGCGATCATGGAATGTTGGATTCTTCACTAGCTAAATAGCACTCT
Organism: Wollemia nobilis; assembly: GCA_028583015.1. Taxonomy (NCBI): domain Eukaryota; kingdom Viridiplantae; phylum Streptophyta; class Pinopsida; order Araucariales; family Araucariaceae; genus Wollemia; species Wollemia nobilis. The sequence continues at coordinate 4,721,338 of JAQPPZ010002554.1, forward strand.
AGCTATCACAATGCAATGTAATTTTCTCCTGCATTACCTTGAAGTCACCCAACAATCGCTCTAGCCAAATTGCCTCTTTGCTGGCGTGAGTGGCTACAATATATTCTGCTTCAATGGTTGATAAAGCCACAACAGACTGCAACTTGGAAGCCCAACTCACCGCTCCACCAGCAAGAGTAAAGGTATATCCTGTAGTGGACTTTCTCCCATCTCTATCTCCACCATAATCAGAATCCACAAAACCTGTAACTTGCAAATCTGCCGATCCAAAGTAAATGGCAACATCTGACGTGGCTCTTAAATATCTGAATCCTTCGCCGCATTCCAATGCTCCTTACCAGGATTTGCCATGTACCGACTAACTACTCCCATTGCTTGGGCAATATCCGGTCTGGTGCTCACCATGGCATACATGAGGCTTCCTACTGTTGATGAATACGGTACACGATACATGCTTGTCTTCTCTGCTTCCGTTCTAGGACACTGGTTGGAAGACAACTTTAAGTGTGGAAGAAGTGGGGTACTAATTGGTTTAGCATTCTGCATATTGAAGTGTCGTAGAATCTTTTCCACATATGACTTTCGACTTAACCAGATCTTTCTTCCTTTTCTGTGCCTGTGTATCTTCATCCCTAAAATTTGGTTTGCTGCTCCTAAATCCTTCATTTCAAATGTCCTAGCCAATTGAGCCTTAAGATCAATGATTTTCTTCATGCTAGGGCCTGCAACCAACATATCATCAACATACAACAGCAAAATAATAAAACTGCCATCGTCAAACCTCTTATAGTATGCACAATGGTCAGCTTCACTCTTGCTGAAACCTTGGCTCTTCATGAAGGTGTCAAATTTCCTATAACACATCCTTGGAGCCTGTTTCAACCCATACAGTGATTTCTTCAGTCTGTGAACCAAATGCTCTTTGCCTCTTTCTTCATAGCCCTCAGGCTGATCCATATATATCTCTTCCTCGAGATCACCATGCAAGAAACCAGTCTTAACATCAAGCTACTCCAGTTCCAAATCCTGTGCGGCTACAAGTGCAAGTAGAACTCTAATAGTAGTCATCTTCACAACTGGAGAGAAAATTTCATTAAAGTCAATACCTGACTTTTGCACATAACCTTTCGCCACCAAGCGAGCTTTATAGCATTACAACAACCCATCATTGTTCTTTTTTACTTTGTACACCCACTTGTTTCCAACAGCCTTTCTTCCAGGTGGGAGATCCACAAGTTCCCATGTTTTATTCTTACAAAGTGCCTCGATTTCCTCCTCCATGGCTTTCCTCCACTTTTCTGCATTCTCGGACTCTCTAGCTTCCTGAAATGAACTAGGCTCATCATCATCGGTTAACAAAGCAAAAGAGGACTGATAAACAGGAGAATACCTTTTCGGACACTTTTGTGGACGTGTAGATCTTCTAACCCAATGATCCGTTGATTGTGGCTCTTGGTCTTGTGACTGTTGTGGCTGCTCTACTTGTTGTTCTACTTGCTGATCAAAAACTTCAGCATGTTGATTTTCATATTCATCTTCGTTCATATCTACTTCAACCGGTACAACATTTGTTGTACCTCCTTCCTTTGCATGGATATTTCATCAAAAATAACATCTCGGCTAATAATTATCTTGTGGGCAGTAGGATCCCACAGTATATACCCCTTGATTGTATCTCCATAGTCGAGAAAAACACATTTGCTTGACTTTGGGTCAAGTTTGGACCTTTTTTATTTAGGCACATGGGCAAACGCATCACAGCCAAAGGTACGCAAATGAGAGTAATCAACTGGCTTACAACACCAAACCTCCTCCGGAATCTGACCATCCAACGCAGCTGTAGGTGACCTGTTAATAAGGTAAAAATTGTATTAACAGCCTTTGCCCATAACTTTTTATCCAACATCGTTGCACTGAGCATGCTTCTTGCACGTTCCATGATTGTGCGATTCATCCGCTCAGCCACACCATTTTGTTGTGGAGTGTATGGTACAGTCTTCTGGTGCTTAATACCTTCCTGCATACAAAATTTATCAAATTCCTTGGAGCAATATTCACCCCCATTATCTGACCTGAGACACAAAATTGACTTGCCCAAACTCTTTTCTACCCATGCTTTGAACTCCTTAAATTTCTGCAAAGCTTCCGACTTCTTCTTCAAAAAGTAAACCCACACTCCTAGAATAATCATCTATAAAAGTCAGAAAATAGATGGTGCCATTCAAGGACTGAGTGGGGACAGGTCCAAATATATCTGAATGTATAAGTTGCAGAAAATCAGAACTCTTACCAAGACTTGCAGTAAACCGAACCCTCTTCTGTTTACTAAAAATACAGTTCTCACATAAGTCTAAATTACAAGACTTAATCCCAAAAAGCATACCTCTGTCATGCAGAATTTTCAAGCCTTTTCACTCATATGGCCTAGGCGTTGATGCCATAGCATTACTGCATCCTAAACAGAAGTTGATGCTGCTGCATGGTTTGTCACCGTATCACCGCATAAATGGTATAAAGTCCCATAAGATTCTCCCTTTGCTACTACAAGAGCTCCTCTGGTAATCTTGCAGTAGTTGTTACATAAGGTGATAGAATACCCTAGCTTATCCATCATTTTGATTGAGAGCAAATTCTTCCTCAAATCGGGCACATGTCGCACATCACATAACATCCTTTCTCTACCATCATCCATCCTGATCCTTATATCCCCTCTTCCCACAATTTCTAAAGGATGATCATCACCCAAATAGACCTTTCCACCATAGTATGGCTGATATTTGTCAAACCAGTCTGCGTGGGGAGACATGTGGAAGGATGCACCTGAGTCCAAAACCCAGGTATATAAATATGATCTGCTGTTACTGATACAGAAGGCTTCACATGTTGTCGTCTCTCCCGGATCTGTTGCACTGGCCTCAGCTGATGGCTGATTTTGCTTTTCACCATTCTTTAATTGCCAACAGTCCTTCTTGGAGTGTCCTGGCTTCCCACAATGTCAGCACTTCCCTTTCTGCTTACGTCCTTTAGACTTAGATCTAGACTATTTTCTACCTTGTTTACTCCCCTCGAAGGATCGACCTCTCGCAGATAGGGCTTCATTGGTCGAGGGTTCCAGAGACGTTTTTCGCCTCAACTCTTCTGCCAACAAAGCGGCTACCACATCATCAAATTTGAGAGTTCCTAATGATGAATTACTAATGGTCATCACCATATGATCCCAAGTGTCCGAGAGGGAACAAAGTAGGGTGATAGCTCTATCTTCATCCTCCATCTTCACATTAACTGAAACCAGTTTACTGATTAGAGTATTAAACTCATTCAAATGATCTACTACGGATGAACTTTCCTTCATCCTCAAGCTATAAAGCTGCTTTTTCAGAAAAACCTTATTTGTTGTTGATTTTGTTTCATACAACTTTTCAAGCTTTTGCCAAAGGGCTTCCGCGGTCTTCTCTTCAACTACATTGAACAAGACGAAGTCCGTTAGGCAGATACGGATTGTAGAAACCGCCTTCCTGTCAAGCATTACCCACTCCTCATCTTTCATGCTGCTTGGTTTACTCGCGACCCCTTCCAAGGCTTGAGCTTGGTCATTTTGAACTAGCAAATCCTCCACCTTCATCTTCCATAGAGCGAAGTTCCTGCCATCAAATTTCTCAATCTCAAACTTGGTTACACGTTTTGTCATTGTTGCAACTCCCACTCGCACCAAACCTTAGCTCTGATACCAGATGTTAGGAAAAACTTCAAGATTTATACCTGCAATAGGAAGCACAATAACAAAAATAGAAACACGGAAACAGTAACACAAGTGACACAGTGGAAACCTGCAATGTGCAGGAAAAACCACGAGGCAATGGCAACTTCTCTTTTATTATTTTCAGCAAAATTTACATCCACGTCTTTCAACGTTTTCAACAACTTCTACCCCCCATATGCAAGGGATCACATCCCTTTTATAGAGCTGAAGGAAGACTCCAACTGTTCGTTTCCTCTCCCGACGGAAGCCTCCAAAAATTGTTCGTTTCCGCTCCCAAGGAAAGCCTGAACCTGTTCGTCTTCCGCGTTTGTTGTCTATCTGGACGTCTTCTTCGTATGACATCTACTTGGTTAGACGTCAGGCCTAGATGTCTACCAGCCTAGACGTCTGCCAGACCAGACGTCTAGACGTCTAGCAAGTCAGACGTCTAGCCTGTTGCCTAGACGTCTGACCCAGACACCTAGCAGGTCATACGTCTAGCTGACCTGCTTCTTGTATGTTGTCTTCATAACTAACAAGCCAAAGGCCCCATAAAACATTTGATAGCTATGGCCAGTGTTTACCCGCATAGGTCAGACAGCCCATGGTGGAGATACACTCCCGTCAAGAGGAGTTCAAGTTCAAGATGTGTCAACATCTCATGTTTAGTGCCATCTTCATGATTCTTCTAGTTTCTCAACCTGATAGGAATTCCATGGTCTCTGAACTTGTAAATCACTTCTTGTAGTTTGATGGATTATCTTTGGGACAAAAGAGATGGGGGTTTTGGTTTATGATATTATACTTGGATTTGGTAATGTTACTGATTTCTTGTGGTTTGATTGAGAACTAGTATTCACAGTTCTGTTCTTCTCTGTGCCTTACTATGTACTGCCATTTTTATTAAGCTTTTTTAAAACAATTTGTTTCTTCCTTGCACTGAGATTAGCTTTCAGTTGGTAATATTGAAGTTCAACTGTGAACTGCCATTTTTCTTGATATTCTGTAGTTTTTCCTTTTCCTTCCCAACTTGGATCCATCCCTCCGAAGAATTGGGGTTCAAGTGTTTTTGCCTAAATAAAATCAGGGAGAGCTTCTCTTATGATGGGCCATTCTTTCATCACATTATCAATTTAAATTACATTAAATTCCTTAATTCCTGAAACTGTCATCGAGTTTCAGTGGAAAAGGGGTCTACCCCAACCCTTTGGAAATCACCTCACCTGTCCTGTGTTTGGCAAGGTTACTCCCTTAAGTCAACATAGAGAAAGTTCTATTTATGATTCTTGTTATAGTTCCATATTTATACAACAAGCTTCAAAAATAGAACTTTCCAAGCCATCTACGGTTGGGTCTTCGAGGATTGTGGAACCCAGTGAAAAACCTACATGACAGTCCTGATTACATCCTAGCATTGGAGGAATCACCCCAACCTATACACTAGTGTTGGTTTCTTTGAAATTATTCGGGTCAACCAAAGGAAGGGCCCACTGTCCTAGCTAAGTTGCAATAGTCCCAGGAGTTCAGGAGACTAACTCAGTACGAGTTACGTTCTTGGCAGAAGGGTTTGCCCTACCAGTATGGGAATTACACATAATGATAAGGCATGCATGGGGTAAGTTAATATGAACCATTGTCTGCTAGAGAACAGGATCAACAAGCGTTTTTGAGCAACCCTGTAGTTGAAGACAATGTTGGGGCACTGCAACCAAATAGAACGACAAAAATTAAAGCTGAGTACATAAAAGTCCTTGAAATAGCCAAGCAGGACCACCGACACTCCATAGCAGGTTGTATGGTCTCTTGTAATTATTTCTTGGAGGTGTGCAGGAATGGTACGCTGTAAAATATTAGCATTTTTTCTGACTTAAATATCAGGACCATTTGCTGGCTATACAACTTTGTAGTTATCCTGTAGCTTTTTAGTAGTCCTGTTGCATACTAATGACAACAAATCTATAAGATAGATATCCAGTGTTGTTTCTTATCCTCAATGATTATTATTCATTTTACAGTGCCTTCATCTGCACAGGTTATCTCCAGATTCTCTTTGGGAGTGATGGATAACTATGTACCAACTACTGGCCATTGCAAAATTTAGTGTATACAATAGCAATGTGAAAAAAAACACCACTGATATATATATTTTTTTATGTGATGCAGGATCGTGATAGAAAGCTCAGAATTTTTGCTGACAGTGAACACCCCTTCACAGATAGGCCTCTAGACAACTTCGTTATGCCACCTCGCAGAGTGAGAGAAATGCGACCTCGTGTACGACGAGCAATAATTCGAGCTCAGAAAAAAGCTGAACAGAGTGCTGCCATTAAACGAGCAGTGAAAAAAGAAGATAATTGAGATCCTGATGTGCACGTTAAGTAACAAATTTGTATGGAACTTGACATACTGCAGATTTAGACTCTCTTAAATGCATTCTATGGATGTTATTGCACAAATAAGAATGGAGAATATGTGTCCATCAAACTGTGGATCCAGTATCCTTTGAACTGTTTTGATTGATCATAGAGAGTTTTGTATAACAAATCATATCTATTGCGTTAGATTTGATTGGCTGCGTACTAACTGGGTAGTTAAGGTAATTTAAATACTTATTTCATTTGCAAGCTTTTCTGCAACGTGAAACAAATTCCCAGAAAAATGGCATCCTGTGTGCATCTAATTCACATCAACTGTATGAAGAGAAGTAGAGAAAGTTCTACAAGAAGTCATATTTTTGTCCATTATACAATCTAATTCTTTGTCAGTTGTATGATTAGCATTATTGTTATCTCCACTGGAAACATAGTTGTTGCATGACTCTAAATGTGAAACTTTGCAACCAGTGAAACTGAATGCAAATAATTGATTTACCCTGGGAAACATCTATTTATTATCATGACCACCCAATCACACACATCTCTCCAAAAGGTTACCTTTCCCAGTGTCTCAAAGTGCTGGTTTTCAGTTTTTATCTTTTGAATATTGGACTTAATGTTGAAAAGTTAGAGAATCAGAAACACTGGTACTGCATCGTTGAACACATTAAAAGCTTGAGATTTTACAATATTGCAAAACTGGTGGATCCTGATCCTTGTATTGATGATAATAATGATGTTTTTACCATTTCTCAAAGGACTTTTAAGTAAAAAGGAATTAAACCAAAGGGTGTTCGTGTTTTTTTTTTTTTTTAAAAACATCATTGCATGCAAGACTGTCGATATAATTGATTGATTAAATTCATTGTCATCACATGCAGATGAGGAAATGCCAGGTTCTCAAGGGACTACAGAATTTGAACATATAATACCACCAATGTGTAAGACTGTCTGTGTGATTGGTTCAAATCAAATTCGTTCTCATAATTTGTAGACGAGGATATGCCTGGTTCTCAAGGGACCATATAATCTGAACAAAAAACACAATCAATATGGAAGACAAACAATGTGATTGACATGCATCTAATTCATTCTCATAATGTGTAGAGGGGGAACACCAAGTTTTCAAGGAACTACATAACTAGAACATAAAATACAACCATGTAACTAAACTAAATCCAAAAAGGGACCGTATTTTTTTTTTTTCTGGATAATAAGGGGTTGTACTCGGGTTCCCCACCCTTGACAAATTACATCTCTCTTCTTTAGAGCTTGAGAGTTTACATATAGATACACTTCTCATCTCAATTGAGATGCTATAGCTAGAAACCTACATCATTTTACATAAAATGTCTGAATTCTTGATTTTCATTTTCTGGATATTTCAAGTTTTTGTATGAATACAACTACTCCAAAATTTAGCATCTTTCTTGACATTTTCCTATAGTAGCCTTCACAATGCCAAAACTTCACCTCTACTATCTATGTCTTGCATCTTAGTAGAGTAATATTTCCAAAACATCGCACTATCATAGTCCGCTTTATCAAATTTGAATTGCTAGTTTCCTTCCTCGTTGAAGTCATAGCCCTTCATTGCTCTTCCCATCATTTGAACCCTAATTGGCAAATATTTGCAATTTCATTTTTTGCAACTTGAAAAATCGTCATTGCCCTTGTTTCAAATATAGTTTACTTTACCCAGGTGTTGTAGGTGAGTTGGAGAGGAGAGGGCAATCCTCCAAGGGAGGTCCCAGGTTCAAATCTCCACCCTACCAAAAAGCTGAATTGGGTATCCAAAATCCAATTGATAATGTTGGTGCAGGCAGGGTCGAGTGCGACCCTCGGGTGACTTTGACGGTGTAGAACCCCTTGTTCGTGGTCTCTCAGACCAAGGCGGCTTTGCAAGGGGTTTTTCGCTTAAAATATATATATATATATATATATATATATATATATATATATATATATTTTTTACTTCACAAGGATAACTCTTTGCGAAGATGTGGCTTTTAAAAGATGAGATGTTTTTCAGGAAAAACCCCTAAAATTTTGCACTTTGCAATTTTGTTTTTCGCAACTTGAAAAATTGCCAATACCCTTGTTTCGAATGGTCGACTTCACAGCGTCGTATCTCCCTTAATATTGCTCGGATTTTTGCATATGATGACTCATTTTAAATTTTTTCAAAGTCAACACAAGTTGGTCCAAGAATTAGCTGAATCGGATAACTCTTCGCGAAGATATGGCTCCTAAAAGATGAGATGTTTTTCGAGAAAAAACCCTAATCCTCGCAGTTTGCAATTTCGTTTTTCTCATTTTAATCAGCCTTCCACGCTCTTTCAGCCTTCCCAACCTTCCTCTTAGCATCCTAGCCTTCCATTGCAACTCCTTCAGCCAGCCAGCCTTCCATGCTCTTTCAGCCTTATTAGCCTTCCACGTTCTTTCAGTCATCCCAGCCTTCCACCCAACATCTCAACCTTTTGTTGTAGCTCTTTCAGCCTTATTAGCCTTCCACGTTCTTTCAGTCATCCCAGCCTTCCACCCAACATCTCAACCTTTTGTTGTAGCTCTTTCAGCTAGTCTAGCTTTCCACGCTTCTTCAGCCAACCCAACCTTCAACGCTCATTTAGCCTTGACACTCCAAAGATCAACACATCATTCAACCTTCCACGCTCCTTTAGCCTTTAGACTTCCACGCTCCTTCAACCTTCATATTTGTTAATCGTTAAAGCACCATGCCATTTGTCAGGCCCCTTAGGGGGCAACCCCCTAAATCTAACAAAAACTAAAAAAAAGACCATATAATCTGAACCAAAAACACAATCAATATGGAAGACTGACAATGTGATTGACGTGCATCTAATTCATTCTCATGTAGAGGGGGAACACCATGTTTTCAAGGAACTACATAACTAGAACATAAAATACAACCATGTAACTAAACTAAATCCAATGTTTTATGTGTGTTAACTGGAGGTTTTGAAGTATCAAAATTTTATTAAAATGTTGAAAGGTTATATTTCAATATGTTTCTTACTCTTCTACGATGGTATTTCTTGTACTAACAAAGGATGTCTACTTATTGTCAAAGAAGTTTTCTTATTAGTTCATACAATACTTGTGTTTATGCTAACACACGATTGCAAAGCAGGATAAATGGCTTAAGTTTATGTCAATAGAAATAAGGCCTTATTTAATATTTAAAAAATTTGAACTCAAATATAATAATTAAAATGGATCTTACAACAAAGATACAAATTCTTTTAATAGATTATATGGAATTGAATTGAGTCTCATTTGTATTACATCATGATAATATAATGGTTTTACAACACATTGGCACTCATACATATTTTGCTTGGCAACATTTGAAGCTTGATCTCCTCCTTGAAAGTTGAGGAATTTAACCGATTGAGCTAATTATATATATATATATATATATATATATATATATATATATATATATATATATATATATATATTTTTTTTTTTTTTTTTTAAATTGGTTATATGGGATTGAAACAACCCCCAACCGTATTGCATCATCACCACATTGTGGTATAATAACAAAGCTTGGATAGTATCCATGTATTGCTTGACAAGACTCGAACCTTGGTTTCTTCGAATGTTGAGAAATTTAACCAATTGAACTAATGCCACTTGATATATAATTGAGATATTGTTTTTTTTTTTAATTGGTCATATGGGATTGAAACAAACCTATTGGTATTACATGATGACCACAATGTGGTATCACAACAACTTAACTATATGAAATTGGATCTCTTCCATGAAAGTTGAGGAATTTAAATGGTTGAGCTAATGTCATTTGATAGAACTAAGATATAATTAAACATCATATAGTATTATATTTTTTAACAAGCTATATGTGGTTGCTTTTGGAGGCCACTTTGTTATTAGGTTAATTAGACCAAATCTAGCTTTTCATTCTATCAAATATTTTTTCGCTTTAAACTACTATGCTTCCTCTGTCAGCTCAATTTTTTTTATTTCAACATGAGGGAGAATATCCTTGGGCTTATTACTTTCTAAAATTTGAATTAAACCAACACAAGAACAACATTGTAATTGAGGGTTTTGAAAGGGTTGTCTTTTCCATTTTACATCAATTTAATCATGTTGAGCTATTTGGTGCCGCAAAGATTTGAACCTTGGTATGGGTTACATCAACTATTTGTCCTAATCCTTGAACCAAGGACCTATTGGCAATATTAATTGCACTTTTTATTTTCTTTAGATATGTTGACATTTTTGATACACGCCTCCAAAAATAGTTGGTGGACATAAAAAATAATGTTATTTGTTCCAATCCTTGCATCCATTTTTCTTAACAAGATTAATAATAATTTATGAATCCCCTCAATTGAAACTTATCTTTGACAATCAATGGCAATCTTAATCTTATGAAATGACCTAGCCTTTCCATAGTTGTTAGTTGAAGTTCCATATGATTTAGAGTAAGAAGAACTTTGCCTTCATTATTCCCAAAAAAAACACTTCCACTACCATTCCTTGGCTTTCCTTTGGAGGCACCCAACTTATGGATATTTTCATTTTACCAAAGATGTAAGATCCTTTATTTAAGTTCCATTATTATTGATGACTCTTTGCATGCATATTCAAATCGTGTAACCAAGAGACAAGCACTTTTTTTTCCATAAGACTTCTTATGATGAGAAACATGCTTATAAACATTTTGCAAGAGTCAATAATATAATTCCAAACTTCGGCATTGATTTTGAGATGTTTTCTTTAAATCTTTATTATTCATTTCAAGCCATAAACGAATTAATTCCCCAACTAATGGCAAAACAAATTCCCCATAAAATGCATAATGCTCTAGATTTAAAATAATTAATTCAAGATTTTCTCTCTCCCAATGTTGATAGAGTTACAAATATATTCCCATTTTGTTAAAAATCATTCCTTAATGGTGTAAGCAAAGAACAACAAAGAAGTGAATGACATGGTGTTTCTAGATTCTTCTTACACAAGTCACACTTAAAACATCCATAATATCTGCTTCTTTGTGGACTTTCACCTATAAAATTTTTGTTTTGGATTGCTAACCAAAGGAATGTCGAGGCCTTAGGGTAGACCTCAAGTGACCAAACATTCTTTGAAGGAAAATCTCTAGGAGTAGGAAATTCTAATTACTGTGAAACGTTATATCTTAACTTGACTGAGTACCCATTATCTTTTGATATATTCAAAACCAACTTATCCTTTCACATAAAAAATGAGCAAATAAAACTATTGAAGCATAATTTGGAGCTTATTTTCTATTAGGTTGAAGTCCTCTCCCTCAACTAGGTTACTAATAGAAATCCATAATCTAGAATTGTTGTTCACATCAATATAATTTATGACCTTTGAACCTCTACAAGTTGCACATGCTCGAGCGAACAACTGCTATTTTAGATAAAAAATGAGGATTCAACCAAGCATTAAACCAAAAATTTGTAGAATCCTTCTCATTAATTAACCACCAAACATGTTTCTTGATCAATTGTGAACTCTTTGATATGAAGTTTTGTGTTTTTGAACCTCTAGGTAGGATTAGTTTTCTTAACAATTTTAGTATATCAACAAAACCTATATATTTTTAAAGTAACATTTTTGTCCAATTATTTCCTTGATCTTTGAATAATCTACAACCATGTTTTATCTCTAATATCAAACTTATGTCTACAATTTTGTAACATGTCGCGTTAGAATGTCATGGTCTCCCATTGTGGTTGTTGAACACACCTAACACTCACATCTCGCGTACAGTGACACAACGACAACTCTGAGAGCGCGAAAAGCGGCTCAATGGACTACCTTTGGAGTTTTTTACAAGGTTGGCTCCTTATAGGATGTGATATTCAACGCTCACCTATCTAACTAGCTTCCGTACATAAAGGAAAAGGGAAGGAAAACCATAGGAAACAAAACAAAAAAAAATAAAAATCCTAAGCTAATTGAGGACGATGAGCAAGATCATGAGATTCTTTCGCATAATAGTGGAATAAATGAACGCATGAATTTTTTGCAAACAACGTAAAGTGAACACTTTCTCTTCTTAGCATAAACAATTGGGCATAAGCACATACAAGCAACAAGACATAAAAGCAAGTAGGCATAGCTCCTTATACATGCACATATAAACAAGAAACGAGATAGAAAGACAAGTAACCAATGTATAATCAATAATTACAATCATGTCATAAGAGAAGGCTCGAAAGCTTACCCAAAACAACCTCGAGCTTGGATCCATACTATTATACAAAAAAAAAAAAAGTTACATACAAGGCCTGACAATAGGCTCAAATAAGCAACTAAGCAATACATTACAATGCATACTAATCTACTATTTATAGATACACTAGAAAAAAAATTCCTCCAAAACTTATGTTGGAATCAAACATCTACCTTTACTGATATCTGACAGTTATATTCTCATTATATCATCTTAGCCCTTCGAGACCTCTAAATCTAGAATCATTAATTTTGAGCTTCTGGATTTGTATTTGCTCTTAGATGAGCCAATCAAATCATGTACAAGCTAGTCTAATATGTGTATCTTTCAATAGGTTGGTCAAAATCATGTGCCTTTAAAAAGGCAGATCGAATTATGTGTACTTAAATGGACCAAGTTGTATATAGATGTATCTTTACATAAACCCCTTAAATGTGTCCTTAAATTGACCAATTTGTACATAAATGACATCAAATATGTCCTTAAATGGATCAATCTATATATAAATACAATCAAAATGTGTCTTTAAATAGACTGCTTAAACATGCCCCTAAACGAGCCAATTTATTATGTCTTTAAATAGACTACTTAAACATGACCCTAAATGAGCCCATTAATCATGTCTTTAAGACCAGCCAATTACATGTTCTTAAATCAACCAACTTGTACTTAAATAGAATTAAAATGTGTTCTTAAATGAAACAATCAATTATATATTTTTCCATAAAATAATCCTTTAGGATGATCAAGCAAAACACCTCGCCTAAAAACAACCTAGTCATAGCACAATTGAGAAGAGATTGGCAAAATTTGGTGTCTTTTCCCATTGTTTCTTTCCTCCTTTCCCTTAATCACCCATCTCATTTTCACTCTTTTTTCACATTGCCTCCTTTTTCACTTTCTCCCTCCTTTTTACATTTTCAACCTTCCTTCTCATTTTAATTTTCCCTCCCTTTTCTCCATGTTCCCTCTTCGAATTTTTTATACACACTCACACACCCCACTGTGGTTTGAACTTAAGCCTATTGAATGAGAGCCCAAAGCCATACCACTATGGTGTCCCATAAGGACTCCCTTGTAATGGTCCATCTTGGTAGGACTTTCCCTTGTTTGATTAATGTATTGATGTGTTGAAATTTAATATCTTATTTTATTTTATCAAGATGAGTTGATAGTTGTACTTTATATTTTTTAAAGTTGGATTATGCTATTTTTAGAATATGGTACTGCTGATGAATTTTGTGGTTGTAAGACCAGGTACTCTCATGGGTGGATTGGTATGGGACAACCCACGAGAGTTGAAAGAAAAAAGAAATGATGGATGTTAACAGCCCCAAGGGTAAAACCCTTGTGTATATGCATTTGCATATGTTTGATTAAAATGCAAAATTAGGCAATGAAGTTGCTATAAAAGCAAAAGATCACTTACCCTATGCTTAGGGGATCCTTTCATAGGCGGGTGATAACTTTGAAGTTATCGTAATTTCACCTTCTTAAGGAAAAATACTATTTGTGTATATTTTTAATTTATATCTTAGTCTAAGCAAGGACAACCTTAGCAAGAGTCTTTATGATTGCCTAACTCTTATTTTTAATTTAGGAATGCTTAAATGCATGTCTTATTTAATTATTGTTGAATGAAGTGCTAGTAATGGTATTAACATTATTAATACTTAATAGCATTAAATATTAATGTTAATTATCTAATTAGAGTAATTGAGTTATTATTGAAAATATTAACTATTGGGCATCAATGAACCTAGAATTGATAGATAATCCTCTCAAGAACCAAGGCAATCTCATTCAACAACAAACCTTATTTATGACAATTGTAGAAAACTTTGTATTTCAATTCTTCAACTTTTGTACCACATATCACATGCCTACTTTGAAAAGGTAAACTAAACAACAACAAAAAACGCGAGCAAATTTTAACTAATTTCATTTGATTGATAGCAAACTCCTCGTTGGAGACAAACAACAAACAAAACGTGAGCAAATTTTAACTAATTTCATTTGATTGATAGCAAACTCCTCGTTGGAGACTGTAATAAAACAACATTTAACTCTAAAATATAATTTTGATACATTTCTACACGTAACTACATTACATGTTGAGAAAAATCAACATACTGTCTAATCTAACTAGAATATGGTGGGACTTTCTAAAGGCATCAAAAAAATTAGTATAATTGAATTATATCATTTCAACTACTATTCTGAAAACAGACCATTCATTAGAGTATGCTTTGGAAACACATTTTGTGTCTAATCCCTTTTAGGGATATTAAGACACCCCACATTGTATACACAATCATAGTGTTGACTGTCGATAAACAATAAATCCCACAAACATTAGCATGAAAGTATATTGTTTCATAATAGGTATTTTTTTTATTGGAACCAACAATTATCTTCAATAAAAATAAGAGAGGTTACAATAAAAAGGGAGCTGAAAAAATCACAGCTCGGGATGTAAGGCCATCCAAACAATCAATATCGTAAAGACAAGGCTTGAGGCCAAAAACAAAACCAGCCTTTAAAAGGTGAATAAACAACGAAACTAGGCAAAGGACCGAGCCCTGCAGTGGGCACTAACAGAACAACTTGAGGCTGGAAAAAGTTGCCCCCTCAACCTACTACGTCGAAATAGAAGGACCTTGAGGTAGAGGGAGGTTAGGTGAAACCCTGCTAATAGGACATGGAGTCTCGTGCCAGTACTTGATAAGATTTATCAAATGCGCTAACTCATGAGTCAACTTGGAAGCCTACAAATGGATCTGAA
Organism: Wollemia nobilis; assembly: GCA_028583015.1. Classification (NCBI taxonomy): domain Eukaryota; kingdom Viridiplantae; phylum Streptophyta; class Pinopsida; order Araucariales; family Araucariaceae; genus Wollemia; species Wollemia nobilis. The sequence continues at coordinate 4,736,499 of JAQPPZ010002554.1, forward strand.
CAATAACAACAGAAAATACCATAATCTTTTCATGCATAGAAAACTGACTAGAAATTGAATCTCCATAATAGACAACAGCATTCCTAGCTTTCCAAAGTTGAAACAAAATAATAGCACGAAAGAAATTCCACAAAGTAGCAATATAAGCAAGCCAACAACTATTATCTCCAAAAAAGATCATCTATCATCTGAAGAATTTAGGATGAAAGGGCTTGAACAATGATTGAATCCAAGACCAGGTAACAGAGCATGAGGGTAGAGCTAGAACAAATGTTTAAAAGTCTCAAACCGACCACAAATCGAACACTTAGGATTAGGAAGACCAACCCTACTAAGTCTCTCTTCCATAGGAAGCCCTTGATAAATAAGAGACTAGAGAAAAAATTCAATCTTGTGTTCAAGGTTAAATTGTCAAATACGGTTCACACGAGCAATCCAAATATAGGAGGTAGAGTGAGTTTGTCATCTATCATTAAGTTTGTGGGGAAACGAAGAGTAGTTCTTGAAAGGAGTATCCACATTCCAACGCCTATTCCTCGACCAGGCACTCGGGGGTTGAAGGTCGAGCTTATGAAGCATGACATCAGGCATAAGGTTGAAGGCCGAGCTTATGAAGCATGATATCAGGCATAGGCTCTTGAATCTTGAAAATAGAAGGAAGATATGAATTCTGAAGATTAAATTTTTGTTTAAGATCAAGCCAAAGATTCCGGAGAGTGCACTAAATCTTTAATAAAGTAGATATTGCTTATAGGTATCCTTCTTTAAGAATAATTGACCTAAAAAAAATTGAAATAAATTAAAGTTTGAATAGTGAGAGGCTTCATAAGCAAAAACGTGAAGCATAGCTGGAAGATTAGTTGTTGAGCAATGGACTGGCGAAAAGGAACGAGTGGATGGGTGGCAGGATGGATTGCAAGCCACTTCCAACCAAGCATAATTTAATCTCTGAGGCTACCTAGTTTTGGAGAGCGGTAGCTGGGGAGAAAGATTGGAAGGTGAAAGTTCGGAGAAGCAGAAAAGAGACTTAGAGTTGTTGTGAAGAAAACTTCTCAAAGTTTGATTGAATCCTCTGCTCACCTGAGTGGGCTTGTGTTAATTTCTATTTAAATTTTAGTTTAGATCAATCTGTAATCGAGCAGGAAAATATAGATATATTTACATTAGAAGATTTGAGAATGATTCAAAACGTAGCCATTATATCTTTCCTTCAATGGATGGCTTGCTTTGTTTGTTGCACAATGCCTGCTCGAGATTACTGTGATTTTTCCAGACCCTGCCTTCAAACTTTCTCCTTTATTTCGGTTTGTTCAAACTCACTTCGGTAACACTGTTTTTTTTAAATTGACCTTAGATTTTTATTTAGAAGGTACTTCCACCAGAATAGTGTCTGAAACTGTTAGGTTTAGCAGCGTTTTCATAAACAAGCTAAAACATCACCTAGTTGGCAGATTTCTTGGCGGATAAGTCATTAACCTTCTTGCTGCTATAAACATTATTTAACGTGGGAAAAGGAAAGTAATTTGGAGGTGATGCAGTTAATTATGGAGGCCTTCAGTTATATCCAAGGAAGGGATAAGGTTAAACGTGAAGCCTGTACTCCGGTTTTGTTTAAACATAGATTATTCCCTCAAGTCATGGAGTAACGGCAGTTTAAAAACAATGTGTCGCATCGAGTCATTCTTAAAGAACGGAGCAATTGCGTATTATTTGGTTTTCCTATATCTTTTCAATAGAAAAGAGCTAATATAATCTTCTTTCAAGCTTGTAGGTCATTATCATTCACGATTCTATCAAAAAGAGCCTTTGTTGAATGAGACATAATTACATTCAATTAACAACCTTTATGGAAATAGTCGTGCTATTGAACTCTAATTTGCATGGACGTCAACTTGTTTGTTAACATGGGCAGGGCAAGGGAAGTGTTTGGAGTAAGCCAAACTAAATTATATCCGACTATGTTTGGTAAATTCCAATGTTGGAGCGAAACGAAATCCTAAACTAACCCTTAAATCAATTGTGTTATTCACGTTTTTGATCTACTAAAATTCAGGAAAGTGTAACCATAGGTTGATAAATGTTTTCCACCTATATTCTAATCTATTAAATTTTCAATTGGTCATATGAAATTTAAATGGCTTCACCTGTATTATATCATCACTACATAGCGGTATTATAACAAAGCTTGGATATTATCCATGTAACCCTTGGTAGATTTGAACTTTGGTCTCCTCTTTAAATATTGAGGAATCTAATCGATCAAGCTAGTGTCACTTAATATATTTTGCATGTTTTTTTTCATATGTTATATGTGGCTTCTACTGGAGACCACTCCCATCAAAATACCAAAATATTATATTTATTATAGCGTACATTTTTATCATGGTTTTTCATTTCTTTTTCTTTTAAATATATTTTTCAACTTTCTTTAAGTGCTATGTTTTCAGAGTCAACTCTTTGACATCATTTTGATTAAGACATAAAATTTCACTTGACTAGTTGCCTTCTAAAATTTAAATTTTGTCGGAATGAAGATCAACACCATAATTCGACAATTTATTTACTATTCAATTTCCTTCTCTATAAATATACTCACACTGCCAAGATATTTTCTCTAGTAATAGATGAACATCGGTAATAATATTATTTTTTATCCAATCTTCACATCCATTTTTGTTAATAACATTGATGATAATTTGTGAGTCCCCCTCAATTGAAATATATTTCCATCTTTTTTCTACTATAATTTTAATCCCTATAAGAAGTGCCCTAGCCTCTACATAGTTGTTATTTGAAGTTTCATATGATTCTGAATAAGTGAGGAAATTTTTGACTTCACTATTTCTAAAAACACCACCTCCACCAGTTTTTCATGGATTTCCTTTAGAAACACCATCAAAATTAATTTTGAGAAACCCAATTTTTGGACATTCCCATTTTACCATAGATCGAAGTAGATCCTTCGTTTTAATTATGTTGTCACAGATGACTCTTTCATGTATGTTCAATCTTGTAGCCAAATTATTAACATCTCTTTTTTTGCAATTAAGACTTCCCAAGATGAGCACCATGTTTGTAAACATTCTGCAAGAGAGGTACTGATACGATTTCAAACTTGGACATGATTTTGATATTTATTTTTAAAAATTCTATTATTTCTTTCAAGCCATAAATTCCAACAAATAATTGCAGGACCAATCCTCCAAAGAATACATAATGCTTTAGCTTTGAAATAATTTATCCAACATTTTATCAACTCTTTCAATGTTGATGGAGCTACCCAAAATAATTTTTTATTTTTTAAAAAATATCCCCAAATGGTGTGAGCAAACGGACAATGAAGAAGTAAATAGTTTGACGTTTCTAAATCCTTCTCACACAAGGCACATCTAAAGGGTCCATAATATCATCTTCTTTGTAGACTATCTCCCTAAGAATCTTACTTTGAATCGTTAACCAAAGAAATGTTGAGGCCTTGGGGAGAGCCTCTAATGACCAAACGTTCTTCCAAGAAAAATATTTGGGAGAAGAAAATTTTAATTGTTCTAAATCCTCATATCCCAACTTGACCGAGTATCCACCATCATTTGATAAATTCCAAACCAACTCATCCTTTCGTGTAAAAATTGGCAAATAAAACTCTTGAAACATCTTTTGAAGTTCATATGCAATTTGTTTGAGTTCCTCTCCTTCAATTAGGTTACTAAAAGAAATCCATGATATGGAGTTTTTGCTCATAATAAAATAATCTTTGACTTTTGGACCTTTACATGCTAGGCATGCTTGAGCCAATGGTTTCCATTTTGAGTCAAAGATAAGAGGATAAGGCTTCAACCAAGCATCGGACAAAAAATTTTCATAACTCCTTTCATTGACTGACCATCTAATATGTTCCTTTATCAATTGCAAACTCTCAAATATAAAGTTCCATGTTGACAATCGTTTGGGTAGAGTTCTTTTCCTAAACAATTTCATTGCATTAAGAAAACCTATATATTTTTTAAGTAATATTTTTACCCAAATCTTTCCTTGATCTTTGAATAATCTCCACCCAAGCTTTGCTCCTAATGTCAAATTCATAAGTCTACAATTTTGCAAGCCTACTCCTCCAATATTCTTTCCTTTTCAAACCTATCCCACTTACAAAGAGAAAACCTAAATTTTTCCTCACAACCTTTCCATAGAAAGACTCCTTGAATTTTATCAATTTTTGATGCAATACCTGTTGCAGTCTTGAAAATGACATCATATAAGTAGGAATGGATTGCAACGTAGTCTTTATGAGTTGTTGTCTTCCTGTCATCGTTAAGAACTTACCTTTCCAACCTGCCAAACAAGCTTTCATTCTATAAAAAAGAGATCCAAAGCTCCTTTTTATTTTCTTTATCAGACAAAGGAATATCCAAGTAGGTTGATGGAAATTTTTCAATTATAAACTCTAAATATTCATAATAATTTGTTGTAAATCTAGGGCAGTATTAATGAAAGATATATTATGCATATTAATATAAGTTAGGTATTCAATTTTATTAAGATAATTAGATGAAACCATTAATTTAATTAGATACTTTGCCTTATTAGCTTTGATTAAATAAATGTTGTTTATTTCGTAGTTGTTAGTTTTAAATCATAGAAGGGGAACTATTAAATAATGTTGGAAACTTATTTTACTTAATATTGATTTAATAATATGTTTGTTTATTGTCAATATCAAATAATCAATAATTTAATTAAGTCATAGGAATGGGACTATTAGTTATTATTGAAGGCTTGACATCCTATTAATATTGGCTAAATAAATATGTTGATTGATAGTCAATATTATTTCATGAAAGAGAAGGATTAAAATCTGTTTTATTAGAAAAGTAATATTCCATATAAGGATTGATATTTTTTTGAAATAGAACAATGTATTTTATATATTCTAAATTTTAGGAAATGAGAAGTTATTATTTGAAGGATTAAATAGTAAGTTTCCAAGAGATGGTTGAGGTATGAATAGCTAAGGAATCCATAATTGAAAAAAGTATGGGATTCTCTCAATATTTTTGCATGATATTTGTTTTGCATGATGCATTTTTTCCATTGTATATTTCCTTGCATAGTGCATGTTAGGCTTGCATATGCATATAAGAGTTGTCCTGATACCTAAACTTACATTAAGTTCATTGGTGGACCTATCAAATGAAGACCTTGAGAAAGAATATGAGACTAGGGACCATTTATGTACATAAATGTTGAACTGTAATATTGTAATTGGAGATGACAAAAACTTGGAAAGTATTTTGTGTGGAAATTGTGATGAAGGAAAATATGTCTTGTAAACATTCTTGTTATATTATCTTAAGATTTATTCAAATATGGAAAGATGAATTAATTTTTTCTCTATGTTAAAGTTCTTTGGAAATGAATTATTAATTGCATAATGGAAAAGTTATGTTTTTAAAAAGAATGATAGAATTAAATTGATAGAGTATGGTTATGATTCTCTTAGATGTTGTTTAACCCTTTCAAGTACTATGTTTGGAATGAAGCACATAAATACTTTATTCTTTAGCAAAATGTTATGTTCAATTTGAATATGATTTAATATAGCACTCTATTTTCTTCTGGAAATGATTATAAATATTAGGACCCTTGAGTTGGAAGGGGGTTATTTTGGGCATATTGTTAACACCATATTAGTAATCTCTAGAGTCAAGTTGTACCCAATCCTAGTGAGTTGTGGGGAGACAACTCAACTAGGCAATTGTGAATGATACACCCTCACGATGAGGCTTGGGGTGGTCCTAAGCGATGAGGCTTGGACAATTTCTAGTAATGAGGCTTGGAAATCTTAAAGGCGGGTTGGAATGGGATAATTCATCATATCATTTATAGAGAAAAATAATTGCGGTACCTTATGGTGAGGTAAGCATGATCGTGATAATTATCAGGTGAGTGATAATGGTCTTAGTTAGCTCACGGGGAGATGAAGTTAACTAATCACTAAGGCATCATGCCAGAATAATCCTACATAGATTAATGTATATAAGGTTAGAGAATGGAAAATGGGGGGACCATTGGTGGCATATTTTCTAATGGTGAGTTTAGAAAGTGAACCTCAAGAAAGTATGGGAAGTTGGTCACTCATGTCCACTTGAGTGTCGTTTGCAATAACAATGAACTCAAAAGTGGTTATACCTTAATACTAATGAAAATATTGGGTCTTCTTTGTGAGTTAATCCTTGTAAAAAAATTTACTCTCTCTCATGGGTCGATTTTGTGGGTCATTACACTCCCTCTTTAATTTTCACCTTTCCAAATCTAACCTTTAAAACTTTTTTAATTTATCAAGGGTCTTTCAAGTTTGCTTGGTCCAATTCAACTTTCTCCTTTGAAACTCAAGGGAACATGCTAGGTCATAACCGCATTCTACTTGAACCTCAATCAAGATTACAAATATGATCTTAGGAAAATAGGTACCCCTTTTTTGGTAAAATTGGGATATTTATGATGGTTTTTGATGTGTTTATTATACAAGAACCACATCAAAAGGGGCAAATGTAGGCTTTCAATTTTGCATTGTCCATCATTCATCTTAGCTAATTTGATGAAATCGACACCTTTTGCACTTGAATTTAGGTAAAGAGTACCCTAACCTTTGAGGATCCCAAAACAATATCAAATCTTCATAAAATCTTATTAAAGTGTTATCACTAGAAAGGGCTCAAAAAAGAGCTTTCCAATGAGTATAACATGCCTGTGTTTTTCCATATCCCAATTTGCCTAGAAACAAATCTATTACAATATTTTAAAAATGCATATGGTGCATTACCACTAGAACGATGCATTTGTACCACCACCACCATAATTGAAGTGTCGATATCCTGACTATCTATCATTTCCAATCATCTTCACATTCCACCTTGTGAACGGTTCAATTGCGCAATCAAGGGTTCTTAAATTACCATTCAGTCTCTTTGATTGGCAATTGCATGGCATCTTGACTGTGTGCAACTCCCAATTAGCACAATTAACCCAACAATCATCCACCTATAACTCTTGTAAATTGGCCACCTCATTTTCCCTGTTGTCACCTTTTGAATTTGCACATGAATCCTCTAACAAGTTAGAGAAGATTATAAAACTACCCCTTGGGGCAAGTCACGAGAAATAAACAATTTTGGTTTTATAGGTACATGTTGTTGTAGTCATTTATTGGCTAGTAAAGCTTGAAGATCTACCAAAGTTCTTGTAGATTCAAATTTTCTTCCTATTTATTTTTGATCAAGCATTCAATAAAATAATCAAGGAACACCTACCAAGGCTCTTAGAAAATTTGTTGCATGAAGTGTGAAGGGGAAACCCATTAGATTGGTTGTGATCTCTCTCTCTCTCTCACACACACACACACATTGTTTTCAACAATTTTTTTCATTTTCAATCTCAAATGCTTTTGTATGCTTTGTTTCTTTATGCATATGCCTATATCAATAACAACAAAAGGAAACCAAGGTTTGATCCCTCTACCAATAAATTTTGTCATTCCTTGAGATATTTGGACAAACCCTTCATAGTGATCATAATTTTTGTCTATTTTGTGTGCAAATTTATTGTTTTGAAGGTACAAGACAAGTGCACCATGCGAAAAATTGCACTGGTATGGCACATTTTTCCAGACAGTGAAGTCGAGTATAATATTTGTGGGTTCTACTTTGTGTTAGATCATATTGTTAGATTAGGGTTCTTAGATTTTTTGTGATTCTTTTAGTAAGTTTTGTAAAAAGGGCAAAAGTCATATTTGTCATTACAAATCCATATTAAAAGTAGTCTTAGCTCCTAATTGTTTTGTTTAGATAAGGGTTATAAGCCCAATAATTAATGCTATGGTATGATTTAGTCAATTTTATAATATTTTACCTTGTTTTGTAGAAGTTTGTAAAGAAAATCAAGAAATTTGCTTTTGTGTGAACTCTTAAAAGAAAAAGGATTTTATTTTCCCTTTTAAGCATTTAGGCATAAAATTAAATATGAATATAGTAGCATCTTGGGTTAATTTTATTGTTTACCAAGATTTGCACTTAGGATAAGACTTAAGATTTCAAATCCTAGGTGTGTGTTCGAATAAACCCATAAATCATAGATTGGTAGGATTCACACTACGCCTCCAAAATCTTGAGTGTGGGTGCGCATTTCACATGTCCACACAAACCCATTTCATTTTTCATTTATTTACTAAACATTCAATCACAAAAGCCATTTAAAATATTATTTGCCTTTAATAATCATGACTTCGTTCTCCTACTATATTTATTGTCATTGTAATGTGTGATCCTCTTTTTGCTCAATTCATCTCTAGTTTTTATAGGTACGACCAAAGCCATCAACCAAGGATTCAATGCCTTCCATAGAGGATGGGAAATTCTACTAGGTTCCACAGTTTAAGATTGAGGTTGTTACTCAATTAGTGGTTTTCAAGGCAACAAAAATCCCTTGCATTGATCCTAGGTGTGGTTCTTACTTATTATTATGATATATCGTAAGCAAGACAAAATAGGATTGAGTGTTTTTCATACTTATTATTACAATATTGTGGATTTTTTGGTCCTTGATGCCCTAGGTTATCAAGTATTTGTCTTTCTATATTAGGATTAGATTTACATATGCTTTGTTGATGATCTTAATGTAGAAAGACCTTTTACTCTCATTCATTGTTCTTTACTTTGATTAAGATAGCTAGCTCAATTATTGCATGGTTTCTTACCTTATTGTTGCTATACTATATTTTTTAGAGTATTTCCAATATATCTTGTATTAATTCATGTAACTATATGGGATATCCCTCTTTTTCCACAAATATAATCTTAAAATTTTAGCCCATAGAATTTGGGACAAATAGTTGGAAATAAGGAGTTTCAAATAGAGACTATGGTACCAATCCTATGGATGAACCTTAACAAAGAGGACTCAAGGGGTTTGAGGCAAGTGGTAACGAGCAAGAAGTTCCATGACATAGACCAAAGTTCCAATACCATGGGTAAGCCTTAACATGTTTAAGTTCATGGAATTTGGATAAAGCAATGGGAAATAAATAGTTTCATACCATAAGCCAATGTTTAAATCTCACGTGTAAACTTTAATAGTATATGTGGAATTGGAGCAAATTTTAGGAAGTGAAAAGTTTCACACTATAAGCCAAAGTTTAAATCTCATGGATGACCTTTAATATTTAATTTCATAAGTTTAAAACAAATGATATGGAGTTCATAGTTCCACACCATAAGCTAAAGTTCCAATTTTATGGATAAACCTAACATTTTAAAGTCCAAGGTATTTTGAACAAGCAATGTAAAACAATATTTTTTCTTTTCTTTTTAATTGGTTATACGGGATTGAGATGGGCCCACCTGTATTATATCATGACCACATATTATATAATGAATATATATTGACATTATAACAACTTGGCTATTATGCATACATCACTTGGCAAGATTTGAACCTTGAATGTTGAGGAATTTAACTATGATTTTTTACATTCTTTTTAATTGGTTATTTGAGATTGAGATCGATCCACTTGTCTTACATCATGACCACATATTGGTTTCAACTTGGCTATTAAGCATGCATTGCTTGGCAAGATTTGTTTTTGGCTAGATAATAAGGGGTTGTACTCAAGTCCCCCATCCTTGAAAAATTACAACTATCTTATTTAGATCTTGAGAGTTTACAAATAGATACACTTCTCATCTCAATTGAGATGCTATAGCTAGAAACCTACATCATTTTATATAAAATGTCTAAATTCTTGATTTTCATTTTTTGGATCTATTCAATTTTCTGTATGAATACAAATATTCCAAATTTAGCATCCTTCTTGACATTTTTTATAGCAACCTTCACAATACCAAAACTCCACCTCTACTATCTATGCATTTCATCTTAGTAGAGTAATATTTCCAAAACATTGCACTATCATAGTTCGCTTTACCAAATTTGGATTGCTAGTTTCCTTCCTGAAACACAAGTGCAACCACAAAAAAAATTATAAATAGTTTATATGAAAACACATTATTGTTATATAATAAAGCAGATATATATTACCAATGGAAAACATTAAAGTAAATCTTAATCATTATTTGATTTAGGCAATCAACATTTTCTTGTTAGCTTCAACTAAACTTACTACTTCCTCTAACCATGAAAAGGATAATTTAACTTCACGATCCTCAATCAAAACCCCTCTATTGGCTAGCCTATCTGAACATTTGTTTCCTTCCCTTAATGTATGTGTAAACCTGATTTCTTCAAACTCTTTAGCAAGATCTTGAATTTCCACAATTATCTCTTGTATGTTCCATGGAGCCTTTGCTTTTCTCAAAATTGTATTTATTACTATAAGAGAATCACCTTCCATATATACTCTATTCCATTTCATTTGTTTGCATATTTTTAACCCTTATAAAGTTGCTCAAGCTTCATCTTCATTATTTGTCTTAAGTCCACTATTGAAAGCATAATGAGAAAAAATGTCTTCTCTATTATCTCTAATTATTTCTCCTCCTCCTAATGGTCCTAGATTTCCTTTAGATGCTCCATCAAAATTCAATTTAACCCACTCCACATCTGGTGATTTCCACTTTATATTATTTACCTTATTTTTGCTTCTCTTGTACCCAACATCATAATTTCATTTAATGACTTCACTCCATCTATCAAGGCTCTTTGCTTCCAGATTAGGGACTGGGTGAGTTGATAGGGTTGATTTAGACTCCTCTATGGCTAAAGATATCTTCCTTTTCATTACCTCTAAATTGCTTTCCTTTCCTTTAAATATTCTTCTATTCCTTTCTAGCCATACAATCCAAAGTATTGTATCTTTTGATATATCCCATATTGTCTCACTTTTATAAGTGCTTTGTCATTGCTTTAAGAAACCCTTAATTCTGTTATTCATCACCATGCATTTACCAAACATATTGAGAATACATTGCCATAGTTTCTAAACTATTGAGCAATGTCCCAAGAGATGGTCTATACTCTCATCCTTTTTACAAATAACACATTGAGAAGGGTCATAAAAAACCCTTTTTATAAGGTTATACCAGGATAAAATTCTTCTATGACCTGCTAGACAAACAAACATTTTAACTTTAGGAATGCTTGGGCTATCCCAAATATCTCTTTATATTCTTGCAATATTACTATTATGTTGGTGCTTTACATTATATCCACTTTTTGTTGTGTATTCTCTTAAGCTATTCAACTCCTAAATCAATTTATCCTTGGATCCCCTTGGAATAATCATAGTTGTTATTTTTCTACTCAATTACCTCCTATCATCAATGTTTTGTATACTTGTAAAAAAATCTTCTTTCCATTTGTATCTTCCTTCATGATCCTTGTACAAAATGTTTGAAAATCTATCACCATATTTGTCTTGAAGAAATCTCATCCAAGGTTTTAAAATTGGATCTAAATTGAGTGGTTTTTTATCACACCAAGTATCCATCCAAATAGAATTTTTTTCTCCAGTTCCCACCACCCATCTTAAACCTTTAATCATTAGATAAATAATTTTTTTAAAATCATTCCAAAGAGTAGAACCATTTGGTATAGAGAATGTAATAAATATTAAACTTGGGTCATTGGGCTCAACATACTTTTTATTTTTATTTTTAAAGTAGGGTCTTGAAAGGGTTGCTCTTTCCCTATTACATCGATTTAGTCACATTGAACTAATTGGTGCCATAAATATTTGAACCTTGGTGTAGGCTACATCAACTATTTGTCCCAACCATTTAACCAAGGACCCGTTGGCATTGGGCTCAACATACTTAGAAGAATTCTTGCCCATTATCTTTGACTCTCTTTGTAAATTTTCCAGATTACTTTTCCCTTAAGAGCTAATTTTTTATCTATAAGAACTCTTAAACCAAGATCTCCCCTAGTTTTAGCATCACACACCTTGGTCCATTTAACCAAAGGAAATTTCCTTTTATCATGTAAACCTGTCCATAAAAAGGATTGCATAATATAGATTAAACTTTTTTCAATTGATTTTGGCATAGTATACAATGACATATAATATGTTGGAATGGCTTGTAATATTGACTTAATTAACTACACTCTTCCTGCTAATAATAACCATCTACCTTTTGAAGTTGGAAGTTTATTCTAAACTTTACTCGTGACTGGATTCCATATTTCTATCCTCATTCTCCCCTCAAATAAAGGCATCCCTAAATAATTTACTAGTAAATTTGTCTCCTCCTTTTGAAGTAACCTGCAAATTTTTGCTTTGATATTAGCCGGAGTGTTAAGGAAGGAAATTTTAGATTTTGTCCTATTAACTTTTTGCCCCGATGCTCTTTTATAGTCCTTTAAAAAGTTATTCAAAGCTTTGGTCACATTTATCCTTACCATTCCAAAAAGGGTTATATCATCTACAAACCATTGATGGATGATGTTGTTGATGTTATTACTAACCTTAATTCCACTTATAACCCCATATTTGTAAGCCTTCTTTAAGTTCCTACTCAAAACCTCTGCCATAATAATGAACAAATAAGAAGACAAAGGATCTTCTTGTCTAAGGCCTCTCTTGACTTTAAAAGATTTTGTTATTAACCCATTGACCAACACTGAATAAGAAACGGTAAAGACACAAGCTTTAATTCATCTAACCCATTTCTTCATAAATCCAAACTTTTCTAAAACTACAAAAAGAAAATCCCATTTAACCCTATCATAGGCTTTACTTATATCAAGTTTTAAGATCATTGTTTTCTCTTTTCTTGAAGATGTTGAATGTATAACTTCATGAGCTACTATGATCCCATCCAAATTTTGTCTCCCTTTCACAAATCCCCATTGCTCTTCTAAAATAATTTTGCCTAACAATGGCCTTAATCAATTTGCCATCAATTTGCCATATTACATAAGCTTATGGTTTTGAAAGAATCAAACAATTCAAAATCCTTCTTTTTTGGAATTAGGGTAAGATATGTTGCATTTATTTTATAAGGTATGTATTGTTTTACCCTAGACCATTCCACTGCCACCAATAAAGAATCCTTCACTATATACCAATTATGTTGGTAAAAAATTTTAGAGAGCCCATCTAGACCTGAGGATTTATCTTTTTTAAAAAGAAATGAGCTAAACGAACTTCTTCTAGAGTAATAGGCTTCATCAGTTTCCTATTGTCTTCATTCGTTATAACTGAAGGTACATCTTAAAGAAGTTTATCATTAAGAACTTCAATCTCCTTTGATCCTAAAATATTCTGATAAAAAGACTACCACTTTTCTAATTTCACTATGATCTTCAATTCAAACCCCTTCCATTGATTTAATTATACTAATTCTGGATGTTGATATATGTACTATAGCCATCCTATGAAAAAATTTGTATTTTTATCTTCCTTTAACCAAGTTTGTCGTGATTTTAATCTCTAAAATTTCTCTTCCTTACTCAAAATATTATGATATTCACTAAGCAACTCCCTTTCCTCTGAGCCTGTAATATTATGATCATCTTTTTTGAACTTTGAAAGTTTATCTTTTAGTTCTTCTTTCTTCTCAAAAATATTTCCAAAAGTGTTATAATTCCATTCTTTTAATCTAGATGTCATAGATTTAATTTGTTTTGGAAGAGCATACAACCCATCAGATGCCTTAGTTGGAAGTATAGAGACCCAAGTTAGAGATAAGCAGAAGAGTAAATACATGGTAAGTTCGATCCAGGTAACAAATGTTATACCAAGTGAGTATCAAGGATAAGATGATCAAGCATGATATAATGGTTCTTAAAAGTAGAGGGTTAATATGTAAGTTCCATAGATAATGGTCAACATTTTTGGAGATTCAAAATTGGATCAAGTGGAAGTGGGAATTCAATTTACTTTGTGACTCTTCTTTCTAAAGGGTTTTTTCTCATCATCTTTTCCAATTCAAAAATTAGGGATAAAACAATGGATGGTGGCCCATGGTTTAGGGGAAGAGATGCACTTTATTTGAGACCATGGAATGAATTTTTTTTTGTTGAGACAAAAAGTATAAAAAGCTTCCAGTATGGGTTAGGCTTTTTGGACTTCCATATCAGCTTAAAAATAAGGATGTTCTGAAGAAAATTGGAAATACCCTAGGGGAATTTATTAAGGAATGACTAACTACTAAGGAGCAAATCATGCTATATATACTCGAATATGTGTTGTTATGGATATTTCAAAACCTTTGCCACAATCCAGTAAGATAAAATATGAATCAAGAGAACGGGATCAACAAGTAGATTAAGAAAATATCATATTTAGTTGCCATAATTATTATGATATTGGACACATATCAAGAGTTTGCAAACTGAAAATTTTGAAGAAAGAGACAAAATTATAGCCATGATATAAACTTCAAGATGAATCAAGGAAATAATACAATAATAGAAGCTAGATAAGATCAAGGATATTCCACTCTGAAAGAAGAGGCAAAGAAAACCTATCTACAGTTTCATTCGACAAGTTCAGAAGGAATTAAAGGTGCAAAAGAAGATGAGATAAATCCTAAAACAAAGACAACAAAAGAGGTCGAGTTTATTCTAGATATAATCATCTTCATTTTCTTCAAGTAGTATAGAATCCTCTCCAAGTAATAAGAGTGAAAGGGATGAAGATGTTATCCCTTGCACTTCAAGGTTTCAAGAGTAGCATAATAAAGAAACAAGGATGGAGGAAACCCATAACAATTTAGGTTTTTTAGAGCATAATAAGAAGGTAATTACTATAGAAGAGCATCCTTGCACTTTAGGATTTCTAGGGCAACATAAAGAAGATTATACTTTTGAGGTTATTCCTTGCACTTCATATCCTTCAGAACAAGGTAAACCTAAATATGATAAGTCTTTTGTTGAGCAGTGTGAGAAGATTGAAGAGACTGATGAATATGAAAGTGTTGTTGGGATGAAAAAATAGAGGAAGATCCAAGAAGCAAAAACAAAGAGAAAAAGAAACCCAAAAGGATATTGATATGGGAAAACAAAAGCAAATATCACTAGTGCTGACAAGAAGTGGGGCTAAACCCACAAATAAAATAAAAAAAATAACAATGAAAATAATATCTTAGAATATTAGGGGAATGGATAAGAACCCTAAAAAATGTATTAAGAAATTGTGATGTTGTTATAAATAAGATATTTATAGATATAGAAGCTGGGAAGCAAATATTTTAGCCATTAGCGATGTTGAATTTCATCTTGGCATAATTTAAATTTCAAAAGGCATATGATATAAAAGGAGTTGATTGTGGAAACTTAGTAGTTTGAAGAAGATGGAGATTGATAGAAAGGTAAATAAATAATATCTTTGATCAAAAGGTAAAGTTGGATATGCTTTAATTAACTTGTTAGAAATGTAATGAGAGCAATGTAATGTTATATTTTTACAATGGGAGTGGCCCCCAATAGAAGCCACATATAGCTTATTAAAAAAACCCACCATTTCCTAAAGAATTCCACGTTTGTGCTATCATATCAACAAATTGAGGATGGTCTTCCCACATCTGCTCATATTTAAAATATGATCTTTTTTTTAATTCACTTACCACTATTTTAACTCTTATTGGCCAATGATATGAACCAATCCTTGTCAAGGTATTAATTTTAGCAAAAGTTCCTTCATCTAACCAATGATCTGAGAGTATGCATCTGTCTAATTTTTTTTCTATTAGGTTTTGGCCTCTCCTATTGTTGGTCCATGTATAGTTGTCTTCTTCAAACTCAATCTCCCATAGATTATTATTTTGAATAAAAGCTGAAAAATATCTCATACTTTGGGTTAATTTCCTAATTCCTCCAAAATTTTCATCCAACTTGGTTATGGCATTAAAATCTCCTATGATCATGAATCAGGTTTCTTGGTCTTTACTTCTCATAAAGGATTCAATCCCACTCCAAAATTCTAATCTACCTGACTGAGTTGTAGGTCCATAGACATTAATAAATATGAAATAAATATCTACAAAGTAGCAAGTGACGAAAGAGGTTATCCAATGCCTAGTTTTATGAATGGTTGCATATGAGTTTCTAGAAGGATTCCAACAAGTTAGATTCCCCCAGTCGCTCCTTTAGAATCTATAACATCCCATTCACATATTGTCCATACTACGTTTATAGTTTTTAGAACTTCTTTTGTCATTTTAGTTTCTACTTGCATATTAACGATATAATTTTATTATTTGGTAAAGAGAAGTTCAACCAACTTATTTTTTGTTCCTTTCTCTATGTTTGCTCTTGCTTCTTTGGATCTTGCTTGATAATTTGAGGATTTTTCTCTTTTTGCCTTATCTGTATCAGGAGTAGATATTATTATTTTATTCCTCAATATTCTTTCACAATTTTGTTTTTCATCATATTTATCCTCTTTTGACTCTACTACAAAATCTTTTAACTTGTCCTGCTCATTTTATGATATTCCTTATTAATGGTATAGGTATTAACTTCTAAAACTACATTTTCTTTACCAATTATTTTCTCTTAAATGGTGCATGTAAAGAGAGTCTTCAAAATATGATGAGACACATTCCTTAGGTTCATTGAGAAAGTTCTTCCTTAAATCATGATCATACTGAATAGATGGTTCCTTGTTAATATGTTGAACATGTTGTACTATGTCCTCTAAGTTTTTATCTACTTTTTCTTCATAGGCTAAAGCCTAAAAAGAGTTGGTATTTCTTCTAATATCCTTCCTTACTGGTCTCCACTGTTTCTTTTATTCCATTGTTTCTAGATCTATTTTATGGAAGTTGAAAACCATCTTCATCCATAACCATTTGTAAGTTTCTCTTGTGGTTTTCTACATATGATTTTGTTGGGCTCTCCTTAGGGCATGAACTCTCAATATGCCCCACCTCATGACATTTTCTACATCTAAAAGATATATTTTCATATTCTATGGTTCGGATCCACATCTTATCCCCATACCTAAGAATGATTGATTATAGTGAAGCTTTACTTATATCAATCATGATCAATATATGAGCATAAATAGCCAAGAATCCATCTTTCATAGTATCTAAAATCTCAAGGAATTCTCCTAGAGTGTTGCCTATTGCCTTGAAGGTATCTATTTCCCAAAATTCAATGGGCAACCCAAACTGGTACTAGGGATAAATTTACATTTTTAAGTGAAAAACCTTCATACCAGTAGGTAAGGAAGAGTCCTGCTCTTCATATAAACCAATGACTCTCTTTTAGGATTTTTTCTCGTTCTTCTCTAGAACAAAAAATGGCTAGGAATAAACCTTTGGGAAGAAAGGATATAATCACTCTTGGAGACTTCCAATTCCTATCAATCCATTTTCTCAAGGTTGAAGCCCTTGGCAAATACCCATTAAATTTACCAAAAATCACCCTATCTTGGAGTAAGGAGGATCTCTTAGAGGTGAGCTCACTAACCTCTACCACTAGAGATGATTCTATGAATTTAACTATAAATTGGTCTATGTAAAGGAAACCAAAACTCAAAATCTATTAAAATTTATTAGAATTTCCTATAACAAATATAATATTTGATAAAAACTAATAATAATTTGCATGCAATATTTATAAGATAAAGTGCTTTCAACGGCGTACAAGGTTTAAAATGATTGTGATATGGTGGTTATAGGGGCGGACTGCGAGAAGATCTGTGTGGCAGTTTTCGAGACAGACATCGCAGAATACTATGGCGGCCATAAAAGCCGGATAGCCTACCCGGATTCGTGGCGGCTATCGATTCCACCATGTAAATTAAAAAACACACACACACACACACACACATATATATATATATAAGATAAAGAAGGGAAAAAAAATTAGCTACAAAATTTTGTCTGGATAGAATGTATTACCTCACTGAAGTCCTAGCCCTTCCTTGCTCTTCCCATCATCCAAACCCTAGCTGACAAATATTTGCAATTCTATTTTTTGTGACTTGAAAAATGGTCATTGTCCTTGTTCTGGGTAGTTGACTTCATAAGGTCGTATATTCCTCAATATTACTCGGATTCCTTCATATGACCACTCATTTTAAAGCTATTCAAGTTTCACACAAGTTGGTAAAAGAATTAGCTAAATCAAATAAACCTTTGCGAAGATATGACTCCTAAAAGATGAGATATTTTTTAGAAAAAAACTCACAGGAAACTAATATTATTAAAAGAAACAACTGAATATAATCTAAGGGTTTTCATACGCAATAGACAAGTTTCTTGCTAAGCAAGATTTAAACCTTGAATGAAAAACTTGAATCTGGATTGAGGAGGGACATTTTTCGTAGGACTGCCCAAACTATCGAACTTGTTTTGGCCATATTTCACTCATCCGGACTCGGATTGAGCTGAAATTTTGAGGGTAGATGCCTGAAAAACCCTAGAACATCTCCACCAATTTTTAGATCATTTGGAGCAACACAGATCCTAGCGCATCCCTATGTGTGAACGAGATTTTTGGCAAGCGGTTGTGCGAGGGTTTCATCTGGGTTGAGTGCAAGCAGCTCCAGAGGTTGGTTTTTAGGGCCTTCGGGCCCTAGAGGCCAATATTTTTGTGGTTTATACTCAATATTTTAGCAGGATATGTTGCAGGGGATCCAAGATGGGTTAGAAATCTGTCTTTCAACAGATCATGCTGTGAACTTGAGTGACAACGACTTCCAATTTGCTGCACAAAATAAAAGTGAAAACCATACCTTTCCACGACGTCTAGGGCAAGGATTAAAGAGATCACGAAACAAGTTTCAAGCAATTGATCAAAAAATGGCTCAGATCTCAAGTGAATCTGGTGCTAAGGTGCACCCACAAAATAAATCTACTGTGAAAACCCCTGTCAAGGGTAAGAATTTTGAAGACTCAGCCCCAAAAATGAATTTTAGGGATGCCCTCCATGGTGGACAACCTCAACCCAATGCTAATATTAATCTTAGGGCTTCCCATAAACCTCTAAGAATGCCTAAGATTGATCCCAGGAAAACGGAGTCAGGATGTCTTAAAGCAACTGATGGAACTCCTATTGTTAAGCTTGATATGGGTAACATTCAGACTGGCATTGAAGATCTGGAAAAAAGAGGACTAATTTGTCGGTTCGTGGGTTTTCGTCCGAGCCTATCTGCTTTCAAAGTCTGGGCTGCAAAAAGTTGGAAAACTAAAGGTGAGTTACAAATCTCTATTTATCCAAATGGTTATTTTCTTGTTTTATTTGCTAATAATGAAGATAGAGAGAAAAATTTTCAAGGGGGTCCCTGGTTTTTTGGAAGGGCGGGGCTTTTCATGAAGCCCTGGCATACTAAATTTAAATCCGAAGAAGAGATGCCTTCTATAGCTCCCGTGTGGGTTAGACTCTTTGGCCTCCCTATTGAATTTTGGAATCCTACTATTTTTTCTTCAATTGGAAACTCTTTAGGAACTTTTATGATGACTGTTGATTGTACTCAAAATTTTGAACATATTATTTATGCTCGGATTTGTGTTTTAATGGATTTTGACAAACCCCTACCTAAAAAGATCACATTACAATTTGGGGAAGACACTTGGGAGCAAGTAGTGGACTATGAGAACATTCCTTTTCGTTGTAGAATTTGCCATGAATATGGTCATTTGGCTAGTGCTTGCCCAAATAAAATTCCTGATCAAAAGAAAGAAGATATAAACTCAGCAGGTTTCCAAATGCCTAAGAAGAAGAACACTAGAAAAAACCAGTTATGAAGGATCAATCAAAGTCATCTGCTAATATGTTTGAAATCCTTTCCACAAATGATGTCCCAAGTGAGGAAGAGGAAATAATGGAAACAAAAATCTTAGAAACACAATTTAAAGATGAAGGGAAGAACTCAGAGACAAACCAACAAATCAAAGGTTTTCAACAAAAAAAGGGAGAAAATTTACACAAGAAAAACAATCTTTTAAATGTCAAAACTTCAAATAATACAGGTCCCAATATAGACTCTGTTGAACCCTCTAGTAAAATTTTGGTTGTGTACGAGCATTCTTCAAGGTTAGAAGCCATCTCGGATTCAATTGGAGTAAGTCAAGAAACAGGGAAAAAAACTGAAGATGGATTCTAATCAAAAGGTAGGTCGCAAGACCAATCAATATCATATGGTAAAAGAAGGTGAAAAGCTTGTAGAGGAAGGTAAGATTAATGCCCTTCCCAACTTTTTTAGCCCTCGGTATTAATGAAGATCATCACTTGGAATATTAGAGGACTCAAAGGGAGTCTTTCAAAACAAAATGAAATTAGAAGAATGATTCAGATAAATCATCCACATCTTGTTTTCCTTCAAGAAACGAAGATGTCAATGGAGGATATGGACTCAATTGCTAGTAAAATTTGGCCAGCTGGAAAAGTGGTTTCCCTCAGTTCCTAGGGGACTTCTGGTGGCATTGCTTGTCTTTGGGACCCAAAAGAGGTAGTTATTCACCATATGGTTGGCAGTTGGGGTCTTTTGGCTATAGCTATTCAAAGTAGACATTCCAACCAAATTATGCTCTGCATTACTATTTATGCTCCGACTGCTTTGGAGGAAAAAAGAAGACAAGTGGAAGGATATAACTCATATTATCTCTCATTTTCCTGAAGCTTGGATCTTGATCGGAGGAGATTTCAATACCATCCTCTCTCTGGATGAGAAAAGGGGGGAAATAGAAATTTGGACAAAAGCACTGACCTCATGAGCGAATATATTGCAAACCTCCATCTTGTGGACATCCAACCGGATAATGGCCTTATGACTTGGTCTAACAGAAGGCAAGGCTTAGCTTGTATAATGGAGAGATTGGATAGGTTTTTGCTCTCTAAAAATTTCTTAATCCATGGTCACATTCCTAAAGTGAAGACTCTTAACAATGCTGGTTCGGATCACTGGCTAGTCATGGTGGAAATGTGGAAAACCAATGTGAGTTTCTCTCCTTTTCATTTTCAATTAATGTGGCTCAGAGACAGTTCCTTTAGACCTCGTGTGCAACAATGGTGGAAGGAAGGTAAGCCTAGGTATGGGACTAAGATGTTCTGTTTTGCCAAAAGACTGCAATACATTAAATCCAAAATCAAGACTTGGAACTGGAAGGAGTTTGGGGATGTTCATAAAAAAAACATGAAGTTATTGCTCAACTTGAAAATTTGAATAAGAAAATCCATTTAGATGGCCTCACAGAGAATAGAAGTGCAGATGAAATTAAACTCACAACTCAGTTAGAGGAATGGGAAAAAAGAAGAACTCTTATGGAAGCAAAAATCTAGAATTCAATGGCTCAAAGAAGGAGATCGAAACACAAATTTCTTCCACAAATCTCTTCTAGCTCGAAGATCTCACAACTTTATTTCTTCCCTGAAATCAGATTCTGGAGATGTTGTCTATACTTGGGATGGCATGAACTCTATTGTTGTCGATTACTTTTCCAATATTTTTGTTGCTACTCCTCTTGACTCAACTTCTCAACAAAATGTTCTTCAAGCAATCCCTTCTCTTATCACTTCTGAGGAGAACTCTATTTTGACTGCTCCTATTACTATCAATGAGCTTCAATAGGTAGTTTTTAAAATGCAAAAAGGGAAAACCCTAGGTCCTGATGGTTTTCCCATTGAGTTCTACCAAGAGTTCTGGGATATCCTTCATGCTGATTTATTAGAGGTGGTGGAAGAAGCCAGGAAAGCCAAAGAAATTTTGAAGGTTATCAATAAAACTTATATTACTCTTGTTCCAAAAGCTCAAGAGGTTGATCATATCTCAACTTTTAGACCTATTGCTTTATGTAATGTTCTTCTCAAAATCATTACTAAGATCATGGCATAAAGGTTGAAGCCTCTTTTGCATAAGATTATTTCCCCTGAACAAGGGGGTTATGTGGAAGGGCGTCAAATAGTAGATGAGATAGTTCTTGCTCAGGAAGCCATCCATTCCATGGATATGCAAAAATCTCCTTCCATGTTCATTCGGTTAGACTTATCCAAAGCTTATGACAGAGTGGATTGGCACTTCCTTATCAAAGTTTTGAGGCAATTTGGTTTCTCTAAGGATTGGATGGATTGGATTATGGGATGTATCTCTTCAGTTTCCTACTTAGTTCTTATCAATGGTAGGCCTTCTCAGCTCATTCCCAACTTCCAGAGGTATTAGGCAAGGTGACCCGCTATCCCCTTATTTATTCATCATTCTTGTTGAATGCTTGGGTAGGACTATAACCAAAAAGAGGGAAAACAAAACCCTTGAGGGAGTTACCATTGCTCATGGAGCTAGACCTATCTCTCATCTTCAATTTGTTGATGACTCTACTCTTTTAGGTAAAGCTACAGTTAAGGAAGCTTCTAATATTAAGCAAATCATTAGTTGTTTTTCTAAGGCTACTAGGCAGTTGATCAATGAAGACAAATCTAAAGTTATTTTCTTTCACTGCTCTGCTAGACAGGAATCCATGGTCTTGGATAAATTAAGATATAAGAAGACCTCCCTTTCGATCACTTATTTAGGTATTCCCATCAATATTCAAAGGCAGAAAAAAAAGATTGGAATTGGTTGTTGGACAAAGTCAAGAAGAAAATTGGAAAGTGGACCAACAGGTGGCTTTCTTCTGGGGGTAGAATCACCTTGGTAAAATCAGTCCTTCAAGCTATTCCTATTTATGTTTCTTCCATGTTGAATATCCCAAAGGTTGTTCTTCGAGAACTAGATCAAATCAGTCATCGATTCCTCTGGAGTGGTACTAAGGAGAAAAGAAAATGGGCCTTGGTGAAATGGGACACTTTATGTCTTCCTAAGAATGAAGGGGGGTTAGGATTCCGATCTTCTATTAATAACAACAAAGCTTTAGCCGCTAAATTATATTGGAGGATGTTGCATAACCCCAATGCTCTTTGGGCCAATAATCTCCATGCTAAATATGCTGAGAACAAAAGTCCTGAAGACCTTGTTCGCTATCAACTTCCTACCAAAGGTTCTCCCATTTTAGCAGTTCTTAAGACTGGTGAGGATTTGATAAAGAAAAAATTATTTTGGATCATTCATAATGGTCAACAGGTAAATTTTTGGATAGATTCTTGGGATGGTCACAAGCCTTTGATAACTCGGTTTCTCGATTGGAGGCCTTGGATGGAGGAGCTTCACCGAGCTAACTGGATAAAGGTGGCTAATTACTATCGGTACCATACTGGTAATTCAAAGGTTGGTAGATATTGGATCCCTATTGAGGACTCGGCCTATTCAAATCCTAGAAAGGCAAAGACAAGATATCCAAGGCATCCTTCATATGAGATCTCTCTCTTGGTCCCATGAAAAAGATTGTTTTGGATGGAACAACACTACTAAGGGTGAGTATTCAGTTGCTCAAGGTTATTTGACCTTATGCCATAATAATCCCAACCAATATTCTCACATATTTTCTCAGTTGTGGGCTCAAAAGCTCTGGCCTAAGGTGAGGTTCTTTACTTGGCTTTTATTGCATCGTAGGGTGCTTACTGGTGAGCAACTTATGAAGCGTGGTTTTCATGGCCCTTTTAGATGTGAAATGTGTGGAGAGAATGTAGAAACTCTCAGCCATATTTTTATTGAGTGTACTTTAGCCTCTGAGCTATGGAGGAGAATGGCCACTTTACTTGGCTTACAATGGTCCAATTTTTTTACTTTTGAACAACTTTGGAGGGATTGGCCTAAACAAGAGGGTGTTGATCATTTTATTAGGCAGTTAGTTTGGATGGGTTCTACCATTCTTCTTTGGAATATCTGGAATGAAAGGAACAACCAAATTTTTAATCAAGATAGGAAGGATATTCACTATATTTGGCAAAAGACCATAGCCAACTTAGTTGAATCAATCCATCAACTCCTTAATCACCCCCAAAACTCCCACCAAAGATGGGATCAAGTGATGCAAAGATTGAAGATTAAATCTTCTAAGGGCAACCAACTTAAAGGGAATGTGAGTATTTGTAAGATGGATAGGACAAGAAATTGGCAACCTCCTCCTAAGGATTTTGGAAAAGTCAATACCGATGGAGCCTCTAGAGGGAACCCTGGAAAAGCTAGTGCGGGAGGAATTGGTAGACTTTCAGATGGCTCCCTGGTTTTTACTTTTGCTGAGAATTTGGGTATTCTTTCCAATAACCTTGCTGAGGGGTATGGTATCCTTAGAGGCCTTCAAGAGGCTACTAAGGTTGGATGGGAAAAGGTGTTAGTTGAGTCTGACTCTCAACTCATGATTAATATTTTGAAGACTCCTTCTAAGAATCATAAGGTTGATTGGAGAATAAAAAGAATTATTGAGAAGATTCAATTAATCCAGATGGGATTTTTGAAAGTTGATTACAATCATGTGGTCAGAGATCAAAACAAGAGTGTTGATGCTTTAGCTAATTGGGCTTTGGACAAAGGTGATCTTACTTGTTATGGCCACCCTCCTAGATGGTGGGCTTCGCAAATTAGGGAAGCTCTTCTTTCTATCATTTCTTTGGATGGCTCCAGTTCTGAAGGTACCTAGTTTCTTCTTGCTTTATTTTTGCTTCTCTTTGGTTCGATCAGGGTATTTTAGTTCCCTAGCTCAAACTATTCTTTCTTTTGTTTCCTCTGTTGATTCTTGCCTTAAAAGTCTTTTGGTCTAGAAAGGTCATTGTTATGTTCAATTTTTTTTTTTTTTTTTTTTAGTTTTTTTAGGTGTGTGTTTTTTTGTTTTGTTTTGTTTTTGTGTTCTTTGTGTTGTTTTTTGTTGTTCTTGTGTTTTTGTTGTTTTATGTTTTTTGTTATTGTTCTTGTGTTTTTGTTGTTCTTGTTCTTGTGTTTCTGTATGTTTGTGTTAATTCGTGTTTTTGTGTGTGAGTGTTTTCTATGTTTTTTGTTTTTGTTTATTGTTTGTTGTTGGTTGTTTTTTTATTTTTATATTTTTTAATTTTTTAGGTTTTGGTTGTTTTTATTTTTCATGTTTTTGTTGGTTATGTCTTTGTAGTGTTCTGTTGTTTTTGTCATGTTTGTGTTTTGTTATGTTGTTCTTGTGTTTTTTCTATGTGGTTCGTGTTGTGTTTTTTTTATCTTATTGTGTGTGTGTTTGGTTGTGCTTTATCTTTTTGACACACTCAAGGAGCATGTTTTTTATTTTATTTTATTATTTTTATTATTTATTTATTTATTTATTTTTAATCTTATTGTGTGTTTGTTTGCTCCTTGAGTATGTCAAAGGTGGTAGGCCAGGTTCGAGCCTTGGGCGATTTTGGTGGAATGGATACCCCTGCCTCCTTGGGTCTTACCCGAAAGTGGCATCCCTTCTGGGATGTTTTCCACAAAAAAAAGATTTAAACCTTGAATAGTGAGGAATTTACCTGATTGAATTGATGATATTTGATATGGAAAATAATAAGTTTTACATTATAGACTAAGGTTCTAATTCTTTAAATAAACCTTATTTATCAGATGACATAAACACAAGTGAATAAATACATCAATTTAAGATAAACAATGGGAAACAATAAGTTTAACACAATAAACCAAGATCCCAAACCTTTAGATTAACTTTAATGTTTATTTATTTTTATATTTTAATAAGCTATGTGTGGCTTCTATTGGGGGCCACTCCCATTACAAAAACAAAATAATACATTGCTCTCATTACATTTCTAACAAGTTAATTAAAACATATATATCTTTGCTTTTCTATCAAAGATATTCTTCATCTTCCTCAAACTACTAAGTTTCCATAATCAACTTTTTTTTTTTAAGGAACTAACAACAAGAATGATCGTTACATGACACAAATCCAACGAATAGAACGAAAACAAACATAACAGTCATCCATCAAAAAGGAAATTAGTACAATTATTTTTCTTCTGTAGCAAATATTCTTCCTCATGTAGAGTGGCGAGATCTAAGAATGCATTTTTGCACTTCAAGATTCTAAGGTAATATCTAGTTGTAACACATTTTGTAAGATCATTTTCAAAAAATTGATCGTCATTGATTGTTTCATAATTAGCTTCAAGAATACCATATGAGGTGTTAATATTTTTTCATGGAATCGTGTGGATGGTCTTTAGTAACCATTTGGCTTTTATCAATGATCTGATTCAAATTCTCCTTTTAGGGTTGAGTCTTCTATTCCTCGTATGATTCTTGTTGGATAATTGGTACATATAAAGGATGAGCTTCTCTTTTTTGAATTGGGATATTTGAAGGTTTTGAATCATTCGCATGCAATACCTTCTCCACCAAGGAGGAATCAAAACATGATCGAATGTTCAGGTTTATCTTCTTCAAGTGGCCATATTGGTGACAACCATAACATCTTAGGGAGAAGTTTATATATTCAATATTTTGGATCCATTATAGTAATGGATTGAGGCCCAAGAATTGAAATATCCATCCAAACAACCAATCTTGCTTTACTCATATTAATTTTACTCGATAAATTTTCCTCTCTTTGGGCATCCATATACTAAAATGTACCAATAACATTACCAAATTTGGTGAATATCTTCTCTCCCCAAAACTCCACAAGGAGAGCATAAAGATTCACCCAGATTAGAAAGCCATTAACTTCTTCTGTAAAGGGGTTGAAACTAGGAGTCCAAGGTCTTATATAGACACCCCTTTTTCCAATAAATAAATTATATCTATAATCCATTACCTCATCTCTATCATCTAAATTAGAAAAAAGGAAACAAAAAATAAAATTTTAAGGAGGGTTACTTGGAATTTTGTATTGGTCTAGAAATCTTTAATGTATCCTTTGAGCTCCTCTAGACCTGGTATTTTTCCCTTGAGTTTGCGGATAATTGTTTAGGCTTCATGATCAATTAGATCCAACCCAAATTCATCCTCTAAAATCTTAATAGAGGGTAGAGGTTCATCCACCCGCAAACCCAAAGATCCTTGAGAGATATTTCTTCTAACCGAAGAGGCTTTCTCACAGATTGAAGAGACGGTCTACGAAAAACCCTCTTCCTTAAACACTTAATTGCACCTAGGAATTTCATCCCTTTCATGAAGACTATAGCCAAATTTGTCGCTTTGTTCCATCACTTGATTGCACCTAGGGTTTACTCCCATTTCACGAAGAGTAGTGTCGACGAAACCAAAGGTGGAGGTCATGAGCTAAGACAAGTTGCCCAAATCCAACTTTAATATTTATTACATGGCATAAGTTCCCTAAATTTTAAGGTATGGAAAACTATAAGTTTCACGCAATAGACCAAGGTTCCAGTCCCTTCACCAAACCTTAATATCAAATTGTATGAGCTCAAATGGTTGTATATGTCCTTGTGGGTCATCATAGTGGTTTGGGCTTTGGGCTTTGGGCTATAGACTCAGGTTCAAACTACATCAAGGTATGTGTACGTGTGTGTGAGTTAAAAAAAGAAGGAAGGTATTTGAAAGGGGTACATCAAGATATGTGTATGTGTGTGAGATTTTTTTAAAAGAAAAAAAAATAAGGTACTTGAAAGGGATAGGTTGGTTGATAGCGGTTGAGTGCTTGTCAATAGGCTATTCTAGTTCAATTCCCTATATGGTAGAGGTCCTGTTGACATTGTTTTTACCCTACAGGCTAAGGTTTATAAAGATTTCCTATAAAAAATCCTTCTTCCTTTGATGATTTCAGGCCCATTTCTTTGTGTAATTGTGTGTATAAAATCATAGCAAAAATAATTGCTTCAAGAATTAAAATATTCTTCTTTGCTTCTATATCTATCGAGCAATTTCGTTTCCTATATGGTAGACAAATTCATGAAGCAATTGGTGCTGCTTAATAAAGTCTTCATACCATAAAATCAAAGAAACTACCAACAATGGTGATGAAGTTGGATCTCTCCAAGGCTTTTGAAAAAGTAAACTGGCTATATTTAAGAATGCTCATATTGGGTTCTGTGTGCATATGGTGAATTGGATTATGGGATGTCTTTGTTCTATTTATTTTGCAGTTTTGGTCAATTGGTCAGCCTCTCAATTCTTCAAAGTTTCTCGGGGTATTAGACAAGGTTGCCCCTTGTCACCATTGTTATTTGGTAGCTAAGAGATTATGGAGGTGTATTATAGAAGCAAAGAGGGAAGGAGCAATAAAGGGAATTAAAATAGGTAGAATAGTGGAAGTCACCCATCTAATTTTTGTAGATGATGTTCTCCTTTTCACATATGGAACAATAAGATCTATAGAGAAGTTAAAACAATATTTAGATCTTTTTGTCTAGCAACAGGTATGCAAATTAATGCACATAAGTCAAGCATTTCTTTTAACTGTGTGAATCAAA
Source organism: Wollemia nobilis (assembly GCA_028583015.1). Classification (NCBI taxonomy): domain Eukaryota; kingdom Viridiplantae; phylum Streptophyta; class Pinopsida; order Araucariales; family Araucariaceae; genus Wollemia; species Wollemia nobilis. The sequence continues at coordinate 4,764,723 of JAQPPZ010002554.1, forward strand.
ATCAAACCATAACAATAGGTCAAATTTTCTCCTTTAACAAATTTGATTTTCAAGAGGGGTTTAAATATCTGGGGTTTTTTTTGAAACCCAATGACTACACTAAATAATATTGGAATTGGTTGATAAAAAAGGTGGAAGGAAGAATTAATATTTGGTGCAACAAATGGCTCTCTTTAGGGGTAGATTGACTTTGGTCAAGTCTGTGTTGGGATGCCAGTATATTGGCAATCTTTGGCTCATATACCGAAATGAGTTTTAGAAAAAATTAGAAAATTAAGGTATAGATTCTTATGGACAAGAAAAAAGGAAAAGGGAAGGTATTCCCTTGGTTAAATGACAATCCTTAGCCAAGCCCAAGGAAAATGGAGGTTGGGGACTTAAGAACATCTTCCTATTTAGCAAGGCTCTAGAAACAAAGTGTGTCTGGAAGATAATATCAAAGGAAGGCTTATGGAATAAGATTATACATGAAAAGTATTTAGAGCCACTCACAGTTGAGGAGTGGATAAGGACCCCAATTAAGCAAACATGTAATGTTTCAATCTGTTGGAAGACAATAATTTAGGCATTTTATATTGTTGGTGATTGGCTTGCCTGGAAAATAGGGGATGGTTCAAGGATAAGACTAGGATTAGACCCTTGGATAGGTTGTGGTGATATGCACAAACTACCAAATAATATAATTTAGACCCTAAGAGAACAAGGGATTGGAAATATTGCCTAAGTAGCTAACCCATAATCTTCTACAAACTGGAGTCAAGGATGGAAGGAAGCAACAATGTTAGGGCTTGAGGGCTAAGAGGCTCACTAGTGGAAAGAATATGTGGGGAGACTTAAAGTTGGACATATCAAGTTAGAGGAAACTGATCAATTGGTCTGGACAAAGAATGGAGCTACGAGGGAGTACACTCCAAAGTTGGGGTATAAGACTCTATTGGAAGATAATAATGACAATTCAACATGGTGGTGGAAGACACTTTGGAAGCAGAAAGCCCCATTGAAGAGAAAACTGTTGCTGTGGCTTGCCATGAAAAATAAGGTTCTAACATAGGAGGTTTTACAGAAGAAGAATTGGAATGGTCTAGGAAGGTGTCATTTATGTAAGTCAAACAATGATATGATTGATCATTTACTGGTTGCTTTCTCCTTTACTAGACAGGTTTAGAGGGAGGTTATAACACAGTTAAAGCTTCCTATAGGATGGCAAAAAGATTTCTTAGGAGAGTGCTTAAAATATTGGTTTAAAAATAGTTCTTACAAAGGTTTTATAGCTCTCCCATTGTTTGTGTCTTGGGGAGTATGGTTAACTAGGAATGCTTTAATTTTTCAGGATCAAGAGAAGCCTACTTGGCAGGTCTCCACCCAAATCATTGGCAGTTTCAAAAACTGTAAGGCTTCGGCAACAACAAAGGTAAATAGATAAATCATCCCTCCAAATATTGATAAATTAGAGACCTGGGTTTTTTTTGATGGGGCTAGACAAGAGGTCCCTGAAGTTTGTGGAGCAGGAGGATTACTATATTTTTTGACTCTCATTATTTTAAATTAAAGGTTAGATTGGGAGAAGGTTTTAATAATTATGCTGAAATTATGACCCTAAAATTGTTGGTTCAGTTGGTAGAATCAAAAGGAATCCAAAAAATTCAAATTTACAGAGACTCACAGGTGGTAATAAACTGGATGCTTGGTGTTTTTAGGATGAAAAACATGATTATACAACCCATCTTCTCTCAAATAAAAGAAGGTATGAATCAAAGTGGAGCTTTTACTTTTTGGCATATTTATAGAGAACTAAATAGGGAAGCAGATGAACTCTCAAAGGAGACACTTCAGATTGATCCAGGTATGTGCTTAATACAAGAAGTCAATGAGGGTAATGCATTGCAACTGGTCAAAATTTTTATCTGGAAGGATTAATACACTCTAGTTAAAGCAAACACAAATAAAACAACTTTTTCAAAAAACTTAGAATTTAACAATTTAAAGGATATTGTTTGATAAATTGAAAAGGTGCCTAAGGTTAAAACTTAGTAAGATAGAGACAACTATGTATTACATACAAATGACCTAATTTTTAAGTCACTATTAATTTTTTGAAAAAACTACCAAAACGATATATGAAGAATGTAATTTCATATTTACTTAATATAAGATTACGACTTTTTTCAAAGAAAAAAATTAAATATCTTAAATTTAATGAAAAAAAACATATTTTACACAAGATATATCATTATATACTCAAGCAATTAAATATATCAAAATTTAAGACACATTTACACTTAAATCTTGTCACAATGTCTCGAAGAGGACAACGCAACTGCACGGGCTTTGGCTCTTCTTTGGGAGGTCCAAGGTTCAAACCGCAGCGTGGGCGAGTGTGTGAGGTGGTGGGTGTGTGTTAAATTCTTTATTGATAAGCATAGCTCTCAACTTTAGGAGACTGCCCAACCCTGTGCATTGGTAATAGGAGTTTCTCACACTAGCCAAATCCAAAAAAAATAAAATCTTGTCACAAAATATTATTATAATTAAAATCTTACCATATTTATTATTATAATTCAAATCTTGCAAGCTAGTATATATATATATATATATATATATATATATATATATATATATATATATATTTATTTATTTTATAGAAAAGTTGGTTACAACCACACTATTTTTAATAGTTGACCAGAACAGTTTAAACCACATGGGTTGCATCTACTAAACCTACCACTAAACCTATTCAACCTCGTTGTTTTATAGCCTACATGAAATGGATCACTAGGTTCTCGAGATTCGTATTATCGTCAATATAACATGCACACAAAAGATTGGGATCAGACTACTACCTTTACAACATGCTTTCTCAACAATTACTAAAATATTATTGTGATTCCCAAAATATAAATACGATATGATCATAATGTATTAAACATAACACCCGATATAGTCTGTATAACTAATTTAGGATCACTCTCATTCTATATAACTAATTTAAGATCGCTTCTTATAACGAAGTCAAACGTTCAAATCTCTTCGTAACACATCATATAAATATAAAAAATAATATATATAAAATAAAAAAATATTTGAATATATGTTTAAATATATATAAAATTAAATATTAGAACGGTAAAAAATAAAAAAATCGAAAGCATTAATGTTTCTTAATGCTCGGACGAAGATAAAATGACTCCCTATGCGTCCGTTAATCAAATATTATCTCTTGTCAAGAGGGGAGGAGATTTTGGACCTAACTGATATCCCCTGCTAAAACCCTAGCAATTCCATTCAGCCACTGTTTGCTGCATCACCAACACAGCAGGAAAAAGTAACGGCAACAACCATGGAGACCGACACCATCGACGAATTTCCAATGGAGGGCGAGGAGGATCTTTGCGCCGGCGTCATGTCGCGGTTTCGAAACTCGCAAGCCCTGGAGCACAAGCACCTGTGCACTGTGGTGGAAGCCATTGCCCAGGTCCTGAAAGATCAGAACCTGCCCCCGTCCCCTACCGCATACTTCGCGGCCACAATGACATCTCTTGACCGTCAAATAAACAGCGACGGGTCCTCAGCTGGCAGCGACGAGGATCCCGTCACACCGGCGCTTCTAACCTTCTTATCCATGGTTTTGCCCAGGGTCTCGTCGGCGGTTCTGAAATCTAAATGGAGGCCTTCGTTTGAAACCCTAAATAAGATTTTGAAACAGAATTCTGGATCGGCAGGCGTCACCAAGGCCGGGATGAAGTGCATTTCATGTTTGCTTGTCGTGGCCGAGAAGTCGAATTGGCCGGTCATTGCTCCCGCTTATGGAATTCTTTTGAATTTTTCCACAGATAAGCGTCCTAAGGTATTTTCAATATAATGAATTTTGAGATTGTTTGGGTTAAAATGCTCTGTATTAGCATTCTTTAGGCTAAATTGTTATGTAACATCAATTGAAGTGTATTTGCTTATGTCAAAGATTGTTTATATAGTTATTCTGGCTTTAGGTTTTGTGTGCCAGGTTGTGCTTGCAATTATAGATTTAATAATGGCTAATATTCTTGTAAGACTGGTAATTAAGAGGAAATTCGATGCATACTCTTCTTTACCTTCATTGGACTAAATATTTACCAGCACGATGGTGTAGTTCGTATGAGTTGGTTGTTAGTTTGCATTGTTTTTCCTTTAAATTTTCAATTCTGATTTTGGGTGACAATTACCACCGAGAATTTGTCATAGAAACCTAAACGAAGAAGCTAGCAGAAACAAATTTATCAACGTGCAATACAACAAACGATGAATGAGACTGACAAAAATGTACGAGATCAAAGTAAACAAGGGATGCGCATAGTGCATCTGCAATAAAGATATACATGATTAAAACAAAAAAAAGAAAGAGTAGATGTTATGACATCTGTACAACAGTGACGACACAATTCATGATACAACAAAACCCTAAGCTGCGACACCGCGAAACAAACGAAAGTGGGGGTGGATTTGATTTGCAACTACGGCTTGTGCTAGTAGATGTCAAGAGAAAGCATCAGTTGGATGTGGATCGTTCTTGTTGGTAGTTTTTTTTTTTTTTTAAAAGCGAAAAACCCCTTGCGGAGTTGCACCCGACCCTGCTCGCACCAACATTATCAATTGGATTTTGGATACCCAATTCAGCTTTTTGGTAGGGTGGAGATTTGAACCTGGGACCTCCCTTGGAGGATTGCCCTCTCCTCTCCAACTCACCTACAACACCTGGGTTTTGTTGGTAGTTTTTTTGTTCATCATACTTTCTCCACATTAAACAAGCCTGAGATTTAGTAAATTTGCTGGTTAAATATGCCGTTTTGAGATTAAATTAATGCTTTGTTTGTGCAGAGAATCGGATGCCTTTTCCCGCTATATGAATTTCGTTCTGTTTTTGACAGTTACAAGTGGAATGAATTAGGTTTTAACATTTGGGTAATCCTACGTCTCTTTAACTATGGTCTTGTATTTCTGGCCTCTTCAGTGTTATGATACAGTTCCTGCATCTGTGCAGAAAGTTTGGATAGGTGTCATCTGACGTAATGGAGGCATTGCTATCTTATTATATTCAGCAAAGTGCTACTATCATGGTCTCAAATATATTTATACCATATGCATCATGTGTCTTTCCCCTTTAGTTTTTCTACGGGAAATGCAATGTGAGTACCATGTGCGGTTTATGCCTTTCCCCTTTAGAATGTTGACTCAACTGAAATACCTTACATTTTGCTTTCAAACTTAAAGTATCAATTTGCAATATCAACTCTATCATTTAGTGTTTTAAGGGCCTGTCTAACTTTCATACCAGAAGGTGGTGACCCTTAAAAATAAAGATCAACTAAAGCCTATCTAGAATGCATGGTGTTTTTCATTCTATTCATCTATTTCCTTGAAAAACTACGAGTTGGTGCTACATGGTGCATTTGCATCTACGTGAAATTTTTGTTGCGTCTACATTTTGTGTTTTTAGAATTATAATCGGCATTTTTAGCATTTCTTATGATATGACAAACTCAATAAACCTTTTCTTTGATGCATTATTGCATTTCAAAATTTGTTAGTTGTTGCCTTTTATTTTCTCTAACTTGGGTTCACATTTAACAGACAAGTTTGTCTTTTTTTTTTTTTTTTATAAGTTTCTTATTATGTTGGTCCATTGACGCTGTTGTATTGGTGTTAATTTAGGTCAGGAGACATGCACATTTGTGTTTAGAAGAGGTCCTGATAAGTTTCCAAGGTTCTACTGCATTAGGAATGGCAAGTGAAGGAGTTAGCAACCTATTTGAACAGTTCCTTCTTATAGCAGGTGGATCAAATGAAGTGGGGACTAATAGGAAAAGCCAACCAATTTCTGGCAGTTCTAAAGGAGCTATGGAAGTTCTACACATCCTTAATGCCCTTAAGATTATTATGCCGTTGATGTCAGGAAAAGTTATATCAAAGTTTCTTGCACATTTCAAATTACTGATGCAATTGCGTCAACCATTTCTTACAAGGCATGTCATGAATGCGTTGCATGCATTGTGTATCCATCCAAGTGCAGATGTTCCTGCTTCTGGACTTGCAGATTTATTAGGTTGGCTTGCTTCTTTGGTTTTTTCTGATGAGAAATCAGCAGATGAAGTAATGTTTGCAGCACGTTTACTGCACCACGGCATGAAGAAAGTCTATGATCTTGATCAGAACTTGTGTACAGTTAAACTTCCTGTTGTTTTCCATTCACTCGCAGGTCAGTTTTTTCTATTTACACTTTTTTGAAGAACACGCTTTTCCCTTATAAGTCTTATTTACGTGGTACTTCGGTTGGTGTAAGTGCTCTGCTTTATGATTATAAATAAAGGAAAAATAAAGCATAATATGATGAAGTTTTAACAATAGAGGCAATAAAGCTTAATATAATTATGTTTTGACAAGAGAGGATCTACAGGGAGTGAAGTAGGTAAAACTTGCAAATAGTGTGATTTTTCTCAGATTGGAATTGGACATTGCAAGAGTGAGTCGGAAATGTAGCGTGTCATGTTCCATTCAGTATGCTAGCATGTTGTTCTGCTTAATTTTGATTTTTACTAGAAACAATCTGACCTCTCAAGTATTATACCAAGCAGTTAACATGGTACATATCTTAAATGTTGTCTTTGTTCATCTCTCTGTCTATATGTTCACTAAGGGATGTTTTAGTTCATGTAGACTTGCCGCATAATGCGTAAGATTGTTATGCATTGATATGTCCCATCTTTCAGATTGTACATGCTGAAGATGATGCCGTGTTGGTGCGACTTTTGAGTATTTTCATAATAAAAAGATACATGATTAATGAACACATAAAAAATACTTAAGTTGTCTGTTCTTTCGTTATTAACAATGTAGAATACTTAATCTCAATCAGATTAAAGCAGCTGTTTAACATGTAAAATACAGGTTTCTCAGTTTGTTTTTTTTTGGGCAGAGATTTTGGCATTTCAGCATGAAGAAGCAATATTTGGAGCTTCAGAGGCATTGCAATGTCTTATTGAAAACTGTATAGGTGAAAATATGATCAAGCAGGGCATAAGCCAAATCAATCTACATGGTGCGATACGCAAGTCAGGACCAACTCCAATTGAGAGAATATGTACAACTGCAGAAAGTTTGCTAAGTTATCAATACAGCATTGCTTGGGATGTGGCGTTGCAAGTAGTTTCTGTACTATTTTGCAAGCTAGGTATGTTGACACTAGAAGAAAGGATAACTTCCATTTTAAGTGCTTGGAGTTTTCTTTCTGAAATTATTCACAGATGAGGTTTGATGATTGATGAATATATTGGACTGAATGCTCATTGCTTTGCTGTTTAAGTATTCTTCGTTGAGCATGCGATTGATATGGTACAATGTTTTTCATGGTCTTTGTTATGCTCCAAATAACTATTCTTAAAAAATTAAAAAAAGAAGAAGATAGAAGCAACATGACTTGATGAATGAACACTGCCGAAAGTAAAGATGAAGAGACATGACCTCAAAGTACTGATGGGAGCACTTTGCTACCTAAGAAGAAGGGGTCTTTACTAGTTACCCACCAAAGGCTTTTTTTTGAAATAAAAGAAAATAAATAAATAAAGGAATGGATGAGAAAGACAAGTTACACCCCTATAGAATTCTCCTTGTCTTGTATGTATACACATTTGCCTTGAATAACCTTCCTTAACATTACTTGGCCTAATATTTTTCTTATTTGGCCTATTGTTTAGATTTGTGCATTTTGGCCTGCTGTTTATATTTTTATTTCTTTAGGTTGTGCATGGTGCACAACATATCCCTCTTTTGTGAGGGTTTGTCTTCAAAGCTTTTGTAATTTCGTATGTCCATGAACTCCTTGATTATTGCTTCTTAGTTAACCCCTTCAATATGATCATAAATCTCTTAACTTGATCCCTTAGTTTCTTTACTTGAGTTTGTAATATTAGTGCAATATCCAAATAGTTCAGCCTTCTTCATCTGGTATATTATATTCAATGCGCTTTTAAGAAATATTGCAATGGAATACATCATGGATTTTTGCCTTGCTTGGTAGATTTAAGGCAGTGATCTGATGGAGGGGGATTATCTAAAATGCCTGAGGATGTGCTGCAGAAAAAAATTAGCTGGTTTTTGCATGAAATTTGGTCATTTTTTTTTGAAGTTTCCTCTCAGTGGGGCCTGCTGAGAAAATATTGGAAGCTTATAGTGGCAAATTGCTAAAAACAAATTTGAGGGGGGGTGGAATCTTACCATACTCATATTGCCATGCTATACAATAACTCTCTAGCAGGTGTTGCAAAACTTCAGCTCCCCTCTTCTGCACCCCCTTGCCTAAACATTTGGCTCTTCTATTTTTATAGTAAAATATTCTATCTATCCTGCATGGAGTGTCTATTTTTCTATGAGATCTCTTGTGCAGTATTTTTCAGGGCAATAATCCCCTGCATGGAAATACTGCCTGAGACATAAGTCACTTTAACCATCTTAGCTTTAATTTGGGTTGTTGCCAACCTCAAAAACTTCTTTTCTTCATCCTTGGTCTGCTAGCTGCCTTATTCTATGTATAGCCATACAGAAGTTATCCATTAACAATATTCTGCATTTCTTGGAGGGTATTTGGTCTGTTTGATATCTAGTTTTTCAGTGACCAAATCTTCTAGTGAGTCAATCTTATAACATCATTGAATTTATTCCACCATATACAATACCTTTATATTGTAATATATATTCACCTACTTTATTAATAACCTATTATGAGGTTATTTATTAAGATGTAGGTAGGAGGGGCCATGATTTTCTTAAGTAGTAACTCTTGTAATATATATGTACTTCTCTACCATTGGGTAGAGAGGGCACCCATCCATTCATCTCTATTTTATATATGATATTCTATATTGAATCTTTTATGAATTTCATGTAAGAGACCTATTTTTTCCCTTATAAGTGGTACTAAAGTGACATTCATGAACCTGTGCTTTGACAGGTATGTTGGAATAAATTTAGATAGTGTGGAATGATATGCATAACATCATATCATATTGATGTCTAAATTAAACTGTTGATTAGGATTTGCTGTTACCAGGCAGTTCAGGGCATGTACTATGCTATATGTTCAGTTGCATATGTAATTCAATTTACTGCAATGTAATGAATCTTTTATGGTATCAGAGCCCTTTAATTAGAGCTGGTTTCATATGATTTCTTGATGGATTGGTGAGGAAAACCTCCCACCCGATTTTGAGTGTGTAAAGAGCAGCAGAAGCGGAGGTGGATGCCTGCCTCCAGTAGAAAGAAGCTAAGCCAAAACGTTTTCGACCAGATCGTAGTAGTTCCGAATTATTCTGCTGCAGATTTTAGAAAACGACTTCTTCAAGTTGGAGTTCCAAGTTGGGAGAATTGTAGGACATTTCATTCTGAATGCTTTTAAATGACAACACAAGATGCCTGTTTGGCATGCTAATTAGCATCTAAGCCTCTGTCGATCTGTGGCAGCAAGGTCACTGGTGTGAATCACTACACAAAAGTAGTAATTTTTGCCCACAACATTCTAAAAACTAGCAATGAAGTTGCCGGTGACATCAATCTCCTATGCACTATGGGAAAAGAGAAGCGTTTCCTGTTTCCTATTATGTCCACGACTGTTACAACCACTGTCAACGGCCTCCATTTGCAACATTGCAATATATCATTAAGGACATCCACATTGTGAAGCCCTATGCCCTCAGAATGCCAAAGACGACTTGTTTCTCATCCATTAGAATGTAGTGTAGGAATCCATAACTGCATTTGAGAAGCTTCTAGAGATCGACTTGCTCCAACATTCTTAAAGGTGACCCACCTTCATCGTACTTAGGGACTTGATGCTCACCCTGATGCTGGACATCACTACAGGTATAACGTCTCCAACAACATCCTCTTCATGGTCGTTACCTTCATCTTCAGTCTTGTGGCCCACTTCCCTGCGCTGGAATCCGAAGGGTTTGATGTGGGCGACAAAGCAATGGTTTTGGATATTCCCATTTTCCCGGTGCTTCCCGTCACGCAAATTGCATTGGCTCTGATATTGAGGGCCACATCTCTTGGCAGATCTTCCTCTTCATCGGATTGCAGATCGCAAAGGCCACAAGGGGTTTTTCTTGACAAGTTTGAGGAGGTGGAAGAGTAGTATCTTTGAGGTCTTCAAAATGGAGATAGTTGAGTTAGCACTAGGGTTGAAGTCTGTTAACACTGATTTTTGTTGGTGTTGAGGACTTCTGTCATTGATGGCACTAGCTCGGATCGTGTCATCCTTTCGACGAGGTTCTAGTCGTGCATGGAGGGTAGTCGTCTTGTTCTTTTGTCATGGGTCTCATAGGTGAGGATCATGTCCCACATGACAACAAGAGCATTGTGAGTCATTGTGGGTGGAATTTTGTTATTGAGAGCATAACCTGTGGGGTGGCTGTTGTTACATGGCCTCTGTTTGGGAACCAAATGTTGAAGGGAATTGTGGTGGAGAATGCAACAATGGGGTTGACAATCTTGAGAGTTATCGGATGTCATAGCTGTGGGCATGATCAAAATTTATGGTTTTCCCTGGAATTTCACCAGCGGCAAGCGATCATCACCCAAATAATTAATGCCAGGCTATAAAGCATTGCAAAGGCGACAAAAATTGGGTTGCTAGTCTGCAATAGGTTGGCTTGCAACTTCCCTACTCTTGAAGAATTTGAATTGTGTATGGGCCTAGTGATAGGGAATTTCCCATAAAAGCTTGTTATCTGAGAAATTGAAGGCGTTGAGGGAATTTTCCACGAGATGTTGGCACTGAGTTGGTTGTTGTTGGGGCAGTGGAGATTGAGATAAGTACAGGCAGAGAGGAGATTGAGATAAGAGTACAAGAAAAGAGCTCAATGGGAATTGGGCCTGTCATCTAATTCTTAGAAAGATCTTCGATGGTTTAGAGAAACATTGGTGGTTTTCCTAATCCATGTGTATGGCCAAGATGGCCAGGGTTGAATACATTGTACTGTATAAATAAACGGTGACAAAACCAAAAGGGTGCCCTCTTTGCTTTTTCTAGCCGATTTAATTTCTTTTTTGTTTGGGCTTTTATTCTTTTGTAAACATCATGTGAGTTGTGAGCAAAAATGGGCATGGATTTCAGATGGAGATGTGGTGTAGTGGTGATATAGCATCCCTAAAGAGTCTCCACTTGTGTTGATATAAATATGAATGTGTGTGCACGTGCACAAAAAGAAGTTAAGAACATGGAATATATGTGTAAAATATGGCTCAGTTCAATGGCATTAAAACCTCTCTCTTTTGCTGATGTCTCAGCTCACAGTCTTGACAGAATAATTTCCAACGTTTTATTTGTCGCCTATGTTCTTAGATTCTATGCAGTTATTTCTTTTATTTTTGTAACATTTTTTACTTGAAAATTTCAACTTTAAGGTATCAAAAAAATTGGGCTGAACTGAACTGGTTCGCTTGGTCCAAAAAGTCTGATTCAAATTGAACCTGGACCAAGTTTTGTTGAACCTGGTAACTATGTATTAACGTAATACATTGAGTAGGCCTGACAGAGAAGACTTTGGCATTCCAAATAGGAGGTCCATAGTTCAAATCTGAAAGGGGATAAGGGTTCATGACCATATTTTCATAACCAGAGTCTGGGTGGCTTAGTACATATTGGATAAACATTGTTCTTCCCTATTGCCTACGGCCTCGTGGATGTTAAAAACTAGTTTGCTTTTTTTTTTTTAATTTTAAATGTGCTGCTCCTACATTTTTCTGTGTAGAATCTGGTAGGTAGGCTACAGAGGAACGGTATTGGTGGTAGCTGTTGCCATTTTCAAGGGGTACATCATTCTTGTTTCTTTTCTGAAAGAGCAGTCCTCCCGGGTTCAGCCCTAAGCCGCAGCAGAAGAGAGCACCTCAGAGTGAACCCGGGAGATTTTAAAAAATTATTATTTGTGGTAAATTCGTCTAAGTATTTTTCGCCCCAAAGCGCTGCATTCCAGAGCGCTTTGGGGCATTTTCGCCAGCTTTGAGCGCTTTAGGGCGTTTTCTGAAGAAAGGAAGAAAAGGAGGAAATGGGCTTTTGATTCAAAATTTTGACTAAGTATAATTCGCCCCAAAGCGCTCCAGTTTGGAGCGCTCCAGGGCAAATTTCTCCCTTTCGAGCGCTTTGGAGCATTTCCTCGCCGGTTGGTCATGTTTGTGCAGGTTGCTCATTTTTGGCTAAGTGTTGCTTTGTGCCCCAAAGCGCTCCAGTTTGGAGCGCTCCAGGGCACTTTTTCCCTTTTGCCGCGCTTTGGAGCATTTGTGAGGCGGTTCACGTGAAAGCAAGAGCCCCTATAATTTCTAAGTACAAAAATTGCCCCAAAGCGCTCCAGTTTGGAGCGCTCCAAGGTAAAATCCCCAAAGTCGAGCGCTTTGGGGGTTATTTTCAACACTTAGCAAGGAGGCGAAAATTCCAAGTTGGCTATGAATGCAAAAGTCGCCCTAAAGCGCTATCATTCGGCAGCGCTAAAGGGCAGATATCTCCCTCAGGAGCGCACTAGGGCAATTTTGCCTTGCTCGTTTTGGGTAACCAACCGGTCCTCAGCTTTTGCGGCAGCGCATTGTTTGAAGCAGTATAGGCGCGTTTCCCGCCCAAATTTTGCCGGTTAAGCAGCAGGTGTCCCCGGAGTAAAAGGTCAAGTTTTTTCGGGATCAGAGCCTGTTTCAGTACAGCCAAGGCCATACTCTAGTATCACGGTGGGTGACCATTGAAGACAAACAGTAGCGAGCATTTGAGGCAAAGTACCGCTACATCCACCATATTAATGGGCCATTCCCTCCCAGCTACTAAATCTGTCCGAGACCATGCCATCATAAAGGAGAACAGTGGCAGAATCAGATACGGCCGACAAAGATAATATTTGGCCGCTTTTTGCAGTTTTTACAGGTTTGGGTATTTGTGCCCGTATTGTAATCTGGGGAGGGTTATCTGCTATAAATAGCACCATTTTATTTTGTAATAGGGGGGGAACATATTGCTAAAGAAAGCTGTTGTAACTAAGATTGTTTGCTTCAATACAATCCATACTTTGGCTCCAATTGTGTCTCTTTCTTTTATGCTGCCTTATTCGTGTCATTTCTGCATTTACTCATTTATTTTTCTGATTGCTGTCATTCTGAACTCTGGATCGCAGCATTGGCAATTATCTGAGCCTGGAATGCATGTTTAAGGATACATAGGGAAGAATTTCATAGCTGGTTTCTGTTACATGTATTGTTTTGATTGTTGTTGGTTTAGTTGCTAGTTAGTGACTGTGCTGCTTGTTCTTCCCCAACGTTGAGTACCACCGCTTCTAACCCTTATCCCTTTTATTTCTTTCCTGCACCCTTATCTTAAAACCAAAAATCACATAGGAAGCCGGCCTTCTCCGGAGATTGGCCCGGAAGGCATCCCTTCCTTCCGGCCTTTCAAGTTGTTGGGCGAATCGAGGGCGCAACGACAACAAATCCTTTCCTCATGGCAGATTTGTAACCAACAATATCTTTTCTGGCACACCCGGTGGGACCCGTCCCACCGCATAAGCAGCATTGAAGGTGTCGATGTTCACTTCATTGCTGACGTTTTTTTTTGAACATCTGGCGACTCTGACTCTGTCGAACTCAGACACCCTCCAAGTCTCGTAGACCGGTCCAAGCATATCCTGCCTTCATGCAAACGAGATGGAGAGTAAGAAATTCTGAAGAAGAACCCGAGTATTACGAGCTCGACATCGACGCTTTTGGAGAGCGTCCTCGGCTAGTAAGAACGCACGTTTCTCGGGACGGATCATCGTCAAGGGAAGCTGAAGTTGCCGAGCAAGGTCCAACTCCAGATAGTACTGCAACCGGCTGCCCTCCAGGTCCTCCCAACTCTCCAGATCATCCGGTTGCTCCTGAGCAATTCAATTGGCAGCAACAAGCGTCGGAAGAACCTGTTCAACCGGACCCGTTGCAGCCTCCGCCATTACCGCCAAATCAAAACGCCAATATGGCGGGTCAAGATCAAAATCAGCAGAATGACCTGTTTCCCGCTTGGGATTCTGCTTCTCCGCTGAATCTATTTGGAGATGATCCAATTCCGCAAGCAGCCATGAAGGCCTTGCCCACATTCGATGGAAACGGAAAGACGGCCTATGAACACATGCAAGACATCGTAGCTTTGGCCGCGTTTCACCGCATCACTGACGAAAGCGTCATGGTTCGATTGCTCGCCCTTTCATTAAGAGGGAAGCTCCTATACTGGTACCGGTCCTTGCAGCCCGGGTCCATCACCAGCTGGGCTGAGTTGGCCGAACGTTTGGCTAGGAGTTTTAATGAATCAGCTGATCCAACGTCCCTCCTGCACCAATTTCAGTCAATCCAAAGACACCCGCAAGAAGAGGTAGCGGACTTTAATGTGAGGTTCGCTAGATCATGGAAAAGAGTGCCCAAAGAGCTGCGGCCAAGTGACGGTCAAGCGGCACATTACTATCTTAGATCTTTTAATGCCGATGTGGCCATGCAGATTAAGGCCGCTCGCGTTAATACCTTTCCTGCGCTGTATGAGCTAGCTCAGTTAGCGGAACAGGACTTAATCTCAGTTGGCAAGCTTCCACATAGGATGCCGACGCCGATTTATCCTGATTTCCAGCAATCCACTCAGTATCCTAGTGCATCCGCTCAGCCATATTCAGCATCTTCTTCCTCTTCGCAGCCTGTCGTGCCGTGGAATCCCGCGCCCGTGATTACTCACTTTCCCCCTCAAATCCATCAGTCTACCCCACCTCCGCCGCCGCCTACGACAACCCTGTCGTATCCCTCACTGCCTCCTCCTCCCGCTGCTCTGTTATACCCTCCATTGCCTTCGGCTCTGCCGTTGACTCCATTGCCACCACCCGCTTCGACAGCTCCTTTAGCTGTTGATATCCAAGCAAAGTTGTTACAAGGAATGGAAAATCTCAGTTCTGTCTGTCGGACGCTATCCAACGACATGGCAATCATGAAGAAAAAGCAATCTCAGATGGAGTATGCTCCCAGAAGGTCTTACCCTCCCCCGGCGCTGACAAAGGATCAAGTGGCAGCCCAAGATAATAGACCTCCTGCAAGAAATGCGGCCATTCATGAAGGACCGAGCACTTCAGACCCTGTGCACTGGTGTTCTACCTGCAACGATCCTCACGGCGAAAGTACCTGCATGTTTCATCAGCATTACGTGCAAACCCTGGCGGGTACTCGGCCGAGCAGTGACCTGGAGGACCAAGTGAATATGCTTCGAGAAGAGGATCACGACTTAGTCGTCCCAGAGGAAAAGGTGTCCATTCTGACCAAAGATGGCAAAAGGCCAATCGAAGCAGATGCGGCTCAGATGCAACCATTAAAGGTGTACACGAGGAGGAACAAGGAGCAGCCCTCGGCTAACGCTCCCGACAAGAATCCTGTACTGCCGCCGGCGAAAGAAAAGACCGTCGCTCAGAAAGCTTCAGCCCCCTTGGCTCCCCCCCAAACCGAAACAAAGGAACAAGCAAGAGAGAAACTCAAATATCCTTCGCTGAATAAACGGCAGAGGGTTGAAGCAACGCAGCAGTACCGTAGCAAGTACGAAGCTGCAAAAGAGATAGAAGGGTCTACTGCTTCGGCCTACAACATCGTCGAGGAACTCAAGAAGACCCCGGCCAAAATTAGTATGTACGATGCCCTTCAGCTCCCCGGCCAGGTCGACTTGCTGCAAGAATCTTTGAAGTCTGTAAAAGGAGAAAAAGCGCAGCAACCGGTACTGGCCCAACCATTAACCAGTTCAATCACTGGAAAGAATAGACCACCACCGTTTTATCTGTCCTTGCGGATGGAAGGATGTGTGGTGCACAACTGTATAGTTGATTCCGGCGCCTCAACCACAGTTATGCCTAGGGCGGTTTGCGAAGAAATCGGCATGGAATACACACGGAGTAGCCAAGGCGTACTCCAGCTAGATGGCACTCCTGTGAAGACTGTTGGTATCATAAAGGACATCCCCATCCAGCTACATAAAGCTCCACAGATTACAGTGATCCAGGAGGTTGTAGTGGTGGACCTAGAGCCCTATTTTGGCATGTGCCTCTCAAGGGAGTTTACCGCCAAGCTAGGCGGATATTTGTCTTTGGACTACTCTCACATGGAGGTCCCTTTCAGAGGGAGACGAGTAAAGATTTACAATGACAAGCCTTCCACCTTCTTGGTTGAGAAACTACCCGAGGAAGGACAACAAGGTGAGGCAGTTCACCTAGTGGCAGAGGAAGTTGAGGAAGTGGACATAGTGAGCGAAACTATAAAAGAGCTACAAGCGGAGGACGAATTCTCCTTATTAGACTTCAATGCCATGATTGAGTCTGAGATCGGCTGCTATTCCATAAGTCAGCCCGAGAAACCGAAAGAAACAGTAAAGGAAGGTATAGACCCTGCTCCCAATGAGCTGTGGAAGTTGTACTTTGATGGCGCCCGATGCAAAAACGGCGTCGGGGCGGGGGTTGTACTTATCTCACCCACAGAAGAGGAGAAAGCCTATTGCTATCGATTGGCTTGGAGTTGCACCAATAATGGCGCAGAATATGAAGCTTTGTGCTTAGGACTGAAGAAAGCAGAGAGGTTAGGGATCAAACAACTGCAAATCTTCGGAGATTCAGAGCTAGTTTGCAATCAGATTACCAACAGGTGTGCCTCCAAGAAGCATTATCTTAAGGCATATCGTAATCGGGTCTGGGACCTGATGGAGTCGTTTGAAGCCCTCAATGTCCGAGCTATTCCCCGAGAGAAGAACAGACACGCAGACGTCTTAGCGTCTATCGGAGCTAGATACTCCCCGGCTGATGATTTAATGCAGAAGCCCAAGGCGGTAAGAACCATCTACAGGCCTTATGTGCCTGATAAAGACACCCACTGGCAGGTGTTCGATTCCGATGAGCAAATCATCAATTTTCTAGTTCATGAAGCCAGCACAATCGAAGGTAGAGACCCTGATGACGAGGAATATGAGGGGTTGATACAGTTAAAAAATAACCATGTCCCCAAAGGACTAATTACCCTAGAAAGTCTCTTTGATCAGAATGACCGAGCAATATCGCATAGGATCAAGGTGGATTCCAAGCAGTACAAAGACCTGGAGCTTGAGCCAGGCAAGGTGATCAAAGTAGGGACTGACTGCACTCCAGAGGAGCTGGATCAGATCCGAGCTCTCTGCAGAAGATATCCGGATATCGTCGCTTGGAGTTATCAAGACTTAAAGGGGTACGACCGAGAAGTCATCCAGCATACTATTGAACTCGAAGAAGGGGTTAAACCCTGTAGGCAAAAGCAGAGGCCGGTGAACCCAAATATTGAGGTCTTGATGAAGGCCGAACTCTTGAAGATGCTTGAAGCAAAAATAATATACCCCATCAAGCATTCCTCTTGGGTCGCGAATCTGGTCCCAGTCAGAAAAAAGAACGGAGATATCCGCCTTTGCGTGGACTTCCGCAACCTGAACCAGGCCTCCCTCAAGGACCATTATCCGCTCCCTCAGATCGACCAATTTCTCCATGTTGTCGCAGGAGCACGGCGGTTCTCCCTTCTAGACGGCTTCTCAGGCTATAACCAAATTTGGGTGAAGGACGAAGACCAGCACAAGACGACGTTCACCACCAAATGGGGAACGTTCGCATATCAGCGGATGCCCTTTGGCCTATCCAATGCCGGGGCTACGTTCCAGAGGGCTATGGATATTGCATTCTGGGAACTGCTGAATAAAATAATTGTAATTTATTTAGATGACATGACGGTATTCTCTCACAAGAGGGAAGAACACAGCTCCCATCTGGAACAAGTATTCGAAAGGTGCCGGGAGTTCGGCATATCTATTAATCCGAAGAAATCAGTCTTCGCAGTGAAAGAAGGAAAGTTGCTAGGCCATGTCATCTCCGAAAGAGGGTTAGCAGTTGATCCCGACAGGGCAGAGGCTCTGATGAAACTCTCCATCCCAGTGAACAAGAAGGGTCTTCAATCCTTCTTTGGCCAGATCAACTTCGTGAGGAAGTTTGTGCCAGATTTCGCCCAAGTGATAAAGCCAATGTCCGAGCTACTGAAAAAGGATGCCGAATTCATATGGACTGAGGAGAGGAAAAAGGCTTTCGAAGAGATAAAAGCCAGGATAGCTCAGGCTCCTGTCCTGGTTAACCCGGACTATTCCAAGGGTTTCATTTTATACGCGGTTGGAGAGCCGGAAAGCTATGCCGCAGTTCTAACCCAAAAGGGAGATGATGGCGAAGAACGTCCTATTGCCTTCCTAAGCCAAGTTATTCAACCACATGAAGAACGGTATAATTTTATCGAGCGGCAGGTGCATGCAGTCATGAGGTCTCTGAAGAAATTCAAACACTTTGTCTCACAAAGTCGGGTCACCGTGTTTGTCATCCACCCGGACGTCAGGAATTTCATTATTCAAGGGGAACCAGGTCATAAGAGAGTTGGCTGGATTGCCAAGATTCAAGAGTTCGACATAGAAGTTCGGCCCACCAAGCTTGTCAGGGGGCGAGCCCTTTGTCAGGAATTAGCCAGAAGTGTCGCCGTAGAAGTGACCGCTTGTCAGTGGGAAGACCCTATGACGGAGGCTGACCTTGCCAATTCTTCAGAGGAATCCAGGGACTGGACCGATGACCTAGTATGGTATTTCAATACTGGGCAATACCCTGATAACCTTGATGCCTCGCAGAGGAGAAGGTTCCGGCTCAAGGCCCTAAAATTTGTACTGCGCCCCGAAGGGCTCTTTTACGCAAACATCGACGACGTTCTCTTGCGGTGCATCAAGGGAACAGAAAAGGAAAAAGTCCTCACGGAATTCCACTCCGGGATGTCGGGAGGACACCTTTCAGGAAGGCCGACGGCCTTGAAAATCATCAAAGCAGGCTATTATTGGCCCACCCTTTTCACCGATACACACGCAATCTCTCAGAAATGCGAGAAGTGCCAGAGGTTTGCTGGCCGCAGCAGGAATGCTCCAATGCCTCTTCAGCCGATTCGGGTTGAAGCACCCTTTCAGCAATGGGGCTTGGATTTCATTGGAACCATAACCCCGAATTCTTCGGCCGGCCATAAGTTCATCCTAACAGCCACAGACTATTTCACCAGATGGGCTGAAGCGATACCCACTAAGCATGCCGACCAGGAAACGGTTGTCAGTTTCCTAGAAGGTCTAATCACCCGATTCGGGGTCCCTGAAGCTATAGTGACAGACAATGGCCCAAGTTTTACAGGCACCATACTCACCGAGTTCACCTGCAGGTATGGGATTTATCATAAGATGTCTTCTAATTACTATCCGCAGGGGAACGGTCTGGCCGAGTCCACCAACAAGAACCTCATGAAGATCATAAAGAAGATGGTGGAAAGAAACAAGAGAACCTGGCACCTGCTACTAGATCGAGCACTATGGGCAGATCGGATATCAGTCAAAAAGTCTATCGGGACATCTCCATATGCCCTCGTATACAGAAAAGATGTTGTCTTACCTACTCATATCGAGATGCCCGCACTATGGATGCTAGACGATGATAGGGGCAGTTTAGACCCCCTGAATGCTAGGCTCGCTCAGCTGATACAACTTGAAGAAGAAAGAGAGAAAGCCTATGAGGCATTTATGAAGCACACAGGCTCTACCAGGAAATGGTTCTCGAAAGGGGCCACAACAAAGGTTTTCAAAGTCGGAGACCTGGTGCTCAAGTGGGACGTCTGGAAGACCAAGCCCGACAACCACGACAAATTCGATTCTTTTTGGGGAGGCCCCTTCGAGATTGCCCAGGTAAATCAGTTCAATGCCTTCGTACTAAAGGACATGGAAGGTCGCATCCTCCCAATCCCAGTTAACGACTTTCATCTGAAAGCCTACCATCACTAAGAAAGAGGTACCGAGAAGTTCCATCTGTATATATATTTTGTCTTTTTTATCATTTCAATTCGTCTTTTTCCTGCATGTAAATATCTCTTTTGTAAAGTCCCTTAGATTCTAGGCTGATGAGCCAAGAAGGTTCTGTCCCCTCTTCGGGTGAGAAAAGTTTTGAGCAAAGGAGAAATTTCCAAGTGCTGTAAAATTCCCTCCATCGCTCGCCCTCAAGGTAAAACCCGAAGGTCGCCAGCAGTTTGGAGCGATGTCAGGCGAAAAATATAAGGGCAGATGCTCTGTCAAGGCGAAAATTCCTAAGTATTGAGTTCTCCCCCCCAGTCGCTCCGGTCTGCGAAAAATTGCATCAAGACGCCACAAGGTAGAGCGCTTGGCGGCGGAAAAAGAAGGCTAGACAAGGCGTCCATTTAAAAAGGAAGGAAGTGGCAAAGTTTCCTTCAAAAATCCATCTAAGTATTCTCGGCTCAGTAGCGCTCGCCAAAGACCTTTTTCCCCCAAGGCGCAGCACTTTGCGGCGATGTAGGGTGCGGAGACCAGTTCCACCAAACGGGAGCAAGGGAGAAAAATGTTAGAAATCAAACAAGTGTGGGATTTTCCCTCTAGCGCTCATCCATGGGCGAAAAGGCCTTAAAGCGCTCCAAGCGTGGGCGATCCAGGGTAAAATCGGCAAACCAAGGCTTAGTGCTAGATAGCAAAAAATTTTCTAAGTCCCTCAATTTGCCCTCTAGCGCTCACTCAAAGCAAATTTGCCTCAAAGCGCTCTTCTTTCGAGCGATCCAGGGCAGAGTTTGACTAGCCAAAACTTAGCGCCAAAGGGATAAAATTTCTCAAAGTATAAAAGTTTCCCCAAGCGCTCGACAAAAATTCCCCCCCCCCCCGGGGAGGGGGGGGGGGGGGGCAAGCAGGGAAAAAAATTTTAAAACCCCCCGCACAAAAACCCCTTTTTTTTATTAAAAAAAAAAAAAAAACCCCCAAACAAAATCGCTCTCCAACGGCAAAAGGAACCCGAAGGCGCTCGTTTGTCGAGCGCTCTAGGGTTAAAATCATGTCCCTTGACAAAAGGGAAGAGTGGAGGCGCCCACCTTCTAGCTGGCTGACCTCGAAAATCGCACGGGGCACACTCGCCAAGAAACGTGTAATAAATGAATGCGGCTGCACGAGGTTTAAGAGGAATTGAGGTCGAAAAAGGGTATAAAGTACACTCTGCAAAGATTCGAAAGGTCTCATCTCGTAGATTTTCTGCATGGCCACCCTGAAGAAATAGAGCGACGTCCACCAACTTTGTGCGGACAATTAAAGACAGATACTTGCCATTAATTCGCGCCCAGGCCCAACTTTTCACTATAAAATCAATTGCCGCAGAATTTTTACCAGGCTAAATTCAAACTGTTTCAAGCTCCGGTAAAAAGTAAATTTAAATTTTACACCTACAAGACAACAACTAGAATTGTGAATTGCGCCATGGGGAAGAAGGGAGCTGGTGGGCAGAGTACTACAGCCAGACAAACAACTTTACAAGCGCTCGAGAGCCCTAGGGGCATGCAGAAAAAGGAAAAGGGTAAAGCGCAGTCATCTGAGGCGAAACCTAGGAGGAGAGCTCAGCCAGAGCAGCCAACGCAGCCTCCACCACCACCCCGTGACAATTGGAGTAGGCTTAGGGACGGGCCTTATTCCCAGAACATGAATGACTTGCGGAACACCATTAAAGCATGTAAGGACAGAGTTCCCAAGCCGCCACCGCTCGCTGCTGCCTACCGGTCGCGCCTATATTGGTTTCTATGTAGCCAGGTGCATCATTGCCCTGAATTGGTAGCAGTGGTGGCGGAATATTATAATCCAGACACCAGACAAATCTGTGACTATACCGGCGCGCCCCTGTTTCATATTGATCCAGAGACCATGGAGGCGGCCTTTGCACCGGGTCATCCGATAGACGGAAAGAGTGTAGCCAAGAAGGTTAACCTTAAACAACAAGCGAGTAGGTTTTCAGACACTCAGCTGATGCGAAAATTTCTGGAAGAGGAGATGTACAGGCCACCTCCGCCCCGACAATGGTCCCAGAACCCCCTGCCCTTAACCGCATTCAAAAGCCCCCATGTTTACACCATGCTAGCCTGGGTCCTGGGTTGTGGGTCGGACGCATTCGTCCAGCCACACCAAATTGCTATGGCCGAGTCTCTCCAGCACGGGGAGTTTTTCGACTGGGCTGACTATTTGGCTCGAGCAATCCATCTCGCCCTATGCGATTTAAAGGAAAAGAAGACGGGCACCTTCCGGTTTTGTTCATTCTTGGCCTGGCTCTTTTTGTTCCACTTCCACGGCAAAATGAAGTCAATCCCAGTGCAACGCGGGGATGAGCATGGTGCGCCTCGTCCGGTGTATGAATGGACCCGGGTGTTGTACAAAGAAGAATCTTATTACAAGTTCAACAAGTATTTCCTGAGCCGCGCCCTCAGCGTCGTCCAGGGTGGCTGCGCACGGGTCCCACGCGCAATGAACGAGCACTTTATAAGCGGGGAGATACCCTTCGGGGATACTTTCCGACTGACACAGGGCTTGGTGCTTAGAGTTCACGGGTTCACAGGCAAACCCTTCCTGCTACCTTATTATGCCTCGGAGTACCAATTTGCACTCGAGGCATCCCGTCAAATGGACTACACTGATGAGAAATACGGCCAAGGTAAGAAGAAAGGCCACATATTCAACTACCCAATCAGGTGGGGAGAAGTGGAGATTGGCCTCAATGGACAACATCAGTTTTTCACTGCCATACTCTCAAGTTTTGGACTGATCCAGCTGCCGCAGAGGTGGAAGTATGATCCTCTGGATATAATAAAAAAATTTAAAAATGTCTAGGAGTTTCATGTGTGCCCGAGAGAGGACCTAGTAGCCGGGCGCAATAACCCTGAAGGGCGAGACCTGGAATGGAATATAGAGGAGATGCAATCATTGCCGCCATGGCACGACTTCTATGAGATAGAGGCGGAATATGATCTTGTCAAAAATGAAAACCATAGGGCAGAGGCTCCTAATTTCAAAAAATGGCAAAAGAAGCTAAAAAGGAAAGGATGGACAGCTGGCAAGATAACAGAATGGTGGGTAATGCGCTGTCAGACAAGGAAGGAGAAGTCAGGCAAAGACATCGAAAACGACGGACAATTCTCCACACGCTACGAGGCACACTACGCCACGTGGCGGCCTATTATTTTTCGGGACATCGTGCCCAAAAGTCTTCCACGACTATATAAAGGCCAAGCCCCACCTCAACGACCACTTGTATTAGGGGAAGGTTCAAGGAGTGGTGTGGAGAAAAGTCAAGAAAAAGAAAAGGGTCAACCAGTGCCAATGGTACGACCAACTCCTGAAAAGCGGCCTGCCGAAAGGACCCCACCCCAGAAAGTTCCATCAAAAGGCGCGGCCACTGCTGCCGTTCCGCAAGCTACTTCTGAAGAGCCCGCAAAGAAAAAAACAAAAATTTCCATTGTCCACAAGGGAGTCCCTTCGAGCGTTATTCCAGAAGAAGTGCCTCTGCAAAGGAAGAAGAGAGCCGAAAAGCCCAAGGAGGTAAGAGCTACACCGACGAAGGAGCCTGCACCGCAGAGGGCTATACCCTCCGAAATAATCACCCTGAAGGACGACACTCCTTCGCACGGCGAGGACGCAGACCAGTGGGTGTCCCAGATCTTTTCCTCTCCGGCCTCCACAGGGCTCGCAGGTACGCACTCCTCTATCTTTGAAACTGCCAAGTCCAAGGTTTCGGCTCCCTCATCTTCTGCTGTTATCCGTCCCCCGCAGCCACTTCTTCGGCCGACAGAATAGCAGTCGCCCACTCCAGTTCCGTTGCAGATCCCCACATAGAACTCTAGGCCTCCGTTGATATCCTATCCCATCACCCCGCCTATGTCCATTCTTCAGAGACCCTGACTCAGGACCAGTCAGTCGTTCCCCCGCAAGAACCCTTACAATCTCCGCAACCCTCTCCCGCAGCCGATCACCCGGTCGAAACCCTAGTCCAAACCCCAGAGCGCCCATCCTCAGAAGATCCCGCGCCCCAAAAATCCGCCTCTCCTCGCCCTTTTACCGAAGAGCATACACCCTAGGGCTATAGCAGCATGGACCTCGTCAGAATCATGGACGCGCAGCCCCTAATGGCTCAGGGCGATCTCGGCTGCACCAGATGGATGAGGACCCTGAAGAAAAGGAAAGGTGAGGAGCTCGCGCAGGTCCAAAAGCGCTTCAGGATTGACCCGGATAAAATGATCACCTATAAGGAAAAACGGGTCCCCAAAGTGCCGAAGCAGAAGAAGGACATGACAAATGACGACTATGAGTACATTCCAAAGGAGAAGGATATCAGCAACCTTAACTGGGAGAACACGACAGTTGGAATCCAGGAGAAAACTGAATCTATGCTTACAAATCATTTCCAACTGCAAGGCCTGTACTATGAGCTTGAAAATGAAAAGTCCGAGTTGGAGGGAGAAGTGGCGAAGTTGAAAGCCAAGGTGAACGAAGCTCAATCCCAGAACCAACAACTACAACAGAAGTTGGAGGCGGCGGAGAAAGAAAAGGAGGAAATACAGGCCCAAAACGCCGAACTTCAGGGCCTATTACAACAAACGCAGCAGCAGTTGGAGGAGCAGGCCTCCAAGGTCAAAACGTTTACCAAGGAAGGGATAAAAGAAATGCGATTCCGTCTCCTGAGGAACTTCAAGCCCCGGGCTTCTAGGTCGCTGTTCGGCCTCCAATTTGTCCCAACTGACCCCCTTGCTCATAATTGGGCAGCTGCAAGGGCAACCTTGCATTTTTACTTTGAGAAAATTGAAAAGATTCGGAAGGCTAGGTCCACCCTGGATATGTTGGAAAAAGAGGACTTTTGCCTGGCTTCCTTCAAAACACTTCACTCACATGGCTTCCCTAGCTTCTTTGATGCTAACGAGAACGTCCTGGCCGAGGAGAAGCTGCAGTCGAAGTGGGATGCTTTTGAGGCCAATACAACGGATATTGATGCCTGGGTCGACCCGATCCAGGAGGCCCAGGTGATGCAGCTTTCAGCCAGGTTCTGTCAAATTTGCTCCTGCCTCATCGCCTTAGACCTGAAGGTTGAGAATATTGATACCCTCCAAGTTGAGATGTTCAGGTGCCTAGTGGAGGACATTGGCACCTTCAAGCCGATTCCTGAGGAGGCCTGGACCCAGGTCCAGTCTGCGGTGGATGAGATTCAAGAGCGCCTTGCCGCAGCCGATCAGGAGCAGGATGGAGAAGAAGATACACAGGGAGACCATTCTGAAGAAGGAGAGAAGGAGGAAGGTTTGGAAGAGGAACGCACCGAGGAGAGCGCAGAAGAAGAAGTCCTGCCAGGGCAAGGCCAACAACAAGATCAGGCAGGGGCCGGGGGTGACTCCGTGGCCCAATGAATGAAGGCCTGGGTCCTGGCACCGAGGCGAGCTCGATACCCCGCGAGCCGCCAAGAATGTTGCCATTTTCAAGGGGTACATCATTTTTGTTTCTTTTCTGAAAGAGCAGTCCTCCCGGGTTCAGCCCTAAGCCGCAGCAGAAGAGAGCACCTCAGAGTGAACCCGGGAGATTTTAAAAAATTATTATTTGTGGTAAATTCGTCTAAGTATTTTTCGCCCCAAAGCGCTGCATTCCAGAGCGCTTTGGGGCATTTTCGCCAGCTTTGAGCGCTTTAGGGCGTTTTCTGAAGAAAGGAAGAAAAGGAGGAAATGGGCTTTTGATTCAAAATTTTGACTAAGTATAATTCGCCCCAAAGCGCTCCAGGGCAAATTTCTCCCGTTTGAGCGCTTTGGAGCATTTCCTCGCCGGTTGGTCATGTTTGTGCGGGTTGCTCATTTTTGGTTAAGTGTTGCTTAGTGCCCCAAAGCGCTCCAGGGCACTTTTTTCCTTTTGCCGCGCTTTGGAGCAATTGTGAGGCGGTTCACGTGAGAGCAAGAGCCCCTATAATTTCTAAGTACAAAAATTGCCCCAAAGCGCTCCAGTTTGGAGTGCTCCAGGGTAAAACCCCCAAAGTCGAGCGCTTTGGGGGTTATTTTCAACACTTAGCAAGGAGGCGAAAATTCCAAGTTGGCTATGAATGCAAAAGTCGCCCTAAAGCGCTATCATTCGGCAGCGCTAAAGGGCAGATATCTCCCTCAGGAGCGCACTAGGGCAATTTTGCCTTGCTCGTTTTGGGTAACCAACCGGTCCTCAGCTTTTGCGGCAGCGCATTGTTTGAAGCAGTATAGGCGCGTTTCCCGCCCAAATTTTGCCGGTTAAGCAGCAGGTGTCCCCGGAGTAAAAGGTCAAGTTTTTTCGGGATCAGAGCCTGTTTCAGTACAGCCAAGGCCATACTCCAGTATCACGGTGGGTGACCATTGAAGACAAACAGTAGCGGGCATTTGAGGCAAAGTACCGCTACATCCACCGCATTAATGGGCCATTCCCTCCCAGCTACTAAATCTGTCCGAGACCATGCCATCATAAAGGAGAATAGTCGCAAAATCAGATACGGCCAACAAAGATAATATTTGGCCGCTTTTTGCAGTTGTTACAGGTTTGGGTATTTGTGCCCGTATTGTAATCTGGGGAGGGTTATTTGCTATAAATAGCACCATTTTATTTTGTAATGGGGGGGGGACATATTGCTAAAGAAAGCTGCTGTAACTAAGATTGTTTGCTTCAATACAATCCATACTTTGGCTCCGATTGTGCCTCTTTCTTTTATGCTGCCTTATTCGTGTCATTTCTGCATTTACTCATTTATTTTTCTGATTGCTGTCATTCTGAACTCTGGATCGCAGCATTGGCAATTATCTGAGCCTGGAATGCATGTTTAAGGATACATAGGGAAGAATTTCATAGCTGGTTTCTGTTACATGTATTGTTTTGATTGTTGTTGGTTTAGTTGCTAGTTAGTGATCGTGCTGCTTGTTCTTCCCCAAACGTTGAGTACCACCGTTTCTAACCCTTATCCATTTTATTTCTTTCCTGCACCCTTATCTCAAAACCAAAAATCACATAGGAAGCCGGCCTTCTCCGGAGATTGGCCCGGAAGGCATCCCTTCCTTCCGGCCTTTCAAGTTGTTGGGCGAATCGAGGGCGCAACGACAACAAATCCTTTCCTCATGGCAGATTTGTAACCAACAGTAGCTTCTATGAAAGGGATTGCCAGGGAATCATAATTCTGATGAATCAAATTATGTGAATCAATATTCAGGGAGACTAGCAAAGTGCAATAGCTGATAGAAAACATGGCTGCATATCAAATATCATATGGCTAAAATGTGACCATAGTGGAAAAGTCAAGTCCAAAACTCTGTGAACTCCATCAATTATAATGGCTTGAACTTATTCTCTTAATGTTTGAATTTTTAATAGATTCAAAATTTTGCTTGAGTAGTCACTATCTTATCTGAGAACCCAATAATATATGAGAATCTACCAGGTTGTGATATTTTATTATATTTTGTAAAAGGCCTAGGAGCCCATCATCGGTTTGTATGTTACTGTTTTACTGCCTTGTTTGTGGAAAAACATAAAGCTTGCCTTATTCCTAAGGGGTTCTCCCAAAAGAAGGCACTAACTATAATGAGATTTTATTATATTTCCCACTTGGACTCTAGTCATATAATACTCTCCTTTGCTGCATTTTTCAAATGGGTATCAGGAGTGCTTTATTCACAGATATTTTCAGCAGATTTTTATGCAACAACCGCCTTGTTTTATTCATGATGGACCCACCCCATTAGTTTGCAAACTCAAGAAGCCCTTGTATGGACTTAAGTAGGCACTAGATGGTATTAGAATATTCACAATTTTTTTCTTGGCTGTGGATTTTATGAGTATGATATTTATATTAAACATCATGCTGACCAGATTCTTATCTTTCTTCTTTATTTTGGTGCTTTGATTGTTATTGGGAGTTTGACCTTCATGATTTGGGATATGCAGCTATGGTCGTGGGGGTCCTTTGAGGTGATAGAGTTTTGGCTACTTTAGTATTTTCTTGGAATAGAAATTATCCAGATGTCGGTTCCCCCTTCATTGGTGCAGAAGGTTGATCCCTTCTATCCCGCTCCTTCCAAAAAGACATTGCTGGGCTCAATAGGTGCACATTTAATTCAAAGTGCCTATTAAGGTCATTCACACCTTCCATCTAGCATTGAAGGTTCTTGTTAATTGTCGGTAACAAACTGGGGCCCTAGGTCTTGACCTCAAATCTAGGTCAACACTCGACCTTATTAAGTTAAAGAGAGGGGGAGAGGACCAGGATCACTTGACTCAGTTGTCAACCTATGATAGGGAGAGGGGTGCCTCATTCACAGTATTCACAATATTCAATGTCTTATGTAGTCTTATACAAGGAGCTTTGATTTCATCCTTTGTATGCTTTGGATATTCTACAAGGGCTTGGAATGGAGAGTAAGGTGACTCATGGTTCATTTGCATTTGGAGTGAAGCTTGAATTTAAGTGTTCCTATTTATTGGTGGATGCTACAGGTCTTTGGTTGATAGTCTTCAATATTAGACTCATGCTAGACCCAACATCAACTTTGCTATTTGTCTTGTATCGAGATATATGCAACAATCTCATGGAAGTCACTAAAAGGCTACTAGCTAGATTCTATGGTACTTTAGAGCATAGTGGAGAAACTCGGACTCAACACAAACTCGACATGGGCTCGGCAAAGCCATATCGGGACTTGGACTAGGACTCGACAAAAAAAAGGGAAAAAAATGCAATTTTTCATTGGGAAAAAGTTTTTTTCATGCGTATCACAATTAATTAACATTATACAAGTTCAAAATTAATACTGTAAGTGACACAACCTTAAACTACACATGAAAGTGACAAAACACACTTCAATTAAAGAAATTTTAATGCCTTCAAAATTCAAATATTATTGTATTGCTTATGATATAAAAAGGTGCAAATTACAAAATGTGTCAAATTGCCTCAATAAGGCCACTGTCTAGTGTCTTGCAATGCCTTTGCCCTTTGCCCTAGTTGAAGCTCTAGTCCTCTCTCTTTGTGCCCTTGCTCTTGCCCGTGCCCGTCCCCGTGCCTGTGCCTCTTCCTGTGCCTTTGCCGCTAACTCCTCTGCTATACTTTCAAAATCATCTATTGAAAAGACAGGCTCTTGCTGTTGCTCCTCTAGCTCTGTAATCCATTTAGGTGATGGATCAATCTCATCTAAATCAATGGCTTCATAATTTATTCTCGTAATTTTTCTATGGTGGAGGCGAAGGTTGTAATGAACAAATACAAGTTCATTCAACTTTTGCTGTGTAAGTTCTTGCGCTTCCTTGGATTGAATATGCTCAAACATACTCCAATTGCGTTCACAACCTAAAGTGTTGCATGGTTGACATAAAACTTTCATGGCAAAGCGTTGAAGATTGGGCATATACGCACCAAAGTCCTTCCACCATAAATCTAGAAAATACCAAGAGAAAAGAAATTTAATAATTTATGTGAAACTGTAAATTGAGATTTTTTTTGAAAACAAAATCAATAATAATTCGATCCATAAGGGTTACTTGGCCTCTAAGTTGCCCTTCCTTGAATGTATTGTGGGGATGTGAAAAGGTAGCCCTCACATCTCTTATAATCTTGCAATTAATCTTGTATCAAATTATGGGTGTGTTCATCTGGCACCATCCGAGCAAGGCATTGCTGAAGGCCCCACATCACCTTGTAGTCAGCCTTGAATGAATCATCATAAAAAAATTTGGGTTACCTTGCTGCATGACATGGGCTATGGCGCTGAGAAGTCCATCGTTGGTCAATCAGTGCCCAAATGGGATTGTATTTGGGCTCAGAATAATTATAAAATGAGGCAATTGCCTCCTTGGCCCTATCCATAGCCTCATATACATATCCCATTTGTGATTTTTCTGCTCCAACAAGACGAAGAACCCTCACCAAAGGCTTTAACAACTGAAGTCAAATGAAAGATTTTAGTTATTGTTAGCAACTTAGCTATGTAAAATTTGGGTTACAATTCAAAATTTGCAAATGGAAAACTAATTTAAATAAATAAAATAAAATAAATTAAAAAACATTAGTCTTGTAGCTTGATTGCCTCATGCATAGCTATCTAGAAGGCCTCCTTTAAGACATAATTGTACACGTTTTGACCCTCACTGGAGAATCGATATCTGGTAGCGTCTACAATCTACTTCTTGCTCACAAACATCATCTTCAATGTCCCCTTTGCATCAAAGAGGCTTTGCAATGTAATGAAGTTTGTGGTGAACCTTGTAACTCCAGGCCGCACAAGCTCCCTCCCATTAGTGAATTTCCTCATTAGCTAGAGGACCCACTCATGGTTGTAGATGAATTTGGTAATACATTGGTCTTCTTTACAACCTCAGACATCCAAGGTAATTTCCCAATGTCTTTGAGAAGCGAATCGAGACAATGGGCTACACATGGTGTCCAAAAAATGGTGGGGAATCTCTACTCCAAAATCCTATGAGCTGTTGTGTTGTTCATGATAACTTGGACAACATTCTTCTCCCCTACTTAACACAACCTTCTCCAGCAACCTAGCAAGCATTTTGACACTCTTAACTTGTGCCGATGCATCCATTGACTTGAGGAACCTAATTCCTCCTATAGAAGCAACCAAAAAATTAATCATTGTTCGATTCATCCCATCAATCCACCCATCGGACATGATTGTGCAACCTTTTCCTCCATAGCGTGCGTTGCTCTTCAACCAAGAGTAAATTATCCTCCACGAATTCTTGAAGGAGAGGGCCCCTAAAATCATCATAAGTTGGCCAGCTTAATCCTTGGTCGCAAACTGTGAGGGCATCAACCATTCACCACCAATATGGAGGCCTCGCCATATTGAAGGGAATGATGGAAAAATACCAAAAAACTTGCAAAAGCCTTCCTTGCGGCCTTGCACCTCTCCTCATTCCATGCAGTCATACCCTCAAGTGCGGGTTGTGATCCTAGCATGAAACATTCCACCAAAAATGTCTCCTTTGTCCCACTCCTCATGTTTGCCACAGATGGACTTGATCCACTCCGACACTATTGAAAGTGGCTAAAGGTGTTCTTCGTTCGAGAAAGAATACCCTTTGTATGAGTTTGAGTAGGATTAGCCATGTCATTGCTTGTTCTTCGTTTTAGTTCTTTCTTCTTACTATAGTCTGTTAGGAGGGCATTGCATTCCCTCACAACCTCAGGCTCCTCCTTTGGACATGGCTTGACATCATGGCCAGATAGCCTTGCCAAGTGGTATTTGAAGCAGTTTATGCTTCCAAGAATTTTTTCCCCACAAAAAATACAGTACACCTCCCCTTTCTTTGCTCCATCCTTTGCATACTTCCATGCTGGGCCTCTTTTTCCCGTCATTTTATTTCAATGTGGCTGCACATGGAAACAATATGCAAGTAGTTAGAAACTTCAAACAAGAAAAAGAAGCCCTAGGGTTTAAGCATTGATAGCTGAAACTTTGTTCTTTTAACCTCAAATGTAACAGTTGGGTGGCTGTTAGATTCTTTAAAACCAAGGAAAGTTTGGATTTAGGATTCAAATAAGTGTTTTTGTTGGTCTTATTTCACCTTATCTCTGCTCTCTCTGCAAGTGCGAACAGCAAAAATGAGGGCAGTTTGGAAAAAAACAATTTATGCCGTTTTCCTGTTACTATGCCACGCCAGCCAAGTTTTTTTTTTTTTTTGGTGGACTCTGCAAGTTTTTTATACTTGCAAGTACAAAAAAAAGTCGCCAGTAAAAAAAAATTTGCTGAGCTTAGAAAAACTTGTCAAATCGAGCCCGAAAAATTTCCTAACTATGCTTTAGAGGCACCCTTCACATTGTTATCCACTACATTAGTAGTGATCTTCTTTTGTCATGGGGGTGCTCACATGCAGAATGGGAAGGTAATTGTGATGATTGCAAATCCACTTTTGGCTATGTGTTCTCTTTGGGATCTGATCTTGTTTCTTGGTATATTAAGAAACAACATTCTATCTATCTCCACGAAAGCAGAATATTGTAGTGCCATGATTGTCAAGAAACCTCTTGAGTGGATGCCAATTCTTCTTGGTCAGTTGGGTTTCTATCAAAAAGGCCCAGATAATTTATATTGTGATAATTAGAGTACTGCCTAGTTGGTTCTTTATCCAATGGGTCCTCGATGAATGAAGCACATTGATATAGATATATATATATATCTTGCATCATAGGGACAACTTGTGCATACATATGTGCCTTTTGGAGATTAGCTTGCCAATATCTTCACCAAGGATATGTTGGAGGTCATCTTCGCTAGGCTTTGTAATCAGCATGGCATGCGAGAGTTGCCATTAGGGGTATGTCTCATTCAAATTAAGAGGGGATGTTGAAGTTGTGTAATATTCCCTGTGACCATTGCCGACATGTGTGATATTTTATTATTTTTTGTAAAAGGTCTGTGGGTTCATCATCACTGTGTATCGATCATTAATGAATTAATAATATGTTTGCATGTGACATTATTGGGATCCATGAAACGATGTGGACTGTACAAGTACCTCCACTCACGAATCTTTGCATCACAATGTACTATTCCTCCTTTTTCGTATTTAGTAAATTATTGATGTATATTGACACTGCCCCATATGTCTTGTGTTCTCTTGTGTGTGAGATTGCTGTTATTACTTTTCAGTGAATCTTGGTGTTGAGCTGGTTCTGTTTGATTCTCTCATGGTTACACTATGAAATTTCAAATTCTTTAAATGTGCTAGTAGTTAGGCTACAGGATACTGATAACATGGAATGGACTCTGATGGATTGCCACGCCGATGAAATAAATGTTGAAAGTTAATATTTGGGCCTGACCAAAGTGCATGGACAATTGAAAGCTTAGATGTTGATTGATTATCATACTTTCAAACCACTCTTGAAAAGCTAATCAAGTACTTGGTGAGTCACTTCAATTTGCAATCTTTCTTTCATTTGCTGTGAAATTAGGGTCTCCATGGATCTAAATGAGGTGTTGTTGAAGTGATGCTAAAAGAGGGATGTGGCAGCCTGCATGTTCTTTCAGTGGTCTGGTTGAGAGTTGGGAATCAGGAACAATCTATGCTTGGACTTTGCTTGTTGATATTCTAGGTAATGAAAACGTTTGATAGTATGTGGAAAGCATTTGGGTCCATGAAGAGTAAAGTGTATTCTATGCTGCCAAGCCTTTGCTTCTATTTTTACTCATGCTGTGGCAGAGGAGGTGGACAAGTTGATAACGATTTTCATGACCCACAGGATAAGGCTTTGAAGTTTTTGCTTATTTGCAAGTAGAATGAGATTGTTACCTATGTGGCAAAGCAATGCAGAAAATAGATTATTACATTATAATCCTTTATTGAATTGGTAAACTTTGCAGCAAGGAAGGTGAACCTTTCATCTTAAAATAATGGATATATGTCCACCACCCACTCGACACCTTGTTGCACCATAAGCTCCTTCATAATTTTCATTATCGATATTTTTAAGTTTGCATGGTTGATGAGCAAATCCATTTTCTGTCTTGATAGACTTTTATTTAATATATAGGTCATGGTTCTAAAGATAAGAGCTAATTAGAGATGTAAAATAACATATAGATACTTATATCATATGCATGTATGCATGCCATGTCCTCCAGGAAATTGTTACCTCCACCAATTCCAGAAGAAATTGGGCAGTGTTACTGAATACATATTTCATCTGCTTCCTATTTATATCTACTAAAAGTAGGTTATTTAAAAGAATGTGCTGTTGCTGTTGTAGTGTGGTTATCAAGTGCCTAAATCGTTAAATATTGTCAAATCAATTTTACACTTATGGAGGGCTAAAATTTCATTTTTCCGAATTTGAACATAGCATCTGAAAATGCAAGCAGGTGAGGAGTAAAAATCTACCTGGACGACTTTTTCTTCATAGACATTGGCTTCTTATTACTCAAAAGCTTAAGATATCAAACTTTAATACCCTAGGCACTTAGTAGTGTCAATATAGTATTTGTTTTCTGTATTTTTGTTTTTTGCTTGCAAAAATCTAATATCAGTTTGAATTGCAGGGGAATCTTCTTATTTTCTTATGGGAGGTGTGTTGAAGAGTTTATCTGAAATGCAAAATCTGTCAGATGAAAACCTAACATGCAGAAAGCAGGTAGTTAGAATTTCTGGCCTAGCAGTCTTAGTGATATTTCCCTGATGACTGTGTCTGATTTTGCACGTTACAATTAATGTAATTTTAAATTATGGAGGCTGAATTATGCATCAAAGTACTTTGATGCATTTTAAGGTTGATGTAAATTACAATTTAAGTCATCTTGTATGCTTTGGTTCTATGATCTATATGTCAATATGCACTCTGCTGTTATATGTTTAGTATGGTTCTTTGTAATTCACAAGTATAATTAGAAATCCAATCACTTTATCATGGTTGTCCAATTTGCCTTCATCAGGTCATCTATGAAAGGGTTTGCTATTTTTCAAAAACCTGTTAGATGAAAACCTAGCATGCAGGAAGCAGGTAGTTAGAAATTCTGGCCTAGCAGTATTAGTTATATTTACCTGATGATTGTGTCTGATTTTTCACATTACAATTAATGTAATGCTAAACTATCAAGGCTGAATTGCACGTCCAAGTGCCTTGAAACATTTTAAGGTTGATGTAAAATTTAGTCATAAGTCGATATGCATTCTGCTATTATATGTTGAGTATGGTTATTTGTAATTCACAAGTATTATTAGGAATCCAATCACCTTAGCATGGTCGTCTAATTCGCCTTCATCAAGTCACCTATACAAGGGTTTGCCATTTTTCAAAAAAAAAAAAAAATAGTTTAGCTCTATTTACAAGTACAGTGCCTCGAAAATTAAAACAAAGTTATTCTGGAATATTTGTATGATATGATGCACTCAAGGTCTTAAGATTTTTATGTGTGCAAGTACCAAATATCAAAGTGAATTTAGAAAATATATATATTAAGTCATGTAGTTAAGGACTTGTTATTGTTTGCCTTTTGGGATTTTTGGTTCTCTCACAAGTAACATCTTGGCAATTCTGCAGTTGCACAAATGTGTTGGCTCAGCTGTTGCTGCAATGGGTCCCGAAAGGTTTTTGCAGATTTTGCCTCTTAATTTAGATTGTGAAGATTTGTCCCAGTCCAACATATGGTTGGTTCCCATTGTAAAGCAACACACTATTGGAGCTAGTCTGAAATTCTTTGCAGAGCACATTCTCAGTTTAGCAAGAAGACTGCATGAGAAGTCCATAATGGTATACATCAATGTTTCCTTAAAAATTCTCATTTGAGGTTGCTTTATTGTATTTTAATATGCACTTTGTTTTGCAGCTCGAAACAGAGGGACGCCCAGTTGCTTCACGTAATATGCAAGCTTGTGTTTACTCTCTGTGGGCATTATTACCATCATTTTGCAACTACCCAATGGATATGGCTCAGAATTTTCGGTTCCTTGCAAAGACATTGGGTGATGCACTCTACAAAGAGCCAGATCTACGAGGCATAATTTGTTCAAGCTTGCAGGTTTTATTTGTATCCCATGTGTATTTTGATCAAATTGATAATCCTCTTTAAAGGTAGCAAGCAACTTTATGCCAATGGTTAATTCTATTAATTTAACATACGTTGTGTTATTGTTTTCCAGATCCTTGTACAACAAAACAAAAGGGTTCAGGAAGAAAGCCTAGATTGCTTAAAAAGTGTTGAAGATGCCAAGAATATGGAAATTACCATCGCTGAGCAAAGGGCCAAGTCACAATACACTTTACAAGTTGCAACTGAGAATATGAATGTTTTGACCTCATATTCACACAATTTCCTTTCAATTTTGTTTAAAATCTTCATCTCATCTTCACCAGAAAAACGTGGATATTTGCAGGTTTGTTTGAATGGCATCTATTTTGGTATTTCTGAGAATATGAATGGCAAGAATTTTGTGAATTTTTTGTTGATTTATTAAATGAAATTAACCAGGGAATAACCAGGGAAGTGTCTTTTTAAGCCCTCTTTTTCTTTATCATTTATGGAGAAGTCAAAAACTTAGTCTTAACTTGATTTTCCTAGTCCTAATCATGTTCTTTTAAAATAAATTTTCCCAGCATGTGATAGAGAAGGATTGTGTTCTTGATCCTGTTAGACTTCATATTCATGTATGCTGAAATATTCAAAGATATGATAAAAGCATGTGATAAACTATGTTTAAAAGAGCTATGTGTAACATTTATCTATTTTATCAAATGGCATTAGTTCAACCGGTTATATTCTTGAACTTTCAAAGGAGGAGACCCAGGTTCGAATCTTGCTAGTTGATACATGCATAATTGTTAAACTGTTATAATACCACTATGTGGTCATGATGTAATACAGGTGGGACTCATCTCAATCCCATATAACCAATTAAAAAAACCGTGCATTTTGTGTTTGTTGGCTGTTGCGTCTCTTACGTTTTGTGGCGTTTTGTTACATTGTCTCGGACGTTGACTTTTAAAGTTAGATTGCTTACGATTTGGGTTTTTTGATATTATTTTCTCTTATGTGCACAAGAGGCGATAGAAGTTAGACAATTGAATGATGATCTAGCTACATCACATGTCTCCTATTATAGTCTAGCAAAGTAACAAACCTAATCCTAACCTAGGAACCTCTTTTGCTCAAGGGTTGACTATCTTAACCTAGGAACCCAAGCCAACAAAATAAAGATAGCCGATGTGGCTACATCAGGGCCATTACATGGCCCCCCCCCTCAAAAAGCTGTCTTTAAAGCTGGAAATTTTTGGAGAGTGGTTGTTGGTTCCCACATTGCATCCTCATGAGGAAGATCTTGCCATTTGATGAGTGGCTCGTGCACCTAGTGAGATCATAGATTACAAATTTGACTGTAGCACTAGTCTCGGCTTCTGGTCAACTTGTCCTTCATCCAATTATGGAAGCTTCATTTGGGACTGCACCTTTTTACTAAGCACTTGCTTAAGACAAGAAACATGAAAAATAGGGTGTATTTTGGAGGTAGGAGGAAGCTCCAATTGATATGCCACATCCCCTATTTGATGAATCACCTTGTATGGACCATAGAATTTGGGTGCAAGCTTTTGGCTGGATTTTGTCTTCAATGAAAACTGCTTATTTGGATGAAGCCGCCAAAAGACCATATCACCCACGTCAAAATGTTGTTTAGAGCGGTGTAAGTCTGTTGTTGCTTCATACTATTCCAGGCCTGACAAAATATTGTCCTTGAGGAGCTGGAGGATAGTCTGACGCTGTTGATAGAAATCATCCACTTGAGCCCCTTGGAAAGAACTCAAAAGGTAGTTTGTCAATTATGGGGGTTGCTGCCCATACAAAGCCTCAAATGGGGGGGTTTCTGCCCATACAAAGCCTCAAATGGGGACATCTTAGTGGAAAGATGATGAGAAGTATTGTTCTACCCAATTGGTATGCCACATCCCCTATTTGACAAATCACCTTGTATGGGGCATAGAATTGGGGTGCAAGCTTTTGGCTGGATTTTGTCTTCAATGAAAACTGCTTATATGGATGAAGCCACCAAAAGACCATATCACCCACCTCAAAATGTTGTTTAGAGCGGTGAGCCCCTTGGAAGGAACTCAAAAGGTAGTTTGTCAATTATGGGGGTTTCTGCCCATACAAAGCCTCAAATGGGGACATCTTAGTGGAAAGATGATGAGAAGTATTGTTCTACCCAATTGGTATGCCACATCCCCTATTTGACAAATCACCTTGTATGGACCATAGAATTGGGGTGCAAGCTTTTGGTTGGATTTTGTCTTAAATGAAAACTGCTTATATGGATGAAGCCGCCAAAAGACCATATCACCCACCTCAAAATGTTGTTTAGAGCGGTGTAAGTCTGTTTTTGCTTCATACTATTTCAGGCTTGACAAAATACTGTCCTTGAGGAGCCAGAGGATAGTTTGACGTTGTTGATAGAAATCATCCACTTAAGCCCCTTGGAAAGAACTCAAAAGGTAGTTTGTCAATAATGGGGGTTTTTGCCCATACAAAGCCTCAAATGGGGACATCTTAGTGGAAAGATGATAAGAAGTATTGTACCACCATTCTACTAATAGAAGCCATTTAACCCATTGATATTGCTTATCTTGGGCAAAGCATCTCAGATATGTACCTAGGCACTTGTTCATAATTTCTGTTTGGCCATCCGATTGAGGGTGATAGGAAGAGCTCATATTAAGTTGAGTGCCATTGAGAGTGAACAACTCCTTCCAAAAGTTGCTAGTGAAAATAGGATCATGATCATAGACAATAGACTTGGGCATACCATGTAGTTTGAAAACAGAATCAAGGAATACCTTGGCCACCTTGTTGGCGGTGAATGGATGCTGCAAGGCACAAAAATGGGCATACTTGGAAAGGTGATCCACCACCACAAAAATCACTGTTTTGCCCTTTGACTTGGGAAGACCTTCATTGAAGTTCATGGAAATGTGTTCCCATCGACAATCTAGAATAGGAAGGGGTTGCAACAATCCCAAAGGCCTAATTTTTTGCCCTTACTCCTATGGCACATTTCACATTCTGCCACAAGTTGTTTGACATCAACTTTCAGTCCTTTCTAAGAAAAAGATTGCTTAACCCGTTGATAGGTTTTAAGAAATCCAAAATGTCTTGCCAAGGGAGAAGCATGTAATTCCTAAAGGATGTTGTTCTTGACCTAGGAAGACTGAATGAGATAAATGCGGTCCTTTTTCCGTAGAATCCCATCAAGACCAAGAGAAAAATGGATTGTATGGGTTACTAGCCTCAACATCATGAATCAAACGAACAGTGTCATGATTTGATAGCCATTCATCTCAAAGCTGAGTGATCCAAAGGGGAAGGGGGCTGGATATAGCTTGGACAATTATAAAATCTTCATACTTGTGAGAAAGGGCATTTGCAACCACATTCTCCTTCTCTTTCTTATATTCAATCACAAAGTCATAGCCCAAAAAGCTTTGTCAACCATTTGTTTTGTTTTGCACAAGAGAGATATTATTCCAAGAAGTGCTTGAGATTGCTATGATTAGTTTTGATAATAAAATGTCGGCCCAGCAAGTAAGGCTTCCATTTGTCCACCGCATGCAAGATGGCTAACATCTCCTTCTCATAAGTAGAACAACCCAAATTCTTGTTGGAGAGTTGTTTGCTTTCAAAAGCCAGGGGATGACCTTCTTGCATCAAAACAACATTGATACCCATTCTAGAAGCATCACATTCAATGACAAAAGGCTTGTTGAAGTCCGGAGTAGCTAGAATAGGAGTGGTGCACATAGCCTCCTTCAAGGCATTGAAGGCTCTTGTAGCCTCATCAGACCAGACAAAGGCATCCTTCTTGGTGAGAGCCATCAGGGGAGTTGCAATCTTCCCATAATTCTTGAAAAATTTCCTGTAATACCCAATGAGACCTAAAAAACCCCTAAGACTCTTAAAGGATTTAGAGTCTTGGCTAATCTTTCATGGCCTTGATCTTATTAGGGTCCACCTTGACACCTTCATGAGACACTATGTGACCAAGATACTCTACTTCAAACACACCAAAGGAACATTTGGACCTTTTGACATATAACTATTCTCGATTCAAAAGTTGGAACACCTTGTTCAACATGATGCAAATGGACTTCTCCCAAGACTTACTATAGACTAAGATGTCATCAAAAAATACCAATACAAATTTTGAAGGAGAGAATAGAAGACATAATTCATTAAACTCTGGAAAGTGTAAGGAGGCATTTGTAAGATCAAAAGGCATGACCAAAAACTCATAATGATCCTCATAAGTATGAAATACAATTTTTGGAATATCCTT
Organism: Wollemia nobilis; assembly: GCA_028583015.1. Lineage (NCBI taxonomy): Eukaryota > Viridiplantae > Streptophyta > Pinopsida > Araucariales > Araucariaceae > Wollemia > Wollemia nobilis. Next base: position 4,804,456 of record JAQPPZ010002554.1, read on the forward strand.
CTTGATGAAACCTAGAACGCAAGTCTAGCTTGGTAAAAAAATTGCACTATGCAATTCATCCAATAAATCATCAATAACAAGAATAGGAACTTATCTTTGATAGTGATCTTGTTGAGTGGTTTGAAATTTGGACACATTTGCCAAGAATTGTCCTTGCATTTGACCATGATTACCAGGGACGAATAAGGATTGGTACTAGGGCAAATAATACCTTGCTCCAACATCTCTTGAACCAACTTCTCAATTTCTATCTTTTGAGGCTGGGGATAGCGATAAGGATGAACATTGGGTGGCTGACTTCTTGGAATAAGGTGAATAGCATGATCATGTGCCCACTTGGGAGGAAGACCCTTGGGTTCTTCAAAGACCTGAGCATATTTGTCGAGAAGAGACTGCATTTCGGAAGGGAGAGCAGGAGGTGACTACTTAGAGGCCATGACTTCCATGCAACAAATCTGGGCGAAGATACCCTTGCTGCCCTTCTTCAACATTTTTTCCATTTGGTGGGAGTTGATGACCTTGGAAGGTGGGGGTTGCAAACCCTGGAGATGGATGACCTTGCCATTTTTTGTCCATTATACATACAATTGTTGTAGGTTCAAAGTAACATCCCCCAATTGAGACAACCATTGAGCTTTGAGGATAACATTTACACTATCCAAATCCATCACATATAGGCTATTGATCCAAGTGTAGGTACTCATCTAGATGTGGACATTAGCAATGCGACCCACACATTGAACCTTACCACCATTGGCAATCAACACATTGAATTTGTTATTGTAAGTGTATAAATGGATGACCTAACTTCAAAAAGGCAATGACACCATAATGTAGAAAAGGATGACAAAACTTCGAATAGGCAACGACGCTAGAATGTAGAAATGGAATATAAAATACTACAACACAATTCCATTACCACTTAAATGAACAAATTATACAATGTGAATAACTTACAATTACAATGTATATATTGCACACACAAATATATCAGACTGCCTGACACAACAGTTCAGACGGTTGGACAAAGCATTTGGACTACTGGACACAACAGTTTAGACGGTTGCACAAAGCATTTGGACGACTGGACACAACAGTTTAGACGGTTGGACAAAGCATTGGACACAACAGTTTAGATGACCCGACACATCATTTAGGTAATCATGGCAAAGCAGTTCAGATGGTTCGACACAAGTATCTCACGAATACATGTTTGGTTACACCCAACTTCTACTACCACGTGCAATGCCAACATACAACACCCACCTTCGATACAAACCCTCAATACCATGCCAACCTCTCCTTCCATGCTAACAATATGATTGAATGACGGAAGGGTCTTATTTAGACAACTAAGAAGGTAGTTGTATCCTCCAACTTACTAACTACCCAACACCTCAGCATTTTCTTAAATGGCATTTGACATGCATTTACATTTCATTTCATGACTCACTTTATGACTTATCCGTACATAACCAATGCTTCACTTAACATTGCATATTGTCACATACAATATTACATCACGACTTTATATCATCAAATATAGCAAAACTATGTCAAAATTCTTAATGTGCACGTAGTTGACTTCCAATGCACTTATTCAATTTGCCTGCCTATAGTTAGCGTTCTTGTATAACCGAGGGCCTTGACCATATCACAACTGATGAAATTGTGAGTGCAACTAGAAAAATAGTGACTCGTTGTCTTTTGATGAAGCCTTATACCTTGATAGTGTGAAGGGCTTGCATTCCCATGAGGGAAAATGTTGAGAGACCTATAGCACCTGTAGCTTGTTCAAGCTTGCCAGGTTCTACAGGTTCCTCCTAATGAGGTGATGTGGGGACCTCCTCTTCCAAATCTTCATCCTTCGCTTCCATGTGGAAATTACATCACTCATCACATGCCTAATCTCGAGATGTCATGATTGACATTTAAAATAGAAGTAACCTTGTGGATGATCCTCATTGTGGTTATTGGAGTAAGTCCTATGGGGATTGAAATCGTGTTGTGGCTGAAATATAGGCAATTGGAGCTTCTTCGCAGCTGCTTGGGCCACATGCTTGCATCTTAGAGGGCGTATGGATTGTGCATATCTACTTGTCGTATTTTGTCCTTGAGGTTGTGCTTGAATGCAGAAACCACTGTTGTGGGATCTAGATGATATCTGTATGTGAGGAGGCTAATGAATTATGTGTGGAACTGATCCACAGTTTGTCTTTGTTTGGTCTAAATCAACCTGACTACATAAAGGGTAGAATGACCTTTATTGAAATTCATCAAGAACATCTTAAATTTTGTCCAGTAAAGATGACATCCTTGACGTTGTAGTCCTCAAAGTGCCAATGATGAGCTTGGGTACCTAGCTTAGAGGCAATGAGACTAAGCTTGTCATATTTAGGAACTTTGTGCAAGCGTATTAAGCAATCTATTTTGGAAATCCATCCTTGAGGGTCTTCACCATCAAAAGTTGATATATCAATTTGAGGAACTGAAACATCATGAGGCCTGTCAAGCAGATAGGCAACACCATCGGCTATGGAATCCAAAATAGGAGGAAAATCCCAATCATCATCACCGGTTGTCTGCTAGAAGTGCCTTGGATTTTGCCCGAAAGTCATCCTTTGGAAGTGCCTTGGATCCTAACATTAGAAATGCTTGACAAGCATTGGGTCATCTTCGAGAATCTCAAATCCCTTTGCCAATGTTGATTTTGCTCAAGAAAGACCTATTGGAATTTGCGTTCCAATGCCTCCTTTGTTTGTGAGCCTCTCTATGCATGTGAGAGACTCAGAGCAAGAGGTTTGACCCGCCTCGATCTGATCAATCCTTTCATGCACCATTTCTTTCCATTGATTGAAGGTACTGATGAATCTATGGTTTAAGGCTGAGGAAGGAGTGAACGAGTTGGGATGTTTTGCAGGAGAGATGGAAGAGGAACTCATGGAGCCGATGGCTGAGTGGACAATAGGCTCAAATTTGTTGATGTCTTCTAGGACGTTGTGGTGCTTGCCTTGATTTGTTGGATGACGCTTCTTTCGACTCATACTATCATTATTAGTGAGATTTGTTCTTTGAAGGTGCTCGTTTATCCTTTGAAGGAAAATTAGTGAGATTTGTTCTTTAATGGAAAATTTGTCCAATTTTACATTTTAGGAAGTCTTGTCATACAGCTGGGCCCTTAAAACTTTGATGGTCAACTAAATCTTTGTTAATGCTCTTCTTGCTTCCATTTTGTCTTCAGCTGCACAACACTAGCCCTTGGTGACAGGTGGAGAAGAAAAATGGAAAACTAGAAGAGAATTTGGTGATGTTGAAATAATGTAAAAATTGTAGAAAACTTTCTACTCTAAATTTTTTGATTTGCTTATGATACCTGGCTCTTGGGTGATGGGCCAAAGGGAATTTCTCCATGCATTGATAACATGTAAAGATGGACAACTTTGTTTCCCCCTCCAACATATTCTGTAAAGGAAACAACTTTACAATGTTCAGAGGAAAAATTGTAAAATTGGACAAATTTTTCTTTAAAGAACAAATCTCACTAATAGTGATCTGTACTAATTTGTTTTTCGTCTATCTAGATGCAAAAATACATCTGTACTCCACATAATATATATCTCTGTTACGAAAATTGGCAAAAAATCTCCAAAATCATGAGTTAATCGCGAGTCATTCGCAAAACGAGTGACTTGGCAACTTATCGCGAGTCCGGCTCAAAAAATCGGCTGCAGCTGCGCGGGTAGAGGCTGCGGCCGATAAATAGAAAAAAGCAAAATTTATTATAAGCAATAAATTTTCAGACATTAAAACAGCTTCCAGAATGTTGCTACCTTATCTAAGCTTGCTAGCCAATAAAACAGCTTCCAGAATGTTGCTGAGGAGCAAAATTTAGTTCAGACATTGATGGTTACAGTGGTTTTGCCGTTGATGGATATAAATCATCTTAATACTACTCTTATAAAGTTCATATATAGTTATATTTGCACATATCCTTTTGAAAATTGTGCATGCTTTGTGATGGTCTTTTGAATTCACCTTTGTCCATAGTGGTTCTTTTTTAATTTAAAGGACATAATAGAAAAAGTCAACCTTTACGTACTTTCCTTTTCTACAGAGCAAATTTTCCTAAATCGCTCTGATCTTTTTCTTCGTCCTCTTTACATCCCTTTTCTATAGAGAAAACTTCCTATCTTTCTTGGATTTTCCAAAAATCAACCTTCCTAAATCACGCCCCCAATACGTGTATGTTATTTTGTGCATGCATGCTTGCTTTTTCAATGCATGTATGCATTTTATATTGCACGTTTGCTTTTCCAGCGCATGGATGCATTTTACATTGCACGCATGCTTTTTCTATTGTGCATGCATGCATGATATGTTCACACCATTTCAGACACTGAACTAAACAAAAAAAATGACTAAAAATTCCAAGATCTACTGGTCATGATGGTCGGGCCTTCTTTTGTTGCATCACTATGCCGTCTATTTGGGACTGTAACCCCACAGCAACCTCTACCAGTGCTTGCTTGAGCTGATCATATTTTGTAGGTCTCCCTCTTTTCCTTGTTCCATCACCTATGTTCTTGATACCTAGGCAGGGAGATGACCTTTGATTCTTTCCGGCAAAAGATCCCTCTTTCTTTACCTGGGGGGTCAGTTTACTTATATCTGTAACTATAATGACTGTTCCTTAGTCAAAGCCTCTTTCACTTCCTGGCTCATATCCATATCCATATCCTCATCTGCCTTGCTGTCCCCAAGAATTTCTTCTATGTTTTTCTTGTGAGCATATTCTTCCTTCAGAGGGTTCTCTTCCTTGTCATCTTTATTGTCTACATTTTCTGTCTTTGAAACCTTTATCTCCTCTGAGGAGACGAGTTTTTGAAATTTATTGTCCTTTGGGAGTTCACTAGTTGGGGTTTTCCCCCTATTTTCGCTCTAAATTTATTCCTTTACTTTGGTGACTGAAAATCTGAGTTCTCTCTGTTCTTGAGTCTTCAGTCTGGAATTTCATTGGAGTCTTGTGGCAGTCTTGGATCAGGTGACCATGTTTATGACAAAACTGGTATCTAAACAATAATTTTTATAATCCATTTGTTGTGCCCATGTTAAACCATTCATATCCAGGGTAACTGATTTCGGAAGGGGCTTGCTCAGACAAATCCGTGCAAAATTTCCCATTGTCTTTGCATATGTGATTTATACTTATCAATGTAAGATCTGCTAAAGTCACCTATAGATTCGAATACATATTTGTTCCAATATTCTTGGTGCATTGGCTTACTGGAACCTTGGTGGGCAATTCTTTTGCTAGCCTAAACCCTGTGTACCAGAACTTCATGATTAACCTGGCCCTCTGCAAGAACAAAGGTCCACCCTGAAAGATTGTGTCTCTATCTTCCCCATTTGCAAATGTTACAATGAAATATTCTCTAGGGCATATGGTTATCTCATAAGTCCCTTCTGTGATCCATTTTCTGGCTGCCCACTCTTTTAAGTCCCTTAATGAAAGTTGGGCACCAAGAAAACAGCAAATGAGAGCAGTTCTTTCCCGTCTATCAATGTCTCCAGCTAGTTTCTCTTTATCCAACTTCAACACTGGTTTACCCTTCATTGCAGCCATGCATTTTGAGTTTCTAAACAGTGGATTCGTGGAGATCTGTTCCTGTCTAATCTTCGAGGTTTTGCCTTGTTGAAACAAGGTATTTTTCTGCCTTTTCTTTAACAAAGCATCTCAGACTCACAGATATGAGGGGACCAAATGGCCCCCTTATGATCTTTGAATTACAATCAAATTACAGAACAAGAACAAACTAATCTAATACAAAGAGTACCTTGGATTGGTCCAGAAGATTGCTTGACACAGTGATTCTTGAGAACCAAACCCTAGCAGAGCTCCATTCTACTCTCCTCCCAGTTTCTTAATTTTTTTTACCATAGTGATTGTTCTTGTTTAAGGCCTCTATCATGTTTATGAGTTGTGTTTTGTGGGTATATTATTGATTGCATAGGCCATCTACTCAAAGTCAAAATAGTGAATGGGCCACTTTGAATGTGGAACCAGATGCAAACAAGAATTTTTCATAAAATAGAAAGCACATTAATGTTTACCTCTATAAAGTAAGGCCTAACAACATATCGGAAGTGTCCAGAGATTTAAGAGACACATCTTTTAAGAATCAGCATGAACTAAGAGCTGAACTTATTTTAACGAGTTTGTGATAGTAGCACGAAATATTGCCTTGCTAGAGACCCCTTCACACATAAGCACTTCTGAATGTAAGTTTAAATGCTTTAAGAAGCTATGGTTGTCAACTGTGGAAAGTGAATTGGAGTTGCATGAATAAAATGTGTCTCAGTTGTATAGTACATATGTGGGTGAAAGACAAACCCTTAACGGTGTCGGATACTTGGAATCTTTACATATGTGCTTGCATTAGTGTTTTTGTCATTGTTTGTTTCACGTCTCATGGACATTCAGCTCACATTACTTCTTTGGTGGCAGGCTGCCATAGCAGACATAGCGTCCGTATCTGATAAGGCTGTAATCAAAGAATTTTTTATCACTGCAATGCAAAAGCTTCTCAAAGTAACACAAGAAGCAGGTAAATCTGTGCAAGCAAGAAGTTCAACTTTCATGTTGATAGATGGTTCGAATAGTGTGGAGAACCCCAACACAAGAAGGTAATGCTTTTTGTTACCAAGAATAATTATATTCCATTACACATTGACTTAATGCCATGTGCATTTGGCATCTCCCACATATGCATTGATTATGATTTTCTTCAGTTTAACATCCAGTAAAGCGGCCTTAAAGTATCAGTGAAGAGACTAGTATATATTTGCATTGATCCTCCTAATGAATGCAGGGCTCAACTCTTGGATCTTGCACTGTCTCTTCTGAAAGGTCTAGATGCTGAATCTGTTAATATGCTGTTCTTTGCCACAAAGCCGGCTTTGGAGGTTTGACATCTGGAATTTCTTTTTAAATTCTTTTTTTCTTTGGAAAGTCCTCTAAAAGGGAGACAGATAGTAGCTTATAATGCGTTGTTCTTGAATTTAGGATGGCGATGGACTGGTCCAGAAAAAAGCGTACAAGGTTCTTGCAAGCATTCTGAAGGTATGGTTGTTCTAACATTCTTGCAGTAATTTCTCTTATGAGATTATATGAAGCCATTGAAGTAAATATATCTTGTTCATTACATTCTTTAATTGAACCGTATTTTGTTTTTATGGAATTATAATATTGACAGCTTTGAATTTTTCTCAATTGTAATTTTACTTGATAGGAGCACACAGATTTCCTTGCAAGCAAGTCTGATGAGATATTTGATCTTCTTCTCACAACAATGCCATCCTGCCACTTTTCTGCCAAGAGGCATCGTCTTGATTGCTTGCTCTACTTGATCATTCATATTTCTACGGTTGGTTTTTGCTGAATCTTCTTCTGTAGGTTATGAGCGTTTTAAGTATTGAAAATGACTTATTGAAAGTTTGGAGTGTTGCTAATTTTCTAGCAATATTTTTTGCAAGAGCCTTGTTTTTATAATTGTCCGCATATGTTATGTCTGATCTGGAACACAGACAGGGGAAGAGGGAAAAAATGAAGGCTTTGCTAGTTTCATTACGGAACTACTTCTTGCTGTAAAGGAGGTAAGTGACCCTGCATTAGTAACGACCCATCAAGATTGGAGAAATCCAAGTGGGTTCATCCATGGTTTCCTCTGATGTTCATTATCTTTTGAAGTAAACAAGTGGAAGCTAGATTAAAGTATCTTTTTTCCTTTTCTAAATTTTTTCTGTTTTGGAAAACAATTATGGTAGTCTTGATTTATTCAGGTTAGTTGGCTGTTCAACTTTACTTTTCCCTTTTTCATTTCATCCAACGTAGTTGGAAGTTTAAACCAATTTCTGAAATTTATTGTCCACTTCTGTTTAGTTTTATAGGTGCAACATTCTTTTTGTCTTTTGTGTTAAGTCTTACAATGGCCACTTCTAATCTCTTTTTAGACAATTCCTCCTTTTTTTACCTTGTCGTAGGGAGACTTTTGTAGCCAACCTGCAACTCTTTTCAAAAATTGGTTATAATAGGTTGTTTGATTGGAATATAGAAATACAGCATCAACCTTTTCTTATAAATTCTAGCTTATGCTTGTAACCAATTGAACACATCAAATATTGTGCTTCTATTTGGAAAAGAATACAGCCGGTGGGGTCCTGAGACTATCAAAATTATGTCATATGTATGAAACAGTCAAATTGTAATATAAAAATTTCGCTGAATAAGTTAACAAGCCTTAAGTAGCTGGATATGCTATTTAACCACTGCACGTGCAAATGTTTCACCAAGATGCACATGTAAAACATTAAATTTCAGTTGCAAGAAATAAAACACAAAGTCATGTCTGTCCCATATCTTAACAATGAAATCTTATATCCAAGCTACTTTTCAGGAACTGAATTTTGGAAAGGCCTAGCTTTCTGCTTGATGCACTTTGGCGTCTATTTGCTTGATGCACTTGCAAACCTTTTTCTGGAACCCCTATATTCTTACTTTAGCAGGGACATATGTTTCTCTGTGGAAAGATGCTCAAGTCTGAGATGTGTCACCTTGCTCCAAGACATGGATGGTTGCAAGGTGGAACAATGAAGGATAACATAAAACACACAATGTTTATAAGCTCACCTCATTGCAACATGTGGGAGAGTCATTACATTAAGGCTTCATTACAGTTAAAAGGACCTCATTGCAACCTGTGGGAGAGTCATTACATTAAGGCTTTGTTACAGTTAAAAGGATGAAACTGGAATGCACATCATCCCTTTTCCAAGTTTAAGGCCATATTTCTTGTGTTCAAAGGCATCCCTCTACAAAGTTATATAAAGGTTTTAGGTCGTAAGTTGGTCACCTAATATTCATTATGGCGACCTTAATAAATTGATGGGAGTTAGTGACATATACTAAGTTTTCATGTTTATTGCTTTCAGAATTTAGTGAATAGTGATGAATATCTTAAAGTTTACATGCAGCTTGTTATATAGACATAAGTGCACATATTACACAAGTGCATTTATATTTATGTTTAAATGTGCATGTAAATATGCATGTATACACATTTATTTAAACCAGTGGGTTAGTGAGAGTTGCCCAAGACTGCTATGAGCTAGATGATTGTTTGTCGCTATCTTGTATTTTAGGTTGTAACATGCATCAAACTGGCTTGCTGATGAGCATGTTGGAAGCCTTGGTAACTTTGTCTCTTTGCATAGTATTTTTTTTTTTAAATTCTTTGTCCTAAAGCATGAAAACTCACAAATACTAAGTGACAAGTGTTATGAAACTTTTGGGGCTTTTATTTGTTTCTTTGGAGAAGATAAGGTCATGGTGCTTGATCACGCACTGTCAAAATCATATTATTTCATTTGAGATAAGCTGTAATAGCTTACCCAACTGCATTCTTTGTTGGTCCCGATAGTTATCCAATCCACATTATCTAATCCACATAGAAGGTATTTCTTGAATTTAACCTCTATTGCCAAGAATAGCTGCCTATGAATGGGTTCTTTCCATGATTCAACTCCTTCACTTCTATCGATCAAAACTATGTTACACCCTTTGGTTTGAATCTGTCTTTGAGCATATTCATTCTAATTTGTATGCATCAAGCTTCCTCAATATAAATAGTTATTTGCTACAAATAATCTAGATTAACAAGCTTCAACATTACTTTCATGTAAGAGCCTTATTTCACACCGTTCTTCTAATTGTGCAAGGATTACATAAGAAAATTGTTTCTATGAAATGAAATGAAATGAAAGATTTTAATTACGTCCGCGAGACCCAAATATGGTCTATGGGACCTCAAATATGGAAGTACAATTACTCAAATCATATCATATGATCTTTAATATCTTTGAGAAGGTTGTTCCTTCTCCTGCTGATTTGTGTTAGCAATTCCCCAACTTTTTTTATTTTACTGTCTTCAAATAAATCTGCCATAAACTCGTTCCCAAGTGTTTCTTTGTATTTGTCACGGATATCTGAAAAACTCGGGCATTTATAGATGAAGTGTTCCTCTGTCTCTACTGCCCCTGTGCTGCATAGAGTACATATCCTTTCTTCCCATTGTTCTTTGGGCATTGTCCATCTCCCTGTTTCACATCTAAGCCTATGAGAGCTAGTCCTTATCTGAGCAATGAGTATTTTTTCCTTCCACTTGATTTCAGCGCCTATATACGCTTTTTCCTTGTGGTCATACGTTGGGTTAAAATTTGCAATATAATATTGTCTTTTCCTGCTTGCATTTTTCCACATTCCACTTCTGAACTTTTCATTCACATAATTTTTTATGTCTTCATTGACATTTGGGCATTCATTTATGTTGATTTCCCAACGTTTCATCCATTTCTGATTTTGTTTCATCCATGTATTCTTTCGACTATGCAACTCTTTGTCCCTAGCTGCCCTAGGCCATCTATCATTTGTCATGTTTTCTGTTTTTTTCAAGTAACATAACAGCTTGGTCATAGCAATTGCTTCTAAAGGGAACATTCCAGTTTCAGCTAGAATAATTTCATAAGGGGTTGTGGCCTTAATTTTGAGAAAGTTTGTGATTAGATATTTTTGAATCCTTTCTATTTGCCTCCATTTTGCATTTGTTGTGCCACTAGCCCACACCTCGCAACCATACAACTATGAACTTTATTAATGATGTTGACTCTGTTGCTATACAAATTTTCATGAGCAGTGCTTCTAGACATTAAGATGAAACGATTAATATATAATTTTGTATAGGTACCCTCCACATATATTTATACGCATATATATGCGTAGTGTTTGCATATAGACACATCCCTGTATAGTTCCGTATGTTATAAATTTACATGTACATATAAATATGTCTTTGTGCATGCATATACATGCCATAATAACAAGATTCAAACTTCCCAATGAGTACAGGAAGCCAAAAATAGTTTTGAAATCTTAGAATTTTAAAAAAATATTTGAAAAATTCAAAGTTTGTTGGAAAAATAAATGCTTATATATACATTAGTTAATATAAAGACGCCAATATGCAAAATATTCACAACAATTAAAAGCCAATGCTCAAACTTATATTTTAAATTTCTTTTACTAAAAAAAGGCTTTGGACTGGACCAGACCAATCTGGATATCCAAAAATACTGTCTGATCTGAATTTGATTCAGATCAGATTATGTAACTATGATATATATCCATTCCCATACATCTTGCCCACATATCTATACATATACACATGCTTACACTGTATGTAGAACATGCAGATGCACACCCCTATAGTTATTTTTGTGATTCAGAAGGAAAATGAAAGTTGCTTGAGATCGTGAACACATGTGTACTAGCTGCTCTGGTTGACACACCTTTCTGCATGGATATTGACGAGTTGCCCTAAAGGTGCCTCTGAAATCATATTATTTCAATTAAAATTATAGAACTGCTGTCGTTGGGGGGTGTCATATGATTTGGGACGATCTCAACCAGTACACAATAAGAATTTGAATCTGAATTCTATTGCCTGGATTAATTGCCTATTGCATGTTTTCCCGTAGCTTCTTCAATTCTAAGTATCAGAATGACCAATTTGCTCATTGGTTTTATTCGTATCAGTCTGTTGCATAGAGACATTTGTTTGAACATTTAATGTAGATCCAGAAGCTCTGATTTTCATGGTGTCATGTCAAATGAGAATTTATGCAGAGTTTGAGATAGTAGAGATTGAGAGCACAATGTCAAACTCTATATAAATGCTTTATAGAGTTTTCATGTCCAAAATCATAATATAAATATGTGCAATATAAAAAGAAAATAGCGTTATAATTTGATGCTTATTTGAAGAGTGTTGAAGTATCTTGAATTTTTCTTCCAGAAATGACATCACTCTTTGCTGTCTTAAGGAGGTCAAGAGAAGAGAAAATTCCTCTTGGAGACCAAATAAATCTGGGTTGTAAGTTTATCTTTGCAAATCTTTTTAATTAGTCTTTATAGTCTCCATGTATCCGTAACTGGGGAGACACATGGTGTTCATTCAAGAACTGCATGGCTTGCAGAATTCTAGCCTCATTTTAAGTGGTTGGATGTTTTATGAGTGGTTGAAGGCTTCATAGCAGCTCATCCTGAAACTGCCAAAACATTCTCATAGAGTTCCTCCACGTTTTGCCTACAATTACTAATTTTGAAGGGAATATGAACTCAACATAATGGAAATACATTTCAGACCTAATATAGTGAAAATGCAAGACAGATGTCAAACTGTGGTTTGGAAGTTAAAGTGATGGCTTACACATTGATTAGTAGTCACGTCTTTGTTGTAACAAGTCGTGCTGTGTGAAAACTTTTGTGTCCACTAGCACTGGTTAGGTTTAGCAATTACCTTATTTTGACAAGTAATTGAATTTCTTTAGTTTTCAGGAACCACAATTTTACTTTAGTATCTTTGGACCAAAGGCACTAGGAAGATTTGCATTTCTTTACTTCTGGTGCTGTACTTTTTTAGCAAAATCTCTCCAGTTTATGGGTTCTTTAGTAGTTTTTTTGTTGATTCATAGTCATTATCTTATTAATCAAGTATTTCAAGGGTTGGAGAAACTTACATGACCCTCCAATTTGATTACTCTGATTTATTTTGGCTACAGAGTATGAAAGGTGGAAATTATCCATCGAAACATTATTACATTTGCCTCTTCTATTATTTAAAAGTTTGATTCATCTTTTCTTTTTCATGTATTAATGGAACATCTTTCTAAGTTTTAATTGTTATGTGTTTATGCATGTTTATCCAGTCAAATAAGAAGATGAGGACCCGGGCTTATGAATTGCTTGTAAAAATTGGTCACTGCTTGGGAGATACAGAAAATGGAGGTTCAAAGGAGAAGCTGCATCAGTTTTTTAACATGGTAATGAACATTATGGCCTCTATGTTATAGGAAACTGTGACTATTAGATGCCCTGCTTTTTCAATAAAATTGAAGCAAAGGTCATATGTCGATTTATGATCAGGTATTTGAAGGCCTATCACCGGCCTTACAATTTGCTGTCATTTTAGGGGAAGTTCTGGTCATTAGATGCCCTGCTTTTTAAATTAAAAAATGTCATTCATTTTAGAGAAAAATGGAAGAAAGATTAAAAGTGGTTTATTTTATATTAGATTTTTAAAAACATATCACTGGCCTCACAAGATTTTCATGTTATAAAAAGCTTGTGAGGTACTAAATTACATATTCCAGGTTTTGATTTTTGGTTCACTAGTTGTTTGGAGCTAATCTCAACTTTGTATTGACAATGTAATGACTCAACCATTTCAAACGGTGTGGTTTAAATTATGCCTCAGTAATGTCATTTCAACCTATTAGAACAATTTTGATAGTTAGGTTCATTCTGTAGTTTCTGGTTTGTATGTCAGGTTAGCTTCTTATATTTACCTATTGCTTTTTGGTTATTTGTATATTAGATATTTGATTAAAGATGGTTTAATTTGTGGTATATGGAAACCTGTTATGAGAGTACATGCTTTGAAATCTGCTTTACTGGACCGATACCTGATGGACTTATAAATTAAACCAACTATTACAGGTGCTTGGGTGTTTAGCTGGTAATACACCGCATATGATGAGTGCATCAATCACTGGTCTAGCAAGGCTGATCTACGAGTTTTCTGAGCTCTGCTTGTCAGTGCCAAACTTGCTTCCATCTGCATTTATGCTCTTGCAAAGTGATAACAAGGAAGTAATCAAAGTAAGTTGGACTTTGTCCCCATGGACACTAGAATAGAGAACTCTATACATATCTGTGTATTCATGCTTACATGCTAAATATTGCATTTGTGTGCTGGATATTTTGGTATGGCAGGCAACATTGGGACTAATGAAGGTGGTTATAGCCCGAATTCAAGGGGAGGATCTGCAAAACCATATAAAGAGTATTGTAGAGGGTTTATTGGTTCGCCCACATGACACAAAAAATCCTTTCAAAGCAAAGGTTTTCAGGATCAACTCATCAATAATGATAATCTTTGATATAACATTTGTCTATTACCACTATCTGATCTTATAGCAAGCTCACTCTTTTGTTTTATACACTGATTTTACCACAGGTCAGGTTGCTTCTTGAAATGCTGATCCGAAAATGTGGTCTGGAGGCTGTTAAAGCTGTGATGCCTGAACAACATATGAAACTCCTTGCAAATATAAGAAAAGTAAGCTATGATTTCTTCTTTATTTTACTTTCATTGTTATGCAAGATATAAATTTTCAGTTCAATGACCTTCATGATTGTGGTTTTTGATTAAGGTGAAAGAACGTAAAGAAAAGAAGAAAACCTCCTCATCTCAACATGGAGAAGATGAAACCAAGTCTTTACATTCACATGCAACCACGTCCAGGTAAACAACTTTGGGAAGTTTTGGCTTGCCTCAATCGATGTGCCTAATGTAATTTGTGAGGATCTCTAGATTGTTTAGATAGTTGGCTCTTGTAGAAGTTTGCTGGGAATGATTGAATTCTATGCTGTACTGAAGTGCTTGCATACTGAATTTCATTGTATCAGACGAAGCAAATGGAGTCACACAAATATATTTTCTGAATTTGGAGATGAGGATGACGATGGCAGCGATGGAGACATGGATGGTAGAACTACCAAATTTGGAGGAAAGAGTTCAATACCAAACTCAAAAGCATCTACATTGCAGTAAGTGATAAGTTTTTAAATGGCTGACAATAGTATCATCTTCATTGGATCTTAAGAAACTCGCATTCTGTGAGACATTTTTTTGACTGTTTGCAAAGTCAATACATTAACTTGTTGCTATTTTGGCTTCAACAACAAGATGAATGAAATATTTTAAAATATGATCCCCCAGTGGAGCTAAATAAGTTAATGAGCTTTTCATTTGCTTTATCCTTATGTTAAAACTAAATGTTGCAGATCAAGAAATATCCGGAGATTGAACAAGAGGCTTCCTGAAGATGGTCTCAACAATTTAGGAAATGAACCTCTTGACTTGTTAGATAAACAAAAAACTAGAGCTATGTTGAAAGTTGGAAAACAGAGAGACCGGACATTGGACAGTGATGATGAGCCAGTACTTGCTTCTGATGGACGTTTAGTTATTACTGAGGAAGAAGCAGGGAATTCAAGAAAGAGGCGAGTAAAAGACAACAATCTTGAAGAAGACATAGATAAGCAAAGTCAGTTTAGCAGGCAGTCAAAATCCCTAGCCAGTTCTGGAACGATGTCAAAAGCTCGTGAAAAGCGGCGCAAGACCTCCACATCTGGATGGGCGTATACTGGTAATGAATATAAATCTAAGAAGGCTGGTGGTGATATTAAGAAAGAAGGGAAGCTTGAACCATATGCATACTGGCCACTTGATCGGAAGATGCTGAATCGGCGAGAAGAAAAGAGGGCCATTGCCAGAAAGGGTTTGGCCAGTGTGGCCACTGTGGTGAAACTAACTAAACAGATGCAAGGTAAGAGTGTAAAGCATGCCCTATCAGTCAAAGCCGCGGCACAGAGGAAGAAACAGAAATCTCACAAGGGTAAAAGCAACAGAAAAAGCACCTGAGGTTAGGATTTCATAGGCATTGATATGGGATTCTTCAAAAGTAATCACAATAATGTTTGTATGACTTCTATTTTGACTGTATTAGAAGTCTTTTTTTTCTTGAAACTAAGATTGTTCTCTCTGTTGGTAAAACTACGAGTGTCATTTTTGTAGTTGAGTGCCATTTTTGTAGGTAAGTGCGACGACGAAGGTATGGTTTGGTAAACAATAACAGAAAAGTGAGTTCATTTAAATTCTCTTGAGAGGGATGTTTCTTGAAGCAGATGTGAAATGGAATTTCAATTTGAAGTTTATTTTTTCAGACGTTGAATTTGGAGATTGGTCTGTTTTCAATAATGTTGTATAAAGTTTGGAAGTGGGTTTAATTTGGACAGTTACAAATTTCCAAATTTGTGGACGCTTGATAATTGCAAGGGAGGATGTTTTTTGAAAAAGTTATAAAAATGTTCACCAAAGAGGATTTTTAAGATGTGATAGCAGAGTTGTCTTGTTAGGAAATCTGTGTAAATAAGGTAATATATGAGGAAAGTTTGCATATTAATCTTGACTTGATATCTTCAAGCTGGAAATGAAACCAACGTCATCAATAAATTTTGGGTTGCCACTTAGGCACCTCCTTCAAAGGTCGCTTTTTATTTTTCTACAGAAAAGGGAATTTATTATTTTGCAACGTTTGTTAAATCGCCATAAAATGAAATTAAGAAATTCTTTTGAGTTTGTTGGTTGAAGTTTTACTTGCTCTGATCACCTGATAGCTCAAATGACTTGATCTAATGATAAAGAAACCACATTATATTTCTTTGTTTCCTGTGACCTTTGTCATTCAGCAAAATTATGAATTTATTATATTTGATGCTTAAGTTACCACTACTGAAATTGGAAAATTCTTAGTTACTTGCATTTTACTACTTGTGATCATCTTCATACCTGAAATGACTTGACCTGAAGATAGGGAAAACATCGTGATACCTCAAACAAGACTTGGTAATATGGTAAACCTCCATGAATTCTGAATTCGGGCTTTACATAATATCTATTGGAGGTGAGGCTTATTGTGTTCTTGCACTTTCAAAAAGGTTTGTATCCGACCACTTGCATCACAGCTTTACGGCCTAAGAACGGTTCCCTTGCTTAGTTGAAGACACTGTTATCTTGACCTGTTATCGCATTATTGAATAAATCCCTCCTTTGCTTGAGGTAGAGGTTGAGTGCACATACCTGGCTGTGTAATCTGGAGCATCAATAGTTACAATGAATATGATAAATACATATGCCTAAGTTGAACAACATGATATAAATAATGAATCAAATTAATAAAATAAAATATGTTAAACCAGAGGGGAAGTGAAAGACCGATCTGAGAGTTTGAGGGGACGTGTGGTGCAATGAGCTAGGAAATAGGATGTTGGGGAGTGTCTTTCATGCAATTGAGGGTCTAGCATGTCCTTAGTTGCATGTATCCTGCAAGACACATGTATACATTTTTCACCTCAACAATTTGACCATATTGCATATAAAAGATGAAATCTTCACCATTAGGCATTTCTCACCTTCGGCTATAGGTAAAAGAATGATCTACAATGAAAGAGTTTGCATTTTGTGAAACCTGTAAGGTAGCTATGGCTTAGTTGTGTCCATAAAAACTTTGGAAATAGTCCTCCAAGGGATTAATGAGGGAGCTATCTCAGGAGAGTGGAATCTATTTTTTTAGTGTAGTAGGGATATTGCAGATGCTATCCTAAACCACCTCAAAAGCCATCCTTACATCTTTTATTGTTAACCATGTCATAGTCTTGGTATGGTGAGGTCATCCTTAATCAAATTGTAAAGGAAAAATACTGGAATATAGATTCAATAGAAGTGTTGAGATACATATAAGAATACCTTATATACACGAGTAATTATTAAAAGATTATATGATGAGATTCTTTAGTGGAAGGAAACATTATCAAGAAAAAAATATAAATTAATCGAGTAACATGATAGGACTGCCTTTGTACAATTTTTTCACTCGTAACTGTGGGATTTGTAAATTCTCTAGTTGAAGCCATAAACAATTAAAATTATGTGTATATGTTAATTATTTTGTAACTTTGTTATACATTATAATACAATACCATGGGCACATGTATATAAGATGTCATCCCCTTCTAGGGAGAAGCATTAAACAAAGTAAATAATTAAGTTCTGCTTAGTCTTATTTTTTTTATTTGTTTTCGAATTTTAATATTCCTTGTTCTTTCGATTCCATTTTTTTGGCAGGGGAATTAGTCGTTTTCATTTATTTTGTGAATATGTTATAGTTATGTATTTTCATGTAATATAGACAATAATTACTAAATTTAATGTTTGTAGATAACATCATCCAACAGGGATGCATGAAGAAACTAAATAGTAACTCAAATTTGAAACATAGGGTGCCATGCTTTATCATCATCCATCTGTATGCGATTTTGATAACTAATGCTTTTTAATGGTGTCATGCTCCATTCTTGTTGCACTTAATATTTGATAACTTTGTAATTTTGATAACCCATTGAATTTTATGCTTTTGATGATATTTATCAAAATTTTCTTCGTCCATTTTAATAACTAATACTCTTTAATGGTTTTATGCTCCATTCGTGTTGCACTTATAAGTATTTATGTAATTTTATGCTTTTGATGATATTTATCAACTTTTTTAAGTCCATTATTTTGATTTCATGAAGATTGTATGTTACTTCTCCACTATTTGCATTCGTGCAAACACAACCTTTTTACTTCTATTTTTTGAAAATGATAAATTTTTCTCTTATGTGTTTATTCTTTAATAGTATATAAGCACATGTATACACTCTTAGAAATTCCTTCAATAAGCTGTGTTTGAAAACAATTCATATTTCTATGATTTATTATTTGTGGTACCCTTGGTATAATGTTTAGTATAGTAATGTTTTATGTAACCTTATAGTGTTTTAAGGTTAGTTGGCATAATTTCTATATAAAATAAAGGATATATATATTTTATATTAAATTATTAAGTTGCATTGCAAAAAAAATTCCTCTTCAAATAGTAAATTATGTAGGTAATGTCTTCGTACCCTTTGGTATCATTTTTGCTTTTTATAGTTTATTATTAGTCTTTGTTGAGGATTAAGGTACATTAAAAGAACCATACATGAGAGGGAAACCAATCATTTTATGGTATTTTTTTTTTAAGTCCATATTTACTATTTACTAGACTTCTATATTGACGTTTCTATATTGACGTTTTCTTCTTTTTGTGTGTCTTTCTCATCAAAATAGATGTCTTTTTAATATTTTTAATCACTTCTATAACATAAATGTTTTGTGGTTCCTTCTCATCATAATAAGATGACTTTTTACTATCATTAATTACTTTTATAACAGTTGGTATGGAATGAAAATAAATGACAATAAAATATGAAGACTAATGGTTCAAATAATCTTATTCAAAATAAAATGTTAGATGAGTGAATGAAACTCACTTATTCCATGAGGTGAATGAATGAAACTTGCCATGTTTTTTTGAGTAAAAAGGTAAAAAAATTTATTATTATTATTTTTATAACTTGCATTTCTTGGCAAGGCTCAAAATGCGGCTTAGCTCTGTTTCTTTGACTATCCAATTTTTGGATGTTCCAGTTCTAGTTCCTGCTTGATGACCCCCTAAGGTGTTCCATTCACCCTTATTTTGAATCCCTGGCCTTCATCCTGAATATACAAATCCTTCTTTCTATTCTTACCCTTCCTTTCTTAGTTCCCATATTGCAGTTGCTTTTGGAATTGTGCCCATATATCTGCTTCATCTTGGTAGGAACCTAGGGTTCCTAGCAATAAATAAATTGATTTATGAACCAACACAATGAAATGACGTGATGATTAGGGTAGGTTCCTACCAATAAATAAATTGATTTATGAACCAACACAATGAAATGACGTGATGATTAGGGTTAGGTCGGTATATATAATTATCTAAATCATTCATTAAGGTTTTCCAAGAAATATATAATATATGATTTATTAAATCATTGAAGGGACTTTTCGACAATTCAAAAGCGATTCTTTAGTTTTAGGTTATTTATTAGTTATTTATCAATTTATTTATTGCTAGGAACCCTAGGTTCCTACCATCTGGTATCAGAGCATGTAACGTCCTCCGATTGCAACCTTTTTAAATGGATGACAGTAAAATGTTCTCCATAGCTGTTGTTTTCTAACAGGGCTGCTTTCGAGTACGATTTTTGACATCTAGACCTGATGTCGTCACATAATAGGTAGAATGGCCAAATCGAGGAGGATATATGAGAACTTCTGGAGGCTATATGAGCAGTTTGTGGTAACAAGGCCTTTTTTTTCTCAGATGCTTGCGACACATTACCCTAAATTTTGTCTTCGTGAAAGCATATCATAACTGGTACAATAGATTTCTATTCAGTAACTGGGACAATAGATTCCTGTTCACGAAACTTCTAATATGTTTGAAGAAATATCTATTATAATTTTAAAGCAATGGAATTGCATGTGTGTGACGCTCTAGGTGCAATGTTACTCGCAAGCCTGTTCTTGATAAAATCGATATTTTTTCAATTCCTTCTCACCACTATATTTTACGTGCAAGCCTAATTTTATTTCTTTGATGATTGGAGAGGAGACCACCAGTATGTTTTTATGTCAGGAGAGAAGAAAAAGGAGGTGGCCATGGAGGTGGCCTCAAAGGAGATAGAAAATAATATCTCAATTTAAATGAGGCAACACCCTTTTTATCTTTCATATGGGTTAATCGAAAATGATTGTTTTCATGTAACCTTTTGCAGTGCTGTTGTCCAATTTCGAAAGAGAAATTTCTTGAGTGATTTTTTGAATTCATCTTTTGGTTGTGTGCATCACCCTTAGGCAGATCTGCAAAACATAATTTTGACAGGATTTTGTCTTGGATATCCTCTTCATTTATCTCTTTCAAATTATTAGGGTTTCGATTACTTTCTTCCCAAAGTGCAATAGGTATTTTCGAAAGTTCTATGGTTATGGGCTCATCCAAAGAAAAAAATAATTTAGGGTTTGGAGCAATTTGTTCAATTGCATTTTCCTTCCCTAATTATTTCTTCTTTGAAGATGCAATGGATACCACCTCAGATTCAATGACTATGGGCTCCTCCTCCACCTGGGATTCCATGGCTATGGGCTCCTCCTCTACCTGGGATTCCATGGCTAGGGTCTCCTCCTCTTGCATTTTCATTAAATACTCTATAATAAGATCAAAACATTCCATTTGTTTTTCATTTATTCTTATAATTTTTGCGATGTCATTTTTCATTCCCTTGATATTTATGTCCTATATGGTTGGATCCATAAGGCTCTGATACCAGATGGTAGGAACCTAGGGTTCCTAGCAATAAATAAATGGATAAATAAATAATAAATAACCTAAAACTAAAGAATCACTTTTGAATTATCGAGAAGTCCCTTCAATGATTTAATAAATCATATATTATATATTTCTTGGATATCCTCGAATGAATGATTTGGATAATTATATATACCGACCTAACCCTAATCATCATGTCACTTCATTGTGTTGGTTCATAATAATTAATGTATTTAATTATTATGACTATATAACTATCTAACCCTAAATATATAATATAATAAATAATTATTAATTATTTATTATATTATTAAATATACTAACTTTAGGATATGAAATGTATTATATTTATTATTAATAATGAATGTTTAGGATAGGATCCTAACACATCCTTTTGCCATCTGAGAGTCCTCTTAAGTTCTAGCCTGTACAATCTCTAAAAGTTTCCTAATTAGAGTTCCCCAAATTCTTTCCTCTAGTTTAAATTCTTTGAAAATCTTGCTATTATTAGTTGCTTTTATAATATTTATTATTAGTTGATATTATTTCCTCTAGTTTCCTAAGTAGCCTATACAGTCTCTAAATCTTGCTTTATTTTTGTGATTCCTTGATCATAGTAAGATGTCTTTCTGGTATTATTAGTTGCTTTTATAATATTTGGCATGAAATTGAAACATACGATAATAAAATGTCAAGACCAATGATTTAAACATGACACATTATTAATCAAAAGAAAGAATTGTATCAAATTTATGTGTTTGTTTCTTGAGATTCAATTTACATAATCTTTTAATAGGTGTAGGAATCATCTTCTAATATGTGGCCAACATTAGGATGTAAAACATTTTTTGATAATATGTCGTACAACTTTAACATTGGTGTACAACTCCTCAATATGGAATTACGTCACAATGTATCCTTGAGCATCTTCGAATGGTAAGCAACGTGTCTATTCTAGATCATGATGACATCAAGAGCATAGTCGAACACATTGATCTTGATCTTGAATGATGGATGTTTGACATGGCTAGCACTAGTGTTCAATAGAGGTAGCTTGTGTGTTTGTAAAATAGTTGTTATTGATGGGTCCAATGAAGACTCACTATATCATACATGACTTGATTGAGTGGCCAATAGAGACGTGAAAGCCCTATTATGAACCAACAATAGAAGCTGGCAAGACCTAGAAAAATTTTGATTTTCTTCAAGTTATTTGGAGTAGGCTATTCTTGAATGACATTTATCTTCTTTAGAGCTATGTGTATTTTATCATAATTAAAGATGTAGCTGAGGTAGGAGAGATTTATGATTGCAAAGGCACACTTAACTAATTTTTCCTAAAGCTCATGTTGCTACAGGGTGTAAATGTTGTGTACATCTTGAAAAATCATCCTATGTTCTGCTAAAGACGAGAATATCATCCAAGTAGATAATGATGAAGGATCTTATGTATGGTTGCAAGACATCATTCATCAGTTGCATGGATGTAGTAGTTACATTGGTCAAATAAAAAGGTATAACCAACCATTTACACAATCCCTCTCTAGTTTTGAAGGTCATCTTTGAGATATATATATTGGTGATAACTTGATTTGAGATCGATCTTGGTAAAGTATAGAGTTGATTGGAGTTGGTCCAACAAATCATTGATGTATGGAAACATATACTATTCTTCACTAAAATATTGTTCAATGCCTTGAAATTTATGCATAAGTGTCATTCCC
This sequence comes from Wollemia nobilis, assembly GCA_028583015.1. Lineage (NCBI taxonomy): Eukaryota > Viridiplantae > Streptophyta > Pinopsida > Araucariales > Araucariaceae > Wollemia > Wollemia nobilis. Next base: position 4,827,150 of record JAQPPZ010002554.1, read on the forward strand.
CGTCCTTCTACGGTGCTAAGACAATGGGGCTACTATAAGGAAAAGAGCTTGTATAAATCTTGCCTTGTTCAATCAAATTTCTTGAATTTGTGGTTGGATATCCTTGTTCTTCCAAACTGATTGACAATACAATGGACTATTAAGCAAATATGATATTATAATCAAGTTGATATGATGCTTTATTGAATATTATAATGGTACTTCTTATGTGTCCTAGAACATATCTGAATATGGAGAGAAGGGCGTCTATCTACTAAGTTTTTCTTGAACACGCTTTAGCTAATGTGATAATGGAATACTTCATGGCACCATGGCTCAAGTCAGATCATTAGAAAAATAAATTTTGTGCATGAGAAATGAGTTTCTTATCCCTTTTTTAGATGTGAGGGTTACCTTCTTCTAGGGTAGGCACTCTAGTATGTGATAAGTCATTTCCTTGACGTGCTTTAACCATGGTTGTGAATAAATCTAGTAAGCCACTTGGTGGTCAAAGAGGTAAGGTCTCTCTAATAGGATATTGTAGATGTTCAATGGCACCAAGTCATAAGTGACTATGTTGCACATTGATGTTACACCATACTTGAATGCATTGGTGCTAAATTTCTATTTTTTTGGGGTGAAACAAACCAAGGGAGTAGGACTATGGATGTGTTGAGATATGAATATAAAATTATTGAACAATATCTTGTATGATAATGTTCTTTTGATACCCAGTGTTAATGATGATATAAAGGGGATTTCCTTTTAACTACCAACAGATGTAAAAGAAGTACTTCTATTCCTCAAAAATGTCAAAGGTCGAGGTCTTGCAAGCTTGTTGAGCTTTGATGCTTATACATGACATCAACCTCTTCATTTTTGGTAAAGATATGCAATCATTGAATTATAGTTGCATCACCAAATATTGTTGTTTAGCTTTATAGTCACCATCAATATGTGAATTTTGTGATTAGTTACACCATTTATTTCCCACCTTTTGTTTGCCTTTATCTTGTGCCATATGCATACTCTTAGGCTTGTATGATATTATTGGATTGTTAAGCATTGACGCCATAGTGGTTTGTTTTTTGGTGCCAATAGTGCTCGATATGCTATGACTAGTAGACCTTTTTGATTTGCTTGAGATTTTCCTCTAGCTTCGTCGCAAAATGAAACATTTGTGACAAAGAATCAACAAGTAGGATATCTATTTTAGAGTAGATCTTCTAATGGATTCCACTAATGAATTTAAGGATTTGATGCTTCTCATCATTTCAATGTGGATACGACTGAGAAGTTCACTAAACTCAAGAGCATATTGTTGGAAATATTGGTCCTTATGCTAGTACAATTATTGAAAACACATGTACTTGTATTCATAATGATGCATTATGTATAAATGAACATGAACAAGTTTGATGAATGTTGCCAAAGTGTTGATGAAATCTCCATTGTCTATGAGCCCATTTTTGGTAACTTCTTGCCATCAAAACACTAGTTTTGACATCTCTAAGGCTACAAAAGTAATCATATAAGCATTAAAGAAATTATAAGTATGCTCCTAGATGCTAGAGCCAAACATCCAATACTTTAATTAGGCCTAAGAGGACTAGAATGTTGATGTTGGTCTACACCTTAAATGATATGTGGCTTTAAAAGGATACAATATTGACAATGCTGGATGATGCTTCCATGTTGATCATGAGATCCCAAAACTACCCAAATAAGGTGTTCCTATGTTCCTCCAAGTCATCTCAAGTGAGTTTCTTAATGTCTTGAGGCTTAGTCTCTATGTTGAATTTTCCATCTTAGACATTTATTTATTAATGTGGTGATGCTCATAGTACTCAAACAAGGAACTTTGTTTAACACCTTTCTTCTAATATCTTGAACATGTATGAGTAGTCTAATAATGAAGCATATTGGTGGCTCAGTTATTAATAAGAATCATTGCAAAAAATGGCACCAAGGTGAAAGAATTTTGAAAGAAATGCTAAATCAGCTTTAACACCACTTGATTTGCGCTATAGAACCTAAGATGTGATGCTATAGAGGAAAATTTCTTGAACCAACTTTTGGCTTTAGATTAGTTATACTTCAAAGTTGCTCAAAAAAATAAGGCATAAAGGAATATCTCTTAAACAATGAGAATACTTTATTTATAGATAATGCAATTGTAAATATACTACATAATACAAGACTCGTCTAGAAAAATCAAGAGTGATACAAATGATTAGTTTATATGAGGTGTTGTGCATGGGAAACATGTAAACTCTATTCCTTTGCAATGAAGGATAGTAGAATAAAATCTTAGAGATTTCAAGGACAACAAGGATATACAAAATATGAGAGGAAGAGATGAGGAAACAAACAAAGGAATAATTAATCTACTACATTACTAAGCTATGCACATAACATACAACTCTTACAAATCAATTAGGAGAGGAAAAAATTTGACTCGTAACTAATTAAGAAGCAGTTGTAGTGATAGTTATAGAACTATCTATCTATCTATTCTAGAGTTGGTACTAGGCCGTAATATTCAAAGTGATAAGACTAGAAAATTGTATTTATGCCCCTATTGCCTGATGTTGGAAAAACACCTTCTATATATTCTAGCATCTAGTGTTAAGGATTTGGTATTATAGTGTCTTTGTCAAGGTGCATGGGCACCAAATTAATTATCACCAAGGTAAGGATAGTGCCATAGTGGTCATAATACTACATAAATTTTTGGCACCATGAGTGGGTTTGACATCATAGATTTTGGTTATGATGTTAGATTTTTTGGTTATGAGTTAAGAGGGGTGTTAATTCTTTCAAGTTAATATTGCTAAAGCAAGATTATTTTTGAGGACTTCAACAAAGTTTGCTTTGATTCAATCATTTGTCTCCATTTGGGAAGTCGTGCCCCATATTATAAATTTTTAATTACAAAATTTTTTTTTTAGTTATTCAAGCATATACCATTTTGCTTGGGCTATAAACTAAATCTTAAAAACCTTAATGATATTCTGTCTTGAAAATGTGATACCTATCAATCGGTCTTCTAAAATAGATACCAATTAAGTGGGATCTATATCTATAGGATGTTAGAGTACTACATGCTTAATTAGAGGACTATGGTACAATGCAACACTAAGTAATAAAGTAAATTAATAATGAACTCATTCTAAAATGCCATGTGTTGTATTGTATATGAACTATAACACAATGACTTGATCTTTTGATGTAGAGAAGCATTCCTTCTTCAAGTGGATCCAAACCCAAATTAAAACTATGAAAGTATATAGTGTGGTGTTGATCATGACACTCCTTGTACTTATGTTGTTATCACATAATAATATCTTTTACTTAGTACTATATGTGCTACACATGCTATAAAAGTGATCTTGGCAACTTTCTTGACTTGTGTTACTGTTATGACACTAGATAAAATGTGAAAAGTAACATCCATGGACATGCTTGGTTTACATCCAAAACATGTATGGAATGAAACACAACTTGTATGACTATGTAGATCCTTATTGTCGGAGTGTTGGATGCATGAGATAATTTCATCACACATATGAGGGTGATCATGGTTGTACACCCTAAGCAAATGCACTAGCTTCCAATTCACCTCCTTTGACTATCATCGGTCTATGGATGGAAAGTCATCAAATACTACAACATTATATCTAATTGTTTCATAGGTGGTAGCAAAAGTAACTAATGAATCAAGAGTTAGAATCAAATATGATAGAATTTGGGATTCCCAAATGAACCAAACATAGTAAAATAATATTGTAGTAGTTTGAATGTGTTTATGCCCTTCTTATGAGGAACAAGCATTATCATATTCGAGAACTTGTACACAACCACAAAAACATAATTATTCTATTGTTTGATAGTTAGTAGGCCTAAAATATAATCCAAGTTAATGGATTCCCAAGTCTTGGAAGGAATTGATAATGGTGTGTAGAGCCATAATTTCCTATTTATTGGTTTGGAAATGTTGTAAGATGCATAAGATTTGACATAGAGATCTAATATGTGGTGCATGTGAGTCTAATGAAAATGTTGCTATAGCATTACAAGTACCTTTTAGATGCCAAAGTGTCTAATGACCTTGGAATAGTGAGATTCCCAGATGAGGCATTAACACAAGGTGTTAGAAGGTATGTGGAGTTTACCTAGATGGTTCAACAATCTATTATAAAGGAAGTGCTCTAGAGTTGACTTGTCTTGTATTAGTTGGTGATGTATGACATTAAAGTTGGAATCAATAGGATAAATTACCTTCTAGTCATTTGCATCATGATCCATCATGTTGATGTTTGTATATAGTGCTTGCACTAGTCGATAGCTTAGACAATCAAAACCTTGTTTTCATTGCACTTATGAAGCTTGATAAAAAATGTGGAACAACTAGATGTAAGTATTCCACTTCATGTGGTGTGTATTTTATAATTCAGTTTGAGTGGAAAGAAATTATAGAAGCCTATGATTAGAGTGGATAATTGTTCTCTTATCCATAATGTAGTGTTTACAATAGCATACAACTTGAATAATGGTGTGAAAATTCTCATATGTGGAACACTATGATATTTTCACTAAGCATATCAAAATAGTAAGAAATAGGGTGTTCATTTTATATTAGAAGGGCACCATGAGTATAGTTGGATGCATCGATATCAAAATCAAAAGGTTAAGTGATGTCAAGTGTGGGTAGCACTAGTGTTAAATGGTATTGTTTGAGCTTGTTAAATGCTTTCTTTGGTTGTTGGGTCTAACAAGAACTCAATTAACTATGTATGAGCCAATTGAGTGGCTAAGATACATATGAAAACCATAGCATGAACTAATGGTAGAAGTTGCAGGGACTTCTATATTTTATTAGCTTATTTAGAGTATGCCATTCTTGAATGATGTGTATCTTCTTTGAATCTACATGCATGCCATCATGATCAATGATGTGGGATATTTTTATTATGCCAAAAGTACATGACCAAGTTTTTTTCAAGTTTGTCTTGGCACAAGATGTTACAAATCTAGCACATATGCCAAAATTGTTCCTTCTATGTCTTGCTAAATATGAGAATGCCATCTAAGTAGAAATAGTGAAGGATTACATGAATAGTAGTAGGACATCATTCATTAGTTATTATAAGAATGTATTAAGTACATTAGTCAAGCCAAAGCACATAGCTATTCATATAGTACTGCTATGGTTTTAAAGACTATATTCCATACATATATAAGGTTGATAGTCACTTGACAATAACCTAATTTGAGGTTGATCTTGATGAAGTATGGATTTGACGTGGCTAAAGAATCTTAATTTGCATTACCAAGAAGTTTTTAAATAGGCATCTGATTGTCCTATACATGATAAGGATAAATTAAATGATCAATGATTAAGAACAACTAAGAGAATTTATTGCTACATCTAGAAGGTCACTAGAAGGTGGTTGAAAAATCTAGAAGGTCACTTATTATTCATGAGCTAGCCAACCATACATATTATATTTTAATATTACCATTCTAATGCATACAAAAGAAAAGGAAAAATACAAGCCATTTAGTAAGAGAACCAACATACTAAATGTGAAATATGAAAGAACCCAGGCATGTCTGGTGAATCTTCATGATGACATGAGTAAATCCAAATACTTCCTCCAAGTTGAACATGATGTTGGTCCATGAATGTTGGCTATGGTGGAGTCTTCTACTAAAGAATATGGGCAAATGAAAAATAATGTAAAGGAGGTAGCATGGGTGGCTTGTCGAAATGACCACCATAAAATAGAGGATATGCCTCTTTAATATGAAAATATTACAAAATAGAAGTGGAAGGTTGATAAAAAATGGTTAAAAAATATGGAGTAGGTGTGGGAGTAGGAGAAAAAGCAAGAGCAGAAGCAGGAGGAAGAGCAATAGCAAGAGCAAGAGTAGGAGTAGGAGTAATTTTAGGTTCTCTATTGATGTTTTCCTAAAGAGGTGAATGTGCTAAGTGGATAAGACTTTTTTTTGTGTCCTCATACTATGGCTTGCTAAAAACTAATGTAATATTTTATGTTTGATGAAGATTGGTATGGACTAGATGTGTGGTGTTTTTAGTAGATCGAATGAGAAGGGTTTTATGCTCATGTTGTAAAGTTTATGTGTTATTTTATGCATCATACTAAGCCTTACTATCATATTGATAGGGTTTTTTAAACAACAAGCCATAACAATCCATTGGGGTCATATCACAGGCAATAATATCCACAAATTTTGGGCTAAAAGCAAAGGACATGGTGTAGATGTGGGTGAATTTTGAGGTGGTATTACTATCCTTCTATTCGAGTGAATAGGGATGAGGATATGGGGCTACTGATAGCTACAACTTGTCAACAAGAAATTTGATCAAGTGTTTCTACGATCCATTGTTGATGATACAATCTATAGAAAAGTCATGAGTAAGATGACCATGTGTGATGAATAAAGAGTCATGTTCCCCTATAGAAGAATGATTATTAAGGTGACATTGTTGAGTCTACCTTTTAACTCATCATGATTTATGTCTTCTTCATAAAACTTAATGGGAATATTCTTTTGTTGCTTATCATTGGACAAATGTACAGTCAAATTGTTTCTTCAAAAAAAACATTGAGGCTTTTTATGACCTTTCCTCTTACAATGAGTACAAAATTTGTTAATATCAAAGAAAGGAGAAGGCTTTTGATAAGAGGTAACAAAATAAGGATAAGAATAAGGAGAAGAGAAGAACTTCTTTGCTACTAATAAATATTGCTGGGATTGTGAAGTCAAGGTTTTGGAGGCTCCTACTGAAAAGGAAGGTTGAGGTGTTCTCGACAAAGCAACATGTTTCTCCTCCACAAGCTATGCTTAATTGGAAGATACATCAAGTTATGCTAAAACAAGTGCTCTTAAAGTCCACTCTTGAACTTTATGATTAGAGCTAGTGTTGAATTTGATACGCGAAGCAAGATGCACAACTTGTTGAATTGATAGATGTTATCTTGCATTTTCATATGGCTCTTTGTCTCAGGAGAAGCCATTGAATGAACAAATCACCATCATAACTAGAGGAGTAGAATGTAGCCTTTAAGGTAGTAAATAAATTATCCCAAGTGGTGATAGGATCTTGTGTATTTTTTTGCTCATAAATCAAAATTTTATCAACTCTAGGAAGTTTTAACTTGGAAAAAGGGACTTTGTACTCTATGGGAATTTGAATAAATTAGAACCAAGTTTCCATGTCTAGGATTCAACTATTAAGGACTTTAGGATCCCTAGAGTCACCATAGATTTTATCTTCACATTTGGCTTGAGGGTGGGTGTTTATTTTAACATATGGCTGGACATGAATATTATTTACCTTGTCCACTAATGCACTAACTATGGTGGCTAACTCCACCATCTTCTTTAGAAAATTAGCAATCATGGCCCTTTTAGTTAATGCCAGGGAATATGTTTGATAAAATATATAGAAGGGTGGCTTGTTTACCAAGACCAAATATGGCTATTATAAAAATACTATGATATGCAAATACAAAATAATATGAGGATATATTTGAATTAGAAAATTTCCCTCATAATGCAAATTAATTACCCTGAACGAAATTTTTTCCCTTATCCTACTTTTAATATCCCACTAAAATGAAAATGATATTTTTTCTCAAAATAATCTCCTCTTTTTGCTTTTCTCTATTTTTTAAAGGAAAAATAATAATTTAAAAACAAGAACAGGAAGGTGCACACATGCAAAAAGGTGATGAATTCATACAAGAAAAGAGGCGAAAGTGGGAGGGATAATATGATGCGTAAATATGTACACGGTGTAAAGGGGAGGTGGAAGTGGGAAGCGGGGGGGAGGTTGCACACATGGGCATGTGTGAAAGATAGGGGAGGGATTTGTGATGCTTGAGGAGGGTGAATTCACCTCCCATTAAAAAAATTAATGCTTGCATGCAGAGGAAGGGTAAGAAAGCTATGGTATACACATGTTAATGAAAGGGATAAGAAAAAATGCATAAAATGTTAGATTCAAGAGAAACATTAAGAATACCACATACTTCTGGTTTTTAGAGGAGAAATTTATCAAAATATTTCACCGCGTAGAGAAAAATATTTTTTGGTCTCAAGATATTTAAAAGAAAGTTGAGGAGGTTCACCAATTTGAATTAGAGTGTCAAAAATACATAGTTGAGGATTTATGGAAATAGGTTGCAATGACAACTCGAGCCAAATCTGGGTAGCAGACACAAGTGAAGAGCAAAGAACAATGAAATGCATGCCATAGATTGAGCATGATGACATGGAAAAGCGAAAGTTATTTCCAAATAATTGTATCCATAAAAAAATACATGAAAATTTCAATGCTAACTATCATAAAAAAATTGGTCGAAAATGGCAGCTTGTTAAACAAATAACGAGCAACATTGCAGGAAAAAATTACATGAGAGAAGCACTCAACAATAGTTACATCGAGGCTCATGGTCATATTGGAAAGAAGTAGGAAAAATATGTAGGGCCTTCATTATCCACACTATATACTACTTCACACTTAGATCTCAGATTTAATGCTAGTGGATGCAAACATCATCGACAATCACCACTAACAGAACTTGTGGAAAATCCATAATGTCTATGCCTTATTCATGCTAAAAATAGTGCTTTAGGATAGAAAAGGAGTATAGAGGCTCATCTCATGATAAGAGTCAAGTAGATAGGGGATACTTTTAAAAGCTACCACCAATATATTTTGCACCACCTACAATTATAGGACTATTTTCCAAGTATTGAAACTTGCATAACTGTAAGATCTCGATATTGAGAAGATGCTTCTAAGTATGCGAGAATATCACATAGAGATCATTCTGTACTAGAATGATCTCAAATAGATAGTCTTTTACATATCCTAGCGGCAAAAAGATATAGGGCATATAACCCAAACCATAAAATGAAAGACAATTATCTAGATGATGAAGCTTGAGCACAAGACTTTGAGACCCTAGACCAAAGTATCAGAATGAGAGCTCTAACACCAGTTGATATGGACAAAGAAAATTGATCATTTACATTACCAAGAATATTTTAAATAAACATTTGATTGTCCTATACATGATAAGGATGCATTAAACGAACAGTAAACAAGAACAACTGAGAGAATTTATTGCTACATCTAGAAAGCGACTAGAAGGTGGCTATAATTTCTAGAAAGCCACTTATTATATATGTGTTGGATGACTATACACATTATATTTTAATATTTTCTTTCCTCATCAATGAGTCAAAAAATATTGTAGTCTTGAATGCATTGGTTCAACTAAATCTCGTATTGGTCTTGAATGTGTGGATGTCTTATAATATCAGAATGAGCATGAATGACAAAATTATATATAAAATTCAAAACACATCAATAATCCAACCTCATTTTTCTTGGCCTTATATTTTAATACCCTATTTCCCATATTAATATGATTTTGTAGGGTAGACAAAATCCCACAATTGTATATCCCTAAAATAAATGTTAGGGTGAAAGTGTGTGTCCTTAGGCATAACATATTTATGAATATAAAATTCACATAATAAATTCTTATGTTCTAGGCTACTATAGTAGTATGCATCTAAAAACTCATAAACTATCTCTAATTGGTGGTTAATCCTATAATACAATAAAAAAGTTGCCATCTATATAATTGCTCTCGTAAAAATAGATTGTAAAGGCATGTTGGATGCCTACATTCAAGCATTATTTCTATAATCTAGCATGCATTTAATTTTTTTTCCTATAGATTAGAAACTTGACCCTACTATTTGACCATTTCCTCATACAATATTTTGTTCTATTCTTCATGGTCCCTAAGAACCTAAATCCTCTATTCCAAATAATGAAATCATTGTGTCCATCATGTCACAACCACATTATGTCTATCTAAAGTGACTATAGCTGGAGTTGTTACCATTGGCCCTAGAAGTTTCTAAGGCTCAACCTGTGTTCCATATTATCACATGGGCTTGTATTAACCAACTAAAATGCTCCTTGTGTCCATTTTAACATATCTATGTATTCTAGAGCATTTATAGATTTTGGTGTAGTTTTTGGAACCCTATTTTTAGGCTTAATATTTTCTTTTGGCTCTTCATGTTAATAAAATATTCTACTACTTTTGCTGGGGTTTGTAGTGGTTGCTTAAGAGTTTTTTCAAAATTCTCTCTAGCTACCCTAAGTGTAGCATTAGGGTGACAAACATGTATCTCTTGTTGGTTATAAACCATCAATTTAGCTATCTACTCCTAAAGATATGCAGCGTGAGTATTTTCTCTTATAGTAAGCTTTTAACAACTATAAATTTCATTTCTAGGGTCCAAATGATTACTGTGACACCCTCTAAATATACGCCATTTAAACTTGGGTCCTCTCTTAGGTGCCATAGATGACTTGTTCCTTCATTATTTATTGTAGGCTACTATGAAGCAAATTTTGGTGGTTTGGTCTCTTCCTGCACATCATTCAACTGGTCTTGCTAGCCATTTTCTTTGTGGGAAAGAAACAATAAATTTCTCCTCCTCTTGCAACCTTCTTAGCTCCATATGCTAGTCTCTCCTGTCATCAAGGTTTTTTTGCTACTATGTGGCTAAAGGGTTCTTGTCGCTATTGCTTAGCACTTCAACTTCTTGTTATCCCATGTCTTTTTTGGAATTGGTTTTTTATGTGTTTGATGGGATGCATGCTATTTTTCAATTTTTGACCTTGCATGCCTTTTGAATTTCTACTCAGTGCTAGAGGGGCTTGTGTTGTCTTTTAAACCTAACTATCTCAAAATATCACAAGTCCCAATGTAAATAAGCCAACAATATTATAGGTCAAAATATCAATAATCAAGAGTAGAATTATATATGAGCAATCAAATATATATCCAAGCCAATATAATAATAAAATAACATTCACTTATAATATCAAATATGAATGTAAATGACCAAAATAATTCATGTACATGCATGAAGAATACTTACAATATGAATTGAAAAATGAAGTATCATGTATACAATCTTTTTCTTGATTTTACAATGTGGAGCTTTGTCTCCATAATATAGTTGTATAAGATGACTCTTCAAGTTCTTGACTGTTGCAACTCTTGCATGACTTTTGGCTTCTCATATTGCCACTTGTATTCAAGACTTTGTGATTATGACACTTGTGCATATCTTACACATAGAATCTTACATAAAGGAAAAATATAAACTATAGATCAAATAATGTAATATTCTCTAACACCCCCCTGTATTATATTATTTGATGTGAACTTCTCTTGATGTACATAGATGATTTTGGAATATCTAAAATTTGTTTCGACCAAGTGCTTTTGTAAAAATATCTGCAATCTGATCTTCAAGAACATGTTTCAATTGGATATGATGATTTTGAACATGATCCCTGATAAAATGACATTGAGCTTCAATGTGTTTTGTTCTTTCATGAATAATTGGATTTTTGATTAAATTTAGTACTCCTTGATTATCACAATTTAATATTGTAGGAGTTCTCCTGATTCCCATATCTAACAATATATATTGTAACCAAAGTGCCTCACATACTACATATTTTGTTGCACGATATTCTACTTCTGTAGATGAAAGTGCTACTACATGTTTTTTATTGTACCAAGAAATAGGTCTAGAGCCAAGATAGAATACATAGCCTGATGTAGATTTTCTGTCATCTATAGATCCAACATAATCAGAATCTGAATATCCCTGTAGATAAAACTTGTCATCATCTTCATTTATTTTATATATTAACCCATATTTTGTAGTCTTGCTAATATATTGTAGTATTCTTTTTGTAGCTTTCCAATGACTTTATCTAGGTTCTTGCATGAATCTTGAAAGATAATTTACAACAAAAACTATGTCTGGTCTAGTATTTGTTAAATATAGAAGACTTCCAATTAATTGACAATAGATAGTGGCTAGAACTAGAGATGTTTCATTATATCTAGACAATTGTAATCCTTGTTCCATAGGTGTATCTTTGAATTTACAATTTTTCATTCTGTACTTTTCAAGTAATGATTTTGCATACTTTGTCTATGTTACTGTGATATTGTTTTCATTTTGACAAATTTCCAAACCAAGACAATAATGAAGAAGCCCCAAATCTGTCATTTCAAAATCCTTTTCTAGGTCCCTTTTAACTTCATCTATCAAAATTCTAGAGCTTCCTATGATTACTATATCATCAACATATACTATAAGTACTATTTTGTCTAGTCCAACATTTTTTGTATAGATATTTGGATATGATAAACTTATTTTAAAATTGTGCTATAACAAATGATTATTAATCTTTATGTACCATGCTCTTGGTGCCTACTTTAAACCATATAAGGATTTGTTCAATTTACAAACCTTTTGTTCCTATCCTTTGATCACAAATCCTTCGACTATGACATATATACCTATTCTTTGAGATCACCATTAAGAAATGCACTTTTTACATCCATTTGATGAAGTTTCCATCCAAGATGTGCTACTAAAGCACAAATTGTTTGAATAGTAGTCATTCTTGCTATTGGTGCAAAGGTTTCTTCATAATCTATTCCTTCTATTTGAGTATATCCTTTTACAACTAATCAAGCTTTGTATTTGTCAAGAGAACCATTTGCTTTGTATTTTATCTTGTAGATCCACTTACATCCTACTACTTTCTTTCCTTGTGGTAGATCAACTAGATTCCATGTTTTATTTTCATTAACATTGCATATTTTGATTCCATGGCTGTCTTCCATTTTGGATGACTTAAAGCAATTTGAGTAGTTGTAGGTTCTACTATAGAACTTATTAATCCCTTGTTTATTCTTGTTAAGCTATGATTTTGTGATCTTGTAGTAGTAAGATCTGGCATTTGCTCTAGCTTTGAGTCCTTAAGTGTATCTCTAAGCCATATTGGTTCTTTCCTTTGTAGTGTTGTAGTAGTTTCTAAATTTTCAATTTGCTCATCATATGTTTCTAATTCTGATTCTTCACTTGATGAGTCCTCTTCTTCTGAAAGACTTAGAATTGTTCCTATATCATTTTTTATTCTTTAATAATATTTTTGTTTCCCTCATCAAACACTACATCTATTCTTATGTAAATTTTCTTTAAAGTTGGATAAGTTTTTCTATATCCCATTGAATCATTATCATAACCAATAAATATTCCACACAGTTTTTCATCCAATTTAGTTCTTTTTTTTATTTGGAATATGCATGTATGCCTTACATCCAAAGATTCTTAACTTTTCTACTATTGGTTTTTGTCCTGACCATACTTCTTTAGGAGTAACACTTTTTAGTATTCTTGTGGATGATATATTATGTAAATATGTAACTATTTTAACTACTTCTGCCCAATATTGATGATCAAGATGAGCTTCTTTTAGCATACAACGAACCATTTCCATAATAGATCTATTTCTTCTTTCTGCAATACCATTTTGTTGAGGTGAATATGTTGTGGTAAGTTGTCATTTTATACCATTTTTTTCTAAGAAAGAATTAAATTCCTTTGATAAAAATTCTCCTCCTCTGTCTGAACGAAGATTCTTGATTGATTTTCTTGTTTCTTTTTCTACTAATTGCTTGAATTGTTTGAAGCAACTAAATGCTTTAGATTTGAATTTCATAAAATACACCCACATTTTTCTAGAATAGTCATCAACAAATAGTTGATAATATCTATGTCCTCCAAGACTAGTAGCATTCATTAGACCACATAAATATGTATATATTAATTCCAATGGTTCTTGAGCTCTATATAGACTGAGTTCAAAAGGTATTCTATGTTGTTTTCCTACAAGAAATTTTGGAAAGACTATAGATTCCCATGAGAGTTTAGGTAAACCTTTAACCATTTGATGTTTACTCATATTGTTTAATGAAGATGCACTTATATGTCCTAGCCTTTTATGCCAAAGTTATTTTATTTCTGATATGCCTATTGTCAACGCCATATTTGATGATGTATCTAGAGTAAATAGACTATTCTTATAAGAACCAAAAGCTATGCATTTTTCTTGTTTGGTAATGAGGTATTTTTTTATTATTTTTAACAAATTTGAATTCAACTGCTAAATTTTGATCCATTAATTAAGATACTGAAAGAAGATTAGCAGTTAATCCAAGTACATATAATACATTATTAATTATCCTCTTTTCATTTGATAAATCAATTAAAACATCTCCTACTCCTTTGACCTCATAAGTCATACTATCTACTATAACAACCGATTTTTCATGTTTCTCTTGAAAGGTTTTAAACCATTGTTTATTTCCTGTCATATGCCTACTTGCTCTAGAATCAATATACTAGTAATCCATGATAGATTCTAAAATCTTAAATTCAATTTGAAGTAGAAATCCTTTTAACTCCCTATGAAATTTACAAAATTTTAAGTTTCAAATCACTTAAATCCTAGTAGAAATCCTTTTCACTCCAAACCTTAAATAACTTTAAATATTTTCAAAAATAAACTTTTGAAATAAATAAACTTCAAAAAACTATTAGGGTAGAAAACCTTATAACTCCCTACTAAAAAACTTAATAAATTTTAAATTCAAATTACTTGCTTTTTGTCCAAGCAATTAAGTTATGAAAGGTAATTTAACATAATTTCTTTTGACACATTTTGAAACCATTAATAATACCTCTGATTAGTAATGTATGAAGGTTACCTATGTTGACTCCATATTCTACACTCAATCCTGACTATAATGCTTACACTAACTTAGGAGTTTGAATTTCCCAAGTATGGAGCTTAATATTCCATCATTCTTAGGTTTTGGCTCAATTCTCTTTAGTTGTATGACATCCTAGGTTTATGTCTATTGGATAGGATGCTAAAATCACTCTTGGTCTTCTTCTATTAAATAACACACTTAGTGCATTCTTCATCCCCTTCACTAAATAGCAGACTTAGCACATTATCAATTACGTCTACTAAATAGCATGCTTAGTGCATTCTCGATCTTCTTCGATGAATATCATGCTTAGTAAATTTATGATATCCTTATCTAGATGACATGCTTGGTTTACTAGATAGCACATTGGAAACACACTTTAGTCTTATTGCAGGATGGCACATTGGAAATATGCTCAGTATTTGTTAGTAGATGGTAAGTTGTGAATGAAATCTATCTCTATTAGTGATGGATAGCTTTCAATCCACTCTGGATAACACCCTTATGTTACAATGTTATTTTATCTTGGATGTTTCTCTTATGTTAGTGCATTTGATGGGGACTCAAAAATCGCTCACCCCAACCTCCCAATTTTCTCATTCATCAAGGAGCCAAAATTGCTCTCAAAAATTCTCTTTCATTCAAACTTGGAAAAGAATTACAAAAATGGCAGATTCTGCCAAATAAACTCCTTTATCCTGAAAGGCAGTTTATAAATTCTTTTCTATTACATTACAACATCTTCCCCAGGAAGAATTTCCTATCACCTTACTGTAATTCCAACTCTGGAAGAAAAACAGGTCGGACAGGTCCAGAATGGCCCTCTTGCATTCATGTCTGCAACTCTGTCTCCACATTTTCCAACCCCTTGTGCATGCCATCGCTTCCCATTTTAAAGTCCTTTGCGTGACTCTCCGTCTCCCTTTTTTGATGCTTCATTTTATTTCCCGTGCCTCTGCGTTGGCTTGGATTTCGAAACATCTTTCTTTTCGACTCTTGATCTTCATCTGATTTCACTACACCTTGGTGCCATGTGCTTGTACAGTGCTGCGACTGTAGACTTTGTCCGCCTGTCAACCCATGATGACGTTCGGTATACCTACCGCTCAATCATTTCCTCTGTAACCGCCTGCCTTTTCTTCCCTTCTGTTTGGTCGTGAAAACGTGACATGTCACGATATCATGACATTTTTGCCTCACTGCCTTCTTACCCCTTTTCGAGTCACAAAAATGCGACATGTCGCGATATCGTGACATTTTTGGCTTCTCTACCTTCCTGCCCTGTTCAAAATGTGACATGTCGCGATATCGCGACACCTTTGGCTTCTCCGCCTTCCTGCTCTCTTCGAGTCACAAAAATGTGACATGTCGTGATATCGTGACATTTTTGGCTTCTCCGCCTTCCTGCTCTCTTCGAGTCACGAAAATGTGACATGTCGCGATATCGTGACACTTTTGCTTTCCTGCCTTCCTGCCTTTCTCGAGTCACAAAAATGCGACATGTCACGATATCGCAACACTTTTGCTTTCCTGCCTTCTTGCCTTTCTTGAGTCACAAAAATGCGACGTGTCACGATATCGCGAAACTTTTTTTTTCTCTCTCTGTTTCGGGTCGCGAAAATGCGATATTTCGCGATATCGCCACACTTTTTCTCTCTCTATTTCAGGTCGCGAAAATGCGACATGTCGCGATATCACGACACTTTTTCCCTCTCTGTTTCAGGTCACAAAAATGCGACATGTTGCGATATCGTGACAGTTTCCTTCCCTGCTTTCTTTCTGCTCCTTCGGTCGCGATTTCGCGACATGTCGCGAAATCGCGACATTTTCTTCTCTAGCATTTCCTGTCTTCTTTCGATCGCGATTTCGTGACATGTCACGAAATCATGACTTTTTTTGCTCCACGCCTTCTCTCTCCTTCCTGAGTCATGAAAATGCGACATGTCACGATATCGCGACACTTTTTCCCCTTGCGCCTTTTATCGTCCTTTGGTCACGAAAATGCGACATGTCGCGATATCGTGACACTTTTTCCCCTTGCGTCTTTTCTCGGCTTTTGGTCGCGATAATGCGACATGTCGCGATATCGTGACACTTTTTCCCTTTGCGCCTTTTCTCGGCTTTTGGTCGCGATAATGCGACATGTCACGATATCGCGACACTTTTTCCCCTTGCATATTTTCTTGGCTTTTGGTCATGATAATGTGACATGTCGCAATATCGCGACACTTTTTCTTCATTGCCAACATGTCGCGATATCGCGACACCTTTTCTCCTTGCAGTATTTTTGCTTTTCATTGGATGCTCCTGCATCAGACAACCGGGGTGGATTGGGAAGTGACCTTCACTTCTGTACTGTTCTGTCATCTCCCTTTTCACTGGGACTGTACAAGCTCTCCAAGCTTCAGCAAAATCTGGGTCTTCAGGGTACAAACCCTTAAATTCTTCCAACCCCACAACTTCCACTCTCATTGATGTCAGCAAACTCTTTTCATCAATCTCCCTCAATGGCTTCAACTTGTGGCGCACTCCACCTTTCATCAGAGAGTAAGTATTCGCATGCCCATCATGCACCGCACGTCTGTCAAATTGCCATGGCCTCCCCAACAATAAATGGCAAGCATCCATAGGCAAAACATCACACAGAACCTCATCCTGATAAGTCCCAATATGAAATTTGACTAAACACTGCTCACTGACTAATGCTCTATGATCTTTTTGCAACCATGCAATCCGATATGGATGCGGGTGCGCCCTCTTCTTCAATTTCAACTTAGCAACCATTTCTCTTGAAACCAAATTATCTATGCTACCATTATCTATGATAACATTACAGACCTTTCCTGAACATTTGCACCTTGTGTGGAATAGGCTCTTCCTCTAGTCTGGTCCTTTCTCCTCATTCAACAAGGTTCTCCTTGTGACCATAACTTCTCCTCCCTCTGCCTCCTCAGAATGTTCTGATTCAGCTTTTTCATCTGCCATAGCGGCTCTAGCATGACCCTTAGGTCTCCTATTCGTCATCTCTGGGTGTTGGGGACACTCATATGCCCGATGTCCCTCTTCTCCATAATGGAAACAGGTTCCACGAAATCCTCCTCTTCCATATCTACCTCTTCCTCTTTGGTAGTTGTTCTGATTACGAGGTCTGTAATCATTATCCCCCTTCTGATCCTGACTGTAGCTAGCTTCTTCTTTCTTTTCATCTCGTCCTCCATCCCTTCTTCCACCAGTTCTTTCTCCATGACCTCTTCCTTTCTATTTGTTTTCAAATCTTCTGTTCAGCTTCTCTTCAACCTTTAAGGCAAACTGGTAAGCATCCTCCATGGTGCTAATCCTAACCAGACTCAACTCTTCTTGGATACTGGTTCTCAACCCATTGAGGTAACGGGCCACCTTCTCCTTGTTAGCCTCTGAATCGCCAGTTCGAATTGATATCTGGTAAAACTCCTCTGTATATTCTCTGACATATTTGTTTGATTGTCTCAAACTCTGCATTTTTCTCAACAGGTCCAATTCATAATCTACAAGAACAAACTGTCTCTTCAACTTCTCTACCATTCGGTCCCATCTGGTTATCTTTTCTTTTTTGCTTCTATTTCTTTCTAGCTGCACTTCTTTCCACCATATGCAAGCATGGCCTTTCAATTTTGTTTTTGCAAACTTGATCCAATATGGATCTACAATCTCCTCATACTCAAAATATTTCTCCATATCATTGATCTAGTCAATTAACTCCTCTGAATTGAGACTCCCAGAATACGTGGAGACCTCAAACTTCACCTTCTTCCCAATCTAAGATATGGCATTAATTAATCTGGCTTCTGCAGGATCTGTTGCTTCTTCTTCAACTGATGGATCATCAACCTTTCAAGCTTCCTCTTCACTATGGTCTTCTCTCCTTGGTTCAACTCCTCTTCGTAATTCTTCTTGTAGGGCTTGCACTTGCCTCTGCAAGGCTCTGAAATCTTCTTCAGGTACCACATTCCTTCCACCACCATGATTTCTTCGTGGAGGCATTCTTCCTCACTCTCTTCTCATAATCCTTCCACATATCCTGGTGTAAACTGCCTCACTTTTGACAATCTACTCACACACTTAGGAACTCCCACTCTGATACCACCTGATGGGGACTCAAAAATCGCTCACCCCAACCTCTCAATTTTCTCATTCATCAAGGAGCCAAAATTGCTCTCAAAAATTCTCTTTCATTTAAACTTGGAAAAAGATTACAAAAATGGCAGACTCTGCCAAATAAACTCCTTTATCCTGAAATGCAGTTTATACATTCTTTTCTATTACATTACAACATCTTCCCTAGGAAGAATTTCCTATCACCTTACTGTAATTCCAACTTTGGAAGAAAAATAGCTCGGACAGGTCCAGAATGGCCCTCTTGCCTTCACGTCTGCAACTCTGTCTCCACCGTTTCCAACCCCTTGTGCATGCCATCGCTTCCCCTTTTAAAGTCTCTAGCATGACTCTCCGTCTCCCTTTTTTGATGCTTTGTTTCATTTCCCGTGCCTCTACGTTGGCTTGGATTTCGAAACATCTTTCTTTCTGACTCTTGATCTTCATCTGCTTTCACTGCACCTTGGTGCCATGTGCTTGTCCAGTGCTACCACTATAGACTTTGTCCGCTTGTCAACCCATGATGACGTTCGGTATACCTACCGCTCGATCATTTCCTCTGTAATGGCCCCTGTAACCGCCTGCCTTTTATTCCCTTCTGTTTGTTCACGAAAATGCGACATGTCACGATATCATGAAATTTTTGCCTTACTGCCTTCTTGCCCCTTTTCGAGTCGCAAAAATGTGACATGTCACGATATCGTGACATTTTTGGCTTCTCTACCTTCCTGCCCTGTTCAAGTCGTGAAAATGCGACATGTCGCGATATCGTGACACTTTTGGCTTCTCCACCTTCCTGCTCTCTTCGAGTCACGAAAATGCGACATGTCGCGATATCGTGACATTTTTGGCTTCTCCGCCTTCCTGCTCTCCTTGAGTCGTGAAAATGTGACATGTCACGAAATCGTGACACTTTTGCTTCCTTGCCTTCCTGCCTTTCTTGAGTTGTGAAAATGTGACATGTCACGATATCGCGACACTTTTGCTTTCCTACCTTCTTGCCTTTCTCGAGTCATGAAAATGTGACATGTGATATCGCGACACTTTTTTTTCTCTCTGTTTTGGGTCATGAAAATACGACATGTCACGATATCGCAACACTTTTTCTCTCTCTGTTTTGGGTCGCGAAAATGCGACATGTGATATTGCGACACTTTTTCCCTCTCTGTTTTGGGTCATGAAAATGCGACATGTCACGATATCGCGACAGTTTCCTTCCCTACTTTCTTTCTGCTCCTTTGGTCACGATTTCGAGACATGTCGTGAAATCGTGACATTTTCTTCTCTGGCATTTCCTATCTTCTTTCGGTTGCGATTTCGTGACATGTCACAAAATCGTGACATGTTTTGCTCCATGCCTTCTCTCTCCTTCCTGAGTCGCAAAAATGTGACATGTCACGATATCGCGACACTTTTTCCCCTTGCGCCTTTTATCATCCTTTGGTTGCAAAAATGCGACATGTCGCGATATCGTGACACTTTTTTTCCCTTGCATCTTTTCTCGGCTTTTGGTCGTGATAATGCGACATGTCGCGATATCACGACACTTTTTCCCTTTACGCCTTTTCTCGGCTTTTGGTCGCGATAATGCGACATGTCGTGATATCGCGACACTTTTTCCCCTTGCGTCTTTTCTTGGCTTTTGGTCGCGATAATGCGACATGTCGCGATATCGCGACACTTTTTCTTCATTGCCGACATGTCGCGATATCGCGACACCTTTTCTCCTTGCAGTATTTTTGCTTTTCGTTGGATGCTCCTGCATCAGCATTGCTCCACTATAGATAACACTCTTCTATTACAATATTCCTCCTTTCTAGATAATTCTCTTCTATTACAACATTGGTCTTCTTTGGATAATGCTCTTTTATTACAATGTTACTCCTTTCTAGACAACACTCTTTTGTTACAATGTTTCTCTTTGATGGCATGCTACTTAGTTTCCTAGTTGGCCACTTTGTCTCTCCAATGTTGGATGCTTAGACTATTGTTTGAACTTTTGTATATAGGCCACTTGAATGTTGGCCACTCAACGTCTATAATAGATGATAAGTCCACTAAATAGATACTTATTGTGCCTTGGTATTTCTTACTTTCTCTAGACTACACTTTTGTAGTGTTATTCTCTGTTGTAGGATAAAACAAAAAACCTCTTGAAAAATACTTTAAATAAGTCAAGGCCAAGACTAGAATTGCTATAGTCAACCTGATACTTCTAGTTTTTTTAATAACAAGAACTTCAATTTTAATATGCCTCTATATGTCATTATCTTTAGAGGCTTCTTCTCTCTAGAAGCTTATACTGCTTCTCAATATCTATACTTAGGAAGCTAAAATGCTTCTCTATCCCTAGAAGCTTTGATGCTTCTCAATATTCTAATGTCTTAAGTCACACCTAAGAAAAATATTATTATTCTCTTTTATAAAGAATCCAAAATCAATATTAGGATGACTATGAATATCCTTGCACATCCAACTTTCTTCTAAGTTGGCTCTCTCAATATTCAACAACGATTTTCTTTTTTTTTTCTTAGAGAATCCTAATTATTATCAGGATTTCTTTGAATATCCCTGAACATATTTCTTCTGAGTTAGCCCTTAATAAATTTTAGCTAAGTCTTAGTATTCATTAGTTTTTCTTAAACTAAGTGGAAAGACCCTAGCATTCAAATTAGAGTGACTTATCCTTATCCCCTCAATATCTACTCAACCATACCTTTAAAATAGAGTCCAAGTATTCACTACTTTCAAAGTGGATAGACTCTAATATATGGTGGCTTTGAAATATAACTCTATAAAAAATGAACAAATTTAAGTGGTAGCTTTGATACCATTGTTGGCTTTTAAGCCTAACTATCTCAAAATATCATAGGTCCCAATGTAAATAAGCCAACAATATTATAGGTTAAAATATCAATAATCAAGAGTAGAATTATATATGAGCAATCAAATATATATCCAAGCCAATATAATAATGAAATAACATTCACTTATGATATCAAATATGAATGTAAATGGCCAAAATCATTCATGTACAAGCATGGAGAATACTTACAATATGAAAATGAATTATCATGTATATAATCATTTTTCTTTGTTTACAATGTGGAGCTTTATCTCCATAATATAACTATATAAAATGACTCTTCAATTTCTTGACTATTGCAAATCTTGCATGACTTTTGGCTTCTCATCTTTCCACTTGTATTCAAGACTTGAATTTCTAATTGCTTTACTTATATGACACTTGTGGAAAAATATAAACTATATATCAAATAATGTAATATTCTCTAACAACCTGGTTATTCTATATCTCTCTCTGCCTCTAGAGTAATTATTTTTTCCCTTTTTCTATCCCCCTTCTTCAATTTGGGTGGATTTAGAGTTTCACATAGTTTTGGTCCTTGAGGTCGTTTAGAAAAAATTGATGCCCTTGGTTCCCTTAGTATTTTAGTAGGTTTTAGCACACCAAAATATTTTGGCAACACCATGGGTTCAATTCCACTCATGCCGTCCAACTCAACAAAATTTTCTTTCTTCTAGTTCCTTTTTATTGAATTCAAAGACTTCGATGCCCTAATGGATTCTACTATCTCATAGGGCTCACATGCTTATGAAGACTTAGGAATATCAGGTGGTTCTACAGTTATAGATTTTGGCTAGGTTTCTTAGGAACTTTGGGCATATTTGTTAAGAAATGTTTGCTACCTTTTCTCACATATATTTCCAATTCCAAATTGATGGTGATAGATCAACTTGATCAAACCATGATGTTTCATCATGCATTTTTTTACTTGGTATTTAATGACCATATCATGCAAAGTGAAATTAAAATAAAAAAGATAAATTGATTTGAAAAAATAGGTTTTCACTTATTTTATCATAAATAGTTGAAGAATTTAGATGCAGGCTTGAGAGTACTACAAATTGCCCATCGTAGGTAAAGAACTTAATTATCTATATGGTGATGGATATCCAATATTACACCAAACTTGTGTGCTTCAAACCCTTTCATTGGTTATCATAAACATCATATTTTGGTTTTAGGTTTGTATCTTCTTTAAAATACATTAAAATATTGACTATCAGAGAGGCAGAGAGTGTGCTCAAGGGTATATTTTGAATCCTCCTTGGGTATTGGCCTGGAATATTGGTTCGAGAACTATTGTTCGTCACTGTGGTATAATAGAGGGTCAATGGGTATTACATACTCCTCTGCCTAGCGTACCCTAGTTTTGTAAAAAAAAGCAACATACAAAAACAAAACTTCCTGTTATGCTAAACCTATATTTTTGACCCACAAAAGTGAGCATACAGAGGACTTCCCTATCATAGAAGAATAAACTTTACATGCACGAAACAATCAAGATAGAGTCTATAAGTATTTATTATAGTTAGAAATATTTCAGTATCATTTGGGTCAATGGCAGTATTAGTCGGGTCAGTTATTGTAACAATCAGGTCGATAGTGGTAGTAATAGTCATCTATAACAGTAAAAATTATAGGTTGTTAATGGTAGAAACAAAACCATCATTGTCACAGTACATATAATCCCAAGGTCAGTGAAGTGAATAGTATTAGTAACTATAGTATAGGTGATAAGGATAGAGATAGGACAGTGACAAGGTGATTAGCAGATAGAATGCATAGGTCAAAGATAGTTGACCTAGTATCCAACTTTTGAACCCAATCTCCAAATCAAAAACTGACCACACCAGTAGACTCATCAAAATAGAGGATAAAAAAAATGTTGAGATATATAACTCATTATGATAATTATTCCAAGGTGATCATTTTGATATATAACACCCAAGCACTTTTTTGGACTCCTTACTAAAAATGGTAACTCTTGTAACCACACTTATTTTTAGTATCATGACTTTACAAGAGCATTGAGAAAATTGAAACAAACCTCTACAGTCCGAGATTACCAAATGTAATTCAAGAAATTGGCCAACAAAACTAGGGGATTGAATGAAGGGTTATTTATGAGTTTTTTTATTAGTGGCTTGAAGGATTATCTTTGAGTTGAGGTCAAGATGTTTAAATCGTAAACCATGATGTAGGCTATCAGTTTGGTTCGGTTGGTCGAATCCAAATTTTTAGTTCAAATGTGGACATCTAAATTTCCACAATCTAGACCCTCATTTCCTCCAAAATTGTAAAATCATAATGAAAATAAAATTGCTGCACCCAAACATTTGACTACAAAAGAAATGGATGCATGATGTGCCCAAGGTTTGTGCTACAATTGTGATGAAAAGTATGTTTGCGAACATAGATGCACCCAAAATAAGTTGTTCCTTATATATGTTTATGAGCCAAACATTAGTGACCAAAGTGATGATGACACAAAACCGGTAGAGAAAACATTCCAAACTAAGGAAGAAATCCAAGAAGAACCATAGGCTAAAATTTCTATTCATGCTCTTGCTGGAATCACTACTCCCAAAACCATGAAAGTTGTGGGTTTTTTCAAAGATCTACGTCTTACCATATTGATTTATTCTAGAAGTACACACAACTTCATTGATCATCACATTGCGAAGCAAGATAATTATTACGTACATACATGTAATTCCTTTAATGTTGTGGTAGCCAATGGAGGAACCTTACCTTGCAAAGGTAAATATAATAATGTTAAAGTAAAAATTGAAGAATATGAGCTCAAACAAAATATTTTTTCTCTCCAGTTAGGGGGATGTGATATTGTGTTGGGAGCTTAATGGTTGGGCATATTGGAAACCATCTCATGGAAATTTTTTGAGCTCTCGATGCGATTTTCATAGAATGGACAATCTTATACTCTCAATGGTTCAAAAGCAGGGCCTCCGTAGATTATCAGTTTAAATCATATGGATAAGTTGAAAAATCTTCTTGGGAAGTCATAGCTCAAATATTTGTGATCCAACCTCTCACTTCCAAGGTGGATTTCATTCCCACAGATCTACAACTTATTTTGGCCAAGCACAATTTTAATTTTACCAAACCATCAGACTTATTGCCTTGTTGCTTACATGACCATGCTATTCTATTGTTACTTGCCAATGTACCACCCAACATCAAATTGTACTAGTATCCTCATGCTCTTAAGTCAGATATCAAGAAGTTAGTATAGGAATTGTTAAAAGCTGGCATCATTAGACCAAGTAATAGTTCTTACTCTTCTCTAGTCTTATTGGTATGAAATAAATATGGGTCATAGCGATTGTGTATCGATTATAGTAAGCTCAATAAGCTATCCATCAAGGATAAGTTTCCTATTTTTGTGGTGGATGAACTATTCGATGAGCTACATGGGACTATGTATTTCCTCAAATTAGACCTTCACTTCGGGTACCATAAAATCAGGCTCAAGGATGAAGATATTCCCAAGACTGCTTTTCATACTCATGAAGATCACTATGAGTTCTTAGTGATGCTATTTGGTTTGATTAATGCTCCTTCCATATTTAAAAGCCTCATGAACAACATCTTTCACCCATTCCTTTAAAAATTTATCCTAGTTTTCTTTGATGACATTTTGGTTTATAGACGCTCATGGAAAGAGCACCTCATCCATGTGGATCAAAATTTATAGTTGTTGGCAAAACATTAACTTAATTCTAAGCGATCCAAGTGTTCATTTGGGTTGACAAAAGTGGAGTATTTGGGACAAACTATCACTAAATATCACATCAAAGTTGACCACAAGAAGATCCATGCGATTTAGGACTGGCTGAAACCCCACACTCTCAAACATATCTGGGGATTTTTAGGGCTTACAGGTTATTACCATAAATATATTCATAATTATGATAAAATTGCAGCTCCCCTCATCCATTTTAAAGGACTTTTTTACTTGGACGGGACCCACTAAACAGACTTTCCTCAAGTTGAAGTACACTATAACAACCACTTCAGTCTTAGTGATGCCATTTATCATTGAAAGCGATGCTTTTGGTCATGGTATTGGTGTAGTGTTGATGCAGGAAGGGTGACCCTTGGCTTTCACTAGTAAAGAACTTTCAAGTTGTAATTTAGGAAAATCTACTTCTGCTAAGGAGATGCTAGCAATTCTGCATGTGGTAACCCATTTGTGACTGTATCTCATTGGGCATCATTTATCTATTAAAATGACCATCAAAGTCTCAAATACTTTCTAGAGTAACGGGTTGCCACACTTGAACAAAAAATGGGTTTCTAAGCTCACAGGCTATGATTATGATATCACTTATAAAAAGGGCAAGGAGAATATTGTGGCCGATGATCTCTCTCACCAATTTGAGGCTCACAGTATGCTATGTACCATTTATTTACCTATTCCCTAGTGGATCAATTCCTTACGATAGGAGGTGCTTCAGGATTTAGGCTTACAAACTTTGGTTGCCTTCCTACACACTGAGCCTACTTCATGCCTTGGCTACACTTGGTATGGCCATGATTTACATTACCACCAATACCTTGTTGTTCCCCACATGTCTCCACTCCAAGAACTGCATGCCTCCCCATTTATAGGTCATTCAAGATTTCTCAAAGCATATGAACAACTTAAGCACATTTTTTTAGAAGGGTATGAAGAAGGACATTCATAATTTTATGGTGACTTGTGACACCTATCAATGGATGAAAGGTGAAATAGTGCATTCTCCAGGCACTCTCCAACCCTTGCCCATTCATGAACAGGTGTAGACCGATATTTCCATGGATTTGATTGAAGGGTTACCTAAGTTTGGGGGCAAATCCATTATTTTTGTGGTAGTGGATCATATTTTGAAATATGTTCACTTTTGTTCCCTCTCCCATCCTTACACAGCCTCCACAATTACCCAATTTTTTTTTTATTCTATATTCTACCTTCATGATATGCCCACCTCCATTGTGTTCGACAATGACCCAACCTTTACTAGCCATTTTTGGAAAGAATTGTTTAAGTTGCAGGGAACTTAGCTCAAAATGAGTTTAGCTTATCATCCATAAATAGATGGCTAGACTAAGATTATCAATTAATGTTTGGATATCTACCTTCCTTGATTTGCATTTGATCATCCTACATAATGGGTAAAGTGGCTTCCTTTGGTCGAATGGTGGTACGACACTTTCGATCACACAAAAACCAAGATTACCCTTTCGAGACAATTTAAGGGTGCCCTCACCTCATGCCTTCCTCTTACATTTTGGGTAGCTCTAAGGTCCATGCAGTTGATACTACTCTTAGTCAACATACTGATATCCTTTGCCAATTGAAGATGAATTTGGATGAGGCTCAGAATCAGATGCACTGACAAGTTGACCAATATCATTTTGAGTGTAGCTTTGATGTGGATGATATGGTTTTTCTTTGCTTGTAGCTATACAAAAAGTCATACCTATAGCTTTGTAGGTGCCAAAAAATTGTTGTAAAATACTATGGGCCCTACCAGGTTTTACAACGGAATGGTGCCACGACCTACAAATTAGCCCTCCCACCAAAATCCAAGCTTCATCCTATTTTTCATTTCTCCTTTATCAAAAAGGTTATGGGCACTTAGGTATAGGTTCAATCTGCACTCCCAAAATTAGATGAAGAAGGTTTTATCTTGCTCAATCCTAAATAGTCATTGGATCATCGGACTCACCCTCTATGCAACCATACCATTACTAAGGTCCTTGTTCAATGGCATGGACTCCAACTGGAAGATGCTACTTGGAAGTCTCTCCAAAAATTCTAGCACCAGTTTCCTCATCTTCAATTTTGAGGACAAATATTTTCAAAGGGGAAGGACATGTTAGGATCCCATCCTAACGTTATTTTGTAATTATCATTTGCTTATGTAATTACCCACTTCCAATATGGAGAATTTCATCTATAATATTATTTTGTAATACTTTGTAATGTATGTGGCAAGTAAGTCACCTAGTCAAGTGGGGTCATTTCATGTAACCGTTATTACAATTGTAACCAATGTTTGGTAGAAGATTCTAGCTTGAGTGGTATTTTGCATGTAAGCCAACTCTTGAGCCTTAGGGTAGGGTTACATGGAGTTTCTCTTTAAAATATATGGAGCCATGTAAAAATGCATCTTTTTGCCAATTAAGAAAATATTGAAGAAGGTTACCCCTCGAAGAGGCCTATGATTTAGTGTTATTGTGAGAGTGTCTATTTCTGCATTTACTTTTTTCGCATTGTGATATTACATATGTTTTTGCTTATTTTTAATATTTTGTATATGTGCTTATTTTTAATAGTATATTCCTAACAAAAGCATTGGAAATATCGAGCTAGGGCAAACTCCAAGTGTCAAAATTGCACCAAGGTTAAAGGATACATTTGAATTTTTATCGAAGGTAAGACACTTGTAAAGTGTAACATCCAAATTGTCATAATCTCACCAAACTAGGCAGAGTTACGTTGTAAGCGCCTGAGGAGAACAAGGTGAGAAAAATTAGAGAAGTATAAGAGGTTGAGTGTCATGTGGCACATGAGAAGTGGAACGCCAACAAGCTTGGAGTAATTCAAATATTCATAGCAAATACATTGATGCATGATTCAAGGTACCAAAAATAGTAGGTTGAAGTTTGATTTTAGAGAATGCTTGAAATAGGAGCGAGTGCAAGGAAGCTTATTGATTGAAGTCTGAGTGCAAGTAAAGAGAAGATATTCCATTCGGTTCATGCAGAAGAGCCATCCAAGAGGTACCCACAAAGGATTTGAACTATCAAACTAAAGACTAAAAATAGGTCTGCATTAATTCCATATTAATTACAATAGCAGGGATAACATATTAATTAGAGTGTCTTTATAAGGTTAGAAGTCAATTGACCAGTCAAAGAGGAGAGAGAGTAGTCTTTCCAAGGTAAGCCAAAGTACAACAAGAACTCCATACGTACATAAGAGGATGAGCGCCAATTAAGAGATGGTCAAACACTATTGACCAAAGAAATTTATGCTTCAATATTGGAGGTAATTCATTCTATTTGAAATTAATTATATGCTCACGATATGAGGTATAAGGTTACATGAAATTATTGTTTTCTAAGGTTAAAGTGAAACTATTTTATGTTGAAGAGATAAGATATGAAATTAATATTTGAAACCTTAGAAACCTGATTATTGATATTTGAAAGTTTTATGAAGATTTGAAAATTGGTTTGAAGAATTAAAGGAATTAATTTGAAGTTTTGTAATTTGATTATTTGAATTTACAAAACAATTTAAAACATTTGCAATTTGATAAGAATGGAGAAATATGTTCTTCTACGTCAAATTAGGAATAGAAAACTTGCAAATATACTTTTATAGAATTTCTAAATTTATAAGTTTGGAGTTATAAGGAATTCAACACCAACCCAGGATTGAGAAATTTAGAAATAAAAAATATATATATTTTTTGAGATTTGGGAGATAAAAGCAATTCAACATAAGTTTTTGAAAAATTGAAATTACTTTAAAAAGTATTATTTGACAAGTCTATCTAGGGAGATAAAAGGTTGTAAACTTTAGGTTTAACAATTGAAAAATTGTTTTTAGTCTATCACCCAAACATTAGGGAGATATAAGGTAGTCTACAATGGTTAATCATGACAACACATAAATTATTTATTTCAGAATCTCAACTACTTAAAGGTCCTAATTACACTTCATGGAAAAACAAAGTGAGATCAATATTGATAGTAGATATGCTTTGGGATATAGTTAAAGGAGCAAAAACTAAACCTACTGAAGATGCTAGGGAAATTTAAAAGTATGAAGAAGATGATGCAAAAGCACTCATGATAATAACATTTACAATTAAATATGATATACAACCATATATTAGTTCAACATTAACTTCTACAGAAGCTTGGAATACTTTATCCAAGATATTTGAAGGAAAGAATAAAACCACCATCTTGAATATTCAAACTCAATTGCATTCTCTAAAAGTTAATAGTGGTGAAAGTATAGAATTGTTTCTAAGAAAAGTGGCAGATATAAAAGGAAAGTTATTAACCTTAGGAGAGAAGGTAGAAGACAAGTTTCTTGTTCAAGTAATTCTAAGAGCACTTCTTGAAAGCTACAAGCATCTAGTTACATATTTACAAATTTTGAGTAAAGATACATCATTTGATGAGTTAGTCAATATACTACAAGAATATGAAGTAGAAAATTTAGTCAAAGATAAAATGACTAAAAATGCCTTAGTCTCAAAAGATAATCCACAAGGAAATATTATTTCATTCTCAATAGGTAGATCAAAATGGAATAATAGATATTGTCAAGTATGAATAAAGAGAGGATATAGTACACATTATTGTAGATTCAATCCAAATAATTAGTATCAAAGGAATAAAACAAATTTTGGGGGCCAAACAAATAGGTCATTTCAACCAAGACAATATCATAATCAATATAGTCCACATCAACAACTATCTCAACATCAGAATCAATACAATCAACCTCAATTACAATATAGAGAAGGGAAATAAAAGGGACACTTAGCTCAAGAGATTCAAGAAATTCAATAACTAGAAGAACCTACAGAAGAACATGAAGTTAAAGCACTTTAAGCAAATATAGTATTTTATGAAGATACTAATCATTTACTTGATCGGGATACAAACAAAGATCAGAATGAAGAAAGCAAAGAAGAGCACAAGATTTAGATCAGATATGAAGATCCATATTGAAGACTAAAGTCTTAAATAACCAAATAATGTAATACAAGGGGGTGTTAGAATATATTACATTATTTGGTACATGCTAATGTACCACCTTGGGTAAATATTTAGATTAGGAGAGTGTCCTAGATTAGAGTGTGAGTATTTAATTTATGCAATATAATAAATGCACAAGTGTGCAAAGTATTTTGGTAATGTAAATGTGCATAATAGTCCATGACATGATTCCATAGAATTGTAAGATAAAGAGTATCTAGAAGAGTGAAGGCCAAGGGTGCTCCATATAAAGAGTCACATTCTATTATACATGTATCTATGTGTAAGTGTGCAAGATACATGTATTGTAGTATGAGAGTGTATGTCAATATGGGTACTTGAGATCTTTGATTAAATGGAGATATAATTTTTGTGAGCATTTGTTAATGACAATTTTATGAGTTATTGTTGAAGTTATTTATGAGTTTTATATATTTATAATATTGCCATTATGTTATATTTCATATTGCAACTTTATTTTAGATCTTGTGGTTATTTTATTTATAGTTTTTAGGTTCAAAAGCTAACATGTATGCCTCAAAGAGTTACCTATCATATTTGCATGACATGTCAAAAAGGTCATGTGTGCCTTGAATGTTGCAAGTATCTTGTGTTGAGCAAGGTGCAGCAAACAGTATTGTCATTGTTGTCAACACAGTCAGACAGATTTATTGATGCAATGGACAAGAGTTTATTGAACAGCAAGGTGCAGCCAAAGTACAATGGATAGGAGTTCAGTGTTGAGCAAGGTGTTGCAGGAGTATTGTCATTGTTGTCAATACAATCAGTTAGATCTAATGATGCAATGGACGAGACGGTTCGAGAAGTCATTCGGATGCGAGAGGATAGAAGTTCAAAAGTTAGTCGGATCATGTACAGCAAGTTTTCAGGAAGAAAGAAGTGGCCCAGTTTCAAAAATTCGAAGAAAAAGACAAGTAAGAAAACTGTCACGATATCGCGACATGTTTTTTGTCGTGATTTCGCGACAAGTCGGAGGAGAGAGAAGGCGCAGTCAAAAATGTCATGATTTCATGACAAAAATGAGGAGAGAGAAGGCGCAGCCGAAAATGTCATGATTTCACGACAAAAATGAGGAGAGAGAAGCGCAGCCGAAAGTGTCACGATTTCACGACAAAAATGAGGAGAGAGAAGGCACAGCTGAAAATGTCACGATTTCATGACAAAAATGAGGAGAGAGAAGGCGCAAGGCAAACTGTCGCGATTTTGCGACATGTTGGAGGCCAAGAAGCTAAGTCGAGAAACTATAGCGATTTCGCTACATGTTGGATTTTCGTTGGTTGAAGCAAGGAGAAAGCGTTAAGTGGAAAAGTTGTAGCGATTTCGCTACATGTTGAAATTTCACTGGCCGAAGCAAGGAGAAAGCGTTAAGTTGAAAAGCTGTAGCGATTTCGCTACATGTTGAATTTTCGCTGGCCGAAGCAGGGAGAAAGTGTTAAGTGAAAAGATGTAGCGATTTCGCTACGAGTCAAAAGTGCACAACACAAAGGTGTAGCGATTTCGCTACGAGTTAAAAAAGCACAACACAAATGTAGCGATTTTCAGTTGAAAAACAAAAAAGGTGTAGCGATTTCGCTACAAGTCAAAAGTGCACAACACGAAGGTGTAGCGATTTCGCTACAAGTCAAAAGTGCAGAACTCAAAGGTGTAGCGATTATGCTACAAGTCAAAAGTGCAAGGCACAAAAGTGTAGCGATTTCGCTACAAGTCAAAATCTCACGGGTAGAAGCAAAGTTGGAAGCACAAGGCACAAAGTTGTAACGATTTCGCTATCGCATGAAGCAAGAAATGTACGAAAGCCGAAAGCGTCACGATTTCACGACAAAGATGAGGATGACATCAACAAAAGCTGAAAGTGTCACGATTTCGTGATAGGGTGCAAGGAAAGCCGCTGGAAGCCGAAAGCGTCGCGATTTCACGACAAGAATGAGGATGACGTCAGCAAAAGTTCGAAGTGTCACGATTTCGTGACAAGAACGATGGCAAAGCTATCAAAGGCCAAAAGGGTCGCGATTTCGTGACAGTAAGGACAAGAAGGCGTATGGCTACAAAAAGTGTCGCGATATCACGACATGTTATTATTTCGTGGCAATAAGCTACAGGAAGGTGACAAAGGTGGCAGAAGAGTTTGAGGCCGACAAAGTTAAATCTGGGCCGATGGATTTTAGGGTTTTGCAGCAAACAATTTCTAGGGTTTTGCAGCCGACATTCTTAGGGTTACAGTCGACAGATTTTAGGGTTTGGCAGTCGACAATTTCTAGGGTTTCTCAGTTGACGTTCTTTAGGGTTTGTTCCTAAAATTTCTTCTATAAAAGGAGGGCTACTTCGAGTTTGAGAGTGTACTGTGTGAAGATAATGGGCGAATGAAGTGCGCGGAGAGCAGATGTTGAATCATTTCGATTCAAGCTGAGTGCGAAGCAATAGTCCGTGTGTGTGAGTATCGTGTGCGATATGCGGCTGTAAAAGCGCAGATAGCGTAGAACTGGAAAAATGATAGCGAAGTGTGTAATGTGAGTTGGTCATGTCGAGTTGTTCGAAGTTTGATTGTGAATACGCCTAGAGAGCAGAATGTGAAACGACATAGAGTGTGCGAAGCGTGTGCACAGAGAAAGCAGAGTGTGCAGAGAAGCATGAAGGGCAAAGTTGATTGCAAAGTCTGGCTGTAGCAGTGCAGTAGACTATGTGAAGTGATTGCGCAAGAGAGAGCAGAGTGCGTAGAGATTGCAAAGGTGATGTAGACCAGTTAGAGTCTTGCAATAACAAAGGTATATGTCAAACATTTTTATTCAAAATTGAAGTCCAGTTGGTGCTGGCAAATTAGGGGTTGGTGCTCCTTTTTGTTGATGCAAAAAAATAAGGGGTGGGTGCTCCTTCCAGTTGGTGCTGGTAAACAAATTGTAAAGTTGGTGCTTTGCAAGAGGCTGGATTTGGATGGGAGTCCAAGCAGCCATTCTTTTTGAGGAGTAGCCATTTTGGTGAACCTCGTTAAAAATCTGTGTTGTGTGATGTTCTCTTGCGGTACTTATTATATCTGTTTATAAGTTTTATCTGCTACAATTTTTAGAGCTATTTATTCATGTTTTGGAATGCTACACTGATTCACCCCCCCTCTCAGTGCCATACTAAGTACAACAATTGGTATCAGAGCCAAGTTCCATTTAAAGGCTAAATCAGCTAGGGTTGATCTTGGATTAATACTCTAATGGCAAAGAAAGGCAAGAATGGAACCATGAGACACAAGAAGAAAAGATCACATAGGGTCATAAAAGAAAATAAAGATAAATTCATTATTGTTGTAGATTCAAGAGATGAATCAAACAATGGAGAAAATGCCAAGAGTCAACTCGGTCATAATGCAGGTTCTCAAGGTTCAGAATGTTTTGATCAACTCGGGCATAATGAACGTCAGTGTTATGGGTTTAGTAGCAGTGAAGATGAAGAAGAAATAGAATCAAAACAGGAATGTAATAAAGAAGAAATGAATGCAGAAGCAAATTGGAATGAAGATCAAATTACAGCTCCAAGTAAGAAGAATAGAACCTCCTTCAAAAAGACATCTCAGCCAGTTTTAGTTTCTGTGGTAGAGGAAATTGAACCAGAAAAGGCAGGTAGGAGTGAACACTGAAGCAGATAATAAAAACCTCAATGCTGAAGTAGACTGGGAAGGTGAGTTGATCTCTGCTCTTGAAGAGTTGAGTATAGAAAAGAAAAAGAACAAAAGACTGTCCAAGAAATTGGAAGAATATGGGGATGAGATTGAAAATCTGTTCTTACAATTCCAAAAGGCCAAGAAAATAGAAGAAGACTTGAAGTCACAACTGAATGATAAAGTCAATGTGTGTAACAAACATGAAGAGGATTCTAACAAAGTAGTTAGTAATCTAAAGCTACAAGTAGAAGAGTCTAAAAGGATTGAGGAAACTCTCAGGTCGTAGATCAATGAGAAAGAGATTATTTGCCGCAAACAAGAAGAAGAGATTGTTTCATTGAAGAAACAACTAGAAGAGGCCAATACAAATCTTAAATTCGAGAAGAGCACAAAATTGCTAGATAAAATGATAAGTCATCAGAGAAGCTCCACGGTTAAGCATGGTCTTGGATATGAAGCTGAACAACCTTTATCTTCCAATTCTGTAGAGAAGAAGAAGTTCATTGTTGAAGGGTCCAAGCAAGAAAAGGTTAAAGCTGTATCTTCAAAAGAAAGAAAATATCAAAGGAGATTTACAGCAAAGCAACCACAACAAAAGAGGTTCTACCACTCTCACTCTTTTCATACTAACACTTTTAATGGCTATTGTTTCAGATGTAACCAGTATGGTCACAAGGCAACTTATTATGGATTAAATAATAAATCAAAGAGTTATGCTAGTCGAAATACATCTGCATATCTGAGTGAACACTTTGTACAATGTTTTCAATGCAATGGTCATGGGCACATAGCAAGGTTTTGTCCAAGCGCTTCTGTATCAAATCTAAGGCAAAACAGTAGATTTCATAAGACGCAAAGAACACAACATAGACAGGGAATAAATCAGGTTCATAGAAGAAAGGAAAATAATCATTCATCATGGATGCATAAGAGACAACCACACCAGAGAGATATTCGAGTTCACGCAATGATGCAAAATAGGGACGCAGGTGAAAAATCCAAGCCCGAGGTCAAGAAAGTCTGGAGAAAGAAAGAAGAGAGGAAATCGTGTCTCCTTGAACTAAAGGAGACTCGCTCTTCTATTGCACTAAGCAACTCCAGGTAACACATCCTCAGGGGGAGCATTTTGAAAAAGGTTTTATTTTATTGCTCTTATATGTTTGTTGGGTTAACCTGAGGATGAAAGGCAAGCAGTAAGGAGGAGTTGCACTATAGTTGTTTAAATTTATTTCAGTTCATATAGTTGTTTGTGGAAGTGCCATGAAGGCTGGAGATTAAATGGAGAGTCGCCACCATTTCTAGTATTGTTGTATGTCATTGTTGTACTGTTGATGGTTCTTACTGTAACTGTTCGAAGCCATGAAATGTAACAGTTCAGATAATTTGATTAGTGGAAGAATTTTTGCTCTAGCTACGTATTTATGTTTCGATAAAAGAAGCGTGTATCTGTTCCATTCATTGATGTAAAGATTGTTAGAACTTTCATGGTGCCTTGGTGGAATTATTTAATTCTCAGACAGTTTCGTTTTAACTGTTAATAAAATGCCAATCCGAGGTTAAGAAGTATAAGGCTGAGTAAAGAGATGAATGGTTGGTCGTGAAGTGTTTGACAGAATGTCTTCTCCAGATTTGCACAGTTGAAAGTAAGGGGTGACCAGCGTTGACTACAGAAAACTTAGACAAAGCTGCAAATGTAAAAACGGATCTGATTTGTGTTGAGGTATAGTATTTTATGCGTACACAGAGTTGACAGTAATACTGCAGTGTTGGTACAGTACTGAACAAGAGTTGGTTGATACATTCTTGGACTAGGGTTGTGTGAGAGATGATTGGTTGAGTAAAGATAATTGAGCATAGTCAAGTGATTGATTGCATGTGGTTGTTCAAGTCCCATAAAATAAACTTTTCTTGATTTGAGTTGAGATTGAGATTTGAGAATAGAAGATATTAAGTCTCTAACAATCTTCAGTATGCTTCTATGAAGTGGATTTAATTTCAGACTATCATTCTTTGTTGAGCTTATCTTGAGTACCACTTGAGCATGTTTGATTGAGCCTTTGAAGAAGGTCTTTGGGAAATATTTTGAGGACAATCGCTGGGACAAATTGCTAGAGAAGTTTTGGACAAGTTTTTAGAGAGCTTGGCAAGAGCAGATTTGGGCAAGTTCCTTGGTGAGCTTGTTAAGCAGGTTCTGTGTGAGCCTATTGAGCAGGTTCTTAGTGAGCCTATTGACTGAGCATTGAAGGTGACAGAGTACAGAATACAGAGTTTCAATGGATAGAAATTCTGGCATCCAACACAGGTGAAGTTAGATCGGAGTGAGGATTCTTCAAGTGAAGAAGAGGTCCACCAGTCAGTGCGACAAAGAGATAGAGTCTTCTATAATATTACAAGGGTACTATGGAGTATGGGTTATGGTATCCTAAAGATGCAGATTGGGCAGGATGTGTAGATAACCGGAAGTTTACCAGTAGAGGTGCATTTTATCGGGAAGGCAGATTGGTTGAGTGGTTAAAATTCCCAAGAAGTGACTAGCTTGGGATCACATTCTAGGGGGAGCAGTTGTGTATTTGTTTTTCTTCTTGATCATGCTTGGAATATTTGCTAATTGTAATAATTTGTGTCTAAGAATGTTGTGCATAGACTCGGGGGAGTCTGCATGCAGCCCTTTGGTATTATTGTCAAAGGGGGAGAAGATTTACGAGGAAAATTGCACATGTGTTGCCAACAATTCCAAAGGGGGAGATTGTTGAGCAAGGTGCAACAAACAGTATTGTCATTGTTGTCAACACAGTCAGACAGATTTATTGATGCAATGGACAAGAGTTTATTGATCAAGCAAGGTGCAGCCAAAGTACAATGGATAGGAGTTCAGTGTTGAGCAAGGTGTTGCAGGAGTATTGTCATTGTTGTCAATACGGTCAGTTAGATCT
This sequence comes from Wollemia nobilis, assembly GCA_028583015.1. Taxonomy (NCBI): domain Eukaryota; kingdom Viridiplantae; phylum Streptophyta; class Pinopsida; order Araucariales; family Araucariaceae; genus Wollemia; species Wollemia nobilis. The sequence continues at coordinate 4,864,230 of JAQPPZ010002554.1, forward strand.
AATGATGCAATGGACAGGCAGTTCAGAAGTCATTCAGATGCAGAGGATAGAAGTTCAAAAGTTAGTCGAGATCATGTACAGTGCAAGTTTCCAAGAAGAAAGAAGTGGCCCGGTTTCAAAAATTCGAAGAAAAAGACAAGTAAGAAAAGCGTCGCGATATCGCGACATGTTTTCTGTGCGATTTCGTGACGAGTCGAAGGAGAGAGAAGCGCGAGCCGAAAATGTCGCGATTTCATGACAAAAATGAGGAGAGAGAAGGCACAGCCAAAAATGTCATGATTTCACGACAAAAATGAGGAGAGAGAAGGCACAACCGAAAATGTCATGATTTCGCGACAAAAATGAGGAGAGGAGAAAAATCGAAAATGTCATGATTTCACGACAAAAATGAGGAGAGAGAAGGCGCAAGGCAAACTGTCACGATTTCGCGACATGTTGGAGGCCAAGAAGCTAAGTCGAGAAACTATAGCGATTTCGCTACATGTTGGATTTTATGCTGGCCAAAGCAAGGAGAAAGCGTTAAGTGGAAAAGTTGTAGCGATTTCGCTACATGTCAAAATTTCATTGGCCAAAGTAAGGAGAAAGCGTTAAGTTGAAAAGCTGTAGCGATTTCGCTGGCCAAAGCAGGGAGAAAGTGTTAAGTGAAAAGTTGTAGCGATTTCGCTACGAGTCAAAAGTGCACAACACAAAGGTGTAGCGATTTCGCTACGAGTTGAAAAAGCACAACACAAAGGTGTAGCGATTTCGCTACGAGTTGAAAAAGCATAACATGAAGGTGTAGCGATTTGTCTACAAGTCAAAAGTGCACAACACGAAGGTGTAGCGATTTCGCTACAAGTCAAAAGTGCAGAACTCAAAGGTGTAGCGATTATGCTACAAGTCGAAAGTGCAAGGCACAAAAGTGTAGCGATTTCGCTACAAGTCAAAATCTCATGGGTAGAAGCAAAGTTGGAAGCACAAGGCAAAAAGTTGTAACGATTTCGCTACTGCATGAAGCAAGAAATGTACGAAGCTGAAAGCGTCGCGATTTCGCGACAAAGATGAGGATGACGTCAGCAAAAGCTGAAAGTGTCACGATTTCGCGACAGGGTGCAAGAAAAGCCACTGGAAGCCGAAAGCGTCACGATTTCGTGACAAGGATGAGGATGACGTCAGCAAAAGTTCGAAGTGTCGTGATTTCACGACAAGAACGGTGGCAAAGCTATCAAAGGCAAAAAATAGTCACGATTTTGTGACAGCAAGGACAAGAAGGCGTACGGCCACAAAAAGTGTCGCGATATCGCGACATGTTATTATTTCATGGCAATAAGCTACAGGAAGGTGACAAAGGTGGCAGAAGAGTTTGAGGCCGACAAAGTTAAATCTGGGCCGACAGATTTTAGGGTTTTGCAGCAAACAATTTCTAGGGTTTTGCAGCTGACATTCTTAGGGTTACAATCGATGGATTTTAGGGTTTTGCAGTCGACAATTTCTAGGGTTTCTCAGTCGACGTTCTTTAGGGTTTGTTCCTAAAATTTCTTCTATAAAAGGAGGGCTACTTCGAGTTTGAGAGTGTGTTGTGTGAAGATAATGGGCGAATGAAGTGCGCGGAGAGCAGATGTTGAATCATTTCGATTCAAGTTGAGTGCGAAGCAATAGTCCGTGTGTGTGAGTATCGTGTGCGATATGCGGTTGTAAAAGCGTAGATAGCGCAAAACTGGCAAAATGATAGCGAAGTGTGTAATGTGAGCTGGTCATGTCGAGTTGTTCGAAGTTTGATTGTGAATATGCCTAGAGAGCAGAATGTGAAATGACACAGAGTGTGCGAAGCGTGTGCACAGAGAAAGCAGAGTGTGCAGAGAAGCACGAAGGGCAAAGTTGATTGCAAAGTCTGGTTGTAGCAGTGCAGCAGACTGTGTGAAGTGATTGCACAAGAGAGAGCAGAGTGCGTAGAGATTGCAAAGGTGATGTAGACCAGTTAGAGTCTTGCAATAACAAAGGTATATGTCAAACATTTTTATTCAAAATTGAAGTCCAGTTGGTGCTGGCAAATTAGGGGTTGGTGCTCCTTTCTGTTGATGCAGAAAAATAAGGGGTGGGTGCTCCTTCCAGTTGGTGCTGGTAAACAAATTGTAAAGTTGGTGCTTTGCAAGAGGTTGGATTTGGATGGGAGTCCAAGCAGCCATTCTTTTTGAGGAGTAGCCATTTTGGTGAACCTCGTTAAAAATCTATGTTGTGTGATGTTCTCTTGCGGTACTTATTATATCTGTTTATAAGTTTTATCTGCTACAATTTTTAGAGCTGTTTATTCATGTTTTGGAATGCTACACTGATTCACCCCCCCTCTCAGTGCCATACTAAGTACAACATCTTGCATAATTAAGTGACCTTGCTACACGTGCCATCATCCCCATACATGATTCTTATGCACCCTTCATCCATCCATGTATCACATGATTTCAAGACACATAGACTTGCAAGAGGGATCCAATGCTAGAAATACCCCACCTTCTAAATAGAGGTACAAAACAAACCACTACCACTCTTGCTCATTTTCATCCCATACCAAATTGACATATATCTTCATGTCATACCTTGTGCTAGCAATAACCCATTCTCCTTTTGCATTGTACAAGATTGCCATATGTGTTGTCAAAATGTGTGGCCTTGGAAACCACATCCTAGAGCTAAAAGTCTCCAATCATATGACCCCACTATAGGGCATTAGGGGCTCTGGTGCTCAATGTTGAGTGCACTTTGGTGCTACATGACCACCTCTAAAGTTGTAGTAGGTATCAAAAAATAAGCACTAGAGGGCTTTGGTGTTGTATAGTTTTTAAGAAGAATATACCAAAACATGAAAAATTCTTGCATTGCTAGTATAGGATCCTCTTTTTGTGCACCATATACTACGAAATAGATATAATTATGCAAAATATTCAGACTAAGCAATAGTTAAAAGAGAAAATACATACCTTATAAAAGTAGATGATGTATTATGTTCCAAAGGAAAGGGAAAATTGTAGGGTGATTAATGCTAAATTGTTAGAGCTACAAAAAGAAGATCTAAAGCTATGGATGATAATACACCATCATATGTTTTTTCTTTGTTTTTTTTCAAATAGAAGGGACTACCATTTTTGGTTTTCAATCCTCTTCTACCCTAGTCGTGTCCACAAGGTATTTTCACAACTCAATTTTTATTTACAAGGCTAACATATCAAAAACCAATTTCCATGCTAGCCTTGGTCGAATAGCACCTCAAAAGAGATATTTTCACCATTAGACAACCATTTTTTCTTTATTTTTTTATTTTTTTATAGAGGGAGTCATAATCACTTATCATTTATCATGGAATATGAGGCTTCTACGACAACATACATATCAAACTATGAAAATAATTGAGTAGAAAACTCTTCTTGGATCAATGGTTTGTGATACAACTCAAAACAATTACTGTTCACCATCATTTATCACCTTGAACCATCAATTGGTAGGAATCACATGGTACCATTGTCATAGACTTGGTCAATATCGTATAGTTCCAACCATCATATTTGTAACTTACCCTTAAATTTGAGAAAACACAAATAAAAAAGTAATGTCCAGTCACCTAATTTATACTCAATGTTCTTGATGTATTTGTCATGGCATATATTTCTTTACTATTAGAAAACCTCTATTTGGTATAGAGCCTCAATCATAACTCATCAAGTTCATTCAATCGTAGCACCCTCTCATGTTGTGCTTGTGATAACTTAATAACCAGATCATAGACTACCTCATACTATGTGAATCACATTATCATCTTCCAAATGGTATTGTATGCCTATACCATATCAAGTAACCTATTTTCCCAATATTTCCTATGAGAATCTACTATTTTTATTAGTATATTTTCTAGATCTCTATTGATGACTTCTACTTGTCCATTGGCTTAAGGATGATAGGGTGATTTTTTTTATAGTAAAACTCCATGAATTTCTAAATAAATTTTGATATAAATTGTGGTCCTTGACCAGACACAATGGAATGAGGAGCACCGAATCATTAAAATATTTTATTATATAGAAAATTGATTACCTTGTCCTCACGAGCATATTGGAGAGCACTTACCTCAATCCACTTTGTTACATAATATGTGAATACTAGATATATCGTTCCCCTAGGATGGTGGATCAATAGGTCTAATAAAATATATCCCCCACTTCTCAAATGGTTCCAAAACCACCTGAGGTTGCAAGACCATCTCATTCAATATATTGGATTCCCCATGTACTGATATTGATCACAATGATACACATATTTCTTCACATACCTATGAAGTTATGGTCAATAATATTCAACACCTAAAATCTTCTATCTCATTCTCTTTGCTAAATAATATCCACCTATAGGCTCATCATGACATGCCTGAAGGATGTCATAGGTTTCATCTTCTCATACATATATACACAAAACATGGTCAGGTCCATATTTATTTATTTTTTTTTCTTTAATCTATTTTAAATATACACTATGTTTAACTAAACATTGCTTTTATTTAAGAATAAGGTGAGGATGAACCTTTCCTATTACCAAATAATTAGCAATATTGGAAAAACATGGTGAGTATGCCAATATTACATATAGATGTTCATAAGGAAACGTGTCATTCATAGGATATTTTTCACCTATAACATTCAACCTTGACAAAAATATGCTTTTACATTAGTTTTTCTAGGTTTATCAATTATAGTGACATCGAATTCTTGTAATAGTAATAATAATTGGATTATTTGTCCACTCACTATAGGTTTGTTCATTAAATATTTTATCGTAGAATGGTCCATATGTACATATACAAAATATCCTATCCTATAACGATGAAACTTATTGATGGCATAAACTATTGCTAAGAATTATTTTTTAACTGTCTAATTTTTCTTAGCCCTAGACAAGTTTTTACTAATGTAATAAATAGCATAAGTTTTTCCAATTCTTATTGTTCAATAACTACACCTATGGTAGTGTTAGAGGCATCAACATGAATGTGAAATGGAAGTTTCCAGTCTGGTCCCCTTAACACAAGTGTAATAAGTTTTTCCTTGATAACATAAAATGCTATTTGTTGTTCTTATGTCCATTTAAACTCGACATCCTTGACAAGAAGGAAAAATAATGGGGCAATAATTTTAATTAACTTTTTAATGAAACACCTATAGTATCTTATGCATCCTAGAAAGCTCCTAAAACATATTTGTGTTGTTGGAGAAGGAAATTGGGTTATCACTTCTATATTCCTAGGAAAAAAATTTATTCCAGTAGTAGGGATAAGATTCCCTAAAATGATACCTTTGTCCATCATCATCAAATAATTTTCATGGATTAAGGACAAGTTATAGGTTTCACATTGAGTAAAAACCCTATCAAGATTATGGAGTGCCTCATCAAAAGTTTCTTCATAAATATTGAAATCATCTATATAGACTTTTATGCACTCATTGGTTAGATCAACAAATATATTGAGGACTGCTCATTAAAAAGCAGAAGGGTAATTACGCAATCCAAATGGTAGAACTAAGTAGGTAAATGTTCCCAAGGGCAAGTAAATATGGTTTTATCTTGGTCTTCAGTGGCCATTTGAATTTGTTTATAGCCATTGATACCATCAAGGAAAGAAAAGTATTTCTTTTTGGCAAGTGTATTGAGGACTTGATCTATGAATGGAAGTGGAAAATGGTCCTTTGGTGTAGCTTTGTTTACCTCTTAGTAGTCTACACATATTCACTGCTTTTTATTTTTTTGAAACAATTAGTAATGGAGAAACCCATAGACTATAAAAAAAGGGATAAAGGAACCCTAATTCAAGTAGTTTCTTAATTTTAGATTTCACTATATCTCTTAGGGTGGTATTTATTCTCCTTTGGGGTTGACAAACATGTTTCTTATTAGTAGTATATATAAAATGTATGTAGACATAGCGGTGTATCCCCTTCATATCACTATAATCCCATGCAAAGGATTTTGTATGTCTACTTAACACATCAAATAACTTTGACTCCTCTTTGTCATGTAGCCAGCTATTGATATTCAAGATTTTTTCATGGCTAAATTTCTATATGCTTGGTGCTAGGATGCATCAAATTGATTTTTTCAAACTTACCAATGAATTCAAAGGATAATGGTGAGGCAAGAGGGAGTGGAAAATTCTGGTATTTTCTTTAAAAAATTCATGAGGGAATAATGTCTGTCAATGGACACTAGAAAGAGGAAAGAAGGTATATTTACCATGTGCAATGGTAAATGGAATATTTTTTAAAGGTACCAATGACAAATTTTAAAATGTTTCACACTCATCTTTCCAAAGGAGTTTATGAACAATGACTTGCTCATTATCCAAACAAGAATCACATGAAGAGTTTAGAAACATCGTCTCATATTTAAAAAGGGTTTCTCCTAAGGGATCTAATTCATCTACATGTTCCTTTATGATGACCATGGATAAATAGGTAAAATTTTCTTTTTCATCTAGTTTTTTGACCCACAAGTTACCAAAAAAGTCAATTGAAGGTCTAGTTGGTGGATACAATATTATTTTTTGAGATCATCCCATCAAAAATAGCCATATCTCCATATTGATAGTCTATAAAAGTGGTTGTTGTAGCAAGCCATGACTGTCCAAGTATTAATGGGTAACCATTCTACTTGGCATTTGGCTACATAATTATGAAGTCAATGGGGTATTCCCATGAATCAATAGATACTAGAACATACTCCACTATTTCTTCAGGTGTTGCTACTGACTGTTATACAATCTAAAGTATAGTAGAAGTTGGCCTTATGTTTGTTAAGGATAAATTATTTAATGTTTTTGTAGTCATAATTTAATGTCAAAGTCCAGTCAATCAACATGTTGGGTATTTTGATCATGCCAATTGAGACCATGATCATTGGGATCCCTTGATCCTATACTTAGGTGGAAAAATATTTTGTACAAGGAGTTCTTCTAACTTTCCATCTACCTATATGTTAGATAGGTATTATTTTTTCTTCTTGGTCTCTTTATACACAATTCCCTGATAGTCTTGTTAAAAATTGGTACATATTTAATTACTTGTAATAAATAAATAGTAATGTTTTGGCACTTTAGTTCCATTAGTAAATCTAAATCTTCATAAGGTGCTTCTCTGGGTAGAATTCATTTAGGGTATGATACCTTGAGAGAAGAACTAAGAGTTTCATCCTCGTGTGGCTTTTCATCCTTTTGAGGATACAATTTAGGAGAGTTTGATTTATGAGGTCTTACTTCATTATCCCTTTGTTTTGTTATAAGGGTTAGAGCTGGATCAAATAAGACATTTTTTTAGCAGATTTGTACATTATCATAGTTAATAACATTTAGATTTATTATATCCTTAGGATCAACATTGTAGATAATACATTATATTAGTAAGAATGACCTATGACGTGATAAAAAAAGAGTATTGAAACAATAGCAATAAGCTAGTTTATAATATCTAATTCCTCCTAACCAAATTGATCCAACACCAAAACCTACATTTTTAGAGAGTAATATTGTTGCATCAAAGAGTAGATTTGATGTAACAAAGATTAGTTCTACAAACAAAACCATAACTAGTGCATGTATGAAGGTAAGGTACCCTTGGTGCATAGAAGTGGGCCTAGATATTTTAAAGTATACGATGAAAAAAATCAAAAAATAGAAAACACAACAAGAAAATTGTTTCAACCAGCAATGTAACAGTCATGCACTTCACCAAATAGGATGAGTATTATCTCAAAATATTCCCCATCCATCATTCCATCTCTTGTTTGCTCCTCCTAAGGGAACAATTTGAACCCCTCGGTGAACCATCACCACCATTTTATTGATCCATCTTCACCGAAACATTATATAATATATGAACATAAAAAAAAATCTTTGCAGTGCATGTGCATGGCTTTTGCTAGTTATGTTTACACGTGTTGCTTGCGGCTGTCCAAGTTCTCTTCACCAATTCTAGCAGACAAGGCCAACCTACCCTTTGCATTGCCAACCACCATTCCCCCACTAAGTCAACATGAATTCTATTGACTTATTTATCCTACTTCATAATCCATACAATTTGGCAAAACCAATTCCAATTGACATTAGCCTCATTGATATGGAGTGGATTTCATCACCATAGTCCTTATCCGAATTCATCCTTTCGAAGGAATTTTTAGGAGCTTCAGCCAATTACATTCCTTTGCCACATTAATCTTTGCCTTCACCTTTGGATCTTGAGATTTTCTAAGTAGACATGAAAGAGACTGAACTAGAAGAGTTTGACAATGTTATTGATGACATTCATCTGATACCAATGCCACATTATCTTGAGAAAGGTTCCCACATGTCCATTGAAGATACTATCGATGTGAACCTTAGTACAAATGGGGATAATCCATAAATCATAAAACTTGGCAAAAGGTTATCTACTGATGAACAAAAGCAATTGATCACTCTCCTCAAGAGGAAGAAGAGAAAATTTACATGATCTTATAAAGATATGCTTGGTATTGACCCTAACTTGGTTGTCCAAAACTTAACCTTGCACCATGATGCTAAGCCAATCAAACAAAAATTGAGAAATATACATCCTACCATTGCCCTTATGGTAAAAAAAGAGCTTTAAAATCTATTAGATGTGGGCTTTACTCAGCCCATTGACTATCTTGAGTGGCTTTCAAATATGGTACCCGTTTGCAAACCTAACGGGGTGATACACATTTGCACTAACTTTCGAGACCTCAACAAAGCATGTCCTAAGGATGAATTTTCTCTACCAAACATTGATACTCTTGTCGACACTTGTGTTGGTCATAAAATGCTATCTTTAATGGATGGTTTTTCAATATTTAACCAGATTTGAATCAATCCTCTGACCAACACAAAACAACATTCACAACATCTTGGGGGACCTTTTATTACTAGGTGATTCCCTTTGGTCGCAAAAATGCAGGTACTACTTATCAACATGCCATGACATACATATTCCATGATTACATACACAAGATCATCGAAGATTATGTGGATAATCTATTGGCAAAATCTAAAACTCAATGAGAGCACATCTGTGTATTGGAAAAAGTTTTTGATCGACTTCTAGATCATAATGTAAGGTTGAACCCCAAGAAGTGTGTCTTCGGTGTCACCTCAAGCAAACTACTAGGATTCATTATCTCCAAAATAGGTATTGAAGTGGACCCAAACAAGGTCAAGGCTATTATGGAGATGCCTCCCCCAAAAAATTAAAAAAGTTGCATAGTTTACAAGGAAATATCCAATCTATCTGTCATTTCATTGCACAAATCTCAGACAAATTCAGGTCATTCAACCACCTACTACAAAAGGGGGTGATATTTTCATGGATATATGAATGCTAAAAAGCTTTTGATTACATCAAGCAATACTTGGCTTCTCCAACAGTCTTAGCTCCACCTCACTTGGGGTCCCTTTCAATATTTATGTTTTAGCAATAAAATTTGCTTTAGGGATAATGCTTGCACAAAAGAACAAAAACAACTGAGAGCAAGCAGTTTATTACATTAGTCAAATATTGGTAAGCTATGAAACTAGATACACTTACATTGAAAAATTGTACTTAGAAATGGTTTTTACCATTAAGAAACTCAGATATTACATGATGAGCCATACTACATATGTCATAGCTCACGAAAATCCTCTGCGTTACATGATGTCTCGCACTTACAACACCTGCACAATAAAATGGATAATGCTACTGACTAAATTTTATTTTGAGTTCATTAGTTAAAAATCCATTAAATATCAGGTTATAGCCGATCAACTTGCAGAAGCTCCACTTCCCAATGATCAACCCTTGATTATTGAACTCCTAGATGATTCGGTATTTTCCATCACTGAAAAAGAAGAAGATATCATTTTAGAGGAAGATGTCAATATTAAACTATTCTTTGATGGCTCTAAGTGCGAAAAATAACAAGTTGCAGGAATCATGTTTCATACACCTCAGGGGGTACTTATCCCCTTATCATTCAAACTCAAATTTCCATGCACAAATAGTAATTCAAAGTATGAAGCCTTAATATTAGAACTTCAAGCAACCATAGCTATAAACATAAAATATATCAGGATATTTGGTGATTCCCAACTTGTCGTTCATCAAGTAAACGAAGAATACCAATGCAAAGAACCAGTATTAAAACTTTATCATGAAGTAGCAATGAAATTGCTTACCAAATTTTACTGGTATGAAATTGATAGTTTTCCATATTCGACTAATAGATTTGCATATGCGATGGTCTCTCTAGGATCATTGATTCCAAAGAACTCTAAAGGAGAGGTACAAATCCTAATTTTCATAACTATTTCTAAATATATAATTGCTCATGCTGAATCTAAGAATGAGAATGACGTTTACTTTATCCACATAGAGTCATATGAGCCTTGGCCTAGCAAAATAAAAGCCTTACTCAAGTTTGGAACACTCCCATATAAAATGTCACAAACTACTAAACAAACTTTCAAATAAAATGTAGCTCGTTTCACTCTCTTGGGGGATGTGTTGTATAGACGTGGCTATGATGGAGTCCTCCTCCATTGTCTTGAGCCTATAGAGGCCCAAAGAGCAATATCAAAATCTCATGATGGTACTTATGGTGGTCACTTTAGTGGAATGGCCATTGAAAATTATATTTTATGCATGGGTTATTATTGGCCCACAATGGAATGAGACTGTTGTACCTACGTTAAGAAATGCCAACAATACCAACAACATGCTAATTTAACTCATGTACCATCACAAACATTGCAACCTATTCAAATTATTTGGCCATTTTCACAATCAGATTTGAAATTGATTGGCAAAATCTCGTCTCCTTCCTCAAGATAATATACATTCATCCTCACAACCATTGAATACTTCACAAAGTGGGTCAAGGTAATTCATCTAACCAATATGATAGGACCTAGGCTTATGGATTTTATACTTCACCATATCATCTGTCGCTTTGGTATCCCCTCGAAAATCATCTCTAACAATGGCAAGTCTTTCAAGAAAAAATATTTTTTAGCACTTTGCGAAAAATATAATATCCAATATAGTTTCTCGACTCCTTATTACCCATAGATAAATGGACAAGCTGAGGCAATCAATAAGACCTTGATTGCTATTCTCAAGAAACTAGACAAAGAAAATGATCGAGATTGGCACACCTAGATCCCCTTAGAATTATGGGCTTATCAAACAAGCATCTGCATGCCTACTGGAGCAACACCATTCTCATTGGTCTATGGTGTTGAAGCCATCATTTCTCTTAAGCTCGAGATCCCCTCATTACGAGTTTCATTGCAATAATTCATAGATGATGACACTACTAGACAATCACGTCTTGATGAAATCACACTCCTTGATGAAAAGTGAATCAATGTATTGGAACATCTTCTACAAGTATACCAAGATCATCTCAAGCATGCTTACAACACCAAATTCCATCCATGTGATGGTAGGAACCTGGTTCCTACCAATGAAAAAGAGTAGAAAATAAATAGAAATGGATACAAATAAGTAATGAATTATATGGCTTTTAATAAGAATCGATGTTTCACTTGGAGGAATACCTACTAGTGCTCTCAAACAAATAAATATTTATTGTTCAATGTCTGCTTAATGACACCCATTTAATTACATCTAAATACATATCTAATAGTTATGAGGTGAAAGGACACAATGGTCCATAATAGAATAAGTTAATTAATAATATATATTAAGGGTTAGGATTAGGATCCTAACAAGCCACCCTCCTTAAAAAGAGCTTTGTCCTCAAAGCTCAAAGGGAGAAGCTTCATTCCGTGTTTTCCAAGTAGTATTTGCTCATGTTCTTGCACTATTTTAATGTCATCTTCCCATAAGCAGGGATATTTTGAAGGTGGAAGTGTTGGCGGGGGATAGGTAGGAAGAATAGTAGGATCATAATGACGACATGGGGGCAACCCTTTTTGTGCTTTCTTGGTGGCTTGGATAGAAAATAAGTGGGCAACCATTTCCTTACCTTTGTTACAAATAATTTTCTCCATGTGATGAGAGCTTTCTATTGGAGAAGGGCTTGATTTTAATCCTTTAAGAGTATACGTTTGATTCTTTATTGTGAATTTCATCCATAATTCCACAAAATCCCATTGGATTGTCTTGAGTGTTCATAACCATTGTACTCCTAAGACAATATCACATCCTCCTAAGGGAATTGCATACATGTCATGTTTCATGGTGTAATTGTCCAAGGTGAGCTTAATATTATGGTATTTCCCCTTACAAGCAATCCTTCCCTAGCAAGGACGGATAAAGAAGTCAACTTATTTTGCCACACGTGGGTCAATAAAATTATGGGTACTACCGGAGTCAATAATCACAATAAGGTTTTGTTGTTTGTAGGATCTTGGGACTTTCATATTTTGGGGAGAAGAATTTTTCAGCGAGGGCATTGAAGGAAATTTCTAGTGGACCTTGAGTGCTATCATTGGGTGTATCCATCACGACTTCTACCTCGATCTCCTCTTCATCGTTGGTTGATTGAAAAGGAATATTTGCATCCAAAATATATAATTTGGGTGTAATGCATTTATTATTGGGTACAAATTTCTCATCACAATGAAAAAAAAGGTCTTTTTCTCTTCTTTCTTATATTTCTTTAGGGTTGATGCGTTTAATTGGTAGGATTCAGTTAAGTTCTAGGGGGTAAGTATTTTATGATTCTATTTTATATGGATTTTCCAATCGATGTTGGTCATTGAATTTATCTTTCGCTATTTGGGCTAGTGCAATAGTCTGCATCATGTCAGTGGGGTTGAGCATTTATACTTCTAATCGAATATCTTCCTTTAAGACACTGATGAAACAACTTTGGAAGAATGAGGTATTTAGCCCTGATGTAATATTTGCCAATTTTTTAAATTGAGATTGGTATTCTTGCACTGTAGTGGTTTGGCAGAGTTTGGTGAGGGTTCCTATGAAATATTCGAATTTAGTAGGTGCGAATCGTACCATTAGGTTTTTTGTAAATTCTAGCCATGTAGGGGGGCCATTTGTTTTTTCGTACCATTAATACCATTGGGTGGCGATATTTTCCAGGTGGAAGGATGCAATGCGGACCTTTTGCACCTCAGGGACTTGGTAGAGGGAGAAGTATTGGTCAGTCCAATAGATCCAATTGGTGGGGTTGCCTCCTTCAAATTTTGAAAAATCCAATTTAGTAGTTCTAGGTAGGATGGATGTTTTTGGTCCCCCAAGTAATGCTTGGTGTGTTGATGTGTCGGTAGATTGGTTGGTTTGGATTAATGCCATGCTTTTTTGCACCATATCGACAAAGTGGTTAGTGGTATCAATTTTTAAGTCTAGGTTTGCTATCTTGTTTTCACTGTCATCCTTCCATAGGCAAAAATCCTCCTTTGTCATGATTTTCTTTTCAAGATCATATTTCCATCAATTCATTTCTTGTATGAAGTCTTTGATAGAGTCTATTGATATCCTATCGTTGGTCATTGTGTTGTGATTTATGATTTGCAAGCATTTTCAATATCAAGTTCTTTTGGCACTAGTAAATGATTTAACCAAAATTTGTCAATTGTTTGACAAAAATTGAAAAATTGCAATGGTTTTGTCAATAATTGATAAAAAATATTATCAAATTGTTTGACAACATTGTTAAATTGAAAAATTTATTGTAAAAATTTTGGGTTTTGAACCCGAATTCTACTTCTTTGTTTTTCAATTTCGTAACAAAATAGCCAGATTATGATTTGAATTTTTGTGTGGTTAATAACGGTTATAAGGAGATTGGTGGGAAGGGGCACGAAGGTGATAAGGGCAATGAGGGCTACGAGAGGTGAAGTGGAGAGGGGCATGAATAGCGAGGCAGTAGGGGCACAAAAGGTTGCAAGAGGCAGATCGGGAAGGGGTACAAATAGCGAGGTGGTAGGGGCACAAAGAGCTACGAGAGGCAAAGCAAGGAGAGGGTGGAGCGATAGGGATGAGAAAGGCACGAAGAGCGAGGGCTAAGCGGTAGAGGTCAGAGTGATAGGGGTGAGAGAGGGTGGAGCGACATGTGAAAGGAAGAGCGATGGTGGTTTCAGTCACGCGAGGAGGGAGGGCTAGAGCGTGACTGAAGTTATGACTAGCTATGTGCCTTTGATAGACTTTAAACTCCTTTTGTTCCATTTCTCTCACGAATGTGGGATATCAAATTTTTAAAAAAATTTAAAAATTTTCCTTCCCCTTTTTCTTGGCATTGAAAATACCTTGGATGTTGGTAGGATTTATTTTTCGGTATCGAAAATTTTAAAAAATTTATATTATAATTTAAATTTTATAAAATGTCATCGTTTTCTTTAAAGCTCCACCGAAAAATGTAGACGTCGCGTTGTAGGTTGTTTATTAGTGAATTTCAAATTCTAATCGATCCATTCCTCGATATAGGCTAAAATAAATCGATGATGTCCTCTTTGGAGAATTTAGGTAAGGTTTGTAGGCACGATTTTTACTTATTTTTTGCCTTTGAGACTAAATTTTTAATCATGTGTTGGTTTACGTTCTCTCTTTGCTGACAACTTGTTTTTAATACCTTGATTATCCTCAAGGTTATACGTTGTGAATGTGTTGGGCTAATGTGATAGTATGATTGGCAGAATTGGTGATATACGTCAATGAAAACTGGTGTAATGTGGTGATGAAGGACAGTGATGCGATGGAATTTTTTTTTGTGAAAATGGTTATAAATGGCCCTTTAGATCGTTGCTCTGATACTAGTTGGTAGGAACCTAGTTTCTAGCAATGGCAAATAGTGGAAAATAAATAGAAATGGATACAAACAAGTAATGAGTTCAATTAATTTGAATAAGAATCGTTGTTTCACTTGGAGGAAGACTTTTCAATGCTCTCAAAGAGATAAATATTTCTTGTTCAATGCCTACTTAATGACACCCATGCAATTGCATCTAAATACCTATCTAATAGTTATGAGGTGAAAGGACACAATGGTCCATAATAGAATAAGTTAATTAATAATATATATTAAGGTTTAGGATTAGGATCCTAACATGTGAATTCCAAGTAGGAGATCTTGTCCTTAAAGAGAATCAACAAAAAACCAATGCATTACCACATCTTTGTGATAAATTTTTGGCTAATTGGTTAGCTCCATACATTGTCACCCAAAAAGTGGGTCAAGGAACATATAAACTTGTCAGTTTAGAGGGAGAAGAAGAACCCGAACCACTTAACATCATTTACTTGAGAGCGTTCTATACTTAATGCAACTTATATATATATATATATATACATGGCTAATACACAAAAAAATCATCCATACACATTGCATTTCACACATTCATTTTGCACACACACATTCATTATCATTTCGATGCATTTCGTCCACTATATTAGTGGTCATTTGTTAAGTTTAGATAATAGTTGATCCAATAAATCTTGTTGTTAATCAGGGGTATCCCAAGTTCACATCCATTTTATTACAATATTTCACAATTCAATTCACCATTTGAACTATCACTTCATTATCCTTAGGAGCTTTCGATCACTCAAGCACTCCTAGTGTTTCTAAAAACCTCAAGTACATGTCAATTTGCTCTAGGACCAAGGCACATTTTCACTAAAAAAATCTTGTGTCAAAGAGGGATAACACCATGATTGGGTTGAACCTTGAAGTGAAAAAGGTCATCTTTGCTAGTCCCATTATGCACATAGTCCAATATAAAAAACAATGGTATTCACCAATAACTGCGCTCACAAATAAAAGAATGATTAGTAATGGTAGGGTAAATTTCTCATTAGGACTCGATTAGAGTTGTTGAGAATTCGATTCCCTAAATCTCTAACTCTTTTGCAATTAACACACCACAGATCCTGAAGATGTAAGGATAGAACTACATTTCCATACAGATAGTTAGGTAGTTCGAATCCCCAAAGCTTTGATATTAGATCATTAGACTATGGAGCTAATATCCATCGAGGCTATAGACACTTGAATGAAAGTAGAGTATGCTCATGTGTGGTGAAAGGTTTCTATTGAAAAGACCTCTAGCTGCACATAAGGATGAGTTAGCTTCTTGACCTCCTCCATGATAGGTTTCATCTCAATTTACTCAATATGGGTTAATGAAATCACTTGCACACACATTGGTTCTTGATTTTCTTAAGTCACGACCATGCTCATGATTTGGTAAATAAAAATTTCACTACACACACATTTAGTCTTAGAGAAATTAGATAGAACTTAGTGAGTTTGTTGGAAATCACTAGTATGTTTGAGTCTCTACAAAAAAAATTCAAATTAATCATCCATAAGCCACAAAACCATCCATACCATTATCACATCAGTACATGAGTCTTCTGTTCCACATACCATCATTTTCGGTGTCCTTGATTAAGCAATAATGATAAAAATGGTCAAACAAAAATATAAACTATAAATGATCATTAGAGCATTAGTTCATTTGCATTATTTCCATTAAACATACACATCATCATTACATTGTCATTCATCACATCACATACATATGCATTCACACAAACATCCACACAAATTCATAACACAAAATAAAATCCATGTATATATATATATATATATATATATATATATATATATATATATATATATATATATATATATATATATATATATATATATATATATATATATATATATATATAATCACATGTACAATGAACACCCGAAGGCTATATACAATGGAGCACCAAGGCTCAAAAACAAAAAGTGCAGATAAGCATTGACTAATACCCAAAAGCAAACCCCTATGACCTCGAAGGATCTCTAGACCTAGATTTCCTAGGCCTAAAGTCACTACTCCTAACATACCCCATTAGGAAGGAAGAAGGTCGATACAAAAATCCAATGTTATGTTGCATGGGTAGATCCTCCAAAATCTTGGATATACCTATCTCGAGATCGAAGGTGTAGTACTTTGAAAAAAACCTATCTAGACTAGCTCTACCTGGAGCCTCACAATAGTATCCTCATCTTCGCCATTTTCCACTCGTGCATTCATATCTTCTCGCAATTGAGCTATCTCTACATCCCTGTCCACCACCATATATCAAATATGATCCTGCTCGACCTCAAGCTTATCCCACTTCTCACTCCAACTTGGAGGTCTCTCTATAACCTTCTCCATATCATCTCAACCATCATCATAACCTCCACTATCTGGAGGCTACTCTGCTGCATCCCCTACCTTCCTCCCTCTACTAGAGCGATGATTTCTTTGATGTCAGGTAGCCTTCTTTGCCTCCTCTACAGCCTCCTCCTCACCCCCATTGCCCTCATCAACCACCTAACTCGGTACCCATGGTTGTGAAGCGAACCATACATCATAGTCCATAGTGGTCCTGATATCATCCACATTGGAGAGATCTATCTCCTCATCATCCTCATACTGCACCCACCATACCTCCACACAAGGTAGGCTTAACTTATCAAATTAATGTCTATAGAGCACTGGAGCCTCAGGTACCCACTATCATAGCCCAAACTATCGTAACATCCATGAGAACTAGATCAGCTCCACCTCACTCCCATTCCACCCAACCACCCATCTAGCCTACCTCACCCATTGCAACTGCTCTCCGTCACTAGGCCACCTAGCACCTCACCATGGTCTCCAGCATACATGATTCAATGTTAAGCCTGCCCGTATATATCTACACTCCTAGCCACTATGACCAGGATGACTTGACTCCACCTCAATTTGTGCAATCTCAATCAATACCATGCGCTCCAACTTATCCTAACGGGCCTTTCATAAAGCCTTCCTCACCCTAGGATGATAGGTGAGAATCAATATCGAGCCTTCAAGATCCTCAACTGCTGCACAACACAACAACAAATACATTACTAGCACATTCATTGCATAAAAAATAATTGCAAAACTTCAAAAAAGAGTGCCAAGGGAACTTACCTCAGCCACATGTGTCTCCACACCTATTTTCGCATCCACTCCCTTTGTCACCATCACTTCACTCCTCCACACTCACTCCACTCACTCACTCTCCTTCAAATGCTACTTCTCAAACCTTCAAACGTAAGAATGAATTCAAATTTATCCCTATAGACCTTGTATAGCTACTTATGGCACACTCAAATGCTCTAGGGCATTTTCCAAGTGCACTCAAATGCCTCCCAACGTTTATAAGGTATTGAACACCCTCCTATGTCTATGCCTACCATGGACGTTGGTCAGCGTTTGGCTCTAGAATGTTGTAGAAGCACTCCAACGCCTTCAAAATGTAGCAAACCCCCACAAAATCACTGCAAAATTCATTCATGCATCCATTTCATCATCATGTCATGTTTTATGAAAGTACAAACTGATTTAGATGCTCAATTTTTGTTTGCGACCAAAAGTCATAAAAATGCTCAACAATCCTCAAATTGCCTCAAAATGGCCCAAAATTTCACAAAACTCCCAATTCATCATCCCACTCATTCATCACATCGTTTCCTCACATTTGTGATATTGATTGATTTGGGCGATTAAAACTTGTTTGTGACCAAAAGTTGTGAAATTGTCCAAAATTATTTCAAAAATATCCTAAAAAAATTCTAAATTTCATAAAATCATCAAAATTCACTCATCAATGCATCTCCATCTACATTCAACATCATACATCATCATTCCACTTTTCCAATGTCATTTATCATTACATTTCCATTTAACATTTACCAATTCCACTCACATTTTCAAGTGAACCTCATACCTAGTGGTTTACTCTATTACCCTAGCGATTGTAGCAATTGGCTATCCATGCAATCTGGTAGGATGGGTGGATCACAATAAGAATGTTTTTCCATATCATCATTCAACATCCTCCTGTTTGAAATCATAATCATTTGGTCCCCTCATTTTTTGAGTGAGACTATGTTTAGATTAAATTCCTCAAAAGCTGTCATTGATGGCCTTATTCGTGGGGCTTGAAACATGGATAACTATTACTAAATCATTCCATTTAACATTCAGGAATTATGTGTAGTCACTAAGACTTTTGCCTCCTATAAATCTCCCAATCATAGTATTACTGGTTCCTGTTGTTTCGCATTTTCATCATTTTATAATTCAATGATGCCAAAAGGCATATTCTTCAACATGACAGAACTACCCCAAACTTGGTGCAACCAAATTTGATTTTGACTTCCCACATTGGGATACACTTATTAACATAATTCATATCACCCAAAATTGGCAAAAATCCTTTTTTTGTTGGGGTAAAAATAGAATACATCATACACCCACATTTACATCATTGGCAAAAACCCCTTTTTTGTTACGACAACAAAATCAATCATTGCATCATCATTTATGTTAACCATATTTACATCATTCATATCATCATCGTCATCAAAACCCTTTCAAAAACCCTTTCATATGTTGGGGTAAAAACATAATACATCATACACATACACTTACATCATTCATATCATCCACATTATCACCCACAATTCTGTCAATTGGCTCGTGAGATTCATTCTTCACTCATTCACCAATTGAGGGGGTAATCTACAACAACAATTTTTGTCTCCAAGATCTTCTTGCGCACTAAGAGAAAGAAGCGGCTTCATCCAAACCAAGTGTCTCTTGTTTTTGCACTACATTGTGTTTCACGTAAAGCGATACAAAAAGAGCATCTGTAGACACCAAATCCTATCCACTTGTCATCCATCCACATTATCCAATCACAATTGTCCATTATTTATTATATATATATATATATATATATATATATATATATATATATATATATATATATTTGTAAATAAATCTCAGCCACTCATTACGACTTAATCTCAACCATCCATTCAACTTGATCCATGTCACATATCAAAGTTATAATCTTAGCCATTCATCATGATTTAATCTTGATCGCCCATTGGTGTCGTCAAAACCCTAACATGTTGAAGGCAAGTTATAAAAGGTCATTCATTTTCATGAATGAAGTTTAATGAAGCGTTTGATCAATTAAGCAATCATTCAGTTAGAACCCTTCATCCATCATTATCCAAATCCTAGCATTTTGCTAGCACTCTTCCCCCTCGCTGCCATTGCATCCTTCGTTTCTATCACCCAAAACCTCTATGAACCCTACCAAGATATTGTAGAGCATTCCCCATCACTCTTGAACATAGCAGAGCATTCCTTGAACGCTATTGAGTATTCCAAGAATGTTGCAGGGCATTCACAGCCCTTTTAGAATGCTCTAGGGTATTTCCCATCCTTTGATTTATTGTCGATAAATCCTTGGACGCTTTCGAGCGTCCATGCACCATCAGATCGCAGAAGAAGAAGCATGGATCAGAAACATAGGTATACTCTTGACAAGATAAAATATATCATTGCATTACATCTTACGTTTTCTTGTATTTAGCTTACATTTCACCATTGCAACACTTAGGATTTATAGATCTATTGTTCATAGGGTCTCACACAATGGAGCCCTCGCATATGCTATTGACTCCTTTGTGTTTTGATTTGTGACTCCTTTGTGTTTTTATTTGTTTTTAGGTACATGAATCATATTATTGATGATTGTTGTAGCTAGGGTGGCCCCATAGGGATACTCAAGCCCACCCACAACTTGTTTGGAGAGAAAACAAATTTTGAAGACACCAGCATTCTTTGTAAATGAGGGTTTTAAAACCCTAGCATTGTAATATTGTATCAAAAGCAATAAAGTGTATTGTAACCCTAGATTTGGGTAAATCCATTGTACAATTTGGATATCCAGGCTCCTTGAGTCATTAATCAGATTTGTCATTTTGTGCATTCATTGTGTTGTTCACTTTTGATATACTGCTTTTTTTGGTGTTGTTCGTTTTTATCTTACAAGTATTTTCAACGTATTGTATCATTCGAAGGAGTAAAACTAGACCAAAAGAAGACTAAAGACATGTAGACTTGGCCAAATCCAAAAACTATTAAGAGTCTTCATGGATTTTTAGGGCTCACAGGGTATTATCATAAGTTTGTGAAGGACTACAGTAAGATTGTAGCCTGTCTGACTGCCTTCCTAAAAATGAATGCATTTGCATGGATTAATGTAGTTGCAACAACTTTTAATGCTCTTAAGCAAACTGTGTACAACACGTGTCTTAGCTATGCTAGATTTATTTAAATCCTTTAATATCAAGAGTGATGCCTCTAGAATTGGCATTGAAGTAGTATTGATACAACAAGAATGACCTTTGACCTTTACTAGCAAATTCCTTGCAAGAAAAAATCTAACCAGATCAAATTATGAGAAAGAGATGCTTTCCATACTTCATGTAATAAACGAAATCCTTATTTTGTGGGTCGACACGTCCATATGAAGATCAACATCATAGCCTCAAATACTTCTTGGAGTAATGTGTGTCCTCTTTAGAACAACAAAAGTGCATCTCCAAACTATTAGGCTATGATTACAAGATATTATCTGAGAAGGGTAAGGATAATGTAGTTGTTGATGCTCTCTCCCAAAAATTTGAAGCTTTGTCATCCTTATACGCTTTATCCTTTCCAATATCCAATCAGGGTAAAATATGCAATAGGAATAACATCTAGATGCTTTAGTTCAGTAGCCCTTTTAGCAAATCACTTTTTATACGAGCAATAAACCTAATTACTCTTGGGATGGAAATTAGGTATTCTACAAGGACATATTATGTTAATTTCTAATTTAGCTATCCATGATCGACTCTTGCATAAACTTCATGCGTCTCCATCTACTAGGCATTCTATATTTCTCAAGACCTATGAAACAGTTTATTGGAATGTCTTTTGGACAAGGATGAAACATGATATCAAATGCTTTGTTGAAGAATGTGACACTTGTCAACATCACAAGGGAGAAACAATCAAGACCCTAGGGTTGTTGCAACCCCTACCAATTCCAACAAGAGTTTGGATAGATATATCCATGAATTTTATTAAAGGATTGCCCAATTCTGGATGAAAATCAATCATTTTTTATGGTGGTGGACCATCTCACCAAGTATGCCCACTTTTGTCCATTTTTCCACCCATATAAGGCCTCTACTATAGAGAAAACCTTCCTTGATCAAATATTTTGCCTCCATGGAATACCAAATTCTATAGTATGTGATCGAGATATGACATTCACTAGAACCTTAAGCTCTAGGGAACACACCTTAACATGACCTCAACATATCATCCATAAATTGATGGCCAGACAAAAATTATCAACAAGTGCCTAGAGACCTACTTGTGTTGCTTTGCCTCTATGCAACAGAAACTGGGTCAAATGGTTACCTTTGGTAGAATGGTGGTACAACACCAGATTATATTATGACAAAGATGTCACTTTATGAAGTATTGTATGTGCAATCACCACCCTCACTATTTTCATACATTCTAAATAGCTCTAAGGTACAAGCTATGGATTTCTCTTTCTCCAATCATGAGAGCATTATTTGAGTTCTCAAGAACTTGATAGTGGTGCAACAAGTTGATCAACACCGCTCCAAGCAGTCCTTCGTTGAAGATGATACGATGTTTTTACATTTGCAAACCTATAAACAAACATCCTTAAATATAAGAGGTTGCAACAAATTAGCTCTCAAATTCTATGGGCCTTATCATATTTTGCAATGCATTGGATCAGTGGCTTATAAATTGGACCTTCCATCCACCTCTAAGATCCACCTAGTTTTTCATGTCTCCTGTTTGAAGAAGGTCCTTGGTCAACATGTTTAGTTACAAACAACCTTGCCTTAGCTCAATAGTTAAGGGCCAATTCTTCTTGAACCAAGGACAATATTGGATCATTGATCCTATCAAATTTACAACCACACTCATTGAATTGTTGGTGCACTCACAAGTTTATAGTTAGAAGATCAACATGAGAACCACTCCACTAGCCTCAACAACAATTTTGCATTTTAAGCTTTGACGACAAAGCTTTTAAAAGGGAAGGCATGTTAGGACTCTTATGTCCAAAATATATAATATTTGTAATTAGTCATGCTATTAGGAGTAGATACTATTGTGAATAATTAATGAAACCCAAAGTCTATTTAGGATTAGGGTTTGTAAGACATTGTATGGTTCTTTATTATATATTGGATTGTAATGAATATTTAGTGTTATGACTAGTTAAAGGGAATTAGGGTTTGTAAGTCATTGTATGATTATATATTGGATTTTTACGAGAAAAAAAAGAGAAAACATTGCATTTTTATATTAAGAGTTCCAAAAGAAATAATCCCTTGCAATAGTGTAATAATGTAATCTTTCAAACAATTAATAAAATTTAAACTTCATTTTTCATTATAATTTAGTATATAATTTTTATGTTAAATAATTTTATTGAACATTTATATCCTAACGAACAAATTATTGTAATTAATCATGTGATAATAGTAATTAAAATTGTGAATAGTTAATGAAACCCAAAGTCTATTCAAGATTAAGGTTTGTAAGATAGTGTATGATTCTTTATTATGTATTATATGTTGGATTATAATAAATAATGTTATCACTATATCGTATGATTCTTTATTATGTATTATATGTTGGATTATAATAAATAATGTTATCACTATATTCTATGATTCTTTATTATATATTAAATTATAATAAATAATTAATGTAATGAATAGTTAGTGGGACATGGAACACAAAATCTGTTTAAACTTAGGATAAGTCATTGTAATGTTGAAATGAGAGAACAAAATATATTTTTTTAATCATATATTGAAATGAGAGAACAAAATGTTTTTTTTTATCATATATTGAAATGAGAGAACAAAATGTTTTTTTTTAATCATATATTGAAATGAGAGAACAACATTTTTTTTTTAATCATATATTGAAATGAGAGAACAATTTTTTTTTTTATAATCATATATTGAAATGAGAGAGCAAAATGTTTTTTTTTAATCATATATTGAAATGAGAGAACAATTTTTTTTTTTTTTTTAATCATATATTGAAATGAGAGAACAAAATGTTTTTTTTATTGAAATGTTGAAATGAGAGAACAAAATGTTTGTTTTTTTTAATCAGTAGGGGAGTTAGTTACATCCACAATTTTTTTTTTACTATTAAGTAAAATTTAAATTTTGAGGTTACCTTCAAAAACACTTATTTTACCTCATTGTTATCTATTTAACCCATAAGAAGATATATTAAGAGTTCCCAACAACACCTATTCCACCTCCATCATTTCATTTGATGCTGCACTTATTTTACCTCATCGTTATTTAACCCATAGGAAGACATGTTATCTATTTAACCCATAAGAAGATATATTAAGAGTTCCCAACAACACCTATTTCACCTCCATCATTTCATTTGATGTTACACTTATTTTACCTCATTGTTATTTAACCCATAGGAAGACATATTAAGAGTTCATAACAACGCCACCGCCATGATTTGATGCTACGGTTGGAGGCAAAGGAAGTTAGTTACATCCACAATTTTTTTTTACTGCTAAGTAAGGTTTCAATTTTGGGGTTGCTTTCAACAACACCTATTGTTATTTAACCCATAGGAAGATGTATTAAGAGTTCCCAACAACACCTATTGTTATTTAACCCATAGGAAGATATATTAAGAGTTCCCAACAACACCTATTGTTATTTAACCCATAGGAAGATATATTAAGAGTTCCCAACAACACCTATTCCACCTCATTGTTATTTAACCAACATGTTACCATTTCCTCTAAATTCGTACTTCATTTCTCATTAGTTAATTTTATTGTTGTAGTATATTATTATATATTAAGAGTTCCCAACAACACCTATTGTTATTTAACCCATAGGAAGATATATTAAGAGTTCCCAACAACACCTAACCCATAGGAAGATATATTAAGAGTTCCCAACAACACCTATTCCACCTCATTGTTATTTAACCAACATGTTACCGTTTCCTCTAAATTCGTACTTCATTTCTCGTTAGTTAATTTTATTGTTGTAGTATATTATTATATATTAAGAGTTCCCAACAACACCTATTGTTATTTAACCCATAGGAAGATATATTAAGAGTTCCCAACAACACCTATTCCACCTCATTGTTATTTAACCAACATGTTACCGTTTCCTCTAAATTCGTACTTCATTTCTCATTAATTAATTTTATTGTTGTAGTATATTATTCTATTCTCATGCCAACTAAACGCACTCCACCCACCGTCACACTATTCAGACAACAAACTTTCAATGCTATCATCACTCATCCCACCGTCCTGCCACTATAAGGCAGTCCTTGTTACACGTAGCTTTTACGATGTCCAATGCCTACTCCTAACTTCCTTTTTTATTTAGTTGGAAGACAATCTTTATAAGAAAACAATCAATGTGTGGGACAAACCTTATATTTTCAAATGCCTTTACATGAAAAAGAGGAATTTTCTTTCCTCTTAGTTACACACATGTACGCTCTCATGTCACTGAATATTACTCCACTCAGACGGTCCAGACGGTCCATCCATGTACAATGTACACCATATATAGAAGGATCAAAAGCATAAATTATACCAAATTAACAAGTCCAGGACAGTACAGAACTCTAAAGCAACCCCACACATTAGCTGCAACTGTAGAATATGTAATAGCTATTGAAGCAAATTCCTCTAAGGGTGGCAATAATTATTGTACTTATGTGTTGATCATCCTCTGGGCTTGGCCACAACTACTGAGTGGTTAAGAATATGCAAGCTGAACTGTCCCCCTTTCTCAGTTGTGTCGACCTTGGATTGCCCTGGTGGAGGCCGGAGTTCGAAGGTCTGAACAAGCCTTCCAATGGCGAGGGCCAAAAGGGGCAGAGCCAAGATAATTCCAGGGCAGCTTCTCCTTCCAACACCAAAGGGCAAGAATCTGTAATCATTTCCACTGGCTTCAATCTTCTCCTCCTGCAAAAACCTCTCAGGGATGAACTGATCAGGCTTGTCCCACCATTCGGGATTGTTGGCAATCCACCAAGCATTCACCAGGATTTTACTCTCAGCTGGTATGTCATAGCCACCCAGCTTAGCATCATAGAGGTTCATGTGGGGC
This sequence comes from Wollemia nobilis, assembly GCA_028583015.1. Classification (NCBI taxonomy): domain Eukaryota; kingdom Viridiplantae; phylum Streptophyta; class Pinopsida; order Araucariales; family Araucariaceae; genus Wollemia; species Wollemia nobilis. The sequence continues at coordinate 4,890,300 of JAQPPZ010002554.1, forward strand.
ACTAGCAATGGGATTGCCATATGTAGCCGGAGGGTTTCCTTGACCACAGATTGAAGGTAAGGTAATTTGGTGGTGTCTGGCTCTGTGATTGGAACACCGGGGCCGACAACAGTGTCAAGCTCATCTCTGATCTTCTGTTGAATCTCAGGGTGGTTCACAACCTCTGCAATGCCCCATTCCATGGACCATAGAGTTGTCTCAATTGCTGCAACATAAGAGGATTATTAGTTAAACCAATATTATTGAGACTTTCATTCACTGAGAGACAAAAAAAAAAAAAAAAAAAAAAACATACCTGCAACATTGATGTTTTCCACAATGTACAAGACATTGGCTTCGTTGATTTCCCCCTTGTCTTGGGCTTCCAAAATGTGATCGATGGCAACCTTGTCATTAATGGCCACAGGACCTCTGGTGCTTGCCAGTTTCCTGTATTTTATGTGAAATGAAAGATCCAGTTAGCTCAAACATTATGACCATAGCAAGAGAGCTGAGCGTTGATGCCACCCATTTCTAACACGAAATATGTATGGACATCGAAATATGTATGGACATCAAATAAAAACTCTGGCCAGGTTCAAATCTCTCCTCCCACATGTTGCGGATATATTGTATATAAAAGGTTCCTCATCAAAAAAAATAAATAAATAAATTTGTGTGGGCCTCTACAAACTTACTTGGTTTGGAAGGCTGTTTCCCCATTAAAATTTAATAATAAATAAAGTATGAGACATTCTTGTCAGACCTAGTGCTAGCAATTATGCATAGAAATTTTGAGAGATATGCCCATTAAAATTTAATAATAAATAAAGTATGAGACATTCTTGTCAGACCTAGTGCTAGCATAGAAATTTTGAGAGAGATGGTTAGCTATGACATGATCTTCAACAAATAGGAGGGGATTTTCTGCACTATAGCTTTTCAGAGCTAGATAATCATTGAGATCTTGACATATCCCTTGCTTCTGTACTGCCTGCATATGCTGCCCAGATACGGCACCTGCAACTGAGTGATACAATCTAACGATATATTTCTAATAAAAAAATGGAAAAAATCTACAGCAACAGAACTGCTATCCCACAACTTACAAGGCTTACGTTGCAACGAATGATAGGCAACGTGGCAGTTTTTTTCTGAACAGAGTAGCGGCCATAGAGGATCAAGTCAACATTTGGTCTTCACCAGTGATCTAAACTATGTAAATATAAGGGCCTTTTGATTAGCGTTTTCTGGCTTTGGTGCTGTGGGAATTTGGTTATGTACTGGCCTGTTTTCTATATGGGGTTTCTATGTTTTGCCTTGCGTTTGATGTAAGACCATAAGATCATATTCCATGGTCTTTGAAGGTTAGTGGATTGGTAAAGGTTTAATTAAGAAAAGATTTAGGTTCAAACTTTTGAGTACACTGTCAGCTTTAGCAAAGGTAATAGCTAATAATTCGTACTGAATCCTCTGAATGCATGTCAGACCAACGATGATAGTACCTACTATCTCACCGGTCAACAACAACTAAAGGAAGAAACAGTTGAAAACAATCCCTATGATTTAAACCCTGCTGTTACCAATTACTAAAATAATAACTTTAACTAACTCCCTATGTAAAAAAAATATAAAAATAAAAATAAAAAATAAACATTCTATGTCGAGGCAGACCAAATCTGTTGCTTTATTGACTTGGTCCTTGATCTTGTACTATCTTCTCCCATTGATTAAAATAAGAATAATGTAGGGCACCTTTCTAACTTTTGCTAACCCACATGGGTTAATAGTTAATACCTAGAAATATGTCACTCCTGTGTTCGTACAAGGCAACAATAGAGTCCTCACACGTAATTAACATGTTCCTAAAAGCTTTTAGCTCATAACATAGGATCGAGAAAAAAAAAGAAAACAAATTGTACAGAACAGTACAAAAACAGTATATCTTTGAACGGTAGTATTCTGTAAACAGTACGGTAGTGTTTTGTGTTAGATAGATGAGGATATTAGGATTTTAAGTTTTAAGGGATTGGTGGTCTCCTTAACAGAGAGCCCTACTAACAATTACTAAAAATAAATAATATGATTTTTTCAATTTTCTTTTATATTAAAAAATAAAAAATATACTTATCTTATAAATTAATTACCATCTCCTCTCATACTTGATCAACAGTAACCCTGATCAACATAGAAACCCGTCCTTTGTATCTAGGCTCAATGGGTTTTTCTCGAACCTTAGTGATCGCTGGGTCTGGGCTCTGTCGGTGGTTATTGATTTTTACCAACAATTGAGCCTTCGAAATTAGGTCAGTAGATTTTTTATTTTCGTAATAGACTTTGACATTAGGCCAATTATGTCTACCGATCTTGGTTTTAAAGATCACAGAAAATCACCCCAAGTCCTTGAAAAAGATCAAGGAAAATAAAAACCAAAAAATATTATTGTGAAATGAAATTTTAACCATAAACATGTTAAAGGAAACAAAAGACCAAATTAAATATTAATAAAAATAAAGAATTCCAAATAAAATAATCCTACCTTTAAACCTACTACCACAAAAGCGAAAACAATTACTTCTACTTTAAACCTACTACCACAAAAGCGAAAACAAATACTTCTACTTTAACCCCACTACCTATTAAAGAACAATAGGTTAAGTGAACCAGCCTCCACCCAACTGATACCTTAAAAAAAGAAACGTGAAACAGTGAAAGAAGAGAAAGTGAAGGCCTTACTTTCGTTCCTCGACGAAGTAATTCTTGAACAAGTTCAGTCTCCTCTCCTTGACCTCGTTGCATATCTTCAGGTACCCTCTCAGAAACGGCCTCAGCACGGGAATGAAGTCGCCGTAATTGTACTCAAAGCTCTGCGCGAGCCGGCTTCTCTCCCCATTGAGCGCCTTCAGCCTGAGAAACAAAGGATCCTGCTCGCTTTCAAATCTCCGATCAAACATCATCCGGTACATGATATTATACATCATCAGCTGCAGCCGGTGGCGGATCACGATCCCCCTGGTGGCCGCCTCGGGTCTCCTCTTCACATCCTCGATGGCGAGCCCAATTTCGTCCTCCCACGCATATCTATACTGCTGGACGACCTTGTTGGTAAAAAAGGGCACCGTCATGATGCGCCGCATCTTGCGCCAGTGCTCCCCATAGACTGTGAACACCATATCCTGCCCCTTCCCCGTGAAAATGTCGAACACAACATTTCTGGTGCGCGACCCAAACTCCACCCCCTGGGTGTGAAGCACCTCCTTCGCCAGCTCCGGCGAGGAAACCACCACCAGATTCCTCTGCCCCATCTTTAGCAGAAAGATTTCCCCGTACTTCTTCGCCATTTCGCTCAGGTTGCGGTGGTTCAGATCGTCGCCAACCTGCAGCCAATTGCCGAATATCGGCACCGCCAGAGGGCCTGGCGGCAATCGCGTCTTCTTCGACTTCATCTTCTTAACAAGAATAGCTCCCACAATTATGAAGAAGAGAGCCACTAGCGCCTTCTCCATATCCATCCCCGCAATCCCCATCGACACAAGGAAAAATATAGAAGCAGAGCCTTGAGCTGCTGAGGGAGACGAAATGTGGAGTCGAATTTATATAGGGATAGCGGGGCAGTGAAGAGTAGATGGGAGCTGCAAGTGTGAGGTGGAGGTGCGGTAGGCAGCATGCCTTAGCTTCCCCTGCCTCTCCCACCTACTCTCGTGCGCTTACCAACCCCCAATAACTCGTATTATTTTACCGTGCGGGCCACCCCTTTTGTTGGGTTAGGAGTTTGATGGAGGCCTTTCCTCGATTTTTTTGACCTTTGCTTTTCCTGCAAGTCTATCTCTTGGCCTGTGGTGAGGCCACGTGGGACCCTGTCGAGACTGCCCTTTTCATGGTATGTGGCATACGGCGACACGTACTCGGTGACACCCTTTTCATGGTATATGGCATACGGCGACACGTACTCGGTGACACATAAGAAAATTCAGGGGATCCATGTGCATGTGCGTGCCTTGCCTGCAATTATCTTTTTTAATTTTAAATTTTTATTAAATCAAAGTATAAATTTTTAAACAAAAGTATAATTTTTAATTATGGTTATTGCAACTCTTATTTAGTCTGTATCCTTTCATGTTATTAATCTTTTAAGCTTTTAAACATTAGGTGGATTGGTAATTGTTTGTTTGCTCATATATTTTTTTTGTAAGTAGACTAATTTATATACAAAACGGGTTTTTTTTAGGAGGATCCCAAAACCTTATAACAAGAAAGGTCGTAGCCTTTACCATTAGAGAGAGTCCCTTGGGCTAATACATTAGGTATCATATGAAAACTTCACAAAAAAGAACACAATGATGCTCGTGAGGGCTATATCAAACCCTTCCAACGGAGGTCAAAAACAGCTAAAAAAACCATAAAAAAACACATAAGCATCCATTATATTGATCGCTGCTACCAGACGACAATAAAGAAATCGTCCCAAAAAACTTCCTTATACGTTTGGTTCCTCCTGATCCTCCTGGGTATCACGCCCCTTAAAGCGCTTGAGGATCCTCACCATTGCATTTGTAGAGGAGAGGATGTTGGTCGTCATGTCTAACAGAAACTAGGGAGACAACCCCTCTGCCTCACTCTCAGTGTTAGAGTTGATTTGCTGCGACGGGATCCCTTTCTCCTTCTTCACCTTCTTAAGCCGCAGAGATGATCAGGATGGGGTCGGGGCGTCAATCTGCCCTCTCTTGACTGACTTGCTACGGGAAACTCTTTGGAGGGACGCGGGATTGACCACCTCAGGGGGGGCTGCTACGGATAGGGCTGGAAGGCCCATACTCTTGGACAAAACCAAGACTACCCGGGGCTTAGGTAGCAATAGGAAGGACCGTCTGGGGCAGAGGACGATTCGCAGCAACATGGCGAAAGATGACACTTATTAACCCTAGTGGATGGGAGGGTATGACGATTTCTTGCTCTTTTCGATAGTGAGGCCAAGGGAGTAGACAAGATAGCCGGGAATACAGACCTGCTTGGCATCCCTCAGGTGGTTTACAAAACTGATGTGGAAACTGTGCAAAGGCTTGTCGGGATCATCGCAAGTAACATACTGAAGGATAGGGATGATGGCAAGATTCCAAGGTTCAGGGAGGGCAGAGCGAAGGAGGGTCGACTTATCCCACCCAAGGTTTCGTCCTTTGTCAGGGAATTGCTCCAATTCCTCTTCCCAATTATGACGATCACGTCGAATGTTACGACCTACCATTGGCAACCCAGTGACCTCACTCATAAGCTCAATGGAGATTTTAAAATTTAGCCCCCTCACCACAACCTTGCCCTGATTCCAGGAGTCCACAAAGGCACGGGTGACATCGTCTTCGGGTCCTTGGAATTTCTGGAGGAAAGGGAGCATACCCTTGGCCTTCATAAACATCATGGCTTCGTCACACAGGGAAAGTTCAACCGGCTCGACGTAAGGAGAAGCCATGGATTCAGGAAAAAAACACACGCCAGGAGGGAAGTCAGACGACTCTACACCACACTCCAGGGGACACCTTACACCAAAGGACAAGGCTCGCCCAACACACCACTAGATTAAATAGATTTTCTTTGGAGATGAGCCTCGCATGCATGCAGAGGGAGCCATCATTACCAAAGATAGCGTTAGATCTAGGATGGTGGCAAATATTGATGTTGAGTTGGACACACAATCTTCGAAGATGCCACATGTTGCCGAAGGTAGTGGCGCCTTTGGTAGTTATGTCTGGAGAGGTGGGTCGGAGTGCCCTCTTAAGGTGGCCCGGGAGAGGGCCAATGATGATCTTCGCTTAGGCGTGTCGAGCCCATCCAAATCTCTACAGGGGAGATGAACAAACACCCACCTGTCTTCGACCTTTGCCAGGCACGAGGGACAGGATGGGGGATCTGCTGGACCACCTTCTGAGGGCCTTTGGGAAAGGATCGTTCACGTCATGCCTGCCATGAACCATCATGACAAGCGTGCCAATTAGGACCGGTGGCATAAGTGTCATGGCTCTCCTCGAGCCCGTCCACCTAGGCCCGGTCCTTACATCACGCTTATGTGGAGACATTAATAATATTCTGGTTGGCAATCTTCTCAATGTCCGCTGGAAAAATCTGATGCCACACCACAAGACATGTGGACTTTAAACCTTTGTTTGCTAAGTGGTCAGCTAGACCATTGCCCTCCTTGTAGGTATGCTTGAACTGAACCTAGTTCCTCCGACAAAGGATGCTTCTGGCATGAGTGATGATATTGTAAACCTTCCACGTCGGATCCTTGTAAGTTGTCATGTAGTTGATGATGTTCAAAGAGTCCCATTCAACAACCAAGGGACGGGGATCCTTCGTCATGAGCTTGAGTCCTCTCAGCAATCCTCTAGCCTCTGCGACATGATTGGTTTGACGCCCTAAGTTTTCACAAAAAGCCATTACAAGCTTTCCATTGTGATCTCGAACTGACCCACCCGCAGCGGTCGTCGCTGGGTTTTCGTGAGAGGCCCCATCAAAATTTAGCTTCAACCACCCGTGAGGAGGCCTGACCCACCTGACGTTCTTCCTGGAAACTCGCGGATCCTCCCGCTCCTTACTCTCCCCAGATAACTTTAAGGATTTGAAAAAACCTTCTTTGAACACATGTTTGGGCCAAGGGCTGGGGATAAGCTTGGCATTCTCAATGACAAAGGCGATGGCCCTATGAGCGACTGAGGGAGGATCCTTGGGGGGTGACCGAAGATCCGACCATTGCATTCCAACCATACTTGCCACAAAAAGTTATGGAGGCAAGCATTCCATAGGAAACGAAGCTTGGGGTTTTTAAAAGGATTTCCCCATTGGAAGAAAGCCTCCTTGATGGTCTTGGGGGAAATCCATTGGATCTGGAAGGTGGAGAGGATGGCGCCAAGGACCGACCCAGTGTAGCCACAGTGCAGGAAAAGATGGTCAGAGGACTCACAAGCAGACTCGCACAAGTAGCATCTATTGGCTAAAGCAAACCCCCTCTTGTGAAGATTATCAATAGTGAGGACTTTGTTTTGAAAAGCAATCCAACAAAAGAAATTTACCTTTGGGATAACTCCTTTCCTCCAGATCAAGTTGTAAGGAAATTCTGAAATTGGCCCTTTGCACTAAAGCCCATAGGCAGTTTTGACAGAGAAACCCCCATCATCGGTCCCCCTCCATATCAATCTGTCTGGTCCTCTACTAGTGGGTATGATGATGTTCTTGAGGATGGAGGATAGGAAGCCGGCCTTCGACTCTAGCCCTTCTACGTTAATGACTTTCCACTGTAGGGAGCCATTTCTCCATTCAATGAAATCGGCCACCTTCTGCCCAACATTGTTATCCAAGCAACTTTTAAGTTGAGCGAACCCGGTCTGTTCTGATAGAGGATCCTCCAAGGCCCACCTGTCCTTCCAAAATTCTATACTTTGACAATCCCCAAGGATCCACCTGATGTCATTTTGGATCAACTGTCTGGATTGGACAATGGCTTTCCAAAAATTTGACCCCCCAGTGGGAATTCCACCCTCAAGAAGGGGAGTGTTGTTAAGGTATTTCCTCCTAACAATCCTAACCCATTCAACCGGTTCTTCGACTAGGATCCTCCAGGTGTGCTAGGAAATGAGTTCTAGGTTCATCATGGCCATTCTTCTGAGCCCTAATCCAACTTGCTTTTTGCTTATGCACACTTTGTCCCGGGCTACCAGAGGGATCCTGGACTTATCTTCATTGTCTGACCAAAGGAAATTCCATTGAGCCTGCTCGATCTTGAGAAGAACTGAGGCAAGCAATTTGAAAACGGACATGAAGAAAGTCAGAATTCCTTGGAGGCAAGCCATGGTAAGGGTTGCCTTGGCAACTTGGGACAGGAGCTTGCCTTTCAATGATGCCAATTTTTTGTGGATCCTCTCAATCACCATATTCCACATCCCTTTCTTTGCACGCCCACAGAAAAGAGGGAGGCCAAGATAGGTGGTGGAAAGGTAGTCAATAGAGCAACCCAAGATCCTTGCAATCTGGACTTGATACTGGGTCAGGGTGTTGATGAAAAAGATCTTGCTTTTGATGTAATTTACTTTTTGGTCGACAGCCTTCTCATAGATATCAAGGATTCGTTTGATGGATTTAGCTTGAGCTACTGACACAATGGTGGACAGAAGCGTGTCATCCACAAACTGCTGATGGGTGATCGCATCACCCTCAGAGGCAGGGAGGATACCCGTCACCTTCTTCCAACGTTGGCCATCCTTGAGAGCTCTTCCCAATGCTTCTACAAGGATAATGAAAAGGATGGGGGATAGAGGATCCCCTTGGCGTAAACCTCTTGAGCTTTGAAAGAAACCGATGAGAGAGCCATTGACTAGGATCGAGAACTAGGGAGAGGAAATGCAGCCTTGGATGAGATCGACCCACAAAGGGTGGAAGCCGAACTTGAGAAGGATTTTTTGAATAAAGCATCTGTCAACCCTATCGAAGGCTTTGTTCATATCCAACTTAAGAAACATGGCAGCCTTCTTAGACATTGATGTTGAATGCAGGGTTTCATGGATCGAGATGACCCCATCCAGGATGTTCCTCCCTTTAACCGAGCTGCCTTGGTATTGGTCAATGATGAGGGAAAGTATGGCCTTCAGCCTGTTGGCCATAACCTTGGTCAAAACTTTGTAGATAACATTGCATAGGCTGATGGGCCTATAATCAGAGATGGATTTGCAAGCAGAGACTTTCGGGATGAGGGCCAAGAAGGTGGAATTGAAACTACGAGGGACGACTTTGGTTTCCTGAATTTCTCTAATAGCATTACAAACATCATTCCGCACCACATCCCACATAGTTTGGAAGAACCTTGGAGAGAACCCATCCGGTCTAGGGGCTTTATCGGGTTGCATTGAAAACAAGGCCTCTTTAACTTCATCGCGGGTGAAGATCCACCAGTCTGGAGTTCAAGTCCTGAGGAACGATGTTGGGGATATTAGCAAGGAGAGTATCCTGAGCTTGACTGTCATCCTCCAAGGCACTTCCCAAGAGGTTTTGGAAGAAAGACACTACTTCGGTCCTGATCTCCACAATGTTAGTGTACAATGATCCGTTGCTGCACACGATCTCCCTGATCTTGTTGGATGCCCTATGCCGCATGGTGGAGGCATGAAAGAACCTTGTATTGGCATCACCTTCCTTGACCCATAGGTCTCTTGACTTCTACCTCCAGAAGGTTTCCTCTCTGGCCAAGATATTATGGAATTCTACTAGGAGGTTCCTTTCCTCCCTAATGGGGCTGTTATGGTCCCCTGCTTCAATTCTCCTTTCTATCTCCTGAAGTTTCTCAGTAATAGCTTTCTTATTGGCAAAAAGGTTGCCAAAGACCTCCTTATTCCAGATTTTTAGGTTTTCTTTGACCTTCTTCAACTTCTGAGCCAATTGAGAAGTGGCAGACCCTCTGACACTTTGATGCCACCAAGAGGACACTTGATTTTTGAAATCCTTATGTTGGGTCCACATGGCTTCGAAACGAAAAGGAGTTTTAAAGGAGGGAGGTCTACTAGATTCAAGGAGGATGGGATTGTGGTTTGATTCGATCTGAGGTAAGGCCAACAAAGTGGCATCGCCAAACGATGGGATAGCTTCTTGAGAAATTAGGAACCTATCTAACTTGACCTGGATGAGTCCGCTATCAATCCTCTTGTTGCTCTAAGTAAAAGAGGATCCTTTAAGCTGAACATCCATGAGCTCATTGGTATTGACAAACCCTCTGAAATCCTCCATGCTTCTGCTATACGAATCGTTACCTCCTCTCTTTTCAGATGGATGCAAAGGACTATTGAATTCCCCTGATAAGATCCAAGGAAAGGTGTTAAAGTTGGTTCTCAATTGAGTTACTATTTCCCACATCGCGGCCCGCTCACTAGGTGAGTTTGAGGCATAAATATTTGACAGAATCCAAGACTGCTTGCTAGTCTTGGAATGAAACAATATGTTTAGGATCCTATTTGATGACAACAAAAGCCTTCCTTCGACCAGGGTAGGATCCCACAGACACATAACCCCCCCCCCCCGACGTGCCTTGAGCAAGACTGATAAGGCAATCTCCACTGGCCCAAATGGCCCTAGGAGCCTTTTGAGAATAGAATTCGTCGATTTTGGTTTCTTGCATGATGAATATGGAAGGAATAATCATTTTCCTTAGGTTAGCCACCAACCTCTGCTTGGCTGCCTCGTTTAGGCCCCTCACATTCCATGAGAGAACCTTCATATCAAGGGTTTAGGGTTTTTCCTGCCTCCCTTCACCAGCTGGAAGGGGGGTTTGGTTCCTTGCTTATCGTTGTCGGACTTGTCGGGAAAAAACGTCGATTGGGTGCCATTTGCGATATCCTCCGCTGTTTTCTTGTTTCTTTTCTCATTGTCAAAGGGTCTCCCTCTTTTCCTTTCACTGCCATAGTCTATTGCCTGTTTCCTGCTCCTGGTGTTCCTGGGGCTGATCCTTCCCGAGAGAGAATGGTCTTCTTTTTCATATGAAGGAGAAGGGGGTGCCTCTCCCCTATTCAAGCAATTTGGGGATTTTTCGTTGCTCACCACCAGGTGCTCATCCGTATGAGAATTTGGACATACAATTTCGTGAGGGGTCTGTATCTGGGCCACTGGATCCTCTATGATGGGACTGGTGAGAAACAAAGATTTTGGGAGCGCCTCCTACTCCTTTTGGCCTGGCAGGGATCCTTATCCTTGCTCACTGGTTTGCTTACCTTGTTCTATAGTGGCACTCTGGCTAGCCTCTTGAGGTGCTTGGTGAGCAGGATTACGCAAGATGTGTTTCGGGCCTACCAACGATTCCTTGTTGAGAGGGGGGATACCTTGGTTCCTCTGCATGCCTTTGGTTGGACCTGCCACCTTTTGGTTCTAGGTCCTCAAACCAGGGCACTGATTCGATAGATGACCTTGGGTGCAACAGTGAGTACAAAAGGCAGGCTTGTTTTCATACTCAATGGGCTGCCTCCTAACCATATGGGATCCTCCGTACAAATTGATGAAGGAAGGTAGCTCTGTCTCCAAGTTAGCAGAGACACAAAAGCGAGCATGGACCATCCTGGATCGGACTTTGATGGAGGGATCGATGGCAATGAACTCGCCTATGGAGCGGGCTATCCCTCGAATGACATCCTCATGCCAAAATTGGAAAGGGAGGTTTGGCAACCGAACCCACAGAGGAGCTACATTTATGTTTTGAGTTTCGGGGTTAAAATCATCCCCCCTACTTTCGGAGAAAGAGGCTCTTGCTTTCGAGGAACCAGGGTCCCCCAACTAAGATGTTGCAGTAGTCCTCGAGTATTGAGTCTGATGGCAAAGAAACCTCGCGAGAGAGCAACGATTTCCATGTTTCCACTGGTTTTCCACTTGGAAAACACCCATTTACAAATGGTCTCTATGTCTGGTCTCCCTCCTACAAACTTGTCAATCAGAGTGAAACGCTCAAGCTCCATGTAGCTATCCATTAGGTCTTTCGGGATAACCAGGTCTGTTCCACAAGGAAGCAGTTCTTGGGAGGGTTGCTGTGTTGATGATCTTGGCCTCAAGACCTGAGCGTAGGACCATTTTTGGGTTAGGTTAATCCTGCCCTTTTGTCCCTCCTTGTCAAGAGGATCTTTTCCACTCCTGTCCAACCCGTCCACCTGGGTCCCTGATACATCAGCCACTGTCCCGTCAACCATGCCAAGACTGGTCCCTCCTGGACACTCGCCTGACCGTCATGCCTCCTTTCTGTCGTATCCTCTCGGTCACTCTCCATCTGTCGCTTGATCGCCACCTTTCCCGTTCTCCATCTCGCTGTAGAACCTTTATTTTTCTGTTTGCTCAAATATTTGTCAAGAAGAAACTTAAGTTCAAACCTTGGAGGCATGCATGTTTGTTTGTAAAGGTAGTAGAATGATCTGAATGCTATGAGTGTGCACCAGACCGACGATGATATGAATTTCGAGAAGACACCTACTAAGAAGAAACCTAAGTTCAAACCTTAGAGGCATACCTGTTTGTTTGTAAAGGTAGTAGAATGATTTGAATCCTGTGAGTGTGAATCAGATCGACTGTTTGTAAAGGTAGTAGAATGATTTGAATCCTGAGTGTGCACCAGATCAACGACCATATGAATCTTGAGCGGTCAATCACGTCGGACAACAATAACGAGATGGTATAGGTTTGTTGGGAGTAGTCCCCCTGAATTTCGAGCACGGATCACAAATAACGAAATGGTATAGACTTGTTGGGAGTAGCCCTGTGATTTAAACCCAACACTCGACAAGTACTAAAAATAGTGTGAATGTAACTCCATATGTATCCAACTAAATTATATCAACCTTTTCTAATAAAAGGAATAGATATGACTTTTTTAATAATCTTATTTTAATTATTTTTGTAAAATTTATTTATCATTATTATAATACTTTTATAAATTACATAACAATGTTATATTATTTAACATATAAATTTAAACCTTTATTAAAACATATGTTTTTAAATATTTAAACTAATATTTATTTCATAAATACAGGGCTAAGTAAGTGGACAATTTGGACTTTTGGTGGCACCTAATGGTCCACCTTACCATCGAGCTTCGTACAAATTGTGCACAAACTGCAAAGGCCTAGCCCTTGGGGACAAATGGCCCCATTAGACGTGATGTGCGTTTTTTTTTAATATAATTTAGGTAAGAATAAAGTTAACGAATTTTGATTTTTAAGTTATTATGAGTCGGTTTATTTTTATTTTTTAAATTTTAGGTAGGAATTTAATGGTCTATTTATGCAAGTCAAGTCAAGAGGACCTTGATCTTTTAAGGAATCAAATGGTCCCTTCATGCAATTAAATTAGGAAAGGTCATTGGTAATTACTTGTTTGCTACTAATCAACCTATCTCTTTGTAGGTTAAAAATTTGAGGTAGTCAATTACTTGGCCGCTATCAACTGGCCTGTCTCTTTTTGGATTAAAAATTTTAGGAAAAAAACCTATATAATCCTTAGCCTATTAGTTTGTTGGATGAAGATGAAATCAACATGACCAAGTATTTTATTTAAGGAATCAAATTGAGATAGACCATCGATAATTACTTGGTTGCTACCAACCAACATATCCCTTTGTAAGCTAAAAATTTCAGGTAATTACTTGACTGCTACCAATCAGCCTATCCTTTTTTGGGTTAAAAACTTTAGGTAGAAACCTATATAATCCTTAGCCTATTAGGTAAATACGAAGCCAACAAGACTTCTACCCTCTAGAGAATCAAACAGGAAAAACTCATCAACAAACACTCAATCGTTATCATTTTTTTTGGCTTAAAATTCTTCAAGTAAAACATATATTTTTGAAAGGGGTTCCAGTCCCTTTATATGGGTTTGAACTTAGGTTTCTTAGATGAAAACTAAAAACATATCTTTATAGTATCTTTTATAAGACTAAATTATAGGATAAAGCATAAATTTTAAAGAGCTCTTGATTCCCTCATTAGAGGGTTTGAACTTGGGTCTCTTGAACGAAAACCAAAAAACATGTCACTACATTATCCTAATTTTTTTTAAAGGTAAAGTAAGGGTTTTTGAAAGGTTCTAAATCCCGTATAGTAGTTTAAACCTAATCTCCTATTTTTTTAAGGGTAAAGCAAGGGTTTTTGAAAGGTTCTAAATCCCTTGTGAAATAGTTTAAGCTTAATCTCCTAAATGACAACTTAAAGACATACCACTAAATCTCAATAAAATACATGCAGTTTGGTAACTTTTTTGTTGGATACATAGGGGAGTTCGTTACATCCACACTATGTTTAGTAATAGTCAAGTGCAAGGTTTAAACCACTCCCAACAAGCCCATACCACTTTGTTGTTGTTGACTCACATGAGGGGACCACCGATTGCTAGTGTCGTCATTAGTCTAACACACAAACAAAAGAAGATTTATAATAGACCGAAGTTTGAACCTAAGTCTTTCTTAGTAGATATTGACCACGAGGCAACTACAAGTCCACCTAACCTTTATAATTTAGTATTATTACATTAATCAATAAAATAAAATATGAGATTTGATTGTATTACGTTAAGAAATACAATAAAATAAAAGTTTCAATTTTTACGAAGTTAAAAATAATTTATAAGTATTAATTGTCAACTTCAAATTAAATTAAATTTTATTATCATTTGATATTCTATACTGCTTTTATTAGAATAATTTTATAATAATATTATTATTAAAATATCGACATAATTAATTTTAATATCGTTACGTACCACATGTTTTAAAATAAAATAATTCTCTTTAAAAAAATGAAATTCAATACCTTTCACTATCATCGGCGTAGATCTGTATTGTTTGATATTTGCCACCGCGCGCCAGGGCTGATTTTTATCGGGCAAACCAAAATTGGAGGTTGTTTGAGTTGTTCCCGTCCATAAGCGAGGGCATCATAAATGCCCGTAGCTACCTTACCACTCTTTTTTTAAGCTTATCATTGCCGGAATATTACAATCTTTTGGTTTTAACATATAAAAGTAAAGTATTCATAAATGAATATATATAAGTTATGTTGCAATACTTTTAATGTCCTCATTCATCCTAGGACTAAAGTATCCATGATTGAATATATAAGTTATGTTGCAATAATTCTAATATCATCATTCATTCGAAAAGAGTCTGTCATCTGGTGAAGTTCGGGGCGTGCCTATTATAATATCTTTTGAAGTCTTCAGGAAAGAAACAGAAGTAAGCAAAACTTGCACTTGGTCATCACCATTAACTGTCTTCTTATTAGTATCTTGTTGGGCCTTCTGGAGATCCTAAATCATGTGAAAAAGCTAATGAAGTTTATCAGTAGGATCTCCTTGAGTGTTTGAAGCTTCAAAGGCATGGGAAGGAATGCAACCCACATGTAACAAAGGATCCAAAGGTCAAGTAAGCTAAAACAATATTCCAAGGAGAAGTAAAACAAATAAAAACCTTTCTGCATATAAATTTCCAAATATGCTTAAGAAGAATAAGTCTACAAACATCCCAAAGCCTAGGGCAATGATCTAGCTCAGAAAAACCAAGCAGAGAAAGCTTCCAAGATCTAGAGAAAGAGGGGAATAAAAAAATGTAGAAGATATCCCAAAATTGCTTAGCCATGTCACAAAACCAAAACAAGTGAACAATAGTTTCTAAAGCATTACAAAATTTGCATTGAGGGGAAATATGTAAGATCAGAGCTAGAATATTAGAAGTCAGAATTTTTTGATGAAGAAGTTGTCATCCAAGAAGCTGAGTTTTGGATTCAACAAAAACTTTCCAAATTTGAGCAACAAGAGACTGCCAATGGTCATTGGAGAAATTAACTTGCCACTTGGCATTGAGCTTAGAGTCCAAAGAAGAAGGACACAAAAGATGCTTGTAAATCCAACTAGATTTAATAGACGAGATTTTGTGATCATTAAGTGATCTCCATTCAACCCATATAGAATGGGCGACTATCGCTAAATTTAAAAGGACCTCATAGGGGATGGAAGCCACAACTAAGCTATAAGCCTCTTTGAACTAGGGGGAAAGGGAGAAATAATTGCGGATTTGGTTCCAGGTAAGAAATGAGCAACTACCCGGATCCCAAATATCCCTAATTCAATTAAATACCTTTCTTCAAAAAAGTGAGACCATGAAAAGCACTACTCAAAGCTAGAGGTTTATCATTATGGAGGATAAGTTTATTCCACCAAAGATTGTTTAGATCGATGCTCAGACCATGTCTCAAAGAATTAGACTTCCAAGCCAATAACTAAGAAATAGATTGCCAAGCTTTCCAGTTACGGGTAAGAGAGATAGATCCTTTAACCGTAAAGTAAGACGCATTAAGGACCTTATCCTCCCAAGGGGTATCTTTCCATTTACCTTTATGATTAGCTTGAGAGACTCTGTGGAAAAAAAGTGTTTCTAATTTTCGTCTCCAATGATGGCTCTAGCGGCCCATTTAGCAGCCAAACTTTTACTCTGGTAAGAGGATCAATAAGACCCAAACCTCCTAAAGTCTTTGGATGAGTATAAATTTTCCACGGGATGGTTGTCATTCCCACCTCCCAATCCCATTTAGTCCATAAGAAAATTTGAATGGCCTGAGTTAAGTTGTTATAGGCTTCCTTGGAGGCCATCCAACAAGAAGTAATAAACATGAGAGGCTACCATAATTTTATTAGCAACTTGAATTCTTCCTACTAAGGAAAGAAACCAAGTTGGCCAGGCATTAAATTTATTTTGAAGTCTTGCCATTACCCAGTTTCACATATCTTTCGAAGAGATATTAATCCCAAAGGGAATACCCAAGTAACGGATAATCGTACCATGAGGGATGATCTTCCACTCAACCGACGAGTGACATCCACTAAGAGAGGAAAAGGTAAAGAAGAATTTAGTTTTAGAGTGGTTGATACACGAGCTAGAAACATTACAAAATAGTTGAACAATCTCTTTAACCATTTTTGCCTCTTGCTGGGTATTTTGAAGAAAAATATCTGCAAAATGAGAGTTAAACACACACTTATTCCCAGGAAGCTTAATACCTTCAATGAGGCCATCAAAATGAGCCTTATGAAGAAGGTAACCAAGAGCATCCACAACCAACATGTACAAAAAAGGAGCAAGAGGACAACCCTGTTTGATAGACCGTTGTAGAGGGAAGGAGGGGGAAAGAGCTCCATTAACCTGAACTCAGGCTAGAGCATCACCAAAGAGCATACCAATTTGATTACAAAATTTAGGGTCGAAGCCAAGCCAAGAAAGCATACAAAGAATAAAATACCATATGATTCTATCGTATGCTTTGTCAAAATCTAACTTAACCATGAGGATGTATAGATTGGAGTCGATTGCCCATTGCATTGTTTCCTAGGCCATCATATCTAAAATATAATGACCTTTAATAAAGGCAAATTGTTTCGAGCAAACAATCACTTGAGCAATAAACTTGATTTTTAAAGCTACAACTTTAGCAATGATCTTGTACGAAACATTGAGGAGCGTAATATTTCTCCAATTGAAGATTTGGTTACAACCCGTTCCTTTAGGGATCAACTTGATTAACCCTGCATTGATGGAGGCTTCAAGGGAATTGTTCTAGAGAGCTTCCAGGTAAACATGATGAAGATTAGAGGAAAGGACATGCCAATTTTTTTTATAAAACTCCACTAGGAGGCCATCCAATCCAGGAGCTTTGTCATTCTTCATATAAAAAGAGTATTTTGCAGATCATTCATAGAAAGAGGGAATTCAAATTGATCCCGAATAATGGGGTCAACAAAGGAGGGAATATGTTCTTGCACATATTCCATTAAGATACATTGGATGTCATCCCTTGGCTCAACGATAAAAAGTTGGGAGAAATGAGTTAGAAAGAGATTCATGATCTCATTAGAGTTGGAATGAGAATGACCTGAAGGGTCCAATAACTCAACAATCCTTTCCAAAATATTCCTATGCCTAAGATAACTAAAGAAAAATTTTGTTCCCTTGTCTCCTTGGGAGATCCAATTGAGGGGAGATCTAACATGCTCCCCTCTAACGTGGTAAGACTCATAAGCTTTAGTCTGATTTTCATCATTAGCTAAATCATAACAAAGTTAAAGGGGTCTTTCATGAGCATGGAACGAAGATGAAAGATCTCTTTATGAAAGCGACTCTATTGATACTTCTTCCTCTTGACTACAGAGCACCCATACCAACAAAAAGAAGAAATCGTATTAAAAATAGTTGTTTCAAACAGTTTGATCCAACCAGTAGTACCATTGAATCTACCTTACCACTCTTATTTTAAAGAAAGATCCAAATCCTATCGAAACACTCTCTAAAATTATATTTTCTTTAACATATATTAAATTTAAAATATTAATATATTGAATAAAGAATTTTGATTATATTAAAAATATTATATCATATTTTTTTATCATTTAATTTTTTTATTTAAATTATTTTAATTTTAACTAAAAATTTAAATTCAAGCCAGATATAGATATAAAGATATTATAAAAAAATATTTATTACATCAGCCTTAACCTCCCATACGCGCTAACCAAATTATAGAGCTTCATGTGAAAAATATGCTTTTGAAAGGTGATCGATGTTCAATCCCACGTTAGAAGAATGAGATGACATGTGAGCCATTGGATGATATTTTATTTTATATATAAATAAATTTTAATAGTAATTATAAGGGTAGGGTTCAAAGAATTATATTCATTAAACTTATTTTACTTTATTATTATTGATTTACGTGAAGGACTACAGATCGTTTGGGATTTGTATTATCATAAGTATTATTATAGGTCTTGTCTGCACTCAAAAAACTCAGATCAAACTACTATCTTTGTTAACAGATTGCCCCCAAAATTTAAACTTAAGTATCTTCTTGGTAAAAATTTGGACAGACAAACACTTGCCAATCCACAAACACTTACTAATCCACTTTGCTTGAAAAGCAAAAATAACTCAATATTATTCAAAAAATTTATACCATGTATTTTAATTAAATAACCATAAAAATAATTTGAATAAATTTAATGAGTATATATATATATATATTCATTTTTTTTTAATAATCTATAGTAGTAGTGGAAAACATCACTTTACTTTGTCTTAGTATAGCCTGTCACCCTTATCGACGTGACATTAGGTGGAAAAAACCATTTTACTTTTTCTTAGTATATAATCTATAACTTTGATATTTTATAAGGTAGAATTAATTTGAAATTTTTATATTTTTAATTCACTTCATATTTTATAAAGTAGAATTAATTTGAAATTTTTATATTTTTAATTCACTTCATATTTTATAAAGTAGAATTGATTTTAAATTTTTATATTTTATACGTAGGAGAATCTCAGTAGGTGAACAAAATCACTTTAATTTTGCTTTGTCTTACTATAATGTATCACATGACATTTTATAAATTAGACGGGAATTTTTATTTTTTACATAGGGGATCGGTAGGCGAAGTTTCATACAGTAGAATGACATGGATTTTTTTTAATAAGGAAATCGGTGAAAAAAATCAATTTGACTTTCTAACTTATCACATTTTTATTTTTTTATATAGGGATTGGGTAGTGACATTTCGTAAAGTAGAAATGACATGGAATTTTTATTTATTTTACTGTTGGGGAATCAGTAGGTGAAAAAAATCACGACTTTGTAATATACCACCTTTATATACATGAATTATTGTTTTGGAAATTAATAAGATTTATAGTTTATAGTTTATTGGTGTATCTAATGTAAACTTTAGTTTATTGGGTATCACAAAGTTAATGGAATTCTTCAAAAAAATCAAACCAAAACATGAAAATTAATAACACTTACATTCACTATAAACTTTAGTTCATTGGATGAGAAGAAGTCAACATGACCTTAATCCTCCAATGAATCAAACCAATACAACTAACTTGCAAACACTCAGCGGCTACCAACTAGCCTCCTTCTGAGTACATAGTGGTAGGACCTTAATTCTCCACACAATCAGATCAATTCTTTTAAAGAATCAAACCAAAAGAGTTAACTTGCAAACACTCAGTTGCTACCAACTAACCTATTCTCCTTCTGAGTATATCATAGTAGGACCTTAATCCTTCAAAGAATCAAACCAAAACAGCTAACTTGTAACACTTAGTCACTACCAATTAACCTATCCTCCTTTTGAGTACATCATGGTTTGAACTTGGGAGTCTTAAAAAAAACTTAAAACCCAAACCACAACGCTTTCCTTGGAAAAAAAAATTAATGTAAAATACGAACAATTTTTTTAAAGCCCAAACCACAACGGTTTCCTTGCGGACAAAAAAATTCGTGTAAAGTATGGACAATTTTAAAGGTAAAACACGGGTATGAAATGTCCTTTACCTGTTCAATATAATATATATTATCATATATTTTTTAATTAAAAAAAAATATATTTAAAGTTATATAGATTATTTAAAAAAATATTTAGTGTGTTTTATTTTATTATTATTATTAATTTTTTTGGACGTTCAAGGTTTAAACCGTGATATGGGAAGTGTGTGAGGGAGGTGTGTATATGGATGTGTGTTAAATTCTATATTAATAAGCGTAGCTTTGGGCTTTACGAAGGGTCATGGCTGGGAGGAGATTGCTTAGTGACGAGTGTGTGAGGGGGTGTGTATGGATGTGTGTTAAATTTGTTGAGCAAGTTGCAGCAAAAGTATTGTCATTGTTGTCAACACAGTCAGACAGATCAGTTGATGAAGTGTACAGGCAGTCAAACATATCAGTTGATGAAGTATACAAGAGTTAAGAAGTTCTTCAAAGATCAGTTGATGAAGTATACAGGAGTTTGGAGTTAAGAAGTTCTTCAGAAGTATATAGGAGTTAAGAAGTTCTTCAGAGATCAGTTGATGAAGTATATAGGAGTTAAGAAGTTCTTCAGAGTATGTACAATGATTTTTCAAAAGATAGAAATGGCCCATTTGAGAAAAATCAAAAGAAAATCACAAGGAAGAAAACTGTCGCGATATCGCGACATGTCGAGAGAAAGAAAAACTGTCGCGATATCGCGACATGTTGAGAAGAAAGAAAACTGTCGCGATTTCGTGACATGTTTGGAGAGAAAGAGCCAAAAAGCAAAACTGTCGCGATATCGCGACATGTTTGGAAAGAAAGAGCCAAAAAGCAAAACTGTCGCGATATCGCGACATGTTCGGAGAGAAAGCGCAAGCTAGCAAAACTGTCGCGATTTCACGACATGTTCGGAGAGAAAGCGCAAGCAAGAAAAACTGTCATGATTTCGTGACATGTTCGGGGAGAAGGCACAAGCAAGAAAAACTATCGCGATTTTGCAACATGTTGGAAGAGAAAAAGACAAGTAGAAAAAGTGTCACGATTTCGCGACATATTGCAAGAGAAATTGTACGGAAGAAAAAGGTGTCATGATTTCACGACATGTTGGAAGAGAAAAAGACAAGTAGAAAAAGTGTCGCGATTTCGCGACATATTGCAAGAGAAATTGTACGAAAGAAAAAGGTGTCGCGATTTCGCGACATGTTTCATTTTCACGGTCCAAAGCGAAGAGAAAGAAGAGAGAGAAAAAGATGTCGCGATTTCGCAACATGTTTCATTTTCGCGATCCAAAGCGAAGAGAAAGAGGAGAGAGAAAAGGTGTCACGATTTTGTGACATGTTTCATTTTCGCGGTCCAAAGTGAAGAGAAAGAGGAGAGAGAAAAAGATGTCGCGATTTCGTGACATGTTTCATTTTCGCGGTCTAAAGCGAAGAGAAAGATGAGAGAGAAAAAGATGTCGCGATTTCGTGACATGTTTCATTTTCGCGGTCCAAAGCGAAGAGAAAGAGGAGAGAGAAAAAGGTGTCACTATTTCACGACATGTTTCATTTTCGTGGTCCAAAGCAAAGAGAGATTGTACGAAAGAAAAAGTGTCGCGATTCGCGACATGTCGCATTTTCACGACCTGAAGGTAAGAGAAAGTGCAAAGGAGAAAAAGTGTCGCGATATCGCAACATGTCACGTTTTCGTGACCCGAAGGCAGAAGAGAGAGTCTAGGAGAAAAAGTGTCACGATATCGCGACATGTCGAGTTTTTGCGAACCGAATGCAAGAGAAAGAACAAAGGAGAGAAAGTGTCACGATATCGTGACATGTTGCATTTTCATGACTTAAGGAGGAGAGAGAAAGTAAGAAGGCAGAAGTGTCGTGATATCGCAACAAAAGTAAAGAAGAAGAGTATGGAGGCGAAAGTGTCACGATATCGTGACATGTGTTTTTGCGGGTACAAGCAAACAGAAGCAGCAAGGAGGTGAAAGTGTCGCGATATCGCAACATGTTGTATTTTTGTGGGTACAAGCAAACAAAAGCAACAAGGAGGCAAAAGCGTCGCGATATCACAACATGTTATGTTTTCGCGGGTACAAGCAAACAGAAGCAGTAAGGAGGCAAAAGTGTCATGATATCGTGACATGTATTTTCGTGGGTACAAGCAAACAGAAGCAGTAAGGAGGCAAAAGTGTCGTGATATCATGACATGTTGTGTTTTGGCGGGTATGAACCAAGTAGCAAGGAGGCGAAAGTGTCGCGATATTGCGACATGTTGTGTTTTTGCGGGTACAAGCCAAGAAGACGACAAAGAGACAGAAGTGTCATGATTTTGCGATAGGTTGTTTTGGCACAAGCTAAATTAAGAACAGTTAACTAAAGTTATACGACAGTTACAGGGGCTGTTACAGAAGTAATATCATGCAACTAAGATAAGAACGGTTACAAAAGGAGTCGATACGACAGTTACAGGTGCAGTTACAAAATAAGTCGATACGACAGTTACAAGTGTCATTATAGAAGAAAATCATGCAGCTAAAATAAGAAAAGTTAATAAAATTCGGTACGACAGTTACAGGTGTAGTTACAACAGTTACAGGTTGCATGCGTAAATATGGAAGTTAAAAATAGAGACTAACATGTTATAAAAGGAGGTCTGCATGGAGAATTAAATATGCTGAAATAGAGTGAAAGCACTTGGGATTAATGTGAGGTGGATTTAATCTTGCGAAGAGAGCAAGAGGAGAGTGAGAGAGGTGTGCGGTATGTGAAGCACGAGGAGAGTGCACTGGAGCTGAGTGAGCATAACATGTGTTGTGTGAAGAGTGGGAAGTGTTGAGAAAGCAATAGACTATTCAGGGTCTTGTAAAAGTGAAGGTATCTTTATGTCAATCTTCTAGCTTCAGAACAGAAGTCCAAGTTGGTGCTTGGCATCAGGGGTTGGTGCTCCTTCTAGTTGGTGCTTGGTAAATCAGGGGTTGGTGCTCCTTTCTATTGTTGTAGATAAATCAGGGGTTGGTGCTCCTTCCAGTGGGTGCTGGTAAATTGATTGTAAAATTGTTATTTTGCAAAGGCTGGATTTGGATGGGATTCCAAACAGTCAATTTTGAGGAGTATCCAAAATTGGTGAACCTCGGTACATCTTGTGTTGTGTGATGATCTTTTGGTATATTTGCTTTATTGAGTTTTAAGCTTTCATTGTTTAGGTATTAAGAACTGCAGATTCAAGTTTTTAAGAGCTACATTGATTCACCCCCCCTCTCAGTGTCATTGTGAGACTATCAATTGGTATCAGATCCAGTTTCCCTTATCAGGCTAAATCAACTAGGGTTGATCTTGGATTAGTACGCAATGGGTAAGAAGAATAGATCCTCCTCAAATAAGGCATCTCAGTCAATTTCAGTTCCTGTGAAAGAGAAAATTGAACTAGAAAAGATAGGAGTGAACTCTAAAGCATGTGATGAAAACCTTGAGGGTGAAGTATATCTAGAAGGTGAGTTGATCGCTCCACTTGAAGAGTTGAATATAGAAAAAAAAAAGAATAGAAGACTGTCCAAGAAGTTGGAAGAATATGGGGATAAGATCGAAGATCTCTTCTTACAAATTCATAAAGCCAAGAAAATAGAAGAAGCCTTGAAGTCACACCTAGATGATAAAGTTGATGTGTGTAGCAAACGTGAAGAGGAATCTAACAAAGTTTTTAGTGATCTAAAGCTGTAAGTAGAAGAGTCCAAAAGGATTGAAGAAACTCTCAGGTCACAGATCAATAAGAAAGAGATTGTTTGTTGCAAACAAGAAGAGGAGATTGATTTTTTGAAGAAACAACTAGAAGAGGCCAATACAAATCTCAAATTTGAGAAGAGCACAGATTTACTAGATAAAATGATAAGTCATCAACGAAGCCCCATGTGTAAGCTTGGTCTTGGATATGAAGCTGAACAACCTTCATCTTCTAAATCTGCAGAGAAGAAGAAGTCCACTATTGAAGGATCAAAGCAAGAACAGTTTGAAGTCTGAAACTTCAAAAGGAAGAAAATCTCAAAGGAGATCTACAACAAAGCAACCACAACAAAAGAGGTTCTATCACTCTCACTCTATTCATAATAATGCTTTTAATGGCTATTGTTTTAGATGCAACCATTATGGTCATAAGGCAATATATTGTGGATTGAATAATAGATCAAAGAGTTATACTGGTAGAAATACATCTGTTGAACACCATGTGCAATGTTTTAAATGTAATGGTCATGGGCACATAGCAAGGTCTTGTCCAAGAAATTTTGTATCTAATCTATGGCAAGACAATAGATTTCATCAAATGCAAAGAATGCAACACATATAGGGAAGAAATCATATGCATCAAAGTAGATTTCATCAGATGCAAAGAATGCAACACAGACAGGGAAGAAATCATATGCATCAAAGTAGATTTCATTAGAAGCAAAGAATGCAACACAGACAGAGAAGAAATCATATGCATCAAAGAAAGGAAAATAATCATTCATCAAGGATGTACAAGAGAAAACCACCCAAGAGAAATGTTCAAGTTCATGGAAAGGTTCAAAATAGGGATGCAGTTGAAAAATTTCAGCCTAGGTTCAAGAAAGATTGGAGAAAGAAAGAAGAGAGGAAATCGTGTCTCCTTGGACTGAAGGAGATTACTCCGCTATTGCACTAAGCAGCTTCAGGTAGCACATCCTCAGGGGGAGCAATATTAAAGTTTTATTGTAATGCTCCTATGTTGTTTGGTTATTTGAGGATGAAAGGCAAGTAGTCAGGGGGAGTTGTCGTATAGTTGTCAAAATGTGTTTCAGTTCATGTAGTTGTTTGTGGAGGTAATAAGTAGGAGCATGAGAGGTTGGCTTGATAGAGCCGATTTTTTATTATTGTGAAATCTCTCTGGTGATGGCGGTTACAATAGCAGATAGTGTCAAACTGATGTGCTTCAGCAGAACAACATGGTGAACAACTAGGTTTTCGATGCAGCAGCTGATAGGTGTTATCTAAGATAGAACATGCAGTACATGTCATCGTGTCATGGAAGCATAAGTTGGCAGGTGCTAGTTTTGAAGCCTATAACATTACCAATTTGCAGATAACATAGAATCCGTGTTGTGAGTATGTCTCGATTTATCTACCAATATCAAGGGAGGACTATGGTAAAGCTCTTCATGATCATTATGAAAATTACTACCAATGTGTAGCTGGGAAGGCATGTGTTTCTTAACCAAAAATACAACACTTTGTTTGATATAGGAGAGCATCAATTTTCTCTAAAGAAGTAGTTGCTATCAAAGAGAAGCCAGAGTCGAAGCAAACAGTAGCACTAGCACACAGTTCGTCAAGAGTACCAAGTGGCACATGCAAGGCAGAGACGTTGAGAGAATAGCACCCAGGTGGTGTAGCGCCAAGGAGGAAAAGATGCCTATGCACCTAAGAAAGTCTTGCATTATTTGAGGAATGCGAGATATTTCCCGAGGAATCCCTTGATCACAGTAAGGAGAAATGCTCCCTGGAATCACGTGAAGAACGTTCACCTAAGACATTGAGTAGTCCTGACATATGTCCTGTCAAGAAGCAGAATGCTGAGTGTTGATGATTGCACGTAGATTGAGGTTCCAATGCTAGAGGTAACGGTCCAAAAGTATGAGTTTGAGTAAGGTGCACTATAGTTGGCCATGAAGCGTTTAACAAAATATTGTCTCCTGATTCGAATAGTTGAAAGTAAGGTGTGACCAGCGGTGACTGTAGAAAACATAGACCCAATTAAAAATGTAAGAAGGGATTTGGTTGGTGTTGTGGTACTGTGTTTGATGCTTGCACATCATTGGCAGTAAAATTACAGTGTTGGACAAAATTTGGTACAAGTGTGAGTCACTTGACATTTTTTTTTTTAGATGTGAAATTAGTGTTTTTGAATGGGAAGCTTGAAAAAGAGGTTTATATTGAGCAGCCTTATGGTTCCCAGCTTGGTGATGATCCCCACTTGGTTTGTAAGTTGAAGATATATGGCTTGAAATAGGCATCCTGAGCATAGTATGCATGGTAGCACGATTTCAGGCTAATCCCAAGGAGACTCATGTGACAAGAGTAAAAAGGATTGATTGTGGTTTCTTTTTTGAAAGTGATTGGTTTAATGCTTCAAGGTTTTCTGGTTTGAGAGTTGTTATTAAACCTTATTTTATAAGCATTGTTATTGAAGCCATTAGTTGTGTGAAAAACCTGAGTGAGGGTTTGATAAGAACATGAGTATCATTGTTATGTGAAGAATATTTTATAAGCATTGTTGTTGAAGCCCATTGGTTGTGCAAAGAACTTGAACTTGAGTTAGAGAAAAACATTTTGAGTAGAGTTGATTGAGCCTAGTCAAGTGATTGGATGCATGTGGTTGTTCAAGTTCCATAAAATAAACTTTCCTTGATTTGAGTTGAGATTGAGATTTGAGTTTAGAAGATAGTAAGTCTCTAACAATTCTCTTTATGCTTCTGTGAAGTGGATTTGATTTGAGATTGCCATTCATTGTTGAGTTCATTTTGAATACTACTTGAGCATGATTGATTGAGCCTTTGAGAAGGCCTTTGGGAAATATTTGAGGATAGTGTTGGGACAGACTTCTAGAGTAGATTTCGGATAGGTTCTTAGTAAGATTGTTGGAGCATATTTGGACAGGTTTTGTATGAGCTTGTTATTTAACATTGGACAAGTTCTATGTGAGCTTGCTAAGCAGGTTTTGTTTGAGCCTATTGATAGAGTACAAAGAACAGAGTCTCAATGGATAGAGATCCAACAGCCAACACAGTTGAAGATAGATCTGAGTGAGGATTCTTCAATTGGAGAGAGGTCCACCAGTCAGTAGCAAGTACCTTCACAATAAATTAGGAGTGGTCATGCTTCCCAAGTACTGACTAGCTATCGGGACCATGTTCTCAGGGGGAGCATTTATATATTTGATTATTTTTGTGCTCATATTGTAATTTTTGCTAACTATCATAACGTGTGCCTGAGAATGTTGTGCATGGACTCAGGGGGAGTCTGCAGAAGCCCTTTGGTATTATTGTCAAAGGGGAGAAGAATTACAGGAATTACAGGACATTGCATAAGTGTTGCCAACAATTCCAAAGGGGGAGATTGTTGAGCAAGTTGCAGCAAAAGTATTGTCATTGTTGTCAACACAGTCAAACAGATCAGTTGATGAAGTGTACAGGCAGTTAGACAGATCAGTTGATAAAGTATACAGGAGTTAAAAAGTTCTTTAGAGATCAGTTGATGAAGTATACAGGAGTTTGGAGTTAAGAAGTTCTTCAGAAGTATACAGGAGTTAAGAAGTTCTTCAGAGATCAGTTGATGAAGTATATAGGAGTTAAGAAGTTCTTTAGAGTATGTACAGTGATTTTCCAAAAGATAGAAGTGGCCCATTTGAGAAAAATCAAAAGAAAATCACAAGGAAGAAAATTGTCGCGATATCGCAACATGTTGAGAGAAAGAAAAACTGTCGCGATATCGCGACATGTTGAGAAGAAAGAAAACTGTCACGATTTCGCGACATGTTTGGAGAGAAAAAGCAAGAAAGCAAAACTATCGCGATATCGCGACATGTTTGGAAAGAAAGAGCCAGAAAGCAAAACTGTAGTGATATCGCGACATTATCGGAGAGAAAGCGCAAGCTAGAAAAACTGTCAGGATTTCGTGACATGTTCGGAGAGAAAGCACAAGCAAGCAAATCTATCGTGATTTCGTGACATGTTTGGGGAGAAGGCACAAGCAAGAAAAAATGTCACGATTTCGCGACATGTTGAAAGAGAAAAAGACAAGTACAAAAAGTGTCACGATTTTGCGACATATTGCAAGAAAAATTATACGAAAGAAAAAGGTGTCGCAATTCGCGACATGTTGGAAGAGAAAACGACAAGTAGAAAAAGTTTCGCGATTTCGCGACATATTGCAAGAGAAAGTGTACAGAAGAAAAAGGTGTCGCGATTTCGCAACATGTTTCATTTTCGCGGTCCAAAGCGAAGAGAAAGAAGAGAGAGAAAAAGATGTCGCGATTTCCTAACATGTTTCATTTTCGCGATCCAAAGTGAAGAGAAAGAGGAGAGAGAAAAAGGTGTCGCGATTTCACGACATGTTTCATTTTCGCGGTCCAAAGCGAAGAGAAAGAGGAGAGAGAAAAAGATGTTACGATTTCGTGACATGTTTCATTTTTGCGGTCTAAAGTGAAGAGAAAGAGGAGAGAGAAAAAGATGTTGCGATTTCACGACATGTTTCATTTTTGCGGTCCAAAGCGAAGAGAAAGAGAGAGAAAAAGGTGTCACGATTTTGCGACATGTTTCATTTTCGCGGTCCAAAGCGAAGAGAGATTGTACGAAAGAAAAAGTTTCATTTTCGCGGTCCGAAGCGACATGTTTCATTTTCGCGGTCCAAAGTGAAGAGAGATTGTACGGAAGAAAAAGTGTCGCGATATCGCGACATGTCGCATTTTTGCGACTTGAAAAGTGCAGGAAGGCAGAGAAGGAAAAGTGTCGCGATTTCGCGACATGTCGCATTTTCGCGACCCGAAGGTAAGAGAAAGTGCAAAGGAGAAAAAGCGTCGCGATATCGTGACATGTCGCGTTTTCGTGACCCGAAGGCAGGAGAGAGAGTCCAGGAGAAAAAGTGTTGCGATATCGCGACATGTCGGGTTTTCATGAATCGAAGGCAAGAGAAAGAACAAAGGAGAGAAAGTGTCGTGATATTGTGACATGTCGCATTTTCACGACTTAAGGAGGAGAGAGAAAGTAAGAAGGCAAAAGTGTCGCGATATCATGACAAAAGTAAAGAAGAAGAGTACAAAGGCGAAAGTGTCGTGATATCGTGACATGTGTTTTCGTGTTATACGACAGTTACAGGGGCCGTTACAGAAGTAATATCATGCAACTAACATAAGAACAGTTACAGAAGGAGTCAATACGACAATTATAGGTGCAGTTACAGAAGAAGTCGATACGATAGTTACAGGTGTTGTTACAGAAGAAAATCATGCAACTGAAATAAGAAAAGTTAACAGAAGTCGGTATGACAGTTACAGGTGCAGTTACAACAGTTACGGGTTGCATGCGTAAATATGGAATTTAAAAATAGAGACTAACATGTTATAAAAGGAGGTCTACATGGAGAATTAAATATGCTAAAATAAAGTGAAAGCGCTTGGGATTAACGCGAGGCAGATTTAATCTTGCGAAGAGAGCAAGAGGAGAGCGAGAGAGGTGTGTGGTATGTGAAGCACGAGGAGAGTGCACTGGAGCCAAGCGAGCATAGTATGTGTTGTGTGAAGAGTGAGAAGTGTTGAGAAAGCAATAGACCAGTCAGGGTCTTGTAAAAATGAAGGCATATTTATGTCAATCTTCTAGCTTCAGAATAGAAGTCCAAGTTGGTGCTTGGCATTAGGGGTTGGTGCTCCTTCCAGTTGGTCTTTGGTAAATCGGGGGTTGGTGCTCCTTTTTGTTGTTGCGGATAAATCGGGGGTGGGTGCTCCTTCCAGGTGGGTGCTGGTAAATTGATTGTAAAATTGTTATTTTGTAAAGGTCTGGATTTGGATGGGAGTCCAAACAGATCAATTTTGAGGAGTAGCCAAAACTGGTGAACCTCGGTACATCTTGTGTTGTGTGATGATCTTTTGGTATATTTGCTTTATTAAGTTTTAAGCTTTCATTGTTTAGGCATTAAGAACTGTAGATTCAAGTTTTTAAGAGCTACACCGATTCATCCCTCCCTCTCAGTGTCATTGTGAGACTATCAAAATTTTATACTAATAAGCGTAGCTCTCGACTTTACGAGAGGTCATGGCTGGGAGGAGATTGCTTAGCCCTATGCATCGGTCATAGGGGGTTTATTACACTATTGAATCTTATATATACATATTCATTCATTCATGTTTTTTTTTTTTTTTTTAATTTAAACTTCAAAGTAAGAAATGAAAGTTGGAAAGTATTTTTTCATATCTAAGTCTACATTGAATAATCTTTATAAAAAATATATTTATTCAATCATGTTCCACTCAGCTCCTCTTTTTTAATTAAAAACTTAGATATTTTAATTTGGAGTTTCAAAATCTTGATGGTTAGATCTAGTGAATGAAAACTCTCTAATTTCTCACAAATTTTTAATTTTGTCACAAGAAATTTAACTGAGTGAGAAATCGTTAAAAAATTGATGAAAGTTGATCATGTAGGGAAAATGTAGAGAATGCAAAATGTAAAACTAGCTCAAATATTTTGTATGTTGTGTTTTGTTAGTTTGGATGATCAAGAATTGTAATTAAACTCTTTTTTATGAAAATCAATTAGAAAATCATTTTTGGTTCTTCAATTTTTGTTTTAAATGTATTTTCTTCAATTTGTTTTTATGTTGAGTTTTTCCAAGTTATAGAGAAACTCTCCAAAATTGAAGTGTCAAGTTTTTATCAAGTTGAGAGTTTTCCAATTATGATTAGATCCACTCAAAATGTATGAATGAATGAAATGATTTTAATTATGTCCACCAAACCAAAATGGTCTATGGAACAAAGAGCTTTAATACAAGGGTATGGTGCACAACCTACTCCCCTTTGAATTCAAACTTTGGACCTCTTATTCAGAGTTCCAAAGTTTAAGAACATCCAAGAAAGAAAATTGTTCAACAAAGGCAAAAAGCTCAACATCCTCTTATCATCTTTTGAAGTGTTTCATTTGTTGTTGATTGTGATGAGAAGTTGACTTATTTTTTTAATTCTCAATTCTTCAAACCATTAGTGAATTTACTTTTATAGTATCCTCAAATCCAATATTGATGTCCTTGTAGGTTTCACATTCCATGATGAAATATTTTTTTGTCTCCACTGCTCCTGTTGTGCAAAAGACATTCGTTTTGACCATGTCTCCTAAGGATTTGCCCATATCCTAGTTTTACAACTGAGATGGTGTGAACTAGATCTTAGTTCAACTATAAGTAGTTTCTTCCATTTGATCTTTGCATCTATGTACTTCTTTTATTTAGGTTAAACTTGTTGATGTATAACTATTTTTTTCCTTCCTAATTTTTCAATTCAAATGACGTCTAAAATTTTTCCTCATATACTATTTAATTTTTTGTTAGATTTTGGGACCTCGTAAAATTTAATGCTTCATATGTCCATCTATTTTTTGTTTTGTTTTATTCATATATTTTTTATTCTATTCAGTATTTATTTGATTATTTATTTTGACAACCTACTCTCTTCCATTCTTTGTATTTTCTTTAGGTACCCTAATAGCCTCATCATAAGCTTCTGCTTCTAGTGGGAAAATCCATGTCTTAGCAAGTAAAATCTCATATAGGACTGTTGCTTTAATTATAAAATTATTAGTAGTTGTTCGTTTTTGAATTCTTTGTATTTGTTCATTTTAAAATTTAACGTATTGCTAGCCCACACCTCACATCCATATAACACCACTAGAATAACTAATAACTCAAAAAGGACCCTAATGGTTTTCCATTTCCATAGCTCTTTTTTTTTCCCTTATTTAACAATGAGTAGAGTGCCCTCCATTATGCCTATATTCATTTCATCCTACTTATTCTCCAATTAAGTTTGATTTGAAAATTTTACCCAAGTTTTTTGTATTCACTTACTACCTCTAAAGGATTTACTTTAAATAAAATATATGGTTGTTTTTGCTCTCTGATTAGAGAAGACCACAATTTTAGCCTTGCTAGTATTTACTTGCATCCCAAATTCTTTACAAAAATGCTATAAATATTTTAAACGTTCTTTTAAAATTTTAAGTATCTTGCCAATCAAGATGAGGTCATTGACATAGAGAAGAAGTTTCACTATATAATTAACTAATTATATTCCTTCTCCTCCCACCCTTTCTATCTATTTCTCCAATTTTTCAAAATAAATGTCAAATAAATTAGGTGACAATGGACAACCTTGTTTCACCATGATATCACTCCCAAAACCATTTTAAAATTCTAATTTTTGCCACTGCATGCTCATAAAGTCTATGTACAGTTGCTATGTAGTTGGTTGGTATGCCAATTTCTTCCATTCTTTTCTATAATTTACCTTTGTATACTATGTCAAACACCTTTTTAAAGTCCACGAAACAATAAACTAATCCATTTTTATTCCATATTATTTCTATTAGATGCCTTATAGTTAGTGCAATGATCTATTGTTCAGTACTTTGGTCTAAATCATGCTTGCACTGTTACCCCTTTTCCTTGATTTTTTTGCCTATTGGCTACTTTTTCTTTCTACTATGTTGTCAAATAATTTTACAAAAAGAGGATTAATCATGATGGTGCGATAATTTAGTGTCTTCATTTTTATACAATGGTATGACTAGGTTGGTTATTCGTTCCAATGGAAAGTCTCTTTTAATGATGCCATTACAAATATTTTGGATATTTGGTGCTAGGATGTTAACCCAGGACTTGAGATTTTTAACTTGCAAACCATATATATCCTAAGATTTACCTATGGTTATTTTCTTAATGACCTCCTTCACATATTTCAAAGAAAAAGGTTCCTTAGTTGTGTCAATTATAGGAAGGATATATTTTCTTGGTTTCTCTCATATAATTACCAAACCTACTACAACAATTGTTTTCTTGTGATGCTATTTCTTGCGTATTTTTTCTTTGTTGTAGCTCTTTTCAAATTTGAATTGGGCTATGCTTTGCAAGATATATCAACTCCTTTTGCCTTGATCTTATGTATTTTTTTTTCACTAGCTAATTATATATCTTGCTATTTGTTTTCTCTTTGCCTGGTTCTTTCAAGGTTATCCTTACTGCTTTGCATTCTTCATCACACCATGGATTTACAGGGAAGCTTTCATATTTTCTTTTCCTAGGATTTAACTTGTTGAATGATTCCAAGGCTTCTTTGATTATATATTTTAATTTATTACTATTAAAAGTTTAAGTTTAAAAATATCTTGTAAAATGATAAAGTTCTTTATATATTGAATGAAGTATATAATACTTTTGAGATTTAGATATTTAATATTAATTAATATAAAATACAGTATACATGTTTTTACTATTATTTAATATATTTATATTATGAAAATTATATTTAATATTGAATGTAACATATATTTAATATAATTTTTTTTAGTATGGTATTAATAAAGGAGGTTTTTGAAAGGAACCCCAAAAATTTTATTTACAAAATATGGAGCACTAGGAAGCCTATGATGAATCCAGAGGTTCTCCATAAAACCAACAAGTCTCACAACCCAACAAAACTAACCAAAAGTCCAACAACCAATTTTTTGAAGTCAACTTTCCTCGAAAGAACAACTAACCACACTCTAACTATAACAACAACTACATAGAACATTAGAGAAATAGGCCATCCATGCCACATAGGCTCCCAACCCAACAATAACATTGCCACAACCGATGAAAACTAAGTTTGTTGTATCCAATCCACCTCAAATCGAAAAGGGATGCCATCTAACGACAATTTAAAAATTTTTAAAAATACAAATCCTGCCAAGTCCAAGAATACGAATCTGCTCCAAGAAAATTAAAATAAATCCAAAGGCATGATTCCCACCCACAAGAAATGGGGACCAACCGAGCCAAGGGACTTACTGCAACACAAAATCCAAAAAAATCTAGCTCACCAAGAGAGCTCCACCAACCATTGGGCATACATCCCAAGGCCACAAGAACTTTTACTATTGAAAACCACATCCTTAAAATTTGAAACAACAACCAACAAAACATATACTACACTGAAACACCACTGAATCCACCAATTTACAAGGGAAGAGGTTATGAGATAAGAGCCACAAAAACCTCCCCCAAAGATAATAACTAAGAAGAAAAATCAAACCCTCCCCAACTTAGGATAAATAAACTCCAACATCTAAAAAATATAAGAAACTTTTGATCCAAAATATGACCCAACATCTGAATAAAACTGGAAGTACTTTGGATCCACTCAAGGACCCATATCCATACACACCATAATGAGATAATAGTTATGGCTAGGATCCCATTCACAACAAACCATAATGAGATACCTCCCAAAAAAGGAGACAAACCACACTCAGATCCCAAGAAGACAAACCAACCCAATACAAATTACAAAATAAGGTCATCAATGAGATGAAGAAGACCAAGAGGGAAGTCCCTCCTCCATACAATGAGATCATATTGAGATGTCCCTAGGTTAGCATGAAAATTAGCAACACCATTGCCTTATCTATAGATATGTTGGAGACAAACATCAACCCAAGAGTGCATAAATATCTTAGCTTACCAAATTATATATAAAATATTCTAACTAGGGGTATGGGACCCTTTCATGGTGTTAATAATATTAAAGAAATATCCCTCAGTAATAACTCTTCTAATATCTAGAAAGCTCAACAAAAATAGGGCCTTATAAAGAGATCTGGCCTCAATAAAATGATAGGTTTGGATGTCTAGATTTTTTGTAAAAGCTAGTAGCAGAGCTCTTTTATCATCCCTGATCACCCCCTGCACCTGCCAACCCTAGGTCCCCCTTCAAGGCACCATCAAAATTTAACTTAACCCATCTTAGAGGAGGTGGTTCCCATTTAATAGAATATTTCGATCTGGGCTAAGTATTACCAAACCTTGGTCTTGGTTTGAGATCCAAAGCCAAATACAAACTTATATCATCCTCCCCACCTCCATTTAAGTCCACCTTGGTGCAAGATACATTTGCAATTACAACTAACATCATTAAGAGGTATACAATGGTGATATCTCTGCTAGAATTGTTAAAGGTCCTTCTATTCCACTTCTTCCAAATGTTCAAGCAAATAAATGGAAAAGTAAACTACCATATTAATTTTAACCTTAGATTTGAGAAAGGAGTAAACCATTATTCCCAATATCTTGAGAAAAGTTTTAGAGAGATCCAATATCCTAGAGAATTCAACACAGAAGTCAGCATCCCATGTGAAAAGGGACATTGAAATAAAATATGAATAAATGACTCCTATGAGTTACAGAGATAACACTTATTTGTTAAATACATTCCTCTTTTTTCAAGTTATCCATAGTCAAAATTTTGTTTTGAATAGCCAACCAGAAGAACCTGTTAAGTTTAGGAGTGATGCTTTTTATCAAAATGTTAACGAAAGGAAATCCGTGCCTAGGATTAGAATCCAAGTTGAGATAGGCTGATTTAATAAAGAATGAACCATCTTTCTCTCCCTTACAAAACCTAAAATTCTCTTCTTCCCCATTATTAATAACCTAAAATTTTAACTTACCTAAAATAAAGCATTAGGCCTCTCTCTCCATCTGATTAAGGGTAGACATATCCAAGGACTTCCACCTCTTCAAACCATTGATTATTTCTAAATACTCATCTACTTTGACCCTGAGGCAAGCTCTGGTAATAGGTTTCACACAAGATAGACTATCATAGAGCAAAAGAGGTTGATCCAATAGCTAGGAGTCATCCCAAAAATCAATGGTTTGACCATTGCCCAAACACCATCTGCTCCCATTAACAATAGTAGACCTCGAATTTAGAAATCCTTGCCAAAACGTAGAACCCAACGGTGGAATATATTCACTAAAAAAATCACCATCATCTCGTAAATATTTAGCTAACATAATTCAGACCCAACCAACATTCTCCTTACTAACTAATTTCCATGCTTGTTTGGCCAGGAGGGCCTTGTTCATTAAATGGATCATCCTGATGCTTAGCCCACCTTGCACCTTACTACTATGGGTTTATTCTAATATATTTTATTAAATTATTATTATTATCAAGTATATCATAGAACATATGACCATATACAAAATAAGAGGTGTTGGTTTATATTATATATTGGTATCTCTCCTGAATATACAAAATAATAGGTAGTGGTTTGTATTATATATTGATATATCTTTTTATATATAAAGAATTTAATGTGGTTTTTAAAATAATAATAATTTTTATATGTTATCATAAATATTTTAGTATTTACTAGTTTGTATATATTTACTTTAAAATAAAGTTTGAGATAATGTTGTAAAATGTTAGGATTGAGTATCTCAATAGTGGTATGTATAATCTTCATTGCCTTTTGCTTCTACACACTTTGTCCCAGGATACCAGAGGGATCCTGGACTTATCTTAATTGCCTAACCAAAGGAAATTCCATTGAGCCTACTCGATCTTGAGAATAACTGATGCAAGCAATTTGAAAACGAACATGAAGAAAGTCAGAATCCCTTGGAGGCAAGCCATGGTAAGGGTTGCCTTGGCAGCTTGGGACAGGAGCTTGCCTTTCCATGACGCCAATTTTTTGTGGATCCTCTCAATCACCATATTCCACATCCCTTCCTTTGCACGCCCACAGAAAAGAGGGAGGCCAAGATAGGTGGTGGGAAGGTAGTCAATAGAGCAACCCAGGATCCTTGCAATATGGACTTGACACCGGGCCGGGGTGTTGATGAAAAAGATCTTGCTTTTGATGTAATTTACTTTTTGGCCAAAAACCTTCTCATAGAGACCAAGGATTCGTTTGATGGATTTATCTTGAGCTACTGACACAATGGTGGACAAAAGCGTGTCATCCACAAACTGCTGATGGGTGATCACATCATCCTCGGAGGCAGGGAGGATACCCGTCACCTTCTTTTGACGTTGGCCATCCTTGAGAGCTCTTCCCAATGCTTTTTCAAGGATAATAAAAAGGATAGGGGATAAATGATCCCATTGGCGTAAACTTCTTGAGCTTTGAAAGAAACTGGCAGGAGAGCCATTGAATAGGATCGAGAACCAGGGAGAGGAAATGCAGCCCTGGATGAGATCGACCCACAAAGGGTGGAAGCCGAACTTGAGAAGGATTTTTTGAATAAAGCATCTGTCAACCCTATCGAAGGCTTTGTTCATATCCAACTTAAGAAACATGGCAGCCTTCTTAGAAATTGAGGCCAAATGCAGGATTTCATGGATCGAGATGACCCCATCCAAGATGTTCCTCCCTTTAACCGAGCTGCCTTGGGATTGGTCAATGATGAGGGGAAGTATGGCCTTCAGCCTGTTGGCCATAACCTTGGTCAAAACTTTGTAGATGACATTGCATAGGATGATGGGCCTATAATCAGAGATGGATTTGCAAGCAGAGACTTTCAGGATGAGGGCCAAGAAGGTGGAATTGAAACTGCAAGGGACAACTTTGGTTTCCTAAATTTCTCTAATAGCCTTACAAACATCATTCCCCACCACATCCCACATAGTTTGGAAGAACCTTGGAGAGAACCCATCCGGTCTAGGGGCTTTATCGGGTTGCATTGAAAACAAGGCCTCTTTAAATTCATCGCGGGTGAAGGGATCCACCAGTCTGGAGTTCAAGTCCTGAGAAACAATGCTGGGGATATTAGCAAGGAGAGTATCCTGAGCTTGACTGTCATCCTTCGAGGCACTTCCCAAGAGGTTTTGGAAGAAAGACACTGATTCGGTCCTGATCTCCACAATGTTAGTGTACAATGATCCGTTGCTACACACGATCTCCCTGATCTTGTTGGATGCCCTGTGCCACATGGTGGAGACATGAAAGAACCTTGTATTGGCATCGCCTTCCTTGACCCATAGGTCTCTTGACTTCTACCTCTAGAAGGTTTCCTCTCTGGCCAAGATATTATGGAATTTTGCTAGGAGGTTCCTTTCCTCCTCCCTAATGGGGCTGCTATGGTCCCCTGCTTCGATTCTCCTTTCTATCTCCTGAAGTTTCTCAGTAATAGCTTTCTTATTGGCAAAAAGTTTGCCAAAGACCTCCCTATTCCATATTTTTAGGTTTTATTTGACATTATTCAACTTCTGAGCGAACTGAGAAGTGGCAGACCCTCTGACACTTTGATTCCACTAAGAGGACACTTGATTTTTGAAATCCTTGTGTTGGGTCCACATGGCTTCGAAACAAAAAGGAGTTTTAAAGGAGGAAGGCCTACTAGATTCAAGGAGGATGGGATTATGGTCTGATCCGATCCGAGGTAAGGCCAACAGAGTGGCATTGCCAAACCATGGGATAACTTCTTGAGAAATTAGGAACCTATCCAACTTGACCTGGATGAGTCCGCTATCAATCCTCCTGTTGCTCCAAGTAAAAGAGGATCCTTTGAGCTGAACATCCATGAGCTCATTGGTATTGACAAACCCTCTAAAATCCTCCATGCTTATGCTGTAAGAATCATTGCCTCCTCTCTTTTCAGATGGATTCAAAGGACTATTGAAGTCCCCTAATAAGATCCAAGGAAAGGTGTTAAAGTTGGTTCTCATTTGAGTTACTATTTCCCACATCACGGCCCGCTCACTGGGTGAGTCTGGGGCATAAATATTTGACAGAATCCAAGACTGCTTTCTAGTCTTGGAATGAAACAATATGTTTAGGATCCTATTTGATGACGACAAAAGCCTTCCTTCGACTAGGGTAGGATCCCACAGACACATAAGCCCCCTCGACGTGCCTTGAGCAAGACTGATAAGGCAATCTCCATTGGCCCAAATTGCCCTAGGAGCCTTTGGAGAATAGAATTCATCGATTTTGGTTTCTTGCATGATGAATATGGAAGGAATAATCCTTTTCCTTAGGTTAGCCACCAACCTCTGCTTGGCTTCCTCGTTTAGGCCCCTCACATTCCATGAGAGAACCTTCATCTCAAGGGTTTAGGGTTTTTCCTACCTCCCTTCACCAGTTGGAAGGGGGGTTTGGTTCCTTGCTTATCGTTGTCGGACTTATTGGGAAAAATGTTGATTGGGTGCCATTTACGATATCCTTCGCTATTTTCTTGTTTATTTTCTCATTATTAGAGGGTCTCCCTCTTTTTCTTTCACTGCCATAGTCTATTGCCTGTTTCCTACTCCTGGTGTTCCTAGGGCTGATCCTTATTGAGAGAGAATGGTCTTCTTTTTCATATGAAGGAGAAGGGGGTGCCTCTCCCCTATTCGAGCAATTTGGGTATTTTTCGTTGCTCACCACCAGGTGCTCATCCGTAAGAGAATTTGGACATACAATTTTGGGAGGGGTCTGTACCTAGGCCACTGGATCCTCTATGATGGGACTAGTGAGAAACAAAGATTTTGGGAGCGCCTTCTGCTCCTTTTGGCCTAGTAGGGATCCTTATCCTTGCTCATTGGTTTGCTTACCTTGTTCTATAGTGGCACTCTGGCCAGCCTCTTGAGGAGCTTGGTGAGCAGGATTATGCAAGATGTGTTTCGGGCCTACCAGTGATTCCTTGTTGAGAGGGGGGATACCCCGATTCCTCTACATGCCCTTGGTTGGACCTGCCACCTTTTGGTTCTAGGTCCTCAAACCAAGGCATTGATTCGGTAGATGACCTTGGGTGCAACAGTGAGTACAAAAGGCAGGTTTGTTTTCATACTCAATGGGCTGCCTCCTGATCAATTGATGAAGGAAGGTAGCTCTGTCTCCAAGTTAGCAGAGACATAGAAGCGGGCATGGACCATCCTGGATCAGACTTTGATGGAGGGATCGATGGCAATGAACTTGCCTATGGAGAAGGCTATCCCTCGAATGACATCCTCATGCCAGAATTGGAAAGGGAGGTTTGGCAACTGAACCCACAGAGGAGCTACATTTATGTTTTGAGTTTCGGGGTTAAAATCATCCCCCCACTTTCAGAGAAAGAGGCTCCTATGTTCGAGGAACCAGGGTCCCCCAACTAAGATGT
Source organism: Wollemia nobilis (assembly GCA_028583015.1). Classification (NCBI taxonomy): domain Eukaryota; kingdom Viridiplantae; phylum Streptophyta; class Pinopsida; order Araucariales; family Araucariaceae; genus Wollemia; species Wollemia nobilis. The sequence goes on from JAQPPZ010002554.1 coordinate 4,929,784, forward strand.
TGCATCAGTCCTCTTGAGTATTGAGTCTGATGGTGAAGAAACCTCGCAAGAGAGCAACAATTTCCATGTTTCCACTAGTTTTCCACTTGGAAAATGCCCATTTACAAATGGTCTCCATGTCTGGTATCCCTCCTACAAAATTGTCAATAAGAGTGAAACACTCAAGCTCCATGTAGCTATCCATTAGGTCTTTCGAGATAACCAAGTCTGTTCCACAAGGAAGCAGTTTCTGGTAGGGTTGTTGTGTTGATGATCTTGGCCTCAAGACCTGAGCATAGGACCCTTTTTGGGTTTGGTTAATCCTGCCCTTTTGTCCCTCCTTGTCAGGAGGATCTTTTCCACTCCTGTCCAACCCGTCCACCTGGGTCCCTGATGCATCAGCCACTATTCTGTCAACCGCACCAAGACTGGTCCCTCCTGGACACTTACCTAACTGTCTTGCCTCCTTTCTACCATATCCTCTCGGTCGCTCTCCATCTATCACTCGATCGCTACCTTTCCCACTCTCCATCTCCCTGTAGAACCTTTATTTTTTTGTTTGCTCAGATATTTGTCAAGAAGAAACTTAAGTTCAAACCTTGGAGGCATGCATGTTTGTTTGTAAAGGTAGTAGAATGATATGAATGCTATGAGTGTGCACCAGATCGACGATGATATGAATTTTGAGAAGACACCTATTAAGAAGAAACCTAAGTTCAAACCTTAGAGGCATACTTGTTTGTTTGTAAAGGTAGTAGAATGATTTGAATCCTGTGAGTGTGAATCAGATTGACTGTTTGTAAAGGTAGTAGAATGATTTGAATCATGAGTGTGCACCAGATCAATGACCATATGAATCTTGAGCGATCAATCACATCAGGCAACAATAATGAGATGGTATAGGTTTTTTGGGAGTAGTCCCTGTGAATTTCGAGAACGGGTCAAAAATAACGAAATGGTATAGACTTGTTAGGAGTAGCCCTATGATTTGAACCTGTTGTGGCTGTTTCACAACGTACCCCAAAATTGGGGACCCACCTTTTTATTTTTAGTATTTGGGTGTTTGCATGTTGGTTTCAATTGTCTAATGCTCGGTTTGTTTTTGAATTTGCATTTATCATTAGTTTTTTTCAATAATATTTTCTAGTCGACGATATTTTATTGTCGACGACCTTTTCTCGTCGACGATATTTTATTGTCGACGATTTTTTATCGTCAAATTGTTTTTCTATTTCTTGTCGACGATTTTTTATTGTCAAATTGTTGTTGATGATTTTTAATGTCATTTTAGTGTCGCCGGTTTTTATCGTCAATGTTGTGTTAGCAATGTTATTGCTAATATTTTGTTGTTAACATTGTGATGGTTAAATTTTTTGTTTTTATCATTCATGTGCAATGTGCTTGTGTCATATCAATTCAAGAGAAAGTTATAATAAAATATATGTCTATATGCATATATCATATACATGTATAGATATATGAAAAAAGAAAAAAAGAAAAAAAAAAAAATATATATATATATATATATATATTATTATCTAAATATATTTGATATATTTATAATAATATATATTAATAAATAAGTAAATATATTCTTATATAGTTATATTACATATTATATATAAGAATATGATAAAAAAGAAATAAAAAAATAAAAATATAAGTTGTGGAGAGTAAAGGCGACGGGAGAGCTCTAGTTACAAAATAATGGGTGTTGGAATTAAAGTCTTAGAGCAACTAATGTGTAATGTTATTGATCTAAAAGCTAATTCCATGGAATTTTATGTGCATGCAGGTATTCGGTGAGGGCATCCGTAGATGTGGTTTCGAGCACCTTTCGAGGAGAAGGACAGCATGGCACGACTACGAAGGTCATCCCATAATATGGCAGAGCCCACCTCATTGATGTGGACAAAGCAGACACAAGATGGTAGCTAGAAAAACTGTGACACGATGTCGAATCAGATGGACAAACTTGATGACGTGGGCCAATATGGTGAACAAATGATGTAGGGAAAGATGTTGCCAATGGCCGGAGCTCAGTCGAATGAGATGGACCACGGACTTGTGTGGAGAAATGACCAGTGGACTACTTGGACGTCGACCACACATCAACAACTGAGATCGATTTTAGTGAGGATGTGGACCAGAATTCGGGAGTAGCCAATGGAGTACGAAGAGGCCTAGGTATCGAATGTGGTAGCATATCGTGGCATAGAATAATATTAATAATAGTAATGCACAGAAGAATGACAGTGAAGATGAGGTATATCGCAGAGACTTGTCATCATCGTTGCTCAAATGAATATGTGCAGTGTTGTGCTAATACAGATGAATAAAAAATTAAGTCTATCGAAATGGAGGCTTGATTACATTTTAATTAAAACCTACCACATGTTCAACAAAAGGACTAGCTTCCCGAAAATAGCCGCAAACGTGAAGACATTATGGAATGAACAGGTCTCGATAATGACGAATCCGAGCAAAGTAAATGACCTGTAGAGGTTGATGAAGTAAAAGGATGCCCATCAACATTTGTAGAAAGGAAGCCAAATCATCAAAGCGATGACATTGGCATTGAAGTGGATACCCAAGGATTCTAGTGGTGATGTGGACAACACACGACATGGTGATGCTATTGGGGATGTGGTTCACACAGGCAGATGCCGCTAGGTGTCTCATCGAACATACAGTGGATATGGGACGAGCAAATTTTTATGCCTAGAAGAGATGAGAAGATGAACGAAGATGACATCACAATGGTGGTAGACTGGGCGTTTGTGGAAAATTGCAGAGGACCTCGACCAATGCAGCATCGATGATGAGTTATGAGTGTTGAGAAGCTAAGGATGCTTGGTATTGTGGCCTGTGTAGATTTTAACATCAAGAAAAGAATAAATAGTAGGTCAACCCCAGGGTGCACCGAATGTGGATGCAGGTGAGGTAGTTTAGCATGGATTCTCCTCGTAATCAGTGAAGATGAGATTACTATAATGGTTTCTGCAACCATGTTTTGATGGGAGGAGAGATGATGATAGTATCCAGAGTAAACTCAGGGAGGACATCAAGGAATTTGCCATGCGACTATCCATTGAAAATTTTGGTAGATGGCAGTACGACAAATCGAATGACATGGGTGTAGTGGTGATTAAGAAAAACTAGGACCTCTAGCACACAACCAAATGCACAATATGTGGACTCACACGTGTGCGTCGAATGCATTGGATAAAGGAGGTCTGACAAGCAATAAAGGATGAATGGTAAGGTTTAATTTTGAATCATTGTTATGATAAAGGGATAGAAGTGATGTGTATTCTAAGGAAAGGATGGGTGCTTCCCCATGCAAAAGGCACATGTCGTGAAGCCTTAGGGATGGTAGTGCGTTATCGAAGGAGCATTCTAAATAAATATAGTGAAATCCAATGGTTATAGCCATTGTGCATGAGATCCATAATCAAAGTGTCTCATCTTGGTAGGTATTACCAAATGTTGCCGAGGTTCACTAGGAGATAGTTATGAACAAAAAGCCTACGTAGGAAACAAACCTAGGGATTCGAAATCAAACAAAAATAAAATGAGATGAAATAAAAAAGGAAAAAAAAATCATTGGAAATGGCAGTGAAGTAAAATGAAAACAGACGAAGACCAAGAGTTGGAAAGAAAAACATTTCGAGGCCCAAACAAAGAGCCAAAACAACGAAGAGGCATGGGAAAGCGAACGAAAGGCTTTGGAAAATGAAACGAAGGGCCACAAAACGGAGAGTCAAACTAGAAATTTTAAAAGGGGAAGCAAAGGCATGCACAAGGGTTGGAAAATGGTTTTGGAAATGCAAGATTACAAAGTTTTTTTTTTGGATTTGTTTCTTTTGGAGCTATTTTCCTTCCATGGCAGAAGCCTTTTGGAGGCCAAATTATGCTATTGTAAAATGACACATATTTTTAATGCAGGAGTTTTCAAAAATTTGCATCTTGTGGGAAAGAAAGAAGAAGATTCTCTTTGCATGCTATGGATTCTATTTGTAAGGAATTATTTTGTCTAAAATGTATTTGTTGTCGGTATTATGCTCTTCACTTGCATGTAATGCGATCTTGTGAATCAGAAAGCCTGCAACACTAGAAGTATGCTCTTCACTTGCGCATATGTGATCTGGTGGAGCAGAAACTAATTTACATTTTTAGAATTTTGCTTTGTCATGGTTCCTTCTTTTATTCATGACTAACAAATTGGTTTTGAAGTCATATTTTGAGTTTTACTAATGACGACATACGATATAAGAGTTGAAGTAGCATCTCCAAGAGAAAGAATGGTATCTACGATGGAGGATCATTATAAGGGTTTGTCTATACATGGGATACCCTATCAAATTCCTAAAATGTTATTGGAGTTTCTATGACATTTTAATTAAGAGGTGCCACTAGGATATCTGCAAAAATTGTATGTCTGCAAGAATACATTGTCAATTCCAAATTTTCTATGAGGAGGCGGCTTGTAAGTTATTTGCATATATTTTGGATGATAGACCATTATTTTGGTATGGCCAACTACCCATGGAGGTTAGGACTTCTTGGATACAACTAGAAGCAACCTATATTTATCATTTTGGTAATCAGGTTGACTTAGAGATGTTGAAAAATTAGTCTACCTCCATACGTAATGAGCCTAATGAATCCTTGAGTCAATTCAACGGAAGATTTCGTGAGTTGCACTCCCAAATGTGGGAAAATTTTAACACATCAAAAGAGGAAGCTATTCAAGTATACATGGGAGCCATATACCCCAAACTTACTACATCTTTAAAGAAAAACTTGGATGACCTGTCTCTAGAGACAATCTATGAGATCTTGGAAAAGGTAGAACAAGTTTTTGAAGAAGAAAAGGCACAACATGTTCACATGAGAGATTGTTCTTTTGGAGTTAGTGATGCGAACCTACACCAACCATCAAATATAACACCATCCATTCCAATGATACCTAAGGTAAAAGATCAAGGGGATGAATTTGAAGGTCCAAATGTTACAACCAACTTAGATGTAGTCCAAGAGGAGGTGCAAATTGCTAAGTCGACATCCACTAGTGAGGATTATGCAAAGATGATCTCATTCATAGAGACACATGATTATTTAGATGAAGGGGTTCTAAATTCAACAATGTTTGAAATATGTGATAGGACGAAACCTACCATAGAATTAGATGAAGTGGTTGAAAGTGAAATTGGAAAAAAACCAATAAATGAATTTGAAGATATGATAGAATTTCACCACTTGTTCTTGGAAGACACTCTCGATGAGAAGTTTGGAATTAACGACCAAGAAATTCTTCACCCTCAAAATTGTGATGAAACGAAATCATGGGTTACCAAGTTGGACTATGATAGCCTTACAAATTTGAATTCAAAAAATGACCCACTTTTGGAAATAATTGAACCATCTAAGGAAGGTGAAGGTGAATTTGATGAGAAACACATTGATGAATTGGAATATGTTGAAGAAGTAGTTGAACGTCACCACTTGAATTTGGAAGATGATTATTATGATGCTTGGAATAAGTGGGAAGACTACACTTACTCCAAAACTGCTAATGAAACTTGTGTGCCAATTGATATACAAGACAACATAATCGCCTACTCAAAGGAAAATATTACAACTCCTGTACAATTTGAGGATGTTTTGGAAGAGGGTTTCAAATCTCATCAAATTTTTGAATATTATAATGATCCTACTACCAAGGACAAAGAAGAAAGTGAATTGATGAATGAATCAAAAGATCATGTCACAAATACCATGGAGTTTCATCCCACAAATTTGGAAGATAATTTTTACAATGGTTGGGGAAGATATAAAGATGTGTTATTTCCTCACACCCCTATTGATGAAGCCTCTATTCCAACTTATATACAGGATGTTGAAACTTCTACTTCATACAAAGATCTCGTATTCACAAGATTTGAGAAGGTTACAAAATTCGATCATGTTGAATATAAATTCATTGAAGATTCGGATACAAGTTTGCATGATTATGTTGAGGATTCAAATGAAGAGATACCATGGATAGTGAACAAAGAGTTGGAATTAAACGACAAAGTGGTTGATCTATTAGAAGCAATGCAAGTGATTGATCATGAATATGAGTTACTTGACATGCACTTTGACCAAAAATATTTGAGGGTTGAAAAGGATGGGCATGTTTTCAATTAGATGCCCAATTTTGGTATGTTTGATGAACAAGTAATCAATGAAGAATATGAAGATCATGAGGTAAAAGAGGGAATTGAAAATCCTCACCAAGTTTTGGTAAATGAAAATGTGAAAAAGGTAAAATCTAAACCTTTATGTCCAAACATCCAAGATTTAGGTGAAGATTTGTATAATTCAAATGATATTTATGATGAAATGCCATGGAAGGTGAATGAAGAACAAGAATTAATTTCTAACCACACATTTGATAACATTACTTTAATGAATGAAAAGGAGCTTGATGCACTTAAATTGCTAAATAAAATTCATCAACAATTAATTCTTGAATCTAGGATAAAAACTTCTAATGATCCCCATTTAGTAAATATCCTAGATGCTTGTAAATCGTTGCACAATTTTGATTGGCCTAAAAACATGAATAATGAATTGGCTTTGAAATTTTTAGAAATAGGCTCTTGCTTACAAAATTTCATTGTAAAAAAAGAAAGCCTACTTCTAAATCATGAATGGAATTATGAAATTTACACCTTAAAGAATAGACAAGAAAGAATTGAAAATCAACCATTGTCTAATCGATTTGATAATTTGAATCTCACCTATGAGAATACTAATGGAACTAAATCTAATTGGTGGGGTGAGAGAGGAAAGTTGAAGTTGGTTGCATTGTTTGGTCTAGTATTTTTTTTGTTTGATTCCTTCCAAATTTGGCATGTGTATAACATTATATGTCTTTTGGAATGCTCAAATCATGTTTGGGATCCAGGGAAGTGACAGTTCAAACTGTGCATCATATTGTACCATATTGTACATTTGTATATAGTCTTTGCTTTTTGGTTTTGTTTTGTGTTTTCAAGTTTCATTTTTGGGATTGCATTTTGGGTTTGGTGTTAAGCTTTGTGTGTTGGTCCTTTGGACACTTTTGGTTTGTTTAAAAAAAAAAGAAAAGAAAAAAAAAAGAAAAGCGAGATGTCAACTTATATCCTTATGAATGTTGACTAAGACTAAGAGAATATGAAACATCGGAATTATATTTCATAAAGCTCCATGACTATCACAAACACATTAAAGAATATCATTTGGAAATGGTGATGCATGAAGTTGTTAGTTTTACAAATTATGGCAAAGTAGGTGGTATACTCCATCTGCATTTCAAAAAGAGCAATGCATTCATCCATATCTCATGTTACATTCCACATTGCATATACATTTCACCTCAGTTGCATTTACATTTCAAATACAATCATTGAAAAGGTGTCGAATCCTCTTAGGGTTATTACATAACATATATTAAGAGGATACTAAGGTTGGGAATTGATGCCCAAACTATCTTGAGCCAAGCACATTCTATACATATTAAAGAGGATCTTGAGCAAAATGATCAAAACCATACTTGGAAGAAAATGTGAGGCGAAAGGATTATTTCGTGTCTGTCCTATCATGCAACATAATCCTTAAAACAATAGTTTTTACCACTCCCATAGTGCTTAAATCCTAAAATCAGAGTAGTAAGGATAGGGTTAAATCCCCATCGAACTTAGGTTGAGGATCCAACTCCCCAAAGCTCTGATTTGACCTTCATGGAGTAGTAAGGATAGGGTCTAATTCTCATCTCGCTTAGGTTGAGAATTCGATTCCTCAAAGCTTCTATTTTTCCCACTCAAGAACTTGAAATTCCAAAGCAAATATTTTTCATGCTACTTTCATTTCATCATTGATATTGGATCGGAAGGATCGTACTACATGTCCCTTGCAAGGATGGGTAGTCATCCTCAAGGTTCAAGAAATCAAAAGTAAATCCAAATCCTAGATTATGGGGTTAATCTCCATTGGGGCTATAGATGCATGACTGGTAGTGGAGTATGCTCATGTGTGGCAACATGTCTTATCTAAAATCAAGACCACTGATTGCTCAAATGGACAGGCTAGCCTGACAGTTTCATCCATAACAGGTTGAATCATTTTGTTTAGGATGAGGTAATAAACTCTAGATCAGAGTATTAAGGATAGGGTTAAATTCCCATCTCGCTTAGGTTGGGAATCCTATTCCCCAAAGCTCTGATTTCACTTACACTTGCACATGGGTTCAAGATGGTAATGACACATAACCAACTTTGGAATCTAGTAAATTAATTCAATATACACATATTTGGTCCTAAGAGGGTTTGACAGTTTTAATATGTTGTTCATGGTACTAGAAAGTTTGAGCCTTTTGCAAAGCATGGTTGTTATATCTCTAGCATATTTTTCATGCATTAAATCCTGCACAAATCATTCATAACCTTGCATATACATTCAGGTAAAACTGACAATGGAAAGTTGAACAAGTTTCAAACGATAGGGAATGAAGCACCCTGCACACACCGAGCTGACGCTGAATAATTCTAATGCTTCATTTATTTCTCGTCTAGTTTCATTCTTTGGATATTTGCTGACGCTTGTATTTAAGTTTGTGTTTTTTTTTTTTTTAGGTTGGGTTCTCACCAAAATGCTCAGGAGCATTTCTTAGCAGAGTCACAATTTGTTGTGGCTATTCCACAACGTACCCCAAAATTGGGGACCCACCTTTTTATTTTTGGTATTTGGGTGTTTGCATGTTGGTTTCGAGTGTCTAATGCTCGGTTTGTTTTTGAATTTGCATTTATCATTAGTTTTTGTCAATAATATTTTCTAGTCGATGTTATTTTATTGTCGACGACCTTTTCTCATCGATGATATTTTATTGTCGACGATTTTTTATCGTCAAATTGTTGTCAATTTCTTGTCGATGATTTTTTATCGTCAAATTGTTGTTGACGATTTTTAATGTCATTTTGTTGTCGACGATTTTTATCGTCAATGTTGTGTTAGCAATGTTATTGCTAATATTTTGTTGTTAACATTGTGATGGTTAAATTTCTTGTTTTTATCATTCATGTGCAATGTGCTTGTGTCATATCAATTCAAGAGAAAGTTATAATAAAATATATGTCTATATGCATATCTCATATACATGTATAGATATATGAAAATAAAAATAAAGAATAAAATATATATATATATATATATATAATATAAAAAAATATATATATATTATTATCTAAATATATTTGATATATTTATAATAATATATATTAATAAATAAGTAAATATATTCTTATATAGTTATATTACATATTATATATAAGAATATGATAAAAAAGAAATATAAAAATAAAAATATAAGTTGTGGAGAGTAAAGGCGATGGGAGAGCTCTAGTTACCAAATAATGGGTGTTGGAATTAAAGTCTTAGAGCAACTAATGTGTAATGTTATTGATCTAAAAGCTAATTCCATGGAATTTTATGTGCATGCAGGTATTCGGTGAGGGCGTCCGTAGATGTGGTTTCGAGCACCTTTCGGGGAGAAGGACAACGTGGCATGGCTATGAAGGTCTTCCCATAAGATGGCAGAGCCCACCTCATTGATGTGGACAAAGCAGACACAGGATGGTAGCTAGACAAACTATGACACGACGTCGAATCAGATGGACAAACATGATGACGTGGGCCAATATGGTGAACAAATGATGTAGGGAAAGATGTTGCCAATGGACGGAGCTCAGTCGAATGAGATGGACCATGGACTTGTGTGGAGAAATGACCAATGGACTACTTGGACGTCGACCACACATCAACAATCGAGACCGATTTCAGTGAGGACGTGGACCAGAATTCGGGAGTAGCCGGTGGAGTACGAAGAGGCCTAGGTATCGAATGTGGCAGCATATCGTGGCATAGAACAATCTTAACAATAGTAATGCACGGATGAATGACAGTGAAGATGAGGTATATCGCAGAGACTCGTCATCATCGCTGCCCAAATGAATATGTGTAGTGTTGCGCTAATACAGATGAATAAAAAATTAAGTCTACCGAAATGGAGGCTTGATTTCATTTTAATTAAAACCTGCCACATGTTCAACAAAAGGACTAGCTTCCCAAAAATAGCCGCAAATGTGAAGACATTATGGAATGAACGGGTCTCGATAATGACAAATCCGAGCAAAGTAAATGACCTGTAGAGGTTGATGAAGTAAAAGGATGCCCATCAACATTCGTAGCAAGGAAGCCAAATCATCAAAGCGGTGACATTGGCATTGAAGTGGATACCCAAGGATTCCAGTGGTGATGTGGACAACACACGACCTAGCGATGCTATTGGGGATTTGGACACCTTGAAATCACATGTTAGAGAGAGCCAAGAGACTGTTGAATCGAGAGGCAGTGGGGTTCACACAGGCAAATGCCGATAGGTGTCTCATCGAACATACAGTGGATATGGGATGAGCAAATTTTGATGCCTAGAAGAGATGAGAAGACGAACAAAGATGACATCGCAATGGTGGTGGACTGGGCGTTTGTGGAAAATTACAGAGGACCTCGACCAATGCAACATCGATGATGAGTTATGAGTGTCGAGCAGCTAAGGATGCTTGGTATTGTGGCCCATGTAGATTTTAACATCGAGAAAAGAATAGATAGTAGGTCAACCCCAGGGTGCACCGAATGTGGATGCAGGTGAGGTAGTTTAGCATGAATTCTCCTCGTAATCAGTGAAGATGAGATTACTATAATGGTTTCTGCCACCATGTTTGGATGGGAGGAGAGATGATGATAGTATCCAGAGTAAACTCAGGGAGGACATCAAGGAATTTGCCATGCGACTATCCATTGAAAAGCTCGATAGATGGCAGTACGACAAATCGAATGACATGGGTGTAGTGGTGATTAAGAAAAACTAGGACCTCTAGCACACAACCAAATGCACAATATGTGGACTCACACGTGTGCGTCGAATGCATTGGATAAAGGAGGTTCGACAAGCAATAAAGGATGAATGGTAAGGTTTAATTTTGAATCATTGTTATGATAAAGGGATAGAAGTGATGTGTATTCGAAGGAAAGGATGGGTGCTTCCCCATGCAAAAGGCACGTGTCGTGAAGCCTTAGGGATGGTAGTGCGTTATCGAAGGAGCATTCTAAATAAAGATAGTGAAATCCAACGGTTATAGCCATTGTGCATGAGATCCGTAATCAAAGTGTCTCATCTTGGTAGGTATTACCAAATGTTGTCGAGGTTCACTAGGAGACAGTTATGAACAAAAAGCCTATGCAGGAAACAAACCTAGGGATTTGAAATCAAACAGAAATAAAATGAGATGAAATAAAAAAGAAGAAAAAAAAATCATTGGAAATGGCAGTGAAGTAAAATGAAAACAGACGAAGACCAAGAGTTGGAAAGAAAAACATTTCGAGGCCCAAACAAAGAGCCAAAACAACGAAGAGGCATGGGAAAGCGGAACGAAAGGCTTTGGGAAATGAAACGAAGGGCCACAAAACGGAGAGTCAAACCAGAAATTTTAAAAGGGGAAGCAAAGGCATGCACAAGGGTTGGAAAATGGTTTTGGAAATGCAAGATTGCAGAGTTTTTCTGGATTTGTTTCTTTTGGAGCTATTTTTCCTTCCATGGCTGAAGCCTTTTGGAGGCCAAATTCTGCTATTGTAAAATGACACATTTTTAATGCAGGAGTTTTCAGAAATTTGCATCTTGTGGGCAAGAAAGAAGGAGATTCTCTTTGCATGCTATGGATTTAATGTCTATTTTTTTTCTCTTTTTCAGATTTCGAGTTTGTAGATGGAGTTAATGCAAGTTTGCTTGGTTGCTTCATGTGAATGCTTGAACCTGAAATTTATTTTAAACCCTAGGAGCCAACACTTAGTCTATGGGGATTGTGCTTGTTTTGCAAGTCCAATAGGTTAGGTTGCATGCATGGAAACCTCACATCTTCGGTTTTGTCGAAATAGGATAGCATCATACTGAATGCATTTTATTTTCAGTTTTCTGCATTTTCTTTCAACTTTTTCTGCATTTTATTTTTCCAAAAATTTTAACTTTTTTTTTAATTTTCAGGCATTAAAATAAACATTTAAAAAATTTCAAAATCCAAAAATAATTTCACCATTGCGTAGGTTATACTTCAGACTTCCAATACGCACTTTGAAATTTCATTTTCGGAGTTGTTTAGTATTTTTAAAAATTCATCGAAGTTGTTGTTTTATTGCAGATTTTAAAAAATCCGAAAATAGAAAATTTCCATTTTAAGGTCAAATTTCATTTTTTCAGTTTTGTTTTGCACTCATGAGCCTATGATGACATTCCCTTCATGAAAATTCCAATTTCATTGAAGGAGTTATGTTTTATGGCATTTTCACAAATTTCCATTTTTGGAGCCTAAAATTGCCCTCTCTTCATAAAAATTCTAATTTTACGAAAGAGGGGTAATTTGAGTATTACATTGAAGGTCTTTTCTTCAAAGCACTTAATTGTTCATCTTGATGAAAATTTGATTTCATTTAAGAGGGATAAGTTAAAGTGACATTTAAAGCCCTTTATTCAAGGCCATAAATTATTGCCTCTTTGTGAAAATCTATTTCACCAAAGAGGGATAGTTTATCGATCACATTGAAAGCTATCTTCATCTTCATGATAAGAAGCCATATTTGGACTTAATAAAGAAGATAAAATCTACTTTAAAACTCTCAAGATAAAAGGAATTAAGGCACTACATCGTGGTCATATGAGGGCCAACTCACATTTGCTTTATTTTGGTTCAATGAACAATCACTAAAGTTTCATGGTAAAATAAACCAACATTGCCCCTTGTTTACAGGTTAGTTGCAATCACTAAGGTGTTCCAAGCATTTAAATTGAATATCTTTATTTGAGATTACTAATACACATATGCAAATGCTAATATAGCGGAGACCTTGGAGAAGTTGTTTGTTTAACTTCTTTGCAAGAGGGGATTTGGAACCCAAATCCTAAGGGAGAGTGTACTTTCACAATTGGGTGAAAATACCACTCAACAGATTGGCGCTAGAAGGAGGGCCTGAATTGGTTTATTTCAAGTGTGATTTAAATGCTATAGGGATTTAAATTTTGAATATTTCATGCCCTATTGATTATTATCTTTAGCCCTCTTTTAACAATACAACCTTGTAGTGTTAAAAGGAGGACATGAATTGCTATGCATTGTTCTAACGCTTTTGATTGTTCATACAGGAATAATGTGTTTTGATTTGATTTTGAAAAATTTTGGTCTTGACTAACGAGGTTGTCTCCATGCAATTACTTTCATTTGATTTTAATGGATACATCTCTTGGTTGATGCTAACATGATTATTCATACGTTACATGTTTGATATTTGCTAGTCATTTCATGCTTATTTGTAAGGAATTATTTTGTCTAAAATGTATTTGTTGTCGGTATTATGCTCTTCACTTGCGTGTAATGCGATCTTGTGAATCAGAAAGCCTACAACACTAGGAGTATGCTCTTCACTTGCGCATATGCGATCTGGTGAATCGAAAACTAATTTACATTTTTAGAATATTGCTTTGTCATGGTTCCTTCTTTTATTCATGACTAACAAATTGGTTTTGAAGTTATATTTTGAGTTTTACTAATGACGACATACGATATAAGAGCTGAAGTAGCATCTCTAAGAGAAAGAATGGTATCTACGATGGAGGATCATTATAAGGGTTTGTCTATACATGGGATACCCTATCAAATTCCTAAAATGTTATTGGAGTTTCTACGATATTTTAATCAAGAGGTGCCACTAGGATACTTGCAAAAATTGTATGTCTACAAGAATACATTATGTCAATTCCAAATTTTCTATGAGGAGGTGGCTTGTAAGTTATTTGCATACATTTTGGATGATAGACCATTCTTTTGGTATGGCCAACTACCCATGGAGGTTAGGACTTCTTGGATACAACTAGAAGCAACCTATCTTTATCATTTTGGTAATCGAAGTTGACTTAGAGATGTTGAAAAATCAGTTTACCTCCATACGTAATGAGCCTAATGAATCCTTGAGTCAATTCAATGGAAGATTTCATGAGTTGCACTCCCAAATGTGGGAAAATTTTAACACATCAGAAGAGGAAGCTATTCAAGTATACATGGGAGCCATACACCCCAAACTTGCTACATCTTTAAAGAAAAACTTGGATGACTTGTCTCTAGAGACAATCTATGAGATCTTGGAAAAGGTAGAACAAGTTTTTGAAGAAGAAAAGGCACAACATGTTCACATGAGAGATTGTTCTTTTGGAGTTAGTGATGCCAACCTACACCAACCATCAAATATAGCACCCTCCACTCCAATGATACCTAAGGTAAATGATCAAGGGGATGAATTTGAAGGTCCAAATGTTACAACCACCTTAGATGTAGTCCAAGAGGAGGTGCAAATTGCTAAGCCAACATCCACCAATGAGGATTATGCAGAGATGATCTCATTCATAGAGATACATGATTATTTAGATGAAGGGGTTCTAAATTCAACAATGTTTGAAATATGTGATAGGACGGAACCTACCATAGAATTGGATGAAGTGGTTGAAAGTGAAATTGGAAGAAAACCAATAAATGAATTTGAAGATATGATAGAGTTTCACCACTTGTTCTTGGAAGATACTATTGATGAGATGTTTGAAATTAACGACCAAGAAATTCTTCACCCTCCAAATTGTGATGAAACGAAATCATGGGTTACCAAGTTGGACTATGATAGCCTTACAAATTTGAATTCAAAAAATGACCCACTTTTGGAAATAATTGAACCATCTAAGGAAGGTGAAGGTGAATTTGATGAGAAACACATTGATGAATTGGAAGATGTTGAAGAAGTAGTTGAACGTCACCACTTGACTTTGGAAGATGATTATTATGATGCTTGGAAGAAGTGGGAAGACTACACTCACTCCAAAACCGCTAATGAAACTTGTGTGCCAATTGATATACAGGACAACATAATCGCCTACTCAAAGGAAGATATTACAACTCCTATACAATTTGAGGATGTTTTGGAAGAGGGTTTCAAATCTCATCAAATTTTGGAAGATTATAATGATCCTACTACCAAGGACAAAGAAGAAAGAGAATTGATGAATGAATCAAAAGATCATGTCACAAATACCATGGAGTTTCATCCCACAAATTTGGAAGATAATTTTTACAATGGTTGGGGAAGATATGAAGATGTGTTATTTCCTCACACCCCTATTGATGAAGCCTCTATTCCAATTTATATGCAGGATGTTGAAACTTCTACTTCATACGAAGATCTCACATTCACAAGATTTGAGAAGGTTACAAAATTCGATCATGTTGAATATAAATTCATTGAAGATTCGGATACAAGTTTGCATGATTATTTTGAGGATTCAAATGAAGAGATACCATGGATAGTGAACAAAGAATTGGAATTAAATGACAAAGTGGTTGATCTATTAGAAGCAACGCAAGTGATTGATCATGAAGATGAGTTACTTGACATACACTTTGACCAAAAATATTTGAGGGTTGAAAAGGATGGGCATGTTTTCAATTGGGTGCCCAATTTTGGTATGTTTGATGAACAAGTAATCAATGAAGAATATGAAGACCATGAGGTAAAAGAGGGAATTGCAAATCCTCACCAAGTTTTGGTAAATGAAAATGTGAAAAAGGTAAAATCTAAACCTTTGTGTCCAAACATCCAAGATTTAGGTGAAGATTTGTATAATTCAAATGATATTTATGATGAAATGCCATTGAAGGTGAATGAAGAACAAGAATTAATTTCTAACCACACCTTTGATAACATTACTTTAATGAATGAAAAGGAGCTTGATGCACTTAAATTGCTAAATCAAATTCATCAACAATTAATTCTTGAACCTAGGATAAAAACTCCTAATGATCCCCATTTAGTAAATATCCTAGATGCTTGTAAATTGTTGCACAATTTTGATTGGCCTAAGAACATGGAAAATGAATTAGCTTTGAAATTTTTAGAAATAGGCTCTTGCTTACAAAATTTCATTTTGAATAAAGAAAGCCTAGTTCTAAATCATGAATGGAATTATGAAATTTACACCTTAAAGAATAGACAAGAAAGAATTGAAAATCAACCATTGTCTAATCAATTTGGTAATTTGAATCTCACCTATGAGAATACTAATGGAACTAAATCTAATTGGTGGGGTGAGAGAGGAAAGTTGAAGTTGGTTGCATTGTTTGGTCTAGTCTTGTTTTTGTTTGATTCCTTCCACATTTGGCATGTGTATCACATTATATGTCTTTTGGAATGCTCAAATCAGGTTTGGGATCCGGGAAAATGATAATCCAAACTTTGCACCATCTTGTATTATATTGTACATTTGTATATACTTTTGGTTTTCGTGTTTTCGCATTTTGGGATTGGATCTCATTTTGGTTTTAAGTTTTGTGTGTTGGTCCTTTGGACACTTTTGGTTTGTCTTGAAAAAAAAAGAAAAAAAGAAAAGTGAGATGTCAACTTATGTCCTTATGAATGTTGACTAAGACTAAGAGAATATGAAACATCGGAATTGTATTGCAGAAAGCTCCATGAGTATCGCAAACACATTAAAGAATATCGTTTGGAACTTGTGATGCATGAAGTTGTCAGTTTTACAAATTATGGCAAAGTAGGTGGTATACTCCATCCGCATTTCAAAAAGAGCAATGCATTCATCCATATCTCATGTTACATTCCACATTGCATATACATTTCATCTCAATTGCATCTACATTTCAAATACAATCATTGAAAAGGTGTCGAATCCTCTTAGGGTTATTATATAACATATATTAAAAGGATCCTAAGGTTGGGAACTGATGCCCGAACTATCTTGAACCAAGCACGTTCTACACATATTAAAGAGGATCTTGAGAAAAATGGTCAAAACCATACTTGGAAGAAAAGGTGAGGCGAAAGGAGTATTTCGTGTCTGTCCTATCATGCAACATAATCCTTAAAACAATGGTTTTTACCACTCCCATAGTGCTTAAAGCCTAAAATCAGAGTAGTAAGGATAGGGTTAAATCCCCATCGAACTTAGGTTGAGGATCCAACTCCCCAAAGCTCTGATTTGACCTTCATGGAGTAGTAAGGATAGGGTCTAATTCTCATCTCGCTTAGGTTGAGAATCCGATTCCCCAAAGCTTCTATTTTGCCCACTCAAGAACTTGAAATTCCAAAGCAAATATTTTTCATTCTACTTTCATTTCATCATTAATATTGGATTGGAAGGATCGTACTACATGTCCCTTGCAAGGATGGGTAGTCATCCCCAAGGTTCAAGAAATCAAAAGTAAAGCCAAATCCTGGATTATGGGGTTAATCTCCATCGGGGCTATAGACGCTCGATTGGCGATGGAGTATGCTCATGCGTGGCAACATGTCTTGTCTAAAAGCAAGACCACTCGACTGCTCAAACGGACAAGCTAGCCTGACAGTTTCATCCATAACAGGTTAAATCATTTTGTTCAAGATGAGGTAATGAACTCCAGATCGGAGTAGTAAGGATAGGGTTAAATTCCCATCTCGCTTAGGTTGGGAATCCTATTCCCCAAAGCTCTGATTTCACTTACACTTGCACATGGGTTCAAGATGGTAGTGACACATAACCAACTTTGGGATCTAGTAAATTAATTCAATATACACATATTTGGTCCTAAGAGGGTTTGACAGTTTTAATATGTTTGTTCATGGTACTAGAAAGTTTGAGCCTTTGCAAAGCATGGTTGTTATATCTCTAGCATATTTGTCATACATTAAATCCTACACAAATCATTCATAACCTTGCATATGCATTCAGGTAAAACTGACAATGGAAAGTTGAATGAGTTTCAAATGATAGGGAATGAAGCACACTGCACACATCGAGCTGATGCTTAATAATTCTAATGCTTCATGTATTTCTCGTCTAGTTTCATTCTTTGGATATTTGCTGACGCTTGTATTTGAGTTTGTGTGTTTTTAGGTTGGGTTCTCACCGAAATGCTCAAGAGCATTTCCCAGCAGAGTCGCCATTTGTTGTGGTTGCTCCACAACGTACCCCAAAATTGGGGACCCACCTTTTTATTTTTGGTATTTGGGTGTTTGCATGTTGGTTTCGAGTGTCTAATGCTCGGTTTGTTTTGAATTTGCATTTATCATTAGTTTTTGTCAATAATATTTTCTTGTCGATGATATTTTATTGTCGACGACCTTTTCTTGTCGACGATATTTTATTGTCGATGACTTTTTCTTGTCGATGATATTTTATCGTCAAATTGTTGTCAATTTCTTGTCGATAATTTTTTATCGTCAAATTGTTGTTGACGATTTTTAATGTCATTTTGTTGTCGACGATTTTTATCGTCAATGTTGTGTTAGCAATGTTATTGCTAATATTTTGTTGTTAACATTGTGATGGTTAAATTTCTTGTTTTTATCATTCATGTGTAATGTGCTTGTGTCCTATCAATTCAAGAGAAAGTTATAATAAAATATATGTCTATATGCATATTTCATATATATGTATAGATATATGAAAATAAAAATAAAGAATAAAAAAATAATATATATTATTATCTAAATATATTTGATATATTTATAATAATATATATTAATAAATAAGTAAATATATTCTTATATAGTTATATTACATATTATATATAAGAATATGATAAAAAAAGAAAAAAAAATAAAAATATAAGTTGTGGAGAGTAAAGGCGACGGGAGAGCTCTAGTTACCAAATAATGGGTGTTGGAATTAAAGTCTTAGAGCAACTAATGTGTAATGTTATTGATCTAAAAGCTAATTCCATGGAATTTTATGTGCATGCAGGTATTCGGTGAGGGCGTCCGCAGATGTGGTTTCGAGCACCTTTCGGGGAGAAGGACAGCGTGGCACGGCTACGAAGGTCTTCCCATAAGATGGTAGAGCCCACCTCATTGATGTGGACAAAGCAGACACAGGATGGTAGCTAGACAAACTATGACACGACGTCGAATCAGATGGACAAACCTGATGATGTGGGCCAATATGGTGAACAAATGATGCAGGGAAAGATGTTGCCAATGGACGGAGCTCAGTCGAATGAGATGGACCACAAACTTATGTGGAGAAATGACTAGTGGACTACTTGGACGTCGACCACGCATCAACAACCGAGACAGGTTTTAGTGAGGACATGGACCAAAATTTGGGAGTAGCTGGTGGAGTACGAAGAGGCCGAGGCATTGAATGTGGCAGCATATCGTGGCATAGAACAATCTTAACAACAGTAATGCATGGATGAATGACAGTGAAGATGAGGTATATCGTAGAGACTCGTCATCATCGCTGCCCAAATGAATATGTGTAATGTTGCGCTAATACAAATGAATAAAAAATTAAGTCTACCAAAATGGAGGCTTGATTTCATTTTAATTAAAACCTGCCACATGTTCAACAAAAGGACTAGCTTCCCAAAAATAGCCGCAAACATAAAGACATTATGGAATGAGTGGGTCTCGATAATGACAAATCCAAGCAAATTAAATGACCTGTAGAGGTTGATGAAGTAAAAGGATGCTCATCAAAATTTGTAGCAAGGAAGCCAAATCATCAAAGCGGTGACATTGGCATTGAAGTGGATACCCAAGGATTCCAGTGGTGATGTGGACAACACACGACCTAGCGATGCTATTGGGGATTTGGACACCTTGAAATCACATGTTAGAGAGAGCCAAGAGACTGTTGAATCGAGAGGCAGTGGGGTTCACACAGGCAGATGCCGCTAGGTGTCTCATCGAACATACAGTGGATATGGGACGAGCAAATTTTGATGCCTAGAAGAGATGAGAAGACGAACAAAGATGACATCGCAATGGTGGTGGACTGGGTGTTTGTGGAAAATTACAGAGGACCTCGACCAACGCAGCATCGATGATGAGTTATGAGTGTCGAGCAGCTAAGGATGCTTGGTATTGTGGCCCGTGTAGATTTTAACATCGGGAAAAGAATAGATAGTAGGTCAACCCCAGGGTGCACCGAATGTGGATGCAGGTGAGGTAGTTTAGCATGGATTCTCCTCGTAATCAGTGAAGATGAGATTACTATAATGGTTTCCGCCACCATGTTTGGATGGGAGGAGAGATGATGATAGTATCCAGAGTAAACTCAGGGAGGACATCAAGGAATTTGCCATGCGACTATCCATTGAAAATCTCGGTAGATGGCAATACGACAAATCGAATGACATGGGTGTAGTGGTGATTAAGAAAAACTAGGACCTCTAGCACACAACCAAATGCACAATATGTGGACTCACACGTGTGCGTCGAATGCATTGGATAAAGGAGGTTCGACAAGCAATAAAGGATGAATGGTAAGGTTTAATTTTGAATCATTGTTATGATAAAGGGATAGAAGTGATGTGTATTCGAAGGAAAGGATGGGTGCTTCCCCATGCAAAAGGCACGTGTCATGAAGCCTTAGGGATGGTAGTGCGTTATCGAAGGAGCATTCTAAATAAAGATAGTGAAATCCAACGGTTATAGCCATTGTGCATGAGATCCGTAATCAAAGTGTCTCATCTTGGTAGGTATTACCAAATGTTGCCGAGGTTCACTAGGAGACAATTATGAACAAAAAGACTACGCAGGAAACAAACCTAGGGATTCGAAATCAAATAGAAATAAAATGAGATGAAATAAAAAAAAAAAAAAAAAATCATTGGAAATGGCAGTGAAGTAAAATGAAAACAGACGAAGACCAAGAGTTGGAAAGAAAAACATTTCGAGGCCCAAACAAAGAGCCAAAACAATGAAGAGGCATGGGAAAGCGGAATGAAAGGCTTTGGGAAATGAAACGAAGGGCCACAAAATGGAGAGTCAAACCAGAAATTTTAAAAGGGGAAGCAAAGGCATGCACAAGGGTTGGAAAATGGTTTTGGAAATGCAAGATTGCAGAGTTTTTTTTCTGGATTTGTTTCTTTTGGAGATATTTTTCCTTCCATGGCTGAAGCCTTTTGGGAAAACCAAAAATTCTGCTATTGTAAAATGACACATTTTTAATGCAAGAGTTTTCAGAAATTTGCATCTTGTGGGCAAGAAAGAAGGAGATTCTCTTTGCATGCTATGGATTTAATGTCTATTTATTTTCTTTTTTTCAGATTTCGAGTTTGTAGATGGAGTTAATGCAAGTTTTCTTGGTTGCTTCATGTGAATGCTTGAACCTGAAATTTATTTTAAACCCTAGGAGCCAACACTTAGTCTATGGGGATTGTGCTTGTTTTGCAAGTCCAATAGGTTAGGTTGCATGCATGGAAACCTCACATCTTCGGTTTTGTCGAAATAGGATAGCATCATACTGAATGCATTTTATTTTTAGTTTTCTGCATTTTCTTTCAACTTTTTCTGCATTTTATTTTCCAGAAATTTTAACTTTTTTTTTTAATTTTCAGGCATTAAAATAAACATTTAAAAAATTTCAAAATCCAAAAATAATTTCACCATTGCGTAGGTTATACTTCAGAATTCCAATACGCACTTTGAAATTTCATTTTCGGAGTTGTTTAGTATTTTTAAAAATTCATCGAAGTTGTTGTTTTACTGCAGATTTTAAAAATCCGAAAATAGAAAATTTCCATTTTAAGGTCAAATTTCATTTTTTCAGTTTTTTTTTGCACTCATGAGCCTATGATGACATTCCATTCATGAAAATTTCAATTTCATTGAAGGATTTATGTTTTATGGCATTTTCACAAATTTCCATTTTGAGCCTAAAATTACCCTCTCTTCATAAAAATTCTAATTTTACGAAAGAGGGGTATTTTTTTTTTTTTACAATTTGAGTATTACATTGAAGGTCTTTTCTTCAAAGCACTTAATTATTCATCTTGATGAAAATTTGATTTCATTTAAGAGGGATAAGTTAAAGTGACATTTAAAGCCCTTTATTCAAGGCCATAAATTATTGCCTCTTTGTGAAGATCTATTTCACCAAAGAGGGATGGTTTATCGATCACATTGAAATCTATCTTCATCTTCATGATAAGAAGCCATATTTGGACTTAATAAAGAAGATAAAATATATTTTAAAACCCTCAAGATAAAAAGAATTAAGGCACTACATCGTGGTCATATGAGGGCCAACTCACATTTGCTTTATTTTGGTTCAATGAACAATCACTAAAGTTTCATGGTAAAATAAACCAACATTGCCCCTTGTTTACAGTTACTTGCAATCACTAAGGTGTTCCAAGCATTTAAATTGAATATCTTTATTTGAGATTACTAATACACATATGCAAATGCTAATATAGCGGAGACCTTGGAGAATTTGTTTGTTTAACTTCTTTGCAAGAGGGGATTTGGAACCCAAATCCTAAGGGAGAGTGTACTTTCACAATTGGGTGAAAATACCACTTAATAGAACCCAACACTTGACAAGTACTAAAAATAGTGTGAGTGTAACTCCATATGTATCCAACTAAATTATATCAACCTTTTCTAATGAAAAGAATATATATGAATTTTTTAATAATCTTTTTTTTTTTTTAAATAAAGGGGTAAAAATTTATTGATAAAAATTCTGGATTACAAAGTACAGCTGAGCTCCCACCCAGGACTCAAATAAGCAACAAGACAGGCTAAATCACAAGACAAGGTCAACTCCCAAAGAAAACCAAAAAAAAACAAACCACATTAAGTCTGAACATCCTTATGGATCAACTCCCGTAGGTGTTTAGAATCCCCAGACGGGAGACTCTCCCAGTTATCAATACTCTAAGTATCCAATAGCTCAGAAGCCCTTTTGGCCAGGTAATCAGCAACCCAATTCCATTCCCTTTGAATGTGTACAAAGGATATAAATTCGAACTCTTCACTCATTCTGAGAATTTGAATGGTCACAGAGGCCAACTGCCAATTAACATCCTCCACTCTTTTGCTGTATAAAAGATTAACCAAAATTTGAGAGTCAGACTTGCAAAGAATCTTGCGCCAGCCAAGAGAAAACCCCCTTTGCAAGGCCTTAAGTATTGCTAGAGCTTCCATAAGATTGTTGGAGTGAACATCTTTATAAATGGAAAAGAAAAAACTGACCACGCCAACAGAATCTCTCCCAACACCACCAATTCCAGCATGTCCAGGATTGCCCATGGATGACCCATCAATATTAATTTTTAAAACTCCTTTAGGGGGCAGTCTCCATCTACCCTCTCTCCTAACCTTCTTGCTAAGCTGAGGAATCATACTAGGGCTAGAAGAATTCACACCAACCCCAAACAAACCAAGGGCATGTTGTACCTTCTCCTCCCTAGAGTCCAAATGGGGGTCCACATCACATTTACTATGGATAGTTTCTTGAACCATACATAGGATCCTTTGCCAGATCTGTTGAACAACCAAATGACTTCCCTAAAAAATGCGATGGTTTCGTTTGAGCCAAATCTGCCAAATGATGCAGGAAGGGCCCAAATTCCAAGCCACTTGGAGGAAGGGGGCCTTGGCTGGAGGTCTGCCCAGACTACTCCAAAACTCCACCAGGGAGAGCACATGAAAACAAGGATGGTTCCAGGCACTCCACCAACAAGTGCCAAATGTCTCCGGCAAGGGAGCATTGGAAAAATAAATGAGAAGAGTCATCCTCATTCTTACCACAAAGGACACATAAAGAGGGACCCTGAAATCCCCTCTTCCTCAAGTTATCCCAAGTGAGGCATTTATTACGAGCTACCAGCCAAAGAAAAAAGTTGTATTTCAGCCAAGCAAATCTATTCCACACCTTTTTCCACCATGTGACAGGGAGACTCCCAAACTTTTGCTTATCAAGAACTTGATAACCATAGGCTACATAGTAGGTTCCCTTGGGATTAGGGTTCCAAGCCAGAATGTCTTTATCCCTCAATGAAGAACAGTACCTCCCTGCAAGAATAAGAGCAAGCACATCTCTATCCTCGACCAATCCCCCTTGGGGCCATTCTTGCAGATCTTTCCATCTGTACATCTCCATATTTCCAAAATACTAGATTTTTTTTAAGTCCTCCACATGAGACCAACCCGCTTCCAATAAACAAATGCTTAGGGAATGTAACCTAGCATATTGAGTCAAGATAGGAGGGTGGCCATCCCAAGAATCCTCCCAAAAAAGAACATCTAATCCCCGATTGCAAATCCATAACAAACCCTGCTTAATTAAATTAGCTCCTCTTTTAAGAGTGTCCCAGATAACAGAACCTTTCCCAACCAAAGCGGCTCTAGGGATATCTGCCTCAGAAATACCTCTCAAGTATTTATAAGATAATATTTTAGCCCAAATCTGATCTTGAGAGGTACACCATCTCCAATAAAGTTTCGCGACCAAAGCTCGCACAGAAAGAGTTGCCTGTCGCAACCCAAGGCCTCCCTCTTGAACTGGCCTACAAATGGAATCCCATCTAACCAAACTCCATTTAGATTGATCAAGTTTGCCAGACCACAAAAACTGTCTTGACAAAGCATCCATGTCCTTGATGAAACGAGGAGTTGTTTGCACAAAACATCTGTAAATGGGTAAAGCTTGAATAACAGATTTTAAAAGCAATACTCTACCTGCAGAGGATAGCCATACGACAGTCCAGTGATTTACCTTACTTCTAAACTTATCAAGTATAGAATGCCAAGAAGATCTAGGCAGAGGATGAGATGAAATCAGAATCCCAAGATAAATGAAGGGGGGAGTCCCGACCTGGAATCTTAGAATGCAAGCAATCCTGGCTTGAATAAGAGGGGGGGTATTAAAGAAGAAAATAAGGGACTTGTCCTCATTAATCACCCGTCCAGAAGCACCAAGATATATGTCAAGAGACTGTCTAATGTTTCTAGCTTCCTTGATAGTGGCAACTCCCAACAAAGCAGTATCATCAACAAATTAAAGGTGGGAAAGAGGTGGCAAACTGTTATCCCACTTCCACCCCTGAATGAGACCATGCTTGACCCGAGACTTGAGTAATTTGCCCAACCCTTCTGCCATAATGATAAAAAATAAGGAGATAGAGGATCTCCTTGCCTCAATCCCCTTGAGGCCTCAAACAGCTCCGATGTCTCGTTATTTACAAGAACAAAGAATGAGGAAGAAGAAATACAGCTCATCACCCATCTAATCCATTCCTCCTTAAAGCCAAAAGCAGCAAGAACTTTGAAGAAAGGACCATCTAACTCTGTCATAGGATTTTGCCATGTCCAACTTAATGAACATAGTTTTCTCCTTAGAAGTTTCCATTGAGTGAATAGCTTCGTAGCAATAACAACCCCATCCATGATTTGTCGGCCAAGCAACAAACCCACCTTGCTCCTCAGAGATGATTTTGCTCAACCATATCTTCAGCCTCTCAAGCAATAATTTTTGTGATGATCTTATATACAACATTACAAAGAGCAATAGGCCTGAACATATCCAGGGAATTCACTCCCTCTTTCTTGGGAATAAGCACCACAAAGGTAGCATTTAGGGCCCTTAGCATCTGTTTGTTCTTTTGGGACTCACGAACCACCTCCAAAAGGTCAAATTTGATTAACTCCCAAAACTCTTGATAAAACTCAATCGAGAATCCATCCGAACCCGGGGCTTTCCCCTTTTTCATCTTGAATACAACACTTTTCAGCTCCTCAAGGGAAATTGGACCCATCAAGTGCTCATTCATCTCTCTAGAAACAATCGAGGGAATACAGTTTAGAATAAGTTTTTCTTCCTCGTCATCTGAGAGGGCATCCTCCTTGAAGAGAGGAAAAATACCTCTTAGTCTCTTCTGAAATATCCCTGAAAGAAGAAAGCAGGGCACCTTGAGAATTAACAAGAGAGGTAATCAGGTTACCATTACGACGAGCCTTAACAGAGTTATAAAAGAAGGTTGTGTTCCTATCCCCTTCCTGAAGCCAATCTACTCGAGCTTTTTGTTTCCAAAAAATTTCTTCCCTCAGTTCCCATTCAAGAAGGTCTTTTACGATCCTCGGATTCCTCAACAAGAAGCTCCTCTCGTGAGTCCTGGATCTCTAATCTTCCTTGAGGCTTCTTCCACCCTCCTAAGAGCTGCCGGCTTAGCCAAGGAAAGGTTCCCAAAATTTAGTCTATTCCATCTCTTCAATTTATGCTTAACAAATTGAAGCCTCTTCATAAAGGAGTACATAGCGGTGCCATGAGGAGGTTTGCCATTAGTCCACCAGCCTCGCATGAAATCATGAAGCTTAGGATCTCGTAGCCACATAAGTTGAAACTTAAATGAGGGATTCTTTTTTAGCCCTAACTCCGGAAGCAGAGAGTTTGATAGGCCAATGATCAGATCCTCTACCCTCCAGAATCATAGAACTAGCACTTCTATTATTGCCAATCCAAAAACTAGAGATCAGAAACCTATCCAGTCTCTCTGAAATGGAATATTCCCCACATCTTCTATTATGCCAGGTAAATATCCCATTATCCGGCTTGATGTCAACCAAGTTCAAGGCACGGATATAAGCGTTGAAGATAGAAGAAAAAGGCTCAAGACGATCAGTCCCACCACGTATTTCCTCCAGACAAGTGATAGAATTGAAGTCTCTAGCCAAAATCCATGGGTACAGGGGAGCCAGACTTCTCACAAAGCCAATGTGCTCTCATAAATTCACTTTACCATTGTAATCAATAGGAGCATACACGTTTGTAAGTAGGATGGTCTCACCAGATTCATTATCATGCCCGATCATCGAAATAGACCACATGCTAGAAATCCAGGTAAGAGGAGAGATCTTAACTGGATCCCATAAACAAGCAAGGCCACCAACATATCCACATGCACCAATACACTGACATTGCCCCTTTCTCCACAACTTGGGAGCAATATTGAACAAACTATCAATAGCTAATTTAGTCTCCTGAATAAAAACCACATCCGGAGAATGAACACGAATCAAATCACGAACAACTTTTTGTCCTGGAGATGCTGTTCAACCCCCTTACATTCCATGAAAGTATAATCATTTTTGGGGGTTATAAAAATGGGAGTCCAATGTTCTAACCAAACCTGACTCTACCAAAGTCTCCCCCATTAACTTAATTTTATCCTGGTCTTTGTTCCGACCCACCTTCATATTCTTATCTGAAGCATTTTTTTAAATTATTTTATGCTGCAATCCCAAGACCAGTAGGAGTTTCTACGATCCATGGATGATCGCATCAGTGCTTGGGTAGGAGAGGGCATATCTAAATCTGTGCCATTTTCTAAGATAACTTCACTTCTAGGGCTAGGGCCAACCATATCACCTATACTCAAAACCAAAGCCCTCTGTTCTTCATTTAAACCCCCTATATCTAATTCCCTTGGTTCCACCTCATGAAGAGACAACTGATTTGGTCCTGTTATATCTATAACAGGTAGCGATGTTTCAAGTATCTCCACGCACTGATCAAGATTCTCTAGAATTTCAAAACGGTTGAGCTGAGCATCTGGCTGGTTATCCTTAATGTCTCTTTTTGCCTTTCTTCCTTTGTTTCGAGGTTTTACCGTAACAAAGCCTTCGTTATCATGATCCCCCTCCTTTATCGGGGCTTTTCCTTTATCCATATTTTGTACAGCTTGAGAGGGCCCAGGATTTCAAGCCACAGGCAAGACAAACTTAAGGCATTTTCTTTGTAAGTGGCCATATTCATGGCAAATCCGGCAACGAAATGGAAGATCTTCATAGTCAAGTTTTTGAACCCATGTGGTTGATCCGAATTGTATTTCAATAGAATCTGGAATAGGATTGTTTAAATCAATTTCAACACAGATACGGGCAACAGAGATTACCTTTTTATCCAGCGTCTATCGTGATGGCCTAACCGGCTTCCTAAGTAGAAGGGCAATCATATGCAAGATGTCATTTCTCCAAAATTCCAATGGGAGCCACGGAAGCCGAACCCACACCGAAACCCGTGACGGTCGCTCCTCTGATGGGTTGAAACCCACATGCCAGGGCTTAAGAAAGAGTCCCGCTTGGTTACAGAAATAGGGACCTCATTCAAATGCTTTGTTACGATCCGCAAGACAAGAAAAAACCACCATAAAATAGCTGTTTGCACTCAGCATCACCTCCACATCACCTTCAGGGTTCCAAGTCTTCCTAACCCAAGCCTCCACAAAGGGAAGAGAAATTCGAATGCCCATAAATTTACCAATAAGCGCATGTTTGGTTAAATACTCCACATCTTCTGCCACCGAGTCTGGTTGAACCGCTAGAACCGGCCTAGCTTCACATTGTTCCAAACATCCATTGTTCTTTAACAAGCGATTCCTGGCATGCAATGGTAAATCCTGTTCCTTCCAATTATTTTTAAATGAAATACTAGCCCTAGCATGCACGCTCTGTGACGGACCTGATGCCATCACTACATTCCTCCAGTTGTTCATAACTCTTCCAGAAACTACTGCCATTCCCGCAAAGCCCACCAGATCAAATCACACTATTCTTTAATAATCTTATTTTAATTATTTTTGTAAAATTTATTTATCATTATTATAATACTTTTATAAATTACATAACAATATTATATTATTTAACATATAAATCTAAACCTTTATTAAAATATATGTTTTTAAATATTTAAACTAATATTTATTTCATAAATATAGGGCTAAGTAAGTGGACAGTTTGGAGTTTTGGTGGCACCTAATGGTCCACCTTACCATCGAGCTTCGTACAAATTGTGCACAAACTGCCAAGGCCTAGCCCTTGGGGACAAATGGCCCCATTAGACGTGATGTGCGTTTTTTTTTTAATATAATTTGGGTAAGGATAAAGTTAACGAAATTTTGATTTTTAAGTTATTATGAATCGGTTTATTTTTATTTTTTAAATTTTAGGTAGGAATCTAATGATCTATTTATGCAAGTCAAGTCAAGAGGACCTTGATCTTTTAAGGAATCAAATGGTCCCTTCATGCAATTAAATTAGGAAAGGTCATTGGTAATTACTTGGTTGCTACTAATCGACTTATCTCTTTGTAGGGTAAAAATTTGCGGTAGTCAATAACTTGGCCGCTATCAACTGGCCTATCTCTTTTTGGATTAAAAATTTTAGGAAAAAAACCTATATAATCCTTAGCCTATTAGTTTGTTGGATAAAGATGAAATCAACATGACCAAATAATTTATTTAAGGAATCAATTTAAGATAGACCATCGATAATTACTTGGTTGCTACCAACCAACATATCTCTTTGTAAGCTAAAAATTTAAGGTAATTACTTGACTGCTACCAATCAGCCTATCCTTTTTTGGGTTAAAAACTTTAGGTAGAAACCTATACAATCCTTAGCCTATTAGGTAAATACGAAGCCAACAAGACTTCTACCCTCTAGGGAATCAAACACGAAAAACTCATCAACAAACACTCAATCGTTATCATTTCTTTTTGGCTTAAAATTATTAAAGTAAAACATATATTTTTGAAAGGGGTTCCAGTCCCTTTATATGGGTTTGAACTTAGGTTTCTTAGATGAAAACTAAAAACATATCTTTATAGTATCTTTTATAAGACTAAATTATAAGATAAAGCATAAATTTTAAAGAGGTCTTGATTCCCTAGAGGGTTTGAACTCGGGTCTCTTGAACGAAAACCAAAAAACATGTCACTACATTATCCTAATTTTTTTTTAAAAGTAAAGCAAGGGTTTTTGAAAGGTTCTAAATCCCGTGTAGTAGTTTAAACCTAATCTCCTATTTTTTTAAGGGTAAAGCAAGGGTTTTTGAAAGGTTCTAAATCCCTTGTGAAGTAGTTTAAGCTTAATCTCCTAAATGAGAACTTAAAGACGTACCGCTAAATCTCAATAAAATACATGCACTTTGGTAACTTTTTTGTTGGATACATAGGGGAGTTGGTTACATCCACACTATGTTTAGTAATAGTCAAGTGCAAGGTTTAAACCACTCCCAACAAGCCTATACCACTTTGTTTTTGTTGACCCACATGAGGGGACCACCGACTGCTACTATCGTCATTAGTCTAACACAATGTCAGAAAAAGATTTAGAATAGACTGAAATTTGAACCTAAGTCTTTCTTAGTAGATGCTGACCAGGAGGCAACTACCAATCCACCTAACCTTTATACTTTGGTATTATTACATTAGACAATGAAATAAAATATGAGATTTGATTTTATTACTTTAAGAAATACAATAAAATAAAAGTTTCAATTTTTAGGAAGTTAAAAATAATTTATAAGTATTAATTGTCAACTTCAAATTAAATTAAATTTTATTATCATTTGATATTCTATACTGCTTTTATTAGAATAATTTTAATAATAATATTATTATTAAAATATCGAGATAATTAATTTTAATATCGCTACGTACCACATGTTTTAAAATAAAATAATTCTCTTAAAAAAAATGAAATTCAATACCTTTCACTATCATCGGCGTAGATCTGTATTGTTTGATATTTGCCACCGCGCGTCATGGCTGATTTTTATCGGGCAAACCAAAATTGGAGGTTGTTTGAGTTGTTCCCGTCCATAGGCAAGGGCATCATAAATGCCATCATAAATGCCCGTATCTACCTTACCAATTTTTTTTTTTTTAAGGTTATCATTGTCGGAATATTACAATGTTTTGGTGTTAACATATAAAAGTAAAGTATCCATAAATGAATATATAAGTTATGTTGCAATACTTTTAATGTCCTCATTCATTCGAAAGAGTCTTGGTGAAGTTGGGGGTGTACCTATCATAATATCTTTTGAAGTTTTCAGGAAAGAAATAGAAGTAAGCAAAACTTGCATTTGGTCATCACCATTAAATGTCTTCTTATTAGTATCTTGTTGGACCTTCTGGAAATCCTAAATCATGTGAAAAAGCTAATGAAGTTTATCAGTAGGATCTCTTGAGTGTTTGAAGCTTCAAAGGCATGGGAAGGAATGCAACCCACATGTAACAAAGGATCCAAAGGTCAAGTAAGCTAAAACAATATTCCAAGGAACAATAAAACAAATAAAAACCTTTTTGCATCTAAATTTCCAAATATGCTTAAGAAGAATAAGTCTACAAACATCCCAAAGCCTAGGGCAATGATCTAGCTAAGAAAAACCAAGCAGAGAGAGCTTCCAAGATCTAGAGAAAGAGGGGAATAAAAAAATGTAGAAGATATCCCAAAATTGCTTAGCTATGTCAGAAAACCAAAACAAGTAAACAATAGTTTCTAAAGTATTACAAAATTTGCATTGAGGGCAAATATGTAAGATCAGAGCTACAATATTAGAAGTCAGAATTTTTTGATGAAGAAGTTGTCATCCAAGAAGCTGAGTTTTGGATTCAACAAAAACTTTCCAAATTTGAGCAACAAGAGACTGTCAATGATAATTGGAGAAATTAACTTGCCACTTGGCATTGAGCTTAGAGTCCAAAGAAGAAGGATGCAAAAGATGCTTGTAAATCCAACTAGATTTAATAGACGAGATTTTGTGATCATTAAGCCATCTCCAGTCAGCCCATATAGAGTGGGCGACTATCCCCAATTTTAAAAGGACCTCATAGGGGATGGAAGCCACAACTAAGCTATAAGCCTCTTTGAACTAGGGGGAAAGGGAGAAATAATTGCAGATTTGGTTCTAGGTAAGAAATGAGCAGCTACCCAGATCCCAAATATCCCTAATTCAATTAAATACCTTTCTTCAGGAAAATGAGACCATGAAAAGCACCACTTAAATCTAGAGGTTTATCATTATGGAGGATAAGTTTATTCCACCAAAGATTGTTTAGATCGATGCTCAAACCATGTCTCAAGGAATTAGGCTTCCAAGCCAATAACTGAGAAATAGATTGCCAAGCTTTCCAGTTACGGGTAAGAGAGATAGATCCTTTAACCGTAAAGTAAGACGCATTAAGGACCTTATCCTCCCAAGGGGTATCTTTCCATTTACCTTTGTGAGTAGCTTGAGAGACTCTGTGGAAAAAAAGTGTTTCTAATTTTCGTCTCCAATGATGGCTCTAGCGACCCATTTAGCAGCCAAAATTTTACTCTGGTAAGAGGATCAATAAGACCCAAACCTCCTAAAGCCTTTGGATGAGTACAAAGTTTCCACGAGATGGTTGTCATTCCCACCTCCCCATCCCATTTAGTCCATAAAAATTTTTGAATGGCCTGAGTTAAGTTGTTATAGGCTTCCTTGGAGGCCATCCAATAAGAAGTAATAAACATGAAAGGCTACCATAATTTTATTAGCAACTTGAATTATTCCTACTAAGGAAAGAAACCAAGTTGGCCAGGCATTAAATTTATTTTGAAGTCTTGCCATTACCCAGTTTCACATATCTTTCGAAGAGATATTAATCCCAAAGGGAATACCCAAGTAACGGATAATCGTACCATGAGGGATGATCTTCCACTCAACCGACGAGTGACATCCACTAAGAGAGGAAAAGGTAAAGAAGAATTTAGTTTTAGAGTGGTTGATACACGAGCTAGAAACATTACAAAATAGTTGAACAATATCTTTAACCGTTTTCGCCTCTTGCTGGCTATTTTGAAGAAAAATAAGGGAATCATCTGCAAAATGAGAGTTAAACACACACTTATTCCTAGGAAGCTTAATACCTTGAATGAGGCCATAAAAATGAGCCTTATGAAGAAGGTAACCAAGAGCATCCATAGCCAACATGTACAAAAAAGGAGCAAGAGGACAACCCTGTTTGATAGACCGTTGTAGAGGGAAGGAGGGGGAAAGAGCTCCATTAACCTGAACTTAGGCTAGAGCATCACCAAAGAGCATACCAATTTGATTACAAAATTTAGGGTCGAAGCCAAGCCAAGAAAGCATACAAAGATAAAATACCATATGATTCTATCGTATGCTTTGTCAAAATCTAACTTAACCATGAGGATGTCTAGATTTGAGTCGATTGCCCATTGCATTGTTTCCTAGGCCATCATAATATCATCTAAAATATAATGACCTTTAATAAAGGCAAATTGTTTCGAGCGAACAATCACTTGAGCAATAAACTTGATTTTTAAAGCTACAACTTTAGCAATGATCTTGTACGAAACATCGAGGAGCGTAATATGTCTCCAATTGAAGATTTGGTTACAACCCGTTCCTTTAGGGATCAACTTGATTAACCCTGCATTGATGGAGGCTTCAAGGGAATTGTTCTAGAGAGCTTCCAGGTAAACATGATGAAGATTAGAGGAAAGGACATGCCAATTTTTTTTATAAAACTCCACTAGGAGGCCATCCAATTCAGGAGCTTTGTCATTCTTCATATAAAAAGAGTATTTTGCAGATCATTCATAGAAAGAGGGAATTCAAATTGATCTCGAATAATGGGGTCAACAAAGGAGGGAATATGTTCTTGCACATATTCCATTAAGATACATTGGATGTCATCCCTTGGCTCAACGATAAAAAGTTGGGAGAAATGAGTTACAAAAAGATTCATGATCTCATTAGAGTTGGAATGAGAATGACCTGAAGGGTCCACTAACTCAACAATCCTTTCCAAAATATTCTTATGCCTGAGATAACTAAAGAAAAATTTTGTTCCCTTGTCTCCTTGGGAGATCCAATTGAGGGGAGATCTAACATGCTCCCCTCTAACGTGGTAAGACTCATAAGCTTTAGTCTGATTTTCATCATTAGCTAAATCATAACAAAGTTAAAGGGGTCTTTCATAAGCATGGAACGAAGATGAAAGATCTCTTTATGAAGACGACTCTATTGATACTTCTTCCTCTTGAATACAGAGCACCCATACCAACAAAAGGAAGAAATCGTATTAAAAATAGTTGTTTCAAACCATTTGATTCAACCAGTAGTACCATTGAATCTACCTTACCACTCTTATTTAAAAGATCCAAATCCTACCGAAACACTCTCTAAAATTATATTTTCTTTAACATGTATTAAATTTAAAATATTAATATATTAAATAAAGAATTTTGATCATATTAAAAATATTATATCATATTTTTTTATCATTTAAATTTTTTTATTTAAAATATTTTAATTTTAACTAAAAATTTAAATTCAAGCCAGATATAAAGATATTATAAAAAAATATTTATTACATCAGCCTTGACCTCCCATACGCGCCAAACAAATTATAGATCGTATGTGAAAAAGATGCTTTTGAAAGGTGATCGATGTTCAATCCCACGTTAGAAGAATGAGATGACATGTAAGCCATTGGATGATATTTTATTTTATATATAAATAAATTTTAATAGTAATTATAAGGGTAGGGTTCAAAGAGCTATATTAGTTAAACTTATTTTATTTTATTATTATTGATTTATTTGAAGGATTACAGATCGTTTGGGATTTATATTATCATAAGTATTATTATAGGTTTTGCCTGCACTCAAAAAACTTAGATCAAACTATTACCTTTGTTAACAGGTTGCCCCCAAAATTTAAACTTAAGTATCTTCTTAGTAAAAACCTGGACAAATAAACACTTACCAATCCACAAACACTTACTAATCCATTTTGCTTGAAAAGCAAAAATAATTTAATATTATTCAAAAAATTTATACCATATATTTTAATTAAATAATCATAAAAATAATTTAAATAAATTTAAGGAGTATATATATATATATATTCATTTTTTTTTTAATAATCTATCGTAGTAGGTGGAAAACATCACTTTACTTTGTCTTAGTATAACCTGTCACCCTTATCAATGTGACATTAGGTGGAAAAAAACCATTTTACTTTTTCTTAGTATCTAATCTATAACTTTGATATTTTATAAGGTAAAATTGATTTGAAATTTTTATATTTTTAATTCACTTCATATTTTATAAAGTAGAATTAATTTGAAATTTTTATATTTTTAATTCACTTCATATTTTATAAAGTAGAATTGATTTTAAATTTTTATATTTTATACGTAGGAGAATCTCAGTAGGTGAACAAAAGCACTTTACTTTTACTTTGTCCTACTATAATGTATCACATGACATTTTATAAATTAGACACGGGAATTTTTGTTTTTAATATAGGGGATCGGTAGGCGACGTTTCATAAAGTAGAATGACATGGATTTGTTTTAATAAGGAAATCGGTGAAAACAATCACTTTGACTTTCTAACTTATCACATTTTTATTTTTTATATAGGGATTGGGTAGTGACATTTCGTAAAGTAGAAATGACATGGAATTTTTATTTATTTTAATGTAGGGGAATCAGTAGTGAAAAAAATCACTTAGACTTTTTAATATATCACCTTTATATACATGAATTATTGTTTTAATACATGGAAATTAATAACATTAGTTTATTGGTGTATTTACTATAAACTTTAGTTTATTGGGTATGGCAAAGTCAATGGAATTTTAATTCTTCGAAAAATCAAACCAAAACATGGAAATTAATAACATTTGCATTCACTATAAACTTAGTTCATTGGGTGAGAAGAAGACAACATGACCTTAATCCTCCAATGAATAAAACCAATACAACTAACTTGCAAACACTAACACTCAGTGGCTACCAACTAGCCTCCTTTTGAGTACATAGTGGTAGGACCTTAATTCTCCACACAATCAAATCAATTCTTTCAAAGAATCAAACCAAAATAGTTAACTTGCAAACACTCAGTTGCTACCAACTAGCCTATCCTCCTTCTGAGTATATCTTAGTAGGACCTTAATCCTTCAAAAAGTCAAACCAAAACAGTTAATTTGTAACACTTAGTCGCTACCAATTAACCTATCCTCCTTTTGAGTACATCGTGGTTTGAATGTGGGGGTCTAAAAAAACCTAAAACCCAAACCACAATGCTTTCCTTGGACAAAAAAAATTAGTGTAAAATACGAATAATTATTTTAAAGCCCAAACCACAATGCTTTCCTTGCGGACAAAAACTTTGGTGTAAAGTATGGACAATTTTAAAGGTAAAACACGGGTATGAAATGTACTTTACCTGTTCAATATAATATATATTATTATATATTTTTTAATTTAAAAAAAATAATATTTAAAGTTATATAAATTATTTAAGAAAAAAATATTTAGTATTTTATTTTATTTTTTTGAAGGTTAAGGTTTAAACCGTGATATGGGCGAGTGTGTGAGGGAGGTGTATATGGATGTGTGTTAAATTTTATATTAATAAGCGTAGCTTTGGGCTTTACGAAGGGTCATGGGTGAGAGGAGATTGCTTAGCGATGAGTGTGTGGGGGGTGTATGGATGTGTGTTAAATTTTATACTAATAAGCGTAGCTCTCGACTTTACGAGGGGTTATGGTTGGGAGGAGATTGCTTATCCCTATGCATCGGCCATAGAGGTTTATTACACAACTAAATCTTATATATACATATTCATTCATTCAAGTTTTTTTTTTTTTTAAATTTGAACTTCAAAGGAAGAAATGAAAGTTGGAAAATAATTTTTCATATCTAAGTCTACATTGAACAATCTTTATAAAAAATATATTTATTCAATCATGTTTCACTCAGATCCTCTTTTTTAATTAAAAACTTAGATATTTTAATTTGGAGTTTCAAAATCTTGATGGTTAGATCTAGTGAATGAAAACTCTCTAATTTCTCACAAATTTTTAATTTTGTCACAAGAAATTTAGCTCAATGAGAAATCGTCAAAAAATTGATGAAAGTTGATCATGTAGGGAAAATGTAGAGAATGCAAAATGTAAAACTAACTCAAATATTTTGTATGTTGTGTTTTGTTGGTTTTGATGATCAAGAATTGTAATTGAACTCTTTTTTATGAAAATCTAATAGAAAATCATTTTTGGCTCTCCAATTTTTGTTTTAAATGTATTTTTAAATTAAATTATTTTCTTCAATTTGTTTTTATGTTGAGTTTTTCCAAGTTATAGAGAAACTCTCCAAAATTGAAGTGTCAAGTTTTTATCGAGTTGGGAGTTTTCCAATTATGATTAGATCCACTCAAAATGTATGAATGAATGAAATGATTTTAATTATGTCCAACAAACCAAAATAGTCTATGGAACAAAGAGCTTTAATACAAGGGTATGGTGTACAACCTACTTCCATTTGAATTCAAACTTTGGACATCTTATTCAGAGTTCTAAAGTTTAAGAACATCCAAGAAAGAAAATTGTTCAACAAAGTCAAAAAGCTCAACATCCTCTTATCATCTTTTGAAGTGTGTTTCTTTTGTTGTTGATTTTGATGAGAAGTTGACTTATTTTTTTTATTCTCAAATTTTCAAACCATTAGTGAATTTACTTTTAAAGTGTCATCATATCCAATCTTGATGTCCTTGTAGGCTTCACATTCCATGATGAAATGTTTTTTGGTCTCCACTACTCCTGTTGTGCAAAAGACATTCGTTTTGACCATGTCTCTTAAGGATTTTCCCATCTTCTAGTTTTACAACTGAGATGGTGGGAACTAGATCTTAGTTCAGCTATAAGTATTTTCTTCCATTTGATCTTTGCATCTATGTACTCCTTTTGGTTGTGTTCACAATTTAGGTTAAACTTGTTGATGTATAACTATTTTTTCCTTCCTATTTTTTCAATCCAAATGACAAGTATAAAATTTTTCCTCATATACTATTTAATTTCTTGTTAGATTTTGGGACCTCGTAAAATTTAATGCTTCATCTGTCCATCTATTTTTTGTTTTGTTTTATTCATGTATTTTTTATTCTATTCAATATTTCTTTGATTATTTATTTTGGCAATCTAATCTCTTCCATTCTTTGTATTTTCTTTAGGTACCCCAATAGCCTTATCATAAGCTTCTGCTTCTAGTGGGAAAATCCATGTCTTAGCAAGTAAAATCTCATATGGGAATGTTGCTTTAATTATAAAATTATTAGTAGTTGTTCGTTTTTTAATTATTTGTATTCGTCTCCCTTTAAAATTTAATGTATTGCTAGCCCATACCTTACATCCATATATCACCACTAGAATAACTTATAACCCCAAAATGACCCTAATGGTTTTCCATTTCCATAGCTCTTTTTTTCCCCTTATTTAACAATGAGTAGAGTACCCTCCATTATGCCTGTATTCATTTCATCCTACTTATTCTCCAATTAAGTTTGATTTGAAAATTTTACCCAAGGTATTTGTATTCACTTACTACCTCTAAAGGATTTAATTTAAATAAAATATATGGTTGTTTTTGCTCTCTGATTAGAGAAGACCACAATTTTAGCCTTGCTAGTATTTACTTGCATCCCAAATTCTTTACAAAAATGCTATAAATATTTTAAACATTCTTTTAAAATTTTAAGTATCTTGCCAATCAAGATGAGGTCATTGACATAGAGAAGAAGTTTCACTATATAATTAACTAATTATATTCCTTCTCCTCCCACCCTTTCTATCTATTTCTCCAATTTTTCAAAATAAAGGTCAAATAAATTAGGTGACAATGGACAACCTTGTTTCACCATGATATCACTCCCAAAACCATTTTAAAATTCTAATTTTTGCCACTGCATGCTCATAAAGTCTATGTACAGTTGCTATGTAGTTGGTTGGTATGCCAATTTCTTCCATTCTTTTCTATAATTTACCTTTGTATACTATGTCAAACACCTTTTTAAAGTCCACAAAACAATAAACTAATCCATTTTTATTCCATATTATTTCTATTAGATGCCTTATAGTTAATGCAATGATCTATTGTTGAGTACTTTGGTCTAAAGCATGCTTGCACTGTTACCCCTTTTCCTTGATTTTTTTCCTACCGACTACTTTTGCTTTCTACTATGTTACCAAATAATTTTACAAAAAGAGGATTAATCATGATGGTGCAATAATTTAGTGTCTTCATTTTTATACAATGGTATGACTAGGTTGGTTATTCGTTCTAATGGAAAGTCTCATTTAATAATGCCATTACAAATATTTTGGATATTTGGTGCTAGGATGTTAACCTAGGACTTGAGATTTTTAACTTGCAAACCATATACCCTAAGATTTACCTATGGTTATTTTATTAATGACCTCCTTCACATATTTCAAAGAAAAATGTTCCTTAGTTGTGTCAATTATAGGAAGGGTATATTTTTCTTGGTTTCTCTCATATAATTACTTAACCTACTACAACAATTGTTTGCTTGTGATGTTATTTCTCGTGTGTTTTTTCTTTGTTGTAGCTCTTTTAAAATTTGACTTGGGCTATGCTTTGCAAGATATATCAACTTTTTTTCCCTTGCTCTTATGTATTATTTTTTTTTTGTTTTCACTAGCTATTTATATATCTTGTTATTTGTTTTCTCTTTGCTTGGTTCTTTCAAGGTTCTCCTTATTGCTTTGCATTCTTCATCACACCATGGATTTACATGGAAGATTTCATATTTTATTTTCCTAGGATTTAACTTGTTGAATGATTCCAAGGCTTCTCTGATTATATATTTTAATTTATTACTGTTAAAAGTTTAATTTTAAAAAATATCTGGTAAAATGATAAAGTTCTTTATATATTGAATGAAGTATATAATACTTTTGAGATTTAGATATTTAATATTAATTAATATAAAATACAATATACATGTTTTTACTATTATTTAATATATTTCTATTATGAAAATTATATTTAATATTGAATGTAACATATATTTAATATAATTTTTTTTGGTATGGTATTAATAAAGGAGGTTTTTGAAAGGAACCCCAAAAACCTTATTTACAAAATATGGAGCACTAGGAAGCCCAAGATGAATCCAAAGGTTCTCCATAAAACCAACAAGTCTCACAACCCAACAAAACTAACCAAAAGTCCAACAACCAATTTTTTGAAGTCAACTTTCCTTGAAGGAACCACTAACCACACTCTAACTATAACAAAAACTACATAGAAGATAAGAGGAATAGGCAATACAGGCCACATAGGCTCCCAATCCAACAATAACACTGCCACAACCGATGAAAATTGAATTTGTTGTATTCAATCCACCTCAAATCGAAAAGGGATGCCATCTAAAGATAATTTGAAATTTTTTAAAAGTACAAATCCTACCAAAGCCAAGAACAAGAATCCTCTCTAAGAAAATTTAAAGAAATCCAAAGGCATGATTCCTGCCCACAAGAAAGGGGGACCAACCGAGCCAAAAGACTTACAACAACACAAAATCCAAAAAAATCTAGCTCACCAAGAGAGCTCCACCAACCATTGGGCATACATACTAAGGCCACAAGAACTTTTACTACTGAAAACCACATCCTTAATAAATGAAACAACAACCAACAACACAGATACTGCACTGAAACACCACTGAATCCACTAATTTCTAAGGAAGAGGTTATGAGATAATAGCCACAAAAACCTCCCCCAAAGTTAATAACTGAGAAGAAAAATCCAACCCTCCCCAACTTAGGATAGATAAACTCCAACATCTACAGAATATAAGAAACTTTTGATCCAAAATATGACCCAACATCTGAATAAAAATTGGAAATACTTTGGATCCACTCAAGGACCCATATCCATACACATCATAATGAGATAATAGTTATGGATAGGATCCCATTCACAACAACACCATAATGAGATACCTCCAAAAAAAGGAGACAAACCACACTTAGATCCCAAGAAGACAAACCAACCCAATACAAATTACAAAATAAGGTCATCAATGAGATGGAGAAAACCAAGAGGGAAGTCCCTCCTCCATACAATGAGATCAGATTGAG
This sequence comes from Wollemia nobilis, assembly GCA_028583015.1. Classification (NCBI taxonomy): domain Eukaryota; kingdom Viridiplantae; phylum Streptophyta; class Pinopsida; order Araucariales; family Araucariaceae; genus Wollemia; species Wollemia nobilis. The sequence goes on from JAQPPZ010002554.1 coordinate 4,970,453, forward strand.
ATGTCCCTAGGTTAGCAAGAAAATTAGCAACACCATTGCCTTCTCTATAGATATGCTGGAGACAAACATCAACCCAAGAGTGCATCAATATCTTAGCTTCCCAAATTATATTTAAAATATTCCAACTAGGGGTATGGGACCCTTTCATGGTGTTAATAATATTAAAGAAATCTTCCTCAGTAATAACTCTTATAATATCTAGAAATCTCAACAAAAATAGGCCCTTATAAAGAGCTCTGGCCTCGACGAAATGATAGGTTTGGATGTTTAGATTTTTTGTAAAAGCTAGTAGCAGAGCTCTTTTATCATCCCTGATCACCCCCTGCACCTGCCAACCCTAGGTTCCCCTTCAAGGATCCATCAAGATTTAACTTAACCCATCTTAGAGGAGGTGGTTTCCATTTAATAGAATCTTTTGATCTAGGCTAAGTATTACCAACCCTTGGTCTTGGTTTGAGATCCAAAGCCAAATCCAATCTTATATCATCCTTCCCACATCCATTTAAGTCCACCTTGATGCAAGATACATTTGCAATTACAACTAACATCATTAAGAGGTATACAATGGTGATATCTCTGCTAGAATTATTAAAGGCCCTTCTGTTCCACTTCTTCCAAATGTTCAAGCAAATAAATGTAAAATTAAACTACCATATTAATTTTAACGTTATATTTGAGAAAGGACTAAACCATTATTCCCAATATCTTGAGAAAAGTTTTAGAGGATCCAATATCCTAGAGAATTCAACACAGAAGTCAGCATCCCATGTGAAAAAGGACATAGAAAGAAAATATGTATAAATGACTCCTATGAGTTACAGAGATAACACTTATTTGGAAAATACATTCCTTTTTTTTCAAGTTATCCACAGTCAAAAATTTGTTTTGAATAGCCAACCAGAAGAACATGTTAAGTTTAGGAGTGATGCTTTTTATCAAAATTTTAACTAAAGGAAATCAGTGCCTAGGATTAGAATCCAAGCTGAGATAGGCTGATTTAATAAAGAATGAACCATCTTTCTCTCCCTTCCAAAACCTAAAATCCTCTTCTTCCCCATTCTTAATAACCTAAAATTTTAACTTACCTAAAATAAAGCATCAGGACTCTCTCTCCATCTGATTAAGGGTAGACATATTCAAGGACTTCCACCTCTTCAAACCATTGATTATTTCTAAATACTCATCTACTTTGATCCTGAGGCAAGCTCTGGTAATAGGTTTCACACAAGATAGACTATCATAGAGCAAAAGAGGTCAATCCAATAGCTAGGAGTCATCCCAAAAATCAATGGTTTGACCATTGCCCAAACACCACCTGCTCCCATTAACAATAGCAGACCTCAAATTTAGCAATCCTTGCCAAAACGTAGAACCCAAGGGTGGAATATATTCTCTAAAAAAATCACCATCATCTCATAAATATTTATCTAACATAATTTGGACCCATCCAACATTTTCCTTACTAACTAATTTCTATGCTTGTTTGGCCAGGAGAACCTTATTCATTAAATGGATCATCCTGTTGCTTAGCCCACCTTGCACCTTACTACTATAGGTTTATTGTAATATATTTTATTAAATTATTATTATTATCAAGTATATCATAGAACATATGACCATATACAAAATAAGAGGTGTTGGTTTATATTATATATTGGTCTCTCTCCTGAATATACAAAATAATAGGTAGTGGTTTGTATTATATATTGATATATTTTTTTATATATAAAGAATTTTATGTGGTTTTTAAAATAATAATAATAATTTTTATATGTTATCATAAATATTTTAGTATTTAATAGTTTGTATATATTTACTTTAAAATAAATTTTGAGATAATGTTGTAAAATTTTAGGATTGAGTATCTCAATAGTGGTATGTATAATCTTAAATATGCATTTAAACATCCTTTAACCTTAAAGTCCAACAAGTAGTTCAACTTTTCATTTAAAAGGTAACAAGAAATTTTGTCCATCAAAAACTAATGTAATTAATATTTTGTAATCAAATTAACAAATAAATATATGAAATACATATCTAAAGGAGTAATATGATTCAAAATCCCACTTCCTAGTGTTGTGATATTCTCATTTTTTATAAAAGGTTCATCAAATTGATTTGTGAAAGGGATCTTCTACACATTGCAAAAAGCTCGCCTATAATAGGTTCCTTGTATCTAAGTCTCAATGTTGTCTTCAATTAGAATTCTCTAGAAGAAAAGGGGGGATATCCTATCAATAAGGAAGACAAACATACATACAATTATTAACGTGGAAATTTCAATCATGGAATATGGAAGAAGAACTTGTAAGCATCATTTTGATCTAGAAAGCCTTTTCAGAATCCTAAACAGTTTATAGGAAAATTATACTAAAGATGACCTCTTCCTATACAAAGTGTTACCACTTGAGGATACTCTTTTTTATTTTTGGTACACAAGAGTTGCCTCAAGTTGAATATCATTTTCAATGCTCCTCACTTAAAAATGTCATTGTAAATAGTTGAATCTAGGAATACATCCTTGTCTCTCCCAGGGTCCCATTTTTAAACATCCAAATATATTTTGTGTAAATATGGATGGGATTTTTGGTGTACAAATTACAAACCATAAACTCCACTTGATTGGACTTGTTTGTATGATTTAAGTGAATAATGTAGATCACTCCATATTCCTCTAGGTCTATAATTCATGAGATTAAGGTATTCATGTAATTCTATACTTTATTATCCTCAAAACTCACCACCATTTACTTTAGACACAAATGGTGAACCATATGTTGATACTTATTGTAGTGCCTTGTCACTACCTTGGATTCACTATTTGAAAGAGTAGAAAACAATTAGATAAAGTAGCCAATGCCTTCCAAAACCCTTCAAATTTTGACAAAGTATAACTTAGGTGCCAATTTTCTCAATAAGCGTTGATTGATTCAAGGGTGATTCACTTGCATAGTGGACACATTAGCTCATGGAAGTGAAGCACTTAAGTTCAATTAGCGATTCACTAGAATATTTGAGCGATTCAATCACTTCCTGAAGCAAATCGCTTGCCAATCCATAGAAGGATACAAATAAAGGCATAAATATTAACAAGAGTCTTATGAGAGATAAATATTGGGATGTAGTGGCACAATAACTTCTTTTAGAATCCTTTTAGACCTATTAGATGCATATTTAGAGGTATGAGATATTTGGAAGTGTGTCATATTGTTAGAGATGCAATCAAATATTTACTTTTGCTAGGGATAATAGTTTCTCATCCTAGGTAACTTAGGGGTAAAATCCTACTATAAATAGGATCCATGGGCTCCATTGTAAACATCTTATTACCATAATAATTTGGAACTATACTATGTGAAACTCACATTGTGCTTTATATCTCATAAAATTGGTGAGAAGTTGGCAAGTATTTTGTATTCCATCAATGGAATTGCCCTTATAGAGTATAGAATATATGATGACTGAGGTGTAACACTTTTACCCATATTAATATTTGATTGTAATTATGTACTTGTTGAATGGAACATGTCGATATTATTTATATTCTCATGTGCTGAGTTTTGGACACTTCCTCACCATGCTTATAGTCATATTTTAATTTGAATCTCTCACACCCTTAAACTTCAAAAATTTACTTTTCATGCATTGTTTTCATGCAAGTAGTGTAGGTTAACATAGGTTTTAGTATGGATAGTGGGGTGCTAGCCTTAGTTTGAAGGTTGGAGGCAGCCACTGGTCCTTCCTTCTAATGAATTGTTGAATGGCTGGAATTGGGGTGCATTATTAAAATAGAAGTCAAGAAAATTTCTTGATTCAACATAGTTCTTTCTAGCACACCCGATGGGACCCTAGTCCTTATATTTAGCAAAATTCCTTGATTTATATGTGAATTTTACATTCATTATGAATGGGTAAAATGACTTGAAATTGAAGGGATTTTTACCAGGATTTTGCATAGATAGTGATTCATTTTGATTTTAGAGAAATTTGCTTTGTTTTATTTAATCACTTAAATAATATTCTAAGTCCATTTTAGGGAGCGATTTACTCCATTTTTTTAGTATTCACTTCAAATCTATCTAGATTGCACACGTTGAATCTAGAGTAATTTGTTAATGTCAGGAACTTTTATTATCAAGCCCAAACTTAAATTAACCTTGAAATTAACATTATTTTTGTTATTTGTATCTAATTTTTATAGGTGCTTTATAAATGATATCTTAGAAAAGCTTTAGGATATTAAAATTTGCACAAATCAACCAATTAAAACTATATCACACCTTAGATCTTATCCCAAGTTTACATTTGAGACAATTTTTGAGAAAAACATATCAAAAAATCAAATCAAAAAGCAATTTACTCTATTTAGCAAGTGATTAGCTCTATTTAACAAGAAATTTTCTCTAGAAACCATGATTTCTCACCAAGTTGAATCCAAAGAGTGATTCATTAGGAAAGACAAGTTTCTTCCCAACTCCTCTATGGAGGGTGATTAACTCTGAGTCGTTTGCTTGGACCACTTGCTTTTCAATATTTCAAGAGTTCAAATCCTACTAGTGAATCACCTAAAATTGCAAGTGAGTCTTTCCACTTTATAGGCAAATAAATTTGTAGGCCAAATTTTATAATTTTTCAAATGTCAAACCCAAAACTATGCCTATGCAAGTATGTACACATAAGCCTATGAATATGCATAGAAGGGCATAAAGATAAAAAAAATAACACCAATCTATAAAGATAGTTTCATACCATATAATGAAAACTAAAAAGAAAAGGAAGGATCAAACCATAAGGTGGGTACATCAAGATGATGATATTGAGGATATTCCAACATATAATCGTATTTCTTCAAAAGAAAAAAATCCAATGGCCAATACTCTTAACCAAAATACCACATCCAAAGAGATTGGTTTCCTCAACTATAAAATGGGTTACTCATCTAACCTTGATAACCAAAATTGGTTAAGTATCAGTCGTACATTGACCTACCCAAACCCTCTTTATATGATGACCTTTAATGTGAACAAATATATAAACAATTCATATTTTATGAATTATCACCATATCACTAATGCAAAATAACCTCCTACATTCAATGCTCAAATTGTGTCACCTACTAGTACAACTACGATTCAAATTCCATTTGGATTTATTTTTTCCAATACATCCAATCTTCTCTAAGAAAATCTGTAGCTCAAAATATAGGATCTTAAGGATAGAACTTTTGGAATGAAATGTAGGTTCTTGCTCAAAATTTGCAATTGTCATCTAGATAAGTGGAAATGCAGGTGATATAGGAAAACACCCAAGGACAATATATTACCTCCAACCATTCAAGTACAATAGAACACGTAACAAAATCCACCTCCTTTAAATCAATAGGTTCCTATGCAAGGCTTGTAATACCCTCCTCCATTTCTAAATATTCGCCCTACTTCAAATCAAAATTGGGCTTATCAAATTTCTCTATTCCATCCTTTCCATATGTCAAATCCTCATATCCACTAGCTTACTATGATTCATACTAGTATCCTACATACCCACCTCAAGGTTATGTGGTATACCCTTATCCACCACTACAACATTAGTATGGTCAACCTCGCCTTCCAAAAAATAATCTAGCACCTCCACCTAGGCCTTAGAACCAACTCCTTGATTGGACATATTGAGAACCATTGACCCTAGAAACCTACTCCTCTATACAACTTACCACTATGAAAGCATTACTTACATTTGGTGGAAGCAAGAATAAGATGGTACTAGATCACCTCAGCAAGTTGTGTACACTTAAATCAATTCATCATATTTGAGAGGAGGATATCGTGGTATGTTTATTAATTTACTCTTAACATGATAAAGTTACATTATAGTATAAATATTTATTTGATAATTCTATCACTAGTTAGGCATCATATGTAGAACCATTCATGCATAGATTTGGTAGTATGGGTAATGGTTATTCTATTTTGTTTCAACTGAATACAAGAAAAATACACTCTTAATAAATAATACATAATTTTAACATTAGATTCTTTAGAACCTTAAGTTTAATTCCATAAAATATTAGGCCAAGCAAAGAATAAGAATTGGTTTATTATATCAAAGTGTTTGCAATTTGAATTAGATTTGATGGTTTGTAATGCTAATCATAATACATTAGTTGTGTATATTGAAGAATTAGCCCATATGAAATACTTTTTGATTAGGATAGGTAAATTACTGCTTGCTCCACCTATGGCCTATTCTACACATATTACTCAAAACTCACCTATCCTTGGCTCTCTACCTTATGTTTTTCCCATTCCAAACACTCAACTAGTTACCTTTGCCAACCCATCACCCTCTCTTTATATTGTCACTTACCCTAGCTAGAATTTATTGTTGACCATTGCTTTACATCCATAATTACTAGCTCTTCCTACTCTACAAAACAATTCTAATAAATTCTCTAACAATATTGGAATAAGAGAAGTATGAAAAGTGCTAAAAACCATAGTAAATCGGAATAACTCTAAAATGAGGTATGATAAAAACACCCAAATTGGTAGCCTTAAAAAAATATTACCTGAATAAATATTAAGTAACTTGAAAAGTCACCGATCAAGGGATAAATAAAATTCAAAACTATATGATGAATGGTAGTGTAGAGGTCAGCACACTATGTAATTTTCCATGCAATGTGGAATAAAACCCTATGAAATGCCTAGCTCCCCACCTTATGTTTCACACATTCCAAATACTCAAGTAGCTACTATACCAACACATCACCCTCTCCATACATTGTCACCCAACCTTGCTAGAATTCATAATTGGAAATTGCTTTCCATCCATAATTACTAGCTCTTCCTACTCTACAAAAAACTAATAATGATTTATAAGAGTAGTATTGAAAGTGCTAAAAACCATAGTAAATAAAAATAAATCTAAAATAATGTAATGGAAATAATCCCAAAATTATAAGCCTAATTAAATTATCTACCTTACTAAAGATCAAGTACCTCAACAAGGCACCAATCAAGGGATAAATAAATTAAAAAAAAATACTATAAATACCAATATAGAGGTCAAAATATTATGGTGTTGTCCATAAATGTAGGACACAACCCTACGGAATATGTTGTAAATCCATCAAGCATTCTAAGATTAACCAATATGACTAGCAATGCCAGGCTCAATAGGCCATCATCTTGGGTTAAATGACACCCATGGTAAATCAACCCATATACCAAAATATTCAATTGTAATAGTTCCTATCTTGCCAAACCCCAAAAATGAATTTTTTCTAGATTTAGCACTATTTAAAGGGATGAAAAGTCCAAATTTGAGGATAATTCTATAAATGCTAACCAATAAAGGGTTGGGAGTAGAAGTAAATGAAAGGCACCTGAAGAGCAACCCTCATCCCATAAGTAAACTAAAGCAAACGAGATCATGATAATACTTTGGAGAGGAAGGCTATCATTACACTTGAATAATAGGGGTCAATAGATGCACTATAAGAGAAATAAAAGGAAAATGAAAATGCTCATAAAAAATATCATAGATGCCCCTCAAGTAGAGGCACAAACTAGTAAGGATAAATATATAAATAAGGGGAAAACTAACAAGAATGTAGAAGGGATATATATGTCCACTCAAAAGAGGAATGATTAAAAAAGTGACTAACTCTGAAAGGAGTCAAAGAGACATCTAACATATCATTCTCTCACTAAAAAAGGTTATGCAATGACCATAAGATACTACATAAATATTACTATATGTAGTGATATTAGCTTGATTTAATTTAGATTTAATATCACTAAATATTTGAAAAATATGCCTACCAAAGTGAGCATGTTGGAGGCATTAGATTTTCTTGGTCAATGATATCTACTTTAATAATCTTTGAAAGATCAAGAAATAAGCTATGCTAGAACAATTATCTAGAATCTACCCAACTCAATATAGCTGAACAACAAGACCTGATACATAAAACTAATATATAGATTAACATGACTAATATATTAAATGCCCTAAATCATAAAACATTGAAATTAACTCTTGTTAGAGTAAATTTAATTATTTGGTACATGTCAATGTACCACCTTGGGTATATAACTAGAGTAGGAGTTTACTTTAGAGTAAAGTTAAGTAGTTACTTCAAGCAATGTAATAAATGCACAAGTGTCAATATGCAATTATGTAAATGTACAAGGATTCCACTTGTACATGAGTCATAGGAAAGGTAGATGAAGAGTCATAGGTAGAGTAAGGGCCAAGGAACATATCTTCCTATATATAGGCCTCATGTGAGTAGTGGTAAGAGGTAGTAGAGAATATAGAGAGTGCATAGTATATATTGGTAGTGGAGTACAATGTAGCTCTTCAAAATAGTTTATGGAGTGTTCATGTCCTCCATTATATTGCATTGTACTATTTTTGTGATCTTTTATTAATGGCATATTTTTGAGTTATTGCAGAAGTTTATCTTATAGTTTTCCTGCATATTATAGTTCCATTATCATATAGTTATCATAGCTTACTTATTTTACATCTTGTAGTTGCATTTCCTTTAATATATACCCATCAAAGCTAACAATGGTATTAGAGCACACGATAGATCAATAGAAAATATGAAGGGCCACAAGAGAGACTAAGAGGAGATTAGAAATCTCATTTTTAAAATTTTTGAAAATACATTTGGCTAGAGTCTTTCCACAAAGTTGTAGAAAAACTCGTGAAGACTAGGCTCAAGTTTTATTCCACTAGATTGACAAATCAAGTAGTGAAGATTGATTATATCTATATTTAGAGTTTCTTCCATTACAGTCCTAATAATTTATTGTAGGAAAAGGAGATTCAAAGAAAGTTGGGAAGCTTCCTACATAGATCTAGGAAGAATATATTCTTTGAAATCAATCCAATACCAGAATCAACAAATAAAAAATCAAAGATTTGGAGGCCTAGAAAAAAGGTCCCATTTCTAGAGATTGCAGACCTGCAAAGTGCAGAAGAAGAAAAGGCCATAGGAGCCTTGTTGTAGATTCAAGAAAGAAGAGACTCCAAAGAAGAGTCCTGATGAAGATAGGAGATTGGTTATCTCCATTGAATATTGAAGACTTCACCTTGAATAAGTTGAAGAGACCCATAGAAGGTCCCATTCTTGAAGCAATAGATTTAAGATATTAGGAGAAGATCTCATTAAAGTCTTGGCAAGAAGACTCAAGAAGCTACAAGTTAAAGACCCTAGAGAAGAGGTCTTAAGGAAGGTTGAGAGGAGAAATAAGGAGAAGGCTTGGAGAGCCTCATTGAAGGAGATTTGAATAAGGCCATTGAATGAGTTCCTAGGAGAACTCATTGGATAAATCTACCACCAAGGAGAAGTTCTTGATAGTGAAGAACTTGGAACAATTATTGCCATCCGACAACAAGCCCAAGGGAGAAGGATTTGGTAAGAAGCTTGCCAAATTTTGGAGGAGATTGGTGAAGACCTCAAGACTTTCATATTCTTGAGAAGAAGGCCTATATTGAAGTCATAATTCAATAAGGAGGAAGAAGGAGAAAGGAGATTGAAGAAACTACCAAACCTGAGAGGTTTGAAGATTGCCATTGAAGGCTTGAAGGCCATTTTGAAGATAGGAGGTTGTTGAATTTACAACAAAAAATTGAAGGGTTCTTGAAGGAAAATCTTAGCTATGATTTGGAGGAGTTCCCTACCAAATTTTTGAGATTCAAGGATAACATTTCAGTAGAGAAATTGACTGCTTTGCAATCTAAAATTTTTACATTTGAGAATAGCAAGAAAGCAAAAATTTGGGCAGCATCAATAGATGCTAAGTTTTAGATTTCCAGGATACATCTTGAAGGAGAGTTGAAGCCACCAAACTATAATTTTAGGCAGCAAGATAGAGGAGTTACAAAGTTATGAATTGGTGAGTTGAGGAGCTATTTTGGACAGCAAAGAAGAGTTATGAGTTCATCTAGTAAAAGGTGATAATAAGGTGATTCTAATCACCTTGAAATCCATCTATAGATATCTTAAAGGTAAGAAACTTAGGTGCAAAAGGTTCATTACTAAACATTAAGTTACTTAGTTCATTATTAAGTTTCATTAAGCACCATATTAGAGTTTAAAAGTTGCAAGGAGAAGGTTTCATATTAAAGTCTTCAAGGGAGTGCAGAAGATAGTTTCTTTTAAGGTTAATACCTACACATTAAAATAGGAGTTAGATATATTTTGATAGAAAGAAAAATATCATCTTCCTATTATCTACTAGAAGCAAAGAAGACTACATTCTAAAGCATAGACTTTAGTGCTAGATTCAAGTTACTTTTAAGAGTTCTTTACAAGGAGCAATAAGGAGAAATTACTAGTGCATTATACTAGTTACTCTTAAAATATTATTAAGTGCATTGGTTGTTAAGTTAAGGTGGAATACCAAAGTGCACAAATCAGCATAATATCAAAGTGTCTAAAGATACTATTCAGTGCAAAAAACTTGCAGCTTATTGTGGCATAGAGAAGCCACCTAAAAAGGGTGATATACCTCCAAGGAGTGGAGAAGGAAGCTGCCATCTCAAATTAGAAGAAGAAGCTACAAAAGGAGACTAGGAGAGTCTCATATTAAGGTGCAACTAAGGAACCTATTACAGGTTATTATAGAGTTATTTACAAGCACCATACTTGTCTTCTATATTACATCAAAGGGAGACAAAGGTTCAAGTGTCTCAAGGACACACTATGTAGCTCATTGTCACATCTACAAGTGGCCACCATTGGCAAGGGAAAGCACAAGCCAAAGTGCTTAAGAGATAGAGCCGACCAAAGGGCTAAATACCCATTTCATCAAGGTGTTAAAGGACACCATTGTTCATTGCCACAGTCACAAGGGAGCAACACTACAATGAAGGACACCTATCATGGTGGAAAACCTATAGTAAAAGAAGGACAACAAGGTAAAATATAGTGTAAGTTGGAAGAAAACTCATTCCAGTTGGCAAAGACAAGGCGTAGAGAAAAATATCATCGTTAGTTGGCAAAGACAAGGTATAGAGAAGAGTTATCATCATTACCCAAGAAACAAGGAGAGCCATTGCACGTCTTGCTATCACAAAGGAGCCATCCATCCATGTTGGAGAAGAGCCATCCATCTATGCTGGAGAAGAAAATCCATATCACATTTTGCTATCACAAAGGAGCCAAGCAAACTTGGAAATAGTTGGTAAAGATAAGCGTTAAGAAAGAAGTAAGTGAATAGGTACGTTGGAAGTGAGCTTGCATGCAAAGGAAGGTGTATACACTTTCCAATCAATGTAAGGCATCTTGTGCCACTTGGCACAAAGAGAGATAGAAATTTTCCTCATAAAAATAATGCCTGCACCAAGGGATATAATGCATTGCCATAGTCACATAACACCTACGCTGAAGAAGTAGGCACTCATTCAATGTAATGGTCGAGCTAAGAAGGGAGAGCACCAACGAGTGGAGTAACACTCCAAAGAAAGATTCTGAATCATTGCTCAAGGTTGGTGCCACTTGTCTCAACATTGTCATACACTGTAATGCCCAAATTCAAGTAACTTACGATCCCATCCAAGATCTATGCCACTTGGCATACATTATAAAGGAGACAAGGAGTATTAAAGCATCTACACAGGAGAACATAGAGAAAAGTGCAGAGAAGTCAAGGTGCATTAAATAAGGGAGTAAGACTATCATAGAGGATGTCCATTAACCAATGAGTTCACTATCATACACCATAGTCAAGGAGATACAACGCTCACCTATAGTAGATATTGAAGTCAAAGCACAATGCCATTTACCTCACGTATTCAACCTTACAAAGGTATAGTTTCACTTAGATTAATATTTTATTTCATTAAGGAGTGATAAGGAGTAGTATATAAGGTTGAAATTATTATTATTTGCATTGAAGATACAAGCAAAATCAACCTTAGTAAACTTGAAAGTAAATCAAAAGGAGTTTATATCCTTAAGTAGTATTTCAAAAACATATTAGTTGAAATACAAGTATCTTAATATTTGCAATTAATATCATAGGAGATATAAGGCTTTCTACTTGGAAAATCAAATTATTATTATTGCAAATATTATCAATTTCTAAAATTCCAAATTAGGGAGATAAGGAGTGCTACATCAAAATTTAGTTCATTGGAATTTAGAAAATTGAACCATTGAAATTAAAGATAGAGAAGCAAAATTATTATTTGCTTAAAAGAGTTGGAATTATTTGCTTATATTTGTCTCATACTCATACTAAAGGGACAAAAGGAATCCAACCATAGAGAAATCCATCAAATTAAAAAGTGCATAGTTCAATAGGAGAAATAAGGTGAAATAGGAGTTGATTATTATATTACCATCTTCTTCAAAACATTAGAAAATCAACTCAAAAGGTGAACTAATAGTTGCTAAGCACTTTATCAAGAATAGAGCATACTCTAACCACTTGGGATATATAAGGAATCCTACAAAACCTAAGTCTTGGAAAGAATTTGGTCAAGTTAGTTCACTTACTCTAAACTAGGGAGTCATACGGTAGACTACTTCCAAGGTTCTATCAAAAGTATTATCAAAGATACCAAAGAACTAAAAGAAGTCTATTAAAACTAAGGAGAAAGAAATATGTCAACCTCAAAGAATACAATGAACAATGATATGAACAACACTATTAGAAAGGAAAGGGTAAGTGTCATAAAAATTAGAATCAATAATTTACTTATAAATTTTGAAGGAGACTTAGACCTTACTTCAAAAGTGATTCATAGTGAAGCTTTAAAAGATAACTTTGAAACCCTGGAACATTATTTACATGCTCGACTCACTGAAGCAATTGATAATGGAAAGAGTGACATTTAAATTTCTTTAGATTTTGGTAGCATAATATATATGGCATTACTTACATTCAAGTGTTACAAGGATAAACCCAGGTGTTGTAGGTGAGTTGGAGAGGAGAGAGAAATCCTCCAAGGGAGGTCTCAGGTTCGAATCTCCACCCTACTAAAATGTTGAATTGGGTATCCAAAATCCAATTGATAATGTTGGTGTAGGCAGGGCTGAGCGTGACTCCCTGGTGACTTTGATGGTGTAGAACCCCTTGGTCGTGGTCTCTCTAAACAAATCCTCCCCGCAAGGGGTTTTTCGCTTTAAAAAAAGTGTTACAAGGATAAGAATGTAGAATAACAAGGATTGATAGAACCACTTAAAAATAAAATAGAAATGGATGAATCATGACTAGAGAAGATATTTCAATCTTCTTGTAGTATTGATACTTCAAGTTCTACTAACTCAAGATCTTATCATGATGCCTTAAGTGTTTGTTCAGAATATTCCATACAAAACCAGAATAATGATAAGGACAAAGGTAAAGAGAAAATACTTTTACAGGAACCAGACGATAGTACAACCACTTATGAAAGCACAAAAAATAGCTTCAAATACAAGGATAGAAAAGAAGAAGAAGAGGAACCATATCAAGGAGGCATACAATGCAAATTAAATTAAAGGACCTAATCAAAACTGAAGATAAAGATCCATATTGAAGAATAAAGTCTTCAATATCCAAATATTGTAATACAGGGGGATGTTAGGTATATTACATTATTTGGTACATGTCAATGTACCACCTTGGGTACATAACTAAAGTATGAGCTTAATTTAGAGTAAAGTTAAGTAGTTACTTCAAGAAATACAATAAATGCACAAGTTTCAATGTGCAATGATGTAAATATACAAGGATTCCACTTGTACATGAGTTATAGGAAAGGTATATGAAGAGCCACAGGTAGAGTAAGGTCCAAGGAACATATCTTCCTCTATATAGGTCTCATGTGAGTAGTGGCAAGTAGTAGTAGATAATATAGAGAGTGGATAGTATAGATTGGTAGTGGAGTACAATGCAACTCTTAAAAATAATTTATGGAGTGTTCATGTCCTCAATTATATTGCATACTATTTTCAGGAGCTTTCATTAATGGTATATTTATGAGTTATTGTAAAATTTTATCTTAAAGTGTTCCTAAATATTATAGTGCCATTATCATATAGTTATCATAGCTTGATTATTTTACATCTTGTGGTTGTATTTCCTTTATTATATACCCATAAAAGTTAACAATGGTATTAGAACACACAATAGATCAATAGGAAATAGGGAGAGTGACAAGAGAGATTGAGAGGAGATTAGAAATCTCATTTTTAGAATTTAAAAAAATAAATTTGGCTAGAGTCTTTTTACAAAGTTGCAAAAAACTCATGAAGACTAGGACTCAGTGTTGATTTCACTAGATTGACAAATCAACTAGTGAAGATTGATTATCTCTAGATACAGAGTTTCTTCCATTATAGTCCTAATAATTTGTTGTAGAAAAAGGATATTTAAAGAAATTTGGGAAGATTCTGACATAGAGCTAGGAAGAATATCTTATTTGGAATAAATATAGTACTAGCAACCAAAAATAAAATATCAAATATTTGGAGGCCTGGAAAAATGTCCCATTGCTAGATATTGTAGACCTATAAAGTGTAGAAGAAGAAAAGGCCATAGGAGCCTTGTTGTAGATTCAAGGAAGAAGAGACTCTAGAGAAGAGTCCTGGTGAAGATAGGAGATTTGTGATCTCTATTGAAGATTGAAAACTTCACCTTGAAGAAGTTAAAGAGACCCATAGAAGGTCCCATTAGTGAACCACAAAATTTAAGAGATCAGGAGAAGATCTCATTAAAGTCTTGGCAAGAAGACTCAAGAAGATGCAAGTTAAATACCCTAGAGAAAAGGTCTTAAGGAAGGTTTAGAGGATAAATAAGGAGTCTTGGAGAGCCTCATTGAAGGAGATTAAAAGAAGGCCATTGAAGAAGCTTCTAGATGAAATCATTGGAGAAATCTACCACTAAGGAGAATTTGCTGATAGTGAAGAACTTGGGATAATTATCGCCATTCAAAAACAAACCCAAGGGAGAAGGAATTGGCAATAAGCTTGCTAAATTTAGGAGGAGATTGGTGAAGAGTTCAAGACTTTTATATTATTGAGAAGAAGGCCTAGATCGAAGTCATAATTTGACAAGGAGGAAGAAGGAGAAAGGAGATTGAAGAAACTACCAAACCTAAGAGGTTTGAAGATTTTTATTGAAGAATTGAAGGTCATTTAAGAGATAGGATGTTGCTAAATTTACAATAAAAAATTGAAGAGTTCTTGAAGAAAAATATCAGCTACAATTTGGAGGAGTTCCCTACCAAATTTTTTAGATTCAAGTATAGCATTTCAATAGAGAGATTAACTGTTGTGGGTCAAATTTTGCACCCTTCACCCACTCTTTATTTCAAAAAATGATACCTTTTTTAGGAGTTTCCAAGTTTTGGGAATATTAATGATTGGGTAAAATATAAGAATCGACAGTAGTAGTGATGGGTGGCTACAAGGAGCAGGAGGATGGTGGGTTGTTTTAAGAAGCAAAACGGATAATAAAGCAGGTGGATGATTTATCCTTTGTCTTGGGTAGGACTATCCAAAAGATCCACCCACTCATTGGATGGATATTTTGACAAGCCAGTGCGGGCAAAGATATCATAAATCCTACACACCAAAAGGATGGAGACTCCCATCCATTCTTGGGTGGAACCATCAAGTGTAAATTGGGTGGAACTTTAAGCAAGTGACTGCCCTCCTTCTTGGTGACTTTGCGAGAAAAAAACAAGAGAAATAAAGTGTCCGCTCAACATGTAAACTCCTGCCATCACTTGAAATTCAAACAAAGGGAGTACTCATTACTGCAGCAATCCAGTACCAGGTGGTCATATGTAGAAGTTATTGATTTGAGATGTGCTACTCCCAAGGTGATTAATTCCAGTCATTCATCACCTATCCAAAGGACTATAAGTTGTATTAAGGAGTGAGGTAGATAATAATTAATGACTTGAGTAGAGATATAAGTATCTTTGAGGGCTTATATCAACTCAAATGCACCTACCTCCTTCTATAATATCATCACCATTCCAAGGAGTAGTGTACTAGTTGATCGTCTATCTTCTCCAAGTGTTGTCTTCCTACCTAATGCCATTAATGTTTGAATTTTGAATTTAATGTAAAATACCTATAAATAGTGGAATGTTGGTCATTCCCAAGGGTGACTCTTTAGCTATTACAATTCATATATAAGGTTTTCACCACTATGTAAATATAGACTTATCACTATTTGGTCTCTAATTTTACCTTCATATCTTTGCATTGAATGTATGAATGTTTATTTTTGCTTTGGTCAATTAAGTGGTTTCATATAATTTTGCAATCTAGATTTTGTGGGATTCACTTAGTGGCTCTAGAATTCACATTTGTAATATGGGTTGAGGGTTTATTTCTATTAAAGTTGATAGTATGGGAGTGCTCTAATTTTGCATCTTGGATTTCATGCACCCATTCATCGATTTTGGAATTCACTCTCCATATTTTGCTTTGAAGCATTTATTGAATGTGTAGTTGGATAATCTACAAGGTGTTAGGTTTGTGTTACCACCCACAGTGCAATGCCTACATGTGTCTTGATGTGGCTATATCCATCCTTGTGAATTATGGCTATGATTATTTTTCATTCTCTTTCCCCTCTTTCCCCTTTTCCCTTTCATGATGTAGGTATCTAGAACCACCATAGTGGAATCAACCTTCTTCAAATATCGATTGCTCTACCCTTACCAGTGGTGATTGTTCGATGTTGGCATTGGTCCGCCCCTACACTCCATGCGGTGCTAGATTTATGACCAACAATTTTTTGCAATTCTACTAGGGAACTCATTGAGTTTCCATGTTTTAAGAAGTCAGAGTTTGGTGATACTATGATTTGTATATATCCTCTAAAAATTACCTAGCAACTTTGACTGTGTAGTATGTTTAGATCACGAGATCAGTTGCTCCCATGCACTAAAGATCCAAACATCTCAGAGGACTTAAGGTTTGATTAACAACCTTGACCTTGCTAGCGGTGATAGTATATTCATCTAGTAACTCCAACTCTGACTCTGATCCAAAAGGGATCCCAAAAGACTAGTGCCACTATGGTTTCACTAAATATCTTGCACTAGAATGATTATAGTCCCCTTAGTCTCTATGATCGACATGATATTCTAGAAGTCACCTTTGATGTATTAACAAAATATGATGACATTAAGGGAGTTGTGATGAAGCACCTTTAAAATGTGGCTTCCCTAGCCACCCTTCACAATATCATGCACGAGGATGTGATGATGAGTCTGCTTGTTGCTTCCCTCAAAGGCAGAGCCTAGATTTGGTACAAAACCTTGTAGCCTGGAAGAATCTCCACATGGGTGGATCTAATAGAGCCTATCATGGATATGTTTGGTGAACTAGAGGACCTCTTCTAGCCCTTGGATCAATTCACATTTATAAATATCCATGAGAGTGTGGTATACTTCAACATCCATTTTGAAAAATACCGGAGGAAGATTCTATGAAAAATCCTCCCAACCTCCATCCAAGCGTATCTATTCTATATCCAAGCTCTCAATCCTGAAATTAGTTTCCTTTTGCACCAACTTGGGAAAACCAAGTTTTTGGAACTCTACAAGGAATCCATTAGAGTTAAGCAAGTGCTGACGTGGAGGCTACATTCAAACAACTTCTTTAGAAGATAGTACCAGGTCACGTAACAAGTACACATAAGGGAGAGGTGTGCCACGATGATCACATTCATCAAGATAACTTGGCTGATCAACCCCAGATCTAGCTAGATCTATGAAAGGATGTGGATATCCATGGACAGGAAGAGGATCCAATAGCAAAGAAGGATTTAGTCGTGATATTGGCACAATAGGCTAATCTTGAGAGGAGACAACATAAAAACTTTATTCCCTAACAGGTCACCACTCGAAATGTGGAATATGATGGTAGAGGTCATTTCCACCCTAGTTTTTAAGGGCTTGAGTACCCAGGTGCTCAGGAAAAACAAGAAGAATTATGATTTTATCATAATTCTAAGCCAGCATGGACGGTGCTAGATGTAGTACAAGCAACATCTTAAATACAATATAATCTGGTCCAACCACTGTAGATTCATAAGATGATTTTCATGAAAAGCCTTGGCTCAGGCATACCTATCACACCACAATTTTAAGGCCAATAAATAAATTCATACACTATGAGTGGCTAGTGCGAGAAATATCATAAGTTTTATCAAGGACCATTAGGGAAACAAGCTCCTATAGAAGGTTACGACCTAGTTAGGCACCAGAAGCATTAGGGAGGATTCCCTAGGATTTATTTTGTAAATGTAACATTCCTCCTCTATCTCTATGTTGTCCTCCTAGTTTTTTTTCTTCTATTTGTTGTTGCTATGACCCCTTAGCCCAATGGATGCATCAAAAAATTATCAAGGCCTCTTATATCATCCTTGGGATCTACATCAAGAAGCCTTGGGACTTACAACCATAGGCATGAGGTAAGGCAAGCATGCTATAAATAGCACCCTATGGGTAGATGTATATGAGACCAAAAAGTGTAAACTACAAAATGCAATTGAAACAAAATGGCCTCCTAGTTGATAACAGTTAGTAAAAGAGAATAATTTATAGATTGGATGAAAAAGAAGGTCTAGGATAGAAGTAAAAAACAATAGCAATCTATCTACTCTTGAAATGTCTCAGATCCTCGATGGACTAAATTTAAATGAATTCAATATAAGAGAGTGCCTCATGGAGAAGAGTCTATGCCCTGTCAGTTTTACTTGATAAGCTTTGGATTTCTTTTTCCTTTGTGTCTCCCTGTTCCCTTGTCTTGTCCTTTATTCCACCTTTCTCTTCCCTTTGTTGCTTACATCTCGTTAAGTTGGTAACAAAGGCTTCTTTGTCTCAATTGTTTTTTGTTGTCCCTTCTCCCCCTTTGTGTCTCTCAACAAGCTTTTCCAGTGTTTACTTGCTATTTCCATTATTTGTCTTCCTATTGCTCTTGTCCATCGTAGTTCTTTCTGTATTTGTTATTTCCATCATATTATTCTGGTTCTCTTTTCCTTGTCGTCCTCTTCTACCCTTGTTGGTTGTGCCCATATTCCTTTTCCTTCGCTTTGCTTTTCATCATGTTAAGTACATTGCTTATTATAGCATCTCTTCGTGTCTCTCCCATTTGTGTTTTTTTTGTCTGTGCATCTTCCTTTCCTCTCTGTATTTATCTTCTTTTCTTCGTCTATCTATTTCAATTATTATATTTCCTAATCCTTCTAGGTTTCTTTTTTCCACAAGATGGAAAATTCATGTGAGTCTCCAAAAGTATGGGTAAAATTTTACAACTTTCACCAACTCTTTCTTTCAAAAAATGATAACTTTTTTAGGAGTTGCCAAGTTTTGGGAACATTAATGGACAGGAAAAAGATAAATTGATAGTAGTAGTGATGGGTGGCTACAAGTAGTAGGTAAACGATGGGTTGTTCAGGGAAGAAGGGTGGATAATAAAGTAGATGAATGGTTCACCCTTTACCTTAGGAGGGACTATCCAAAAGATCCACCCCCTTGTTGGGAAAATATTTTGACTGGCCAGTGTATATGAAGATATCATAAACCCCATCCATAGGAAGGATGGAGATTCTCACCTATTCTCGGGTGGAACCCTCAAGTGCAAATTGGGTGGAAATTTAAGCAAGTGACTGCCCTCCTTCCTGATGACTCTGCAAGAAAAAAAATAGATAAATTAAGCATACACCCAACATGTAAACTCATGCCATTACCTAGAATTCAAACAGAGAGATTACTCATTATTGTAGTAGTTCAGTTTTAGGTGGTCATATGCAAAAGTGACTAATTTGAGATGCGCTACTCCCAAGGTGATTAATTCTAGTCATTCATCACCTAACCAAAGGACTATCAATTGGATGAAGGGGTGAGGTAGATAAGAATTAATGATTTGGGTAGAGATGTCAGTAGCTCCAAGGGCTCAGATCAAATTGGATGCACCTACCTCCTTCCAGAAGATCATCACCATCGCGAGGAGCAGTGTACCAATGGATCACTTGTCTTCTCCAAGCGTTGTCTTCTCATATAAAGCCATTAATGTTTAAATTTTGAATTTAATGTAAAAATACCTATAAATAGTGGAATGCTAGTCATTCCCAAGGGTGGCTCTTTAGCTATTACAATTCATATGTAAGGTTTTCACCATTGTGTAAATATAGAATTATCATTGTTTGGTCTCCTAATTTACCTTCATATATTTGCATTGCACGTATGAATGTTTTATTTTTGCTTTGGTCAATTAAGTGGTTTCATATAGTTCTACAATCTAGATTTTGTGGGATTCACTTAGTGGATTTGGAATTTACATTTGTAATATGGGTTAAGGGTTTATTTCTATTAAAGCTGGTAGTATGGGAGCACTCTAATTCTACATATTGAATTTCATGCACCCATTCACTGGTTCTAGAATTCACTCTCCATATTTTGCTTTGAAGCATTTATTGAAGGTATAGTTGGATTATTTATTAGGTGTTAGATTTATGTTTCCACCCATGGTGCAATGCCTACATGTATCTTGATGTAGCTATACATGTCCTTATGAATTATGGCTATCACCATTTTTCATTCTCTTTCCCCCCTTTTCCCCTTTTCCCTTTCATGGCATAGCTACATGGAACCACTGTAGAGGAATTGATCTTCTTCAGAGATCGACTATCCTACCCTTGCCAGTGGCAGTCGTTCGATGTTGATGCTGGTCCATCCTTGCCCTTTGTGCGGTGTCAAATTTTTGACCAACAACTACTTTGCAATCTAAATTTTTTTAGATTTAAAAACAACAAGAAAGAAACAATTTGGGTAGCATAAATAGATGCTAAGTTTTAGATTCCCAGGATGCACCCTAAAGGAAAATTGAAGCCACCAAACTACAGTTTTATTCAACAAGATAGAGGAGTTACAAAGTTGCAAATTGGTGAGTTATGGATCTATTTTTAACATCAAATAAGAGCTATGAGTTCATCCAGTAAAGTATAATAATAAGGTGAATCTAATCACCTTGAAATCCTTCACCTATAAAAATCTTAAAGGTAAAAAACTTAGGTGAAAAAGGTTCATTACTGAACATTAAGTTACTTAGTTTGTTATTAAGTTTCATTAAGCACTATATTAGAGTTTAAAATTTGAAAGGAGAAGGTTTCATATTGATGTCTTCAAGGGAGTGCAAAAAGATAGTTTATTTTGAGGTTAATACCTGCACATTAAAATAGGAGTTAGATATATTGTGATAGAAAGAAAAATATCATCTTCTTATTATCTACTAGAAGCAAAGAAGACTACATTCTAAAGCATAAAATTTAGTGCTAGATTCAAGTTACTTTTAAGATTTCTTTACAAGGAGCAATAAGGAGAAATTACTAGTACATTATACTAGTAAATCTTAAAGGTTATTAAGTGCATTGGTTGTTAAGTTAAGGTGGAAGACCAAAGTGCACAAATCAACATAATATAAAAGTGTCTAAAGACACTATTTAGTGTAGAAAATATATAGCTTATTATGGCATAGAGAAGCCACCTAATAAGAGTGATATACGTCCAAGGAGTGGAGAAGGACGATGCCATCTCAAATAAAAAGAAGAAGCTACAAAAGGAGACTAGGAGAGTCTTAGATTATGGTGCAACTGAGGAACCTATTACATATTATTATAGATTCATTTTCAAGCACTATACTTGTCTTCCACGTTACATCAAAGGAAGACAAAGGTTAACGTATCTCAAGGATATACTACGTAGCTCATTGTCACATATAAAAACGACCACCATTGGAAAGAGAAAGCATAAGCCAAAGTTCTAAGGGGTAGAGCCAACCAAAGGGCTCAATACCAATTTCATAAAGGTGTTAAAGGACATCATTGTTCATTGCCACAGTCACATGGGAGTAACACTACAATTAAGGACACCTATCACAGTGGAAAACCTACAATAAAAGAAGGAGAACAAGGTAAACTATAATGTATGTTAGAAGAAACCTCATTCCAGTTGGCAAAGATAATATGTAGATAAAAATATCATTGTTAGTTGGCAAAGACAAGGCATAGAGAAAAGTTATCATTGTTACCCAAGTAACAAGGAGAGCCATTGCATATATTGCTATCATAAAGGAGCCATCCATCCACGTTGGAGAAGAGCCATCCATCTACGCTAGAGAATAAAAGCCA
The DNA here is from genome assembly GCA_028583015.1 of Wollemia nobilis. Classification (NCBI taxonomy): domain Eukaryota; kingdom Viridiplantae; phylum Streptophyta; class Pinopsida; order Araucariales; family Araucariaceae; genus Wollemia; species Wollemia nobilis. The sequence continues at coordinate 4,992,613 of JAQPPZ010002554.1, forward strand.
TCTCACATTTTGCTATCACAAAGGAGCCAAGAAAAATTAGAAATAGTTGGTAGAGATAAGTGTTAAGAAAGAAGCAAGCGAATAGGTATGTTGGAAGTGAGATTGCATGTAAAGAAAGACATATACACTTGCCAATCAACATAAGGCATATTGTGCCACTTGGCACAAAGGGAGATAGAACATTTCCTCATCAAAATAATGCCAGTACCAGGGGATATAACACATTTACATAGTCACATAACATCTATGTTGAAGAAGTAGGTACTCATTCAACGTAATTATTGAGCTAAGAAGGGAGAGCATCAATGAGTGGAGTAACATTCCAAAGAAATATTTTGAATTATTGCTCAAGGTTTGTGCCACTTGTCTCAACGTTATCATACATTGTAACACCCATATTCAAGTAACTTACAATCCCATCCAAGATCTGTGCCACTTGGCATAAATTATAAAGGAGATAAGGAGTATTAAAGCATCTACACATGAGAACGTAGATCAAAGCATAGAGAAGTCAAGGTGCATTAAAGAAGGGAGTAAGACTATCATAGAGGACATCCATTAACCAATGAGTTCATTTTCATACACCGTAGTCAAGGAGATACAACACCCACCTTGGAGATAGAAGTCAAAGCATAGTGCCATTTACCTCACACATTCATCCTTACAAAGGTATAGTTTCACTTAGATTAATATTTGATTTCATTAAGGAGTGATAAGGAGTAGTATATAAGGTTGAAATTATTATTATTTGCATTGAAGACACAAGCAAAATCAACCTTAGTAAACTTGAAAGCAAATCAAAAGGAGGTTATATCCTAAAGTAGTATTCAAAATACATATTAGTTGAAATATGACACCAAAAAATCTCCTCCATGGACATCAAAACACATGATATCTCCAAAGACCACACAAAAATGCAAAGAAAAAGGCCCAAAAGAACCCCTTCCAAAAAACCAAATGAAAAAGAGATCAAAGACTGCCTAACCAAGAAGTCATCTCAAGAAACCCTTCTTTGCGACCATCATGGAAGCACATGGTATCCTCCCAAAAACAAAAAAAATCACAAATAAAAGGTACACTGAGACACCTATCTCATTAGATGATCAATAGCTGACCCAAACAACCTGATCGAGAAGTTACCAATGGGTGGCTCAATACACAAATGGGATAAGATGAAAGATATGGTAAGAGAATACATTATCCAACTCTTTATTGCAAAACCATTGAACTAGGATGCATAGTATGAAGTACTCTAAGAGATTCCTTCTCTCATCATAGAGGAATATAATGTAACTTTTGCTAGAGTAGGTATTTAGACTCTAGCTCATGCTCACCTCGGTACTTTATTTTTATATTAGTTTAGTTTATTTTGCCCCACCCAATTTATGTGTGGATATTTATTTTTATATTATTTAGATATTATGGGGATATTTGGGATTCTTAGGGAGTTACACTCATTGATTATATTTGGAGGATTGAGATATTTTCTCCATGGATCATATCACACCTTCTTGTTTGTACGATGGATATTTATCCTTATCTCTTTGTTGATCCTAGGTTGTGGTGGATCTTCCTTGCCTATTTAAGCAAGGCTTCCATTATACTCATAATCAATTTTGACATATGATATGTTATTATAGTTTTTGTGTTAGCTTATATTATCTTGTTCCTATTTTTTAGTCTCTCTATTTTGGTTAATTTGGTGTTGCTTCAACCCCTTCATCGTTGTCGCTTGGTTTGGTTTTTTACATTTTTCAACGTTCCTTTCATGGTATTATATTTTTGAGAACTATTGAAAACATCCATTGTTGAGGTTCGTGTAGCAAGATCATGTTGAAGGTTTTATAGTTGGAGACTAGAAGTTTTTAAGCCCTAGAAAGTGAAAAATCTTCTATTGTTTTACGAAGAGCTTCTATATCTTTTATAGCCCTTCATTGCATCTTGATTGACCCTTTTGACCATGAGGATTGATTAGAAAGGTTCTATTTTTTGGAAGTTTTTTGGAGTTCTTTTGTGGTTTGTTTTAATAGTTGCAGAATATTTGGCGGCCCTATTCACCTGTCCACCATCATTACAGAACCACCATCGATCACTTTCAACTGCTAGTGGCTACTATCGTATACAATTTTTTTTGTATGTAGGTTTTTCTTGCACATAGTGCATAAAATATCTGGTTTTCTGTAATATCCAAAGCTACTTGTTGCAGATATGGTTTTTTCATACCTAAAACCTATATTATTTATTTCTATGTTATTTCCAAATTTCAAAATAATATCTACAATTTAAGTTACTGACACGGTTTGATAAAAATACATTTAAAAATACATACATATATATATATATATATATATATATATATATATATTGCTAGTAGTTCCGTGTATTTGAAAACAACTTTGTAAAAGATTTGTTTTGTGAAGTTGTTACTCAATTTTTTTCCTTTTTAGATCTTAAAAATTTCAGTGATTGTAAAAATCAAATCTGATCATATACTCTTTGTAACGCTTGAATTATAAAGGTATTTTTTTTTGGGGGCTCTTATTTCTAGAAACATTTAATAAAAATATTTTGGGTGGGGTGTCTTGGTGTTGATTTGAAAACCAGCTTTGTGGATCTTGCATTTTATTTATTGTGATTGAAAAATTGTTTTAGAGAATTTTGAGCCACTTAACTCACATAATTATCACATATGGAATCCATGCATGATGACACTTATTCAATCTAAAGGGTTATCAAGATTAATGCAAGAAGAGCTACCCGAAGTTACAAAAGAGTATCATAAGTTTTTTCATGATTGCAAAATGGATGAATGTAAGGGATTAATTGGGATGCATGTGAGTGACAATCTATTGTTTCATCTTAATGATTTTGAAACTCCTTTTCAAATTTGGGAGAATCTTGAGAAGTTATTTGGGCAAGTGGACACTTTGAGAGTTTTACATCCTGATTTTGAACTTAGTGCTCTTAATCTAGATGATTTTCCATCTATGGGTGATTTTCCCACAAAGTTTCAATCCTTGCTCACACTTCTAAAGGGTAGTGGAAAAAATAAAATGGATGAAGAATATATTTTCATGATCTTGTCCAAAAGTAGGGGTGCATTCCATATGTTTGCCTCCGTATTTTTTACCAATATGGATTCCATGGGTTCTGATCACAAAATACCTACTTTTGAGAAGTCTTGTACAATTTTTTTTAGAGAAGAATCTGAAGTTCTTAACTCTGAGCATTAAAATTCTCACATAAGGCATTTGTTACATCCTCCACTTTCACTTCCAAAGGCAAAGGAAATTCCAAGTCTAAATCCCAACTTAATCCTTCCCCTTCTCCTTCATTTCATCAAAATTCCAAAGAGTCAAATAAAAAACAATCATCCTCCAAAGAGTCCAATCATAAAACTAAGTAGTCCAAAAGCAAAAATAGGTCAAATGTTACTTGTTCATATTGTGGAGTCAATGGTCATTCTGATGATAAGTGTTGAAAAAAGTTACAAGCTTAGAGGAAGACTTTAGGAATAAAAAATTATTCTTCACTCCTTCAAAGGATAAGGAAAAGACTTTAAATATTTTTGGGAAATAATCTAAGGCTATTTCTAAGGATTGGATTTTGGATTATAGAGCAACTTATCACATGACTTCATCTAGGGAGTCATTTGCCACATTGTGTTCTACTTCTACATCTTGCATTGACATTGGAGATTATTCTTCCGTTAATTTAAGGGAAAGGGTGACATATAGGTTGATGGTGAATGCATTAAGAATATTTTTTACGTTCCAAAAATTTTCATCAATTTGCTCTTCATGTATCAAATTTATCATTTTGGGGGGGAAAAACTGTGTTGTTTACACCTCAAGAAGATGAGATTAGAGGCTTGAGTGATCCATTGTGTATTATTATACAAGGTGTTGTTGACCATAGATTATGTCTTTATCACTTTGAGGGTTTTGATTCTTCACTTAGAGGTACTTTTTTAGTGGCTCATGCAGATTCAGAAAGCAAGATTTGGCATGAGATATTTGGCCATATCAATTATAGATATTTGAAGGATTTAAGCACTCATGATATGGTTATTGGATTATCTAAGGTCTCCTGTATTGATGTAGTTTTTCTAGTTTATGTACTTGGCAAACAAAATCAAGATATTTTTTTCAAAGGTAAGTCCAAGAGAGATTGTTCCCATCTTAAGTTGTTGCACAATGAATCAATGGTTTTTTCCATTCCTTATTTTTTGGGATCTAAGTATGCACTCACCTCTATGATGATTTCTCAAGGAGAACTTGGATATATTTTCTCAAGTTCAAGAGTTAAGTTTTTGCTACATTCAAAGTCTTTAAGGATTTTGTTGAGAATCAATCTTCAAGTTGCATCAAGAAGCTTCACATAGATAATGAGGGAAGTATTTTAGTAGGGAGTTTTTAGATTTTTTGGCCCTTCATGGGATTCTACATCAACACTTTATCCCACATACACCACAAAAAAATGGTGTAGCTAAGAGAAAAAATAGAACACTCAAGGAAATGGCAAATCATATGATGCACTCATGGGATTTACCTCCCAAGTTTTATGTCGAGGTAGTCAATTTTATGAATTACATTTAAAATTACACACCTCATCAAGCACTTGAGCATATGACTCTAGAGGAGTCTTGGATAGGGACCAAGCCTAATGTTTCTCATTTCTAAGTTTTTGGGAGTCAAGCATGGGCTCATGTTTTGAAGAAGAAAATAATAACTTTGGATAGAAAGAGAAAGCCACTCATTTTGTAGGCTATTGTGAAGATATGAGAGCTTATAGATTATTGGATCCAGATACACATGAAGTTCTTTTTCAAACTCATGTTCAATTTGATGAGATTTATGCTCCAACTAAGCTCACTCTTTCTACTCCTTCTCCATCCTAATATACTTTTCACTTTGAATATGGTTGTTTTGATGATGATCACAATGAGAATGAGGATATTGTTGAGACAGTTGTAGAGGTTCCTGCACATGCTACCCCCATACCTAGATGGTATCAAAATATAGTTGAAGAGGAAAAACCTTTCATTGAAGGTCTCCCACCTTTAAGGCATACTCTAATTTTAACACATGTCTTCTTTGCCAAGTAGTTTATGTTGATCCATAGAGGTTTTATGAGTCCCATGACATTCAAGAGTGGGATGATTCCATGGATGATGAGTATTCATCATTAATAAAGAATCATACTTGGGATTTGGTTCCTCTTCTAAAAGGAAAAAAATGGTGAGATGCAAATGGGTGTATCACACCAAATATGCAGCAGATGGGTCCATTCATATGTACAATGATCGACTTGTGGTGATGGGTTTTTTGCAAGTTGAGGGGGTTGATTACTCCAAGATGTTTTTCCCTATCACCAACTTGGATTATGTTCATCTTATACTCTTTTGTTGCATCACAGGGTTGGTCAATTTATGATATGGATGTGAAGAGTGCCTTCTTGCATGGAAATCTGTAAGAAGATATTTATGTGGAGAAACCTCCATGATTTGTTCAATATTCTTAATTGGTGTGCAAATTACAGAGATTACTTTATGGCATCAAATAGGTCCACAGGGCTTGGTATGAGAATATGAATTATTTTCTTTTATCTTCTATATTTTTGATGTCATTATAATACTACAATTTACAATTTTGAGGGATGGAGAAGACATCATCATCATTATCTTATATATTAATTATTTATTTATCACAAGTAGTTCTACTTCACACATCCAAGTTGTGCAACACTCTCTTTCTAAGTATTTTGAGATGACAGATCTTGGATTTCTGCACTTTTTCCTTGGTTTTAGATTTTATAGTTAGATTAAAGGATCTCTATTTGTTAGAAGGAGTACACATTGGATTTGCTTCAACAATTTGGAATGGATGATTGTAAGCCATATCCTACTCCTTTTTAGTTAGGTGTTGTTTTGAGTGCCACATGTTCTACTCCTAGAGTTGATGCCACCATTTATAGAAAGTTGGTTGGGAGTTTGATTTACTTAATTCACACATCCTAACATAGCATTTGTAGTTAGTTTGGTCTCCCAATTTTCACATGATCCACACGACAAACATTGGTAGGCTGTCGAGAAAATTTTATGATATCTATAAGGGAACTCACATTTTGGGCTTCAATTTCTAGGGGAGCTTTACAGTTGGCTAGATATACAAATTTTTATTGGGCAGGTTGTGTTGATACTCAACAATCTACTTTTGGTTATGTCTTCTATCTTGGTTCTTCACCTTGCTTTGGCATGCAAAAAGTAGATAACTATTACACTTTCATTGATAAAGGTAGAATATCGAGCAACAATCCTGGCTAGTCAAGAGATTATTTGGATTTGATAGTTTTTGATAGAGCTTGGCTTCTCATAGGATCAGTGTAGCACTTCACTTTGGTGTGACAACCAAAGTACCATACATATTTCTCACAATCCTATTGAGCATCAAAGGACCAAACACATTGAGATTCATATGCACTTCATTTGGCAACTTATCCAGGATAGAGTAATCATCGTGGACTACATTCCCACTCAACAATAGATTATCGACATCTTCATTAAACTCTTCTCATATCATTTTAATTTGTTGCAAGAGATGCTTGGGGTGAATGAAGTTGTCCTTGGGGGGTGTCGATGAGCCCACCTTCCTTTCTTCTTCTTTTCTCTTTCTAGTTGGATGGTTTTTCCCACGTGGTTTTCCATCCTTTTGGTTCAATAGCTTCTGTATACACATTGTACATGAGTACCTGATCAGGCCTTGTTGTGGATACTCATACTGTGGAATAACACTTATTTTTGACCCCTAGCTTCGCTTGAGGGGGGTGTTAGAGTAGGTGTTTAGACTCTAGATCATGCTCACCTAGGTACTTTATTTTTATATTAGTTTAGTTTATTTTTCCCTACCCATTTTATGTGTGGATATTTATTTTTATCTTATTTAGATATTATGGGGATATTTGGTATTCCTAGGGAGTTACACTCATTAATTACTTTTGGAGGGTTGAGATCTTTTCTCCATAGATCATATTGCACCTCCCACATTATACGATGAATATTTATTCTTATCTCTTTGTTGATTCTATGGTTGTGTAGATTTTTCTTGCCTAATTAAGAAAGGCTTATCCATCATACTCATAATCAATTTTGACATATGATATGATATTGCAGTTTTTGTGTTAGTTTCCATTATCTTGTTTCTATTTTTTAGTTTCTCTATTTTGGTTAATGTGGTGTTGCTTCAACCCTTTGATCCTTGTGGCTTGGTTCTATTTTTACATTTTTTTGTTGTTCCTTTAAACTTTGACTGTCCCACTTACTATCAAAGAATGATATCAGGTAGTTTTCAAGATGCCAAAAGATAAAACTCTAGGACTAGATGGATTTCCCATAGAATTCTACCAAGAATTTTGGGATATCCTTAAGGAAGAATTATTGAAAGTGGTGGAAGAGGCTAGGATAGCCAAAGTGGTGCTCAAAGAGGTGAACAAGGCATATATAGATTTTTTTCTAAAAACCCAAGAGTCTAAACACATATTTGGCTTCTAACCAATAGCCCTTTGTAATATCCTATATAAAATTATCACTAAGATCATTGCAAGAAGATTCAAACCTCTTCTTCACAAAATTATTTCTTTGAAACGAGATGGTTTTATGGAAGAAAGATAGATCTTGGATGAGATAGTCTTATCTTAAGAGGCCATCCACTCTATGTAGGTACACAAAATACCCTCCATGTTTATCAGGCTCAACCTATCCAAAGAATATGATAGATTTTACTGGCACTTCCTCTTAAATATGATGAGATAATTTGGATTCTTAGTGGATTGGGTAGATGTTGGAAATTTTGAGTAATAAGGTTGTCATTGATGTCAAGTGTTTGGTGCAAGGTAAAGTCCATTTTGGTACAAGCAAAGTGGTAAAAGAATTGGTTATAATATTTTATATTATAAGCCAAAAAGGTTGGCTAAAAGGTTGAAGACAAAGTTTACGCCCATGGTTTTAAAGAGAAAAGAGAGGATATTATAATATTTTAATATTATAATAAGTAAGCCAAAAGGGCTTATTAAAAAGAGAAAAATTAGATTTAATGAAGACCCCATGCAAAAGTATTATTTAATACTAAATTAAATAATATAATATTTAACCTAAAGTTAAATATTATATTAAATAAATAATTAAATTTGAAATTGGCAAAGGCACCAAAAATCAAATTTAATTTGGAGGCACTTAGGTTTTCTGTCGACGTCATGTAATTACCTTGGAGGCATATAAAAGGAGGAAGCAAATTATTAAAATTGAAATTCGAATCATCCGAAGCTAATGCGCATGTGAGAAAATCGATCGTGAGGGTTTGCAAAATGTGGAGTAAAACCATTCATCGAGCAAGCGATAGGGCATAAAGACAAGGTGGGAGCCGTATTGGTCAAGCAAGGGTTGGTAGCCCAAGTGGCAGGCGGGTCCTACGTAAGTTGTTGGTAGAGAGAAGGTTCGGGGTTCGATTCCCCCTAGCATTGGTTGAAGAGCTTTTGTTTTATTTTCATCGGAGGCAACAAGGATAAAGTGTTGAGGCCAAAGGTTTAGTCTCAACCGCTTGGCTAGCACAAGCGGTCGAGCGCTGCGCTTGGAGGGCTGAGGTCGGAGGGTCGATTCCCATCCACGACAAAGCAAGATAAATTTTTTTGTATAAGGTATGCGCCATGATTAATTTGTAAGGTATGTGCTATATTGTTGAATTGTTGGCTATAGTGATATTTGGTGGATGATATTTGACCTATAGTTTGAAACATAGGAGATATAAGGAGAAATATTTTTGGCATTATATTTAAAGGGTTAAATGTCATTTATTTTATTTGCTAAGCTTGGAGTGATAAGTTTGTAATTGGTTTATTTACAAATGTAATTCTTTGTTCTTGGACATTAAAGTGGAGTGAGAAATTATTTTGAAAGAGTGGAGGAAAAAGGTGTAAAAGACTTTTATTTGATTGTAATTCTTGCTTTATAAAAAGGGAAATTGTTGAGAGAGTTTTGTGAGCTTTAATGCATTGTCCATGAGAACTAAAGAAGAGTCCTAGAATATTATTTTCAGAATTCTTTGAGCATCTTGTTGAGGGAATATTCATGTGGAGGCATTTGAGATAGACTTTTGCTATCTAACCTTGAAGTGGCACAAAAGGAATTGGTTGTGAGTGAGACAGGTTTTGAAGATATATCTCCATCAAAGCAAAGAGGTATGGGCACATCATCCTTTGTTTGAAGTGTTTGTTGGAATGAATGTTGTGAAACATAAGGTGGAGTGAAAAGGATTGTTTGATAAGCATTGTTGGAAATATTTGAGTGAGTTTTATGTGCTTCATTGTTGAATGTTTTGAGAACATTTGAGATAGAGATTATGAATTATTTGAGTTAGGGTTTGAGACCTACATTGTGCTCTTTGTTGGAAGAAGTGTGAAAACACTTGTTTAGGGTTTGTGAGCAAGTTGTGCTTCATTGGTTGAATGATTGAGTGAAACTTCTTGAGCATTGGTTTTGAGTGATATTGAAAGTGAATGTGCAAATCAGGAAGATAGGTGTCATGTGCTAGACTAGATCTATATTTAAAAGAGCAATGAAAGTAAGACATGTGGAAGTGACAGACTTAATGATTGAGTAGAACATATTGAGCTATTTGCAAGTGCATATTATTCTCTATATGTTCCAGAGGTTAAATAAATTCTGGATAGAATATGTCTAAACTGCTTCAAGTTAAAGGAATTACTTTGAATATTAGACAAAGTATTTGATAGCATTGTGTGCAAGATTTGAGATTGATTGAGCATATCTTGTGAGTTGTTTTGAGCATGTGTTAGAGAAGATTTGAGAAAGTCTTAGTGAAGACTTGAGAGATTTGAGCAAGTCTTAGTGAAGACTTGAAGGTATATTTGAGCAAGTCTTTGTGAAGGCTTGAAGGCATAATTGAGCAAGTTATTGAGAGGGCTTGAAGATAGATTTGAGCAAGTCTTTGTGAAGACTTGAAGGTAGAATTGAGAAAGTTCTTGAGAGGACTTGAAGGTAGATTTGAGCAAGTTTTAGTGAAGACTTGAAGGTAGATTTGAGCAAGTCTTAGTGAAGACTTGGAGGTAAATTTGAGCAATTCTTTGTGAAGACTTGAGGGTAGATCTAGACAGAGTTGATTGGTGATTTGTTCAAGATTTGTGTTAAGGCTTGGGGTAGATCTAAGAAGAGTTGATCAAGATTTGTGTTAAGGCTTGGGGATAGATTTGAGATAGAGATTAGTGTATATTTGTGAGCAAATTTGTGCTAGACTTGGGATAGAGTTTAGTGTATATTTGAGATAGAGTTGAGAGAAAACTTTGGAGGTGATAGAGTAAAGAGGAAAATAGTCTCCAGTGGATAGAGATCCATTAGCTAGTGTAGTGGGGATAGAGGTCTCATGTGGAGAGAGATCCACAAGCCAGAGCAGTGGGGGCAGAAGTCTTCTAGAAGATCACCAACCAGAGTAGAGGGGATAGAGTTCTCCTATGGAAAGAGATCCACAAACCAGAGAAAGGGGAAAGAGTTCTCCTATGGAGAGAGATCCATGAACCAGAGCAAGGGGAAAGAGTTCTCCTATGGAGAGAGATCCAAGAACCAAAGCAAGGGGAAAGAGTTCTCCTGTGGAGAGATCCACAAACCAGAGCAAGGGGAAAGAGTTCTCCTATGGAGAGTGATCCGTGAACCAGTTGGGGAGATAGAGTTATTCTATGGAGAGAGATCCACAAACCAGTTGAGGAGATAGAGTTCTCCTAGATCAAGTTCCATGAACCAAAGAAAAGGGGAAAGAGTTCTCCTATGGAGAGAGATCCACAAATCAGAGCATAGGGGATTGGTGTCTCCTTTGGACAGAGGTCCATAAACATTGTAATAGGGAATTGATTCCCAAGAATATTTGTTGAGAAAATTTAGTAGAAATATTTTCTCCGTGGAGTAGCCCACATTGGGTGAACCACGTTAAATTGGTGTCTCTCTTGTGTGTGATGATTTGTGCATTGCTTTGATTACTGCTATTGATATTGCCATTGATAATATTGGATAATATTGTTTGGGAAAGAAAAGTAAAAGTTGGTCTTATATTGTTCACCCCCCTCTCAGTATAAGCATGTGTTCTTCAATTGGTATCAGAGTGGGTTCCTTCGAAAGAGTCTAACAACTTGAAGGAAGAGTGTACAGGAACACATATGGCATCTCAGAGTGGATCTTCAGAAAATAAGGCACCATTGTTCGATGGGAACAATTATGCTTTCTAGAGCATAAGAATGAAGACTTACTTGATGGCACAAGGATATGAGACATGGCAAGTAGTTGAGGATGGATTCACACCTACAACTAATCCTCCCACAGATAAATATGGTAAGCTCTTGCATGTGAATAATGCAAAGGCTATGAATGCAATATTAAGTGGTTTACGTGAAGCAAAGTTTGTAAAAGTTATGCATTGCAAATCAACAAAAGAGATTTGGGAAAAACTAAAGCAAACATATGAGGGAGATAAAAAGGTCAAGATGGCAAAATTACAAAATCACAAGAAGACATTTGAAGACTTGAAGATGAAATAAGAGGAAGACATTATTGCATACTTACTTCATGTGGATGAGGTTGTTAACACCATGCGAGGACTTGGATTTAAAATTGAAGACTCCGATGTTGCTCAAAAGGTTTTAAGGTCACTTCCTATGAGGTATGATGGAAAGGTTTCAGCCATAGAAGAAATAAGAGATATTGAAAATTTGACTATGGATGAGTTACATGGAACTCTCACAACTTATGAGATGAGAATAGTAAAGGATCCTATTCCCAAGAAAGAGGTAGCCTTCAAAGTAGCAAAGAAGACAAAAGATAAGAAACCAGAATCAAGTGATGTGTCAAGCAATGATGAAGAAGCTAACTATGGTAGAAGAAACAAGAAGGATTCAAGAAAGAAAAAAGGTACGAAAATAGTAAAGTGTTTCAATTGTGGTAAATATGGTCACTATGCATCTAACTATCCAGAAGTTGGAAGTAGTAGCAGTGAAGAGAAACAAGATCATAAGAAAAAGGAAGCAGGAAAATCCAGGTATGAAAAGAAAAATAGGTATGGACAAAGCAAGCATGAAAATAAGTTTTTTCAAAGGCATAAGAAGAGTTTCTATGCGGACAAGATAGGCAAGGTTTCAAGTGATAGTGATGAAAGATCCTCAGATAGTGAAGAAGAAGAAATTCTCTTTTTGGAAATAGAAGAGGAAGGAAGTGCTCATATTGAAGATAAATCTGAAAAGTATGAAGATGCTCTAGAAGACCAAGAAGTAGAGAAAGATTCAGAGAATGAAGAGGAAGGTGTAGTAGATCTAGAAGTAGAACTTATTGTTGCTCTCAAAGAATTGAAAAAGGTTAGAAAGTAGAATTCAAGATTCAAGGCTCAATTTCAAGAATGTGATGAAGAGAAAGGAAAGCTTATACAAGATCTGACAAACTCAATAGCTAAGACAAGGAGATTTAAAGAAAATCTAGAGGTAAAAGTCTTAGAATGTGAGAGATTAGAACAAGAGGTAGTTTCTCTAAGGAAGGAAATGGAAGAGTCTAAGGACAAGCTACACAGGTTTGGGAAAAGTTCAAAGACTTTGGATAAGATTATCAATGCACAAAGACCTTCATCTATCAAAACAGGACTTGGTTTTGAAGAAGGACAAGGGCAACAAGAAGAAGGGTCAAGTTCAATCTCAAAAGAGGAAGATGTTTCAGAGGAAGAGAGTAAAGGAGAAATTGAGAGTAGAAGCTTCACCAAGGAAGAAAATAATGCACAAACAAGGAACAGGGATCATCACAGAGAAGAAAGGACTAAGAGACTAGTGGGTTCAAGGCAAGATTTCTTCAAAGGACATTGTTTTTCATGTAACAAGTTTGGTCACAAGGCTATGCATTGCAGGACTCATGGAAAGAAGGAGTATGGTATTACTAAGAGGAACTTCAAATATGGACATTTCTTTCAAGGGTATTGCTACTCTTGTAATCGATTTGGTCATAAAGCAATTCACTACAAGGTTCATGATAGAAATAGGTATGGCTTCACTAGGAGGAACTTCAAGATATTTGCACCTTCTAGGAACCACAACATTAAGTGTTATAAGTGCAATAATGTTGGGCATAAGGCCAAGTGGTGCAGAATAGAGTTTCCAGAGCTTCTAGAGACAAGCAAGAATAGGGACACTCAAAAGAATCAAAAGGGTATGTTGAGAAAGAAGGTTGACAAAGGAAAATAGCATTGTATGTTGGGAGTAGAAATACTCCCACCCCAAAATTAACCACCTCAAGGAAAGAAGGTGGGGAGGGGGCTGAGCTAAGAGTCTTATATTTAGCCCCAAAGGAGTCCCTTTGCCATTGATGTCAAAGGGGGAGATATTTGAGTAAGGGGAGAGCACTCGTTAGGGGGAGCAGTTTCTAAGGGGAGAAGAATTGGAAAAAGGAAAAAGGGATGTTTAAAAAAAAGGGGTTGCCATCAATGACAAAGGGGGAGATTGTTGGAAATTTTGAGTAATAAGGTTGTCATTGATGTCAAGTGTTTGGTGCAAGGTAAAGTCCATTTTGGTACAAGCAAAGTGGTAAAAGAATTGGTTATAATATTTTATATTATAAGCCAAAAAGGTTGGCTAAAAGGTTGAAGATAAAGTTTACGCCCATGGTTTTAAAGAGAAAAGAGAGGATATTATAATATTTTAATATTATAATAAGTAAGCCAAAAGGGCTTATTAAAAAGAGAAAAATTAGATTTAATGAAGACCCCATGCAAAAGTATTATTTAATACTAAATTAAATAATATAATATTTAACCTAAAGTTAAATATTATATTAAATAAATAATTAAATTTGAAAATGGCAAAGGTGCCAAAAATCAAATTTAATTTGGAGGCACTTAGGTTTTTTGCCGACATCATGTAATTACCTTGGAGGCATATAAAAGGAGGAAGAAAATTATTAAAATTGAAATTCGAATCATCCGAAGCTAATGCGCATGTGAGAAAATCGATCATGAGGGTTTGCGAAATGTGGAGTAAAACCATTCATCGAGCAAGTGATAGGGCATAAAGACAAGGCGATGGACGTCTTGGTCAAGCGAGGGTTGGTAGCCCAAGTGGCAGGTGAGTCCTGCGTAAGTTGTTGGTAGAGAGAAGGTTCGGGGTTTGATTTCCCCTAGCACCGGTTGAAGAGTTTTTATTATTTTCATCGGAGGCAACAAGGATAAAGTGTTGAGGCCAAAGGTTTAGTCTCAACCGCTTGGCTAGCGCAAGCGGTCGAGCGCTGTGCTTGGAGGGTTGAGGTCGGAGGGTCGATTCCCGTCCATGACAAAGCAAGATAATTTTTTTTTGTATAAGGTATGCACCATGATTAATTTGTAAGGTATGCGCTATATTGTTGAATTGTTGGCTATAGTGATATTTGGTGGATGATATTTGACCTATAGTTTGAAACATAGGAGATATAAGGAGAAATATTTTTGGCATTATAATTAAAGGGTTAAATATCATTTATTTTATTTTCTAAGCTTGGAGTGATAAGTTTGTAATTGGTTTATTTACAAATGTAATTTTTGTTCTTGGACATTAAAGTGGAGTGAGAAATTATTTTGAAAGAGTGGAGGAAAAAGGTGTAAAAGGTTTTTATTTGATTGTAATTCTTGCTTTATAAAAAGGGAAATTGTTGAGAGAGTTTTGTGAGCTTTAATGCATTGTCCATGAGAACTAAAGAAGAGTCCTAGAATATTATTTTCAGAATTATTTGAGCATCTTGTTGAGGGAATATTCATGTGGAGGCATTTGAGATAGACTGTTGCTATCTAACCTTGAAGTGGCACAAAAGGAATTGGTTGTGAGTGAGATAGGTTTTGAAGACATATCTCCATCAAAGCAAAGAGGTATGGGCACATCATCCTTTGTTTGAAGTGTTTGTTGGAATGAATGTTGTGAAACATAAGGTGGAGTGAAAAGGATTGTTTGATAAGCATTGTTGGAAATATTTGAGTGAGTTTTATGTGCTTCATTATTGAATGTTTTGAGAACATTTGAGATAGATATTATGAATTATTTGAGTTAGGGTTTGAGACCTACATTGTGCTCTTTGTTGGAAGAAGTATGAAAACACTTGTTTAGGGTTTGTGAGCAAGTTGTGCTTCATTGGTTGAATGATTGAGTGAAACTTCTTGAGCATTGGTTTTGAGTGATATTGAAAGTGAATGTGCAAATCAAGAAGATAGGTGTCATGTGCTAGACTAGATCTATCTTTAAAAGAGCAATGAAAGTAAGACATGTGGAAGCGATAGACTTAATGATTGAGTAGAACATATTGAGCTATTTGCAAGTGCATATTATTCTCTATATGTTCCAGAGGTTAAACAAATTTTGGATAGAATATGTCTAAACTACTTCAAGTTAAAGGAATTACTTTGAATATTAGACAAAGCATTTGATAGCATTGTGTGCAAGATTTGAGATTGATTGAGCATATCTTGTGAGTTGTTTTGAGTATGTGTTAGAGCATATTTGAGCAAGTCTTAGTGAATACTTGAAGGTAGATTTGAGCAAGTCTTAGTGAAGGCTTGAAGGTAGATTTGAGCAAGTCTTTGTGAAGACTTGAAGGCAGATTTGAGCAAGTCTTTGTGAAGACTTGAAGGTAGAATTGAGCAAGTTCTTGAGAGGGATTGAAGGTAGATTTGAGAAAGTCTTTGTGAAGACTTGAAGATAGAATTAAGCAAGTTCTTGAGAAGGCTTGAAGGTAGATTTGAGCAAGTCTTAGTGAAGACTTGAAGGTAGATTTGAGCAAGTCTTAATGAAGACTTAAAGGCAGATTTGAGCAAGTCTTTGTTAAGACTTGAGGGTAGATCTAAGAAGAGTTGATTGGTGATTTGTTCAAGCTTTGTGTTAAGGCTTGGGATAGATCTAAGAATATTTGATCAAGATTTGTGTTAAGGCTTGGGGATAGATTTGAGATAGAGATTAGTGCAAATTTATGAGTAGATTTGTGCTAGACTTGGGATAAAGTTTGGTGTAGATTTAAGATAGAGTTGAGAGCAAGCTTTGGAGGTGATAGAGCAAAGAGGATAACAATCTCTAGTGGATAGAGATCCATTAGCCAGTGTAGTGGGGACAAAGGTCTCGTATGGAGAGAGATCCACAAGCTAGAGCAGTGGGGGTAGAAGTCTTCTAGAAGATCACCAACCAGAGCAGAGGGGATATAGTTCTCCTGTGGAGAGAGATCCATGAACCAGAGCAAGGGGAAAGAGTTCTCTTGTGGAGATTGATCCACGAACTAGAGCAAGGGGAAAGAGTTCTCCTATGGAGAAATGATCCACGAACCAGAGCAAGGGGAAAGAGTTCTCCTATGGAGAGAGATCCATGAACCAGAGCAAGGGGAAAGAGTTCTCCTATGGAGAGTGATCCGTGAACCAGCTGGGGAGATAGAGTTCTTCTATGGAGAGAGATCCACAAACCAGTTGAGGAGATAGAGTTCTCCTGGATCAAGTTCCATGAACCTAGAGAAAAGGGGAAAGAGTTCTCCTATGGAGAGAGATCCACAAATCAGAGCATAGGGGATTGGTGTCTCCTTTGGACAGAGGTCCATAAACATTGTAATAGGGAATTGATTCCCAAGAAGATTTGTTGAGAAAATTTAGTAGAAATATTTTCTCCGTGGAGTAGCCCACATTGGGTGAACCATGTTAAATTGGTGTCTCTCTTGTGTGTGATGATTTGTGCATTGCTTTGATTACTTCTATTGATATTGCCATTGATAATATTGGATAATATTATTTGGGAAAGAAAAGTAAAAGTTGATCTTATATTGTTCAACCCCCTCTCAGTATAAGCCTGTGTTCTTCAGTAGAGTGGGTCAAGGGATGTGTTTCCTTGGTATTGTATTTTGTTCTAGTAAATGGAGATCCTACCTAGCTATTTACAACCCCTAGAGATATTAGGTAGGGAGACCCCTTATCCCCATACTTGTTCATCATATTGGCTAAATGTTTGGGTAGAACATTAGCTAAGGATAGGGAAACTAGATATTTTGAAGGAATAACAGTGTCAAATTGAGCTAAATCAATTAATCGCCTATAATTTGTTGATGACTCTACTTTATTAGTAAAATCAACATCAAGGGAGTTCCTCAGACTTAAAATGATTCTAGGATGGCTTATAAAAATGATTGACCAACTTATACATGAAGAAAATTCCAAAGTCACCTTTTTTATTATTCACCTAGGTAGGAGATAATGTTATTTGATAAATTGAAATACAAGAAGGCATATCTTCCTATCACCTACCTAGGAATTCCACTTACATATAGGAGGCAAAAAAATGAGGAATGAACTTGGTTGTCATAGAGAGTAAAGGTAAAATAGAAAAAATGGACTAATAGATGGATTTCTATAGGAGGTCATATGACCATGATGAAAGCAATCCTTAACATCATACCTATTTATGTCTCCTCAATGCTAGAAATACCTAACTAGTTCTTAAAGAATTGGATAAAATAAGATATAGATTTATTTAGAGTGGATTCAACGAATAACGAAAATGAGCACTAGTGAAATGACATACTTTATGTCTATAGGAAAAGGAGAGAGAACTAGGAATTAAATTAATAGTCAAGAATAATAAGGCACTAGCACCTAAGTTATATTGGAGATTGCTAAAATCCCTTGAGGAATTATGGGCTTAAATTTTGAGGGCCAAATATGCAAAGAATAAAATCCCAACAAAACTTATCTAATATCCACATCCTAGCAAAGGGGATCCCATATTAATGGGACTCAAAATAGGAGATGATATGATCAAGAAAATATTATTCTAGATTATCCATAATGGATAGAAGGCTAACTTCTAGACAAATTTATGGGATGGTCATCCTCCTCTAATAACACAATTCTCAACTTGGAGACCATTGATGGAGTATCTACATAGAAAAAAATTAAAGATATCCAATTACTATAAGCCTCAAAGAAAAAGTTGAGAGGTAGGAATACAATGAATCCTAATAGAGGAGTGGTAAATCCAAGTTTCAAATGATAAGAGAAACAAATATATAGGACCATCCAAACAAGATCACTCTCATGGTCTCAAGAGGAATTAGCCCCCTGGTTATTTAGTTGCCTCTGGTTATTTAGCCCCCTATTAAAGTATCACAATACGATTAAGAGATATATTTATGCAATTGTGGGAAATAAACCTTTGCCCAAAGTGGGATTCTTCATTTGGCTTCTACTTCAAATAAGGGTGTTGATAGGGAAAAAATTAATGAAAAGAGAGATACATGGATCTTTTAGATGTGAGATGTGTTGGAGAATGAGGAAATGATCTCTCACCTCTTTATAGAATACCCCATAACTATCAAAATGTGAAAACATATGGTAACTCTACTAGGTGTTCTTTGGTCTAGGATATCATCTAAAGAACAACTTTGGAGGGGGTGACCTAAACGGAAGGAAATAGACCAACCCACTTGACATATTTTTTGGGTGGGGACATCTCTTCTTTTATGGAATTTATGGAAGGAGATAAATAAATGTATCTTCAACTAGGAGTATAGAGACAACCACTTTGTCTGGTAAAAGATCACAACCAATATAAGGGATTCAATTCAATACTTATTAAAAAGGTCTCATAACCCTAACCAAAAGTGAATTCAAATAATATCTAGGTTACAAGTGCCTCTAATAGTGGTCACATCAAAAAGGGTAATCCCAATCATGCACAAGTAATCCTATTTAGGAATTGGAAACCTCCTCTAAAGGGACTAGATAAGAGTAATACAATTGGAACCTCAAGGAAAAATATAGGAAGAGCGAGTATAGGGAGAATAAGTCGCCTCTCGAATGGCACCCGCACTTTTGTCTTCATAAAAAGCTTAGTTATCTTATTCAATAACCATGTAGAGGGATTACAGGAGGCTTTGAAGATGGGGTGGAGGAAAATTTAGGTGGAATTAGACTCTCAAACCATGATTAATCACTTAAAAGGACCAAGCAAGTGAAAGAACACAAATTGAACACTATAGAGAAAAATTGAGCAAATACAGATGACCCAACAATGCTTTGAGACAATGCAGTTCATACATATCTTTAGAGATCAGAACAAGGTGGCATATGCAATGGATAATTAGGATTTTGATCAAGGAGATCTCACTTGCTATGAATGTCCTTCCAACTGGTGGACTTAGCAAACCAGGAAAACTCTTTTTTCCATTCTTACCATTGATGATAGTATTGCTTGTTGAATCTAGATTTTTATATCCTTGCTTTACAAGGTTACTCTTATGCATAGATAATTCTAGGAGATTAAATGTGAGGAAGCATATTCCCACATCCTTTTGTGAACACTTGGCTTAAAAGCCTTTAATAATAGAAAAGCAAGAGATGTAATCTGATTTTGAAATAATTTTAATTTAATAATCATTTTGGCCATAAAAAAAATCATTTTTCATTTTATATATTAATAACTTATAAAGTCCCAAGGGGAACAACACACCGGTTCAAGATTTGGATCTTCTTTAGGAGGTCTAAGGTTCAAACGACAATGTGGGAAAGTGTGTGAGGAGGTGGGTGTGTGTATGGTTGTACATAACATTAATAACTTATAAATATTTTTCAAATAACATGAGTTCAACAAGTAGTCCCTATGGTTTGAACCCTGTGCTGCTAGTTACTAAAAATAGTGGTTTTAGCCAACTCTCTTATGTAATAAAAAAAAACATGAGTTCAACAAATTTATTTCATCCATTATTAAATTCGTTTCCAAGGTGTATCACGAGTTAATTATGAACCCGATTTCATAATTTCCCTGCATGAATTTAATCAGGCTTGCTCTTGGTATGAAAATAACATGCGCATTGGGTATTTTTTGGGTCGAATTCCCCCCGAGCATGCTCTGAAAAATTGGATTGACTAGTACTGGCATCCATATGGGATTCAGGTTGACCATGTGCAAAATTTGTCTAAAAGGTTCTTCCATTTTCACTTCAGTAGCCCTGACCAAGCCCAAAAAGTTCTGAGCAAAGGTCCCAGTTACATTAACAGCTCGCTGTTAATTTTCCAAACATGGAGCCGAGACTTCATAGTTTCAAATTTTGTCTCCTTAGTGGTGCCTGTCTAGGTTGAATTTCCCGACCTCCCCACTATGTGTTGGCCTTTCTTGAAGGATTTAGTTTCCACCCTCAGGGAATTTGTCTACGACGAACCCTCTCGGTTCATGTATATGCGTCCCAACAAGAGGCTATATGTTAAAGTCGACATGGCAAAAACCCTAAAAGAATTTATCGATACCCAATTCAGTTCTACTCGTATTCATTAGAGAGTGGTTTACATTAACCTCCCAAACACCTGTTATCATTTCCAATCAGCTTCCCACCGCATTAAGGATTGCCCTCTAATGGAAAAAAAGTTTAAGGCCAAAGCGGTCGATGCAGTTCCCGTTGCTGCTGTTGGTGTTGCTGTCTCTCCCACCACCCCACATCCTCCTTCCAAGGGTGGTGAGTGGACTGAAGTTTCAAGTAAAAAAGGTAAAGGAGGAAGGGTGTCTTAGATTGGGCATACCTATTTTTCTCAGGTTGTAGCGCCTAAGCCTCCTCTGTCGTAGTCGATCTTGGAATTGATCTCGATCCATTATCCTCCTCTCGTTGAGTCTTTCGATTGATATGAGGGGTTTCTATCCTCTGAGCCCTTGGGGTCTTTGGTTGTGACGATGGTTGATGGAAGCTCTTCTTAGAGCTTAGGACAAAGGTCTTAGAGCCCTCAACATGGTGAATGGCTTACCCATCCAAACAAGCGAATGTCGTTGTCCTTCTCTTCTATCGCCATGGAGGCCCTTTGAAACAATCCTTACCAATTGTTGTCAGAATTTGGTCTGGAAGCGAGTGGGGATATGAACCTCAACTCTTTTTAATGTGGTTCCTCTCTTGGAATGTGCGTGGGTTGACAGACCCAGTTTGGTTCTACATGATTCAGGATGAGCTAAATACTTGCTCTAGTCTTTACGATCATCCAAATTTTATTTGCTTACAAGAGGTCAAGGTGGCAGGCTTCAATCTGCAGTCAGCTTGCTCTTTATTATGGCTTGGAAGTCAGATGTATAATAGTAGTCATAGTCAAGGCAATGGTGGCGCTGTCATTTTGCTTAGTCCTAGGCGGACTCACAATTCTGTCATATGGGGTTCTAACCCTTCTCACCGCGCAGTGTGGGTCTTACTCAAAGTTAGTGGTCTCTCCTTTGGAATTTAAATGTCTATGCCTCAAATGAGGTCCAAGACAGATGTGCCCTATGGAGATGGTGTGCCCTATCTCTACCCGTTGCAGTCTAGTTGATATGTGGTGACTTCAACATGGTCGAGAAGGCTTATGATAAGGTGGGCCAGTTCCATAATAGGTGGGCCTCGGGGGAGCATCAGGCATGGTACTTTATGAAGAATAAGTTGAGGGTTTTTAATCCTAACAGTTGCTTTTTTGTGAGTCAATTTCTTGAACACTCGTGGTTTACGTGGTCTAATTTTTAGTTCGGTTCTGCTAGGATTTTAAAATATTAGACCAAGCAATGTTGTCAGATCAGGGTGATTTTTCCTTTTCTCTCCCCTCAATCTCCTTTGTTGAAACCCTTTTTGGTTTAGTTTTGTCTGACCATTCGCACATTTTGTTTTCTATTCATGCTCTTGCCACCCGCCAGTGGCCTATCCATGCTCGATTCTTTCTAAATACCTCTTTCTTGTAGCACTCTACCACTATTTGTCACATCCATCGGATCTGGAACCTTGTCCCCAGACCCAGTGGTGATTCGAGTTGGATTGAGTGGTGGAATGATGCCCTTTTTTGCACTTCTTTGCTTCGAAGTTTGAGGAAGAAGGTGGCACAGCTGCATCGTCCTTCCAATATTTCTCTGCATAACGAGCTTGCTCAGGCCTCCCTTTGTCTTGAGGCTTCGCCATTTGACACTTCCATTTAGGCACATATTGCTCAGATTTGGCATGAGCTTAAAGTTTTTGAAGCTTATGAGGCCAAAAGGGCTCAAATTCGTGCACAGTTACATTGGATTAAAGTGGGCGACCATGTCTCTAAGGATTTTATTCAGAAACTCAAGCCATCTCGAGCCTCTACCCAATTTCAAGCTCTCATGATTAATGAGGTTCGAAGCTCATATTTCCTTGAGATTGCTGAGGAATTTGTTAGGCATTATTCTTAGGTTTTTGTTGCTCAACCATTTACTCCCGAAAGAGATCAAACCCTTCAGGATTACCAAGCAGTTATCCCTTGCTATCTCTCTCCAGGGCAGCATGACAACTGTGAGCGTCCATTATCAATTCAAGACCTTAGGAATGCCTTGTTCCAAATGGTAGATGCTAAGGCCCCAGGGCTTGATGGCTTTCCCTATGAATTTTATAAGACCTGTTGAGAGCTTGTTGGCCTTGATTTGCATAAAGTGTACTTGGAAGCCCTGCAAACTGGATCTCTCAGTGTTCTGATTAATAAGGGCCTTATAAAATTCATACCTAAAGTTGAGGACCCTAAAATTATCATGAATTGGAGGTCAATTATGCTGCTCAATGTTATCTACAAGATCATTGCCAAAGCTTTGACGCTGCGGCTCAGGCCCATCCTCCTAGTCATTGTGCATCTAGAGCAAACTGGGTTCATTCAGAATTGTTATATTTTGGATAATGTTCTGGTTGTGTGGGAAGGGATGGAGTGGGCTCGTAAGTCTGGTCAACATTCTCTCTTCCTCAAGCTTGATTTTGAAAAGGCTTATTATCGCATTGAGTGGGTGTTTATCCTTTCCATGCTTATTGCTTTGGGCTTTGGTCCTCAGTTCATCTTTTCTGTCAAAATGCTTTTTTCAGGATGCGTCAATTGTGCTATCCCTCAATCGACTTCAAACGGATGCTATCGGTCTGCATAGATCTGTTCGACAGGGGTGTCCTCTTGCCCCCTCACTTTTTATTTTAGCAGCAGAAGCTTTTGGATACTTGTTGGTCAGTCATACTTCTCTTGGGCTTATTCGAAGTATTTCCCTCCCTAAGAATGTTGGATAACTCTTAAATGGCCATTTTGCTAATGAATCCTTTCTGATTCTGAATGAGGATGAGCAATACCTATCGGTGGCCCTGTCTTGCCTTGACATATTTTTCCAAGCCTCAAGGTCTAGTATTCAATGGAGGAAAATGTCTTTTTTAGGCAATCTCTGCTGCCTCTTCCCCAATGGATGTAGCATGTGCAATGGAACTGGATTCATCTTGGAGAGATTTTTAAATATTTGGGCATTCCTTTTACTTTTCAAGGCTCTCCATATCAACTGTGGGCTTATGTCATTCGCAAAGTCGAATGTAAGTTGGATTACTGGACTACCAAGAAGCTGTCTTTGGATAACAAATTTCAAATTTGCTCGAAAGTTTTGGCTTCTACTCATGTTTATTAATCTTCTTGTTGGGTCCCCTCCAAGGCTTGGTACAGTCAGCTTGAAAAATTACTGCGATATTTTCTATGGTTTTATGGGTCTGAAAGGAAAGGTTTTCATAGAGTTCGGTGGGATTTTTGCTATCTCCCACGGTCAGCAGGGGGTATGGGCTTGCTTGACTGTTAATGTCAAGGGGAAGCTCTATGTGCCAAGTGGATTGTGCGGGCGCTCAAAGGGTCTGATGCATGGAAAGTCCTTATCCACCATTGTATTTCAGCTAGGCTCCCTTTTAATCGACGTGCTTGGACTGGCTTAGATCTGCCCTCTCTAGTGTTGGCCCTTATTTTTATTAAGATCCTTGGTTCTTTTGTTCTTAAAAGTATATGGAAGGCCTGGCAACAGCTAAATTCATGGATTATTTGGAAAGGGGTTCATGCTTGCTCTAGAATTTCCATTAACTAGCTTAATATTTGGTGGTCCTCTGTTTTCAAGCTCTAGGGTAAGTTGTTAGCACAAATTCCTTGGGTTCATGCTCAAAATTTTTATAAGCGGGGCATTGCATCCATTTTTGACTTCTATTCTAGATAGAACAGAGACTGGATTCCTTGGCATGAGTTCAAAATACTATTTGGTTTAAACAACACCGATAAGGCTACTTATGACATTGTTCTCGACCATACTCCCTTTTCCTTGTGGCAAAAACTTGGAGTCAGGTCTCAGAAGCCCTGGTGGAAAGACTGGGCTTGGTATAAAAGCACTCTGCTGTGCAATTACTTTGCCAAGCAAGGCTATCAGTGGCTTTCACCAACTGCTCCCACAATGCCTAAGCTCAATGTCAAATGGGATCTGATCTCCACGCCCTCTCGATGGAAAACTCGATTTCAGGTTGCTTGGGCATCGTATCTGGAGCCAAAGAGAGCCTTTTTTTTTGGAGTTTGTTGTATCAAGGCTTACCCCTTGGCAAAAAGCTCTCTTATATGGGGTTCTTAATCCTCGCTGTGCCTTCTGTCATGAGCCCAAATCTTATCTGCATTTGTTTTGGGCCTGTAGGCCGACTACTCTCGCTTGGAGCTAGGTTGGCTCCTTCTTTGCTCCCTTCATGTCTCTGCCCTTATTTGGTATCATGTTTTGCTTGGGGATTCTATCCAGTTCTCTCTCCCATTGAGGGAGGTGTGGCACATTTTCAGAGTTAGCCTTCTGTTTCACATTTGGAAAGCCAAAAATAAGATTGTCTTCCAGCAGGTGGATCCGTCTTAGATTTTTTCTTTTTCTAACAAACTTGAAGTGTTTCATGATGTTTGGTTTTAGATTTGTGATCAAGAAAACAAAGTAGCAATGGAGTTGGACCATTTGTAGGCGCTGCTAAAGTATTGGGGTGAAGCCCCTTGTGCTGTTAGTAGGGAGGCCTTTGAGCGCTCACCTCCTCACCCTGCCCGCTCCCGCTCGTGTCGACACCCGAAATGTGCACGATAGCAAGCTCCACGGAGCAAGTCCCGGGATCATGGTGGCATGCTACGACAACCAGTTCTGGGCACTTCTTAGCTTGGCCTGTTGGTGTTCACTCAACAGTCCACGCTCAGGCCTTCCGATGGCTAGGGGGCCTCGGGTAGTCATGATCACCATTTCGGCTGGTCTCAACCCTCTTCCCCCACCACTCATGTTTTTGGGTGGGGTGTGGATCAACTTGATGGATGGGAAAGGCCCTCCACTGCTGAGGATAATATTTGGCCTGCCAAAGACCTTTGTCCTTAAGGTCTTGCTAACTGTAAAGAGTTTTTAAGCTTTGCGGGGTGTTAGGTATTTTTTTTTGTGCTCTTGGTTTTCCTTATCTGCTATTAGAATAAGTTTGTAGCTTTTTGGGTGTGATTCCTTTCTCCACCCGCTCATTTTGCCTTTCAATCAAAAAAAGAAAAACACTTATATTAAAATTTTATCAAGCAATATATGTATATCATTATATTAAATCTTAAAATTTTATTTTTTATTTAAATATAAAGAATTAAACATATATTATATATTATTGGTCTTTCTTTTAAATTTAAAACATTTAAACCATTGAACTCCTACAATTGGACTCAATGTTAAAGATCAACCATAACATTAGATTTTTATTTTTTTTTTCCAAAACCTTTTAAACTATATATTATGTTTACCTCTCAATTTTAAACCTTACCGTATGAAACTCTTCAGTCTTACAAATAGTTTATAAGTCTTTTAAGATTCGTTAATAAAACTAAAATCTAAAAACTCTTTAATTTTTTTGTTCTTTCTTTAAATTTATAATTATTATTTTTAATTAGTTATATGGGATTGAAACGGGCTTCCATTTTTATTATATCACCGCTGCATAAGGATATTACAACAAAATTTAAATATTATCCATGTATCACTTACCAAACTATACTGACACCATCTACCTCAAAAATTTCCATACAACAAACATAACAACACCTCAAAAATTTTCTCATAGATCAACAAGATGCTCATTCTTATCCCATTAGCCCCAATCTATTCCAACCCAACCTATCTTCTATACCTTAAATCCATTATAGGTATTGCAATATATTGTAGATTTCATCCCACACCTCCATTAACCCACACCCATTCCATTCCCACAATTCAACACATTCATAGTCTCCAAACCTCATCACCATTCCATCACTCGCAATCATTCCCTCGTCAAGCCCAACATCATCAAATGTAATTTAATCCATCAAGCCATCGATGTCTCATCATCACACCCTAGCATTTCACCACTCCTTCGTACAATCAACCAAACTAATTAAAATAATAGCACTTAATTTTACATTTATAATAATTATTGTAACCAAGCTATAGAATTTAACCACCGCATAATAGCATGAATATTGTAACCTTCGTACCCATTTCAACTTATATTGAAAAAGTCAATACGTAATAAAGCTCAAGACTTTGAAAATGTTAAAAACTTTTTTAATTATTGGCACGTCCGGTTTAGAAATCCCATATATTCTCCTCGATCTTCGTTTGTTTTCTTTATGAAAGGTAAAAGTACATTATTAGTGTTTTTTCCCTTAGTTTAAAATTTTAAATCTAGTTTAATTTAAATTATGATAACGGCTTAGGTTTTGATTTTTTTTTGGAAAGGTTTAAGATTAAACTATGACTTAAATAAGTGTTATGTGTTCATTATATATATATAAAAGATTAAATAGAAAGAAAAAATGTTTATAGTTTAATTTTCAGTTCAGACCATTTTAATTATGAAACTAGGAAAGGAAAAATACTTTAAAAGGCATAATCAAAACACGTGTCTTTTGCACAACAAGAGTAGTACAGACCCAAAAGAATTCTGTCATGAAATGTGAAACCTACAAGAAGATGAAGATTTCATATAAGGACACTTTACAAGTAAATTTATTAATGAAACTTTTTCGAAGAATTGAGAATAAGAAAAACAAGGAAACTTTTCATCAAAATCAATAATAATAAAAAAAAATAATTCAAAGATAATAAGAGGATGTTAAGTTTTTTTAAATTTGTTGAACAATTTTTTCTTTCTTAAATATCGTTGAACTTTTGAAACACTGAATAAAAGATTACATGTTTGAATCGAAAAATAAATAAAATTATATATCATACCTCATCTTATATTAAAGCTCTTAATCCCATAAAATATTTTAATCTTATAAAGATAACTATAATTATTTTCTATTGTTCCTTTAAAAAAAAACCTAAAAAAATAATGACAAAGGTAAAATCGAAGTCCATTTAACCCCTAAAGGTTAGGTGGATTGGTAGTTGCTTGTCTGGCCAAGCACAAGAAGACATCCACATTTAAGGGGACAACCTATTTACAAAGATAGTAGTCTAAACTTGAATTCTCTAAACTTGAAAATTATTGTAACCAACTTTCTTATAAATCAAAACCTATAAATAAAAAAATAATTGAAATCCATTCAAAAACAAAATGGTTGGTGGAATTGATGTAACACTAACCTACCACCCCACTTGCATGTCTGCCTATGATTGAAAGAACACGTTGAAAACAATGTTTGATCTAATCCCCATTTTGTGGTTGATTTTCACCGCCACCAAAGACATATATTTTTATAAAAAATAAAAAAATCAAGCTTTCACATCGAAATGATGGGACGTCTATTTGGTAGATAGGAGTCAGCTTCACGTCACGTTCAATGACTTACATAACGCCTGCGTATAAAGGGCTTTAGGGTTCTATGCCACTGTTGTCTCTTTGGAATATCACGTGCACAGTACGCCATATTTTTGAAAGTGCGTATTGGGACACGTCATCTTATGTGATGAGTTGTATGGCGTATGGCGTACGTGTGCACGTGGAGATTGGCGCACTATCTACTTTGAGGGTGACATGACATTACATGCTGTCACCCTAGAGATAGTATTTTTTTTTTTTAATTTTTTAAAACATTTGTTTTCAAGTTAAATTATATTATATCATTAATTTGAACATTACAATATTTTGGGTTAATATTGTACATCAACTAAAAACAAAATGAGATGGATCAAGAGTAAAGCATCCATAATTGAATATACATAAGAATAGAAGCTAATATCAACAAAAAAACCTATAGATATATCTTGTTGCAATACACCATATATCAACATTCATGTCTCTTATATGAAAAATTTCTAGGCATGTCTTCTATGCTACTTCTGCAATCTTCAGAGAAGAAAAAGAAGTAATCAAACCCTGAACCTGCTTATCATTGTTAACTATCTTCTTCTTAGCTTCCTGTTGGTGTTGGACTTTCTGAAGATCTTGAATCATATGAGAAAGCTGATGAAGTCTATCAATAACATCTCGAGGTGTGTTGGAAGGACCATAGACTTGGGAATGAATGTGTCCCACATGTAGCAAAAGATCAAAGGCCAACTCTGCCAAAACTATATCCTATGGAAGAGCAGATCCAGTAAACACCTTTTTGCATCTATACTTGTAAATGTGCTTGAGAAGGATGAGTCTATAGACATCCCAGAGTTTGGGGCATTGATCCAACTGAGATAAACCAAGCAGAGAAAGCTTCCAAGATCTAGAAAAAGAGGGGAAAAGAAAAGAGTAGAAGATATCCCAAAATTGTTTAGCCATGCCACAAAACCAAAACAAGTGAATAAGAGTTTCTAAAGCATTACAAAAATTGCATTGAGGGGGAATGTGTAAAATCATAGCCAAACTTTCAGCTATTGGCAATTTTTGATGCAAAATCTGCCAACCAAGAAGTTTTGTTTTTGATTCAACAGGAGCTTTCCAAATTTGAGTAGCAAGAAACTATCATTGGGCATTGGTAAAATTTACTTGCCACTTGACATTGAGCTTACAGTCTAAAGAAGTTGGACATAGAAGATTTTTGTATAACCAACTAGAATTAATGGAAGAGATTCTATGACCATTAAGCCATCTCTAGTCATTCCAAATATTATGGGCAGTTGTTCCCAACTTCATAAGGACCTCACAAGGGATGGAAGCCACAATTAAACCATAAGAATATTTGAACCTAGAGGGAAGGGAGCAATTATTGTAGATCTGGTTCCAGGTAAGAATTGAGCAACTACCTGGATCCTAGATATCTCTAATTCTATTAATTCCTTTCTTAAAAAAAAAACTAGCCCATGAATAGCATTGCATAAAGCTAAAGGTTTATCATTATGGAGAATAAGTTTTTTCCACCAAAGACTGTTAAGACCGATGCTCAGACCATGTGTCAAGGAGTCAGTCTTACAAGCCAATAAATGAGAAACTGATTGTCAAACTTTCCAGTTTTGGGTAACTGGAATAGAACCTTTAGTTGTAAAATAAGGTGCATTAAGAACCCTATCCTCCCAAGGGGTTTCTTTCCAATTACCTTTGTGAGTAGCTAGAGATATTCTGTATCGAAATATGTGTTTCCAATTTTCATCACCAATAATGGCTCTCGCAACCCATTTTGCAGCCAAACTTTTGCTCTGGGTAAGAGGATCAATGATTCCTAGACCTCCTAAAGTCTTAGGTTGAGTACAAAGTTTCCAAGAGATGGGTGTCATACCAACCTCTCCATCCCATTTAGTCCATAAAAATTTAAGAATGGCCAGAGTTAATTTATTATAGGCTACCTTGGGGGCCATCCAACAAGAGGAGTAATAAACATGAGAGGTTGCCATAATTTTATTCGCAACTTGAATTCTTCCTGCTAAGGAAAGAAACCGAGTCGGCCAAGTATTAAATTTTTTTGAAGTCTTTCCATAACCCAGTTCCACATATCCTTAGGAGAGATTAATCCCAAAAGGAATTTCCAAATAACGCACAATCTTACCATGAGGGATGATCTTCCACTCAGTTAAGGAGTTGCATCCACGAGGAGAGGAAGAGATATAGAAGAATTCAATTTTAGAATCATTAATACGAGAACCAGAGACATCACAAAAGAACAATCTCTTTAGCTGTTTCCACCTCTTGGGTATTTTGAAGAAAAAGAAGGGAATCATCAGAAAAATGAGAGTTAAGAGCATGTTTATCCCCAGGAAGCTTAATACCTTGAGGGAGGCCATCAGAATGATCCTTATGAAGAATATAACCAAGAGCATCGACAACCAAAACATACAAAAAAGGAGCAAGGGGGCAACCTTGTCCGATAGACCATTGAAGAGGGAAGGATGGGGAAAGAGCTCCATTAACCTGAACACAAGCTGAAGCGTCACCAAAAAGCATACCAATTTGATTACATAATTTTGGACAAAAACCAAGCCAAGAAAGCATACTCAAAATAAAATCCCATCTGATTCTATCATAAGATTTGTCAAAATCTAACTTAACCAAGAGGGCATCTTGATTAGAATCGATAGCCCATTGTGAAGTTTACCAAGCCATCATAAGATTATCTAAAATATAACGACCTTTGAGAAAAGCAGATTGTTCAAGGTGAAAAATCTCTTGAGCATCAATTTTGATTTTTAAAGCTATAGCTTTAGCTATGATCTTGTAAGAAACATTGAGGAGGGTAATAGGTCTCCAATTGGAGATTTGGTTATCGGTCGTACCTTTAGGAATAAGCTTGATAAGCCTTGCATTGATATAAGCTCCAAGGGAACTGTTATGAAGAGCTTCTAGGTAAACGTGATGAATATCAG
The DNA here is from genome assembly GCA_028583015.1 of Wollemia nobilis. Lineage (NCBI taxonomy): Eukaryota > Viridiplantae > Streptophyta > Pinopsida > Araucariales > Araucariaceae > Wollemia > Wollemia nobilis. Next base: position 5,023,171 of record JAQPPZ010002554.1, read on the forward strand.
AGGAGACAAAGCTCCTGGCTTGGATGAATTTGTTTCTTGAACTTTGTTTTGTTTTTTGGGTGAGAGGCCACAATTATACTATTATTATGTTTTATAAGAGTATGTTTTTGTTATGTTTTATTATGACATTTTTTAAATACCAAAATTAATTAATTTGATCTTCAAGTTTTTTTCTAACCTAATTTTTTTTATCACACTACTCATTTAATTTTATCACACTACCCAAATAAATTTTGTTCTAGGGGGACACTCCAATGGTTCGGGCTTTGGCTCTTTTTTGGAAGGTCCAAGGTTCAAACTGTAGCATGGGTGAGTGTGTGAGGGGATGGGTGTGTGTATGGTTGTGTGTTTAACCCTTATTGATAAGCTTAACTCTCACCTTTACCAGAGGTCATGGTTGGGTTGGAGATGCCTAACCTTGAGAGTCACTTGTAGGGGTTTTTCACAGTAACCTCAATAAAAAAATTTAATAAACTCGAATTTAACTATTTTTAATATTTAAATTGTCTTACCCACGTGTTGTAGGTGAGTTGGAGAGGTTAGGGCAATCCTCCAAGGGAGGTCCTTGGTCCGAATCTCCATTCTACCAAATGCACATCGGGTACCCTAAATCCAATTGATAATGTTGGTGCAGTCAGGACCAAGTGCAACTCCTAGGTAATTTTGACGGTGTAGAACCCCTTGGTCATGGTTTCTCAGACAAAGGCAGCCCCACAACGGGTTTTTCGCTAAATTAATATAAAAAATTTAAATTATCTTGGAATTAAGAGGTGGTTTAAGGTTTGAAATTTTACAATTCCATGCTTTGTAATCAATGTATAATTGAATAATTATATATTAAGTAAACAACATATCTATTAGGATAGTTCCATATGGTCTATGGACATAACAAATTATTTTACTTTTATATTTAAGGCTAGATAGTTTTGGAACTCTGAATAGAGGTCTAATATTCAAATTTTGCAGAGGTTAGGATTGCACACCATGCTTTGATAATCGAAGTATGGTTGGACAACATCCCTCATAAGGGTCGTCTTATATAGTCTATGGTCTCGCAAACATTAAAAACTTTACCTTGCCTTTATCCTTTACTCATAGGATAGTGTGATGGTCAAACTTGATAGATATATATTTTTCTAATCAATTATTTATATGATGTTGAAAGGGACTCTACTCATAATACATTATGACCATTTTTAATCAACTGGTTATATGGGATTGAATAGGCTCATATTCATATCAAATGACATTAATTTTATAGTTAGATTACTCACCTTTCAAGGAGACTTTTAGGAATTATTACCATCAAATTTTACAGAGGTTAGGGTTGTACACCATGCTTTGGTAATCGAAGTATGGTTGGACATCCCTCATAAGGGTCATATCATATAGCCTATGGCCTTGCGAACATTAAAAAATTTACCTTACCTTTACCCTTTACTCATAGGATAATGTAACAACCCTCAGTTAATTAACTATTTAGTTGTCTGCTTTATTTGTAAGAATATGGTACTACTGATCTTCTTGTGGTTGCAGGTGCAGGTGTCATCGGTAAAAAGAGTAGTATAGAAAAAGTGTACCTTCTTCTAATGGCAGACAAAGAACTCCAACAGAAGGTAAGTTGGAGAAATGATGAGCGGTGGAGTATTCGTCATTATTAGGGTCTATGAACCCTATTGGCAGTACATCCTCCAGCGGTCCAAGTAGTTGCATTCATGTAGGTGCATCTAGGAATTTTATATTCTATATCTTGCATTAATGTCTGAAATGTTTTTCTACAAAAATTATAATATTAAATATAAACATAAATAATAACAATAATAAAATATAAATAAAATAATAGAATATAAATAAATAAAAAATATATAAAGATTATAAAAATATGTCAGTTTCATTATAAAATAGAAAATTAAAATAAGAATTAAAAATATAAAATAAGTAACAATAATATATATATATATATATATATATTAAAGTAGAATTAAAGGTGTACAATCGAATAAAATATATATCTTGGTTGTGTACCATCTGGCGGTTAAGAAGCTAGCTCCTTTGTATGAAGGAGAACAGGTGTTAATGGACTATCTAGTTGAACCACTTTTATATAATGGATGAAATGAACTAAGAAGGACAATTCTCGGTGGTTATTGAAAAGAGAGATGAAGGAAGACAGACGCTTCAATTGGAAAGCGATTTTCGGGTAGATATTGAGTTATCTGTGTATGGTTTAGTTATTAAGTTAAATAGAAAAAGGATGATTTGAAAGAAATAATATTGTTGTTTATACTTTGTTAATTTTATTTTATTTTCAAAAAGGTTCTCGTCTTTGAGTCTAAAATATTCTACGACCCTCTGTGGCATAATTTGAATTAGCTTCTAGAAAAGAAAACCTGAGCAATGTGGCGATGGTTTAATGATATAATGTGTGGAGATTATTTAAAATATACATATCAGTTTGTTTACATATAGGATGTAGTAATGCATTCATTTAGTATTGGTTGCTCTGAAATCCCCATAGTTAGTCACTTGGTGACGTGATAGAGCTATAGTAGCCGCGGTGGTTTGTGATGACTATATGATGGAAGAAACGTCGAGTGAGCTGCGAAGACATGAAACATGGGGAGAAAGCTTTGCAGTAGATTACTGCTATTTTATCTGTATATGTTGCATATGAAAGAGCAGTGGCGAATGAACCAAATAAGTGTGGCGAATGAACCAAATAAGTGTAGTAGCATAATATCTTTGTATGCATTCTTATTTGAAATTTGTTTTTTTTTTTTTTTTGGGTAATATTCAAACTTTGAGAAAATGTATTATGTTCCTAACATTTTATTATCTAAAATATTGGATAGTATGTTGTTGTATTGTGAAACCCTTGTTGATTTCTTTTGTTTGGACGATTGGGATGATATAAATGTATGAAATGGTGGGGCTCACTTGGAGTTTCTAAGAGAGACATGTTGATTTTATTTTGTGCAAGATGAATGGTTTTCACCAAGATTTTAAGAATAGGAAGGTTAATAGTTGGGTCAAAACATCTCTGTCAATAAGGACATTTGTTATGTCATGTTCCCCAATGTTATATTTTTGTAGACCGCATGTTGGAAACTTGTCAAACAACGGATTGCATATAAACTTATCCTTATCAGAAAAGGATATTTAAGCTATTATCAAGAATAGACGAGCACTATGGTTTGTAAACTCTCTTGAAGCCATACATTAAATGGGTTGTGTAATGGGTTAATGTTTCGACTAAATGTACTTTTTACCTTATAGAAATGATGATTCTAATAGTACTCTAAAGAAAACATGGTCACCTTTTGTCTCAAAAATTGAGAAGAATACCTCTTATAGCGCCACACCTAGCATGGTCACCACCCGATTTCAATAAAACCTTACGTAGGGGTTTAAATAACCATGCCTAGTATGGATTGACAACGATGGTGTTGTCTTTTATCAACTATATATTGGATAAATTATAGGACCCATTGGTAATAGCAGAATTATTATGTTGTGAACCCTCCTTTACCGTGGACCGCCATGTTTCCACGAATAATCCTATCTGGAGATGACTCTTGAAAAAGGTCCCCGCCCTTAGCTTGATTCATTTCACTATAGAACCTTCCTAAAACTAAAAATATTGGGAATTTCTTTGAAGCAAGATCAAGTAGTTTTGATAATAAGACAGGCATAGAGCTTGTCATCACACACAGCCGAACGTTAGGATCCAACAACAACAACAAAATAGAAACTAAATTATTTAGAACTGTGAAATGTGGAATGCGATGCAAGTTGACAGTATCTGTTGAAATTGTAATACATCATGGATAGACTAAGATAAAATAAACTCATCCTATAACATTTCAAATACGTCTTATGAAGAACTCATCGGGTAATGAAGTCTCCTTAATGCATTCGAAGGATGTACATTAATTTATGGGTTAGTTCTATACTTTTGATTTAAATTAGTTGACAATAATGTAAGCTGCCACCATAGACAAAACCAAAGTTAGTATAAATAAGAGAATACTAGGGAAGGGGCTTATTAATTAGGACTTATAAATTCAATTTGACCTAAGGTGAAAACAATAAAATCATTTGAAGACTTGTAAGACCGAATAGTTTCGAAAGAAGGGAATTGGGGTATTCTTAAGTAAGAAGTGGGCTTCATGTGATATGTGGTCTATACAAGAAAGGCTAAGCACTTCAAATAATTTAATTATGAACAAAATCGTGAGACGTGCCTTTTGTTTGATTGAAAAATTAAAGAACATTCTTTATAGAGATAGGTGTGCTAAATATATTTGAGAGTATTGCTAATATTTTGGTGAAGTACGTTCTTTAGTTGAGTATATGATTTATGGAAGTATTTATTTTATTGTAGAAAGATACAATCTATAGTTTATATTACTTTATTGTAATTTATATTCCTTGGTATGATGACTCAACATTAAATTTAGATCTTTTATTTTGTAATTAATTTATTGAATATAAGGGTACTCATTATTATATTTTATAATAAAATAGTTTTCCTATATTAAGATTTAGAATTTATGTTATAAAGGCTTATATTATCTATAGTTTTACTATTAAAAGATTATGCACAATTTACTTTTTCCTACATGAAAACCTGATGAAAAATTAGAAACAATTACTAAAATCAATCAAAGAAAACTATTAAACCATTACCTTAACTTTGATACCAAAATTATCTATCATCGAAAAGGATGATAGCATATTCACACAAAAGGATGCGGGTAGAACACCCTTAATTACATGATGATTGTGGAATGAGATAATCATCAGCTCCAGGGGTAGCCGTACTCTTGACAGGAAGGGTCAAGAAGGGAGGTAAAAGAGGATGAAACGAATATCGCTTTTATGTTGTCACCTGATAGTACGGAGATGTGTTACTTAAGCTATGAACGATTGAGGGTTATCCAACGACAAGATGGAATGAGATATCAAGTCATCAATCGAATCAAGCCAAGCAACACCAAGTCCTTTGTTGGGTTTATGGCAGACCCTAAGCACACGCTATTACCTACATGTCATGTAGTCATGGTAGGAATTGGGGAAATAAGCGTTCAACCTCTAGGTGAAATGGGCTCTAGAGGAGAAACCCCTATCTAAACTTGGGATCTTGGGATGAGAGAGGAGTTCACCTAAGGCAACAAAAAGTGAGACCTGGCCAATATCAATCTTAGGTTTTTTGTCTACAGTGAAATGGGTGCCCAAGAAGATTTCACATGCCTTGTACTAAAATAATTATTGGGATTAGTTAAATTTTTTTACCTTGTGAAAATTTTAAGTTAGCACAACCAAGTGGGTTAGACTTGGGTTGTTATAGTTGGTATCATAGCTCTAGGTTGCGAACCCCTAGGCAATAAAAATTTAGAAAAAAAATAGTCTTAAGAAATATTTTTGCTAATTTTTTTGAAAATCTAAACCAAAACAAAAACAATTAACATAGTCCTATTCCAACAGGCAATGACATCTATTTGATATCTATTTCTTTAAAGAGATCTATGGTGGTAAAATGGGAAGGTCTGACTGAAAATCCTAAGAGGGTCCTTCGAAATATGGTGAGGACAGGAACTTTAGATGAGGCTGCAGAATCTCCTTGAATGGTTAGAAAAGAGAAAGAACCTGCTCAAAATGAGGATAAGATGATTTGAATGATACAACTAATGCAAGAGTAGTTGAGCCAGTAGAAAGAACATATGGAACAATAGAGAGCTCAAATGGTTGAGAATATGGCACAACAAAAGACCCAAATTTTAGAACATATGGAACAATAAAAGGCTTTGACTCAACAACAAGAAATGATTTCTCAACAACAAAAAATAATAGAAAATTTATCTAAAGGAAAGGAACTAATAATAGCTGAAGAAGATACATCTGTCGATCCTAGGAGAAAACAAGTAGACATTTGCAAAGAATTTACATAGCCAATTTTGATAGAAAAGGAGATGGAGAAGAGGCAGAGAGATGGCTGAAAAGTGTAGAGGCGTACTTTATCGTTAGAACTCTCACTTCCAAATTGAAAACTTCGCGGGCAATGTTCTACTTAACTGGATCCACTACTAACTGGTGGGACACATATAGAAAAATAAATAACATGGAGGTTGTTGATGTTCATTGGGAAACATTTGTGAAAGTCTTTAAAGATAGATTTTTGACACCACAATTTTATCTTGAGAAATATACAAAATTTTCAAGATTAACTCAGAGAAGCATGACCGTAATCGAGTATTACCAACGGTTTGTGTAATTGCTTAAGTACATGCTTGAGTATGAGCAGCAGACTGAAATCAAAGTTTGGAAATTTCTCCCAGGACTACACCAAAAAATTGGACATCTGATTCTTTTGCTGAAACCTACAGACCTTACTGCTGCTTGTGATTTGGCTCATCAAGAGGAAGCCAACCAAAAGACCAAGCAGGCTTATTACCAAAAATATCTTAAAAAGAAGAGACACAGAAAATAAGAATCTTGGCTCAGTAAAATGGGACAAGAATTAGAATAAGAAAAATAGAGACAAATATAGAAATAGATTTGATAAGAACAAAAATAAATATCAAGGAAGCAGAGGTAATCAAAACAATCAAGGTAGCCAAGACAAAAGAAATTTTAGGGATAAGAATTATCAAAGAGCTAATGCACCAGGAGCTAGCACTTAGAAGAGCAACAAGGGAAAAAAAGAGAAAGGGCACCTCGAATTGAATGTTATATCTATCAAGAAGCTCACTACGTTGATAAGTGTCCTCTAAGAGTTGATAGAAGAAACTTGGAGAGCCTGCCCATACAATTTATGCAGTAGCAAGTAATCCTAAACTGAATGGTCAGGCAATAACTTTTCTGTTAAATGGAAAAATTTACAATAAAAATGTATGCATTTTGGTTGATTCTGGAGCAGCTGATAGTTTTATTTCTTCTAGCATTATAAGGGACATACAGAAAAAACCTAGGTTTATGGAAAATGGGTGGAAGGTTGAGTATGGGTCTGGAAAAACCTATACTGTTAGTCAATGTTTATTTGACCCTCAAATAATACCACCTCAAGGAAAAACTAGTTGGCATTTATATGTGGCTCCATTACATACCTTTGACATTATCTTAGGCATTGATTGGCTTAAAGCACATAAAGCATTGATGAACTTTGAAGAAAGATGGTTGGATTTCACTGATGACACTAAGCAAAGATAAACTTTGAAGAAATATGGTTGGATTTCGTTGTGGACGTGAATCAGTGGAACCCCATCTCCTAACGACTATGCAAGTCAAAAGAGCCTAAGGGTAGTAGAGTTTACATAGTCAAGCTTAATAAAAAGGAGGAAACTGAGTCTAGTGCAAATATATTCCAAAACTATCTGATACTGAATGAGTTCTGAGATGTTTTTCTTGAGGATTTGCTGGGTCTTTCACCCCAAAGAGAATTTGATTTCTCTATTGAACTTTTACCCGGAGCAACTCCTATATCTCGGGCACCTTACAGGATAACTACAATATAATTGTAGGGTCTCAAGACTCAACTCCAAGATCTATTGAAAAATGGACATATTAAACCTAGTGTCTCTCCATGGGGTGCACCAGTTTTGTTTGTTAAAAAAAAGGATGGATCATTAAGGTTATGTATTGACTACCGAATGCTCAATAAGATGATAGTCAAGAATAAGTACTCTCTATCCAAAATAGATGACTTGTTTGACCAATTGAAAGGAACCACAATTTTATCTAAAATTGATCTCAAATTTGGTTATCATCAGTTGAGGATTTAGGAAGAGGACACCCGCAAAACTGCTTTCCAGACTAAATATGACCACTATGAGTTTACAATGTTACCCTTTGGATTAACTAATGCCTCCACAACTTTTATGAACCTGATGAATAGTGTATTTTGAGAACAGCTAGATCAATTTTTACTCATATTTTTAGGTGATATATTGATATATTCTAAAAATAAAGAGGAACATGATCATCATATGGGAATCATTATTGAAATTCTCAGAAAGAATCAGTTGTACGAAAAATTATCCAAGTGCGAGTTTTATACATCCCAAGTATAGTATTTAGGTCATGTGATTTTTGTTGAGCGAGTATCAGTTGATCCAAATAAAATATAAGCCATTATTGATTGGTTCACTCCAACAAATGTCACTGAGGTACAAAGTTTTATGGGTATGACTGGGTATTATCGCCACTTTATCAAGAATTTCTCTAAATTGACCTATCCAATAACAAATCTTCATAAGAAAGAAAAAACTTTTAAGTGGATAGCGCAATATGAAGAAGCTTTCAGAACGCTTAAAGAAAATTTAACAACTGCTCTTATCCTTAGAATACCTGACCCCAAACTTCCATTTACTATTCGTACTGATGCCTCCATTGAAGGACTTGGTGGAGTCCTCATGTAAGAGGAAGGTATCATAGTGTAGACACCAAAATATAGCACCCTTTAGTTCACATTCACCACCTCACCATCAAATCCTGCATAATAAAGATATATGCCTAAGTTCTAACTTAGGGATATAAAATCCTGCACATCATTATACTTTCCTAATTTATTTAATTAGGAAAATCACCCTAGGATACCCTACCTACCCATTGGACATGTGTCCTGGACACTTCATCCAACATCCATGCCACATCTTACCCACTCCTGTCCCCTTTGTCCTTGCACATGAGATAGATTCCCAACACCCATGCCATAACTCCTTTGTTGTTGTCCCCTTGTCTTTTCACATAAAACAACATCCCACATCCCACTCCACTTGGAGCCATATCACCCCAATTAAGTGAGCCATACTGAGTGACTCACTGTAACTGCCCCTTCCACCTGACAACCCAAATTTGCCACTTGGAAAATTAGGCTTGCCACCTCACATTTCCCTCCAAAGCCCTAGGTAACCTATAAAGACACCATCAATCCACCAAACAAAGGGATCTGAATCTGCATATCGACAGGCTGCTAAAATAGATCTAGATCCAATGAGAAATTGAGAGCGCAAGCTTGACTCTAACCATTGGCTCGAATTCAAAGGTAATCTATTATTCAACCGAAACCGCCCGTCCACGGTTCCATGGTCAAAAAAGTGCATCCACGGTTTCACAACCATAGGTCCATGATTTCCAACCCACAATCACGCTTCCGCGGTTCCATAATACCAAGAATAAAAACAGGTTTCATCGATAGAGATTAGTGATTTGAGTATTAAGCAAGGTTTTGTTTGTTAATTGTTTAGTGTTATCTGCTTTTTCATCTATATCAGTAATAAGTTTATGTGTAGCATTTGGATTTATCGCTTGAATATACGGGTGCTACTAATCCCCTTTGCTGGTTTGCATGTGTGCAGGTAACAGGTATCTTGGATAGGTTGCTAAAGTTGGAGTGGTCCCGTGCTGGATACCAAAGCCCACTCGCCCTTTGAAGCTGTAACTGGATACGAGGAGAGCATTGTACATTGTAAAAGATCTAGAGAACTCCTAGAGAGAAATTTGTATCACATTGAGGCTAATATTGTAACATTGTACCCAATCTACTTGGGGCAATATGAAATATTGCAAATATGTATCGCAAGAGTCAATATATAAATAATTTCATTATTTTGGGCAATATCTTTGTGTCTGTGTGTTTTTATATTGCAAGTGTTCAAGTATTTTAGTTACACATAGCATACGAGTCTCGAAAGCTCAAGAAACATGAATTGAACTACACCACACATGATTTGGAATTGTCTATAGTTGTGCATGCTCTTAAACTGTGGTGTTACTTTCTTGGCAAACCTTTTGAGCTTAGGACTGACAATCAGAGTCTAAGGTATATCTTCACACAACCAATGCTCAATGCAAGGCAAAGACACTAGATAAAATTTCTAGCAGAATATAATTTTGGTATTGAATATATTAAGGAAAAAAAAATAAACTAGTAGATGCCTTGAGTAGAAGAAGGCATATAAGTGCTATGTCGCAATGCCAATTTGGTATAACTGAACAAGTAATAAATCTTCAGTTTCAATATGAATATTCACAAAAGTATCATGACCTAATTCGGCAAGGCTTAGAGAAAGCAAAAGAATTCGAAATTCGGGAGAATACTTTATTTTCAGAAATAGAATGGTTGTGCCAAATGATCAGAACTTAAGGAATATGTTACTTCAGGAGGCATATTGTGCTCCTTATTCTGCGCATCTGGGCTATATAAAAATGCATGAAAATGTGAGGAAAGAATATTATTGGCCAGGGATGAAAAAATATATCATTGAATTTGTGGCAAAGTGTTTAGAATATCAAAAGGTAAATGAATGCTATATTCTGAGCATATTATTTTGCTTTACATTTGGATATGTAATATTCTATCATGCATTGTAAACGTAGAGACTGTGTTTAATATTAGAGGGGGAGTATGTGACAATCCTTAATTAACTATTTAGTTGTCTGCTTTATTTGCAAGAATTTGGTACTACTAATCTTCTTGTGGTTACAGGTGAAGGTGTCACCGGTAAAAAGAGCATTCTAGCAAAAGTGTACCTCCTTCTAATGGCAGACAAAGAGCTTCGACGAAAGGTAATTTGGGGAAATTATGAGCAGTGCAGTATTCGTCATTATTAGGGTCTATGAATCCTAATGGCAGTACATCCGCCAGTGGTCCATGTAGTTGCATTCATGTATCTGCATCTAGGAATTTTATACTCTATATCTTCCATTGATGTCTAAAATATTTTTCTAAAAAAAATATAATATTAAATATAAACATAAATAATAATGATGGCGCTATCGTTATTCATGAGCTACTGCATTTGGTGTATAAAAGAGGGAGATCTAGATTTTTTATAAAGTTGGACATTAACAAAGAGTACGATCGGGTGGCTTGGCAATTTTTAATCAAGGCGTTGAGAAAGTTCGGGTTTTGTGATGAATGGGTTAGTTTAATTTAGGCTTATTTTTCAATAGCTTGGTTTTCGATGCTCATCAATGGGTCTTCGATAGGTTTTTTTTGTTCTTGTTGGGGGTTGAGACAGGGGGACCCATTGTCTCCATTTCTGTTCATTATTGTTGTAGAGGCTTTGTGCAGAGCATTTATCAGATGCCAATTTTTTTTGGGATTAAGGTCTATGACAACGTGCAACCTTATATCATATCAACAGTTCATAGATGACACTCTTGTTGCCTGTGTAGCTACGGTGGAGGTAGCGGGAGAAGTTAAAGTTATTCTTGACTATTATGAAAGGGTAGCTGGTCAGCAAATAAGTCTTGCCAAGAGTTAGTTGTTTTTTATTAATACTCTCGCTGCGGTCCAGAGAGAGATTGCACAAGTTTTGAATTGTCACACTGCTTCTTTCCCTTCTTCATATCTTGGTTTGCCTTTGTTTGTGGGGAGAGAAAAATCTGAGTTGTGGTCTTCATTGGTTGAGAGAATTCAATGAAAACTTGTTGCATGGAAGGGAGCATTGTTGAGCCAAGTAGGTAAGGTGGTTTTGGTGCAGAGTACTTTACAGAGCATCCCTATTTACTTTATGTCAATGTTTCATGCACCTCTTAAAATAGCATAAAAAATTGATAGTATCTATAAAGATTTCTTATGGGTGGGGCCGGAGTTGAAAGGAAGATTCTATATTGTTTCTTGGGAGGCACTTTTTAGAAAGAAATACAATGGAGGGTTGAACTTAAAAAGTGCAGTTAGAATGAATAAAGCTTTGATTGTCAAAATTGGGTGGAAGTTGGCATCTGACTCCTATAAATTGTGGGGATCCATATTAAAAGCCAAGTACAGATTTAGCTCCTTTCTTTCTGAAGATTTACTCTCAGGTGGTTTGGATTTTTGGAATAGTCTGGTTAAGACTAGGGATCTGCTTAAAAATCATTGCAGGTGGGTAATTGGGAATGGTAGGAAGGCCCTCTTTTGGGAATATTCTTGGCTTCGGGATTGTCCGTTGGCAAAATAAGTGTGATTTTAGGGATTGGATGCTAATTCCAGAGAAATGGGTTTGACCTATATGGTTGATTTCCTTGAAGATAGAGGAGATAGAATTGCTTGGGCTACGGTGCCAGTTTGTGTAAGGGATGGCGGTGATAGATAGGTTTGGGAGACCCTTGGGGAGGAATTGTGTCTTTGCATTATTCGCCAAGCAAATGTTGAAAATCGGTTGATCTGGTGGTTGGAGATTTTAGGAAGATATACGATCAAATCGACCTATAATTGCTTAAATATGGAGGAGGGGTCACATTTCCCATTCAAGTTGCTCTGGCTTAAGTATCTTTCCCCCAGGGTAAATATATTTTTTTGGTTGGCTGCTCAAAACCAAATTTTAATTATAGAGAATCTTCTCAAAAGGGGCTAGCATATGGTCAATTGGTGTTATCTTTGTGAATCTGATTGGGAGTCGACCTCTCATCTGTTGCTCGATTGTTGTATTTTTAAGGAGATAATTCTTTCTATTCTTAGACGTTTGGGTGTGTAGTGGATCTTGCCAAAAATAGTTTATGATTGTATCCTTCAGTGGTCTCCGCCCTTTCATTCCCCTCACCTCAGGTGTTTTTGGTGGTACTTGCTCCCCCACGCGATGTGGGAAGTTTGGAAAGCAAGAAATGCAAAGATATTTAGGGAGAAGATGGTGGCTACGATCTTATTGAGTAATCGAATTATTGGTAAAATGGTGGAGAATGTGGAAAGCGCCGTGGTGTCTATGGACTTGTCGGAGGCATCGAAGCAGTGCAAAATTAGGTTGAAACAATTTTTGGGCTTTGGAAATACAGATCGACCACCACCGACGCCTAACATAAGAAATTCTATTAAATGGTGTGCCCCCCTTGTCGGGTGGGTGAAATTAAATTTTGATGGGGCAACAAAGGGAAGAACAGGGAAGGCAAGCTTGGGTGGCATTATCTGGGACCATTATGAAAATATTTTGTTGGCGCATGCTGATTCTTTGGGTGTGAATTCTTCGCATGTGGCGGAGGTGAGGTAAGCTTACCTTGGGATTGCCTTGCTTAATGAATTCAATTTTAAGAAAGTTGTTATTGATGGCGATTCCCACAATATTATTAATATGCTTATTGGAGCGTGCCATGTTAGTTGGAAGGTCACCAACCTAATTGATGGAGTAAAGTTGTGTCGGGATTTGGAAGATGTTCAAATTTATCACACGCTCAGGGAGGGAAATGTTGCTGTTGACATGATGGCGAATATTGGAGTGAATCTTCATGGATATAGGGTATGGCAAGGGGACTTTCCACAGGACCTCATCAACTATGCTCATTTTGATGTTGGTTAATTGGTCTCGGGTGGTGGTAGTTTGCTTGGTTAGAAGATTTGGTGCAGTTTTTAAAGAGGTGGGACAACTGTATCTCTTTGCCAGTTATGTGGCTTGTATTTTCCTTGTATTCCTAGATGGGAACGGTATTTTAAATACCAAGTTTATTCATTTATGAAGGTATTTTTAAATACCCAATCAATTTATTAATCAATAGTCATTAATGAAGGTATTTTTAAATACCCAATTTAATTCATTAATGAAGACCCAATCAATTTATTAATTATGGGTCATTAATGAAGGTATTTTAAATACTCCATTTAATTCATTAATGAAAGTATTTTAAAATACCCCATTTAATTCATTAATGAAGGTATTTTAAATACCCAATCAATTTATTAATTATTGGTCCTTAATGAAGGTATTTTTAATACCCCATTTAATTCATTAATGAAGGTCATTAATGAAGGTATTTTAAATACCCAATTAATTTAAAAAAAAGGAGCAAGAATTATTTCGAATATGAGAAGAGAGAATTATTTTGAAAATGAGGAGCGGGAATTATTTCGAAAATGGGGAGCAGGAAGCAAGAATATGTTTCTGCCTTGGTTTGTCTGCCTACCTTGGGAAGTGGTTATCTGCTGGGGACCGCTGGGATGTGGCTCAAATGTCCGGTGGGATTATGTCGGAGTTAGATGCTGTGTTGTAGATCTACCTCGACTCTTTTATAGGTCTTCTCAGATCTCTCAGCCCTTTGGATCCTATGGTTTGTGGTGCCGATTTATGCAGTTACTATTTTGTTTTGGTTAGTGCTGTAGTACAGTTTCTGTACTCTTCTGTTTAAGTGCTGAAGTGCACTGTTTTGGTTTACTATCTTATTTCAGTTGTAAAAGGTTTTGGGGCCCTTTTAAAACCCTCTTCCCTTTATTTTACAAAAAAAACAATAATAAATTATAAATAAAAATAAAAATAAAATAATAGAATATATATAAAATAAACAAAATATAAATATTATAAAAATATGTCAATTTCATTATAAAATAGAAAATCAAAATAATAATTTATATATATATATATATATATATATAGTTTTTTATACGTTGTTAATTTTACTTTTTTCAAAAAGATTCTCGTCTTTGAGTCTGAAATATTTTGTGACCCTATGTGGCATAATTTGAATTAGCTTCTAGAAAAGAAAACTTGAGTAGTGTGGCGATGGTTTAATGATTTAATGTGTGGATATTATTTAAAATATACATATCAGTTTGTTTGCATAAAGGATGTAGTAATGCATTCATTTAGTATTGGCCATTCTGATATCCCCATAGTTTGGAACTTGGTGACATGATAGAGCTATAGTAGCCGTGGTGGTTCATGATGATTGTATGATGGAAGAAAAGTTGAGTGAGCTGCGAAGACATGAAACATAGGGAGAAAACTTTGCAGTAGATTGCTGCTATTTTATCTGTATATGTTGCATATCAAAGAGTAGTGGTGAATGAACCAAATAAGTGTAGTAGCATAATATCTTTGTATGCATTCTTATTTGAAATTTGTTGTTTGGGTAATATTCAAAATTCAAGAAAATGTATTTTGTTCCTAATATTTAATATCTAAAATATTGGATAGTATGTTGCTGTATTGTGAAACCCTTATTGATTTCTTTTGTTTGGATGATTGGGATGATATAAATGTATGAAATGGTGGGATTCACTTGGAGTTTCTAAGATAACGGTATGTTTTTTTAATTTTGTGCAAGATGAATGGTTTTCACCAAGATTTAAAGAATAGGAAGGTTAATAGTTGGGTCATAACGTCTCTATCAATGAGGACATTTGTTAGGTCTTGTTCCCCAATGTTATATTTTTGTAGACTGTTTGTTTGAAAATTTTCGAACAATGGATTGTATATAAACGAATCCTTATCAGAAAAGGATATTTAAGCTATTATCAAGAATAGATGAGCATTGTGGTTTGTAAGCTCTCTTGAAGCCATACATTAAATGGGTTTTGTAATGGGTTTTGAGCAAGTTGACAGTATCCGTTGAAAGTGTAATACATAATGAATAGACTAGGATAAAAGAAACTCGTCCTATAACATTTCAGATATGTATAATGAAGAACTAGCTGGGTAATGAAGTCTCCTTAATGCATTCGAAGGATGTACATTAATTTATGGGTTAGTTCTAGACTTTTGATTTAAATTAGTTGACAATAATGTAAGCTTCCGCCATAGACAAAATCAAAGTTAGTATAAATAAGAGAATACTAGGGAGGGACTTATTAAATAGGACTTATAAATTTAATTTGACCTACGGTGGAAACAATAAAATCATTTGAAGACTTGTAAGACCGAATCCAAAGAAGGGAATTGGGGTGTTCTTAAGTAAGAAGCAGGTTTCATGTGATATGTGGTCTATACAAAAAAGACTAAGCACTTCAAATGATTTAATTCTATACTCAAATTAATCAAGGAAAACTATTAAACTATTACCTTAACTTTGATACCAAAATTATCTATCATCGAGAAGGATGATAGCATATTCACACAAAAGGATGTGGGTAGATCACCCTTAATTATATGATGATTGTGGAATGAGACAATCATCAGCTCCAGGGGCAGCCGTACTCTTGACAGGAAGGATCAAGATAGGAGGTAAAAAAGGACAAAATGGGCATTGCTCTTAGGTTAAAACCTGATAGTACAAAGAGGTGTTACTTGAACTATAAACGATTGAGGGTTATCCAACGACAAGATGGAATGGGACATCAAATCGTCAATCGAATCAAGCCAAGCAACACCAGGTCCTTTGTCGAGTTTATGGCAGACCCTAGATGAACTCCAAGGTAGGTGGATGCTCGTTTAGCTTAGGCATGCACACACTATTGCCTACATGTCATGTAGTCATGGTAGGAAATGGGGAAATAAGCGTTCAACATCTAGGTGAAATGAGCTCTAGAGGAGAAACCCTTGTCTGAACTTGGGATCTCGGGATGAGAGTGGAGTTCACCTAAGGCAAAAAATAGTGAGACATGTCCAGTCTTGATCTCTTGGGTTTTTCATCTACAACAAAATGGGTGCCCAAGAAGATTTCATATACCTCGTACTAAAATACTTATTGGGATTAGTTGAAAATTTTTACCTTGTGAAATTTTTAAGTTAGCACAACCAAGTGGATTAGACTTGGGTTGTTACACATAGTGTGATCATAAAATTATATATATATATATATTCTAATTAAATGTTTATATGATATTGAAAGGGACCCTACTCATACTACATTATGACCTTCTTGAATAGATTTCTAAGATTTAAATTTTGCAGAGGTTAGGGTTGTACACCATGCTTTGATAATTAGAGTATGGTTGGACAAAATCCCTCATAAGGGTCGTCTCATATGGCATATAGCCTTGCGAACGTTAAAAACTTTACCTTACCTTTACCCTCTACTCATAGGATAGTGTGTAAATCAAATTTGATAGATATATATTTTTCTAATCATTTGTTTATATGATATTGAAAGGGATCCTACTCATAATACATTATGACCATGTATAATCAATTGGTTATATGGGATTGAAGAGGTTCCTATTCATATCAAATGACATTAGTTTAATAGTTAGATTACTCACATTTCAAGGAGACTATTAGGAATTATTACCATCATAGTTGATTTGGAATGATAATAAGAGTGGTTATAACCACCCATCACAATCTCTATATGTTTGTATTAGTTAAGGGTAGTTGTTTTCCTTATTTGGAGGTTGTTATGCCATATTGGACAAAGACTTTGTATTTAAATATTTGCATATCAAATAAGCACAACATCAAAGCCTTAGTAGTATCAGTGGTATTAGGTAGATTGAAGGAAGAACCAACTCTCCTTCTAATCCATATTACACTTGCTTCAACATGGAGATGCTGTAAAACACTTCATTAATAAATTTGATGTTGTGAAAGAGAACTCTTTGTAGATCGCGGAGCTTGTATAGATCGATTCTTCAATTTCCATTCTATATTTCTAAAGCCAAGTATGCAAGTGGTAAAGGCCAAATTCACGATTTTGTTTTAATGCCATAAATGTCTACATTCCTTGAGAAAATATCAATGAGCAAGTGGTGGGAAAATCAAAGCAAGGAAATGTAAAGGAAGCCAAAATCTTCCTTGTCCTTGTTAACACCAGAAGGTTCACATTTACTCAATGAATTATCGCTTATTAGACATAAGATTATATTACATCATTTGGGTCATGTAAATGTACCTTCCAAGGTACATACTTAGGACATTAGATTACTTTAGGGAGAATTTATCTAGTTACTTCATGCAATGTAATAAATTCACAAGTATCAATGTGTAAGTTGTATATGTGCAAGTTGTCCCTTGCACAACTAGGTAGAGTGTTGGCCAAGGAACCTATATTCCTATATAAGAAGAGCCTCATTGTGATACATACACATATATATAGAGATATCCATAGAGAGATACATAGAGATATAGGGATATTAGCATAGTTCTATGTAGATCACCATATATTGGTGATGGGTGCAATGTAGTCCAGTAGCTTTATTAATGGAGTGTTCATTTCCTCCATAGCTACATTGTATTCATTTTTGTTATTTCTATTTATACAATATTTCAGTCATCTCACATATTTACTTTCTTTCATATTATTTTGCATCTTATGATTGCTATCTCCCATTGCACACTATATCAAAAGCTAATAGTGGTATTAGAGCTACAGTAGATCTAGCCATAGTAGATCAATAGGAAAACCACCATTATCATTTAACCTAAGTTTTTTGTCAACTTGACGCATTGCTGGACCAACCCCTATCAAAACTCTCAGAAGGGTCTAGGTGGTAGAATTAGGAAGAGCCACAAGTGAGGACTGAAATAAATCTTAGTTTCAAAAATATTGAGATTAAATTTGACTAGTCTTTCCATAGAGTTGAAGGAAAAACTAGTGAAGACTAGGAATCAACATTCAATCCACTAGATTGATAGATCATCTAGTAAAAATCATTTAGGAAATTTGGAAATTGTTAACTATTTTCCAAAGTTTATTTTGTTGTAGAAAATTAATTCTTAGATGGGACTCCTACAACAGAAAGATAGGATACTCCAACTTTATTGCCTAAAGGTCGACTTGCCTTCATAGTGTAGAGATTAGTTCCTTGTGCAAGAGAAGAATACTACAAAATAAGACTTATGGAGAAGAGTCGTGGTGAAGTTAGGAGACTAAAGATCTCCATTGCTAGATTGAAGAACTTCAAAGTAGAAGAAAAGGCCATAGAAGCCTTGAAAAAAATGCCATTGAAGCTTTGATCCAAAAGTAAAGACCATAGAAGCCTTGATCTAGAAAAAATGGCCACATTAGCCTTGATACTAAAAAGGCCACAAAAGCCTTGATATTAAAAATACCACATAAGCCTTGATACTGAAAAGGCCACAGAAGCCTTGATACTAAAAAGGCCACACAACCCTTGATATTGAAAAGGCCACAAAAGCCTTGATACTAAAAAGGCCATAGTAGCTTAGATATTGAAAAAATGCCATAGAAGCCTTGATCTTGAAGAAGACTCCAGAAGAGAGTATCTGATTCATAAGTAGATTAAGATTTTAGTACTAATACTCTGTTGCAGGGAAAGAAGATTTAGTGAGTTGGGAAACTTCCTACGAGAAAGTTAGGAAGAGTATCTTCTTCAGAGTTAATTCAACACCTGAAGCAAAATTGAAGAGATCAGTAGAATATCTCATTGAAGAACTTCCAGTATTGGAAGAAGAAGAAGAAGAATAAGGAGTAGGAGAGTCCTACTTGAATAGAAAAGTAGCATAATTAGAGATCCAGAAGAATATCTCACCACCAACACTTACAAGAGCAGAATGTTGAATAAAAGGTCTCAAGAAAGACCAAAAGAAGCTACAAGACCCTGGAAAGGTCTCAACGAGCATCCAATAAAAGTCTTGGAGAGATTTATTAAAGAAATCATCAAAGGAGAACTCATTGGAGAAATCTACTACCAAGGATAAGCCCTTGATAGTGAAGGACTTGGGATTATTATCACCATCTGACAATAAGCCCAAGAGCAGGAGAATTTGACAAGGAGTGCCAAATATGAGAAGGAAATTTTGGTAAGGAGTATCAAATCCTAGAAGAAAAATCCAATGAAGACATTAATATATTCATAATCTTAAGAAGAAGATCCTACTTAAAATCAGAATTTGACAAGAATACTTGAAGATAGAAGAAGCCCACCAAATCCAGGAGATTTGAAGATTACCTCTCATAGTAAGAAGGCACCACTTTAGAGACAAAGACTTCTCCAAATCTATAGTAGAAGGAGGAGATCATAATAGAAGTACAAGCCATCAAATCCTAGGCTCGTGAAAGAAAGTTCAAGATCATATTTTTGTGAAGTAGCTACTTAGGACAACCTACAAAGAGCTGCAAGATTCTACTTGAAGTAAAAACTTGGTAATCTTAGACACCAAGATCTACATCCTCTACATAAGTGGCCAAAGAGCTACAAAATATTTCAAAAAAGGTAAGAAAATTTTGGTGCAAGTAGATTCATTAATTGGATTACTTATCAGATTTTTTAAAGCACCTTAATTTGGATTAAAGTTGCAAGAAGGAAAAATTGGATTATAGTCTTCAAAAGTGCAAAAATAAAATTTCCTTTTAAGGTTCATTTGCACAATAGTTAGGAGTTGATTAGATTTTAGAATTACATCTATCAACTACCTATTATCTACTTTGAAAAAAGAAGAAGACTAAGTCCTACAATATTAATTGTAGTGAAATTGCATAATAACTCTTGAAGATTCATTTTAGATTATTCTTGATTAGTTGTAGTAAATTTATTAAGTGCATTAATTTGAGAGTTGATTGGAGTGATAAGGTGAAATTTTTAGTGCATTAAACGAAATATTATTAGATTCAATTGCACTATTCTATTGCTCACAAAAATATTATTATTTGTGTTCTTGATATAGGTACAAAGTCAAAAATGGTCAAAATGTCTAAAGATACTATTAGTGCACAAAAATCTGCAACACATAGTGGCCAAGTGAAGCCACAAAAATAGGTTAGAATCCTCTAAAAACTTGGAGAAGAATATGACTAACCAAAATTAGAAATATAAGCTTAAAATATTGAGACTTGGTGAGTCTTAAATCCAAAGCATTACAAGGTTAGTTGCAAGGAGAAAAGTGCAGAAAATTGCATCAAATAAGGAGCTTCTATCTACTTTTACTAATATTGGATTTGTCATAAAAATATCCAAGAGAAAAGGGGAAGGTGTCTAAGCAAAGAGACAACCTCAAAAACCCTACATTACATTTAAAAATTCTACCATATAAATCTGAATATCAGACCTGCAAAAAGGATTGTAATAAAGGGTGCAAAAGGTATCTTATTTAAAAATATTGTTACATTGTATTGCACTTCTCTAACCCATTCTACGTAGGAAAAATGGCATATTGGCTCAAATGCATAGTATTAGTAGGGTAAACCAACCAAAGGGAACTAAACACTAGCATTCTCCACAGAATAGAAAAGAGCCACTCATGTAGGCTCATATTCTATGTATCTTGTACGACCGAACCTACAAGTAGCGCATAAGCAAGGGCAATCAAAGCAAGAAAATTGGAACCATGTTTCCAATAAAGGAGCATTCAATACCAAAAGTGGAGCATCACAGAGTCTTCATCAAAGCACTGCCATTCAAGAGCCACCAAAGCCTCATCAAAGCTCCTCCATATCTCCACCAAAGATCCTTCATATCTCCACCAAAGCTCCACCATAAGTATTTCTTAGATGGAAACATCTCAACATCGATGAAGTACAACAAAGAACAAGGTGAAAAAATATGTTTAAGGGCTTGCAAGAAGATGTTGATAAGACAAGGGTATGCAAAGGAAAGAAGGTACCACTTGTCATTATCCAAAAGAACACTAAAAAATGCCCACAAAGGAGACATTACAACATTGTATTGGTGCCCATACTCCATGTGAAAGAGGAGTTACTTACAACCAAAAGCATTACAGTAAGTGCACGAAGAGGGAATAAAAAATGTCTCAAGCGAATGTGACACTTGTCACAAGCATTAGAACATAATTGGTGTTTCCATCAAACATCTGAAGCATTCTTGGAGTGTTAAAAAATAATTGTGACACTTGTCACTCAACTAACAGCCTATTAAAGGCACCTTGGACCAATAATTTGATAGTAATTCTAGAACAATTCAGGATTATTCAGAAGCAGCAAAGGGAAGTACTCTCGATCAAATAGGTCAAGGGAAGCATTAAAGGAGAGCATTGAAGCCAAGAGCATGTTGAAGAATATATCATTACTCACAACACCCAAGAAGGACAAACTACTACCATATGCATCTAATTTCATAAAGGTGCAAAACCTTATTAAGGTAAAATTTTCCCCATCTAATTTGCTTTCATTAAAAAGGGAGTTATAAGGTTATATTCTAAGGTTGAAGTATTAAAGAAAATAAATATTTATTTGAAAGCAAAACTTAGGGAAATTAAATATCAAAGTAGCCTAATATTTGCAAAAAAACCTAGGAGAAATAAGGAATACTACTTGAAATTAATCCATTTAATGTTTGCAAATATTAATTTGTTCTAATTTTTCAAATTTAGGAGTTATAAGGGTTACAACACCAAACTAGGTTATTGGAAATTAGATACACTAAAATTAAATCCTAAAGGGATATTAAAAGAGGTTTATCAAAGCATTTTAAAGGTATAATATTCTTGCCTCCACATTTCTCAAAAGAGAAAAGAAATCCAACATTAAAACCTCTTCAAAATTGGAAAAGTGCTTAGTTCAATAGGAGAAATAAGGTGTTAGAAAAGTTGATTTTTGATATTTACAAAACTGTACAAAATCAACCAAAATTGAACTATATTTTACAAAAGCACTATATCATATTCCAAAAATCTCTAGGGAGTCATAAGGTATTCTACAAAACTTGATAATAATAGCATCTACCAAATATTATCAAGTTCTATATAATTGAGAAGATATAAGCTTTCTACAAAATCTAAAATTTCATTAGGTGTACATACTCTCATTACTAGGGAGACATAAGGAAGTCCACAAAATCTAAGGATTGATATTAGGGAATTTAAATGGCATCAAACAAATTCTTCCTAGGTTAATCTCAACTACTCAAGGGTCCTAATTATTTCTCCAGGAAGAATAAAGTGAAAGCAATCTTAGTATAAGAAGAACTTTGGGATGTTGTCAAAGGGAAAACATAGGGACCTGCGATAGGTGATACTGAAATCCTAATATTTGAGGAAAATGATTCAAAGTATCTAATGATAATAAAATTTGCTATCACTGATGAGATACAACCCTATATCAGTTCAGAATAACATCTTCAGATGCATAGACAAGCCTAGAGAAAATATTTTAAGGAAAGAATAAGGCAACTATTCTTCATCTCCAAACTCAACTTCACTCCTTAAAGATGAATAGTGGAGAAAGCATATAACTATTCCTAAGGAATGTATCAGATATTAAAGGGAAATTATTGACCTTAGGAGAAATAGTTAAGGATGGACTTCTTACTCAAGTAACCATGAGAGCACTTAAAAACAACTATAAGTATTTGGTCACATATTTACAGGTTTTTAGTGAAATATGAGATGACTAACATTTCATTGACATTAAAATATAATCCATAAGGAAATATTGCTTCATAAGCAATAGGATTAAAAACATGGTATTGTTAGATATGCAGAAAAAAAGGTCATAGTACCAACTATTGTAGATACAATTCTAAAAATAAGAACCAATCAAATGAATAATGGGAATCAATTTCAACCTCGGTAATATCAAAGGAACCCTCTTCAGTAGCAATCTTAGTGATAAACAAATTATCCTCAACTAGAATATCAGAAGAGAAATCATGAAGGACACCTGGTTTAGAGGATAGAAGAAATTGAAGAACTGGAAGAACCTGTAGAATACTATGAGATGAAAGCTTTGTCAACAAATGTAACATATTATAGAGACACTAACTATTTGCTTGAACATGTTACAAAGAATGCAGAGGACATTAGAAATAGGTTCATTTTATATCATTTGGGTCATGTAAATGTACCTTCCAAGGTACATACTTAGGACATTATATTACTTTAGGGGGAAGTTATCTAGTTACTTCATGTAATGTAATAAATGCACAAGTGTCAATGTGCAATCTGTATATGTGCAAGTTGTCCCTTGCACAACTAGGTAGAGTGTTTTCCAAGGAACCTATCTTACTCTATAAGAAGGGAATCATTGTGATACATACACATATACAAAGAGAGATACATAGAGAGATACATAGAGATATAGAGATATTAGCATAGTGCTATGTAGATCACCATATATTGGTGATGGGTGCAATGTAGTCCATTAGCTTTATTAATAGAGTGTTCATTTCCTCCATAGCTACATTGTATTCATTTCTATAATTTTTATTTATAGCATATTTCAACCATCTAACAGATTTACTTTCTTTCATATCATTTTGCATCTTTTGATTGTTATCTTCCATTGCACATTGTATCAAAAGCTAACATCACTAAAGCAAACATATTTTAACTATAGATTTTGGAGCATCAAACAACAAGACTCCAAGAAATTCCTCTAAAGCTATCAAGAAAATCTTGTGGACCATAGGTGATTCTCAGTCAATTAAGGCCACTCAAATTTCATAAATCAATAAAAAACATTAATATTGTATGTTAAGCAAGGTATCCATGAAACATATGGAGGATGGAACCCATACCTCCAACCTTAAAAATAGTTACACACTCCATTTTATTTAAGGTAGACTACATTAGAATAAATATACTTTAGCTTATGTATAGAAGAATCAACAACAAACACTTTTAATAGCTCCATAGTTTGAAGCCTAGCTCTCAAATATCACAACACTAGTGCCATTCACCACAAGAACAAGACAAGCACCAATCACCCCAAAAAATCCTTCAAGATAAACATCAGATAATTAACATTGGGGAGTCTCTCGATGTTCCACTATGAAGATCATAGATTCAAGTAAGGGAAGGTACTATCTTTGCCATGCATGTTGTTAGGAATCTACACATTGATATTATATACCTGAGGCCACAATTAAGATGATCTTCTTGCTACTATAAATTTTGGTCTACTAGACCTCGATAATTGGTTGTGTAGATGAGTTTTCTTTTGAATTCCTATGAGTGAATCAAAACCAATTAGAACATTCATAGGTTTCTAGATATAATGCAACATTCATGGGACATCAATAAGTGGTGCTTGATTTGTCAAAAGACAATAAGTTACCTACAATAATTTAACATTGAATTCTTGGAAAATTGATAACAATGAAAGTAGTAGTGGTGGGTTTCATCTACCCCATTGAGGAGTTCAAGTTTCCAGCTTTGGCCATCAACAATTAGTCAAACAATTTTTTTATTTTATCCCACATGAAATGTGGGAGGGCCCATTGAACCACATATTTTTGGTTTCCTTCTTGTTATTGGATGTAGGTGAATAAAGAGATTCGTAAAATATTTTAAATCATTGGAATATTCCTTAAAGATTTTGGTTGGAGGAAGAATCCTCTTGCCTATTTTTTACCTAGTGAGACACTAATTTCTTGTAATTCAAGGCATCAATCAATTTACAAGTATAGGATTATATGTACTTGTAAAAAAGTATTTTTTGAATTTGATTTAATGGAATTGAAATTTTCTAGTTTTGTGAAGGTTTAACATGGTTGGTGGTGTACCAAATTTCGTATTGTCTGATTCCTAGCTATTGCGAAAGGATGATTACTCTGTTTGGAAAACCAAACTCAAAACTCAAGTTTGAGGAAGTGTGGGAAGATGTAGACGTATTCATTACCTATCTTGAAATAAATGATGAAGAATAAATAAAATTTGATAAGGCAAATAGAAAGGCTTAGTTGATCATCATGTTTGATGTTGTTGATGAAGTACAACCATACATTCATGATTTGACCATAGCTAAAGGTGCATGGGATAAGCTCAAGATAATATTTGAGGTAAAGAAAAAGAATCAAATCTTGATCCTTCAAATCCAACTTCATTGCTTGAAAATGATGAATGGAAAAAAACTCGAGTCCTTCTTAAGGCTAATTGTAGAGCTATGTGCATCACTACAAGCTTTGGGAAACAAATGTTTGATGACATTCTTGTTCCCATTACTTTTAGATCTCTCCCTTCATAATATAATGTATTTGTGATAAATTTAAATGTCACTGAGAAAATAACAACATTTGAAAATTTGGTGAATACGCTAAAAAGAAGAGGCATCTCATAAATCACAAGATGAAGATCAAATTATTTTTTCAAATAAAAAGGAAAAAAACTAGTCAAGAGAAGCATACGACCTCAACATTTATTCCAACAACAAAGAAAGAATGTTTGATAACAAAATACATGTAAAGTTTATGGTAATAAAATCTACAAATTGAAGGAATGTTGGCACAATCCCTTCACAAATGGGTCCTCTTCTCAAGCAATGCATCCATAGTAGAAGAAGTTATCAACGGATAAAAAAAATCAAATTGGAGAATGATACGTTAACAACATAGTAATATTGCCAAATATGATCACTCTAAAGAAGAAACAAATGGCCACTTTGAATAAGAAGATCATGTATTTGTTGCTCGTGCTCAACTAAGTCAACCCAATGATGTTTGGTATGTCAATTCTTGAGCAATCAAACATATGATCAGTTAGAAAGATTGGCTCTAGACCCTAATACAAGAAAGGTATCTTTGGGTGATGACCCATCCTATGACATCAAAGACAGAGGAGGTGTCCATTTGTGACTTAGATCTCACACATGCAATATAACATAAGTCTTGTTCTGTGACTCACTAAGAATTTGCTCTCCATCAACCAATTAACTACAATTTAAAGGTTGAGTTTGACAAGTGACAAAGATCCAAGGTATGTCTCATTCGTGACAAAGCTATAAAATCCATGATTGGTACACATGGAAAAGGAATATGAATTTTGTTTAGCTTCATACAATGCATTATGAAAATTTGGTATTAGTTGTCAACTCTAATATTTTTGCATCACTTTGGCATTGACGATATGGTCATCTAAGTTTTAACCATCTTATTGCACTACAAAATAAAAAATTGGTCAGTGGTATTCCTTATTTGAATAAATTTACTCAAATTTCCCCTTGTTGCTTACCTAAAGAGCAACATCGAGCTCCATTTGGTTCTTTAGAATCTTGAGCCAAAGGGCCTCTCGGTTTGGTCCATACTAATATTTAAAAACAAATGGCTTCAAGATATGATGGCTCCAGATATTTTAAGCTTTTTGTTGATGATCATACTCATAAATGTGGGTATTATTTTTGAAAAATAAGGATGAAGAACTAATTCAAATAGTTTAAGGCACAAGTCAAAGTATTCATAGATCGTCAGATCCATTTACTCCACTCAAATCAAGGGGGAGTTTACCAATAACACATTTTTAGCTTCTTGAAGAAACATAAATTTCCTCAAAAATTGACAATTGCTTACACACCTTAGTAAAATGGTATTTTTCAACATAAAAATAGAACCATCATAGAAATGGTTAGGTGCATGTTGAAATATTCTCAACTTGCATACTCGTTTTGGGTAGAAGAAGTAAATATAACAATCTACTTGCTCAATAATTGCTCAATCGTGCCCCCACTGCATTACTTAATAACATCGCTATAGAAGAAGCATGGAAAGTATATAAACCATCAATATTTCATCTTCATGTGTTTGGATGTACATCATAATTGGAAATTCCAAAGGAGAAGAGACAAAAATTGGATGAGAAACCTTGTCTATACATTCTATTAGGATACAATGATGAATAAAAAGCCTATAGATTATTTGATCTAACCACCAAAAAAATGTATATTAGTTGTGATGTCATATTTTATGAAGAAGATAAGTCACCCTCATCCTCTCCATATGAATCTTTATCCAATTATATTCCAACAATACTTCAAAGTGATGAAGATGTGGACCAATCTACTCTGCCACATCACATACAAAATATACCTAAGTGTTATATTAGCTTAATAAGAGCCTCAAGGATAGATGGAGTTCCAAACACATCTACCATAGGAATAATGACACATAGCATGGATAGTTATGAGGTAAATATGATCCTCATGAGTACTATTGAGCCATCCATGGTGCAAGAAGCTCTTCAATCCAATTATTGAAAGAATGTTATGCATAATGAATATCAAGCATTAATAAATAAAAAGACTTGGAAGCTTGTTGATCTTCCACTAGGGAAGAAGGCTATTAGATGCAAATGGATTTTCAAAATCAAATATTAAATTATATGGTAGTATTGATATATATAAGGTGTGAATTGTAGCCAAGGGTTATGTGCAAAAATAAGACATTGACTATGAAGAAAAATTTGCACCTACAACATAAATAAAGAACATAAAAATTATCTTTGATCTAACTACATAGTTTGGATGGAGAAATCATCATAGGGATGTGAAAAGTGCCTTCCTCAATAGATATTTAAAAGAAGAAGTCTACATACCTAGACAAGAAATAAATGTGTGTAAATTGATCCAAACTCTCTATGGTATCAAATAGGCCCCTCAACCTTGGTAAGCATTTTTAAAAATATGGTTTCAAGAGAAATCCATATGATCCAAGTTTATACAAAAAAGAACAAGAGGGGAATTTGTGATCATAATTGTATATATGGATTATTTGGTCATCACAAGAAATTATCAAAAATAGATTCTAGTAGCAAAGGACTTAAAAATTTCTTTTACATGACCGATCTTGGACTGTTGCACTATTGTCTAGGATTGGAAGTATGGTAGACACATCATCACATATTTGTCACACAAATCAAATATTCCAAGATACTTCTTGATAAGTATTGCATGGAATATTGCAAGCCAATGATGACTCCTATATAATCAGGAATACAAATCTCATGATTTGACTCCTCTTATCTAGTAAATATAACTATTTATTGCCAATTGGTGGGAGGTCTCATTTATCTAACATACACCAAATCAAATATTATATTTGTAGTAAGTTACCTCTCACGTAACATGCAAGAACGAAAAATGTCTCATTAGAAAGTAAGTAAAAAGGGTATTAAGGTATGTCAAAGGTACCATAATACAATCTACATTTTAATAAGAGCAATCATGTCTTCTTAACCAGTTATAATTGTAAATAAATGTGATATATTAGGGGTTCCCATGGGAAATTACCTTCTAATTTTTTGTCTCTCTTCATTTGTTTTCTGTCATTTACTATTGCTATCTTTTAGTCAAATTTTCTTCTTTTTGGAATATGATTGTGGTGAATGCATGTATTGCAACGGTTATGAAATTTGAACATTACAGTCACTAATTGAGATACTCACATTGAATGGGAATTTATTATATGAAATGGGGATATTCCAATTGATGGATATATAATATGTTTATAACACTAAAAAAATACTATCATTAGCTTTTCTTCCCTTTTTTTTTTTTTTTAATAACTATTATTCTGTTTTTGTCATTGCTTATATTCTATTTTTGTAGTTATTTTTTGTGCCTTAGTTTATAAATTTTGCATGAAATAAACATTAAAATATTTCAACATTTCCCTTAATATTTATATTACGTAGAACTAGACATAATTTAACAAAAATATACTCATTAAACATTAAAATATTTCAACATTCCCCTTAATATTTATATTAGGTAGAACTAGACATAATTTAACAAAAATATACTCATTAATGAGTACCTATGATTTGCCTAATTAGTTACCCTTTTATAAATATAAAATACCTCTTTACATACTTTGTTGGAGATTATTACATTAATTGGTACCTTGCAATACTTTGTAAATATTCAAGTGTTTAGGTGTCATGTGGGTATTAGGTGTGTGGTAAATATTTGAAATTATATAATCATTAGATGTCTAGGTGTTTGGAGTTATTAGAAAGATATTAGTTAATAAAGTACTTATCTCGTAAGAAATATGAATAGTTATCTCTTGTGAAATTGAAGGAATATGGAGAGTTAGTGGAAGTAGAAAGGTCAAGAGTCTCATGTTGTATATATTGAATACAAGACATCGTAATGGAGTTATCAAATAAGCTTTGCATTACATTATTTTGCATAGCTTAAGTAGATTCATTTTTAATAATATTTTCAATGTGTTGTTATTGTCATTGTTAGCCATGTATTGAATGCCTCTTATTGTGAGAGAAAATAAAAATTGTGTTCATAGTGAATGGTTATTATTCATGCATCAAGTATTGTGTTAAACCTTACTTGTTTTGCTAATAGTTGTATCAAAGCCACATTGAGATTGTTGTGGTGAGAATAAAAGGTTAGGAAGAGTCATGACAGGAGTCCATGAAGTGAAAATTATAGGAAGGCACACCAAGGGAGGAGACCCTATTGAAAAAATTTTATAGGAAGGTCTGGTAAGGGAGGAGACCCTACTGAATAAAATTTGCACAAAGGATGGTAAGGGAGGAGAACTTTCCAAATAAAAATTGTAAAATCAATGTTATTTGGAAGATACAAACCCAAAAAAATCTAGAAGGAAAACACATATTGCATGAAGTCACATATTGTATGAGTCTATTATTATTAAGAAAAGTTCCTAACTAAAAATATTTGGCTAAGTTGAGAAAGTTTCTAGTTGATTTGAATAGAATTCATGTGAAGAGAGCCAAGTTAGACTAAGTCATGAAAGTTGAATTCAAGTTAAAGTTTTGTAATAAAATGTTGGAATGTTTGATGGTAAACTAGAGAGAATTAAATATTTAAGCAAGTTTAAAATTGGATCCCTTGATAGAGGACTAAATTTCTTTGACACTGAAACAATTAACGATAGACCAAAGTATCCTTAAGACTACAACAAGCATAATTATATGTTTAAGAGAGTAGGAGAAGATATATTGAGAGAATTTAAGCATGAAAAATAAGATGAGGTAGCTATAAGTGGATGCATAAGAGAGCATAAGGTGGTGATTTGCAAGCGTAAAGATCATAATGAGTGTAGGTTTGAGGTAAAAAAATTAAATGCTTTATCAAAAGTTTGAATGTTGTGAATTGTTATATTTTGATGCTTAATACTCAACGCAAATAACCATAAGATCTCAAATAAAGTTGCAATATAAAATATATAATAATGGCAATATTTCAATCAAATAAAACTCATAAATAACTTTTGAAACAACTCATAAAATGGACATTAATAAATACTCATGAAAATAGTAACATGATATTGAATAAAGGTCACATACACCATACTCTCACATTCTCTCCTCATCTTCTTCTCACTATTTCTCATACAATGCTTAGTCACATATATAATAGAATGTGACTCTTCATATGGATTACTTTTTGCCTTCACTCTTCTTGAGACTCTTCACTTTCCTATTTTAATGACATATGTGCACTCTTACATAAAGGACACTTGTGCACATATACACTCATCACACTTGCACACTTAACTACATGACACTTGTGCATTTCTTACACATTATTACATTACATAAAATATTTACTCACACTCTAATCTAAGACACACTCCTAATATAAATATGTACCCAATGTGGTACATTAGAATGTACAAAATAATGTAATATACTCCAACACCCCCTTGTATTACATTATTTGGTTATTGAAGACTTTAGTCTTCAATATGGTCTTCATCTTGTTCCTGTATCTCGTACAATATTTTCTTGCTTTCTTTAGTCTACTTCTTGTTTGTATCTTGATCATGTAAATGATTAGTATCCCCATAAAATATTAATTTTGTTGAAAGAGCTTTAACCTTATTTTATTTTGTTGTTTCTTCCAGTTCTTGAATTTCTTGAGCTAAGTGCCCCTTTTGGTTTCCTTCTCTATATTGTAGCTATGATTGATTATATTGATATTGAGAAGGGTAATGACATTGAAATTGTTGCTGATGTGTTCTATATTGATTCTGATATTGTCTTGGTTGAAATGACCTATTTGATTGACCTCCTTGATTTAATTGATTCCCTTGAAACTGATTTCTTGGATTGAATCTACAAAAAATTGTACTATGTCCTCTCTTTCTACATACTTGACAATATCTATTATTCCATTTTGATTTATCCTTTGAGAATGAAGCAACATTTCCTTGTGGATTATATTTTGCAACTAAGGCATTGTTAGTCATTTCATCTTTGACTAAATTTTCTACCTCATACTCTTGTAGAATATTGACTAACTCATCAAAAGAAGTATCTTTACTTAGAATTGCTTAAGATGAAACTAGATGCTTTTAGCTTTTTGTAAGTGATCTTAGAATTACTTAAACAAGAAATGTGTCTTCTACCTTCTCTCGTAAGGTTAATAATTTTTCTTTTATATCTACCACTTCTCTTAGAAATAAATCTATACTTTCACCACTATTAACTTTCAGAGAATGCAATTGAGTTTTAGGATTTAATATAGTGGCTTTATTATTTCCTTCAAATATCTTGGCTAAAGTATTAAAATCTTCTATAGAGGTTACTACTGAACTAATGTATAATTGTATATCATCTGTTATTGCAAATGTTATTATCATGAGAGATTTTGCTTCATATTCTTCATACTTTTGAATTTCTCTAACATATTTAGTAGGTTTGGTTTTTTCTCCTTTAACAATATCCCAAAGCTTTTCCACTATCAATATTGACCTCACTTTATTTTTCCATGAAGTGTAATTAGGACCTTTAAGAAGTTGGGATTCTAAAAGAAAGAATTTATTTGTTGTCATGATGACACTTGTAGACTACCTTATGTCTCCCTAATGTTTTAATAACAATTTTAATATAATATTCAACTTCTACTTCTTTAAGGTGAATACCTTATTTCTCCCTAGTTATGAATGATCAATCAATAATTTTTGACAAAGGTTTCAATTCTTCAAATCTCTAGGTTGAATACCTTTTATCTCCCAAATTTCAAAAATATGATTTCTAAATTCTAAATTTCACAATCCTATGTTGATGTTGAATTCCTTATAACTCCCCAATTAGAAATTTAGAAGTTTAGTAAAATATATTTGCAATTTTTTTGTATTCCTAATTTGATGTTGAAATCCTTATTTCTCCAAAATTATCAATTTGCAAATATTTCAAATTGCTTTTCAAAATCAAATAAATTAATTACAAAACATGTAATTAACTTCCCAAAAATTCAAATCAACTTTTCAAAACTTTACAAAAATTCTCAAAATGCAATAATAAGATATCTAGGGTTTTGATTTTCCACTTATAAACCTTATACCTCCAATAATTCACTTAATCAATGTGGAAATGAATTAATTGCATTCAACTTTAAGAAAATCAAATATTATTCACTCCTTATAACTCCAACCTTTAGAAAATCAAAGCTTAACTTAAATATTACCTCCTTGCAAGAGCGCATGAAATTATCGATGAAATATTCGATCTTCCAACGTTGACCCTTCAACTTCCACTTCCTTCTCTCTCCTGTAGGCGCTTACTCAATGAACACTTTCAAAGATGAAAGCCCGATGCTCTCCAAAGGTAAATTTGAAAAATGGATGTCTTCATAAATGTCTTGACCCATGCATTAAAAATAAATGCTTTGAATTATTTTGGCTCCCTCCAAAAACTTGTTGACATTCTGTATTCAACGTGCCAAATGGCAAGCAATGTCTTTTACTCTTCAACTCACATACCACATGATTGTTGGTCTCCTTTTTAGCGCTTCAACTCTCCAAAGCTCCTCCTTACTACGTAACACTTGGCAATAAGGAACCATAAGCGTTATTCTACCTTGTTTGGTGGTGTTATGACATCTTGGACATTTCAATTGACATGTGGCTTCTCACCAATAGCAATTCAGATGCTCACTTGTGTGGTGGTTGATTCCTTGGTGCTTAGATTTTGTTCCAACTTGCCCTAACTCAGCTCCTTCAATATTTTGGCTTCTCAATGCCTGGCTTTTTGATGTTCATCAAATTATTCTTAGCTGCTCATTCATAGATCACGTTTGAGCTTCTTGAATGGAGATAATGGTGGTGTTGAGACTTTTCTCCTCCTCCTCAACTTGGTGGATCTTCTCTTTAGTATGGTGGTTCTTCCTTCTACGTTTGATAGCTTCTCCACTCGTGGTGGTTCATCCTCAACCTAGGTGACTCTCTCCCTTCCAACATGGTGGCTCTCCTCTATTCAACTTTGACTGCCACTCCTATTGTCTTGCTTTTGTGTGCTCACTTTTACAACAGATTGTAGCTCGGCTTATCAACGATATGTGAGTTGGTTCAATGGCTTTGAGAGCTCCTTTTTCAAAGCTTGGTTGTTTGCTCTCTTTAACACCCTTTTGCACTTATTTTGTTGATTTTAACACTTGAAATAGACCACCTCCTTTATGCTTTATCAAAGTACCAATTTGTAAACTTTTTGGACTCCTTCCTTATGCAATATTTAACTTCTACTTTTGTTGTTTTATAATGCAGATTCAAGGTTGACCGAGATGCCTCCTTCATCAACTTGGAGACACTAAACTTAGAGTTTCTTTTTGCTGATTTAAACTCTAGAATATGGTGCCTATTAAACTTGAATTAAATCCACTCTTTCACATAAACAAAATACACTTTTAAGCACCAATTTTTCAAACCTTTTTGGTCTCTTTTGTAGCTTGCTTCTTTGCAGATTTAGCTCACCTTCTCACTATCAAAACTTGTTGTCCAATACCTTCAATTTGTAGCTCTTTCTTTTGCTTAAGTTTCTGCTCAAAAACTACTCTCTCCTCTTTTTAACTTGCTCTCCAAAAACTTTCTTTCACCTTTCAAAATGCTATCAAAAAATAGCTTCTATCTTCTTCCAAATATGCTGTCCAAAAACTTCTCCTTTCTCCTTTCAAAATGCTACCAAGAATCTCTAAAATCTGCAGCTCTAACTCTTCTTTGAATGTTATCCCAAACTCTAAAATTTGTAGCACCAAATGTTGTCCAATATGCTACCTCTAACTCCTTCAATCCATTACCTTTTTTGTTGTTCAAAAACTATGTACTTTGCAACTTCAAATGCTACCAATTCCTCCTTCACTTTGCTATCCAAAAATACTTCCAATTCTACCCCAATTTTTTTTATTTTCTTCTTAAAAAAATCAACTTTTAAAACTTTAATGGCTGCCTCCAAAAATATCAACTTGTGGCCTCTTTCAATCCTCTTTCTCCTCCTTAGCTCTCGTTGAATTTTATCTTCAAATTTGGCCTCTTTGCTGGCCTCTTCTTCAAGAATCTGAATGTCTTGAAGTCTTCAAAAATACTTTTCAAAATTTGGCAAAATTCTTGCCAAAAAATTTCTCCTTGAATTAGTTTCACAAATCCTTTTGGGCTTGTTGTCAGATGGCGACAATTGTCCCAATTTTTTATGTGATTACCTTTTTTCAAGAGTTTCTTCTTCTTGCAATCTTCTACCTTGAAATTTCTTCAAATCTTCTCTAATGGCCACTTCTTCAAATTTTCAATAGGGCTTCTCTATTCTCCTTCTTTCTCCTTCCAAATTTCAATGGGACCTTTTCTTAGGCCTCAATCTTCTCTCTTAAATATCTAATGGGACCTCTTCTCTTGGGTCTCCTTTTTCTCAATATTCAATAGGGATTTTCTAGCCTCTTCCTCTCTTCTCTCTTCAATCTGCTATGGGACCTCTTCTCTTGGGTCTCCTCAATATTCAGTATTCAATCTTCAATGGGAGCTCTTTGGGTCTCCTCAATATTCAATATTCAATCTTCAATGGGAGCTCTTTGGATCTCCTCAATATTCAATATCCTTTCTACAATTCTTTAAATTCTCCAATGAGACCTTTCTCTTAGGCCTTTAATCTCCAATATTTTGTTGCACTTCCAAAATCAATTCTTGTGCAAGGAAAGCACATAGACTTTTAGGCAATCAAAGGTGAAATTATTCTCTATCTATTGTAGGAAGCTTCTCAACTTTTGAGAATTAATTTTCTACAACAAAAACTTAAACAACAATAATCAAATACATCCAAATCTCCAAAAATCTAAAATCAATAATCTTCACTAGTTGTTCTTCAATCTAGTGGAAAGAAATCTATGCTGAGTCCTAGTCTTCACGAGTTTTTCTACAACCTTATGGAAAGAATCTAGCCAAATGCAACTTGAGGTCTTCTTCTACCTTCAAGTTTGTTTTTACTATCAACCCTTTTAATAGGACCTCCTTCTTGGGTCTCTTAATCTTGTCAATATCAAGATCTATCTTCAAGACCTGAAACTATGTTGTAGATTGCCTTCTATTCCAAATTTATTCTTGGAATAGGTAAACTCAATCTATCTTTAATCTTCACTGGTTTTTCTTCAACATAGTGGAAATACTATCTTCTCTAGTTTTCCTTCTCTAGAGGTAATATCTTCAACCTTACTGGTTTCTCCTTGACCAGTAGAAATGTCCTTAGACTATTTGCAACTTTTCAAAACCTATGCAAGAAAACCTTGTTGTAGCTCTGATACCATTGTTAGCTTTTGATGCTTAATACTCAATGCAAATAACCACAAGATCTCAAATAAAGTTGCAATATAAAATATATAATAATGGTAATATTTCAATCACATAAAACTCATAAATAACTTTTGCAACAACTCATAAAATGGACATTAACAAATGCTCACGAAAATAGTAACATGATATTGAATAAAGATCACATACACCATACTCTCACATTCTCTCCTCATCTTCACTATTTCTCATACAATGCTTAGTCACATATATAATAGAATGTGACTCTTCATATGGAGTACTCTTGGCCTTCACTCTTCTTGAGACTCTTCACTTTCCTATTCTAAGGACACATGTGCACTCTTACATAAAGGACACTTGTGCACATCTACACTCATCACACTTGCACACTTAACTACATGACACTTGTGCATTTCTTGCACATTATTACATTACATAAAATATTTACTCACACTCTAATATAAGACACACTCCTAATCTAAAGATGTACCCAAGGTGGTATATTTTTTTGTTTAGTAGCATTTGTATTTACATCGGGTTTTAAATAGGATCCCAAAACTTGATTACATAAGAGTTGGTAATAACATACCGAGAATAAGCCATTACAACAAAATTCTAGGCCTAAGGCACCAATACCCTGAAAATGAAAAACAAACAGAAATCCCGCCCAACGGGAACAGGTAAATTTGAACAATCCTGCCCAGCGAGAAACCACCAATTTTGAAGGAAGGTAAGTTTGAAGATCCCGCCCAGTGGGGAGCAGCTAAAAATTGCCATCGTGTAAATCCCACCCAACAAGAAGCAGCAAAAAACCATTATAATATAAATCCCACCTAGCGGGAAGCAGTTGAAAAACCACCAAAGAGTGAATCCTGCCTAGTGGGAAGCAGTAGAAATCCATCCCAGTGTAGATCTCGCTCAGCATAAAGCAGCAAAAACCTCTACCAAGTGAATCCCGCCTCTCGAGAAAACCAGTAGGAAATGAGAAAAACCTGCCCAGCGGGAAACCCAACGGTTTTGGAGAATCTTGCCCCATGGGAAACCATCCCGCCCAACGGGAAACCATCCTGCCCAAAAAAAGAGGGAATCCCGCCCAGTAGGAAGCAACTGAAAACTAGCAAAGAGGAGATCCCGCCCATTGGGAAGTAGCCAGAAAGCACCACCAAGAGAATCCCACCCCCAGGACAACCAGTAGGAAAAGACAACAGGTTAAGGGACCAGGGATACAGGGACTGGGGATCCTAGGTGGGAAGAGGTAATAGCCATAAAGATGGGATCCCTGGGAACCTAGCCTGGGGGATCCAGGGTCTGCATGCATAGATCAGATCCCCCCAAGATTTGAAAAATATAGCAAAACCTAGATAACCCCAACAACAAGGGCCAAGAATCCCATCCTTGCACAGGAGAAACTTCAGGGAACTAGGACTGAGGCTGGGAACAACCCAGGTAGAGAAAAAACCCCCCCCCAAGGCCAAACAAATGCCTAGGGTGTCCACCAAGGAGTAGAACCAGCATGAAGAAGCCTCCAAGCGGGAAATCAAAGAGGGCCCTCCCCATAGGGATGGGACCAACAATAGCTACAAGATCCCAGAGAGGTTTCACTAGCAAAAAGGGCAAAGAGGCCTTCCTAGACCACCCCCAAAGAAGTAAGGACCTCAAAGGAAACCCCAAGAAGATGTAAAAAACCCAACCAATCACCCCCACCACCTAGAGAACCGCAGGGAACCATATCCACACCAAAAACATGCAAAAAACCCCAAGGGGAAGCCTGAGGGAGAAAAAGGGAAGGGATTCCAAAAACAACAAGGAATCCTAGGAAGCACTAGGCCAAAAAATCAAATAAGGGAACCCTGACTGACTGGGAGAGGTGCAAAAAGAGGAGAAGGATCTCCCTCAAGGAGATCATCTGCAATAAACAAACCCAGGGAGGGATGACCTGGGAAGAGCCAAGGACTAGGCAGGAACCAGGGGAGGGGGATCAGGGATGGGATAGGGACCCTCCCCTCTCTACTTTTTTTCCTCTAAT
This sequence comes from Wollemia nobilis, assembly GCA_028583015.1. NCBI lineage: Eukaryota > Viridiplantae > Streptophyta > Pinopsida > Araucariales > Araucariaceae > Wollemia > Wollemia nobilis. The sequence continues at coordinate 5,061,000 of JAQPPZ010002554.1, forward strand.
ACTTTATTATCGCTATCGTACCCAAGGTGGTATATTAGCATGTACAGAATAATATAATATACTCCAACATAAATGTTAAAGTGTGGATGAGTTTGATGAAGTAAATTCTAGAGAAAATAATGGTGCACAAGAGAATTTGAAGAACACTCATGTAATGATTGAAAAATTAGGTGCTAGAGGAATTGGATGTAAGTGGAGACAAGTTTGATAAAGTAAATGCTAGAGAAATTAATGGTGCATAAGATAATTTGTAGAACATTGAGAGAATGATTAAAAATTTAGGTGCTAGAGGAATTATACAAAACAATCAAAGGTACATTCTTGATTTGAGAAATAAAAGGCGTATTAAATGTTAAAAGATTTAAATTGGAGGGATATTCAAAGGAAGAAAATTTAGAAGGAAGAAATTTAATTTGAAGAAATATTTAAAGAAATAAATTTAGAAGAAAGGAAGGGCACTAGAGAAGTAGGGGATAGAGAAAGTATATGAGAAGCTAGGATTAAGAGTAATCAAGGTGAGAATGTTTATTTTAGAAGCAGAGCTAAGTTCTAAGACCGTTCTCATATGTTAATTTCCTCCATATCTATCAAAATAAATTTCTAGATATGCTCTTATTAGTACCAATCTAATTTGTTGTATCCTATGAATCCTATATACATAAAAGTGAATAATTTTCATGTCCATGTCTATTTTTGTGCTTGCATACAAGAAAACTATTTCATTATGGTGGTTATTTATAGTAATATATGTGAAAAAATATCTGGTTATTGTGGTTGGGTAAATTTTAGTCTATTGAAGCATTCTGAAGTATTCATTGTAAGGTGAAGAGAAGTATTTAGTATTGTTTAGAGTATTTTAAAGTGTGTGCCTATAAACCTATTTTATATTTGTTGTTTCCAAAGTGTCCAAAATTATCTTAGTCCATATACATCCTAGTATTGGAAGTAAAGGCAGTATAAGAGCTAGTGGTTTGTTTCATTCTTAGTTTTTGGTAGAAACCAACCTTTAAATTTTAGTGATTGCTTTCTATAATTTAGCAATTGATAGTGCAAAGCAGAAGAGATAAGTGGTTGAAAACGTTGTAGTGAGTGTAGTAAGTAACATGGGGTGATAACAACCAAGTAGAATTTTGGAGAGCAACATCAAGGTAAAAATGCCAGAGTTCATAATGACAAAAGGGAAAGTGTTGAAAGGTATTTCCATGTATGATTTAAGTGCTAAGGTTGAAGAATATTTGAAAAGAAAAATTAAACTCTAAGGTTGCAGATTTAGTACTGGAAAGAAAATTAAGAGCTAAAGTTTGTGTTGAAAATTGAATAGTTAAAGGAATTGAAATCTAACGTTAATATTAAAGTTGATTTTTGAAAATTAAAAGCTATTTTAAAAGGAAAAAATACTGAAGTTTGCAAATAAAAGAAGTCAAAGAAATTATTGAAAGAAATAATTTGAATTTGTTGAAGCTTGGTTTATAAAAGGATAAGAATGAATCTTTAAGAAAGAAATGTATTCATAGAAATATTTTAAAGGGCAAGGAATATTTTATTAAAAAGGAAATTGATTAAAGTGAATTGAGAAACAAGAGTTGAGGAGAAAATTGAATTGAACACGAATATTTAATTGAAATAGGAAATTAAAGAATCAGGTTAAAGAAAATTTTATAAAATATTTAATAGAGCATGAATTAAAAGAGGATCAAACTTTTATGAATTAATATTTGTAAGAAAAAAAAATTATTGTTGAAGAGAATATTTGGAAGGAAAATTCACAAAGAACATATTAAAAATATATATGTGACTGAAACTTTGAAGAGAAGAGAATTTAAAGAAAATTGTTGATTAAAGAGGGATAAATTATATTGAAACAAATTTGGGAGTAAAAAGGATTTCTACTACAAGCAATTTTAAATAAGGAAGAATATAGGAAGTATTTGAAGGAAGAAAATTGTTAATTGAAGGAAATTAATTATATTGAATGAAAATTGTTGAAAGGAATCTATGAAAGTGCTGGATTATTAAAGGGAAAGAATTGTTGATTTATTTAAGATATTTTTTGAAGAAAAGGAGGAAAGTTATTAATCAAAGGAAAGCAAAGTTATTAAATAAAGAAGAATTATTGAAGGAAATGATTGATTAAAGAGAAAAATTATTGAAATGAATCTATTTTAAGGAAAAAGAAGACTATTTATGACTATTTATTGAGATTCACTTAAATTATTGTGCAAAGAGAAAGGTTTGGCAATTTCTTTGTGTTGAAGGGACATGAGTTTAAGCAAAGACATTGAATATTTGTTAAAGGCAAGGACAATTTTTTATTTAAGGTATGATATGTATTTATCTTCTTTAAGGTTGAAGAAGAAATAAATTTTATGTGAAGAATTTCTATTAATTTTCTCTGATATTTTGAAACTATAGTAAATTAAAAACTAGGGAGACAAAAGGGTTTCTACTAAATATTTGAACAAATTTAAACTTTTAAAAATTTAAAAAGTTAGAAGAGTTTTTTTTTTTATAAAAAGTGATTCATAGAATAAAAGGTTGAAGGCAAGCATATTATTGGATTCAAAATAAAATAAAATAAAGATTTCAAGTACTATTTGTTGTCTCAAAGATCGCAAGTAAGGGCTACATACTAGTTAGTTGAACCTAAAAAATAACTAAAGAAACTTTCATAATTATGTATTCATCAAAAATTCCTTTTACCAAAGTTTGATTTGATTAGAGAGGAAAACTTCATTAAGAAAGAACTCCAAAAGTAGAGAAAATATTATCACAAACATGTTTTGAGATACAATAAATCACCACAATCAAATCAAATAGAACTAAAATTTAGATATGAAAATAACTCCTTAAATTTGATGTACCTTGAGTTTAATAGTGATGAACTATGGTATTTGAATAATTAAAACCAAAATATTATAAACTATCCAAATAATGTCAATGACAGTGAAAAAGATCATTGTGATCTATGGACTTCAAAACTAATTAGTGATGATTTATATTATTGCGATGACCTGCTATTTACAAATAGTATCATATTAGGAAATGCCATGATAGGAAACAATAGACTCATACCAATGATAGGTGATGCTAATTTTGTAACACAAAACTATGAAGACAGATGTGTGACAGGGATAGGTAATAGTTGCTATCAATATTAGGATAGAGATAGGTACTACACGAACAAGGATAAAGATAAAGATCCAAAATAATCAAGGTACAACTTCATCATAAATAATGACAAGAAGTAATAAAGAAGACCAAAGCAAAGAAAGATAATGAACTTATTACCAAATAATGTAATATGGGGGGGTGTTGGAGACTATTACGTTAATTGATACCTTATTATACTTTGTAATTATTTTGTAAATAATATTTAAATATTCAAGTGTTTAGGTGTCATGTGGGTATAAGGTGTGTGGCAAATATTTGACATTATATAATTATTAGATGTCTAGGTGTTTGGAGTTATTAGAAAGTTATAAGTTAATAAAGTACTTCTCTTATAAGAAATAAAAATTGTCATATCTCTTGTGGGATTGAAGGAAGGTGGAGAGTTAGTAGAAGAAGAGGTATTAAAGTGGAAGTAGAATGGTCATGAGTCTCATGTTCTAAGTTGTTTATATTAAATACAAGACTCTTAATGGAATTATTAAATAAGCTTTGCATTACACTGTGTTGCATAGCTTAAGTATATTCATTTTGAATAATATTTTCAATGTGTTTATCATTGTCAGTCATGGATTGATTATTTGTTATTGTGAGACTATAGCAATTGTGTTCATAATGAATGGTCATTGGTCATGCATCAATTATTATGTTAAATATTGCTTATTTTTCTAAAATTCTTGAGGCACATATGGTTGATGAAAAAAATTAAATTAGACTGGCTTTTATGGGCTACCCATAACCATCATATGATGGCCCTATTTTTAACAAGCCATGTCTCATGAAGAATCATGACTCATAAAAATATTTATCAATTAACTAAGATACTCTATGACCCACTAATCTTTTCTATTCCCACTTTATAAAATTACAATGATTTCATCAAATAATTAAGCTCTTTTTTGGAAACCATATTGTAGTGAGATTTCATTACACTAGGAAAATTCAGCTTGAAGGAGAAATTTTGAGCAAAATTGTTATCTAGTGCTAAGTTAGATGAGAGGACCGAAAACTCCTTCCATATATCAAGTAGCTAATGAAAAGAAAATGCTAAGGCTATGCTAAAATTTGTAAGCTAATTAAAAACTCCTTATGCCACAAGGTGATGCTGACCACCTAGATTGGACAGACAAAGGACTATAGTATTTTTAGTGGTAATAAGTTGAAAATCACCATAATAAAAAACCACATAGATTTTTTTTATGGTAGCTAAAAGAGATTTAATGTTGATAGGGTTTATATCCACTCAATAGCCATGGATGTATATCTCAACCTAATGGGTGGATTTAGAAAATGAGCCATCCTATTTTGGTAATTGGGTTTGCAGTGCATCATATACCCTAGTGCAGTTACAAAGTAGCCCTAGCAAGATCCTGGTGAAAATAAAAACCAAGAATAATAGAGGAATAAAAGAAGAGGGACAAGGTGTTTAGGTAAGGATTCAATAAGATAATATAAGCTTGTTGGTCCATATGAAGATCACCTTAAAAATTTGTGATAAAAGAGAGTAAATCAACCAAAAGTTGTAGGGAATAGCTCTAGCACACTCATCAAATGAAGAAGTTTGATAACACCTATATGAAAGAAACATTGAAATATCAAAAATCAAGCAAGGATTAGGGTGGCAATAAAAGTAACATTTATTGGACCAAGAGATGATCAAGAGAACGACAACATATGCTTTAGATAAATATCCAAAGGCAACTCTCCACCTAAACCAAAGTTCTACAATAGAACCAATGTGAAGGAAACTCTACTAGAGCAATTTGGTCCTTGGAAGGAGTCTCAAGCCAAAGCCTGCTATCAATTTTTCATAATTGAGCCCGAAGAGATTAGAGATAATGGGATAGGATAAAACCAGAAGAGTGGTGAAGTCCCAAAAGCCATGCCATACACAAGGTCTTGACCACCAATATCCCAATAAAGAATCAATCAACATGGGCACCAACTGGATTTGGTGAAAGGTCAAGCAATACAATGACTTCATAACCAGACAAACAAAAACATGGGACCCATTTTGTCTCGATATCAATAATAAGGCTTTCCCAACAAGCAAAGGTTAATGCCACTTGAGCTTGAGTTTCCAAGAAGAGAAGAGGGCTATTAATGACACCTCTAAAGGGAACCACTTTGCATCTAAGACATTTATGGCGATTGACTCTAGATGATCAACTAAAAATATACTAAGAATAAATGTAGTATAATACCTCATACTTGACAACCAAGAAGACATAGATGTTCCCACTTAGGACAATTGGATTTTTTTAAAATTTTGAATTTAGAGTTAATCTGTATAAATATTCAATTTTATATCTACAAGAGGAGGAAAAATAATATTTGTGTGCCTAGTATCTAGTATTAGGTACAATTTTTGTCTCATCTCCTTCTATATATAAAGTTGTACTCAAGCCTATAGTCAATGCATATACAAACCTTTAAGTCTCTTTCATTTTTTGTATAATTGTAAAAGGGCTTACAACATAAATACATGGAGTTGTGACTACTATTTTTCTTTTGTTCTGGTCTTTGTATGTATGTATTTTTGTGTGGAGGGGTATGACTAGTATCTTTCCTAACATCCATAAGAATATTAATAGATAAATAATTATGCAAACTTGAAACTATGTTCACTTTTAACTATCATGTTTTGATGCACGCATTCACTAATCCCATTGGTACCTAGAAGGAACCTATAATTCTTGGCACATTTCCACCCATAGTCTAGGCTAGTAAGTTTTATTGTTTTCCTTATAACCATTTCCCTAGATAAGAACCTGATAGGCTAGGCTATATTAGGATAAGAACGTCAAGAGCACATCCTAATAAATATCCAACCTTTATAAAAATTTTAGAGGTTGTTCCTAGAGTCATGTCCCACGGTTCCTAGACTTTCTGGTTGTGCACTCCACATGAGGTATAAGCACAAGACACATTTGAAAACCACAATGAATAGTCATTGTGCTCAAAGCACATAATTAAAACTAGTTCCTATACTAGTTTTGGCCATCACATACTCATAACTTTGATATGCTTTTTATTTTTTAAAACTTGACCAACTTGAATTCTTTTTACTATTCTTCTTAGTAGCTTTATACAAAAAATAAGAAGAGCATTTGAATCCATTTCATATTTCATATGGATAAAAATTTCAACATTGACTTGAACAGTGGCTAACTCATCCATAATAACTAAACTTGGTATTCCTTTGGTTCCCTTTCTTGTTTGTAAAAGATACATATTTGTGTTTATGTTCTCCTTTATCTTGCTCTCCCTCACTATGAAGTGTTTATCTCTTAACAAATTGTATGCCCTCTTTGGATTGTATATTTGAATCACAAATATCTCCATAAAATCTAAGACCTAAATTATTTTGTTCTATTTTAACTTCAATTGGTATTACCATATCATCCTTATCAACCTTGTTTTATTTGTAATCCATATTTGACATCAATTTGGAAGGCACATCCAAACCAAGTTATAAACCCTTTGTAAATATTTTTTTCTAGATTTCTTAATATTTTTTACAAGTTTATCGTTTTCTTGAAAATTAAAGACATCGTCATTATGAATATTACTTGTTATATGAAGCAAATATATAGTTTCACAAGAAGAGTCAACCAACTTTACCAAACCCATTATATCATAAGAATGATCAATTGATAGAGGCTCATATTTCAATTTATATTTCTCCTCAACTAACAATAACACTTATCTCTCTAATTTTTCATTCTCCATCAAATATCAAGTAATCATGACAAAATCATCATCAAGATCTATACTTTTGATAAGTTATTGTCCTTTTGTAGGAAATTGAAAAATATTTATTATTGTTACCTCCATAAAGATAATAATATTGAATTGATTCCTTAATTGACTTTGATTTAACCTATTTTCTTTTTGTCTTTCCTATTCTAGATTAAAAATTTCAAAAACAAAGAAAAATATTACCTCACACAAGTTTACTATCACAAGTTTAAATCAAATCCACAAGCCCAAATCAACTCTTTAACTTAGAATACTTGAAGTATGCATCCACTAGCATGAGTTTTTCTTAATTGCAATCTATCTTCCATGTTGCATACCAAGGATTTGATACCATGTTAGAAATATGAATATTCTAATAATTCTCAAAAACTCAATTCTTTGATAAAACACTAAAAAAGATAAACATAAACATGTTAATAGTTTGAAGATAAGATATGAAACTAGGTACAATAACACCACTCTAACATATCAGTTGTATTCATTGTGATTCATAAAAAATGATTACACTAAATAGATCCAATGCACTTGATGTTCTCGTACACTCACTAGATGAGATATTTATGTTGAATGAGATTGTTTACGCTAATGGGGGATACCATAATTGATGGAGATACAACAAATTTATAATGCTTTGAAAGTGTTAATAATATACTGCTCACCCCTATCCAAAGATACAATTATTATACACAGAGACACACAAATTTTATAGTTTGTAATATTTAGGAAAATCAAGCTGGATAATTAGCTTATTCCTAAGCATATCTCAATATTGAGTATCTTTTAGATTATATCTAATATTAAAAGCTTAATTAGCCAAAGTATGCTCTATATATATTTACTAGCCCAAAGGGATTGAATATAGTTATTGGTAAAAAAGGGCTAAAGCTAGCCCCAAGGGCTAGGTGGATTGGTAAGTGCTAGTCAGATGGGCATTTGTTGAGAAGAGACCTAGGTTCAAACCTTGGTGGTGCTAGTTTGCAAAGGAAGTAGTCTACTCTGAATCCTCTAAGTGCGCACCAGAATGATGATGATGGTATGAACCCCGAGCGATCGACGGTCCCCATATCACACCGAGTCAACAATTAACGAGACAGGTAGGTTTGGTGGTTGCAGTCCCTATGGTTTGAACCTTACGCTTCCAGTTACAAAAAATAGTGGTTGTATCCAAATCTCCTATGTAACCAAAAAAAAAGGGCTAAAGCTATTTAATAACTTATAATATATATATATATATATATGGTGTCTTGTCTAAGACAACCCCTACTAACTAACTTGAAACTATTTTAAATATTTTACATATTTAGGGTCTCGTTCCCATGCAATTTTCTTTATTATAATATAAACACATATATTGTCCTCATTGTATTGAAGTTCAATAACAATATCCCACTAATGCAACATACAAGTTACATGGACTCTACACAATGGCAATATAACACCATCATAGTGCTAGTATATATAACACATTTGTAACATTGGAGTATTGTCTAACTTCTTATTTGACAATATGGAAGTGCTATAATGCTGTAACATTTTATGCATGAAAAAGGAACAAAAAAATGGGGCTAGTGCTGGTCTTGTGACACAATAGTGGTGCAAATTTGTAAAAATATGGTAGTGATAAAAGTAGTGATGAGAGTGACAAGAATAAAAGAAGATTTCTAAAGCAAAATAAAAGACAAAAGGAAACCCAAAGAGAGACACTAGTCCGGAAATATAGAAGTATATACCATGGATATTAATAATAAGGTTAATATGGATAATATGATAGTGATATTATAGTCTTATTTAATTTAAAAAATAAAATTAGGTAGTGATAAATATGAGAAGTTATCCAAAATAATCTAGAAAGTAAGATATTATTTAGTGATTTCTATAATGGAAGGTTCTATAGATATTGCAATTGTCTAGGATAGTTGCAAAAGGGATGGAGAATCACTAGTAGCAAGTGGTAATTGGGTAATCGTTCTTTGTCCAAGATATTGAAAAATATGAGAATAGGAGTCATAAATATATGTGATCTCAATATAGTTACTCATCAAGATAGATGTTTGAAAGACCTGAGTTTATTCATATCAAATTCAATGCTGAATACTAGTAGCAAGTGGTAATTGGGTAATCGTTCTTTGTCCAAGATATTGAAAAATATGAGAATAGGAGTCATAAATATATGTGATCTCAATATAGTTACTCATCAAGATAGATGTTTGAAAGACCTGAGTTTATTCATATCAAATTCAATGCTAAATCACAATTATGATATCTAGATTCTTGGATAGACTTCAACATACTTTTATATCCCTTAGAGAAGGGCACATCCTTGGAATTTTAAGATCAATGGAGGACTTTAATTTTTTTACTAATCTAAATGACCTAATAGATCTTACCCTTTCAACCTTTCAATAGACATAGTGTACTAGATGTTTTGGAAGATACCATGTAGTAGAAATATTGGAAAAATCTCATTGTGAAACTCCAAATAACATGACCTAAAATACAACCATTTTCTAGAGTTTTTGTCTCAATAAATTTATACGTAATGGTAATAAACATGATCCATTCTTCCATTATCCATTACTTTGTCCTTGACTTTTGAACTAGAGAAGATTATTGGGAAAATAGTTTTTGAAGAGTAGCCATTAAACACTATAAATATAGTTTTATTCAATTAAACTCTAGATCGAGTCTCTAAAAATTCTAGTTAGTTTCATTTTAACTCATAATTCAACCCTCTACTTTTTAAGAACTATTATATTATATTTAATGATCTCATCCTTGATAATCAATTTTGATGAATAAACTACTACCATAGTAGGTTTTCCCATAGATCCCTTCTTCTCTTTATCGTTGACTAGCAAAATATTTTTCTTCCACTTTAGGCATCCTTACTTCCAACTTATAACAATTCATTAAATGTTTTTCTTTATTGGTATATATCTTATTTTGATAATAACTTTCTTTATTAAAAAAAATTCAAAGTTCTAACACATAAATAAAAAAGTTCACTCGATAGTTTCTCACATTCCGTTTATAGTTTTTATTTTTTTAATAAATTATATATGTCTTCTATTAGGGGCCATTCCAAACTTTAGGCATCCATTCTGTGGGCCCTCTACCTTGAGGTATCTAAAATAATATTTTGGATAAATATTAGGGTAAAGTCTCTCATTGGATTGTTAAGTGGCTTTCTTTTGTTGGTAGAGTGCTGCTTCTTAAGTCTGTGGTTCAAATTTTATGTATTTATCAGTGCATGATTCAGGTTGCTCTTGCTATTTTTGTTCATGAGCTTGAATCTTTGTCCAAAAATTTTTTATGGGCTAGAAATTTGGAGTCTTCAAAATGGAGTCTGGTTAAGTGGAAGACTATTTGTAAAGGAAAACGGTTTGGATCTTCGTTTCACTTCTCTTTCTGGTTAGGTTTTGACAGCCAAGATTTATTGGAGATGGTGCATTTCTCAAAACCATGCTTGGGATAAAATTATTTCATTTAAGTATATTAATGGGGTTGAGGGCTCTGAGATACCTAGATGATTTTTTTTTGGTAAAGACTCTTTGATCTGGAACACCCTTAAGAAGGGGGCGAATCTTGTTAAGCAATGATTGTTCTGGATTTGTCTCAAAGGCTCGAAGGCTCTTTTTTGACATGATTCTTGGGATGGTTTCCCTACAATTTTATCTATGTTTCCTCATCTTTAGGAGCTATGTAATTGTTTCTTGGTTGTTGGTTGGTACAGGGTGATGGATTATAAAGTTACCAAAAGAGTTGGGTAGGTGGAGGGAGTTCAGTGGAAAGGTCCTAGAGATTGGTCGATAGGTGGTTCTATTCAGTATAGAGAAGAGTTGGCTTGTATTTTGTCTACTAGGGAGTGCTCTTCTTTACAAGATGATGTTTTGGCTTGGAATCAGGATCCTAGAAAGGTTTTCTCGATGGCTTCTAGTTACTGTGTTTTAGATAGGCAACATTTTGGGGATGAGGAGGTTCCTTGGTGGAAATAGGTTTGAAATAAGTTTTCCTGGCCCATATGCAATTTTCATTTGTGGTTGGCTACTAGGAACATATGTTTTAGTTGGGATAATATCAAAAAGAGAGGTTTTCAGGGCCCTTCGTTTTGTTTCCTTTGTGAAAATAGTGATGAATCTTTAGGGCATTTGCTCTTACAATGTTCGTTTGCGCAGGAAATTTGGCATCTTTGGTAGAGGGTGTGGAAACAGTCTTGTTCTCATGCCTCTTATCTTGTTGAGTTCTAGAGAAGTTTAGGAAAACCTCGTGCTAAGGATTTTTTCTTCAAGTTGCATGGAGTATTGGGTCCTCATGTATTATATGGCAGATTTGGCTTGAAAGAAATCAAAGATTTTTTCAAGGTAGAAAGTTAACTGTTTATCAGATTTTGCAAAGGATTATTGGTATGATCCAAGAGATTGTTTCTTCTAAATGTTAGATCAGTCTTCCTTTGGAGGAGTATGAGATTTTGATGATGCACCTGATTTTAGTGGAGAATGACCCTCGTCCTTCTTTATTGGTCGGGAGGAGAGGCCTCAATCAAAAAGTACAGAGAGATGGCAGATGAAATCCTTCGCTTCAGGGAGTGTTTAAGATTAATATTGATGGCTCTTCTAGAGGTAATATTGGGTATGCAAGTATTGGTGGTGTTGGGAGAGATAGTAGTGGTGCAGATCTTTTCATTTTATCCTGTTATAAGGGGAAGCAAACTAATAATTATATGGAGGCCCTTGCTATTCATTTTTATTTGAAAAAAGGTTATGTTCTGGGATGGCGAAAGATAATTTGTGAGTTAGACTCTCAGATTATTATTAATTTGTTGAAGACTCACAATATTTTTAATGTTCATTGGCAGCTGGAGTTAGTGGCTCGACAGATCATTCAGATTTGTCGACATCTGGAGTTTATTTTCTTTGTTCATATTCCCAGGGAATGGAATAGTGTGGCAGATTTCTTGGCAAAATGAGCTTTTGAGTTTCAGGAAGACTGTTAGGGAATGGGATCAGCTCCCATTGGATTGTTCTCGTCATCTTGCTAATTTTCTTGCTGCGAATATGATTGGTTGAGGCTGTTGTTTGCTGGGTGTCTTTTGGTCGCGTGCTCAATGGTTTTGGGGGTCTCTTTCTTCTGACCCTTGTGAAAATTATTGTTTTGGGATTCTCTATTTTTTATATAATTTTATTCTATGAATTTTTACCAATATAAAAAAAATATTTTTAAAACTAATTTAAAAGTTAAAAATATTAGTCGCTAATTACTTTTAAATTTTATTAATAAATATCATAAATAATATTATTTTTAAATTATTATAATTTTAGTTTTAATTATATAAAAATAATAATACTTATAGCCCCTTGTCATTTGGGGCGGGCATGGTTCATTCTATTTACAAATATTAAATCATAGTTTTTGTTTAAGATTAAGTATGAGAGAATGTAATTAAATTATTATTATTTTTTTTGAAATATTATATATATATATTTGTTGTGGAGATTGAATTTGGCGTTCTTTCACTTTCAAGTAGTATAAGGCGATGTAATGTGTATAAGATTAATAAATTTTAAAAAAATATATTTGATATTTTAAAGTTTTTGCAACAACATCAAATTAATATATATTTTAATTCTCATTAAAAAAAATTCAATTTCAAAACTACACCATGATTCCGTTATATATAAAAATACTATGGACCGGATAATATATAAAAAAGAATATCATACATAAAAATCTAACAAATAAAAAATTGTAATTTATTTTTGTTAATTTTAATATATATTAAAAATAAAAAATTTAGAGATTAAGAAAGAGAAAGATTAAAGATTTGAAAAGTGATATATACCATTAAATTATAATTGATTAAATTTTAAATAATGGAGATACATCTTCGTAACATAACAAGATAAATAATGTATTGATTAAGTGAACTTTAAATAAGGGTGATATCATAGGTAGTGGTCATAGCAAACCAAAAAATGGTTTTTGGTTATTTTTTATCTTAATGCTTTGTTTTGGTTTTGTTGTCCAGTATTTTTAGGTTTTATGTAGCAATAGTATAATGTTGCAAGTATAGAAGTAAATCTCATAGTTAAAGGAAATATCATCTTCTTATTATTATTTTTATTACAAAATTCGATAGCAAACACTCAACGGAGTCAGGTCAATCTCTACCTCTACCTCAAGACAAGACTAGCCTGAAAGGTTTTGAATTTAGGTCTCCTCTTGATAAACACCTAGAACTCACCAATCCACCCAACCACTAAGACTTATCACCTTTATATTGTTACTTATCTTTATTGATTTGAATAAATAAAATCTTATATATATATATATATATAAATAATTTTTATTTTAATGTAAATAAAATATAATCTATTTAAAAATAAAATCATATCTTACATTATCGATGATATGATCCAGATTCAATTCTTAGAGGTTTTTTAAAGGATATTTTAGTGTATGTTTTTTGAGTTTTTATTTAAAATATTTAAGTTCAAACTTTAATGCAAGGAACCACATTCCCTCTCAAAAACCCGAGTTTTACTCTAATTTTTTTTTAACAAAAGTACCATGACCTTTTCCAAAAACCCATGTTTTTACCCTCAAATGTTTTACCCGGATACGAAGGACATGAGCCCTTATAAAAACAACATTTTTAATTCAAAATTTAAGAAGAGTTTTAACCTACAATTTAAAAAAAAAAAGTGGGTGGAGAAAAAATCACATCGTGAATTACTAATTTATCTTAAGGATAAAGAAAAACAAACTGCATTATACGGGTACCAGATTATCAACAACAAACTAAAAACATTTTATAGCCAGAAAGGTTTTTAAAGATGTGAACCTGTGGCAGATAAAGCCTTATCCATTTGAAGTGGGTGGTTCCCCCACTCATCAAAATGCTCCTCACCCCAACCTGAAGCATGAATAATTGAAGAAGAAGGACGGTAACAAAGGGACCAGGACCTTTTTTAAAAAACCTATGTTTTTACCCTCAAATTTTTAACCCGAACCAAGATCCCCATAAAACTATATTTTTAAACTCAAAATTTCCTTCTAGGAAAGATACTGTAGCGGTAAGTTCTTAAGTTTTCACCAAAAAGATTCAAATTTAAACCTTGGTACAAGAAATAGACCGCTCATAAGAACCCATACTTTACGTAGCATTTTTTAAGTCCAAAAAAGGATAAACTCAAAATTTCCTTCTAGGAAAGATACTGTAGCGGTAAGTTCTTAAGTTTTCACCAAAAAGATTCAAATTTAAACCTTGGTACAAGAAATAGACCCCTCACAAGAACCCATACTAAGTTCTTAAGTTTTCACCAAAAAGATTCAAATTTAAACCTTGGTACAAGAAATAGACCCCTCACAAGAACCCATACTCTACGTAGCATTTTTTAAGTCCAAAAAGGGATAAACCGTTGAGAGTGGTTGAGTGCTGGTTGATAAAATAGTCCGATTTAATTTTTTAAAGGATTGAGATCCCATGAACTTGATCTTTATCTAAAAAACTAAAAATTAAAAAAAAAATAATTTTATTAATATTTAAAAATATTTATAAAAATTAATTGATATAATAAATATTGTTAAATTTCATTTTATATATTAATAACTCACATAACTTTATCAAATAACCATTAGTTCAATAAATTAAATTAGTCCATCATTGAAGAAATACTCATATTTGAATTTTATTAACTCTCATATATGTATATTATTATATTAAATCATAAAATTTTATTTTTTATTTAATTATTAGAGATTGAGTATATATTATCTGATAAGATTTATATATTATTATTATTATTTTATTTAATTATTAGAGATTGAGTATATATTATCGGATAGGATTTATATATTATTATTATTTTTTAATTTGGTTAGTGTAAGAAATTTCCATGATCAATGCACAGAGTTGAGCAGTCTCCTTTCAACCACGACCCTTCTTAAAGGAATAGCTATGCTTATCAATAGGAAATTTAACACATAACCACCACACACATACCCCCTCACACCCTTGCCAACGCCGCGGTTTGAACCTTAGACCTCCTAAAGAAGGGCCAAAGCTCGAACCGTTGTGTTGTCCCCTTGGGACTAACAAAATTTTAAGTTAGTGTGAGAAACTCTATGACCAATGCACAGGGTCGAGTAGTCTCTTCCCAACCATGACCCCTCGTAAATATGCTTATCAATAGGGAATTTATACATAATTTTTTTATTAAAATTTAAACTATTTATTTTTTTTTTGTTAGTGTGAGAAACTCCTATGACCAACGCACGGGGTTGAGCAGTCTCCTCCTAAACATGCATGGGGTTGAGAAGTCTCTTCCCAACCATGACCCTTCGTAAAGCCGAGAGCTATGCTTATCAACAGGGAATTTAACCCACAACCACCACACATCCACCCCCTCACACACTTGCCCATGTAGTGGTTTGGAACTTGGATTTCCCGAAAAAGAGTCAAAGCCCGAACCGTTGCACCGCCCATTCAGCTCTTACATTTGATACAATATTAAGGTTCAACCATAACATTAAAACCTTTATCTAATGTGTAATTTTTTTTCCTATTTTTTCAAACCTTTTAAGTTATATGTTAAGATTTATTTATAAATTTTAAACCATATGCATGGTATGAAACTCTTATTCTTATAAACCTCGCATAATTTTTTTTTTAATAAGCTATGTGTGGCTTCTATTAGGGGCCACTCCCATTACGAAAACAAAACATTACATTGCTCTCATTACATTTCTAACAAGTTAATTAAAGCATATCCAAATTTGTCTTTCTATCGAAGATATTCTTCATTTACCCTTCTATCAAAAATATTCTTCTTCCTCAAACTGCTAAGTTTCCACAATCAACTCCTTTTATATCAAATACCTTCAAAAATTTAAATTCTGTCGAGATGGACTTCAACACTCCGAATGGCTAAAATATTTGCTACCTAAATTCTATATCCAAAAATATCTTGTCTATAACAACCTCACAATTTCTTAATACTTTTTTTAGGGTTCTTATTCATTTCCCTAATATTCCAAGATATTATTTTCATTGTTATTTTTTAATTTTATTTGTGGGTTTAGCCCCACTTCTTGTTAACACTTGTGATATTTGCTTTTGTTTTCTCATATCAATATCCCTTTGTGTTTCTTTTTCTCTTTGTTTTTGCCTCTTGGGTCTTCCTTTTATTTTTCATTCTCAACAATAGTTTCATCTTCATCAATCTCTTCAATCTTCTCACACTGTTCATAGTAAGACTTATCATCTCTAGGTTTACCTTAATCTGAAGGATTTGAAGTGTAAGAAATAACCTAAAAAACACACCCTCTTTATATTTCCAAGGAGACCCTAAAGTGCAAGGATGCTTTTCTATAGCAATTACCTTCTTATTCTGCCATAAAAATTCTAAATTGTTATGGGTTTCCTCCAACCTCATTTCTATATTATTCTGCTCTCGAAACCTTAAAGTGCAAGGGATAACATCTTCACCATTTTCTCTTTTATTATTATCTGAAGAGGATTCTATACTACTTGAGGAAAATGAAGATGATTTATTTGGAATAAACTTAACCTTTTTTGTTGTCTTTTTTTTTTTTTGGTGGTGGCCACAAGGGGTAAACAGACTGTGACCACGAGGGAACCATTACATAACATATCCGCAACATGTGAGGTGAGAGATTTGAACATAGGCCTCTCAGCAACTAAAGAGGTTTAACTACCCACTTGCTCTCCAACTCCTCTACATGGGCGGATACCTTTTTTGTTGTCTTTGTTTTGGGTTTTATCTCCACATTTTCTTTTGCACCTTTAATTCCTTCTAAACTTGCCAATTGATATTGTCAATAGGATTTATTTACCTCTTCTTTTAGAGTGGAATATCTTTGATCTGATCTAGCTTCTATTATTGAATGATTTTCTTGCTTCATCTTGAAGTTTATCTCATGGCTAGAATTTGTTGTTTCTTTCTTCATAGTTTTTACTTTGCAAATTCTTGCCATGTGTTCAACCTCAAAATAATTGTGGCAACGAAATGCAATATTTTAATAATCTACTTGTTGATCCCATTCTTTTGATTCAGATTTAATCTTAATAGATTGTGGCAAAGGTTTTAAAATATCCATAGCAACACATATTCGAGTATATATAGCATGCTTTCGCTCCTTAGTTGTTGGTCCTTCCTTGATGAATTTTCCTACGGTATTTTCAATATTTTTTAAAACGTCCTTATTTATAACCTGATATGAAAGTCCAAAAAACCTAACCCAGAGTAGAAGCTTCTTAATAGTTTTTGTCTCAAATGAAAAAATTTCGTTCCATGGTCTCAAATAAAGTGCATCTCTTCCCATAAACCATGGGCCACCAACCATTATTTTATCCCTAATTTCTGAACTGGAAAATATGACGAGGAAAAAACCTTTAGGAAGGAAAATCACAAATTAATTTGTATTCAATCCCCACTTCCACTTGATCCAAATTTTTTTTTTTTATTTGTGGAAAACATCCCAAAAGGGATGCCACTTTCGGGTAAGACCCAAGGAGGTAGGGGTATCCATTCCGCCAAAAAAAAACAAGAACAAGAAACAAAAAAACACAAGAACAATGACAATAAACATATAAAAAAAAAAAAAAACAACAAAAACACAAGAACAATGCCACTTTCGGGTAAGACCCAAGAACAAGAATGAAAAAAACACAAGAACAATAACAATAAACATAAAAAAAAAAAAAAAAAAAAAAAACAACAAAAAAACACAAGAACAACAAAAAACAACACAAAGAACACAAAAACAAAACAAAACAAAATAACTCACCCACCTTAAAAAACTAAACAAAAAAAAAAAGAAGACAAAAGAAAAAAAAATGAACGAAACAAAGACCTATCTAGACCAGAAGACTATTAATGCAAGAATCAACAGAGGAAACAAAATAAAGAATAGAATGGGCTAGGGAACTAAAAAAACTGAATGAACCAAAGAGAAACAAAAAAAAAAACAAGAAGAAACTAGGTACCTTCAAAACTGGAGCCATCCAAAGAAATGATAGAAAGAAGAGCTTCCCTAATTTGAGAAGCCCACCATAGGAGGGTCGCCATAACAAGTAAGATCACCTTTGTCCAAAGCCCAATTAGCTAAAGCATCAACACTCTTGTTTTGATCTCTGACCACATGATTGTAATCAACTTTCAAAAATCCCATCTGGATTAACTGAATTTTCTCAATAATTATTTTTATTCTCCAATCCACCTTATGATTCTTAGAAGGAGTCTTCAAGAGATTAATCATAAGTTAAGAGTCAGACTCAACTAACACCTTTTCCCATCCAACCTTAGTAGCCTCCTGAAGGCCTCTAAGGATACCATACCCCTCAACAAGGTTATTGGAAAGAATACCCAAATTCTTAAGCAAAAGTAAAAACCAGGGAGCCATCTCGAAAGTCTACCAATTCCTCCCACACTGGCTTTTCCGGGGTTCCCTCTAGAGGCTCCATCGGTATTGACTTTTCCAAAATCCTTAGGAGGAGGCTGCCAATTTCTAGTCCTATCCATCTTACTAATACTCACATTCCCTTTAAGTTGGTTGCCATTAGAAGGTTTAATATTCAATATTTGCATCACTTGATCCCATCTTTGGTGGGGGTTTTAGGGGTGATTAAGGAGATGATGGACTGATTCAACTAATTTGGCTATGGTATTTTGCCAAATATAGTGAATATCCTTCCTATCTTGATTAAATTTTTGGCTGTTCCTTTCACTCCAAATATTCCAAAGAAGAATGGTAGAACCCATCCAAACTAACTACCTAATAAAATGATCAACACCTTCTTGATTAGGCCAATCCCTCCAAAGCTGTTCAAAAGTGAAAAAATTGGACCACTGTAAGCCAAGTAAAGTTGCCATTCTACTCCATAGCTCGGAGGCTAAAGTACACTCAATAAAAATATGGTTGATATTTTCTACATTCTCTTCACACATTTCACATCTAAAAGGGCCATGAAAACCATGCTTCAT
Source organism: Wollemia nobilis (assembly GCA_028583015.1). NCBI lineage: Eukaryota > Viridiplantae > Streptophyta > Pinopsida > Araucariales > Araucariaceae > Wollemia > Wollemia nobilis. Next base: position 5,079,935 of record JAQPPZ010002554.1, read on the forward strand.
AAGTTTCTCACCGATAAGCACCCTACGATGCAATAAAATCCAATTAAAGAACCTTACCTTAGGCCAGAGCTTTTGAGCCCACAATTGAGAAAATATGTCAGAAGAATGGTTGGGATTATTATGACATAAGGTCAAGTAACCTTGAGCAACTGAATACTCACCCTTAGTAGTGTCGTTCCATCCAAAATAATCTTTTTCATGGGACCAAGAGAGGGATCTCATATGAAGGATGCCTTGGATATCTTGTCTTTGCCTTTATGGGATTTGAATAGGCTAGTCCTCAATAGGGATCCAATATCTACCAACCTTTGAATTACCAGTATGGTGCCAACAGTAATTAGCCACCTTTATCCAATTAGCTCGGTGAAGCTCCTCCATCCAAGGCCTCCAATCGGGAAACCGAGTTATCAAAGGCTTGTGACCATCCCAAGAATCTGTCCAAAAATTTGCATGTTGACCATTATGAATGATCCAAAATAATTTTTTCTTTATCAAATCCTCACCAGTCTTAAGAACCGCTAAAATGGGAGAACCTTTGGTAGGAAGTTGATAGCGAACAAGGTCTTCGGGACTTTTGTTCTCAGCATATTTAGCACGGAGATTATTGGCCCAAAAAGCATTGGGGTTATGCAACATCCTCCAATATAATTTAGCAGCTAAAGCTTTTTTGTTATTAATTGAAGATCAGAATCCTAACCCCCCTTCACTCTTAGGAAGACATAAAGTATCCCATTTCACCAAGGCCCATTTTCTTTTCTCCTTAGTACCACTCCAAAGGAAAAGATGACTGATTTGATCCAATTCTCGAAGAACAACCTTTGGGATATTCAAAATGGAAGAAACATAAATATGAATAGCTTGAAGGACTGATTTTACCAAGGTGATTCTACCCCAGAAGAAAGCCACTTGTTGGTCCACTTTCCAATTTTCTTCTTGACTTTGTCCAACAACCAATTCCAATCTTTAATTTTCTACCTTTGGATATTTATGCGAATACCTAAATAAGTGATTGGAAGAGAGGTCTTATTATATCTTAATTTATCCAAGACCATGGATTCCTGTCTAGCAGAGTAGTGAAAGAAAATAAATTTAGATTTGTCTTCATTGATCAACTGCCCAGTAGCCTTAGAAAAATAGCTAATGATTTGCTTAAAATTAGAAGCTTCCTTAACCGTAGCTTTACCTAAAAGGGTAGAGTCATCCACAAATTGAAGATGAGAGATAGGTCTAGCTCCATGAGCAATGGTAACTCGCTCAAGGGTTTTGTTTTCCCTATTTTTGGTAATAGTCCTACCCAAGCATTTAGCAAGAATGATGAATAAATAAGGGGATAGCGGGTCACCTTGCCTGATACCTCTGGAAGCTAGGAAATACTGAGAAGGCCTGCCATTGATAAGAACTAAGTAGGAAACTGAAGAGATACATCCCATAATCCAATCCATCCAATCCTTAGAGAAACCAAATTGCCTCAAAACTTTGATAAGGAAGTGCCAATCCACTCTGTCATAAGCTTTGGATAAGTCTAACCGAGATGAACATAGAAGGAGAATTTTGCATATCCATGGAATGGATGGCTTCCTGAGCAAGAACTATCTCATCTACTATTTGACATCCTTCCACATATCCCCCTTGCTCTGGGGAAATAATCTTATGTAAAAGAGGCTTCAACCTTTCTGCCATGATTTTAGTAATAATTTTGAGAAGAACATTACATAAAGCAATAGGTCTAAAAGCCGAGATATGATCAACCTCTTGAGCTTTTGGAACAAGAGTAATATAAGTTTTATTGATAACCTTCAAAATTTCTTTGGATTTCCTGGCTTCTTCCACCACCTCTAATAAATCAACATGAAGGATATCCCATAAATCTTGGTAGAACTCAATAGGAAAACCATCAAGACCTGGGGTTTTCCATTTTTGCATTTTAAAAACTACTTGTTGAAGCTCATTGATAGTAACAAGAGCAGTCAAAATAGAGTTCTCCTCAGAAGTGATAAGAGAAGGGATTGCTTGAAGAACATTTTGTTGAGAAGCTGAGTCAAGAGGAGTAGCAACAAAAAGATTGGAAAAGTAATCAATAAAAATAGAGTTCATGCCATCCCAAGTATAAACAACATCTCCAGAATCTAATTTTAAGGAAGAAATAAAGTTGTGAGATCTTTGAGCTAGAAGATATTTGTGGAAGAAATTTGTGTTTCGATCTCCTTCTTTGAGCCATTGAATTCTAAATTTTTGCTTCCATAAGATTTCTTCTCTTTTTTCCCATTCCTCTAATTGAGTTGTGAGTTTAATTTCATTTGCACTTCTCTTCTCTGTGAGGACATCTAAATGGATTTTCTTATTCAAATTTTCAAGATGAGCAATAACTTCATGTTTTTTTTTTATGAACATCCCCAAACTCTTTCCAGTTCCAAGTCTTGATTTTGGATTTAATGTATTGCAGTCTTTTGGAAAAACAGAACATCTTAGTCCCATGCCTAGGTTTACCTTCCTTCCACCATTGTTGCACATGAGGTCTGAAGGAAATGTCTCTAAGCCACATTAATTGAAAATGAAAAGGAGAGAAACTCACATTGGTTTTCCACATTTCCACCATGAGTGGCCAATGATCCGAACCAACATTATTAAGAGTCTTCACTTTAGGAATGTGACCATGGATTAAGAAATTTTCGGAGAGCAAAAACCTATCCAATCTCTCCATTATACAAGCTAAGCCTTGCCTTCGTTAGACCAAGTCATAAGGCCATTATCTCTGGTTGGATATCCCTAAGATGGAGGTTTGCAATATATTCGCTCATGAGGTCGATGACTTTTGTCCAAATTTCTATTTCCCCCCATTTTCTCATATAGAGAGAGGATGGTATTGAAATCTCCTCCGATCAAGATCCAAGATTTAGGAAAATGAGAGATAATATGAGTAATATCCTTCAACTGTATTCTTTTTTCCTCCAAAGAAGTCAGGGCATAAATAGTAATGCAAAGCATAAAATGGTTGGAATGTCTACTTTGAATAGCTATAGCCAACAAACCCCAACTGCCAACCATATGGTGAATAACTACCTCTTTTGGGTCCCAAAGACAAGCAATGGCACCCGAAGTCCCTTGGGAACTGAGGGAAACCACTTTTCCAACTAGCCAAATTTTACTGGCAATTAAGTCCATATCCTCCATTGACATTTTTGTTTGTTGAAGGAAAACAAGATGTGGATGATTTATCCGAATCATTCTTCTAATTTCATTTTGTTTTGAAAGACTCCCTTTGAGTCCTCTAATATTCCAAGTGATGATCTTCATTAATACCAGGGCTAAAAATGTTGGGAAGGGCATTAATCTTACCTTCCTCTACAAGCTTTTCACCTTCTTTTACCATATGATATTGATTGGTCTTGCGACCTACTTTTTGATTAGAATCCATCTTCAATTTTTTTTCCCTATTTCTTGACTTATTCCAATTGAATCCGAGATGGCTTCTAACCTTGAAGAATGCTCATACACAACCAAAATTTTACTAGATGGTTCAATGGAGTCTATATTGGGACCTGCATTATTTGAAGTTTTGACATTTGAAATATTGTTTTTCTTGTGTAAATTTTCTCTTTTTTTTTTTTTGTTGAAAACCTTTGATTTGTTGGTTTGTCTCTGAGTTCTTTCCTTCATATTTAAACTGTGTTTCTAAGATTTCAGTTTCCATTATTTCCTCTTCCTCACTTGGAACATCATTTGTGGAAAGGATTTCAAACATATTAGCAAATGACTTTGATTGATCCTTCATTACTGGGTTTTTTCCGAGTGTTCTTCTTCTTAGGTATTTGGAAACTCGTTGAGTTTATATCTTCTTTCTTTTGATCAGGAATTTTATTTGGGTAAACACTGGCCAAATGACCATATTCATGACAAATTCTACAACGAAAAGGAATGTTCTCATAGTCCACTACTTGCTCCCAAGTGTCTTCCCCAAATTGTAATGTGATATTTTTAGGTAGGGGTTTGTCAAAATACATTAAAACACAAATTCGAGCATAAATAATATGTTCAAAATTTTGAGTACAATCAGCAGTCATCATAAAAGTTCCTAAAGAGTTTCCAATTGAAGAAAAAACAGTAGGATTCCAAAATTCAATAGGGAGGCCAAAGAGTCTAACCCACACGGGAGCTATAGAAGGCATCTCTTCTTCGGCTTTAAATTTAGTATGCCAGGGCTTCATGAAAAGCCCTGCCCTTCCAAAAAACCAAGGACCCCCTTGAAAAGTTTTCTCTCTATCTTAATTATTAGCAAATAAAATAAGAAAATAACCATTTGGATAAATAGAGATTTGTAACTCACCTTTAGTTTTCTAGTTTTTTGCAGCCTAGAATTTGAAAGCAGATAGACTCGGACGAAAACCCACGAACCGACAAATTAGTCCTCTTTTTTCCAAACCACTTGATCCAATTTTGAATCTCTAAAAACCTTGGCCATTATCTATAGAACTTACATATTGACCCTCAATTTTTAAGAACCATTATATCATGCTCAATCATCTCATCCTTAATGCTTACTTTTGGTGTACCATATACTACTTGAATCGAAATTTCCATGTATTCACTCTTTCCCTTATCTCTAGCTTAGGACTTCATAATTCCAACAAGGGAATTTTAATTTCTCGCTAACGCATCCTAACTTCCCATTAGGGCTTTCAAAAATGACTTTCCTTCCACAATAGCTAATGGGGCGTACAATTTAAAAAAAAAAAAAGTGGGTGGAGAAAAAATCACATCGTGAATGCTACTAATTTATCCTAATAGCGGATAAAGAAAAACAAACTACATTATACGGGCACCACGACCATCAACAACAAACTAAAAACATTTTATAGCCAGAAAGGTTTTTAAAGAAGTGAACCTGTGGCAGATAAAGCCTTATCCATTTGAAGTGGATGGTTCCCCCACCCATCAAAATGCTCCTCGCCCCAGCCTAAAGCATGAATAATTGAAGAAGGACGGTAACAAAGGGACCAGGACATTTTTTAAAAAACCTATGTTTTTACCCTCAAATTTTTAACCCGAACCAAGATCCCCATAAAATTGTATTTTTAAACTCAAAATTTCCTTCTAGGAAAGATACTGTAGCGGTAAGTTCTTAATTTTTCATCAAAAAGATTTAAATTTAAACCTTGGTACAAGAAATAGACCCCTCATAAGAACCCATACTTTACATAGCATTTTTTAAGTCCAAAAAGGGATAAACCGTTGAGAGTGGTTGAGTGCTCGCTGATAAAATACTCCGATTTAATTTCTTAAAGGATTGAGGTCCCATGAACATGATCTTTATCTAACAAACTAAAAATTATAAAGATTTTTAAAAAAATAATTTTATTAATATTTAAAAATATTTATAAAAATTAATTGATATAATAAATATTGTTAAATTTTATTTTATATATTAATAACTCACATAACTTTATCAAATAACCATTAGTTCAATAAATTAAATTAGTCCATCATTGAAGAAATACTCATATTTGAATTTTATTAACTCTCATATATGTATATTATTATATTAAATCATAAAATTTTATTTTTTTATTTAATTATTAGAGATTGAGTATATATTATCGGATAAGATTTATATCTTATTATTATTATTTTATTTAATTATTAGAGATTGAGTATATATTATCGGATAGGATTTATATATTATTATTATTTTTTAATTTGGTTAGTGTAAGAAATTTCCATGATCAATGCACAGAGTTGAGCAGTCTCCTTTCAACCACGACCCTTCCTAAAGGAAGAGCTATGCTTATCAATAGGAAATTTAACACATAACCACCACACACCTACCCCCTCACACACTTGCCCACGCTGCGGTTTGAACCTTAGACCTCCTAAAGAAGAGCCAAAGCTCGAACTGTTGTGTTGTCCCCCTTGGGAGTAACAAAATTTTAAGTTAGTGTGAGAAACTCTATGACCAATGCACAGGGTTGAGTAGTCTCTTCCCAACCATGACCCCCCGTAAATATGCTTATCAATAAGGAATTTATACATAATTTTTTTATTAAAATTTAAACTTTTAATTTTTTTTTTGTTAGTGTGAGAAACTCCTATGACCAACGCACGGGGTTGAGCACGGGGTTGAGCACGGGGTTGAGCAGTCTCCTCTTAAACATGCATGGGGTTGAGAAGTATCTTCCCAACCATGACCCTTCGTAAAGCCGAGAGCTATGCTTATCAACAGGGAATTTAACCCACAACCACCACACATCCACCCCCTCACACAATTGCCCATGTAGTGGTTTGGAACTTGGATCTCCTGAAAAAGAGTCAAAGCCCGAACCGTTGCACCGCCCATTCAGCTCTTACATTTGATACAATATTAAGGTTCAACCATAACATTAAAACATTTATCTAATGTGTAAAATTTTTTCCTATTTTTTCAAACCTTTTAAGTTATATGTTAAGATTTATCTATAAATTTTAAACCATATGCATGGTATGAAACTCTTATTCTTATAAATCTCGCATATTTTTTTTTAATAAGTTATGTGTGGCTTCTATTAGGGGCCACTCCCATTACAAAAAAAAACATTACATTGCTCTCATTACATTTCTAACAAGATAATTAAAGCATATCCAAATTTGTCTTTCTATGGAAGATATTCTTCATTTACCCTTCTATCAAAAATATCCTTCTTCCTCAAATTGCTAAGTTTCCACAATCAACTCTTTTTATATCAAATACCTTCAAAAATTTAAATTCTGTCGAGATGGACTTCAACAATGCGAATGGCTAAAATATTTGCTACCTAAATTCTATATCCAAAAATATCTTGTCTATAACAACCTCACAATTTCTTAATACTTTTTTTAGGGTTCTTATTCATTTCCCTAATATTCCAAGATATTATTTTCATTGTTATTTTTTAATTTTATTTGTGGGTTTAGCCCCACTTCTTGTTAACACTTGTGATATTTGCTTTTGTTTTCTCATATCGATATCCCTTTGTGTTTCTTTTTCTCTTTGTTTTTGCCTCTTGGGTCTTCCTTTTTTTCATTCTCAACAATACTTTCTCTTCATCAATCTCTTCAATCTTCTCACACTATTCATAGTAAGACTTATCATCTCTAGGTTTACCTTAATCTGAAGGATTTGAAGTGTAAGAAATAACCTCAAAAACACACTCTCTTTATATTTCCAAGGAGACCCTAAAGTGCAAGGATGCTTTTCTATAGCAATTACCTTCTTATTCTGCCATAAAAATTCTAAATTGTTATGGGTTTCCTCCAACCTCATTTCTATATTATTCTGCTCTCGAAACCTTAAAGTGCAAGGGATAACATCTTCACCATTTTCACTTTTATTATCTGAAGAGGATTCTAATCACTTGAGGAAAATGAAGATGATTTATTTGGAATAAACTTAACCTTTTTTGTTGCCTTTGTTTTGGGTTTTATCTCCACATTTTCTTTTGCACCTTTAATTCCTTCTAAAATTGCCAATTGATATTGTCAATAGGATTTATTTACCTCTTCTTTTGGAGTGGAATATCTTTGATCTGATCTAGCTTCTATTATTGAATGATTTTCTTGCTTCATCTTGAAATTTATCTCATGGCTAGAATTTTTTTGTTTCTTTCTTCATAGTTTTTACTTTGCAAATTCTTGCCATGTGTTCAAACTCAAAATAATTGTGGCAACAAAATGCAATATTTTAATAATCTACTTGTTGATCCCATTCTCTTGATTCAGATTTGATATTAATAGATCGTGGCAAAGGTTTTAAAATATCCATAGCAACACACATTCGAGTATATATAGCATGCTTTCGCTCCTTAGTTGTTGGTCCTTCCTTGATGAATTTTCCTACGGTATTTCCAATATTTTTTAAAACGTCCTTATTTATAACCTGATATGAAAGTCCAAAAAACCTAACCCAGAGTAGAAGCTTCTTAATAGTTTTTGTCTCAAATAAATTTTTTTCGTTCCATGGTCTCAAATAAAGTGCATCTCTTCCCATAAACCATGGGCCACCAACTATTATTTTATCCCTAATTTCTGAACTGGAAAATATGATGAGGAAAAAACCTTTAGGAAGGAAAATCACAAATTAATTTGTATTCAATCCCCACTTCCACTTGATCCAATTTTGAATCTCTAAAAACCTTGGCCATTATCTATAGAACTTACATATTAGCCCTCTACTTTTAAGAACCATTATATCATGCTCAATCATTTCATCCTTAATACTTAATTTTGGTGTACCATATACTACTTGAATCGAACTTTCAATGTATTCACTCTTTCCCTTATCTCTAGCTTAGGACTTCATAATTCCAACAAGGGAATTTTAATTTCTTGCTAAGGCATCCTAACTTCCCATTAGGGCTTTCAAAAATGATTTTCCTTTCACAATAGCTAATGGGGCTTACAATTTAAAAAAAAAAAGTGGGTTGAGAAAAAATCACATCTTGAATGCTACTAATTTATCCTAATAGCGGATAAAGAAAAACAAACTGCATTATACGGGTACCATGACCATCAACAACAAACTAAAAAAATTTTATAGCCAAAAAAGTTTTTAAAGAAGTGAACCTGTGGCAGATAAAGCCTTATCCATTTGAAGTGGGTGGTTCCCCCACCCATCAAAATGCTCCTCACCCCAGCTTGAAGCATGAATAATTGAAGAAGTAGGATGGTAACAAAGGGACCAGGACCTTTTTTAAAAAACCTATGTTTTTACCCTCAAAATTTTAACCCGAACCAAGATCCCCATAAAATTGTATTTTTAAACTCAAAATTTCCTTCTAGGAAAGATACTGTAGCGGTAAGTTCTTAAGTTTTCATCAAAAATATTCAAATTTAAACCTTGGTACAAGAAATAGACCCCTCATAAGAACCCATACTTTACGTAGCATTTTTTAAGTCCAAAGAGGGATAAACCGTTGAGAGTGGTTGAGTGCTCGCTGATAAAATACTCCGATTTAATTTCTTAAAGGATTGAGGTCCCATGAACTTGATCTTTATCTAACAAACTAAAAATTATAAAGATTTAAATTTTTTTTTTTTTTATTAATATTTAAAAATATTTATAAAAATTAATTGATATAATAAATATTGTTAAATTTCATTTTATATATTAATAACTCACATAACTTTATCAAATAACCATTAGTTCAATAAATTAAATTATCCATCATTGAAGAAATACTCATATTTGAATTTTATTAACTCTCATTATATGTATATTATTATATTAAATCATAAAATTTTATTTTTTATTTAATTATTAGAGATTGAGTATATATTATCGGATAAGATTTATATATTATTATTATTATTTTATTTAATTATTAGAGATTGAGTATATATTATCGGATAGGATTTATATATTATTATTATTTTTTAATTTGATTAGTGTATGAAATCTCCACGATCAATGCACAGAGTTGAGCAGTCTCCTTTCAACCACGACCCTTCCTAAAGGAAGAGCTATGCTTATCAATAGGAAATTTAACACATTACCACCACACACCTACCCCCTCACACCCTTGCCAACGCCGCGGTTTGAACATTAGACATCCTAAAGAAGAGCGAAAGCTCGAATCGTTGTGTTGTCCCCCTTGGGACTAACAAAATTTTAAGTTAGTGTGAGAAACTCTATGACCAATGCACAGGGTCGAGTAGTCTCTTCCCAACCATGACCTCTCGTAAATATGCTTATCAATAGGGAATTTATACATAATTTTTTTATTAAAATTTAAACTATTAATTTTTTTTTTGTTAGTATGAGAAACTCCTACGACCAACGCACGGGGTTGAGCAGTCTCCTCCTAAACCTGCATGGGGTTGAGAAGTCTCTTCCCAACCATGACCCTTCGTAAAGCCGAGAGCTATGCTTATCAACAGGGAATTTAACCCACAACCACCACACATCCACCCCCTCACACAATTGCCCATGTAGTGGTTTGGAACTTGGATCTCCTGAAAAAGAGTCAAAGCCCGAACCATTGCACCGCCCATTCAGCTCTTACATTTGATACAATATTAAGGTTCAACCATAACATTAAAACCTTTATCTAATGTGTAAAATTTTTTCCTATTTTTTCAAACGTTTTAAGTTATATGTTAAGATTTATCTATAAATTTTAAACCATATGCATGGTATGAAACTCTTATTCTTATAAACCTCGCATAATTTTTTTTTTAATAAGCTATGTGTGGCTTCTATTAGGGGCCACTCCCATTACGAAAACAAAACATTACATTGCTCTCATTACATTTCTAACAAGTTAATTAAAGCATATCCAAATTTGTCTTTCTATGGAAGATATTCTTCATTTACCCTTCTATCAAAAATATCTTTCTTCCTCAAACTGCTAAGTTTCCACAATCAACTCCTTTTATATCAAATACCTTCAAAAATTTAAATTCTGTCGAGATGGACTTCAACACTGCAAATGGCTAAAATATTTGCTACCTAAATTCTATATCCAAAAATATCTTGTCTATAACAACCTCACAATTTCTTAATACTTTTTTTAGGGTTCTTATTCATTTCCCTAATATTCCAAGATATTATTTTCATTGTTATTTTTTAATTTTATTTGTTGGTTTAGCCCCAATTCTTGTTAACACTTGTGATATTTGCTTTTGTTTTCTCATATCAATATCCCTTTGTGTTTCTTTTTCTCTTTGTTTTTGCCTCTTGGGTCTTCCTTATTTTTCATTCTCAACAATACTTGCATCTTCATCAATCTCTTCAATCTTCTTACACTGTTCATAGTAAGACTTATCATCTCTAGGTTTACCTTAATCTGAAGGATTTGAAGTGTAAGAAATAACCTCAAAAACACACTCTCTTTATATTTCCAAGGAGACCCTAAAGTGCAAGGATGCTTTTCTATAGCAATTACCTTCTTATTCTGCCATAAAAATTCTAAATTGTTATGGGTTTCCTCCAACCTCATTTCTATATTATTCTGCTCTCGAAACCTTAAAGTGCAAGGGATAACATCTTCACCATTTTCACTTTTATTATTTGAAGAGGATTCTATACTACTTGAGGAAAATGAAGATGATTTATTTGGAATAAACTTAACCTTTTTTGTTGTCTTTGTTTTGGGTTTTATCTCCACATTTTCTTTTGCACCTTTAATTCCTTCTAAACTTGCCAATTGATATTGTCAATAGGATTTATTTACCTCTTATTTTGGAGTGGAATATCTCTGATCTGATCTAGCTTCTATTATTGAATGATTTTCTTGCTTCATCTTGAAGTTTATCTCATGGCTAGAATTTCTTTGTTTCTTTCTTCATAGTTTTTACTTTGCAAATTCTTGCCATGTGTTCAACCTCAAAATAATTGTGGCAACAAAATGCAATATTTTAATAATCTACTTGTTGATCCCATTCTCTTGATTCAGATTTGATCTTAATAGATTGTGGCAAAGGTTTTAAAATATCCATAGCAACACATATTCGAGTATATATAGCATGCTTTCGCTCCTTAGTTGTTGGTCCTTCCTTGATGAATTTTCCTACGGTATTTCCAATATTTTTTAAAACGTCCTTATTTATAACCTGATATGAAAGTCCAAAAAACCTAACCCAGAGTAGAAGCTTCTTAATAGTTTTTGTATCAAATGAAAAAATTTCGTTCCATGGTCTCAAATAAAGTGCATCTCTTCCCATAAACCATGGGCCACCAACCATTATTTTATCCCTAATTTCTAAACTGGAAAATATGAGGAGGAAAAAACCTTTAGGAAGAAAAGTCACAAATTAATTTGAATTCAATCCCCACTTCCACTTGATCCAATTTTGAATCTCTAAAAACCTTGGCCATTATCTATAGAACTTACATATTAGCCCTCTACTTTTAAGAACCATTATATCATGCTCAATCATCTCATCCTTAATACTTACTTTTGGTGTACCATATACTACTTGAATCGAACTTCCCATGTATTCAATCTTTCCCTTATCTCTAGCTTAGGACTTCATACTTCCAACAAGGGAATTTTAATTTCTCGCTAAGGCATCCTAACTTCCCATTAGGGCTTTCAAAAATGACTTTCCTTCCACAATAGCTAATGGGGCTTGCTCTTGGCTTGCACTTCCTCTTGGTTTGCACACCTTCTCTGCTTGCACTCGCTCTTGCTCCCATATTGCACTCTCTCTTGCCTCACACTTGCTCTTGGATTGCACTCCCTCCTCGCTCATAATTAACCATGTCTCTTTTTTTCTTGATGTTCATTTGGTTCAACAATTTTTAAAAATAATGTTCCACACATTTGTGGTAAGGGTTTGAAGCATTAATTCACTCTAGATGAACTTGTCGCTCTTTTGCCATGATTGAATCCTAGCTTGCACTCCCTCTTAGTTTACACTTTCTTTTGGTTCACACTCTCTCTTGCATCGCACTCACTCCCAACTTGCACTCCCTCTTGGTTCTCAATTGCCCTTATCTCTTCTTTTTTCGTGTTCTTTGGCTTCAACATTTTTTTGGAAAAAATATTCCACACATTCATGTTAAGGGTTTGAAGCATTGATGCACTGAACCTATCACTCTTCTGCCATGACTGAATCTCGGCTCGCACTCCCTCTATGATTTCATTGGCTCTAATATTTTACACTCACTTCCAATTCACGCTTGCACTCGTTGATACACTTACTCCTGGCTTGCGCTTGCACTCACTCACACTCGCTTTCAGCTGCACTTACTCACACTTGTTGCTGCACTTAATCTCAGATCACACTCGCACTTGATTTTGCACTTACTCCCAGTTACTCCCAGCTCACGCTCTCACTTGCTATTGCACTTACTCTTGGCTCGCCATATGACCAATTAAAACATTATTTAATATAAAAATTAGAAAAAATATTTTATAAAACTATAATAAGTATGAGAAAAAGGTTTTATAACCCAAAGGAGTAAAATATAATCAATAAAACATGCTTGATTCTACCCTGTATAGATATTTTAAGATTTATTAATAAAACTAAAATCTTAATTTAAAGGAAAAAACTCTTAATTTTCTTTTGTTTACTTCAAATATTTAATTGGTTTACTGGAAAGGACGCCACTTGCATTATTGGTGATGTGACCGGGTTCAATCCCCATGGTGGATGTGTATAAGAAGTATTACTTAAAAAAAAAAAAATGTTTGTAATATTTTTTGATAAAAAAATGATCAAGGTTTTAGCTTTTCTTTAGGGAAGTTCAAGGTTCAAATTAAGGTATACCTAGAAAGAGATAGGACATACCTAGAAAGAGATAGGCTGGATAGTATCAATTCACTGCTTAGTTTGATGTCTTGGAGGATCAAGTATCGTTGACTTCGACCCAAAAAAACTAGGGTTTATAATTATTCCTCTTTATATTTTTTATATTATTTATTTTTTAAAGATTTGTAGAACTTTAACATATCGAATTTACATAATCATAACATTTTAAGCACAACATATAGCATAAATAATATAATATTAGCACCCACATTAAAAATAATTTATATTATTTTAGTGTCTTTCCTTATATTTTTTGATATATAAAGAAATGGACAACTACCTTTCCTTTTTGAACAACTGGTCATAGGGTCAAGTGAAATTACCTCCGATCATAGCGTCAAATCATGGTGCTATCACTATAAATTCTATCTCACCTCAATAAACATGAGTCGGAGTGAGGGAGACCCTTGGTGACTCGGGGTTGGTACCATCATCATCAAGTTGGCGTACACTCAGTGGACTTAGTTCAGACTACTACATTTACCCAAATTGAACATACCCCGAGATTTGAACCTAAGTCTCCTCTTGGTAAGTGCCCAACTTCCTTCCTTCCATTTTAAGTTATATTGAAAAATGAATGCCTAATAAAGTTGGAGACTTTGAAAATGTTAAACTTTTTTAATTATTGGCACGTCCATTTTAGAAATACCATATATTCTTCTCAATTTATGTTTGTTCTCTTTATGAAAGGTGAAAGGACATTTCTAGTGTTTTTTTTTTTCATGGTGGCCATATTAATATTTATAATGTTGTGAAGTCAATCATTTGAACAAGGGCAGTGACAATTTTTCAAGTCATGAAAAATGAAATTGTAAATTGTGTTGGCTAGGATTTGGATGATGGGAAGAGCAATGAAGGTTTAGGACTTCAGTGAGGCAAGATCAAGACATTCTATCTGGATAAATTATTTTTCAGATAAGTTTTTTCCCCTTTCTTTATCTTAGAAAATTATTATAAAGTTTTTATCAAATATTTTATTTGCTATAGGACATTCAAATAAATTTCAATAGATTTTGAATTTTAGTTTCCTTTCCATAGACCAATTTATATTTAAATCCTTAGAATCATCTCTAGTGATAGAGGTTAGTGAGTGCACCTTAGAGAGATTCTCATTGCTCCAAGATAGGGTGGATTTTGGTATATTTAATGGGTATTGTCCAGGGGCTTCAGCCTTGAGAAAATGGATTGATAGGAGTTGGAAGTCTTCAGGATTGATTCCATCATTTCTTTCAAAAGGTTTCTTCCTAGCCATTTTTTTTTCTAGGGAAGAAAGATAAAAAATCTTAAAAGGAGGTTCTTGGTTTATGGGAAGAGCATAACTCTTCCTTACCCGTTGGTATAAATGCTTTTTACCTAAAAATGTAAATCTATCCCTAGTACCAGTTTGGGTTAGGATGTTTGGGTTACCCATTGAATTTTGGGAAATATATACCTTCAAGGCAATAAGCAACACTCTAGAAGAATTCCTTGAGATTTCAGATACAATGAAAGATGGATTATTGGCTATTAATACTCGGATATTGGTCATGATTGATATAAATAAAGCTTTACCAGAATCAATAATTCTTAAGTAGGAGGATAAGATGTGGACCCAAACCATAGATTATGAAAACATATATTTTAGATATAGAATATGTCATGAGGTGGGGTATATTGAAAGATCATGCCCTAAGAAAAGCCCAAGAATCATATGTAGAAAACCATAAGAGAAACTTACAAATGGTTATTGATGAAGATGGTTTTCAACTTCCAAAAAATAGATCTAGAAAAATGAAAGAAAATAAACAATGGAGATGAGTAAGGAAGGATATTGGAAGAAATACCAACTCTTTTGAGGCTTTAGCCTATGAAGAAAAAGTAGATCAAAACTTAGAGGACACAGTGTTTCAACATATTAACAATGCACCGTCTATTCCGTATGATCTTGATTTAAGGAAGAACATTCTTGATTAACCTAAGGAATGTGTCTGATCAGATTTTGAAGACTCTCTTAAAGTACCATGCACCATTCAAGAGAAAAAAATGGTAAATAAAATTTAGTTTTAGAAGTTAATACCTCTACCATTAATAAGGAAATATCAAAAATTAGCAGGACAACTCAAAAGCTTATGTAATAGATTCAAGAGAGGATAAATATGATGAAAAAAAATTATGAAAGAATATTGAGGAATAGAATAATAAGACCTACTCTTGATAAAGGCAAGACAAAAAGAGGAAAATCATCAAATTATCAAGCAAGATCTAGGGAAGAAAGAGCAAACATAGAGAAAGAAACACAAACTAAGTTGGTTGAACTTCTCTTTATGATATTGGTAATATACACATGGGAAACAATCCCCTAATAAGACATAATTATCATCTCATGGAGTATAAGGGGTGCTAATACCCCCTCAAAGCAGAGGTGTATTACGAACCTATGTTTAAGTAATAATCATGATATTCTTTGTATCTAGGAAACTAAAATGACAAAAGAAGTTTCAAAAACTATGAAAGTAGTATGGGAAAGATGTGAATGGAATGTTATGGATTTTGAAGGAGAGATAGGAAGAATTCTAACTTGTTGGAATCCTTCTAGAACCTCTTGTGTAACCATTCATAAAACTAGGTATTGATTAGACTCTTTAGTCACTTGCTACTTTGTAGATATTCATTTCATCCTTATCAATGTCTATGGACCTACAACTTAGTTAGGTAGATTAGAAATTTGGAGTGGGATTGAAGCCTTTATGAGAAGTAAAGATCAAGAAACCCGATTCATGATCATAGGAGATTTTAATGCCATAACTAAGCTAGATGAATTTTTTTGGGAAATTAGGAAATTAACCCAAAGTATTAAAGGTTTCTCAGGTTTAATTCAAAATAATAATCTATGGGAGGTTGAGTTTGAAGAAGACAACTATACTTGGACCAACAACATGAGAGGCCAAAACCTTATAGCAAAAAAATTGATAGATGCATACTCTCAGATCATTGGCTATATGAATGAACTTGTGCTAAAATTAATACCTTAACAAGGATTGGTTCAAATCACTGGCTAATAAGAGTTAAAATGGTGGTTAGTGAATTAAAAATATATTATATTTTAAATATGAGCAGATGTGGGAAGACCATCAAATATTGTTGATATGATAGCTCAAATGTGGAATTCTTTAGGTAATGATGGGTTGTATGCTCTTCCAAATCAAATTAAATCTATGACATCTAGATTAAAAGAATGGAACAAGAACACTTTTGGAGATATTTTTGAAAAGAAAGAACTAGAAGATAAACTTTTAAAATTCCAAAAAGGTGATCATAATAATACAAGTTAAAAGGAAAGAGAGTTGCTTAGTTAATACCATAATATTTTGAGTAAGGAAGAGAAATTTTGGAGATTAGAATCAAGACAAACTTGGTTAAAAGGAGATAAAAATACAAAGTTTTTTCATAGGATGACTATAGTACAGAGATCAACATCTAGAATTAGTAGAATTAAATCAATAGAAGGGGTTTGGATTGAATATTAGAGTGAAATTAGAAAAGCAATAAAGTATTTTTATCATAATATTCTAGGATCAAAGGAGGCTGAATTTCTTATTGATAAAATTCTTCAAGATGTTCCTTCAATTATTACGAATGAAGACAATAGGAATCTAATGGAGCCTATTACTCTAGAAGAAGTTTATTTAGCTATTTTCTCTTTTAATATGGATAAATCCCCATGTCCAAACGGGATCTCTACAACTTTCTACCAACATAATTGGGATATAAGCCATTTAGATGTCATGAAAAGGAAGATATGTTTAGCCATAGAGGAGTCTAAACCAATCCTATCAAATCACCTAGTCCCTAATCTGGAAGCAGGGAGCCTTGATAGATGGAGTCAAGTCATTAAAAGGAATTATGATATCATGTACAAGAGAACCAAAAACAAGGCAAAGAATATAAAGTGGAAACCACCAAATGTGGGGTGGGTTAAATTGAATTTTGATGGAGCATATAAAGGAAATCTAGGACCAGTAGTAGGAGGAGGAATAATTAGAAATAGTAGAGGAAATATTTTGTCTCATTACACTTTCAATAGTGGATTTAACATAAAGAAGCTTGGGTGGCTTTACAAGGGTTACAAATATGCAACCAAATGAAATGGAATAAAGTATGGATGGAAGGTGATTCTTTCATAGTAATAAATGAAAATTTGAGGAAATCAAAGGCTCCTTGGAACATATAACAAATAATTTTATCAAGATCTTGCTAAAGAGTTTGAAGAAATTAGGTTTACACATACATTAAGGGAAGGAAACAAATGTGTAGATAGGCTAGCCAATAGAGAGGTTTTGATTGAGCACCGTGAAGTTAAATTCTCCTTTCCATGATTAAAGGAAGTAGTAAGTTTAGTTGAAGCTGACAAGAAAATACTGATTGCCTGAATCAATTAATGATTAAGATTTATTTTAATGTTTTCCATTGGTAATATCTGCTTTATTTTATAACAATAATGTATTTTCATATAAGACTACTTATTATAATTTTTGTGGTTGCACTTGTGTTTTAGGAAGGAAAATAGAAATCCATATTTGGCAAAGCTAACTATGATAGTGTGATGCTTTGGAATATTACTCTTAAGATGTAAGGCATAGATAGTAGAGGTGAATTTTTGGTATATAGATAAATAATATTATGCTTTCAAAAATATCAATAAGGATGCTAAATTCTAGAATAATTGTATTCATACAAAAAATTGAAAAGATCCAAAAAATGAAAATCAAGAATTTAGACATTTTATGTAAAATGATGTAGGTTTCTAGCTATAGCATCTCAATTGAGATGAGAAGCATATTTATTTGTAAACTCTCAAACTCTAAAGAAGAGAGTTATAATTTGTTAAGGGTGGGGACCTTAGTACAACCCCTTATTATCCAACCTAAAATTAATAATAATGGGTGTAGTCGTAATGAATAAAAATGTGGTTAAGGTGCCTTTTCAACGTTTGCATAGTAATGTCTGTCTCAGATGCTACAAGAAAAAACACCTCTAGATTTTTCTCACAAATTAGATGAGATGCTATTATCTCAACTTTAAGCCTATATAAAAATATTTAATGGTATAGTAGAAAGCAAAATCATTGAGTGGATAAATTAAAAAAAAAGAGGATAATTGGATAAGAAGATTTTAAACCAAAGTACTCAACAATATATCATTACAACATTTTAAGTCACTTAATAAAGAGCATATAAAATGAAAAAGAAGTCCATTGTTATTTTGTGGACTTTAGAAAAGCTTTTGACAAAGTACCTAAGGATAAATTATGAAAAAGAATGGAAGAAATTTGTGTTACAACCAATGGCAAAGTAATTTTACATAGAATTTATGAGTAAATGGTAATTATCGAAGTGTTTTGGAAGTGATATCGGGGTGAAATAGGGTTGTCCATTATCACCTACTTTATTTGACCTTTATATTGATAAATTGGAGGAATGGGTAGAAAGGATGGGAGGAGAGGAAATACAATTGGCTAATTATGTAGTAAAACTTCTCCTCTACATTGATGACTTCATCTTGATTGGAAAGAAACTTGAAAGTTTAAAAGAACATCTAAAAGCTTTAGAGCACTTTCGTAAAGAAGTTGGGATGCAAGTAAACACTAGGAAGACTACAATTATGGTCTTCTCTATAAGGATAGAGCAAAAACAACCATATATGTTATTTTAAGGAAATTCCTTAGAGGTAGTAACATATACAAATACCTTTGGTTAAATTTTCAAAGCAAACTTAATTGAAAAATATGTAGGATGAAACAAATACAAGCAAGATGGAAGGCACTGTACTCATTGCTAAATAGTGATAGAAAAGCAGAGTTGTGGGATTGAAAAACCATTAGGGTCCTTGGATTATTTAATTATTTCAATGGTACTATATGGATGTGAGGTGTGGGTTAGCAATACATCAAATTTTAAATGGAGACAAATAAAAAGATATCAAAAGTGATTGATTACAAATAATTTCAAAATAACGCATTTATCCCATATTAGGTTTTACTTGCTAAAATAGAGACTTTTCTACTACAAATAGAAGCTATGGTAAGGCTATTTAGGTACCTAAAGAAAATAGAAAGAATGAAAGACAACTTTCCAAAACAAACAATCAAAGAAACACTGAATAGAAGAATAAACACATTGATGAAACAAAACTACAAATGGATGAAAAAATAGAGCATCTATTTTAATGATGTTCTAAATTTCAACAAAGAAATTAAACAATATGTGAGGGAAAAATTCAAACTTGTCATGTGGATTGAAAAATTAAAAAGGAAAAAATAGTTATACATCGAGTTCAACCCAAACTATGAACACAACCAAAATAAATACATAGATGCAAAGATCAAATAGAAGGGAAAAATGCTTATAGTCTAGTTAAGTTCTAGTTCACATCATCTCAGATATGAAACTGGGAGATGGACAATACCTTAGGAGGCATGATCAAAATGCATATCTCTTTTGCACAAAAAAAGTAGTGGAGATCGAAAAGAACTTTGTCATGGAATGTGAAGCCTACAAGCACACTCTAAAAGTAAACTTACAAACAAAACTTTTTGAAGAATTGAAAATAGAAAAACAAGGAAACTTCTCATCAAAATCAACAACAGAAGAAACACATTCCAAAAGATGATAAAATGATGCTAAATTTTTTTAACTTTGTTAAATGATTTTTTTTTTTTTAAATGTCGTTAAATTTTAAAACATTGAATAAAAGGTTAACAATTTGAGTAAAAAAATAAAATTATATATTATAATTCACCTTATATTAAAATTATTACTCCAATAAAATAATTTAATCTTATAAATATGCACTTGGGTGCAGCGCAACGGTTCAAGCTTTGGCTCTGGTTCTTCTTCGGAAGGTTCAAGGTTCAAACTGCGGCGTGAGTTTGTGAGGGGTGGGTGTGATGACTTTGTGTTAAATTCTCTATTGATAAGTATAGCTCTTGGCTTTATGAGGGATCATGGTTGAGAGGAGACTGCTCAGCCCATCATAAAAATTTCTCACAATAACTTAACCAAAAAAAATTTATTCTTATAAATATAATTAATATTATTTTATATCATTCTTTAAAAAACTTAAAAAAAATTAGTGGCAAGGATCCAAAATTAAAAGGGTGACGGAATTGATGTAACACTAACCTGCCAACCAACCACCCCACTTGCATGTCCTCCTATGATTAAAAGAACACGTTGTTTCACGTTTAAAACAACGTTTGATCCAATCCCCGGTCGATTTTCACCGCCATCAAAGACACAAATATTTTTATAAAAAAAAATCAAGCTTTTCCTCGTTAGACACGAGTCAACCTAAGGTCATGTGGCTGCTTGTAGACAAATGCTATTGTTGAGGGTGATAAAGGTGTAATTTTTTTAAAATATATTTGTATTCATAGGATTTGTTGTGGTTTGAATTTTGATTTTTTAGATGAAATGTTAAAGTTATATTATTGTTATGTTTTGCAAGGATTTATATATTTTCTTAATGTTTTATTACAACATTTTTTTTTAATAAAGTACAAAAATTAATAAAATCAAATTTAAATATTTTTTAACATTTAAATTGTATTGAAATTAAGAGGAGGTTTAAGGTTTGAAATCTTATGATTCCATGCTTTGTAATCAAAGTATAATTGGATAACTATATATTAAGTAAACAACAACTCCATGAGTTCCATATGGTTTATGGTCTTGTGAATGTTAAAAATTATTCTACTTTTATATTTAAGGTTGGATAGCTTTGAAACTTTGAATAGAGGTCTAAGATTTGAATATTATAGAGGCTAGGATTATACACTATGCGTTGATAATCAAAGTATGGTTGGATAATTATATATTAGGTAAACAACATCCCTTGTAAGGGTTGTCTCATATGGCCAATGGCCTCGCTAATGTTAAAGACTTTACCTTACCCTTTACTCAAAGGAGAGTGTGATGATCAAATTTTATAGATATAAATTTTTCTAATCAATTGTTTATATGATATTGAAAGGGACCCTACTCATAATACATTATGACAATTTTTTAGCAATTGGTTATAAGGGGTTGAAGAGGTTCCTATTCATATCAAATGACATTAGTTTAATAGTTAGATTACTCACCTTTCAAGGAGACTATTATGAATTATTATCTCATAGTTGATTTGGTGTGATAATAGAATGGTTACAACCACCCATCACAAGCTCTATGTATTTGTATTAGTTAAGGGTAGTTAATGGTAGTAGTTGTCTTTATTTGGAGGTTGTTATGTTATATCGGAGAAAGGCTTTGTATTTAAATATTTTCATATCAATAAAGCACAACATCAAAGCATTAGTAGTATCAGTGGTCTTAGGTAGGTCGAAGGAAAAACAAACTTTCCTACTCTAATGTTTTGATGTTGTGCTTCATTAATATGGTATCCTTGCTACTCTACATTTTGGTCTAGTGGACCTCAATATTTGGTTGTGTATATGAGATTTTTTTTGACTTCCTATGAGTGAATAAAATTCAAACCATACATTCATAATTTTCTCGATATATTACAACATTCATGGGATTTCAACAAGTGGTGTTTGATTTGTTGAAAGACAAGAAGGTGCCCACACTAATTTAATATCGAATGCTTAAACGATTGATAGTGATGAAAGTAGTAGTGGTGGGCTTCATTTGTCCCATTGAAGTGCTCAAGTTTCTAACTTTGGCAATCAACAACCAGTCAAACATATTTTTTCTTTTATCCCACATGAAACATGGAAGGGCTCATTAAACCCCATATTTCTGGTTTCCTTCTTGTTATTGGATGTAGGTGAATAAGAAGGAGATTCATATAATATTTTAAAGAATTAGAATATTCCTTAAAGATTTTGGTTGAAGGAAGAATCCTCCTACCTAATTTTTGCTTGGCGAGACCCAAATTTCTCGTAATTCAAGGCATCAATCAGTTACAAGTATAAGATTATATGTACTTGTCAAAAAGTATTTTTTGAATCCAATTTAGTGGAATTCAAATTTTCTAATTTTGTGAAGGTTTAACATTGTTAGTGGTTCATCAAAGTTCATATTGTCTGATTCCTAGCTATTGTAAGGAAATAATTACTTTGCTTGAAAATCCACACTCAGAACTCAAGTTTAAGGAAGTATGGGAAGTTGTAGATAGGTCCATTACTTGTCTTGACATAAATAATGAAGAACAAATAAAAATTGATAAAGAAAATAGAAAGCCTTAGTTGAGCATCATGTTTGATATTGTTGATGAAGTACAACCATAAATTCATGTTTCGACCATAGCTAAAGGTGCACGAGATAAGCTCAAGATATTATTTGAGGTAAAGAACAAGAACCAAATCTTGATTCTTTAAATCCAACTTAATTGCTTGAAAATGAGGAATGGGAAAAAAACTTGAGTCCTCCTTAAGGCCAATTGTAGACCTATGTGCATCAGTACAAGATTTGGAAGGAAAAGTATCTGATGATACACTTCCCATTATTTTGAGATCTCTCCCTTCGTAGTATAATGTGTTTGTGATAACTTTGAATGTCATTAAGCAAATGTCAACATCTAAAAAGTTGGTAAATACTCTAAAAAGAAGAGGTCTCTCATAAATCACAAGATGAAGATCATTTTTTTTCAAATCAAAATGGGAAGTAACCAGTCAAGAGAGATACATGACGTCAAAATTACTTCCTGCAATAAAGAAACAATTTTGCACACAAAAGATATGTAAATTTTATGGCAATAAAAACCAAAAATTGAAGGAATGTTGGCATAATCCCTTCACAAATGGGTCCTCTTCTCAAGCAATGCATCCATAGTAGAAGAAGTTGTCAATGGATAAGAAAAACCCAAATTGAAGAAAGATACGTTAATGTAATATTCCACCCCAAATCTGGATAATAATTTTTTTTTTTTGTGTTTCAATTTGTCTTGCAACACTATGACTTAATTTGCTACATGCATTAATACCCAGATGATTTAAGCACTGAATAATCAATTTTATGCAATACCCATAAACATGCAATAGGTTTAATAGCATAAACACTGAATATTTAGCTTTCTTGAGGAAACCTCAATCAAGAATCTTATAATTTCAAATCTGCAAGTTTACAGTAATTATTTAGAATGCTTAGATGGGTAAATATCTTCAAAAATCAAATTAAACATACCCATTTGTTGTTGTTCCAACTATGTTAATACCCACATGCAAAATGGTGTTTTTTTAGCGCCAAAAATTTCACATTAACTGCTAAAACTGTACAGACAGGTACCGAAAAAGTACAACAAATATGATACACAAATCTGCCTAAAAACCCTTGAAACCAACTTCAAAATCCACATTAGGTAAATTTGATCAAATGGGAACTACATAAGTCTCTGAAATGCAAGAAATAATAACTGATGAAGAACAGGTCCAAAATTTGTTGCTTTAGCTTGAAATTCTTGCGTGCACGATACTAGAAATTTGGACTGGCAGGCGAACTTCAAAATGCAATAACTCTTTCGTTTCTTAACGAAACCATATCATGTAACATGTAAAAACGAATGGCATGAAATTCTCTATCCAATTGTGAAGTCGAATCAACAATACAAGGCCTATGGAAAACGAAATCCCTCCAAACAAATGCTAAAAATATTGAAGGTTGATTTGGATATCAATTTCTGATATAAAGCCCTCAATGAATGAAATGCAAAAACTCTGCCCATAAATACTGATCAATACAAGCTCATATGCAAACCCTGGATGAGTTTTCCCCTTTGAGACAAAAGGGTTTTCATCCTCTACCTCTAAACCAAGAGGGTTTTCATCCTCAAGGCTTTACTCTTGTAGGTTTTCATCCACAAGAGTTCACTTCTGCAAGGTTTCATCCATAGAAGAATTGCAAATGACTTTGCAACCAAATACAAGAGAAAGAGATCAATTACAATAACAATGGATGTGTAGAATGAAGCCCAAGCCTCCTTTTATTAGCCAAAACCCTAATTCTCCATTGAGAATTATATATATATATATATATATATATATATATATATATATATATTTTAATAAAATAGCTAAATTAACCTTATAACTCCCTAATGTGGCGTTAACCCTTATAACCCCTTTTATTTTATTTTATTTATTATTTTTTCTTATCCGAGCCACATAAACATTAACACACCACATTTTATGTATAATCCTAATAATTAAAAATTAGAGACATTACAATACATCCCCCCTGAGATTGCTTGTCCTCAAGCAATCGAACACAAACTCCATCAAATCAATTCAGAGTAATAATAAAGAATGATTCCAGGTTCCCAAATTAACTTCAAGAAAATCTTACCATACTGCCATAGTGTTGATCCAAGGGTGAATGCAAAGGATAACATCAAAATTATTTTCCCAAACTGTCCCAAACTTGGTTTCTTACTAAAGAAGAATGCAAAACCTGTAGCTGACCAAATAAACTTCACCAAGGCTGTATAAAAATTGTCTCAAATGTACACATACATCCAAGCCAAGTGAAAACCCAACTAATTCTTTACTGCCCAACCAATCTTGAACATGTAACAACTCTGATTTTATGATTACAGTAGCAAAAAAGATCTGTTCATATTCCCAAAATGCATCCAAACTAAGTGCTCTACCATTCCTTATAGTTGTACCATTTATGAGTATTAATAAACCAGCAATGATGATGCACTCAGGTAGCAAAGTGTTATCATATTTCCTCTCAACTTCTTTGTCATATGTGATGTCACTACTTTCACTTTCCATATGAATGCTAAAACTAGATGGTGTTGGTTCATGATTACCATGTAAGTCAAAGTTTACCTCATTTATTTCAGCTTCACTTCCAAAACTCACCTCATCCTCAATGCAATGCCTTTGATCATGATCGTTAGATACCAATTTATCTTTATCAATTTCTGTTTTGTCCCCTTTGTTTGGTAGCACATTCTCCTCTGAAGTGTTTGCAAATGATTCAAATTCATGGAGTAAAGACACAACATCATAATGTCTACTTCCATCATACAAAATTCTAACAATGTTTTCCTGTCCATACTCTTTCCCATATTCTGTAACGACTGAAAGTGTATCATTTTTGTCATATTTTAAATAAACTGCTATGGGCATTTGAATCACATGAGTGGCCATGAGTATTTCAGGTTCTCCTCCCCATACACCTGGCTGTCTAATATTCTGAACATAAATGTCAAAATTGCCCTCTACAAACCATTTCATGACTGCTTTTCTTTTTAAGAACTCATCTGCAACCCTTTCTCTTAAATCTTGAGCAAGATCCCTCAAAGTACTGTTATTTGGATATGGTTCATTTCTTTGCAAACAAAGTCCAAAAGCAATGGCCCTGAATAAGCAATTTCCATCACCTATCATTTCTGTAACTATAATATCATCATAATCCTCAAATTTCTTACCTTCCTTATTTTTCCTACATACATGCTCCATACTCCAAGATTCTTCACACTTGAAACAACGTTGCTCCTTTCTCAACTGGTTCTTGCTCTTGTGTTGATGTTCTGAAATCTGTAATTCTTTAGTAACTTTTTGTTGTGTGTTCCTTTTATCCTTCCTCTGAACAATAGGTGTTTCTTTCACAATCTCATTTTTATTTGCACCTTTATTACCTTCATTTCTTGTGACTTCATGAGATCTAGACTTTGGTGGAGATCTAGATTTTGGTGGGGAGCCTCCTTTACTTACTTTGCCATGTAATTCCAAATAGCTTCTGAAAGAGAGAGCCTTTTTGAATTCCATAGATTTTCTTTGGTACCTGTCATACAAGGCATCAATTTCTGGAATCCCACTATTCAAGGGCTGAAATTGCTCCTCTGGCCTTTGGTTTTCATTTTGGAATGTTTGAGAAATTGAGTTTCCTTTCTGATGTGTTTGTAGTGAAGACTTTTCATTCTGTTTTGCTGGTGAATTTGCATACCCATGATCATGTGTAGTTCCCTTGTAAGATGAATTTTTGCGATTTTGGGGAGAGGTGTTTGCTGCTACCTCCCTTAGTAATTCCAGCATCTGATCAAATTTCCTGTCTTCTTGATCTCTCCTGTCAACCATTTCTGCCAAAGCTGCTTCCTCTTCTTCTTCTAGTGCAATATCCTCTAAAGTTTCCTCCGCAGCTGTAATATTTTGGTTCTGCTGATTCTACTGAGTTTTTAGGGTTTGCTGATTTCTTCGGGCTCTAGTCTGATACTGATGGTGGATTGGGGGTCTTTGGCTCATAGAACCCTAAATCTGCTAAAAATATGCAGCACCCAAAATCTGAAAACCCTAGTTCTGCAATACCCAGAAGCTGAATTCACAAAATTTGTAATACCCAAAAAGATTAAACCCTGAATCTAAAATTTTCTTCACAAACCCTTCCATAGGCTGACAAGATCACAGCTCTGATACCACTGTAATATTCCACCCCAAATGTGGATAATATTTTTTTTTGTGTTTCGATTTGTCTTGCGATACTATGACTTAATTTGCTACATGCATTAATACCCAGATGATTTAAGCATTGAATAATCAATTTTATGCAATACCCATAAACATGCAATAGGTTTAATAGCATAAACATTGAATATTTAGCTTTTTTGAGGAAACCCTCAATCAAGAATCTTATAATTTCAAATTTGCAAGTTTATAACAATTATTTAGAACACTCAGATGGGTAAATGTCTTCAAAATATCAAATTAAACATACCCATTTGTTGCTGTTCCAACTCTGTCAATACCCACATGCAAAATGGTGTTTTTTTAGCCCCAAAAATTTCACATTAACTATTAAAACTGTATAGACAGGTATCGAAAAAGTACAACAACAAATATGATACACAAATCTGCCTAAAAACCCTTAAAACCAACTTCAAAATCCACATTAGGTAAATTTTATCAATGGGAAACTACATAAGTCTCTGAAATGTAAGAAATAATAACTAATGAAGAACAGGTCCAAAATTTGTTTCTGCAGCTTGAAATTCCTGTGCGCATGATATTAGAAATCTGGATTGGCAGGCGAACTTCAAAATGCCATAACTCTTTCATTTCTTAACGAAACCATATCGTGTAACATGTAAAAACGAATGGCATGAAATTCACTATCCAATTGTGAAGTCGAATAAAAAATATAAGGCCTGTGGAAAACGGAATCCATCCAAACAAATGCCAAAATATCTTGAAGGTTGATTTGGATATCAATTTCTGATATAAAGCCCTCAATGACTGAAATGCAGAAACTTTGCCCATAAATACTGATCAATACAAGCTCATATGCAAACCCTGGATGAGTTTTCCCATTTGAGACAAAAGGGTTTTCATCCTCTACCTCTAAACCAAGAGGGTTTTCATCCTCAAGGATCTACTTTTGTAGGTTTTCGTCCACAAGAGTTCACTTCTGTAGGGTTTCATCCATAGAAGAATTGTAAATGTCTTTGCAACCAAATATAAGAGAAAGAGATCAATTATAATAACAATAGACGTGTAGAATGAAGCCCAAACCTCCTTTTATTAGCCAAAACCCTAATTCTCCATTGAAAATTATATTTTATTTTATTTTAATAAAATAGCTAAATTAACCTTATAACTCCCTAATGTGGCGTTAACCCTTATAACCCCGTTTCTTTTATATTATATATTATGTTTTCTTATTCGATCCACATAAACATTAACACACCACATTTTATGTATAATCCTAACAATTTAAAATTAGGGACATTACAGTTAACAACATGGTAATATTGCTAGAGATGACCACTCTAGAGAAGAAAAAATTACCACTCTAAAGAAGAAGAATTTGCTTGTTGCTCATGCTCAACTAAGTCAACCCAATGATGTTTGGTATATCAATTCTTAAGCAACCAAACATATGAATGATTAGTGTTGGTCACGAATCTACCTAAGTACATAATATATGTGTGCCCTAGACCCGACCAACATTGAAAGGCCGAAGGAAAGAGATGTCCTTTGGGCCAATCTCCAGAGAGGGTTGGTTCCCGTACTAATCTAACAATCGGTGTAAAGCTTAGGGTAACAGAAAGAGATGGGAAATGATAGAAAGGAATGGGAAATATGGCTATGAGCCAGAAACGTAAGGTGGGGATAAACTAGCAGCTAAAATCCAAATCAAGTTTTAATTAGCATGTAACAGAAAGAAAAGCATAGGAACCATTCACAACTTGCAGAGATAACTTCCAATAAACATTTCAGCATTCAGTTCTCTATCAGGAGTTAAATTCAAAATGCAGAATTTAAACTTATCTAACAAAGATCATGAACATAACAAAAATGATAGGCAGAAAGTAATTGCATACACCACTGATCCAGGAACCAGAGCCAAATATCTTTCAATTGATGCAGAGAACTCAAAGTGTTTTTTGGTAGAGTGTCTATCCTCTTTCTTTACATCAAAATGCTTAGTATTTATAGAGGGTTGCACCTCTGTAATTAAATGCACATTAAAACAAAATGTCGGCTAGTCAAAGATCAAACAACAGCAATTTCCTCCTCGGCAACAACAATGCACAAATCAGTGCATTCTTCAAGAAGCAGTGATCCCATTTTGGTGGAAAGCGCTTGGGAAATCAGCAAGAATGGATGATGGAAAATCATTTCAAGAGTCAGTGCATTGAAACATAGCAATGTCGCACGAAAATCAAGAGCTCGAACATTAAATATTGGTTGCCACTTCGTCGTCTTGTGCCTCAAAATTTTATTTTCGCTAGGAAGACTCAACGAAAATCAACTTTGCTTGGAGAAGGAGCGAAATCAATGGACGATGCCTCGAGAATGAACAGGATCGCACAAAACTCAACAACCCTCCAGCAATAATTCTGGAAATATTAATTTCTTCGCCACAAGAATTAAATTCGTGAGCCTTTGGTCTTTCTCAAAAATGATCTGCACTGAAAACGTTCCTGGAAAAGAACTCAGCAAGAGGAAAAGGCAAGGATGAATTGCGCCAAGGAATTTCATTGAGAATATAATTTCACCCAAAATTCGGTCGAACATTGCTTTCATTGAGACGTTGGGCGCAGATGAAGTTCATTATTAAAGTGGGGTAAAAATAGAGTTTCCCACTGCTAATTTTGCCCAAGCATGTACTTTTGCCATCAATTTGATTAATTTCGCCCAAATGGAGACCTTGCTTGCTTGTGTTCTTCCATCCGAGGGGATTTCGCTAGAAAGTGGGGCAAAAATGCTTACTTTCGCTGCCAAAGGAGGGCAAAAATAAATTTCATCCCCACTTGGGGTGAAATTGACTTTGACTTGCTTATGTATTCATTCCAATGATGCCCACCAACTATTTTCACTCTGAAATCAATCGAAAATAGCAAGTCTCCCAAAAGAGAAGTGAAATTGACTTTGACTTGCACAGGAAGATGCCTTTTTTATTGTTTTTGCTCCAAATTGGGTGCTTTCATTACTTTCACTCCAAATTGGGTGAAATCATCTAGTTTACCAGAAAAAGGGTGAAAGCACTTGGTAGATGCTTTTCACTAATTATTTTCACTCATTGGGTGAATTTGACTTTGACACACCCTTCTGAATACTTCATCCATTACTTTCACCCTAAAATTAACTAAAAATAGCAATTCACCCAAAAGAAGGGTGAAATTGAATTTTGATTACTTAGAATGGATGCACTTGGGTGAAAACGTCTTAACTTATCTTTTTCCATTTTTTGGGCAAACTCCTCTTAGACTATTTTCGATGGTGCAACCTTTTTCTTATATTTTTGCCCACAAAATTGTCCCAGAGTATTGTTGATGGTGCCACCCTCTTAGATTATTTTTGCTAGCAAAAACATACTTTTCAACAAACATCATCTTGAAGTTTAACTTTTAATTCTCGCAAAACCATTTGATCTTTCCCTTGTTGGAAAACACTTGCTTTTTAATTCCACGAGTGAAATCATTCTTCTTTATTTGAAATAGAGAAATCATTGAAAAGGGAGAGAGCAAAAAATCAACAAATATTAAAAAGACCACAATGAAAACACATCATTCATTTTATACTTAGAATTTTTACAATGAAAATTTAGTGTGGTAAAACTGCCAACACTTTTGGTGGCTCTCGGGGTATTCAGTTCATCTGGATGCAATCGACCCTAAGCCTTCATCCATTGGGCTCAACTCTCACCTCCACTAGCTACATCAGATGGTACATTTGATTCAGTAGCCTCCTTCTGCTCTCTTTCTACCCTTGCTCATTCTTCTTGCTTCATGAGACTCGCACTGGTAGTCTCATACACTACAACCACCTCGACCCAAGAATCTTCATCGATCATCGAAGGATACTAGAGTGAATTAATAATGAAGTGCAATATCTAGATCTGGTCCAAGCTGATGTGATTGGCTCTCTAGCGTAGTTCGTACAAGGATGACTCGATGCGGGTGAGCCTTTTCATGAATGGCAATACTTGCTCCTCTATAATTGGCTCTGTCTAACTATCGATCTCAAAGGTATCCTCCATGAACTCTTTCCATGCTGCCTCCAACTCTTTCTTCGATAAGATCTCCCCCTGATCATCAGTGAAGCTAGAGAAGTCGGCATCAACTACAACCTCAAAGTAAATGAGTAAAATAGATCACTCCTTCTCATACATATCAAGCAGCTTACGACCCTCTCTAGCCAGATCCAACCTAGAAAAATAATTATGCAACGTTATCCTAGCATTAGACCAAGCTCGATCCATCCCACTCATTGGTTTACATCGGAGGGCGATGTTAGCTAATGTTTGAATCTTTAGTGCCATCTCCAATTTTGGTTCTAACTGCTCCTCAACATACTATAATGCTTCCTCACCAAATATTATTACTATTCGTACCTCTTGAAGATACAACAGAACCAAGAGTGCTTTCATTGCCCATTTTGCGTAGTCTTCAATCAAAAGATGGTGAGCTTCCTTGATCTTCTCCTTGGAGAACCCCACTGATTGTGTGGCTTTTTCAGCTAGTTGATTTTGTAAAGATTCTAGTTGGGCAGTTAATGTCTGCACCTATTGTTTAGCTTCTTCCTATACTTTTTGATGCTCCTCAGCTACTTTCTCCAAGTCTTTCACTTTTCATTGCCAATGCTCTACCTCTGATTTTGTTATCTCTAATTGTGCCCTATTTTTAGCTAGAGCTTCTTCTAACTCAACGATCTTCACCTCAACCTCAAAAAAGTTCTTCTTGTAATGCTCACCATGCAAGTAAAGTGAGCTCATATCCACCTGAATATTCCCCATCTTCTCTATAGTATCAATCTTCGTCAGGTCCTCTATAATGACTTCATAAGCATAATCGCTTGGAGCCATCTCTCCTTGGGGCTTCTGGACCTAGGGAATCATATTTACAGTGTGGGACTCCATAGCTTCGGGGTCAAAGGAGACCTTCTTCAATGTCTTTGTTGGAGCTTGAGCCTCTTTTCACTTATAGATTTTTAGCCACTATGATGAACTCTAGTGGGCTCGAATTATTTTTGTTGCAATAGGATGCTCTAGCACAACTTCTATCTCTGATTCTAGAAGCACCTACAACTCAAGAAATGAAGAAAAGGGAAAATGAGCCTACTGAGGGTTTGGCTCGAGAAGGGAGGTAGAAATGGGAACAGTTGATGGAATGGAGACGGTTGAGGGAATGAAAGCGAGGGGTTCAACTACAGTTATACTTACTCGAGGAGGAGCTTATGTACTTATAGCCATGGTAGAAGTTACCGAAATGGAGGATGGAGGGAGCAAAAATGGATTGGGTGCGGATGCAAAAGAACTGAAAGAAAGGGAAACAGAAGAAAAGGGAATAGAAGAAGAGGGAGCATTGGTGATCGGTAACTGAGGAGTGGGAGGTGAAATGGAAATGGAAGGTATACCAAATGGGGGTGAAATGGAAGTGACAACTATAGAATGGGGTGTGACAGTCACCAAATGCTCAAGAGTAAGGGAAGAAGGTAGGGAAAATGTACCTTCGAGCTTTGACACCATTTGAGCCGATGATGAGGGTGGTTGCAATGCTGGTTGTTCCTTGGCTTGATCTTCCTTCAACTCTTCCTCAATCTCCTCTTCAAGATTTATGATCTCCATATTCTGGCCAAGTTGCTCTTCCTGGACCAAAGGAATAGTCTCTGAAACATCAGCCTGTGTAGCTGCAACTGCAGGAGGAGGGTTTGTACTAGAAGAAGAGACTACACCAATCCTCGGCTTCTTGGAGATTTTTGGAAAAGGAAGTGCCTCACATGTACTCCTCTTATTGCACTAGGGCTACTTTTTTGGTGATGACTATTTTTCTTCTTCCACAAGTGGTGCTTTCTCAACCGCATAGTAGTTGTTTTCCAGCCATGATCTCTTCACTATCAGATCTTTGAAAGCTTTGAGGTATAATTTTAGCGAAAGAGATTGGTTGGTAATTATCATAATATTCATCATATATATCTGAAAATATTTCATCCATCACCAAGCCATAGGCTGACCCGATCTTTCCTTGGTGGGCCCTCATAACCCACTAATTGGTGATTTTCTCCTCAGACCAAGTGGGCAATTGACTTTTCATTTTACTAAACAAGCCTGGAGGAGGAATCTGGTGCTTGTGGATTTCAAGATTATATTCGGCCTCCATCTCATAGAAGTCATGCCATGGTGGGAACGTCATCATCTTCTCAATGTGCCATTCGAGATCATACCCCTCTAGATTATTTCTCTACTACTCAATATCTGCTCTAGGACAACAATGAAAACTTTTTGCTTTGATCAATATCATGAAATGATCCAAAGGGTCGTATTTCCACCGCTAGGGCAACTCAACCAAGCCGAGGTCATAGAGGGTTTCTGTAATCAACTGATTTTGTCCAACCTAGCTTACTTCAATATCATCGAAGCAAAAGGGTATGGTACATGTGGTTCATTTCCCTCGACCCACCCCATAGACGTGATTAATGAAATCATTCTGGTGGGCAACCTCCAACGCGAAAAGGTGCTCTGTAGAAAAATATGGAAGGAGAAACGACTTGCCAGTAAAGCCAAAAATTCATACAATGATGCCTTGCATCAACAAGAAAATGTCACCTTTCTCCTTCGTGATGACCTCCTCTCTCATCGCCCTTGGCACTCTCTCACATGTGCCAAAAATAAGCTCGAGGGTGGGGCCCAAGAACATTCGGTTGAAATTATAATATGACTCCTTTCTGGACAAACTCGGAGTCCATAAATAAACTGGTAGCTTCCTATCTGCCTCATCAGTCTGCTTGACAACTATAAATGAAAAGCGTTGGTGCATGTGGAAAAAGAAATACCATGCTAAAAATGAAGAATATCTGAACACTACCTCTTCTCCACTCTGCACTCTCTCCAACTGGGTATGCATTCTTTGAGCCACATAATCCACCCAATCAAAGAAAATTAGGTTCGTGCTCACTGTCATTGTTATCGAAGCATAGAATTCTACCTATGAAATACATTGTACAAGTATCGCTTGCCATTTATGCACTATAGAATCGGTAGGAAGACCAATCACCCAGGCCAACATAGAAAACATGTATGGACTCTTAAAATATATTAGAGGCTTTGGCAAAGTTAACAACTCTCCAAACTGGGCATTGTTTTTATCGATCGGTACCTCTCATCTTGCTCCCCGAGATTTAACTTTCTGAACATAACATCTGGAGGAGGTCTAACCCCACAAGCGAATGCTTCTCTGACTATGTTAGATGAAATGCTGAATAATCTATCTCCTTTTGCATTTCAAACAACTCTTGTGGTGGGGTTATAAAATTTTGAAATAGCCAGCACCAATTCTGGGTAAGCGTGAATAGGTGTACATAGGTACCAAAAAATCTATGCATGATACACAATAGTTAATGGGCTTTCTAGCATCAAGCCTTGTCTGACAACAACTTCTACATCCTGGCGCAATTTTTCCATGCCCTTGTTCAAAATGATGCAGTCACCAATCTGAGCCAGTGCATCATAATACGGATCAAGCTCTTCATCTTCATTTCACCTAGATTTTTTAACTTTCTTGCCTCCTACTTTTTTCTACGTTTTCTTTGCATTGGCAACTTTCTTCCCCATCTTCATCCTTCAATAATTTCACTTCAACACTCTAACAGTTCTGCAATGAAGCAACAATTCAACAAAGCTGAATGATGATCCTACAATGCTCCAGAGAAAATGCTCTCGATCTTTCTTTATCTACAAGCTTCTAGTTCACCCTATTTATAATTTTTACCTCCAACTACCCGATTTAATGCATGTGGCATGCCTTGAGAAATCCAGGTGAACGTGCTCCTTGGTTCTCTCGCTCGACACACTTTTTTATGATTTTTAACTGCCAATAATACCCTTGCACTATCAATCTTCTTTGAATGTCATGCCCAACCACTTTTTTACTTTGAAGGGCGCAATCTGGTTATTTAATGACTAACTCCAAGAAAGATGAATGCCACATATGCATGATGGAAGCACTTTTTGAGGTAAAATTAATAAATTCATTGAATTTAGATGTCAAAAACATCTTTGGAGGATTTCACCAATGAAATTAGCTTGATCTCATGCACTTAACTGAAGCTCGCTCTAAAATTAGCTCATGCCAATGAAGAATGCTTTTTCGAATGACTTGCTTTTCTAGAGACATCAACTGGGGTGAAAATAACCCTATGCAACTGATGGTTTCATTCAACTAGAGCTCCGAAAATACCTTCCCATGCTTTCACTACTGAAAACTACCTATTTGGCATTTTTAAATTAATTTATCATGCCTCAAAAAAGCTTTACTACCGAAAAAACAAGCTTTTAATGCAACTGAGAGTCTTTTCTGAAAAAAGCAAGGCAAAAATTAATTTCGCCCCCTTCCATGCCGAAAATAACTTTGCCAACTGGAGTACTCAAAAAAGCATGTGAATTTTTCTTCTCTTAACTCAAGCTTTCACTCCGAAAATATCTTTTGATGGAGTTAAGAGGAATTTCACCCCAAAATTACACCTTTTCGGGTGAAATGTCTTTTTTTCCTATTTTTATTTTCTCTATTTTGTTTTTACTTTTCATTCCAGCAAATAATAGGGGCACATTTTAATCTTATGCTTAAAACATATTTAAAAAAATCCTTTAATAATTTTTTAAAATACCTACTTTCTTTTAATGTTTTTGCCCCAAAATAAGACAAAAAGGCTTTTAAAACATTTTCGGGTAAAAATAATTTCTCTAGTGGAATGCATTTTAAAAACACCATTTTCTGATAAAATAATTCTCCATAAAACTACTCCTCTAAAAAAATTTTTCACATCCTTAGCAATTTTTTTAAACAAAATAACACTATATACATATTTACATTTGTAATCTCAAATTTTTCACTAATAATAGGCCTTCAAATGAAGACCATTTACTAGAATTGGCAACACATGGTCATCCATATCCTACAAATAAAATGAGTTAACTTGATTCACACCAAAAATCTAGAAAGGGCCCTCCCAAATCACCTCAAACTTGTGATGCTTGCCTGGCTTTACCTTGTTCTCATTCCACTTTAACACCAGATCACCCACCTTGAACGCCTTCTCAGAAGTCTTCTTACCAAACCACTTCTTCATCATCTGGGCATGTTCCATGAAGGCATTGTACGCTTTCTCCCTCTCTTCCTCCAGTTGTAAAAGTTGAGCCAACCTTGCGCTCATGGGGTCGAATTCATCATCTTCACCATCAAGTAAGTGCAAGGATTGAAGGGTCGATAATTCAATATGAATGGGCAAGACTACTTCTTTGTCATACACCAAGGAATAAGGGGACATCTTGATAGATTTTTTCACTGAGATGTGATCGACCCATAAGGCTTGGTTCAAGAGCAAGTGCCAACTTCGCTTGTTATCTCCCAGAGTCCTCTTCAGAATCTTGAGCAGATTCTTGTTTGTGGATTCGGCCAGGCCATTTCCCTATGGATAGTAATTTGATGAGGTTTTTAAATAAATACCATACTTACCTATGAACTCACTGATTTTGGCATCGATGAATGGAGTTCCATTATCTATTATAATTGCATCTAGGACATCAAAATGAGTGATCAATCCTTCAAGGAATGAGATGACCACCTCCTGGTTGGCTTTCTTGGTTGGAATTGCTTCGGCCCATCGAGTGAAATAGTCAGTTGTAGTTAGAATGTACTTATGCCTGATGGATGAATTAGGATCAATGACCCCAATGAAATCTAAGCCCCATTATTGAAATGGTGCTTCTACTTGAATCGGATGAAGGGGTAATGATGCATTCCTACTTCTATCGACATATCTCTAGCATTTATCATAACTTTGACTGACTTTGAAAGCATCTGCAAAGAGAGTGGGCCAGAAATAACCTGCTTTGATGATCTTCAATGCCATGGGTCTCCCTGCATAGTGGCCTCCTGACAATCCAGAATGGAATTCTTCTAGGATTTTCTGCTTCTCTGATTCTCTGATGCACCTGAGAAGTACTCCATCAATATTTTTGTGGAACAATCCATTTGGCAACATCACATACCTAAGGGCTTGTAGTCTGAATCTCCTTCTCTATGAAGCATTGAGATGTGAAGGACATCTTCCTAAATTGAAATATTCGACAAGGTCCTCTATCCAATCATGATCAACTGTAGAGTGATTAGCGAAATTACTTTCGCTTACTGAATCTTCAAGTTGGCAAACCATGGATTCAGAGGTAGCACTCTTTGCAAGCTCCTGACATAGTGCTCGGCCTCGAACCAACTTGGTTGGTCGGATTTCAACATCATACTCCTAGATTTTGGAAACCCAACCAACTCTCTTGTCTCCAAGCTCTCCCTGGATGATGAAACTTCGGACATCTGGATGAACAACATAAACTATTATTTTTCTCTGGGAAACAAAATGTCAAAACTTCTTCAAGGACTTCATTACCGCATATACTTGCTTCTCAATGAAATTGTATTTCTCTTCATGTGGTTGGATGACTTGGCTTAAGAAAGTGATTGGATGCTCATCTCCATCATCTCCCTTCTACGTGAGCACCACTGCGTAACTCTCTTGTTCACCAATGACATACAAGATAAAATCCTTTGAATAATCAAGGTTTACCAGAATTGGGGCTTGAGCAATTCTTTCTTTGATTTCTCTGAATGCTCACTTCCTCTACTCAATCCATCTGAACTCAACATTTTTCTTTAAAAGCTTAATCATTGATTTTACCACTTGGGTAAAATCTACAATAAAATTTTAAACAAAGTTAATCTAGCCAAAGAATGACTACAAATCCTTCTTGTTGGATAGAAATGGAAGCTTCAGAAGAGCCTCAGCTCTAGCTGGATCAATAGCTAAACATTTTTCTAAAATGACATGGCCCAAGAGCTTTCCTTCCTTTATAATGAATATGGACTTCTTCGGATTGATGGATATTCTAAACTCTCGATATTTCTTGAACACTTGCCTTAAATGTAAACTATGCTCCTCCCTGTTGTGAGAGAAGATAGTCATGTCATCCAAATAAATTACAATGACATGATTTAACAACTCACCAAAAGCTACATCCATCGCTCTTTGAAAAGTTGCTCCAGCATTCGAGAGACCAAATGACATTCATTGATAAGAAAACGTTCCCCATTTCATGGTGAACATCATTTTATATTGGTCTTCATCCTTGACCCAAATCTGATTATAGCCAGAGAATCCATCCAACAGAGAAAATCTCTGAGCTCCTACAACTACGTGAAGAATCTGATCAATCTGAGGTAAAGGATAATGATCCTTCAAGGATGCCTGATTCAAATTTTGGAAGTCAACACACAGGTGAATATCTCCATTCTTCTTCCTCACAGGGACCAAATTTGCTACCTAGGTAGAATGCTTAATCGGGTAAATGATCTTGGCTTCCAACATCTTCAATAGTTCAACTTTCATCAAGGCTTCAATCTTGGGATTGATTGGCCTCTATTTTTGCCTGAAGGGTTTCACTCCTTCCTGTAGCTCAATGGTATGTTGGATCACATCCTTGTTGTAGCCTTTCAAATCTTGGTAGCTCCAAGTGATAATATCTAGGAACTCATGGCATAGCTCCTTGATCTGCTCCAGCTCTTCTAGAGTGCAATCGGTACCAACTTTGATTGACTTCTCAGGTCCCAACTGCAGCTCAATGTACTCCTTCTCATCCACTTTGATCTTATGCTTTTTTGCTCTATCATTCTGATCAAAGAGACTCTCAAGCGTAATCAATCCTTTTAGGATATGATTATTCCTCAATTGGATCAATCCTTCAACTTCTTCCTCATCAAGTGTTCTTCCTTCCATAGTACTAGCTTCTCTTATCAAGAAATTTACAATCTGCTCATCACTGTCAAACACTTGCCAATAGATATTTTTGTCAGGAACTGAAGGTCTATAAACTAACCTCACAGTCTTGGGTTTTCTCACCACATGCTCAATTGGAGAAAAGTTGGCACCAAGGGATGCCAAGAGATCAACATATTTGTTCTACTCTCGTGAGATCGCTTGGATGTTCAATGTTGTGTAAGCTTCAAATAGGTCCTAAAATTTGTTGTGGTACACCTTCAGGTAGTGCTGCTTGGAGACACATTTATTCATTACTTGATTCACAATCAATTTAGAATCTCCAAAAATCTATAGTTGTTTAATCCCAAGCTTCTCTACTTTCTTCAAGCCTAGGCACAATGCTTCATACTCGACAACATTATTTGTACAACTCTAGGTCAACCGATATGAATAAGTTTTATGTATGCTAGAAGGAGAAATGAGAATGATCCCTACTCCTACACCATTCTTGCATCTTGCACCATCAAAGTACAACTTCCACAATTGATCTAGAATAGGATCTTGATCATCAAACACCCTCACTTCAGATTTTTTAGGCTTGGTAATGGTGTAACAACCAATTTTAGTCTCCATCATGGCATTAAAATCAAGCATTGAAAACTCATCTTCTATTCGAAGCTCATCCAGAACTTCTTCCATCAAATCCAATTCTTCCAATTCTTCAATCATCATGTTGACAAAATTCATGGATTTTTCTTCTTCTTCAATCTTCTCTATATGAAAAGTAGAAGGCTTCTCATTATAGATTCATATTCTCTTCCCTTTGAAAGGAATCTCCAGATGGGAATAGTCTAGAGAAAGATAGCCTCCCAACTTGGCAGTGAACTCCCTTGAGAGGCACATGCTGAAATATGACTCCAGATCAACCACAACCACCTCTTGGATCATAGTGATCTGAGGTATTTTATGCAACACAATGGGGATGTATTTGATGACCCCTACTATTCTCATAGGGGTTCCATATAACTGCAAAATTCTAGGGCTACTTCTTGTATATTCCATACCCATAACATCACAAACTACCTTTGGCATGATAGTTATCGTAGCGCTAGAGTCGATCATGCAATTATGCACAATCCAACCCTCCATCCTAAGAGACAAGTAGAAAGGGGGTGGTCTATTCTTTCTAGTAGCTGAAGTGGTTAGCATTTGAGAAAAAATAGTCTGAGTAGGATTCTTTCCCTTATATTTAACAAACTTCAATGATTCTTGCAACAAGTCGACTTGTCCAGGCAATTGTAATGCATCATAGAGACTAACCTTGGTCGGAATCCTCTTGAGCTCCTCAACAATATTGTACGTAGATGCGTTAGACTCCCTTCCTTCATTGGTAGCCTCATACTTGCTTCGATACTATTATGTAGCCTCTACCCTCTGATGCTTGGTCAAGGATGGGTATTTGAGCTTTTCTCTAGCATATTCCTCCATTTCAGCTTTTGCTTGTGAAGTTGAAGCCTTTTCTTGCAATATTTCTTTTGCTCATGGAGGCAAGAGATATTTTAACAAGATAGGTGCATCTTGGCTTGGAATAGGCACTTTCACTTGTGCTTGTTTTTTCTCATTTTGCACCTTTGGATCAGTGGGTACCTTCAATGGCTCCATTTCAACTGGGTCCACTATGACGGGCTTTCTTCTAGCTCTCGTGAGAACTGAAACTTGTTCTTCGGAAGGGACCATGAAATTATGATCGACTTCT
The DNA here is from genome assembly GCA_028583015.1 of Wollemia nobilis. NCBI lineage: Eukaryota > Viridiplantae > Streptophyta > Pinopsida > Araucariales > Araucariaceae > Wollemia > Wollemia nobilis. The sequence continues at coordinate 5,120,188 of JAQPPZ010002554.1, forward strand.
ATAATCATGTTGATCTGACCATCGAAAGAACTATCTGCCAATGTTTGCACATAGTTCAAGTGAACCATGCAAGTTTCTTCGCCATGTGGATCATTGCAGGTAGAGCACCAATACACTTTGTCTGATGGGCCAACTTCTTCATTTGTCAATACGATCAGATTTCTCTTAGGCACCTTGTTGGTTGAAGTTGCTTGCTCCCTGGTGATTGGTGGAGGTTGAAATATCCTAGGCTAGAAATCTCTTTCAGCCTACTTCTTCTTAATCATCGTGATCTCATTGCTCATCGCTCTTATGGCTGAGTTCATTGACTGCATCTCTTTCAACAACTTCTCTTGGGGATCAGGATTTGAGGGTGCTGGAGGAGCTGGTAATGGAAGTGGTACAGGGAAGATGGTAGTGCTAGGAATGGAACCAAAGTGGGTAGTTATGGAATGGATGGAGTAGGCAGTTGTGGGATAGAAACTATCATCATGGTTTGAGATGAACTTGGATTCCATGAAGGGACCGGATACATGGGGGACATTGGTAGGGACTGAGAAGATGCATTGGAATACAAATACTATGGGAGATCAGAAAATATAGGCATCATCATCTTTGATGGAAGCTTACCGATAGCAATCAGATCAGCCTCAGCCTTTTGCGCAGTAGAATACAAGGTCAAAAATGTATCAATATTGGACTGATGGATGGCCATGCTAATGTCAGAATTGAAGGCTCGAAGGTAATAGAATGTGACTTATTTAGGAGTCGATCGGAGACCATCGAGGACTCTCTACCAAGTTCAGTGAACCTGACATTGAAGTCAATAATTTCCTCCTATGGATACCTCTAAATGGTGGTAAATTGATGCAATAGAGAGAAAGGATCCACTTGTTCATTGAAACCTTTTATCAATAATTTAGCCAACTGGTCCTAGGTGGTAATAGTGGCAGGTTATAAATATCGGTACCAGTAAAGCAACTTCCCTCTAAGAGAGAGCATGAGCAATATTACCATGACATATTCATCCATGATGCTATGAATGGTCGCTAGAGAAGCCACATCTTGGACATGCTCATAAGCTATTTTACCCATACCATCGTAAGTAGGCAAAGCCTTCAATGTTGCTTGTGAAATCGGGTTTTGAGCTTGCAGATTCAAAGCTCAGAGTGATTCCAGGCTGGGAACTATCTTGGTGGTGGTGGTGGATTTTGGGCCATTTGGACCGGAGTGTTTGCTTGAGGAGGAAAGCTAGTAGCTATGCTAGTGGGACTTGAAGGAACAGAAAACACACCAACTACCTATGAAGATGTTGCGACTAATGGAATAGTCAGAGTGACTAACCTAGGATGCTCTCCTAAAATTTGGGTGTCAAGCTCAAAGAACTCAATGGGATTTTCAAAATTTTTGGCCTTCGATCTTGTGATCATGAAGTAAAGCTTTCGCTAACTTCACGTTCGAAGGCTTCTAGGTAAAACTGAGTCGCCAGATGTTCTAGTTAGATAGTAAAAATATGAACATCAAACCTTAATACTACTCAAAGTGGAACTTTTAATGTCCCACCGGGCATGCCAAAATTGTTGGTCATGAATCTGCCTAAGTACAAAATATATGTGCACCCTAGACTCGACCAACATTGAAAGGTCGAAGGAAAGAGATGTCCTTCGGGCCAATCTCTAGAGAGGGTTGGTTCCCGTACTAATATAACAATCAGTGTAAGCTTAGGGTAACAGAAAGAGATGGGAAATGATAGAAAGGAATGGGAAATATGGCTATGAGCCAGAAATGTAAGGTGGGGATAAACTAGAAGCTAAAATTCAAATCAAGTTTTAATTAGCATGTAACAAAGAAAAGCATAGGAACCATTCACAACTTGTAGAGATAACTTCCAATAAACATTTCAGCATTCAATTCTCTATCAGGAATTAAATTCAAAATGTAGAATTTAAACTTATCTAACAAAGATCATGAACATAACAGAAATGATAGGCATAAAGTAATTGCATACACCATTGATCCAAGAACCAGAGCCAAATATCTTTCAATTGATGTAGAGAACTCAAAGTGTTTTTTGGCAGAGTGTCTATCCTCCTTATTTACATCAAAATGCTTAGTATTTATAGAGGGTTGCACCTCTGTAATTAAATGCACATTAAAACAAAATATTGGCTAGTCAAAGATCAAACACAGCAATTTCCTCCTTGGAAACAGTAATGCACAAATCAATGCATTCTTTAGGAAGCAATGATCCCATTTTGGTGGAAAGCACCTGGGAAATCAGCAAGAATGGATGATGGAAAATCATTTCAGGAATCGATGCATTGAAACACAGCAATATCGCATGAAAATTAGGAGCTCAAACATTAAATCTTGGTTGCCACTTCATCATCTTGTGCCTCAGAATTTTATTTTTGCTAGGAAGACCCAACGAAAATCAACTTTGCTTGGAGAAGGAGTGAAATCAATGGACGATACCTCGAGAATGAACAAGATCACACAAAACTCAACAACCCTCTAGCAATAATTCTAGAAATATTAATTTCTTCGCCACAAGAATTAAATTCATGAGCCTTTGGTATTTCCCGAAAATGATCTGCACTAAAAATATTCTTGGAAAAGAATTCAGCAAGAGGAAAAGGCAAGGATGAATTGCACCAAGGAATTTCACTGAGAATATAATTTCACCCAGAAATTCGATCGAACACTGCTTTCGCTGAGACGTTGGGCGTAGATGAAGTTCGTTATTAAAGTGAGGTAAAAATAGAGTTTCACTGGCAATTTCACCCAAGCATGTACTTTCACCATTAATTTGATTAATTTCACCCAAAAGGAGACCTTGCTTGCTTGTGCTTTTCCATCTGAGGGGATTTCTCTAGAAAGTGGGGCAAATGAAAATGCTTACTTTCGCTACCAAAGGAGGGTGAAAATAAATTTCGTCCCCACTTGGGGTGAAATTGACTTTGACTTGCTTATGTTTTTATTCCAATGACGTCCACCAACTATTTTTGCTCCAAAATCAACCGAAAATAGCAAGTTGCCCAAAAGAGAAGCAAAATTGACTTTGACTTGCATAGGAAGATGCCTTTTTTATTGTTTTCGCTCCAAATTGGGCACTTTCATTACTTTCGATCCAAATTGAGTGAAATCATCTAGTTTACCAGAAAAAAGGGTGAAAGCACTTGGCAGATGCTTTCTCCATTGTTTTCACTCATTTCTAGGTGAATTTGACTTTGACTAGTGCACGCATTTTATTGAATAATGCTCATCCATTACTTTCACCTTGAAATTAATTGAAAATAGCAATTTTCCCAAGAGAAGGGTGAAATTGACTTTTGATTATTTGGAATGGATGCGCTTGGGTGAAAATGTCTTAACTTATATTTTTCCATTTTGCGGGTGAACTCCTCTTAGACTATTTTCGATGGCACAACCTTTTTCTTATATTTTTGCCCACAAAATTGTCCTAGAGTATTGTCGCTGGTGCCATCCTCTTAGATTATTTTTGCCAGCAAAAACATACTTTTCAACAAACGTCATCCTAGAGTTTAGCTTTTAATTACCGGTAAAACCATTTGATCTTTCCCACTTGCTCTTTGTCTTCTTTTTTGTCGCGATAATACGACATGTCACGATATCGCGACATGTTGTTTTTTCGTGACTAGAAGAGAAGAGAAAGAGCAAGAAGGAAAAAGTGTCACAATTTTGTGCCATGTCTTCCTGTCGCGGCCAAAAGAGAAGACCAAGGGCAAGAAGGAAATGTGGCGCGATATCGCGACACGTCGCATTCTCGTGACAAAAAAAGAAGTGAAAGAGGAGGAAGGAAAGAGTGTTGTGATATCGCGACATGTCGCATTTTTGTGACCAAAAGAAAAGAGAAAGAGCTTCGGTCATTTTGGTGATGACTTTAGTTTTCTTTGCAACAGGGGAAGGTTCCAGGTGGATTGGTGGCTTCATGTTATGGGGTTAGGGGCAATGGCTGAGGCCAAAGACCCTGGTCACACTATCGTGACTTGTTCAAGTTCCAAGAAAAGCAAATTTCAGCAAGTAAGGAAAAGTGTAGCGATTTCATGACAGGTTGAGCAAGAAAGAAAGAGTGTCGCGATATCGTGACATGTAAAAAGGGTCACGATATCGCGATAGGTTGAGCAAGAAAGGAAGAGTGTCGCGATTCCGTGACATATTGATCTAGAAAGGAAAAGTGTCGCGATGTCACGACATGCTAGAAATAGTGTCACGATATTGTGACATGGAAAAAGTGTCGCGATATCATGACATGTCGCGTTGTCACGATCAAAAGAAAAGAGAAAAAGCATGAGGGAAAAAGTATCGCGATATCGCGACATGATGAGCAAGAATGAAAGAGTGTCACAATTTCGCGACATGTTGAGCAAGAAGGAAAAAGTGACGCTTTTTGGCGATAAGTTAAGCTTGAAGGAAGAAGGGTCACTTTTTGGCGATAAGTTAAGCTTGAAGGACGAAGTGTCGCGATATCGCGACATGTCGTATTATCGCGACCAAAAAAGAAGAGAAAGAGCAAGTGGGAAAAAGTGTCGCGATATCACGACATGTTGTTTTTTCGCGACTACAAGAGAAGAGAAAGAGCAAGAAAGAAAAAGTGTCGCGATTTCGTGACATGTCATCTTTTTGCGGTCAAAAGAGAAGACCAAGTGCAAGAAGGAAAAGTGGGGCGATATCACGACACGTCGCATTCTTGCGACAAAAAAAGAAGAGAAATAGGAGGAAGGAAAAAGTGTCGCGATATCAGGACATGTTGAAAGAAAAAGTGTCGTGATATCACGACATGAAAAATGTGTCGCGATATCGTGACATGGAAATAGTGTCACGATATCGTGACATGTCACATTTTCATGACCAAAAGAAAAGAGAAAATATCAAGAAAGAAAAAGTGTCGCGATATCGCGACATGTAAGAAAGAGTGTTGTGATATCGCGACATGGTGAGCAAGAATGAAATAGTGTTGCTCTTTGGCGATGTGTTGAACATGAATGAAAAAGTGTCGCGATTTCGCGACATGTCGGATTTTCACGTCCAAAAGAGAAGAGAAAGAGCAAGAAGGAAAAAGTGTCACGATTTCGCGACATGTCGGTTTATCGCGACCAAAAGAGAAGAGCAAGAGAAAGATGGAAAAAGGGTCACAATTTCGCGACATGTCATCCTTTCGCGACCAAAAGAGAAGAGAAAGAGCAAGAAGGATAAGTGCCATGATATCGCTACATGTCGCATTATCGTGACCAAAAGAGAAGAGAAATAGGAGGAAAGAAAAAGTGTCATGATTTTGTGACATGTTAAGAATGAAAGAAAGGGTGTAGCGATATCACATGTCGCTTTTTTGTGACCAAAAGTGAAGAGAATAAGCAAGAGGGAAAAAGTGTTGCGATATCGCGACATGTCATTTTTTTGTGACCAAAAGAGAAGAGAAAGAGCGGAAAGGAAAAGTGTCATGATTTCGTGACATGTCGCTTTTTCATGACCAAAATAGAAAAGAAAGAGGAGGAAGGAAAAGTGTCGCGATATCACGACATGTCGCAGTTTCACGACCAAAAGAAAAGAGAAAGTGTTAGGAGGCGCTAGTGTCGACTGCCTATGTTCTAAAGTGTGTGTAATCTATTGTAAGGGTGTTTCTCTTTGTTGGTTGTGTGACCTCAGTAGGGGGCTAAGGATAGAATATCCCTATTGAGATCATGTTTCATTTCAGCGTTGTGCTGTTTTTGTAATAGGTTTTGGGTCAACCTGTAAAACCCGGTTGTAATGATTATGTACCTTAATTACCAAAAAAAAAAAAAATCTTTCCCTTGATGGCAAACACTTGATTTTTAATTCCTTGGGTGAAATCATTATTATTTATTTGAAATAGCAAAATCATTAAAAAGGGAGAGTGAAAAAAATACACAAATATTTTAAATACCACATAGAAAATACATCATTTATTTTATACTTGGTTTTTTTACAATGAAAATTCAGTGTGGTAAAACTACCAACAATTAGAAATATTGGTTCTAGACTCTATATTGTTCTAATACAAGAAAGGTCTCTTTGGGTGATTACACATCCTATGCCATAAAAGGCATAGGGGATGTCAATTTATGACTTAGATCTCACACATGCAAGATAATAGAAGTCTTGTTCCATGACTCACTAATAATTTGCTCTCCATCAATCAATTACTTGATCACAATTTGAAGGTTAAGTTTAACAAGTAAAAAACATCCAAAGTATGTCTCATTTGTGACAAAGCTATAAAATCTATGATTGTTGGCTATGGTAAAGGAATAGTATTCATACAATGTATTCTGAAAATTTGGCATTTGTTATCAACTCTAATAATTTTGCATAATTATAGCATTGATGATATGGTCATCTAAGTATTGGCCATATTATTGCACTACAAAATAAAAACTTGGCCAAAGGTCTTTCTTTTTTAAGAAACCTACTCAAATTTGATCTTATTTCTTAGTAGAAGAGCAACATCGAGCTTCATTTGGTTCTTCAAAATACTAAGCCAAAGAGCCTCTCGATTTGGTCCATAGTAGTCTTGGCAAACCCATGGCTTCAAGCTATAATCACTCTATATATTTTTAGCTTTTTGTTGATGATTTTACTCACAATTGTGGGTATTCATTTTGCAAACTAAGGATGAAGCACTACTTCAAATAGTTTAAGGAACAAGTAAAAATATTCACAGGTTGTCAGATCCATTTACTCCACTCAAATCAAAGGAGTTTACCAGTAATGAGTTTTTACGTTCTTGAAGAAACATAGCATTCCTTCACAATTGGAAACTACTTACACACGATAACAAAATGGTGTTGTTGAACATACAAATAGAACCATCATGAAATGGTCCCATGCATGTTAAAATATTCTAAACTTGCATACTCATTTTGGACAAAAGTAGTAAATACAACAGTCTACTTGCTCAATTGTGCCCCCACTGCATCACCTTATCACATCACTCCAGAAGAAGCATGGACAAGACATAAACCTTTAATATTTCATCTTGATGTGTTTGGTTATACATCATATCTAAACATTCCAGCAAAAATTGGATGAGAAGCCTTGTCAGTGCATTCTATTAAGCTACATTAATGAATAAAAGCCTATAAATTATTTTATTTGGATACTAAAAAATTGTATATTAGTTGTGATATCATCTATAATGTAGAAGATATGTCACCCTCATCCTCTCCATAGGAATCTTCATCCAATTCTTTTCCAGTAATACTTCAAAGTGATGAATATAAAGAAGATGCTAATTAGGAAACTCCTAGGGATAATAATGATGATGTGGATCAATATGCTCTACCATATCACACATAGAATATACATGTTAGGATCCTAATCATAACTATCATTAATATTAAATCATTTAATTTGTGGACCATTGTGTCCTTTCATTTCACAACTCTAGGTTTAGGTATTTATATGTTTTCATAAGGCTGTAGTTAAACATTCATTGAACAAGAATTATAAATCTCCTCGAGAGAATTTGGTAGATATTCTCCAAGTGAAACAACGATCTTATTTAAAAGTGATTGATTCATTACTTATTGCATTCATTTTCCATCTATTTCTCCACTTTTCTCCATTTATAGGAACCATATTCCTAACAATTGGTATCAGACTAGTGTCCTAAGGGACCCATTCATAGCTGCCCTCACGTAAAATTTCTTTTACCTTGCTTGTATCATCCGTTTGCCATCCACTACACAATTGTTTGTCATTGTCACTCATATGCGAGCCACTGCAATGTTATCATCACCAGTAGGTCCACTATATTGCTCACCATTTACTCTAACACCTTGACCAAGCAGTACAATCATCCCAAACATAGAAACATAATTTAGTTTACAAAAATAAGCTAAAATCAACTTTGAAAAACGTTTTAGGAAAACAATGATGTAATTGGAAAAAAAAATCAGGCGACATCGATGTGTTACAAGCATAAGAGAACGATAAATTTTTTTATATCTTTAGATATTTGCTAAAAATTTTGTAGGTAACCCATATTGATAAATTAACCTCAAAAATATGAAAATACGAGCAAAAACCAAGCACTGTGATGTTTTGAGGTGACAAAATTGAAAAAATCGGCAACAAATTAAAAATTTAATCAACCTAACCTAAGGTTGATATTAATTTTGGACCACTGGATTTATTTTGTGACATCGGATAAGAGCAGAGAAAGCAAAGTTTTAAATTTTAAGGGATAAATATCCCACATTTATAAGGGGGGCAAAATAGTTTTTATTTAAAACACTTTGCATGCTTATTTCAAAGCATGACAACAGTCACACTCCTTGCGCAACCGTAGCCACTAGCCTTATCTCCCCACCCCTACACCACCCTTGATATCCATGATTCCTTTGACCATTTTCTACCACTATGTCCTACCACTGCTTGCTCCTCCCTACTGTTGCTTCGCTCCCTACACTGTTGCACGTCGATTGCATTATAGCTGTTGAGCCTGCCAAAATTCAAAAATTCATTATATCCTAGTCAGTAGTCGTTGAGCCCGTCAAAATTAAAAAAAAAAAATTCAAAATAGACCGTTAGGTCTATTAAGTTAATTGTTTTTTTTTTTTTACAAAATTAAATCTTGAAAGCCATTTTTTTACCAAGGAGGAAATATAAAGCACAAAATCATCCTACAATGACCGACGGTAGGAGATCACAAGACCCAATGAAGGAATTTGTGCAGGAAATGAATAAATGAAAGGACGATCTTGAAAAGAAACTCATGATAAAGGCAGCAGAAATAGACTTAAAAATTGACACCACTAACCACTCCCTGGATATGGTATAACAAAATATGGTAGTGATCCAAGCTAGACAACCTATCGTAGCACCAACACACCAAGCATTACTCGGTGGACAACAAACATCAATCCTACCTCGAAATACTAAATTGGATTTTCCAAAATTTGAAGGAGGTGAACCCACAAATTGGATCTATCGGGTTGACCAATACTTCTCCCTCTACCAGGTCCCTGAGGCATAGATGGTTTGCATCGTATCATTCCACCTAGAAAATATCATCACCCAATGGTATTAGTGGTACGAAAAGACAAATGGCCCCCCTACATGGCTAGAATTTACAAAAAACCTAATGGTACGATTCAGCCCTACTAAATTCGAAGATTTCATGGGAGCCCTTATCAAACTCTGCCAAACCACTATAGTGCAAGAATACCAAGCTCAATTTTAAAATTGGTAAATCTTACATCAGGGCTAGATGCCTCATTCTTCCAAAGTTGTTTCATTAGCGGCTTAAAGGAAGACATTCGATTAGAAGTGCAAATTCTCAAACCCATTGACATGATGCAGACTATCACGCTAGCCCAAATTATGGAAGAGAAATTGAATAACCAGTGTCGACTGGGAAACACATCTAAAACAGAATCACAAAATACTTACCCCCCCAAAACTTAACCAAATACTACTAATTAAAATTATTAGCCCTGAGGAAACAAAAGAAACAAGAGAAAAAGATCTTTGTTTTCATTGTGATGAGAAATTTGTACCCAATCATAAATGTATTACACCCAAATTATATATTTTGGATGCAACTATTCCTTGTCAATCAACCAACAATGAAGAGGAGATCGAGGTAGAAGTCGTGATGGATACACCCGATGATAGCACTCAAGGTCCACTAGAAATTTCCTTCAATGCCCTTGCTAGTAATTCTTCTCCCCAAACTATGAAAGTCCCCAAATCCTTCAAACAACAAAACCTTATTGTGCTTATTGACTCTGATAGTACCCATAATTTTATTGACCCACATGTGGCAAAACAAGCTAACTGCTTTATCCATCCTTGCAATAATTTTGAAGTCATGATTGGTAATGGGGAAGGATCGCTTGTAAGGGGAAATACCATAATATTAAGCTCACCTTGGATGATTACACCATGAAACATGATAGGTATGCAATTTCCTTTGGAGGATGTGATATTGTATTAGGAGTACAATGGTTACGAACACTCAGGACAATCCAATGGGATTTTACAAAATTATGGATGAAATTCACAATAAAGAATCAAACATATACTCTTAAATAATTAAAATTAGCCACTTCTCCAATATCAAGATCTCATCGCATGGATAAAATTATTCATAATAGAGGAAAGAAAATGGTTGCCCACTTATTTTCTATCCAAGCTACTAAAAAGGTATAAAAAGGGTTACTCTCCCTGTCATTGTTCTGATCCTACTATTCTTCCTACCTATCCCCCGCCAACACTTCCACCTTCAAAATATCCCTGCTTACGAGAAGATGACATTAAGATAGTGCAAGAACATGAGCAAATACTACTTGGAAAACACGGAATGAAGCTTCTCACTTTGAGCTTTGAGAACAAAGCTCTTTTTAAGGAGGGTGGCTTGTTAGGATCCTAATCCTAACTATCATTAATATTAACTCATTTAATTTGTGGACCATTGCGTCCTTTCATCTCACAACTCTAGGTTTAGGTATTTATATGCTTTCATAAGGGTGTAGTTAGACATCCATTGAACAAGAATTATAAATCTCCTTGAGAGAATTTAGTAGATATTCTCCAAGTGAAACAATGATCTTATTTAAAAAGTGATTGATTCATTATTTATTGCATTCATTTTCCATTTGTTTCTCCACTTTTCTCCATTGCTAGGAGCCAGGTTCCTAATAATACCTAAGTGCTAATATAGCAAAATAAGAGCCTCAGGGATAGATGGAGTTATAGACACATCTACCATAGGACCAATGACACATAGCATGGATCATCATGAGGTAAATATGACCCTAATGAGTACTATTCAACCATGCATGGTGCAAGAAGCTCTTAAGTCTAATTATTGAAAGAATGCTATGCATAATGAATATCAAGCATTAATAAAAAAAGTACTTGGAAGCTTGTTGATCTTCCACAATGGAAGAAGGCTATTGGATGCAAATAGATTTTCAAAATCAAATATTAAATTAGATGGTAGAATTGATAAATATAAGGTGTGAATTGTAGCCAAGGGCTTTGTGCAAAAATAAGACATTGACTATGAAGAAACATTTGTACCTACGACAAAAATAAAGAACATTATAATTATCTTTGCTCTAACTACAGAGTTTGTATGGAGAACTCATCATAAGGAAGTGAAAAGTGTCTTCCTTAATGGATAATTAAAAGAACTCTACATGACTCAACCAGAGGAATTCATCATACCGAGAAAAGAAACAAAGGTGTATATATTGATCAAATCTCTCTATGGTCTCAAACATGCCCCTTGAGCTTGGTATATAAAAATAGATAAATTTTTTAAAAAATATAGTTTTAAGAGAAATATATATGATCCAAGTTTATATCACAAAGAACAAGGGGGAGAATTTGTAACCATAATTGTATATATGGATAAGTTGATCATCAACAAGAAATTCTAAAAAAATATTCTAGCAGCAAAGGACTTAAAAACTTCTTTTACATGACCGATCTTGGACTATTACACTATTTTTTAGGATTGGAAGTATGGTAGACACATCATCACATATTTGTCACACAAATAAAATATGCCAAGACACTTATTGAGAAGTATCACATGGAATATTGCAAGCCAATGATGACTCATATGTAATCAAGAATATAAATCTCAATTTGACTCCTCTCTAGTAAATGCAACTCTCTGTTTCCAATTGGTAGGAAGTCTCATTTATCTAACATACAAGGTGGTAAGTTTTATTTATCTAACATACACTAGACCAAATATTAGCTTTGTAGTAAGTTACCTCTCACATTACATGTAAGAAAAAAAAATATCTCATTAGAAAGTAGTAAAAAGGGTATTAAAGTATGGTGAAGGTACCATAATATGGTCTAGATTTTAAGAAGAAAAACCAATTATTTTTAACTGGATACACATATACAAATTATGCAGGATGTATTGATGACAAAAAGTTCACTTTTAAATATTCATTCTTTTTGTAATCTACACCTATATCATAGGGAAGTAAGACACAACAAACAATTGCTTGATCTTCCACCAAAGCAAAATATTGTGTTGTAGGAGGATTTTTCTAAGGGAATATGGTTGAAACATATGCTAGCAAGTATGGGTGTACCTCAAATTAAACTAACAACCATATACTACAACAATCAAGGTGTGTTAAAAATTGTTTGTAATTCAGTGTTCCACGAGTGCACCAAACACATTGAAGTTCAGTGCCACTTAATACATGAACATGTTCATCAAAACAACATTTAATTCATATTTTTCCTTACTCAAGAACAACGTGTAGACATCTTCCCCAAGCTACTTAGACAAATTAGGTTTGAAGAATTTTGAGATTTCCTCTCCAAGAAACTCTAAACTATGATGTAATAAGGGGGAAATGTTAGGAATTATTACCATCATAGTTGATTTAGCATGATAATAAGAGTGGTTACAACCACCCATCACAAGGTCTATGTGTTTGTATTAGTTAAGGATAGTTGTCTTTATTTGGAGGTTGTTATGTCATATTAGGCAAAGAATTTGTATTTAGATACTTTCATATCAATGAAGCATAACATCAAAGCATTTGCAATATTAATGGTATCAAACCAAGTCAAAGGAAGAACCGACCCTCCTAATCCATATTCCAGTCACTTTGATGGAGAGAGGATGCAAAACACTTTATTAATAATTCGAAGGCTATGAAAGTGAACTCCTTGCAAACCAAGGAGATTGTCCAAACAAATTCTTCAATTTCTATTCTAGCTTTCTAAAGCCAAGGTAGGTAGGTGGTAAAATCTAAATTTACATTTTGGTTTTAACATCATCAATGTCTACGTTCCTTGAGTAACCATCACTAAGCAAGTGGTGGGTAAATCAGAGCAAGACTGCATAAAGGAAGATAAAATATTCCTCGGTCTTGTCGATACCAGAAAGCTCACATTCACTCAATGAATTGTCATTACAACAAAGGTCTTAGAACCAAATATTTTGGAGCATCAAACAAAAAAGACTCCAATAATTCCTCCAAAGCTATCACACAAAATCATGTGGACTACAGGCCATTCCTAGTCCATTGACACCACTCAAATTTGAAAAATTAAATAAAACACATTAACCTTGTATGTCAAGAGAGGCACCCACGGAAGTTCTAGAGGATGAAAATCATGCCTTCAACCTTAAACAAAAATAGCTATACACTCAATTTTGTTTTGGTGGGTTGCATTATAACATATAGACTATAACTTACATATGGAAGAATCGAAAACGAACACTTCTAACAACTCTGTTGTTTGAAGCCTATCCCTCAGATATCATAACACCAATGTCATTCATCACAAGGAAAAGATAGACATCAATTACCCTAGGAAATTCTTCAAGACAAATATCGTAGGACTAACATATAGGAGTCTCTTGATGTTTTGCTAAAAAGATCATAGATTTTGAGTCTAGGACACTACTATCTCTACCATGCATGCTCCTAGGGCCTTACATGCTATCATCTTATGCTTGAGGCAACAATTAAGATGGTCTCCTTGATACTTCTCATTTTGGTTTGTTGGACCTCAATATTAGGTCACATAGTCAAGTTTTCTTCTGATCACCTATAAGTGAATCAAACCCGAACCAAACATTCACATGTTTGAATCTTTCCCAACGATACATGCATAATTATCAATTTATTGTAACACCATTATGTGGTCATGATGGAATACAATTGAGTCCCATTTCAATCTCATATAACCCATTGAAAAAATAATGGACCCAAATCATTCTAAATTATGATCAAAGGGGCCTTACTCATATTATGTTACGTTTAAAAAGTTGAAGAATTTAATCGATCGAACCATTTGATAAAAATTTTAAGGTTCATCCATGAAATTTGAACCTTCGCTTTAGGTGTGAAATTCATTACTCAAAACTACTTGTTCTAAACCTCACAAGTTATGCTTTCTTACCTTTAATTTTTGAAGAATTTTTTTGAGTTTACTTTAAATCAATAACTTTCAATCATTACATTGAGTTAACTTTACGTTTAACTATAAATACCACTATAACCCCATTGTTTTTTATTAATCAAAGATGCATATGAGGTTGGCCACTAGCCTCCTAAGACTCACACCATGATTGGAATTTGATTCCTTCCAATTGCTCTACCCCATAGGACAAGATTATTTATTTATTTTTTACAATTGAGAACTTAAATTTATTTTTCCTTGAAGATGCAGATTTAAATTTAATTTTAATAATTAAATATATTCTATTAATAAAATATTATCTTCAAAAAGTTTTTGATTAGATTGAAGTAATATAATTTAAAATTGGTCGCCAAGATCACTTTGTAGAGTGATGAATGGGAATAGTTGCTTTTAAAATGTCAAACAATTCAAATCCTCTCAATACTTGATAATGCTCTTTGTAATCTTAGATCCTACTTAATATTTATAGAAAGAAAATTATTATTTAAAATATACAAATATGTGTTATTTCTCAATAATCGACAATGCTCTTTCTAATATTAAATTCCTACTTAATCTCTACAAAAGAAATTGATTATTTAAAACATAAGCAATGTTATTTTAATTTTGATAAAATTTTAAATATATTAAAAAAATGTTTTCTTTATCTCAAAAAAATAGATGTATCTTTGCGGGTTCTGATAGTTTTTGGCTCAAAGTCCCCTGCAAAGGCTTCTCTTATTGCCCTTTGAGGCTTCCTCTTTTTCCCCTGAAACCATTTTTGATTTAGATGGTTGTGAACTTTTTTCTTAACTAGAATTTTTTTGTAAAAGGTTACGAGAACCTTTCAAAACCCCTCTTACCAATAAAAAAATGTACTTTTATATTAAGTAAATATGAAATTAAGTTCTTCATATGCTTCTTTGGCATTTCTTCAAAATTTTAAGAGAGACCTAAAAGTTAGGTCGATTAAACATCATAACTAGCTATCTCTATCATACTAAGTTTTATCCTTAGACACCTTTCCAATTTGTCAATCAATATTCTTTAAATCACTAACTTTTGATTTTTTTTTAAGAAGTTGCTTTATTTGTGCTTGCTTTAATTGGAGTGTATTAATCCCCCCAGATAGATATTTGGACCAACTGCAATGCATTGCCCTCATTGAATTCTTGTACTAAGCACGTACTTGGATCAATCTAAAGTGCCTCCTTTGAGAGTTCATCTACTTCCCTATTCACTATATAAATATGCCAAAAAGTAAAATCTTCACTTTGATCCACAACTTTTATTTGAGAGAAGATAGGTTGTAGAATCATATTTTCCATCCTAAAAACACCAAGCATCTAGTTTATTACCACATGTGAGTCTCCTTAAGTTTAAAATTTTTGTATTCATTTTGATTCTGCCAATTGAACCAACAATTTGAGAGCCATAATTTCAGGAGAACCTCCTCCCAATCTAGCCTTGAATTTAAAATAATAAGAGTAAAAAATACATAGTAATCCTCTTGCTCCACAAAATCTTGGGACCCCCTCTAGCTCCATCAAAAAAGGCTTAGGCCCCTGATTTATCAATATTTGGAGGGATGATTTTTTTGTTTACCTTTGTTGTTGCTGAAACCTTACAGTTATTGAAACTTCCAATGATTTTGGAGGAAAAAACTTGTCAAGTAGGTTTCTCCTAATCTTAAAAATTATTGCATTCTTAGATAACCATACTCACCAAGACACAAACAATGGGGGAGTTATAAAATCTTTGTAAGACCTATTCTCAAACTAATATTTTAAGCACTCTCCTAAGGAATCTTCTTGCCATCCTATAGGAAGCTTTCAATATGCTATAACATCCCTCCAAACCTGTATAGTAAAGGAGCAAGCAACCAGTAAATGATCAATTGTTTTATTGTTTGACTTACATAAGTAAAAACCTTCATAGACCATTTCAATTCTTCTTCTATAATATCTCCCATGTCAGAACCTTATTTTTCATGGCAAGCCATAGGAACAATCTTATCTTCAACAAGGAATTCTGCTTCTAGAGTGTCTTCCACTAGCATGCTAGATCATCATTACTATCTTCCAATAGAGTCTTATACCCCAACTTTTTGATCAATTTCGTCTCGCAACTTGATATGTCCAACTTTAAGTCTCACCACATATTCTTCCCACTAGTGTGCCTCTTGGCCCTAAAGCCCTAACACTATTGCTTCCTTCCATCCCTAACTCCAATTTGTAGAAGATTTTGGGTCAGTTGCTTGGGTGAGATTTCCAATCCCTTGAGCTCTTAGGGTCTGAATTACATTATTTGGCAGTTTGTGCATATCACTACAACCAATCCAAGGGTCTAATCCCAATCTTATCCTTGAACCATACCCTATTTTCCAGGTAAGCCAATCACCTAAAATATAAAAGGCTTGAATCATTGCCTTCCAACAGATTGAAACATTATGGGTTTGCTTCATTGGGGCTCTTATCCACTCCTCAACTGTGAGTGGCTCTAAATACTTTTCATGTATGATATTATTCCATAAGCCTTCCTTTGATATTATCTTCCAAACACACTTTGTTGCTAAAGCCTTGCTAAATAGAAATATGTTCTTAAGTCCCCATCCTCCATTTTCCTTGGACTTGGCTAAGGATTTCCATTTAACCAAGGGAATACTTTCCCTTTTCCCTTGTCCCTATCCATAAGAACATATAGCATAACTATTTATTTTTTTCTAAAATTCCTTTTGGTATATGATCCAAAGATTGCCAATATACTGAAATTACCTCCAACACAGACTTGACCAAAGTCAATCTCTCCCCAAAGAGAGCCATTTGTTGCACCATATATTAATCCTTCCACCTTCTTTATCAACCAATTCTAGTCTTGTTTAGTGTAGTCATTGGATTTAAAAAAGAACCCCAAATATTTAAAGCCCTCTTGAAAATCAAATTTGTTAAAGGGGAAAAGTTGACCTATTATTATGGTTTGATTCTGATCCACACAATTAAAACATATGTTTGACTTTTGTGCATTAATTTGCATATTTGTTGTAAGACCAAAAAGATCTAAAGATTGTTTTAAATATTGTTTTAACTTCTCTACAACTCTTATTGTTCCATATGTGAAAAGGAGAACATCTACAAAAAGTAGAATGGGTGACTTCTATTGTTTTACCTATTCTAATTCCATTTATTGCTCCTTCCCTCTTGGCTTCTATAATACACCTACTTAATCCCTGAGCTACCAAAAGAAATAACAATGGTGACAAGGAGCAATCTTGTCTAATCCCTCAAAAAGCTTTGAAGAAATGACGCTGATCCATGACCCATTAACCAAAACTGCAAAAGAAACAAAACAAAGATATCCTATAATCCAGTTCACCATCTGCACATAAAACCCATACGAGTAAGTATCATTCTTATGAAAAGATCCAACTTTCATCACCATTGTTGATAGTTTTTTTGATTTTATGGTATGAAGACTTTCCTAAGCAACACCAATTACTTCATAAATTTGTCTACCGATACATATTTTTATATATGAAAATAACTTTTAAAAATTGTTAATTTATTTTTTAGATTATCCTTCACAACAATTTTGTTTATGTGAAAAATCTTTAACCCTGGATACTAAGCATCGATGAACATCACTAGAAAACTAAATCCATGAAATATAATATATATATATATATATATATATATATATATATATATATATATATATATATATATATATATAATTGTTACCTTCTAATACTTATTGCTTTTCTAGGTTTAAAGTTTAATCAGAGCATGTGTGTTAAGGTGTGTTAAATTTTCTATTAATAAGCTCAACTCTCCTCTTTATAAAAAATCATAAGAAGATAAAAATCCACAACTCTTTGAAAGTTTCTTACCCTAATCAAATAAAAAAAAAATACTGCTCTTCTATCTTCGAACAAGTGGCCGTGTAGTCTACTTCGTTGTGTGACAGAACTTGTTTTACATCAAATAAATTGGAATTTGTTCCTCTATTCTAAACAAACTATTTTTTCATCGCATATTTATATTAAAAACCCAGGTAGATTTTATATAAATATTCATATTTTTCATCGTCGTAGATTTTATATTTATAATTTTTATGTCATACGTGGAATTAATAAGTTTTTAAATTTTTATGTTCCTAAAAGATGATTTAGTATAGTAAGAGTGGTTATAGATGGTTTTTTCTACTAAAGAGTTTTTGTTCAAATTTTTGTACAGACCTGACATCTGAGAGAGTATCAAAATAAATTTCTAAATTTTTTTATGTTTTTTTAAGATAGTGGTATATTCTGATGAGATGTCATTGCCGGCCACCTAAAAGGGGTTTTGAAGGTTTCTCTACCCAAGAGTTTAAGTGCCAAGGACTGGGTGGATTGGTGAGTTCTAGGCGCTCATTAAGAGGAGATGAAGGTTTTGAAGGCTAGCCTTGTTTGGTTCCAATTTCTTAAGTCACTAAAGTCTTCCTCACTCCACACAACCTTGGTTCCAATCTTTGGAGTCACTAAAGTCTCCCTCACCCCAATCAAGTTTACTTAAAAAAAAGCTTTCAAACAAAAAATGATCTGGTATACTTGAGTTAAAAAAAATATAAATCTTTTAAAAAAACTTATATTTAAAATAATAAAAATACATATTTATATTTATCTAAACAATTAAAGAAAGCCTTTCAAAATATGAGATGAGAAGATAGAATAGGCAAGGGATCCAATCTTTCAAATCCATAAATAAAGGGTAAAGCAAAGTTGAAAAGATTTATACTTCACCGTGAAGACAATGTAGAATTCAAGCTTCCGACAACCAAATAAGCATTAATTGCTATGTTTTTTTAAAATAATTTAATTTATTTATTTGTTTTTAAAAATGTAACTTAAGCCCTTACAGCTTAATCTTCCTTATATATTGTAGCTTACTTTAACTTTCATTTATTCTATTTTATAATTTATATTAACTTATTTACACATATATTTATTATTTTATAGTATCATTATTATATTTTTATATATATTATTTTTTTAATATTTTTTATTATTATTATAAATATTTCGCTGATTCAATTCTCCAGTCATTTTGCTGTCTTCCACATCTAAGCATATGTTCATCCAGCTTTCTTCCATGCAGCAGCAAAGAAGAAAAAGAAGAGCATTTAAATACTAAAATATAGTTATTAGAATGTAAATGTATTTTAAAATATAAGTGTATATATAACGGGTTGTTATAAATTTTAGTTGATATGATAAGATGGAGAAAGTTTGTATTAATTAAATAATCATAATTTAGATAGTAGATATTTATTTTAATAAGACTTGATTTTTTTTTTTTAAAGAATAATTTAATTTTTAATTTTTTTTAATATATATATTTGTTTGATAGGTTCGAGTTTTGGTTCTTCTTTCGAAGGTCCAAGGTTCAAACCACACATGGGTGTGTGGTGGCTTTGTGTTAAATTCTCTATTGATAAGTATAGCTCTCGGCTTTACGAAGGGCTATGATTCTCTATTGATAAGTATAGCTCTTGGCTTTACAAAGGGTTATGGTTGGGAGGAGACTGCTCAACCCTCTATCCTCTGCGTTGGTCACAGAGGTTTCTCACAATAACCAATTAAAAAAAAAAAAGTATAGCTCTTGGCTTTACAAAGGGTTATGATTGGGAGGAGACTGCTAAACCCTGTACCCTCTACCCTCTGCATCGGTCATAGAGGTTTCTCACAATAACCAACTAAAAAAAAAAAAACTTATCAACATTTTGAATATTTTTGTGTGTTTGTTTTGTATTAAAAATGTTATATTGAAACATATATAACTTATATTCCTTTTGTATAAGTTGTTAGAGTTTGTGTTAAATTTAAAATATATATTTTTAATTGAAAAATGAAAGGATAATTACAAAATTTAAAAATTCTTAGCAACAATATTTTATTAATAAAATTAACTATAAAATTTTTATACAAGGAAAACATAAAAACCAAAGTTGAAAACAATATATCAACCTAGTCCAATAACAAAGATATCCCTAACAAATATGGAACAAAGAAGTAGAGTAAAGATTAGAAATAAAATCAATTAGCCTTTGGATGAGTTAGAGCATTCATTTTTGCATCATATTTAGTAGTTATGTCTTGATTACAACCATTTGTTGCATATCATCATTATCAAAAAATTTATATGTTACCTTCTTGATTTGATTTAATAGGTTCTTATTCATCCTCATCTAAGTTTTCATGGCTGATAACAAGACATGATACTTACATGCCACATCCTCACTCCACTTAGATTATTTCTTTAACTCTATAATCAAAGCAACAACATGTAAAACACAATTCGAGTAAAATTTTGGAGTCACATTCACACCTATGGTGTAGTGGATGGACGTTTTGTTTATACTAGAGAGGTAAATGGGTGGAGTCTTCATGGATATTTTTGAAATTCTTATCTCTACAAGAATCATGACTATGGCCATATAGAAGATGCTCTTCATCCCCCTTAACCAACTGAGTGGCATAATGGTTAAGCATCCTACCTATGGACAAAAGGTATCGAATTTGAAACTCGATGTTGGCTTTTTCTTGCTCCTAACAGGATCTCTCTCCACATTCAAGTATTTTCTTCCTCTTTTCATATTCTAGCTACATCTATGACATAACGGTTTGCTCACTCACTATGAAGCAAACTGACACACTATCAAGTGTCAAATTCTAATTCATCGACAAAAGAACTAAGAATCAAATCCAATGGTGCCAATGTCATCTCCTAATTTAGCTAAAAAATTTATAGGTTTGACATTTGATTTCTTGCTGATTTGAGTTCTAATTTAATCAAATCTTTTAGAGGCCATAACTTTTGCATACAAAAATACTTGGAACCTATTTTTTTCTAGATTGTATAATATTTTGAGCTCTACATAGTGGTGACATCACTTTATGGATTTGTTATGGATCTATTCAGGGTTTCCTATGCAAAATAGATTCCTTAGGTGTAGTGAAAATTTAGTACACCTAGAAGTATTTTTCCTTAGTCATATTCACAAGATGAC
Organism: Wollemia nobilis; assembly: GCA_028583015.1. NCBI lineage: Eukaryota > Viridiplantae > Streptophyta > Pinopsida > Araucariales > Araucariaceae > Wollemia > Wollemia nobilis. The sequence goes on from JAQPPZ010002554.1 coordinate 5,141,149, forward strand.
CTCAAAAAGAGGCCAACTCACTATTGGAAAGAGAAGTAAGAAAGGAGAATTTGTGCTCATATTCAATTTTAAAAATTGATGGTGATCACTAGTCTTTAGGGAGAAATACCTGGAAAGAAAGACAAGAGTAGCACTCATTTTCGATTCCTCAAATATATAGAGAGTGGAAATCTAAAGAAAAGTGGGAAAATAAAGAATTCGGGGTTTTGCGATTGCTCATCCAATGAGATGTGCCACTTCATAAATCCATAAAAGAGGCTATCAAAAGAAAAATCTACCATTGGTCAAGGCTTGGGCACATGGAAAATGTATTAGGGACCTACGAGTAGATGTTACATTAAGGCACTCATCCAGAGGGGACCCCTCGTTGATCTAGAAGGGTAAACATTTTAGTTTCATTTCTTTGTAACCTGTAGGACTATTATCCCACATCGCTTGTGTGGGAGGCTTAGTAGAATTTAAAAGGCACAAGGCCTTGAAAATAGCCAACCGGTGAGGTTGGCCAAACATATGTGATTGTGGACCCACCATCATCCATTGACTATTGAGCATTGATCACATTGACCAGTTGCCTATTGTGTTGACTTGCTTGCATTTTGCATTGATTGATTGATCTACCATCGTTGAACTTATAGGTTTTACCATTGACTTTGCAGGAAAACACCATTTTTTTGAAGTAATTAATTATTTTTTATTTTTGTGCCTTAGAAACCAATTATTTTTTATTTTTACCACTTTATACCCTTGACAAATTGTAAAATTGCTTGGTAGAGGTAGAAATTTTATCTTTCTTAGGCATAAAATTCAAATTGTGAAGAAGAAAATTGTTGTAATTGGTAAAATTGTAAGCCTTAAAAGATCATGTTTTGATCTTTTGAAGGAAGTTGCTTGATAGGATCATAGTTGCACTTCTTTTTTATCCACTTTTGTATTAGCCTAGAAGAGGCTAAACTATTGTAACTCTTTGAATTTACTTTTGTAAGTGCTTGAAATTAGTGCTCTTTTGTCAAAGCTCATTTATGTATTAGCCTAGGAAAGGCTAATCTATTGTAAAGTCTTGGCTTATACTAGATCTCAAATAGCATTAGATTTAGTAGACCAAATGATTGCTTTCAATATATTAGTCAATAAAGTACAAGAGATTACAACTCAAAATGCTCTTGAAGTTAAAGTCTACAACAATGATCTCAAGATTAAAGCAAAATGTGATGTCCAAACTTATGATGGGTCTAGGAATCCAAATGTTCTTAATAGTTGGATCATGGACATGGAGACTTGGTTCTCCTATACTAAGGTTCCTGGTAACAAAAAACTGCCTTTTTCTAAACTCAAGTTGATAAGGTTAGCAAAACTCCTCATTATGGACAGACAAGAAGACCAAAATCCTATTACCATATGGGAATAGTTGGTCCAAGCTTTGAAGGATACGTTTTACCCTTCCAATTATGAAAAGGAGCTCAATGTCAATTGGTATAGGTTAAGACAAATTCATAATATATCTATTCAATATTATGTCTTCTAGTTCAATAGGCTAAGGATTTTACTTTGCGTGAAATATCCCATGGAAGCCCTCACCATCAAGTTTACTAGTGGACTACTTGAACCATTGTACTGGGAGTTGAAATGTACTTCCTTGGCTAATTTAGATGCAACTTTCAATCATGCATAGTTGGTAGAAGAAAAGCTTGTGGCTCAATCGTAAGGAGCGTCTCGATATCTGAATTAGTAACAACCATCTAAGAAAAGATGCCTTCTTCCTCTTCCTCCTTCTCTCCTACTTATTTTAATGCAAAGACATTTTGTAATCATTTTCAATGAAGAGGAAACTTGGAATCTGAGTGTTTTAGGAAGAGGAAGAACCTCATTGTGAAATCTCAAAAGGAGGAACCCCATGATGGTCCCCTTGAGGTAATGGGAGAAGCAAGAATATATCATGAGTTATAGGGTAAATTGAACAATGTTACCCTGATGTATCATAAAGGTGGTTGTGATATTATATTTTTCAAGAAAGCCCACCTAACCCATAATTTTTTATGAATTATATTATCGACAATGGATCACAAACCAAATTGATTGCACAATCCATCGTCGATAGGCTCAAACTGCCTGTAGAACCACATCCCATTCATATTAACTTGGAAATAAGGATATGGGTTCTACCTCTTATATAAAAAATACTTACACTGTGTCCTTTACTTTGGGCTTGTATTTTGTGGAATGAGTCACCTGTGATGTGACTTCGATGGACTATTATGGTCTCATTCTTGGCCAACCCTATCAATATGATAAAAGGGCTCTATATGATGCATATAACCAAACATACACTTTGCATCATGTGAATAAGACATTTCTTATTCATAACCTTCCATATTCCACACTTTTGCTTTGCTCACATCGATCGCAAAAGATAACATTAATCTTTAATAGGTCTCAGGACACACCTACTTTTGTAGCACCACCTTCTCACAAGGAGGTGATTTCATCTTCTTCATATGTACCTCCTCCTATTGCTCTCGCTCCTAATCTTATTGTTCCTCCTACATTTGAACGACCTTCTTTCTTGTTGTCTTCACAAGTTCTTGTTGTGCAAGAAACTATGCAAACTCTACAATAGACTATTGGTCCTCATCATATTTCTTCATAAAGTGGTGATAGAGTTGTACCCCAATTTTGTATCATAGCATCAACATCTGGTTACCTCATCAATATTATTTTGATTGACAATGATTAGGCATCTCATATTCCACTTCATCCCATCAATGAGATGTGTTTTTACCATTTGATGTCTCAACATCTCACTTATATTATAAAAGTATAGGAGTCCAATGCTTCTATTGTGGGGAGGTATGATGACGATATCATCCAATCCTAGATTTAGTTTACTTACAAGGATTATTATTTTATTTTCTATCTAGGCTTATTATTCGCTAGATCTATTTGCCCCTTTGTATCCACGTGAAACTTCTATTAGCTCATGTTGGATTGGTTGTTAGGCTTAGGTGGCATTTGTTAGCTTAGGTTGTTAGATTTGTTAGCATCTTAGCTTAACTATAGTTTATGGTTAGAAATTTGTTAGCATCTTCTATTTTGGGAAGAGTGTGGTTGTAAATTGTGCTATTTAAGCACCTTTCGTGAATAAAAATTTTAGCTTATGATTTTTAAAGTTGAGTTTCTCATCAAAGATCCAATAACCCATGAAGTTTCAAGAAAAATAAGAAGATAGTTGAAGCATAAGAGTTATATAAGTTGTTAAATCATGATGATCCATGATCTGCACCCCGTCTTATGGCCTTCTTAGCATTTTCAATGATAATTAAGTGAAGCCTCACCATTGGTTAGAGTACAAGAGCCTTTTCGATGATAATTAAAAATGACTTTGTCATTGGTTGATATGCAACAAAGAAAGTGATTTTAGATCTATTCTCCACCATATATTTGATCTCATAGGCCTAAATATTCCACATCTAGTTGAGCTTGTGGTGGTTGCCTATATGATGGCCATACAATCTCCTTGTTGCATATTCAAATAACACCCTCACTATGATATTTGGATGGTAATGATCCAACAACCCATGGAGGATAGGAAGGGATGTTGAAGCACCTAGTTTGAAAAATCCTATAAACTATTTTATCTCAACATTTGATGGCCTACACTATATCAAGTAGCTCTTACACATCAACAACCTATGAAATAATGGGAAGGAGATTGAAATACCTAGATCATATTTTTTCATGGATTGTTTGATCTTGATCATCAACAACCCATGCTATCTCTATGAATATTTTTGATGATAACCAAGGGTAGTCCCCTAGTAGTCAGAGGAAAACAAAGTCAATGGCCACAAGGTCTCTTTCATGATTGTTTGGCAATCTTAAAGCAAGTACTCTACCTCTGATCGAGCCCTCAACAACTATACATATGGTTATCATGTGATATCTCCATGCTACATTCAAGAGAAACCAATGGTTAGAGATCAACAAATTTGATTGCTTACAAAAAATGAGGAAACATAAAAGAGCTATGTCAGTATTCTAATTGAAGGGTACATAGCCCCATCCAATGTGTTTCAATTTTGGAAAATATGACAATGATCCTTAAAATTTTATCACCATCCTTATGCCTTCATGAACAAGGAATAATTATGGCAGATGAAAACATTTATTTTAGATAACATTTATGGAAAATATCCTAAGAAGGGTAGCAAGGCTCATATATATAGCAACTACAAAGGACCCTCATATTCACCTACCTGCATCCTTTGGGTGCAACATCCCAAGAAAGGAAGTTAGTGTCTTAAAGGTAGTAGCAGTGGAAGCACCAAATCCAAAGGACCCAAACCCTTCATTATTATTGGCTCCAATTCTACACACCTCAAAGCCACTAGCATTGAATGTGGACCAATCTCTCGCTTTATTTGAAGAAGAAATTTTGAATTACTTGTCTAATTTTTGAGGGAAAAAACCTAAATCTTTGCATATAAATTGTAGCTTTATTTTCATTGTAAAGCATAAAAAATTGCTTACTTGTGCATAATACCTAGCCTTGTTTATATTTTATGTCCTCTTTTTTTCTATGTATATGATGGACTCAAGCCTTGAGTCATTTTGTTAATTAACATTGAACCTTTTTTGGTTTGACATCTTTGTAAAATAAATTTTTTATGATGAACAAGGAAATCTATGACTAAGTTTGCTCTATCTTGATTTTGATATTCATATTATGCCCAAATGCCTATATTTTAGATTAGGACCATACTCACTTTCTAGCTATTAGTGTATGACACATGTGTTCATTTAGTTCAATACGAATAGAATAATCTTTGATCTTTGGCGCATCACCTTCATAACTTAGGTTTTATTTTTTGCATTTACTTTTTCTAGATATTTCTCTAACTTTTCCTTGATGAATGCAAGTAGTTTAGCAAGTAGCATATAAATATTGCATTGAAGATCATATCACATGAGTATTCAACCTTAGAAAAATCTTGTAGGCTTCCTTGCGAGTGCATCCTACATCCATAAAATTTCTCGAATGTGACTCGCAATGCAAGACACAAGTGTTGGAGATGCCTAACAAGTGGCTACAATATTTTGAGAGACCAACAATTTTATCTACATTCCCAATGGGATAAGCTAACATTTTTCTCCACATATTTTATAAATATTGGTCAAAATTCGAGTGAAGATCTCATCCAACTTGCTTGTTGAAGCTTGAAAAATATTCACTTGGTGACTCTACTAAAGAAGAGTCAAATACAAGTTGTTGTGCACACATAATAGTTTACTAGTGTGCACTAACAAAGAAGAGATCAAAGAGATCCACATGAATATATAAATCTATTTTATTGTTGAAACATGAATGAATTCACCTGGTGATTCCATTAAGCATAAAAGAACCCTAATTTTATGAGTGAAATACCTATCACTAGACCTTTTACAAGAGAAAATTTGCAAGCACTAGTGCCATCCTTGACTCAAATATCCAAAAGGATAGCCTAACCTTAGAATAAATCTACAAATAAACCTTTGAGAAGGTACCTAACCTTGAATTATAGAGGCCCCTTGATACCACCTATTCCTCCTATGACATGGAACTTGATCCCAACCTTAGCTTTCAAGTCACTTTCATACTTCACCGATGAGGATGTGACAATGCATACAAAACATTTACGTCACATGGAAATCCTGTGTGTGGTCCACTACATTAAGAAGTAAAATATAGCTCTCCAACTATTGGCAACCTCTTTTAGAGAAAAAGTGTAAGAGTGGTACCTAAGAATGGCCCCACATTCAATAAAATTTTTGGACCGGCTCACATATTTGCTATTGGATAAGTTTTGAGAAAAGGAAAATGATATGAACCTCATGGAGTAGCTAAAAACCATCAAAAGAGAATCAAAGGCTATGATGGATGAATTCAACATCCAATTTCATAAAACTTGACACAAAATCACTTACAAGATCCATCCTCTCCCAGGTTTGGCATTAATTTAGTATATTAAAGCTATGAACTTTGAGATAGCTATGGTAGTCAAGTATAGGGGAGGTAACTCTCTATCAACATATTATGGGATAGACATCCAAGCTAAGAATTTCATCATATTAATAGGAAGTTTATCCCCTAAGCCCCCCATGCCTCTATTCCCAAGCATCCAATCACCCTATCAACTAGCTCCAATAGTCCAACCTACCACTTTTTAGCCTACTCCTATTTTGGACCCTATAAGGGCTTAGATTTCTCTCCCTATTTCCTAGTGCTCCTATGCAAATCCTTATGCTTCTAAGCTATATGAGATGAGAAACTTACTAAGGTTAATATCTAATGAGGTAATAGCCCTTAGGAGGCAACAAAGTACCTAGATGTTCCCATATTAGAACTATATGAGACCTCTCTTCCAGAAGAATAATCAAGGTTTTCGAAATTTGCCAAAAAGGTATCAATTCTCTAACTTCCATGATAATAAGTATACAGGCTAAGCTCAAATTAGTAGATAGTGCCTATACTATTAGGAACCTACTATTAAAATAAACTCATTCACATAAATATTGCAACTAAAACAAAATTTTATAAAATAACAGTATATTGCAATACAAAATGTAAATGCAAAATTAAAGCAATCTCACAAAACAATACAAAATGACAAGCCTCTTCATGGGGTTGTTAGCTTTTGAGGATATGTGCAGTGGGAGAAATTTAACACAGGTCCTAATAAGATGCATAAAATATGAAAGAATGGAATTATGCAATATGACTGAAATATACTATAAATAGAAATGACAAAAATACAATGCAGTATGGAGGTAATGGTCACTCCATCAATATCAGCTAGAGAACTACGTTGTACTCCACACAAGAGTTCTACTCCTATCTACTATGCACTTGATAGGAACTTGATGTGCTTGATATGAGCTTGTTATAATCTATCACTATGAGGCCCTTTATATAGGAAGATAGATTCCTTTGCCAACACTCTACCTAGGTGTACAAGTGGACACCTTGCACATTGAAACTTGTGCATTTATTACATTGCTTGAAGTAACTAGATAACTTCCCCCTAAAGTAATCTCCTATTCTAACTATGTACCAAAGGCGGTACATTTACATGAACTAATTGATGTAATATATTCTAACTCTAACACCCCCATGTATTACATTATTTGGGTATTGAATATTTCAATCTTCAATATGGATCTTCTTCCTATGGATGCTCTTTGAATTGATCTGGTTCTTTCAATTCCCATTGCATTGTATGCTTACTTGAGCTGGTTCCTCTTCTTCTTCTTCTTGGAGTTAAAACTGGAACTTGTATTCTCCTTCATTGCTTACTGTAATCTGATCAAGAAAGTAGTTAGTGTCTTCATATTATGTAAAGAGAGTTGTAGCTGAGGGTTATTCAGTATTTATTATTTCTTTTTTATTCATGTCTTCTTTGCTAAGATCTCTTTTAGCATGTCTTTTCTTCCTTTTCCTCCTCCTGCGATTCAGCATTGATACTAGTGAAATTTTTACTTCATGAGGAGTTAGTCTATCATTACAATAATATTGATTTGTATTGCTAGCTTTCTTCAGATGTTGAGTGAGTACAAACACAATTAATGATAGGTAAATCATCAAAAACTCCTCAGATACGAAAATAACTATCTTTTGTGAATTCCACCATGCCCTGAAGAGGTTTCTATGAAGTTAACCAATTAATGCTTCAAAGCTACCCTCTTTTGCTTCTTTAAGAAATAAGGATAATATTTCCTTATCACTAGTTAAAAGATTCTCATATACTTCAAGGGTATCTATCAAGTTTTGAGAATACAATTTCATTTCATGAAATAATTATTCATTAATAAAGGCATTTATTATTATTTCATCCATATTCCTTGATAGGTTTTGAGATAGTGTTTCTTGCTATTCCTTAGAATTATATATATGGATTTGATAGAAGTCCTTTGAATACTCTAATTTGAATATTTTGAAGTAGTCTACCTTATGACTCCCTAGTTTAGAGTATGAGGATTTGATTTGATAAAACCTTTATAAAGCTTAGGTTTTGTAGGCTTCCTTATATCTCCCTAGATATGAGATGTGAATTTAATTTAATAAAATTCTTATATATTTGTAGAGACCTTATCAATCCCAAATGGATTAAGTACTTGATACTATTTGATGAATGCTATTATTATCAAGTTTTGTAGAATGTCTTATGTCTCCCTAGTGATTTTAGATATGTTTTATGATTGATAAAGTGCTCTTTGAGAATAGTAGTGCAATTTTATAGGGTTATGCATAAGGGGTCGGCCCCGAAATCTATTTATAAATTGAAGGTGAATTGTCTTGGAATCTCGATGAAAAATGGAGAAGTATACATGGCGAATTCCAATTATTTTTCTCCAAAAATTTTCAAACCGTGGCGAATTGCAATTATTTTTCTCCAAAAATTTTCAAACCATGGCAATTTTTTCTATTTTTAGGGCCATGAATATCGGTTTTGCAAAATCTAAAAAAGTACGACATACTTAAAAGCTTTAGGTCGATATGAAAGACATCAGGTCGACATGATGACAAATGGAATGTCGATCGGTTATAATCATGATGATCAGTTACAACCATGACGATCGATTGCAGTCATGATGATCGGTTGTAACCATGACGATCGATTGTAGCCATGACGATCAGTTGTAGCCATGATGATCGATTGCAACCATGATGATCAGTTGCAACCATGATGATCAGTTGTAGCCATGATGATCAGTTGCAACCATGTCGATCGATTGCAGCCATGACGATCGATTGCAACCATGACGATCGATTGTAGACATGATGATCGATTGCAACATGATGATCAGTTGTAGCCATGACGATCGGTTGTAGCCATGACGATCGGTTGCAATGATGTCGATCAATTACAACCATTTTGATCGGTTGCAACTATCGATCGGTTGTAGCCATGATGATCGATGCAACCATGATGATCGGTTGCAACCATGATGATTGGTTGTAGCTGGGCTGATAAGTTATAGCCATGATGATCGGTTGTAGCCATGACGATCTATTGTAGCCATGTCGATCAGTTATAGCCATGTTGATCGGTTGTAGCCATGCCTATCGATTGTAGCCATGATGATCGATTGTAACCATGATGATCGGTTGTAGCCATTTTGATGTGCTGCAATAGTCGAGTTCCCATCGGTAGCAGTGGTGCTCTATGCCATGTGTCATCCATCCATTAAATGATTGCATGTAGAGGCCACGTGTCATCCATCCATTAAATGATTGCATGTAGAAAAGTCTATATAAAGGGAATTAATAGTCATTTTTTCTCTCATTTTAATACTTTCTTAACCATTTTTCTCTCATTTTAACACTTTCTTACGCCTTTTCCTCTCATTTTAACGTGATCTGAACCCTCTTCCTCCACTTTTATCTTGGTTTTTACAATTTACCTTAATTTTTAAGCAGTTTTTAACCATTTTTCTCTCGTTTGAAACCTTTTCCATTGTATCTTCTTATCCATACCCATACACCCTATGGCATCCCCTACAACCCCTGGAATGTTTAAAGTTAATTATAAGAACCTGGTTTACCCCTTGATTTCAAAAATTTTATCAACATCGGGTTACGACATGTCTTGGGTCATGGACTCTGGTCTTCGGGGTCTTGTTTCAATGCCCCATTTTGATACGGACGTTAAACTGGTGGAGAGGATCATTGTAACTTATGATATGGATTCGGGTAAGGTAAATCTTGTCATCGATAACAAAAACATCATTCTTTCTTTCTCAGCCATTGATGTCGCCAGATTGACAACATTGCCCCATGCTGGTGTTGAGCCTGTCACTTCCAAATACCAGTTAACTGATGATGACAAACTCTACTTGGAGACCAACTTCAAAGTGCAGTCAAAATATTTTCAAGGTATAACTATTTTTTTATTTAATTGATTTTAAATTCTTATCAGTGATTGAATGTACAATTACTAATTTTAGTTTTTTTGTAGTTAATTCCACCAAGTCTAGAAGGGGTTTGACCGTATCGATGATTGAAAATAAATTTCTTCGAGCATGTTGCGAATTCTTCCTTGCTAGACTTGTTCTGCAAGGAAGGCCGACAAAAATTCTGATGTGGGCCTTAGCGTATTTGGTCCATTGTATAGGACACCAAAAATTTGATTGGTGCACCTATGTCTCAAATCGGATTAGATTGGAAATAGAGAACGTGAAAACCCACGCTTCACCCTCATCGAAAGTTAGCACATGTAATTATATTATTGTTTTTTTTATGAATATTTTCATAATTTGTAGAACACTCCAGTACCAACATCTTGGCACTCAATCCTTGTCAATTTAGCCATGATAGAACAACAGGTTCAGGTAATTTTTTTAATATTTAAGTAATTTTTATTATTTTTCCATTGTTTGTCTTTTTGTAATTTTGACATTTTATACCAAACACAGAAAAGGGCATCCTCTTCCTCTTCAAAGCGGGATGCTGCTATCAGAGGTTATAATCCAGAGGAATCAGGAGACTCCGAAACACCTGCAGAGGAAGCAACACCACTGATAAGGAAAATATCATCAAGGAAACATAGAAGATCTATTTCTCCTATTTGTCGATGATCTCCACATGTTGTTGCACGTCCGTTGCCAACGGGCGTAGTTACGCATGAGGTTTCATCTTCTGGGAGTAAGTTTTAATTACTATCGAAACAAATTTTTTACAATATTTTTACTGTTTTTAATTAATTTTTTTTTTTTTTAGATGTACAACATGACCACATTCCATTTGCAGCAACATCTATGCAAGATGTTTTTTCTTCTGCCGGTAAGTGTTATAACAATGTTTGCAACCAATTTTCATAATGTAATTTTATTACTAGTTTTTATTTTCTACCTTCACAAAATTTTTAACTAATTTTTATTTTTATGTTTTAAGGTCCCTCGCAACAATGTCGTCAACAAAATCAACAAATGTCGCCCCCTCCTCCACAACGCCCAACTCAAATGCGAGGTCAATGCTTCCCAGTTGGAAAACACTTTCTTCCATCTAGGCCACAGAGAGAAGCAACACAACAAATTTCAGAGAGAGAAGCATCAAAGACTTTTTTCGGTTTTGGTCGTATATCTGTAAATAATTTTACTTTTAAGGATATACCGAAAGCTTCTGGTACTGGGTTGGCTGATGTTCCACTTGATAAAGATTACTTTTTGCAAGATAACATACACACTCAATTTCAACTATCAGAATTGGTTCAAGACAAAGTAAATGAAGGTGCAGAATGTTCAAGCAAATCTCCTCCAAGGGAAAGAAGCACCCGTCAAGCTCCTCCTCGACAAGAGGATGATATAATAATTTTTTAGAAAAATATTTGGTTTTTGATAACGTTGAATCTACAATTAAATATTTGCTACTTCCAGATATAACAGAAATGAAAAAATGGGAGTATCGGGCTAAGGTGTTGATAAAGGAAATTAATGCCCGATACAATAATTTTTCAAAAAGAGAAAGAAAATTTTCTATTGTTGAAAATGAACCAGAAAATATGGAGGCTCTGCTACAACAAGTAAAATCTGGCATGTTTAAGTTGAATACATCATACACAGATGAAATTTTAAAGTTTATAATGAACAGATTGGAGAATATAAACGGTGAGGCCCAAGCTTATTACAATGAATGGGCAAATGATAAGAAAAAGGTTGTTGTTGTTGTAGCTGCAAAGAATGTTGCTGAGGTTTGACTCAATCGCTTTTGTGTTCAAAAATTTGTTGTTCTCTTTTTTAAAATGTAATTATCTTTTCATGTTGATTAACTTTTTTCCCTTTTGCAGGTAAAGTATGAAAATCTCAAGAAGCAGGTTCAAAACCTGCAAGACTATCTCAGGATGGCAAAGGAGTTCTTAAACGCTTCCATGGCAATGAAAAAAAGAGCACAGGAATCAGTTCGACAAAATAACATTTTGCGGAAAATCATTATCCGCAATGGATTGGATCCTGATGTTCCGCTTAAGGAGAAGGGTAAAGAAGTTCAAGGACCAACATCTAAAGATGTTGGCAAAGAAGAAAAAACCCTTCTCGATGGAATGCAAAATGTTGAGATGATCCTTGTCAATTCTGGAGCAATTGATAGTACTATTACCCAGCCCGAGAAAAGAGCTGTCGAAATGCAGGATGTGGTAATCATGGAAGTAGTGGATGTGGAAAAAGGAGCTGAACAAGGGAAATATGAGGGAGGGGTCATTGCTATGGAGACTGCGGAAGCCAATGAGAAGGCAAAATTAGTGGAGGAAGGGGGAAAATATTTTGAGGGGAAAAAATGAATTTTAAAAACAATTTTAAGACATTTCATATGTTTTCATTGGAAAACAAGATACTTGCTTTTATTATTTTACTATTACACTATTTACATTTATAATTGTGTGTTATTTTCATCTCTTAAGTATTATGGTGTTTCAACTTTCAAATATGCTTGAGTTTACGTAGAATATATGCATAGGTATAGATTTACATGTTATTCAATGTTATTCATGTTGTGATATAAAAATGAGTTTTGTCTTGTGGATTTTGCTATGTTGTTTTTATATTTCAATATTCAAATGAGTTTGAATTTTTAGTTTATTCAAAGTCATTCTTGTTGTTGTATAGAAATGTGTTTTGTCTTTTTTATTATGCTATATTGTTTCATATTGTTGCATGTGTTTAAATTTTAGTTTATTCATATTCATTCTTGTTGTAGTATAAAAGTGAGTAATTTCATTTCTATTTTGTGATATTGTTTTTATATTTCAAGTGAATATGGTCATTTGTATTATAGTTGTATATATCTATGCATGGGTTTCCATGTCGATCAATTGCAACCATGCCGATCGAACATTCCCAGTCTCACATCCTCTTCTCCGTCATCTTCTCCATTTCTTTAGATATGTACATCCTTAGACATCACCATCTTTATATTATTATATTCGATCAATTGTAGGCAAGACGATCGATCTAGATATACCGATCGATTGCAAACATGTCGATCGACTATAGACATGTCGATCGATTGTAGGCATAGCGTTGCATCTGTGCCATGTGTCAACCATCTATGAAATGATTGCATTCAGAGGCCACGTGTCAACCCTCTATGAAATGATTGCATGCAGAGGCCACGTGTCACCCATCCAGAAGCTGATTGTATGTAGAGAATTCTATATAAAGGGATTATCAATCATTTTTTCGTCTATTCTATCATAGTCTTAATCATTTTCTTCCCTTTTTAATGCATTCTTACCCATTTTCCTCTCATTTTAACGCATTCTTAACCCTTTTCCTCTAGATTTATCTTAGTTTTAACCTTTTACCATAAGTTTTAAGCCAGTTTTAACCCTTTTCCTCCATTTTGAATCCTTTTCTATCAAGTGTCGCGTACCATTCTCTATGTCTTCTTATCCATACCTGTACACCCTATGGCATCCCCTACAACCCCTGGAATGTTTAAAGTTAATTATAAGAACCTGGTTTACCCCTTGATTTCAAAAATTTTATCAACATCGGGTTACGACATGTCTTGGGTCACGGACTCTGGTCTTCGGGGTCTTGTTTCAATGCCCCATTTTGATACGGATATTAAACTGGTGGAGAGGATCATTGCAGCTTATGATATGGATTCGGGTAAGGTAAATCTTATCATCGACAACAAAAACATCGTTCTTTCTTTCACAACCGTAGATGTCGCTAGATTGACAACATTGCCCCACGCTGGTGTTGAGCCTATCACTTCCAAATACCAATTAACTAATGAAGACAAACTCTACCTAGAGACCAACTTCAATGTGCAGTTAGAATATTTTCAAGGTATAACTATTTTTTTATTTAATTGAATTTAAATTCTAGTCACTGGTGTATTACTGATTTTATTTTTTTGCAGTTACGTCCACCAAGTCTAGAAGGGGTTTGACCATACTAGCGATTGAAAATAAATTTCTTTGGGCATGGTGCGAATTCTTCCTTGCCAGACTCGTTCTGCAAGGAAGGCCGACAGAAATTCCAATGTGGGCCTTAGCGTATTTGGTCCATTGTTTTTCACACCAAAAATTTGACTGGTCCACCTATGTCTCACATCGGATCAGATTGGAAATAGAGAACGTGATAACCCACGCTTCACCCTCATCGACAGTTAGCACATGTAATTATATTATTGTTTTTTTTATGAATATTTTTACAATTTGCAGAACACTCCAGTACCAACATCATGGCACTCAATCCTGGACAATGCAGCCATGAGAGAACAACAGGTTCAGGTAATTTTTTAATCAATATTTAAATAAATTTTTTATTTTTCCATTATTTGTCTTTTTGTAATTTTGACATTTTATATATACACAGAAAAAGGCATCATCTTTCTCTTCAAAGCGGGGTGCTATTGTCAGAGGTTATAATCAAGAGGAATCAGGAGACTCCGAAACACCTTCGAAGGAAACAACACTACCTGTATGGAGAAGATCAACAAGGAAACCTAGAACATCTAGTTCTCCTGATCTTTGACAACCCCCACCTGGGGCTGCATTACGTCCACCACCAACGGGAAAAGATTCTAGAGCAAGAAATTGAATTTTAAAATTTGATATTTTGAAAGACAATTTTATGACATTTCATATGTTTTCGTATGAAAACAAGATACTTGCTTTTATTATTTTACTTTTAAGAAATACACTTTTATAATTGTGTGTTATTTTCATCTTTTAAGTATTATGGTGTTTCAAATATGCTATGTTGTTTTTATATTTCAATTTTTAAATGAGTTTACGAATGATATATCTATGCATGTGTTTAAATTTGAGTTTATTTATATTCATTCTTGTTCTTGTATAGAAAAGTGTTTTTTCTTTTTTAATATGCTATATTGTTTTCATATTCAATGTTAGTTTACGATGGAGATATTTATGTAAGAGTTAAATTTCAATTTCCCTATATTATGCTATGTTGTTTTTATATTTCAATTTTCAAATGAGTTTACGAATGATATATCTATGCATGTGTTTAAATTTCAGTTTATTCATATTCATTCCTGTTGTAGTATAAAAGTGAGTATTTTCATTTCTATTAAGCTATATTGTTTTTATTTTTCAAGTGAGTTTACGAAGGATATATCTATGAATGGGTTTCAATTTTCAGTGCATTCATACTCATAGTTAGTCATTATAGTTGTATAAAAATGAATATGGTAATTTGGATATATCTATGAATGGGTTTAAATTTTCATTTTCCATATCTAGAGTAATATACTACATGCATTTTTCATACATATGTACAAAAATTTTTAATATGCATACACGGTTTACTCAATGACAAAGCATAAATCATAAAAAATCACTATATTTTGTCATATCATACAACTAATGATACTAATGATACATACATACATTTAAATTCAAAGGAAAAATAACTATTTTTTGTCAACATATACATTTAGTTCAATAACATAGCATCATTACGTATACATGGTTTTCAAATTTTCAACTTACTCAAAGCTATAGCATACATCATAAATTTTGAAAACATAGACAATCCATAACATTAAAAAGCAAACATGCATAATCATTGAAAATTGAATTATTATAAGATTTTACAACAAATCAAATACAAAAAATCTTTGATAATATGAAATATTTCAAATCCGGAAAATCACTGTTAATATGAATTTATTCAAATCACTAAAATTTTAGAAAATGATTTCAAATCCGAAAAAATCTTAGATTATATGAATTTGTCATATAATCATTGCAATTTTTACATTTTTGGAAGGTAATACAAAGCTTTATCAACTTCTCCACAAGAACTGAGAATCTATGAATTTTGTGTTTCCATAATCTCATCATCACTCCTAGCTGAATCATTTTCATCATTATCAACCATATTAGAGAGACCTCTTCTTTCTGCTAGGGACTTCCAATATGTCAACGCTCTATCATAGGGAAAGTTACCCACCTCGTACGATGACACATACATTCTCAAACAATTTTCCAAATTTCTGTCCAACCTATTACGAACTTTTGATTTAACAAAAGTTAATGCACTGAAAACCCTTTCATCTTCAACAGATCCCAAAATCATAGTCTGACATAATTCATATAAAACAAAGTATTCACTCATAGTATCTTGCAAGACACTACTTCGATACAATTTTTGCCGGAAACGCGTGATTGAACCCAGTCTCATGTGGATTTTTGAATTGTGCAATTTGATTATCCATTGTTATTCCAAAATTGGTTGACTGATGTCTCAAAAGATCTTTGTTTAGAATACCATTGATTTCAATGCCATTTATTTCCACACTTTTAGAGAAATGTTTCATAAGATTACCCATATATTTTACAAACAACTCACTTCTACTACTTTGGTCACCACAAGGATTCCAAAAATTAGGATTAACAACAACCATGGCCTCAAGTGTCTCATCTCTCTTAAAACGATCTCTTATTTCACTTGTTAATGCATTTGCAATTCTTTTCAATTTATTCTTAGTGTTATCCAAAACCTCATCGAATCCGGAATGGGTAACGGGCACTTGTTCAACATCATTTGTCAGAGTATTTAATCGCTTTTCAAAATGATATACAAGAATCAACTTTCCATGGATAGCAATACAAATATTATCATTGATGTTGAACTTTAAAAAGTTGTTCGGTTCATTGACATTAATTAACGTATTCCAACTATCAAACTTGGGATCCTCAAAATGTTTTTTGGATAAATAAATCCTGTCAATAACCATACATATTTGTTTTCTCATCCTCATGAAATCGACAATATAAATTGCCCTTTCCTGTGCAAGTTTAATCATAGTATTCATTTCTTGTAACATTGGTAGAATACCACATAATGTGAGAAGAGTTTCCAAGTCAGTCATACGAAAAAGCAAATCTTTTGCCTTGTCAACATCTCTACGATGTGCATACATAAACCCAACCAAGGATTGATATTCTGAAAATACCCTTTTTGTAGGAAGAAACAGTGAAATCCACTTGGTTTCCACATCTTTTAACATTTTTTTGCCTTTAGTTACACCTAGAGAAAACTGTTGAAACTCTGCAAACCTTTTTGGACTGCATGAAAAGTATGAGTGTATATCGTGGACGAGTTCTTCCACTCTAGCTACATTATCAAAATTGCTCACAATTTTGTATGCAAGATTCATTCGATGAGCCATGCAATGAATAGGAATCACATATGGGGCAATGGAAGTCTGAAGCCTAACACAAAGACCATTCCTTTGTCCTTGCATTGTAGCCGCACCATCAGCTCCAACACAAATTAACTTTGTGGCAATTTCCTTTTCATCCATTTCAGCAATATCCTTTAAAATGGTTACAACAACATTATAAATATTTTCCGCATTACAATTTTCAATCATCTTATGTAGTGCTAGTAAATGAGGTTGTCTCAAATGATTTTTGAATGTGTAAACATGTATGCAAATCCAAGATGTGTTGTCAATAGTTGTTACCTCATCAATGGAAAGTGAAATAAATTTGGCTTGTTTCACATTCTCTCTCGGGTCTTCCTTCTCAACCAGTGATAGACATTTTGCCATTTCCCAACCACTTCGATCTGACCAATGTGAATTGGTAAGGTTTTGTACATTGGCTAGTTGAAGTATTTCCTTAAAATCAGCAAAATCGGACATGGGTCGACCTTTTTTTAGAATACTTGTATACAATAGCAAACTGCAATTTCTTTGAGGCTAATAAAGTATTATTAACTTTTTGAAATTGTGCCTCGATTGTTCCACCCTTCTCAATGAGAGTTTGTTTTTGTTTCATTGCTTTATCATATTCAAGAGCATATCTCACATGCACACATTTTGTTGCATCCTTCCACCTATGAATTCTGTTAATTGTTCCATCACTTCGTATTTCTTTGATGTAAACTTTCCCACAATGTTTTTCTATTGTGTCTTTCTTATTTTGTAATAAATGATCCTTTCCTAGCTTCCATGTACAAATAATACATTTACACACATTCAGTTTCTCATCTCGCTCAATAAAGGGGTATAATCATGCCCATTCATTTTTAAAATCCCTTCCAATAGTCCATTCACTTATCTTTTGACGTTTAGATTTTTGACTAGAAGATTCCCTAGAGGTCTGAATTTTAACTGTACTATCATTTTCTTTTTCGGTTGATGTGTCTGAATTTAAAATCTCCTGAAGTGGTTGTTGAATGTCATTATTAGGAAAATTATCATGTGGTCCCATCTCATCTTCTGGAATATCTTCGAGTGAATGCACATCAGGGTCGACAATGTTAACTGCATTCAATGTTTGGTGTTCTCTATCATTTTTTGTTGTAAAAAAGGCACTATTTTAAAGAATTAACAGAATACAGTTTTAGAAAGCATTTAAAAAGAGGTAGATAAGTAGAAAACCATTTATCTATTAATAGAGAAAGGTTTTACATTTAAGAAGAACAAAATTTTTAGAAAACTGATGGTAAAAGGTGTTTGTACTTGCAATTTGTGTAGAATCTATAGAGATTGATGTCTCATTGCATTTTGGTGTAAAATATTTTAGAATTATCTTTTTACAAGAATATTGGCCTCCCTTCTTTCCATCTTCAGTAGGTGACATTGTATCTGTAAAGAAAAACCTTCAGATGTTAGGAAATGTATATGAATTTGAAGGAAAATAGCAAACATCCCTCAAGACGAACATATGATCCTAACACACAACATGACAGGGAATACTTATCGACCAGAGTTGCAGATAGTGCTTCTACACTACGTATGAAACATACTCTAAGAGACAAGAAGCAGTCTCTAACAAAAGAAATGCTCCTGACACACAACCAGATGACATTGATAGTTGTCTACCACTATTGCATATAGTTCACCTACAGTGCCTATGAAACTATAGAAAAAGAGATTTGGACAAAAGAACAATGGAATAAGAATACTCTACCAATTTTTAGTCATGAATCCTCTACAACCGATACGCTTTTATCGATAAACACTTCCCTACAACCGATCGGCTTATACCGATCGATAGTCACTACAAGCAATAGAATGCCGACCACACGTCCCTACAACCGATAGAGTTATACCGACAACACTACAACCAACAACCTAACGCCGATCGACATGACCCTACAACCGATAGACTAATGTCGATCGACACATCTACAACCGACCTACCAAGGCCGATCGACACCTCTACAACCGATAGACGAATGTCGATCGACACCTCTACAATCGATCGACTAAAGATGATCGAGATGGTTCTACAATCGATAGACCAATGTCGAGTGGCACCTCTACAACCGATAGGCAAATGCCAATCGATAAACTCTACAATCGATCAGCTTATACCGATAGACACGACTCTACAACCGATCGACTTATACCGATAGACATGGCTCTACAATCGATCAACTTATACCGACAGACATGCTCAACGATCTTTCATAAACTCAACCGATCCAGCTTCTACCAATAGACATAACTCTACAATCGATCGACTTATATCGACAAACATGACTCTACAACTGATCGACTTATGTCGATAGACATGACTCTACAATCGATCGACTTATGCCAACAGACATGACTCTACAATCGATCATCTTATATCGATAGACACTCCTCTACAACCGTTCCCTACAATCGATCGTCTTGCACCGATCGACACTCCTCTGCAACCTTCTCAAGTTTTTCATTGTTTTAGAGCTATTTTTGAGTTAGAGTATTTTCGATGTATGTTTATCGGTACCTAGTATAGTATATATACGCGTAGTATATGAGGCGATTTGGGCGGAAAAAATAAAATCATTTATAATTTGAAGGCGATTTGGGCGGAAAATATAAAATCATTTATAATTTGAAGGCGAATTGGGTGGGAAAATCAAAATCATATGTAATTTGAGGTCGACGAATTAAAATAAAGTTAGGTTCCTGATTATCAACGACGGGCGAATTTACCCCCAAAAAAATTTCATCCCGTAAATTTTGGGCGAATGGGCCCCAATGAAATGATCCAAAATTAGCCTTTTCAAAATTTTAAAAATCCTAAATAGAGCCAATTTACGATATTTCGTGCTTGTGCATAACCCTGCAATTTTGAGTTCATTTTGTAATGTTTTGTAAGTAGCAAAAATCAACTTCTATTACACCTTATTACTCCTATTGAACTTAAGAACTTTCTAATTTTATGAGGTTCTATTGGTTGGATTTATTTTATCCCTTTAATGTGGTTTTGAGACAAGTATACCAATTTATTTCCAACTCTTGATTTTCCTTAATGAACCTTCTTTTATAGCCTTTGATATTTTGATATTAAATATTTCTAAATTCCAATAACCTACTTTGGTGTAGTATTCCTTATATCTCCCTAATATGGAATATTAGAAAATAATAATATTTGCAATAATAGATGTTTAATTTATCTAGGTAGAAATCCTTATTTCTCCTATGTTTTAGATTGCAAATATTAGGCTATTTTAAAATTTTGCTTTCAAATATGGTTGAATTTACATAATGTTTCAACCTTATATTATATCCTTATAACTCCCTTTAATGAAAGAAAATTAGAGTAAGGTAAACTCTTACCTTTATAATGCTTCAAACCTCTATGTATTCAGAGACAAATTCGGACGTGTATGGAAATAATTTTCAAAGTTCTTCTTGGGCACTATGAGCAATGGCAGACTTCAATTCTACCTTTACTTCAATGCTTGAATGGTGGAACCTCAAGTTTGGTCTCTTTGACCTAATTTGAATATATTGACTAAGATATTTTAATTCTCTTCTTACTACAACTCTTTGCTGCTCTATATGCTTTTGAATGTTGTTTCTTCCTTGGTTTTAGGCATCTTAAATAGGAGGATGATCTTCTTGAGAAGGAAAAGTGTCACAATGATTTATTTCAATGCTTGATGATGCTATTAGACACTTGGAATTCACTATATAATGGAGACATTACAGTATTTATGTAAATACTTGTATACATTGGTTACAACTATCACCCCTTCTCTAATATTCCTAATGTTGACCTGCGTGATGCTTCTTCTGATTGTTCCTTTCATGCGTATAGAATTTTGAACATTATTTCAAAGATGTTAGGGTTTATTCTAAGGTGACAAGTGGCACCTTCTTTCCTTTGCATGTCCCAACCTTATTAACATATTCTTGCAAGCTTCTCCAACGTATGTTTCCACCTTTTCCTTTGTTGTGTTTCGATGGTGCTGAGTTGGTTCTAGCTGAGCAATGCTATGGTGGATATCGAGTGGCTTTGATCTAGAGAAATGAGAAGTGTTTCAATGGAGAATTTGTGATGCTCCAATGATGATGTGGAATTCTCCTTGTGGATGTAAATCTATCTATGGTAATGCTTGCTTTTATTTTATCTTACTTTCAAACTGCCTAGTTTCTTCCTTTGTGAATGATATAGCTCCTTCCTTGTGCTTTGCTTTGTGTGTTTGTAGGTTACCTGTTGTGGCTGTCCAAACCATGGGTGATGTGAGCCTTTTGACAACTCTTTTAGTCTTGCATGGATGATGCTTTTCTATGATCGCTTTGTGATGCTTCTTCCTTGTGAAGAATGTGTCTTTGTGACACTTAAACCTTGTCCTTTCTCCTATGTATGATAAAATATCATGGTTCAAGATAATGTAAATAAACTTTGTAAATACAATATCTTTTTGCACCTCTTTTTGCAATCTCTTTCTATTGGTTTTAATGATAAATTTCTTGTAGGCAAGGGCTGATTTGATGTTGTCTTCTTTGCTGGACAACTCTCTCCTTTTTCTTGATTAATCTGTAGACAGAAGCTCTTGTAGAAGTAATTTATGCACTAATTTTTACCTGTATAAAAATATTTAGTGCATCTCGAATATGAGATTCACCAAGTATTGATTTATAGATTCTTTTTCTGATTTTTTATGGTGGCTTTCTTCTCCACTCCTTGGAGGAATATGATTTGAATTTGGTCGCCTCTTTGGACCATTAAATACTGCAGGTTTTATGCACCAAATAGTGTCTCTAGACACTTTGATAATTTGTTGGTTTTGTGCTCTTGATCTTTAAAAATTAACAAACACAAACTAATCCTTTTGAGAGTATCCAATTAAAGATTAACTAGTGTAGTGCTAATGGATTAATATCTCTACCTTAATGCACTTTAAAGGTAACAATAATCTCACCTTATTGCTCATGTATATGAACTCTCAAAATAATTTCAAATGCACTTAATAATCTCTACAAATTTTAAGAGTAATATGTAATTAACCATAAATATTGTAGGATATAGTATTCTTGATTTCTAGATAGATAATAGGTAGGTGATAATTTTATTTCTTTAAAAAATATCCAACTACTATTTAATGTGCAAATATATCTTAAAATGAATTTTCCTTTTTGCACTTTCTTGAAGACTATAATATGAGCCCTTCTCCTTGCAAATTTAATCCAAATATGGTGCTTAATGGAATTTGATAATGAACTCTAATTTGAATTTCAACTAATTACACCCTAGTTGATTACATTTAATGGCTTTTGTAGTATATGTAGATCTTGGTGTTTTGGCTCACCAAGCTGCTACCTTGTAATGGATGAATTCGTAGCTTCTTGTTGACTGTCTAGAACAACTTTTTGCTTTACCAAACTATGGTCTTGAAATTTTTATCTTGAGCCTGGAGTTTGGTGGCTTGGTCTTTCTAGTGATCTTCTCTGAATTATACCTTATTATTGTGAGAGGTAATATCCAAATCTCCTGGATCTGGTAGGCTTCTTCTATTTGAATCTTCCTTCAATCTTCTTGTCTAATTCTGATTTCAAACACGATCTTCTTCTTCTCAAGATTCTAAATATCTTGAGGTCTTCAATGGATTATTCTTCTAGGATTTGGCACTCCTTGCCAAATTCTTCTTCTCTTGGGCTTGTTTTCAGATGGTGATAATTTTCCCAAGTCCTTCATTATCAGGATCTTCTCCTTGGTAGTGGATTTTTTCAATGAGTTCTAGAAACTCTTTTGATGATGCTTCTTTGAGCTCTACAACAAGGCTCTCCAAGATTTCTTATTTTTTCTCCTTGATATATCTAAAATATATTCTATCTTGTAGCTTCTCTGGTCTTCCAACTAAGACATTTTATTCAACCTTCTACATTTGGGAGTGTTGGTGATAAGATATTCTACTCGGATATCTAAAATTTATTGCTTCTGGATTTGAACAAGACTCTCTTAGTCCTTCTATTTATTTCAAGAATGGAAGTTCTACAATGATATCTTATCCTGATATCTTCAAATTATTCTAAAAGAAGTCTTTAATCAGTAAATAAGATCACCAATCTCCCATTTCATGGACTCCTATCTAGAGTCTACTTCAGGAACTCTTCTCTAGAGTTTTCTTCTGAATCAAGAACTTTTCTTCTAATCAAGAATTCTTCTCAAAAAATTTCTTCAAAATTAATGCTTCTATGGCCTTCTCTTATATATCAAGGCTTCTCTGGGATCTTCTTCTGGATTAAGGCTTCTATGGCCTTTTCTTCTAGATCAAGGAATCTATGGCATTTTATACTTCTACACTCTACAGGTATGATCTTGAATGGAAATCACCAATCTCCTATCTCCTCCTTGATTCATCTTCTAGAGTATCTTCTTCCTTGAGTCTACTATAAGGCTATTGCGACCTTTTTTGACTTTTTTAGTTTGCAGGATTGTAGCTTTTATAATGGAATATTTTTCCAAGTCTTTAAAATATTCAGTCTTCTCCTTGTTGTTGTAAGTGCTAGAATTATTCTAAGAATATATTCTTCCTAACTTTCTTGTAGGAAGCTTCTAAACCTTTTTATGAATCTCCTTTTCCCGCAACAAGTTTTTAGAAACTGGAATGGAAGAATTTACAATTTTGGAGATAATAATATTCAGTAGTTGATCTGTCAAACTAGTGGAATGAATGTTGAGTCCTAGTCTTCATGAGTTTTTCTCCAACTCTATGGAAAGAATCTAGACAAATGTAATCTCAAGTTTTTTGTAATTGAGATTTATTTCAGTCCTCACTTGTGACTCTCTCTATTGACTATTGTGGCTCTTCATATTCCTCTTGATCTATTGGACTTCTCTTATGATGACTTTTGTAAGTGGCAATGCACAATAACGAATCCCGTTTACAAAAAGACAAAGAGAAATTATGATGGATGTAGGTTCTCCTATTATTGATTCACTGTGACTCTGATACCATTGTTAGATTTTGAGGATATATGTAGTCGGAGAGATCTAACACAAGTCCTAGTAAGATGTAGAAAATATGAAATAATGGAATTCTATAATATGACTAAAATATAATATAAATAGAAATGATGAAAATACAATGCAGTATGTAGGTAATGGTCACTCCATAAATATCATCTAGAGAATTACATTGTACTCCATACATGAGTTCTACTCTTATATACTATGCATTTGATGTTCTTGATATGATCTTGTTATAATCTATCACTATGAGGCCCTTTATATAGCAATATAGATTCCTTGGCCAACACTCTACCTAGGTGTACAAGTGGACAACTTACACATTACAACTTGCACATTGACACTTGTGCATTTATTACATTGCTTGAAGTAACTATCTAACTTCCACCTAAAGTAATATCCTCTTCTAATTGTGTACCAAAGGTGGTACATTTACATGACCCAAATGACGTAATATATTCTAACTCTAACAGGGGCAACCTCCTTCAGTACTTTCATTAACTTGCAAAAAGATACATTTTTCATGGATCCATGTCTTTTAAAGATACATATCATGCAACCCTAACCTAATGCTCAAGAGTTAGCTTACATGAAAAATGCCACCCGAGCTAGCATTTTCTACCAAATATCAATTACATTCTTGATAACGATTACATGAAATGACTCCACTTATCTATGCTTCTTACGATCTATATATCATTACAAAGTATTACAAAATAATATTATAAAGGGGTCCCCACATTGGAATGGGGTCATTACATAATCATATGATAATTACAAAATAGTGTTAGGATGGAGTCCTAACATACCATTCCCATTAAAAAAGCTTGTCCTCAAAGCTGTAGATTAGGAAACTAGTGTTGTAGTTACTAGAGATATCCCTAAGTGATATATTTTGGTTGCAGTCCATACCATTTAACAAGAACCTCAATGATTACATAGTTTTGAAGAGTGCATGATATGGTCCAACAATTTTTGGGCTTGATTAAGAAAGAACCCTTTTCATACAGTTTAGATAACCTGATTGGACACAACCTTCTTGAGATAGTAGACATAAAAGATATGATGGAGCTTAGATGTTGATGAGAGGGTAAATTTGTAGGTTGTTGCACCAATATAATGTAAGACTTGGTAGGGGCTATAGTATTTGACACCAAGTTTTTGGCAGCTGTGAAGTTGGAGTGATGACTATTTATATGATACAAGTGAAGGAAAAGCATACTATTGATTTCAAAGCTACATTTAGAATTATGTTGATTAGCTTATTGGTGCATCTGGTTCTAGACCAATTCTAGAATCATATTCAGTTGACGGAGGACTATGACATGTTGGTGGAGTGTAGTGTCAACAACATGGACCTTGGAGTTTCCTGGAATATAGGAGAAGGGTGTTTATGGAGGCCATCAATAAACTGCTTCAAAAGAGGTAAAATTGCTTGTAGTGTGATAGGAAGTGTTATACCACCATTCGACAAAGGGAATCCACTTTACCCATTGTGCAAGATGATCATAGGTAAAGAAATGAAGGTAGATCTCCAAACATTTATTTACAATCACTATTTTACCATTCATTTGTGGATGATAGACTGAACTCATTTTGATTTGAGTTCCCTACAACTTAAATAGTTCTTACCAAAAATTACTTGTGAAGATAGGATCTTGATCAGACATAATGGATGTGGGTATGCCATGAAGGAAAAAAAAATAATATAAAAAAATTGGGTGATGACTGAGGCCATGTAAGGATGGTAGAGGGAACAAAAGTAAGCATACTTCATGAGATGATCCACTACCACAAAAATAATTGATTTTCCTATGGACTTAGGTAACTCTTCAATAAAGTCCATGGAAATATCTATCTAGATTTGTTATGGAATAGGAAAGGGATAAAGAGTTCCTTGGGAATACATTGTTTCTCCCTTCATCCTATGGCATATGTCACACTCTACCACAAACATTTGAATGTCCTTCTTCATACCCTTACAAAATAAAGTATGCTTAATCTATTCATAGGTCTTGAGGAAACCAAAATGGCCTGTAGTGGGTGAAGCATGCATCTCCTTCAAGATGAGTTCCCATAGTTGAGAAGTGTGGAGAATAAAAGGGTATTGGAGACATATCAAATATTTTCCATCCCAAGTGTCACCTAGACATGAGGTAGAAGTTGTTTGAAGTGTGGCAATCAAAGTTTGCAATCCAAAGTCCTTGAGAACATCCTCACAGAGAGAATTTATCCATTAAAGAATGGACGAAGAAATGGCACATAACATACTTTGAGCCTCAAATTAGCAATAGAGTGCATCTGCTACAATGTTATCCTTACATTTTTATAGGTAATATCATAATCAAATCTCATGAGTTTAGAGATCCACTTTTGTTGTTTAGGAGTGGTGACCCGCTACTCTAAGAAGTACTTAAGAATTTGGTGGTTTATTTTTATGGAGAAATGATGCCCAATGAGATAGGGCCACTAATGAGTAATTGCATGTAGTATTATGAGCATATCCTTCACATAAGTTGATTTACCTAGATTTTGACTTGAAAGTACTTTGTTAGCGAAGGCCAAGCATTGTCCTTCCTACATCAACATGGCTCTAATATCATTTACTAAAGCATCACTTTTAATTACAAATGGTTTGGAGAAATAAGGTATTGCTAAGGCTGGAGTGGTTGTTATATCATGCTTTAGATCAAGGAAAGCTTGTTTGGTTGGGCCTATCCAAGTAAAAGAATTGTTTTTTAACATAGTCATTAAAGGAGCAGTGATCTTGCCATAGTTGCAAATAAATTTATGATAATAGCCTGTGAGTTCCAAAAATCCATGAAGGTCCTTAAGAGTGTAAGGCTTCAAGCAATCTTGAATGACTTGAATATTCTTAGGGTCAATTTTAACTTCATATTTGGTGACAATGTGTCCCAAATACTCTAGTTTGATCAACCCAAAAGAATACTTGGATCGTTTAGTATAAAGCTAATGCTGAGACAAAAGCTACAAAGTTTGATCCACATGGATGAGATGCTCTTCCTAAGAGTGACTATAAACCAAAATATCATCAAAGAAAAATAAAATAAATTTACAAAGGAAAGAGTGAAAATTTTTGTTCATGAGGCTCTAAAATGTGGATGGGGCATTTGTCAAGCCAAATGACATAACCAAAAATTCATAAGATCCTCATGAATGTAGAATGTTGTTTTAGGAATATCCTCCTCCTTAAGCCATATCTGATGGTAACATGAGTGACGATCTACCTTGGAGAAAAACCTAGCACCATGAAACTCATCCAATAATTCATCCACCATGGGAATAGAAAATTTATCCTTAATGCTGAGCTTAATGAGCTCACAAAAATCAATACACAACCACCAAGACCCATCTTTCTTGTGAACCAATAAGACTAGAGAAGAATAAGGACTGTTAGGAGGTCGAATGACTCCAAATTTTAACAATTCTTGTACTAATTTATCTATTCCTGACTTAAGTGCATGGGGGTATTGGTAAGGTTTGATTTTAGGTGGCACACTACTGGGTACCAATGGAATTGCATGATCATGGGAGCAACATGGTGGTAATTCTATTAGTTCCACAAAAATCACATCATGCTTAGTCAAAATTAGTTACAAATCTACTAGTAGTTTATCCTTTGTTGAATTGGGTGGTTGTATGGTAAATATCTGAGTGATTATGCATGAGAAGATTTTTTTAAATTTTTTTCCATATTATTTGAACCGATAATCTTAGGATATCTTGCTTGTGAACCATGAAGAGTGTAGGACCTACCATTTTGTGAAAATTGCATCCATAAATCTGTAAATTTATAGGCAATGGTTCCTAAAGTACCTAACCATTGAGATCCTAGCACAATTATTTGAAGAGTAAACATATCCATTTTGAGCTCATAATCCCCTATCTTCAACTTAATATTGCAACATTTACCTTTATAAGGTAAAGTTTTGCCATTTGCCACCATAACCTCAAATAAGTTGCATGTATGTATGTATGTAATAATTGGCTTGCTTGGTGACTTAGGGATCAATAAAGTTGTGTGTTCTTCCTAAATCAATGAGAATTGTAAGATGTTGGCATTTTAAAAGTCCTACTAATTTCATTGTCTATGGTGTAGTAATCCCTGCAAGGACATGGAATTGTTTTTTGTTGTGGCTTTTCTTGTGTTTCACCCTCATCTTGAGGTAGTTCCTTTGATGATTCTACTTCATCTTCAAGTTGTTCACTGCTTATGGACTCCTCTACAACTATCAAACATAGCTTATTTTTTATGCACTTATGCCATCATGAATATTTTTCATCACAATTATAACACATATCTTGTGCACGTAGGACATCCATATCTTCAGAGGTCAAGTGTTTGTAGGGGGTAGATTTAGGTTTAGTATTGGGCATGAAATTAGAAGGGAATGAGGGTTTGGATTATGGAATTTAGGTGTCCCACTTTGACCTAAAAAAAATTCTTCAACCAACCGTGCTAGTCCTATGACCAGCATCATAGTTTATGGTTTGAACATCTTGACCTCAGCTTTGAGATCATATTTCAAGCCAAGGATGAAATAGCTCAAAAAAATTCTTCATTCAACCCCATGGTCCTATTAGCCAGTTTCTTAAATTGGGTCTGATAGTCACGAAATGTAGAGGTTTGTCTCAATTTGGTTAATGCTCCTGTGAAGTCCTCATACTCACTAGGACCAAAATGAGTGAGTAATTAGGACTTAAAAACTTCCCAAGAAGGGTCAAAAATTATGTGTTGTAACCAATGATACCATTGTAAAGATTCAGACTCAAAATTAAAATATTCTATATTGATCCACAAATATTTAGGGACATTATGAAGTTTGAAAAACTAATTTGTACGACATAACCAACCATCTACATCCTTTCTTTTGAACTTAGAAAAGTCCAATTTAGGAATATTAAAGAGAGCATCATGGTAAAAAATAGTGTGAGAGCCTTCCATGTCCCTATGGATTTCTTTTCCTTGACTAGTGTTATCAATGTCACGATGCTCAAACATCATTGTGCCATCCTTGAGTTTTTCCTTGACCTCAAGGAAGTGTTCTTCAAAGGTGGCTTTGGAGCTTAAGTAGTCACTTCTCAAACGTTGTATTTAATTCCTCATTAGGTTAGTCTCATTGAGAACGGTACTAAGTGAGGTTTGTATTTGCTCCAAAAAGGTATTTGTGGCTTTTTCTATCTTTTTGTGGTATCCTCGAGTGTCAGTAGATATTTTGGCATGATTTGAACCACCACCACTAACTTACTAAAAATAGTATGGTTTCAGGAGTTACTATTTTAGTAAGGATCCAAAAAAGTTCTTGGGTGCTATATATCAAAATTATCAAATAAAAAATATGATCACAATGATCTATATAGTATAACACTAGTTTTGGACATCCCAAACCTTTTTTATATTATTTTGTTATTGAGGTTGCTGGTGTTATCGATTTTCCTCCTAGAGGCTTGGTTTAGAAAATAGATTTTTTGTCGGCCAAGCTCTTATGACACTGTCTCTACACTATTGATTATTGATATTATCTCTGCATTATCAGTTACTAATACTATTCAATCACTAACACTATGGTTTCTTGTACTAATGATTATCTATTCTTTATCATTGACAATTCTCTATTTGTTATAAAGTCTAATTGTCATAAAAAACTATTACTGACATCGATAATTGGCCTGACTATTACTATTCTTAGGTTGAAGTGATACCCAATTGTTACTACCACTGACAAGATTTGTCCTGATAGAGACTAAATCAAACTATTTTTGTTATGTTCTTCAACTCTTTCCTCCATTGCATGTAGTAGTTTTGTGATAGGGAAGTCTCCTCTGTATGCTCAATTTTTATGGTAGGATTTTTGGTTGCAGGTTAAAAATTCATAGAATATGAAAGTTTTTTATAGGTCAAAATTTTAATAGAACAAAGTTATGCTAGGAAAAGGTGTATGTAATACCCATAGGCCCATTTTTATACTGCAGTGATGAATAATAGTGCTTGGACTAATATTTTAGGCCACTACTTAAGGAGTATTCTACACATACCCTTGAGCATACTACCTTCCTCTCTAACAATATAGGAGGGTGATATTTTCAAATGTTGTGTCTAATTTAGTATGGATAATACAAGGTTAAAAACATTTATAGGGATAAAGGTTTATCCTAATCCTAGGTGGTCTCCTGACATACTTGAATATATGTAGGAGCTCAATTCCATATATGGGTATTGTCTAAGTCTTGGGTATTAGAGCCTGATCGCCCCTCACTTCACTAGATGCTTTATAGGAAATCTAGCTTAGGCAATAATGATAACTCCTTTGTGATATTTTAAAACCCCAAACACAAGTTTTCTAACCTAATAAACTATTACAAAAAAATATTGCATTTTTTATTTTTGGTGAAAAGACAAGCAAAAAATGAAAACACAAAAAATAGTTTACCTGATAGTCATAATAGAAGGGTAAGAACTATTGCAGCCGCAATGAAACTCAACCCTGGAAAGCACCCTGATACCACTTATTAGGAACCTTCTATTAAAAATAAACTCATTCACATAAATATTACAATTAAAAAAAAATCATGAAATAATAGTATATTCCAATATATAATGTAAATGTAGAATTAAAGAAATCTTACAAAGCACCACATAATCGTAGGCCTCTTCAAGGGGGCAACCTCCTTCAATACTTTCATTAATTTGTAAAAAAATACATTCATTCATGGATCCATGTCTTTTAAAGATGCACTTCATGCAACCCTAACCTAATGCTCAAGAGTTGGCTTACATGCAAAATGACCACTTGAGCTAGCATCTTCTACAAAATATTGGTTACATTCTTAATAATGGTTAATGAAATGGCCCCACTTATATAGGTGCCTTACATGCCACATACCATTACAAAGGATTACAAGATATCATTATAAAGGGATCCTCATATTGGAGGGGGGTCATTACATAATCATATGAGAACTACAAAATATTGTTAGGATGGGGTCCTAACATATGACTTCTCCATTATAGAGAGCTCTAATAAGACATTTAGGGATATATTCCTTGTGTATAACAACTATGTAGAGGATACTAATTCATGGTACTACCCCTACCTAGAGGTCTATGCTCCCAACATGCATCTTGAGAGCCACCTACAACAATCCATGTTGATGCAAATGAAATTACCCAACCATCTAATTC
Source organism: Wollemia nobilis (assembly GCA_028583015.1). Classification (NCBI taxonomy): domain Eukaryota; kingdom Viridiplantae; phylum Streptophyta; class Pinopsida; order Araucariales; family Araucariaceae; genus Wollemia; species Wollemia nobilis. The sequence continues at coordinate 5,172,562 of JAQPPZ010002554.1, forward strand.
TTACCTGATAGTAGATGCATAGACGCAAGACTAACCCTCTCTTGTCAAATAACAAAGCTCTCTTCTAGGAGTAAACTTAACCCATATAAAGTAGATATTGATAACATGCGACAAGGAGGTATATGCCATGTTTGACAGAGCATGCATTTTGGCAGCTAGAAGGCCACAAGTCCAATTAGACTACATGACACAAGCTAAGAGGAAAGTGATAGAGGAATAAGGAAGAATTGATATAGTGGGTTTCAAGGTCCAAAGTAGACCAACAAATCCAAGAAAATTTATTTCCCTTGCAACCACATTGAATTCGAATGTACATAACATCCTAAGAGCTGCTAGGAGATATATTTTTGAAGCTTTGAGGTAGTATGTGCAACCACCAAAATTGGCCAAATATTCCCAAATCATGATGGAGAGGTCTATACCTCAATGGTTACCAAGCACCACACAAAGGGTCCATTTTGATGAATCATTTAATGTGGTAAAATCTTTAAAGAAGTCTATTGTAGCCATGCCCCTCTAGGATATCCTGAGCACGTCTAACCAAAATAACTTATGAAAAGATATGAAGGGACAAGAATCATAGGGAAAGCAAAAATCTAATATAGTCCTATAAATATTTGATCTTTAAACCATCTATGCTAAACTAATGTCATTCTACCAAACCATCATCTATGGAGATAAGTTAATTTACAATTGCATGGTAGATTAAGGGTGAAATACTTTTATCATACCCAAAAGAGTGGTGGATGTATTAAGGCTAATATATGAGCTTGTCAACAATAGAATAGTCTAACTAGATGGTACTCCTATCTAGATATTTGTGTTGGTGAAGGATCTTCCTCTCGCATTGTAGGATTTTCTAGATCTTATGGTTTAGTAGGACATAGTAGTGATCGAGCTTCCAACTACTTTCACTATCTGTCTATCAAGGGACTTAACCACTAAAATTGGAGATTACCTATCACTATATTGGACACATATGATACTTCAAACTAGGTATGGAACTAAGCTAATAATTCCATCTAAAGTCCTTGATGTCCATCATGTGGAATGTTTACCTTCAATCAAGTCAGATATTGAAAGACATACATTATAAAGGAAGGGAAATTCGAATAGAACCTATCTATAGAAGAATTTCACTCTATTCTTGATGACTAAATGGACTAGTGGACAACTAATATGTGTGACACAAATACCCATGGGGTATTTAAGCAAGTAGGAATGGGTTGAATAGCTATCTTCAATCACTCTATATATTACATACATACTAAAATATATATACATATATCTTTTTACATAACATTATACCTTAGTTTATTTTGTAATGGATTTTATTTTAGTAGGTTAATATGTTCCATTGGTTAGGAGTTGTAGTTTGCAAGATCATGGAGACTCAAAAGATTGTAGTAATCGAAATTAGTTATGGAATAATCCTTGTCAATGAAGACCCCAAGAATTATTGAAATTAGTGGCCTACTTAAGACTAAATATGAAAGAAGGATGTTTTTATAAGTATAATAAGCCATTATATTAAGTCAAGAAATCCACATGACAAACCTATGCTAACTTAGGGATGATTATAAAAAGGCTCAGTATTGGAACAACATGGGTTGTTTAATTAAATTAAATCAATGGGTAGTGCTACTTACTAGGAGAGTTAACACAAGTAACTCCCTAGACTAATGATGGCCATTGGATTGATGAAAGGGATACATGGTAGGTACATGCTAAATCAAAAGTGAATAGAATAGAGTCTAATGTAGAAGCAACTTGAACCATATAATCAAGTAAGAAAAAATTCAAACTACCCTAAGAGACAACATGTATAGACCCCCTCGGATGGTGATCAAAGTTGAAGAAGCAAACCCTCAGACTAATATCTTGTTTTGACTTACAATGACCATGTGGAGGGCTCAAACTATATCAAGAATTATTGGAAAAAATTCTAAATCTTGCTAATTACAACCATCAGATTGACCAATCAAGATAGCCTATAGAATGTCCAATCAATGAAGAAGGTAGTAATTGTCTTTTCACTAACATCACATGAAAGCAAAATGAATTTGCATGAAGTTAATCTGATAAGGCTATATCCTTATTTCAAACTTGCATGGGAAAATAATTTCACATGATGTAAATCCAATTCCTCAAACATGGTGCTAATATATTCTCACTATCCTTACAAAAGAGAAGAGTGAATACATATGATGCCAATTTATTGCTAAAAGGACAAAAGTTGGTCTAAAATATAGAAATTGCATGGCTATAAAATACATCCCCTTGCATCGATTCTATTTGAAAGGGAAATAAATTTAGATAATGTGAATGTATTACTAATAGGGTCTCAAATAATTACTACCAACTTTGTGCAAGAAGATGAAGTGATTTCATGCAATGTGTGTTCAATGGAGGTAGGTGCTATGATCTTTAAGGAAACATCTATTAAAGGATGTATTGCTTTTATTTTTATCATTTATCATTGAACACTAAAATGAGTAAGATCCTAGAGACCATAAGGAGAGTATTCATAGAGTTGAGTCATGAAAGCGTAAGTTATAAACGTAGATATTGATCTTTCTACTCCTTCCTCTCCAATTCTCATGCTTCCTTTTTTAACTCTATGTTTAATAGATAAGGAAACTGCTTTCTAGGTTCTATATCTCCAACAAGAAGAAGATCCTCTATGAGTTGTCAAAGCTATAGTAAAAATTCACTATACTAGAAATAATTTCACCTTAGTCATCTTCACAAGATGACCCTAACAGAAGGCTAGCCAACTATTGGAAAGAGAAGTGAGAAAGTAAAATTTGTGCTCATCAACAATTTTAAAATGTATGGTAGTTGCTAGTCTCCAAGGAGAAGCAGTTTGTGGGGAAGACAAGAGTGGAAATCACTATCAATTTACCTAATCTATGATGATTGCTAATCCAAAGAAAAGTGGGCAAAGAAAAATATTGAGCATCCAAAAAATATTGATTGCTCATCCAATAGACTATGCCACTTTATGAAGTTTCTAAAGAGGTTACCAAAGGAAAGTTACATCATTGGTCAAGGCTAAGGCACATGGAAAACACATCAGTGGCCTAATAGTAGATGTCCCATCAAGGCACCCATCTAGAGGGGACCCATCATTGATATGGAGTAAATACAAGATGATCCAATGGCCTATAGAGTTTCAAGAAAATCAGAAGATAGTCAAAGCATAAGATTTAAGAAAGCCATGATGATCAATGGCTTACACCCTATCCTATGGCCTTATTAGAATTTTTTATGATAACTAAGTGAAGCCTCACCATTAGTCAAAGTATAAAAGCTTTTTTGATAATAACTATAAATTACTTTGTCATTGGTTGAAATGTAATAAAGATAAAAATTGATAAACTATTCTCCCCCATATGATCAAGCTCATAAGCTTAATTCTTCCACATATATTTAAGTTTTTGGTGGCTTCCCATGTGATGGACACATGATATCCCTACTACAAATTCAAAGAACACCCTCACTAGAAAATTAGGGTGAGAATGATCCAATGATCCATAGGGGATAGGAAAGGATGTTGAAGTACCCATTTTATAAAATATCATAAACTATTTGATATTAGCATTTTATGAACCGTGCTATCTCAAGGAGCTCTTAAACATCAATGGACTATGGAAGAGCAGGAAGAACATCATAATTCCCAATATCATAAGGTTCTATGGATCGTCTAATCTTGATGATCGATGACCTATGCTATCCATATTATCCTTTTCAATGATAATTAAGGGAAATCCCCACCAATAGTTAGAGGATAGAAAATTCAATGGTCATAGGGTCTATTCCATGCCTATTTGGAAATATTAAACCAATTTATTTATAACTAATTGAGCCCTCAATAGCTATACACATGGTGGTCATGTAATATCTCCATGCTACATTCAAGAGAAACCAATGGTCAAAGATCAAATAATCCAATAACTCACAAAATATAAGAAAAAAATGAAGAGATATATCAGTCATTCAATCGAAGGGGACATGACCTTGTTTGATGTGTTGCAATTTTAGAAAAAGCAGCAATGATCCTTAAAATTTGATCACCAACCTTTTACCTTCCATGAGTGAGGAATCTTCATGGCAGATGAAAATTAATTTTGGATAACATCTATGCACAATATCCCAAGAAGGACAAAAATAATCATAAATATAGTAATTGTAGAAGAGCCTCATGTTCACCTACCCATACCCTTTGGTAATAACATCCTAAGAAAGATAGATGGTATCTTAAATGTAGTAGTAATGGAATTACCAAATCCATAGGCCCCAAACCCTCTAGCATTGATGTATCTAGTTTCAAATACCTCAAAGCCACATGCATTTAATACGGACCAAACTCTTGCTTAATTTGAGGAAGATATTTTAAATAATTTATATAGTTTTGGAGGGAAACCCCCTAATATTTGTATATAAATCGTAACTTCATTTTCAATGTAAAGCATCAAAAACTACTTATTGGTGCCTAGAACCTAGTCTTGTTTGTATTTCCTTTCAAATTTTATTCTATGTATATGTTGAACTCGAGCCTTGAGTCATTTTATATATAATAATCAAACCTCTTTTGGTATGACATCTCTTTAAAATCTCTTTAAAATAATTTTTTATGATAAATAAAGGAAGCTATGACTATTTTTTCTTTGTCTTGGTTTCGATATTCATCTTATGTGTGGATGCTTAGATGTTAGATTTGTTGGACTCTAGAGCATACTTTAGAGTATCTTACCTAAAGTATATAGGTTCTAAATATTTAGAATTCATTTAAATATAGTTGCAACAACTTTACTATTTGAGAGGAAATGAGTTTTTTTGTGAGAGCATATAGGGAATTGTTTAGAGTGTTTCTAAACATAGTAGGAGCAAGTAAGATCTTCGTAATAGTAGAGATTTCAAACTGATTGGAGTGTTATAAAAGCATTGTAAGTTCTTATGATTATGAATCTAATGAATCTATTTTTTATTTTGGTATTAGATCAAGTTTTCTCAGATAGATCAAAATCTATGGAGAGTGGCATGAAGAGATCTAAAGCACGCACTTTGTTAGAGAAACTCAAGTGGCCAATACTCAACATAGTTGCAAGGAAGAGCTTGAGTAAATAATTAATATCTCATGCATCCTGAGGTATTTTCTTATGAAATTTTTAGAGTTTTTAGATAATTGTATCAAGAGGAGTCAGTCAACATTTCAGGTGATTTGGAGCTAATTTGCTGATTTTATTAGCATTTTGAGTTTTTAAATAAAATGGTTGTATAAGGTGGAAGACAGGGTATTTGCTTCTCAAATTTTGGGAGAAATATTATTTAGATAAAATGATAATTCAGACAAAATTTTAGATCATTTGGATCTGTATTTATTGATTTATGTGAATATTTATTTTTCCTTCAAAAATCCTAGATCCAAAAATGTGATAAAAAGGAAAAAAGTAAATGATCATATATTTTTCACCTTTACGAATTTTATTCTAAAATTTAGAGGGTTTTCAGATTATTCTCTCAGGAATACATAGTTTAAGTTCTAGAAATTTTAGAGCTGTATGGATTGATTTATGTAAAAAACATTGGGGTTTCCTCAAAAAACATTCTAAGATCTAGAAAGGGAAAAAGTAAATTGATCACATATTTCTCATTTGTGTGAATTTGCTTCTAAAATTTAGTGGATTTTCATATATGTATATCATAAGTCTACAAGAAAAATTTCAGTTTGTTTCAATTAGTATTGGCCGATTTATGATAAATTTGGTGCTTGAGACTTTGGTAAATAAAAAGAAACATGTATTTTTGTAATCAAAGGTTAATTATGAGAGATTGACTTAACAGGTTGAGTCAATTGAGTAAAAGAAGATTTAATGATGTTATCTATTACAAAAAAAATGGTATTAGAAGCTATCTAAATTATTCCAAAGTTTTTTTTTATTAGCATCAATGGTTGCCAATAACAATCTTTCCATTCTTGAATTTAATGGGTTAGATTACTAGTATTGGTCCATCAAGATGAGGACCTTAATCATTGGTAAAAGACTATGGGATATAGTCAAATAAGGTTATGCAGAACCTTCATATTGGACCACCTTAAGTGCAGCAGATAAAAAGAATAAGAAAGATACCCAAAAGAGCAATTATTCTGCCCTCTACCATCTCCAAGCAGCTTTATAGAAGAGCATCTTTCCAAGGATTGCTTCTTGTTTATCAACCCAAGAAGCATGGAAAGATTTGAAGGATAGTTATAAAGGTAGTGATCAGGTGAAGCAAGTGAGGCTTCAAACATTGAAGAGGGATTTTGAAAACTTAAAGATGCAAAATTATGAAAATGTTGGTGATTATTGTATTAGAGTAAAATCCATTGTAATCAAAATGCAAACCCTTAGAGATGACATCAAAATTGAAGTAGTGGTGAAGAAAGTGTTGAGGACACTTCTTCCTAAATGGAACCATATAGCCATAATTATTGAAAAGTCTAAATATTTGTCTACTTTATATTTTGATGCTCTAATTGGTTCCTTGATGTCTCATGAAGAAAGATTACAGGGTTCTACATCAACAAGCTATGGAGGTGATGAGAAAACATTCTCATCCAAAGAAGGTGATAATGCACAAGGAAGAGGACAAGGACAAGGACAAGGAAGATGCCAAAGGAGATATGAATGAAGAGGACGAGGTAGATCAAGAGGTGGCAATCAAGGAAGAGGAAGTGACAAATCAAAGAAATATTGTTACAATTGTGGCAATGTTGGTCACTTTTCTAGAGATTGTTGGTCCAAGACTTCTCAATAATGGAGAGGTCAATATAGAAAATATGGAGAAGAGGAAGGAGCTTCTTCAAATGTGTTCCTCACCTATGGAAAATCAAATCAAAATCTTAATAAAACTTAGATTTTGGATACTAGTTGTTCCAATCACATGAATGGCAAAGAAGAGCTCTTTACTACAATGGATTCCTCCTACAAATCAAAGATCAAATTGGGAGATGACAAGGCACTACAAGTTGAAGGTATTGGAGCCATGGAGGTTCCAACAAAAGAAGGCACCAAGAAGGTAAATGACATCTATTACACCCCCAAACTCTAACATAATTTTCTTAGTGTTGGAAAAATGATGGAGAAGAACTATAGGCTTGTTTTTGATGAAGGAAAATGTATCATTTTTGATAAAAACAATTGTAATAGAGTTATTACACAAGTACCTATGAAAAATAATAGGTTTTTTCCTCTTAAGTTTGGGGAACAAGGAGGTGCTCAACGTTTTAGTGTAGCTATTGCTAATACAAGTGTGCTTTGACATTTGAGATTTGGTCATCTTAATTTTACTAGCTTGAAGTTGTTGACTTCTCAAGCTATGGTTAGTGGACTTCCAAGAGTTGAAGAACACAAGGAGGTGTGTGAAGGATGTGCTTTGGGAAAGCACTCAAGATAAAAGTTTCCAAAATGACAAGCATGGATAGCAAGTCATCCAATACAATTGGTGCATTTAGACATTTGTGGTCCAATGCAAACCAAAAGCATTGGTAACAACTCTTACTTTCTCACTTTAATTGATGATTTCTCTAGGATGTGTTGGATTTATTTTTTGAAAACTAAAGATGAAGCTTTTGATTGTTTCATAGATTTCAAAAATAATGTAGATAATCAAAGTGAGTTTTTTTTAAGACGTATCAAAACTGATAGAGGAGGAGATTATTATTCAAATGCATTTCTAAAATATTATAAATATTATGGAATAAAAAGGAAATTCACAACTACCTACACCCCACAACAAAATGGTGTGGCTGAAAGAAAGAACTGTACTATATTAGAAATGGCTAGATCAATGCTGCAAACTAAGCATCTAAGTAACATGTATTGGGCTGATGTTGTTAGAACTAGTGTTTACATTTTGAATAGGAGTCCTACTTCTAGCTTAGATGGGATTACTCCGTATGAAGGATGGTATGGAAAAAAGCCAAATGTAAAACACTTTAAGGTTTTTTTTTGTCTTGCATATGTCCACATTCCTGATGAGCAAAGAAAGAAACTTGACACCAAAAGTCAAGCATGTATTTTTGTTGGATATTGTGAGTCTTCCAAAGAATATAGGCTCTACAATCCCAAAACACATAAAATTTTACTCTCCAAGGATGTAATTTTTGATGAAGGGGGAGAATGGGGTCATAAAAAACTTTTTGTTGATTATGGATCTCATGATGCAAGTTCCTCTCAAATGCAGCAAGTGTAGCAAGTGTAGCCCAAAAACAGTAAAGGAATTCCTCCGAACCCAAGTATGAGTACTACTTCAAGTACAATAGATGCTTCTCCAAGTCCTCCACAAATATCAGTAAGTTCTTCACCAATGGATATTAATTCTCCATAAAGAGGTACAAGAACACTTCAACACCATCCATCTTTTCAAATGTTGGATAAGAATATCCAGAAAAGATACACTAGAAGTCAAGCTAGTGAAATGAATGCAGTTTTGAAAAGAATTGAAAATCTGCATATGTATGGTGATGATGACTCCCAAGAGCCTAAGGGAGATGTTGTAAATTATGCTTTAATGACTAGTGTAGAGCTAGAACCATCTAGTTATAAAAAATCATACATTCATGATGTATGGCAACAGAAAATGAAAGAGGAAATGACCTCTATAAAAAAGAATGATACTTGGGAGCTAGTGGAGCTTTCTAAAGGCAAGAAATGTGTTTGATGTAAATGGGTCTACAAGACCAAGTTCAATGCTTAGGGAAGCATTGAAAGACACAAGGAAATACTAGTAGCAAAAGAGTTTACTTAGAAGTATGGGATTGAATATGAGAAGACCTTTGCTCCTGTTGCTAGACATGAGACAATCAAATCAATACTTTCTTTGGCTTCCCACAAAGGGTGGAAAATTCAACACATGGATGTTAAAAGTGTCTTTCTTAATGGGTACTTGAATTAAGATGTTTTTGTGCAACAACCTCAAGGATTTGAATAACAAGGTAAGGAGAACATTGTCTACAAACTGAAGAAAGAATTATATGGCCTCAAGCAAGCACCAAGGGCATGGTACTCACACATTGATGGCTAATTTCAAAAGTATGGATTCACTCGGAGCAAAAGTGAACCTAATCTCTACTACATGAAACAAGGTAAAGACATTCTCATTGTATTTTTATATGTGGATGATCTAATATTCATGGGTAGTAGTGCTATGATGAATAAGGAGTTTAAAAAATCCATGATGAAAGAATTTAAAATGAAAAATCTAGGATTGATGCATTACTTTCTAGACATGGAAGTACATCAAATAGGTAAAGGGATCTTCATATGTCAACATAAATATGCTCAAGATATGATAAATTTTTTTTCTATGGAGCAATGCAAGCCTATTGCAACTCCAACGGGTCATGGGATCCAATTGAGCAAAGAATATGGAGCACCAAAGGTTGACATGACCACTTATAGGAGCATGGTTGGGAGTCTAATGTTCCTCACCAACACAAGGATAGATATTCAGTATGTTGTTTCTCTTATTTCAAGGTATATGGCTTATCCATATAAACTTCATTTACAAGCAACTAAAATTATTTTGAGATATGTAAAGCGTACATTGGATTTTGGGATCCATTACCACAAATGTAATTCTATGAAATTAGTCGGCTTTAGTGACAGTGATTGGGGCAGCAATATAGATGATAGAAAATCTACTTCAGGGAATTATTTTAGTCTTGGGTCAGGACTAATTACATGGATTTCTAAAAAGCAAACTATTGTAGCATTATCATCTACTAAAGCTGAGTACATAGCAATCATAAATTCTAGTACCCAAGCTTTATGGTTGAGAAACGTACTTGAAGAAATAAGAGAAAGACAAAGTGGTCTTACAAGATTGTATTGTGACAATATGAGTGTCATCCAATTGGCACATAATCCTATCCACCACAACAGGTCAAAGCACTTTGATATGAAGTATTACTTCATTCGAGACATGGTGGAGAAATAGGTGATTGAGCTACGACATTGCAACACTTTGGACAACATAGCGAACATCTTCACCAAAGGAGTTGTGAAAGCTTAGTATATAAATTTGAGAGTCTGTATAGTCAGTCCTCTCAACTTTAAGGGGGAGAATGTTGGACTCTAGAGCATACTTTAGAGTATCTTCCCTAAAGTATATAGGTTCTAGATATTTAGAATTCATTTAAATATAGTTGCACTAACTTTACTATTTGAGAGGAAATTAGTTTTATTGTGAGAGCATATAGGGAATTGTTTAGAGTGTTTCTAAACATAGTAGGAGCAAGTAAGATCTCCATAATAGTAGAGATTTCAAATTGATTGGAGTGCTATAAAAACATTGTAAGTTCTTATGATTATGAATCTAATGAGTCTATTTTCTCAATATTGAGATCATATTCACTTTCTAGCTATTAGTGGATGATACATGTGTTCATTTAGTTCAATATGCATAGAATAATCTTTGATATTTGGCGTATCACCTCCATATCATAGTTTTTATGTTTTACATTTATTTTCTACAAATATCTCTCCCTTTTCCCTGTTGAATGCAAGTAATGTAAGAATAGTGTACTAAAAATCATATCATATGAGGATCCATCCTCAAAAAAATCCCATATGTTACCCCATGAGTGTGTCTCATGTATATGAAGCTTGTTGACTATGAATCTCAATGCCAGGCATGAGTTTCATAGATGCTTGGTAAGTGGCTATGATATTATGAGAGACCAAAATTAGGCTATGTTACTAACCTCAATGGGTAAAACTTTAGAATTTGGTCAATTCAAATGACAATATTAATGAGAAGCAAAAGTCTCTTTTTCGTCTTTAATAATGAATCAAAACAAGGTCTCAATGATCATGAACTTAGTAAAATAAAGAAAGAAGCTTTTGAACTATTCTTCATATTAGTGGAACCATATTTGCTTTTCCACATTAGAGAAGAATGACCCTATTAATGTATTGAGTACTTTGAAAGATCTCTATGGAAAAGTAAGAGCTAGTGAAGTTAATAAAATAGATATTGAGCTCTCCAATCTAAAAAATTTAAATTTTAGTACTGTCAAAGATTATATATCTTACTTCAAATATATCTAAAATCTAATCTAGCTAAAATAAGATGCAATATAAAGAGGGATGAAGAGTATGTCAAATCTGTTACTTCTAATATTTCTCATCCTTTTCATATGATTTTCTTGGTTCTTTATGTGAATGTTTTGACTATCAAAGAACCCCAACATATCTCTCTTGAAGGAATTTTTAAGCTTCTAATCCATTATAAAGTGGCAATGAAGAATTGTGGAGCTCTTTCTCATACACAAGCTCATTCCAAAAACTTCAAGTCAATAGAATCTAATACTAAGGCATCTAAGGGAAATTATATGGTTTTAAATAAGTCAAGTATTTATGAGTATTTAAAAGGTATGGACACTTTATCAAGAATTACCTTATGAGGATGAAGAATATTGAGATATAATTCTTGAGGGTTGAACACAAGATTTCTAATGATGAAGACGAGGATGAAGAATGAACAAGAGAGGCCCATTAGAGCATCCATTATATAGGGAGGTGTTACCTCTAATACCTTCTCTCGTTGGTCCTCTTAGCTCAAATTATGAGGGGTGTTGAATATTGTGTAATCTGATCTTGTATAGGCCAAGGCCAAATGTGTGATGAGGTACTTATGGGTTCCATCTATAGCATACAAGCATATATTTATGTAATCCTATGGGTATTTCTCATTTATATAATATTATGGGCATGTTCATATAAGCCTATTATCCCCTTTCATATTTCACCCTTAGAGGTATTGGTTAATCCACCTTTATGGATCACCTCACTTAAAGAATACCTTATTATTATTATTATTATCTTGTAAGGTTAACTTTAAGGCTAAGTTTTATTGACCTAATGTTAACCTCTCATTAGATATTGGTTATCGTTATAAATGCCCATCAATGAGGATCCATTTACATGATAGTTGTAAATAAATATAATATATTAGGGGTTCCCATGGACAACCACATTCAAATTTGTATAATCTCCCTTAATTTATTTTCTGTCATTTACTATTGCTATATTTTAATCAAATTTTCTTCTTTTTGGCATATGATTGTGGTGAATGCATGTTTTGGAAAGGTTATGAAATTTGAACATTACAGTCACTAAATGAAATACATTGAATAGGAATTGCTTATACTAAATGGGGTTATTCTAATTGATGGAGATATAATATGTTTATAATGCTCAAAAAATGTTAATAATACACTGCTTATCCCCAAAAAATACTATTGTTAGCTTTTCCTCCCTTTTTTATTTCTCTTTTTATTTAATAAATACTATTCTATTTTTATCATTGCTTTTATTCTATTTTGTAGTTAATTTTTTTTACCTTAGATTATATTTTTTGCATGAAATAAACATTAAAATATTCTCCTTAATATTTATATTGCGTAGAACTAGACATAATATAACAAAAATAGACTCATTATTGAGTACCTATGATTGGCCTAATTAGTTACCCTTTTACAAATAAAATATACCTCTTTACATTCTTTGTTGGAGATTATTACATTAATTGGTACCTTGCAATACTTTGTAAATACTTGTAAATATTCAAGTGTTTAGGTGTCATGTGGATGTTAGGTGTGAGGTAAATATTTTGTATTATATAATCATTAGATGTCTAGGTGTTTGGAGTTATTAGAAATATTTAGTTAATAAAGCACTTCTCTCATAATAATATGAATAGTTATCTCTTGTGAAATTGAAGGAATATGGAGAGTTAGTGGAAGTAGAAAGGTCAAGAGTTTCATGTTCTAAGTTGTATATATTGAAGATAAGACATTGTGATGGAGTTATCAAATAAGATTTCTATTACTCTGTGTTACATAGCTTAAGTAGATTCATTTTTAATAATATTTTTAGTGTGTTGTTATTGGTATTGGTAACCATGGATTGAATACCTATTATTGTGAGACTATAACAATTAATGTTCAGAGCGAATGGTCATTGTTCATGCATCAAGTATTGCATTAAATATTTATTAGTTTGCTAACAATGGTATGATAGCCGCATTGAGAGTGTTTTGGTTAGAAAGAAAATTTAAGAAAAGTTATGATAAGAGTCCATGACGTGAAAATTGTAGGAAGGCACAACAAGGGAGAACACCTTACTGAATAAACATTGTAGGAAGGCTCGATAAGGAAGAAGACCCTACTAAATAAAATTTGCATGAAGGTCCAATAAGAGAGGAGATATTGCTTAGTAAAATTTGCAAAATCAATATTATCTGGAAGATACAAAATAAAAAAAAATCTAAAAGGAAAACACATATTGCATGAAGGCACATATTGTGTAAGTCTATTGTTATTAAGAGAATTTTCTAGCTGAAAATATTTTGTTGAGTTAAGAAAGTATTTAGTTGAGTTGAAGAGAATTCGTGTGAAGATGAAATCCATGTGAAGAGAGCTAGGTTAGCCTAAGTCATGAAAGTTGAAAATAAGTTAAAGTTTTGTAGCAAAATGCTAGAATGTTTGATGGTAAACTAGAGAGAATGGAATATTGAAGCAACGTGAAAAGTGAATCCCTTGACAAAGGACTAAAGTTCCTCGAGAGTGAAATAATTAACAATAGGCTAGAGTGTCCTGAAGATTACAACAAGAAATATTGGGAGAATTTAAGCATAAAAAAGAAGATCAAGTAGCTAGAAGTGGATGCATGAGAGAGTAAAATATGGTGAATTGCAGGTGTGATATAGAAGATGCACAATTTTCATTGATTAATAAGATGTTACAAATGATCTCCTTTTATAAATGGCTCTCTTGGGGGCTTACATTAGGATCTCCAAGATGGAGAACAACCCTTTTATAAAATATTATGACAATGGTGCTCCAAAGGTCTTCTATGCCATCTCAAGATATTGGGTGGGTTTTGTAGCCTTGGTTGCTTGACCACCCTAGATTGAATGCTTCTTCATGGTATCTACATACAACTCACAATAAGATATTATTAGCATGAAATGGGTCTAATTTTTTAGGCCCAAGTTAATCAAATATGCAAACACTAAAACTTGATAAATCTTGATTAAAATGAGAGCATAACCTCAAAATGTCACAAGGCTTTAGAAAACATACCTTACCTTTGTTGTTATATCTATTGAGGATGCCTTGTATATTTCAAGCTTTGGGATGCAACTGCCAGGGCTTGGATGGTCATGATTTCTAATCGCCAGAGAGTTTGCGGTCTTGATTTCTAACCACCAGGGAGTAGGTGATCTCTTCTTTGTTGCTAAAATGGTGATAACATTTACTGTGGATCTCTATAGGGTGTCAAGGGATTCTGGTGGTAGTTTGGTGTAGGTATGACCTTCTATCTATGAGCAACTTCAAAAGTTATATATATATATAGGTGATCTTCTATCTATGAGCAACTTCAAAAATTATATATATATATATTCAAGGACACACTCATCTTCATGGTTGATTTACATACAAGATATGGATGATTACAAAAGAGGCCAAGCACACAAATGGGTTGAGTGGAAATTTTAGTAAATTTTTGGCTTATAATTTCTATTGTTATTGCAAATGAAGGAAAGGAAGGGGGTATTTATAGAATTTTTGCAAGGGATAGAGGGTGGTGACTTGGAAGTGATATGGCATGATGTGGCCCCATGTGTCAAGGGTGAGGGGACATGGAAAACATAGAGATTTCCATTTAGGGGAGTGTGCACCTTCCCCTATTAATGACCTTGGGTGGGGAGAGTCCTCACCCACCCAAGTGGCATGTGCACATCATGCCACATAAATGCACTTAGGTGGGGAGGATCCTCACCCTTCCCAAGTGTCATAAATGGGCATGGGGAGTGATGAGGGTGCATGGGGATGTGGAAAACTAGGGTGATGTGGACCTATTCTAGGGTCAAAGGGGGAGGCTAGAGGGGGTGTGCACATAGACTACATGGCATGGGAAGTCACATGACGACGAGGAGCTTAGTGTAGGAAAGGGCTTAGTGGGGGAAAGGGGGGGTTAAGAAGGGATACATTATTTTTTATAAGGTCTCAAGGTTGGGTAATGCAATTTTAGGGATTTATTGGGGTTTTGCATTAATTATTAAAATGAATTTAGGAAAATTATAAAATTGACACATTTTAGGTGTCTACATCAGGAATAAATATTGGAATAAGTGTAGGTTTGAGGTAAAAAATTAAATACTTTATAGAAATTTTGAATGTTATGAATATTGTAGTAAGTGAAGATGAGTTTAATGAAGTAAATTCTAGAGAAAATAGTGATGCACATGAGAATTTGAAGAAAATTTATCGAATGATTGAAAAATTAGGTGCTAGAGGAATCAAACATAAGTGCATACATGTTTGACAAAGTAAATTTTGGAGAAATTAATGGTCCACAAGAGAATTTGAAGAACGTTGATAAAATGATTAAAATTTTAGGTGCTAGAGGAATCAAACAAAACAAACAAAGGTACATTATTGATTTGAGAATTTAAAGATGAATTAAATAATTAAAGATATAAATTGAAGGGATATTCAAAGGAAGAAACTTTAGAAGTAAGAAATTTAATTTGAAGAAATATTTAAAGAAATGAATTTAGAAGAAAGGAAGCACACTAGAGAAGTAGGGGACAGAGAAAGTAGTTGAGAAGCTAGGATTGAGAGCAATCAAGGTGGGAATGTTTTATTTCATAAGCAAATCTAAGTTCTAAGACTCTTCTCATATGTTAATTTCCTCCATATCCATCATATTAAATTTCTAGATTTAATCTTATTAGAACCAACCTAATTTGTTTTATCCCATGAATCCTATGTGCATAAAAGTGAATAATTTACATGTACATGTCCAATTTGGTGCTTGCATAAAAGATAACTATTTCATTCTGATGGTTATTTACAATATTATGTGTGATAAAATGACTAGTTGTGGTCAAGTAAATTTTAGTCTATCAAAGCATTATGAAGTATTCATTGTAAGGTGAATATGAAACATTTGGTCTTGTCTAGATTATTTTGAATTATGCATCCATTTGTTGTTTCCAAAATATCTAAAATTATCTTAGTCCATATACATCCTAGTCTTGGTAGTAAAGGCAATATAGGAGCTAGCAATTAGTTTCAATATTGGTGTTCAGCAGATATCAATATTTAAAGTTTAGTGATTGTTTTCTATACTTTAGTAGTTGAACAATGCAAAGCTAAAGAGATGAGTGGTTGAAAATATGGTAGTGGGTGTAGGAAGTAACATCAGGGTAAGAACAAGGTGGCAACAACCAAATAGAATGTTACAACAACATCAAGGCAAAAATGCCTGAGTTCATAACAGTAAAAGGGAAAGTGTTGAAAGGTATTTCCATGTATGATTTTAATGGTAAAGTTGAAGAATATTTAAAAAGAAAAAATAAACTCTAAGGTTGCAGATTTAGTGTTGGAAAGAGAATTAAGAGCTAAATTTTATGTTGAATATTAAACAATTAAAAGGAATTGAAGGCTAAGGTTAATATGAATTTTGAAAAAGAAAAATCTATTTATAAAAAAAAAAGACTGAAGGTTGCAAAGAAAAGAAGTTGGAAGTTAGAAGGAATTATTGAAAGAAATAATTTGAATTTACTGAAGCTTGGTTTATAAAAGGTTAAGAATGACTCTTTGAGAAAGAAATGTATTCATAGAAATATTTTAAAGGGAAAGGAAAAATTTATTAAAAAGGAAATTGATTAAAGTAAATTGGGAAAGAAGAGTTGAGGAGCAAATTGAATTGAAGAAGGATATTTAATTGAAAGAGGAAATTAAAAAGGTAGGTTCAAAAAGAAAATTTTAGGAAATATTTAATGGAGGATGAATTAAAGGAGGATCAAAATTTTATGAATTAATATTTGAAGGAAGAATGTTTTATTGTTGAAGAAAATATTTAAAAATAAAATTCACAAAGAATATATTAAAAGTATATATGTGACTGAAAATTTGAAGAGAAGAGAATTGTTGATTAAAGAAGAAGAAATTATATTGAAATAAATTTGGGAGAAAAAAGGATTTCTACTACAAGAAATTTTAAATAAGAAATATTTAAGGAAGTATTTGAAGGAAGAAGGTTGTTAATTGAAGGAAAATTGTTAGTTGATTTAATTAAGAATTATTTTGAATAAAATAAGGAAAGTTTTTTTTTTTTTTAAGCGAAAAAATCCTTGTGGGGCCGCCTTGGTCTGAGAGACCATGAACAAGGGGTTCTAGACCGTCAAAGTCACCCGGGAGTTGCACCCAACCCTGCCCGCACCAACATTATCAATTGGATTTTGGATACCCAATTCAGCTTTTTGGTAAGGTGGAGATTTGAACCTGGGACCTCCCTTGGAGGATTGTCCTCTCCTCTCCAACTCACCTACAACACCTGGGTTAGAAAATAAGGAAATTTATTAATCAAAGGAAAGAAAAAATTATTAAATAAAGAAGAATTATTGAAGGAAATAATTAATTAAAGAGAAAAATTATTGAAATGAATCTATTTGAATGAAAAACAAGGATATTTATGGCTATTTATTGAGATTCACTTAATTTATTGTACAAAAGAGAAAGGTTTTACAATTTCTTTGTGTTGAAGGGACATTAATTTAATCAAAGGCATTGAATATTAGTTAAAGACAAGGATAATATTTTTTTTGAGGTATGAGACATATCCATATTCTCTAAGGTTGAAGAAGAAATAAATTTTATGTGAAGAATTTCTATAGTTTTTCTCAAATATTTTGAAACTATAGTAAATAAAAAATTAGGGAGACAAAAGGGTTTCTACTAAATATTGGAACAAATTTAAACTTTTAGAAAGTGAAAAAGTTAGAAGACATTTTTTTTTTTATAAAAAGTGATTCATAGAATAGAAATTTGAAGGCAAGCATATTATTGGATTCAAAATACAAGAAAATAAATATTTCAAGTACTCTTTAATGTCTCAAAGATTACATTTAAGGGCTACATACTAGTTAGTTGAATCTAAAAAAAATTGAAGGAACTTTCATAATTATATCTTCATCAAAAATTCCTTTTACCAAAGTCAAATTTGACTAGAGAGCTTAAATTAATTAATAAAGAACTCCAAAAGTAGAGAAAATATTGTCACAAACATGTTTTGAGATACATTGAATCACCACAATCAAATCAAATAGAACCAAAATTTGGATATGAAGATAACTCCTTAAATTTGATGTATCCTGAGTTTGATAGTGATGAAATATGGTATTTTAATAATGAAAACCAAAATATTATAAGCTATCCAAATAATATAAATGATAGTGAAAAAGATCAATATGATTTATGGACTTCAAAACTAATCAACGATTATTTATATTATTGTGATGACCTGCTATTTATAAATAGTATCAAAATAGGAAATGACTTGATAGGAAACAACATACTTATACCAATGATAGGGGATTATAATTTTGTAACACAAAACTATGAAGACAAAAGTGTAATAGGGATAGGTAATTACTGCTATCAATATTGGGACAGAGACAAGTTCTACACGAACAAGGATAAAGATAAAGATAAAAAAATAATCAAGGCACAACATCATTATGAAGAAGGACCAAAAGTAAACAAGAATACCAAGGCAAAGAAAGACTATGAACAGAAAGACTATGAACATCATACGCGATCTTATAATATGGGGGAGGGGGGTGTTGGAGACTATTACATTAATTGGTACCTTGTTATCCTTTGTAATTATTTTGTAAATACTCTGTAAATATTCAAGTATTTAGGTGTCATGTGGGTATCAAGTGTGTGGAAAATATTTATCATTATGTAATTATTATATGTTTAGGTGTTTGGAGTAATTAGAAAGATATTAATTAATAAATTACTTCTCTCATAAGAAATACAAATAGTTATATTTACTTTAATATTAAAGGAAGATGAAGAATTAGTGGAAGTAGAAAGGTCAAGAGTCTCATGTTCTAAGTTGTATATATTGAATATAAGACTCATAATGGAGTTATAGAATAAGCTTTGCATTACACTATGTTGCATAACTTAAGTAGATTCATTTTTAATAGTATTTTTCAATGTTGTTATTGTCATTGTTAGCCATGGATTGAATGCTTGTTATTTTGAGATTGTAGCAATTGTGTTCATAGTGAATGGTCATTGTTCATGCATCAATTATTGTGTTAAATATTGCTTATTTTGTTAGTATTTTTAAGGCACATCATGGTTTATAAACAAATTTAAAATAGACTATCAGTTGCAAGTAAGGGTTTTATGGGTTACCCATAACCATCATATGATGATCCTATTTTTAACAAGCCATGTGTCATGAAGAATCATGACTCATAAAAATATTTGTAAATTAAATAAGATCCTCTATGACCCACCAACATTTTTCTCACTTTATAAAATTACAATGATTTCATCAAATAATTTAGCTCTTTTTTTGGAAACCATATTGTAGTGAGATTTCATTACACTAGGAAAATTTGAACTTGAAGGAGAAATTTTGAGCAGAATTATTGTCTAGAGCTGAGAAAGATGAGAGGACCAGAAACCCATTCCATATATCAAATAGCTGATGCCAAGGAAATGCTAAGTATACTAACAAGGGAAGGCTTATGTTGAAATTTGCAAGCTAATTCAAAACTCCCTATGCCATGAGGTGATGTTGATCACCTAAATAAGATATATAAAGAACTATAGTCTTTTCAGTGGTAGTAAGTCAAACCTCACCATATCATGAACCACAAATTTTTTACTAGTAGCTAAAAGGTCTTTGATGTTGATAGGATTTTTATCCATTTAATGGCCTTGGATCCATACCTCAACCCGATGGGTGGATTCAGAAAATGATCCATCCTATTTTGGTAATTGGGTTTGAAATGCATCATATACCCTGGTGTAGTTACACAGTAGCACCAATAATATCCTAGGGAAAATAAAATCCAAGAATAATAGAAGAAGAAAATAAAAGGGACACGGTGTTTAGGCAAGGATTCAATAAGATTAACTAAGCTTGCTAGTCCATATGAAGGTCACCTCAATTTTTTTTGGCAAAAGGAAGCAAATCAACTAAAATTAGACAAAGGGAATAGATCAAGAACACTCGTAAAATGAAGAAGTATGGTAATTCTTGTATGAAAATAACTTTGAAGCATTAGAAATCAAGCAAGGAGTAGGGCAACAACAAAAGCAACATTTACTAGACTAAGAGGTGATCAAGATAATAACAACTGAAACTCTAGATAAATATCTAAACACTCCACCTAAACAAGATTTCTACAATAGAACCAATATGAAGGAAACACTACTAGAGCAATTAGGTTCCTAGAAGGAGTCTCCAGCCAAATCTTGCTATTGAATTATGGTACTTGGGCCTTGAGAGATAAGAGATAGTGGTATAGGACAAAACCAAAAAAATGGTGAAGCCCCAAAATCCATGTCATACACAAGGCATCAACCACCAATATCCTAAGAAATAATCAATTAATGTAGGTACCAACTATATTTTGTAAAAGGTCAAGCAACACAATGAATTCATAACAAGGAAAGCACAAATATGGGGCCCATGTTGTCTCAAGATCAACAATAAGGATTCTCCAACAAGAAAATATTAATGTCACTTAAACCTAAGTTTCCATGAAGATAAGATGTCTATTAATGATACCTCTTCAAGATATTTATGGTGATTAGACTCCATATTAACTCTAGATCTACTAGGAATGAATGAAATATAGTACCTCATACTCAACAACCAAGAAGACATAGACGTTCCGACTTAGGATAATTGAAGGAAAATTGTGAATTTTTAATTTAGAGTTAGTCTATATAAATATTTGATTTTATATGTACAAATTGAGGAATAACAATATTTGATTTTATATCTTGTATGTATAAATTTGGACTTGAGCCTATATTCCATACATGCACAGGCCTTCAAGTCTCTTTCATTTTTGTATAATTGTAAAATGTTTTGCAAACATAAATACATGGAGTGGTGACTGTTATTTTCATTTTATTTTGGTCCTTATATGTATGTATCTTTGTGTGGAGGTGTGTGACTAGTATCTTTCCTAGCCTTCACATGAAAATTAATAGACAAATGATTATGCATACTTGAAATTGTGTTCACTTTTAACTAACATGTTTTGATACATGTGTTCACTAATCCCATTGGTACCCAGAAGGAACCTATAATTCTTGGCACATTGCCACCCATAGTCTATGCTAGTAAGTTTTATTATTTTCCTTCTAAACCTTTCCCCATATCAGAACCTAATAGGCTAGGCTATACTAGGGTAAGAGAGTTAAGAGCACATCCCAATAAATATCCAACCTTGGTAAAAATATTGGAGGTTTTCGCTGGAGTCATATCCCATGGTCCTTAGACTTCTTGATTATGTACTTCATGTGAGGCACAAGCACTAGATACACTCAAAAATCAAAATAGATAGTCATTGTGCTTGGAGCACACAACCAAAACTGGTCCCTAGACTATTTTTGCCATCACATACTCTCATAAATTTGATTTTTTTTTCATTTTTAAAAATTTGATCAACTTGAATTATTTTTAGTATTCATGTTAGTATCTTTATACAAAAAATAAGAAGAAGAAGGATTGAAACCAATACATACTTCACATGTATACAACTTTCAACATTGACTTGAACAGTGGCCAAATCATCCATAATAACTACACTAGGTATTCCTTTAGTTCCCTTTCTTACTTTTAAAAGATACATATTTATGTTTATGTTTTCCTTTATCTTGCTCTCCCTCATTGTGAAGAGTCTCTCCCTTAATAAATTTTATGCCCTCTTTGGATTGTACAAAATAATCACAAATATCTCCATAAAATCCAAGACCTAAGTAATTTGTTCTATTTTCAATTTCAGTTGGTGTTACCATCCCATCATTATCAACCCTATCTTATTTATAATCCATGTTTAACATCAATTTGGAAGGCACATCCAAACCAGGTTATATCCCATTTTTGTGAATCATTTTTTCTAGATTTCTCAATATTTTTTACAAGTTCATCATTTTATTGAAAATCAAAGACATCGTAATTATGAATATTACTTGGTATATGAAGCAAATATTTAGTTTCACAAGAAAAGATAAAAAACTTTACCAAACCTATTATATAATAAGAATAATCAATTGATAGAGTCTTAGATTTTAATTTATCTTTCTCCTCAACTAACAATAAAACTTGTCTCTCTAGTTTTTCATTCTCCATCAAATGTCAAGTAATCATGACAAAATCATCATCAAGATCTATACTTTTGATAAGTTTTTGTCCCTTCACAAGAAATTAGAAAAATATTTATTATTGTTACCTCCATGAAGATCGTAATATTGAATTGATTCCTTATTTGACTTTGGTTTAGTCTATTTCCTTTTTGTCTTTCCCATTCTAGATTAAAAATATCAAAAATAAAGAAAAATAATACCTCACACAATTTTAAATCTAATCCACAAGCCCAAATCAGTTCTATAACTTAGAATATTTGAAGTGTGTATCCACTAGCATGAAGTTTGCTTAATTGCAATCTATATTCTATGTTGCATACCAAGGATTTGATACCATGCTAGAAATATGAGTCTTCTAATAATATGTCAAAAAATCAATGCTCTGATATTACACTAGAAAAGATAAACATAAACCTATTAACAATTTGAATATAAGATATGAAACTAGGTACAATAACATTGCTCAAACATATCACTTGTATTCATTGTGATTTATACAAATTGATTACACTAAATGGATCCAATACACTTGATGTCCTTGTACATTCACTATATGAGATACTTATGTTGAATGAGGATTGCTTACACTAATGGGAGATACCATAATTTATGGAGATACAACAAATTTATAATGCTTTGAAGGTGTTAATAATAGACTGCTCACCGCTATCCAAAGATACAATTGTATTTGTAGACGATAAAAGTACGCACTATAAAAGCATGTAATTAAAAAGTAGTAAATATGTATTAGATCATATCCTTGTCTTTTTTGTTACAATATATACCCATGCAGGGGTTTACAAAGATAGAGGGAAGTGATTC
This sequence comes from Wollemia nobilis, assembly GCA_028583015.1. Lineage (NCBI taxonomy): Eukaryota > Viridiplantae > Streptophyta > Pinopsida > Araucariales > Araucariaceae > Wollemia > Wollemia nobilis. The sequence continues at coordinate 5,195,636 of JAQPPZ010002554.1, forward strand.
CTTTATGCAAACCAAGATAGTGCTTTGGTACTCTTGCAACTATAGAAAGTGCTTAGGTAAAGTTTTTGGTGATCACCACTTCGAAGGATGTGTTTGGGGCTATGTATGATGCTTCTGCATGTTGATGTTTTTTGGTGCCTACCAGATCTGGGGTGGGCAACTATTTGGATGATGATTGTCTACGTCTATATGATCACGGTCTAAGACCATCTGCAGTCCAAACGGTTATGATTGGCGATCATTTGGGGTTGGATGACCACACTATGTGGGTTGCTACAGCTACAGGTAATCTATTCTACGTGTTGGAATATATTACATAATATGGTTCTTTACTAATGTACCTTTATGGGTACATATTTATATTAGAATTATATTAGGAGATAAATAGTTGATTAGAATAATTGAATAAATGCACAAGTGTTAGAATGTGCAATGATGTAAATGTGCATGTAGTCCATATGTACATGAGTCTTAGGGTTGAGTGAGAGGAAAGGAATCTATATTTCTATATAAAGACCTCATTGTGAGTGTTTGTGAGAGGATTTGTGGAGTAAATAGATTAGAGTAGTAGTAGTCACAATGTAGCTCCATTTTGTTATCCTGGAGTATATGTAAACTCCATGAGAGGAACATTGTAATTTTTCATGAGATTTATTATATGAGCATTTCTAAAGTATTGTTTCAAGTTTTTTATCATATTTTCATGCATGTTAAGTTTCCTTTATCATAGTTATAATATTGCATGCTTATTTCAATACTTGTGATTGCATTTCCTTTATGTTTAAGGCTCCAAAAGCTAACACTATGAACTTGGATGGTTTCAATTTGTTGTTTGACTATAGGTCTACTCTAGTTGATACCTAGAAACCTGTGCACAAGTCAAACATTAAAAAAAATTAGTAATATATGTCAGGTTTCCCAAAGTGAGGTCCAAATTCAATAAGTATTAAAATTAATGCAGTGAAATAAGAAGGCAGTGAGCATGCAAATGAAATATATGGAAACTAAACTTTACTTTTTATCTTTCTAATGTCTCTATTGCTATTGTGTTGAGTCTAGTTGCATCATGCTACATTAGGAGGATTTTGTGCAAGCTAGGAGCCGATCATCCGAGGGTTTGATGACCATGGATCATGACCATTCGGGGTGGGATGGTCATGATTTGTGGCATCCAAAAGGTATTCAGGAGTGGATACGATCCTGTGAAAAGATGCGATCGAGGTTATGCACAGGATGGGGATGGTAGAGTTATGAAACTTGGGCATTTGAATGCTCGAAATCTTGTTAGTAATTGCATACTATTTCCATCCTCATGCTCTAGAAATGAGGAGAGGTTTAATTTATAGATTTCTTGTTAGGAAGGGATAAGGAGGTGGCTCGATAAGTTTAGTGCATATACTCAAAGTCTTTTTATTGCATGAATTCTTAATCATAGAATTGCACACAGATAAGCTTTTCTTGTAATTTTCATCCAATGTGCATGGGTAGTTAAGTGGATGTGCATGATTTGATTTGATTTTTATATTTAAATTAAATATATTTATTTAATTTAAATATGCATGTTTGGATTTGATTTGCTTTTATATTTAAATTAAATATATTTATTTAATTTAAATATGTATGTTTAAGTGAGAGTGCATGTTGTGCATATATTTTTAATTGATTCTATTGATTGTGTGCATATTGTGCATGTTTAGTTAACTGATTTAGTAAACTGAATGCATGATTAATTTTTCTTTATGGCTTAGAGGTGCAACTGCTAGTAACTTGAGTTCATTTTTGGATGAGGATTTTCTCTTGCGCATGACCGGTCCAAATGATGGGAGGTGGAACTACGAGTGAAATAGATGACGTGACCATGGGTGAATGCGAGTGTCAATGCATCTATGGGGAGGGGTGAATGATTGTGTAAACTTAAGCACTAATTAATTAATGAATTTAATAAATAATTTAATTAAGTAATACTTAGGTGATTTATGTCTATTATTTATAATATTTAATATTAATTAACTTTAATTAATATTAAATTTATTAATTAGTCATGATTAATTAATTAATATTTATTGTGCTAATTTTAGGTGTCTATAGTATTACACACACAAATTTTAAATTTTTTAAGCTTAAGAATATTCAAGTTGGATAATTAGCTTTTACAAATTAGCATCAAAAGAGCTAACTTGTTTTCAGATTTAGCAATGACTTTGAAATCCTTCAAGCCTACTCATAGTTGACTAGAAGATTATTAGATTATTCCTAAGCATATCTCAATATTGGGTATATTTTAGATTAGATCTAAACTTAAAATCTTAAATAGCCAAATTATGCTCTATATCTATATATATATATACTAGCCCAAAGGGGTTGAAGGTAGTTATTGGTAAAAAAGGGCTATAACTAGTTAATAACTTACAATATATATGGTGTCTTGCCTAATACAATCCCTAGTATATATATTACAACCCCTACTAACTAAATTGAAACTATTTTAAATCTTTTACATATTTAAGCTCTCATTCCCATCTAATTTTATCTATTATAATATAAGCCCATATATTTTACTTGTTGTATTGAAATTCAATAACAATACCCCACTAATACCACTCATAATCTAGATGGAATCTACACAATATCAATGTAACACCATCCTAGTGCTAATATATATAACACATTTGTAACATTGAAGTGTTGTCTAATATCTTATTGATGAAATGCTATAATGATGTAATATTTTATGCATGAAAAAGGAACAAAAAACAATGCTAGTGGTGGTCTCATGACACAAATAATGGTGCTAAAATATATAAATATGGTAGTGATAAAGGTAATGCTGATAAAACCAAGAATAAAGGAAGACCCCTAAAAAAAATCAAATACAAAAGGAAACCCAAGGAGAGACACTAGTTTGGAAACCTAGAAGTAAATGCCATGGATTCTAATAAAAAGTAAGGTTAAACCCACAAAGAAGAAGAGAAAATGATTATGAAGATAGTATCTAGGAATATTTAAGGTATTTACATAGTCTACAAAAAAGGTTAAGGAATTTATAGGATATTATAGTCTTAATTTTGTTTTAATACAAAATACAAAATTAGGTAGTGAGAAATATGAGGATGTATCCAAAATGATCTAGAAATTAAGAGATTGTCTAGTGATTTTTGTAATGGAGGGTTCTAGAGTTATTGCTATTGTCTAGGATAGTCGCAAAAAGTATGGAGAATCACTAGTAGCAAGTGATAATTGGGTAATTAATTGGTTCTTCATAATCTTGAGCCAAAGGGCCTCTAATTTTGGGCCATACTAATCTTTGTAGACCCATGGATTTGAGCTATAATGGTTCCAAAGTTTTTTAGCTCTTTGTTGATGATCATACTCACAAAATACTGGTATTCTTTTTGTATAATGAGGATAAAGTATTTTTATAAATAAAATATTTTAAGGCACAAGTCAATACATTCACAAGTCACGAAATCTATGTACTCCACTTAGATTGAGGGAAGAGTTTACCAATAATGAGTTTATAGCTTCCTTAAGAAATATATTATTTTTTGACAATTGACAATTGCTTGCACACCATAAAAAATTGTGTTATTAAACACATAATTAGAATCATCATGAAAATGATATGGTGCATGTTGCAAGATTCTCAACTTGCACACTCTTTTTGGGAAGAAGTAGTACATACAATAGTCTACTTGCTCAATTGTGTCCCAACTACATCACTTAATCACATCACTCTAGAAGAACCATGGACAAGATATAAACCATCAATCTCTCATTTTTATTTGTTTGGTTATACATCATATATGGACATTCCAAAGGAGAAGAGATAAAAATTTGGATGAGAAGCCTTGTAAATACATTCTATTAGGCTACAATGATGAATAAAATACCAATAGATTATTTGATTTTCCCCTCAAAAAATTATATATTACTATGATATAATATTTGATGAAGAATATAAGTCACCTTCATCCTCTCCAAATGAATATTCATACATTTATTTTCTAGTAATATTTCAAGTGATGAAGATGAAGAAGATGCTAATAAGAAAATTCCCAGGGACAACAATGATGAATATGTGGACCAATATGCTCTACTACATCACACACAAAATATACCCAAGTTCTATATTAGCATAATAGGAGCCTCAAGGATAGATGGAGTTCTAGACACATCTACCATAGTACCAAGGATACATAGCATGGATCATAATGAGGTAAATATGACCCTATTGAGTAGTGTTTAACCATCCATAATACAAGAAGCTCTTCACTCTAATTCTTGGAAGAATGCTATAAATACTAAATATCAAGCATTAGTAAATAATAAGACTTGGAAGCTTTTTGATATTCCACCAAGGAAGAAGTCTATTAGATGCAAATTGATTTTAAAAATTAAATATTAAATTTGATGGTAGTATTTATAAATATAAGATATGACTTATAACCAAGGGCTATTTGCAAAAATAAGACATCGACTATGAAGATACATTCACACCAATAAAAATAAAGACCATCGGAATGGTGTTTTCTCTAACTACATAGTTTGTATAGAGAACACATTAGAGGGGTGTGAAAAGTGCATTACTCAATGGAGACTTAAAATAAGAAGTCTACATGTCTCAACTAGAGGGATTAATCATGCCTAGATAAGAAAAAAATGAGTGTAAATTGATCAAATCTCTCTATGGTCTCAAACATGTCCCTTGAGCTTGATATATAATAATAGATGAACATTTTGAAAAATAAGGTTTCAAGAGAAATCCATATGATCCAAGTTTTTATCATAAAGAAAAATGGGGGGAGTTGTGATCATCATTGTATATATGGGTGATTTGGTCATTACAAGAAGTTTTAAAAAATTGATTCTAGCAGTAAAGGAGGAGTTGAAAAATTCTTTGATATGATCAATATTGAACTATTTCACTATTTTCTAGGATTGGACGTATGTTAGACACATCATCACATATTTATCACACAAATTAAATATTCTAATACACTTCTTGAGAAGTATTGCATGGAATATTGCAATCCAGTGATGACTGCTATAGAACTAATAATACAAATCTCACAACCAGATTTCTCTCCTCTAGTAAATGTAACTCTCTATTTGCAATTGGTGGAAAGTCTCATTTATCTAACATACACCAAACCAAATATTAGCTTTGTAGTAAGTTACCTCTCATGATAAATAAAGAACCAAAATTTTCTCATTGAAAATTAGTAAAAAGGGTATTAAGGTATGTCAAAGGTACCATTGAATATGGTCTTCAATTTTAAGAAGAGTGACAAATTCTCCTTAATCTTGTATATAGATGTATATTATGCAGGATGTATTGATGATCAAAACTACAATTTTGTACATCTATTCTTTCCATGATTTGTACCTATATCATGGGGAAGTAAGAAACAACAAACAATTACCTGATCTTCCACCAAAGCAGAATATTGTGTTGTAGGAGGAGTTTTTTGTGAAGTAATATGGTTGAAACATATGCTAGTGAGTATGGATGTACCTCAAAATAAACCAAAAACCATGTATTGTGATTATCAAGGTGCATTGAAACCTATGTGTAATCCAGTGTTCCACAATCACACCAAACACATTGAAGTTTAGTGCCACTTCATACATGAACATGTTCAACAATACAACTTTCAAATAAAATTTTCCCTTACTCAAGAACAACGTAGAGACATCTTCACCAAGTGACTTAGGCAAGTTTTGAAGCATTTTGAGATTTCCTCACCATCATAGTTGACTTGTCGTGATAATAAGAGTGGTTACAAACACCCATCACAAGCTCTATGTGTTTGTATTAGTTAAGGGTAGTTGTCTTTATTTTGAGGTTGTTATGCCATATTGGGTAAAGGATTTTTATTTAAATACTTTCATATCAATAAAGCACAACATCAAAGCATGAGCAGTATCAATGGTATCAAAGTAGGTCAAAGGAAGAGCCAACCCTCCTTCTGATCCATATTCCACTCACTTCAACATAGAGAGACCACAAAACACTCTATTAATAAATCAAAGGCTATGAAAGAGAACTCCTTGTAGACCAAGGAGATTGTCCAAATAGACTATTTAATTTTCATTCCAACTTTCTAAAGCTAAGGCAAGTAGGTGGTAAAAGATAAATTCACTTTTTGGTTTTAACATCATCAATGTCTATGTTCCTTGAGAAACCATAACTAAGCAAATTGTGGGAAAATCATAGCAATGTAGTGTAAAGAAAGACAAAATATTCCTTGGCCTTGTCAACACAAAAAGGCTCACATGCACTTAACATATTATCACTAAAGCAAAGGTATTATAACCAAGGATTTTGGAGCATTGAAAAATAAGTCTCCAACAAATTCCTCCAAAGCTATCAAGAAAATAACATGGACTACAGGCCATTCTTGGTCTTTTGATGTCACTTAGATTTGGTAAATCAAAGAAAATGCATTAACCTTGTATGTCAGGCAAGGTACCTATGAAATTTCTAGAGGACAAAACTTGTGCCTCCAACCTTAAACAAAAATGGCTACACACTCAATTTTGTTTAAGGTAGGATACATTATTATAGATAGACTATAGCTTATAGTTGAAAGAACCAATGATAAACACTTCTAACAACTCTGGTGTTTGAAGCCTATCCCTCAAAGACCATAACACCAATACCATTTATTACAAGGAAATGAGAGGTATCGATAACACCAAGAAATCCTTTAATAAAACATCAAAGAGTCTCTCATTGTTCTACTAAGAAGATCATAGATTCAAGGCTAGGACATTATCTTTGCCCTACAGGCTGTCATCGTATACTTAACACAACAAATAAGATAGTTTCCTTGCTACTTCACATTTTGGTCTAATGAACTTTGATATTAGGTTGTGTAGACAAGTTTTATTTTGCACCTAGACTAAATATTTACAAGTTCAAATCTAGCCCAATGATATACAAAATTGTCAAGCTATTGTAACACCACTATGTGGTCATGATGCAATATGGTTGGGGGTTTTTTCAATCCCATATAACCCATTGAAAAAATAAAGGGCCCTACTCATACTATATTATGACCAAATGGACTTACTCAAAGTTGAGGAATTTAATCGATTGAACCATTTGATAAAAATATTAAGGTTCAACCATGAGATTTGAACCTTACCTTAAGGTGTGAAATTCATTACTCAAAACTAATTTTTCTAAATCTCACAAGTTGTATCTTTCTTACCTTTAATTTTGAAGGATTTTTTTGAGTTTACATGTAATTGATAACTTTCAATCATTACATCTGATTAGTTTTATGTTTAACTATAACTACCACTAGAAACCCATTGCCGATTAAACATAGATGTGTATGAGGTGGACCACTAGCCACTCAAGACTCGAATCATGATTGGAAGTTGGTTCCTTCTAATTGGTTTACCTCATATGACAAGAATTTAAAATATTTTTCATTAGATTGAAGTAATCTAATTTAAAATTATTTGTCAAGACCACTCTATGGAGTGATGAATAGGAATGGTTGCTTTGAAAACATCAAGGGTTCAAATCGTCTCGATACTCGACAATGCTCTTCATGGTCTTAAATATTTAATATGTACAAAAAGAAAAATATTATTTAAAACATAAAAATATATCTTATTTTAATTTTAATAAAATTTTAAATATAATCACAATTCATGAAATCATCCATTCTATGGATAAAAATGAGGAGAAGGGGATGCTTCTAAAGCTAGATATGATTAAAGCTTATGATAGGATTTCTTGGGAATTCCTCATCATAGTGTTGAGAAAATTTAGATTTCAGTAGGATTGGACTGACTTATTAGCAACATGTTTTACCTCAACTATGTTTTCTATTTTAATCAATGGCATTGCTACTGGTTATTTTAAATGCAAACAAGGTCTATGACAAAGGGATCCCTTATCCCCTATCTCTTTATCATCCTCGTCAAGGATTGGGGGAACTATTTCAAATATTGTGGAGGAAGGAAAGTTATATGGTATTAAGCCTACTTCCAACCTTAGACCTATCGCCCATCAATAGTTTGTAGATGACTCTATTATCACTTCAAAATCCTTTATCCCACAAGCAAGAGAGTTGAAATCTATTTTGGAAATCTATGAATTAGAATATGGCCAAAAAATTAACTTTCCTATTAGGAGGTAGTTAAAAATTATAGGTATCTTTGGATGTGGGATTGGAAATTTTCCTTCGATTTATCATGGGATGTTCATGTTTAAAAGCATATATGCAGATGATATGTGGAACCCAATTGTGGAGAGTTTTACCAAAAAACTAATAGGATGGAAAGGAGCTCTTCTCAACCAAGTAGGTAAGGCTCTTTTGGTGAAATCATCTCTTCAAAGTATCTCGGTCTATTTTATGTCCCTCTTTAAGATGGATAAATTCTGTGACAAAATGGAATAAATTCAAAGGAATTTCCTATGGACTGGTTTAGAGGAAAAAAGACATCTACCATAGGTAGCTTGGGATCATGTCTACCAAAAATAAGCAAGGATATTGGGTTTTAGAAGACTAAGAAAAATAAATAAATCCCTCTTGGGAAAGTGTGGGTGGAAACTAATAAGGAATGAAGAGATAATATGGGTGAAGATTCTTCAAGCCAAGTACTTGAGAGATGATGTTGATTTTTTGGAGGATAGGAATTTTCCCAAGGGATCTAACTTTTGGAATAATATCCAAGCTGTCAAACCATTTTTGTAGCAAGGTTTACAATGGAAATTTGGGAGGGGTAACATAGTCCTTTTCTAGAAATATTCTTGGCTTAAGAGCATTCTCCTTAATCAAGACTTGGAATTTACTATCCTAGAGAATAAAGTTTCTAATACTTATTGGCCCATGGTTAGTGATTACACTATAAGGGGAGAGAGTAGACCCATATGGAAATAAATTAAAGTTTAAGGTTTGGACCAAAGAAGAAACCGAATTCTTAGTAAAATGAATATGATGATTCAAGTTTTTCCCTAAATAACCTAAATGCTCAAGATCTAGATGGTGGAAATTATCCAATTAAGGGATCTATTCGATCAAATCTTGTTACTATTTTCGAGAAGGTGAAAGTCCTCATTGACTGTCAACTTTGAATTTTTGGTTGAATATCACTCCTAAAGTTACCTTATTATTCTGGATCATCTGCCATAATAAGATCCTTACTATGGATAACCTTATGAAAAAATGTTTTCAACTTCCAAATAGGTGCAACCTTTGTGAATGTATGTTGGAAGATGTTAACCATTTGAGCCTGAACTACCCCTTTGCTCAAGAAGTCCTCCATCTAGTTCTCAATAGATTCCAGGTTTCTTGGGTCTTCCCCAACTACCTTAGTGATATTTATCTCCAATGGAAATCCCCTTTCAAGAGTAAGAGGCTTAAATATTTATGGGACTTCAGTCTTCCTCATTCTCTATGGGATCTTTGGAAAGAATGAAATAGCCATATTTTTAAAGGAAAAATAAAAGATAGTCTTGTTGTAGCCAATATGATTTTCTCTCTAACTATAAATAATGCTAGATTAGTTGAGTGGTAAGAGGTATGGGAATCAAAGGAGGAAGGTATGATTACTACTGGTTGGGATTTTGATCTAGTGATATGTATCTTTGATCCTCCTAATAAAAATTTGAGGTAAACAAAATGGACTCCCCCTCTGGGTGGTATGCTAAAATTAAACTTTGATACGATAGATAAAGAAAATACTAGACTTGTTGGAGGAAGAGGTCTGATAAGATATGAAAATGGTAATATTTTGTTTGCTTATGCTGAAGCCTTGGGTAACCAATCTAGCCACTTTGTGGAGGCCCGTGCTATGTGTATGGGAATAAAGTTGGTGAATAATATTTAGGTTAAAAAGTAATTATAGAATGGGATTACTTAAACATGATTAATCTAATGAAAATAAATACATAAGTCAACTGGAATTTAGCCTCTATGATTGTTGAAACTCAATATATTATAAGGCTTATGGAGGTAGTGGAATTTAATCATATTTATAGGAAAGGAAATAGCAGAGCAGATTATATGGCTATTTTGAAATAACACAAGAAGGGATTAGTGTTTGAGAATGAGACTTACCCTAGCAAGTTATTGCAATTGTTTATCATGAAAAAAGAAATGGGATTCACAATGATTAATCTTTCATTTCGTAACAATTTTTCTGGTTTACTTCATAGAAGGATGTGGTGGGATCTTGGAAGCAGTAATATGGAGGATTAATTTTATGAATTGATTTTTGGGAGAAATTTTGAAAATATAATATGGTAAAACTCTTTTAATAGTAGTGCCCCTCATTTTTGCATGGTTTTTAGAATAAGGAACTCTGGAGAGTACCTTCCCCAAGTTGTTTTAACCTGGGTATTCCACCCGAGTTGGACTGTGTTAATGGCTAATGTATGTTGCAATTCCAAGGATAGAAGGTTGGTGGTGCAGATTCATAGAATTTTTTCCATAAATATTATCCATGTGTTTTTTTACGTTATCTAGATTATATCTCATGATCCTTGTTTTGGCTGGTATAAAGCCAATGTGTTTCATTAATGGTCTTTTAATGGATGTTCTACATTGGGACTATCTCTTGTGTGTCAAAGAATTTAAGTATATAGAAACAAATTACCAAGACTTCAAGGTTCACTATCTAATATTATTTATCATAAATACATTTTCCATGAAATTGAGATTTGATGCTTACGGTGGTGTCTAGAATGACATGGTAATAATTCCCATGGTGGCTTGGGAGAACAACCTTTGTCCAATTGTTGGTTGGATTTAGTTATGGTGAACTTGTCTTCACTTTTTTGAGGATAACAGTTGTTATAATATATAGATGTTGCACGATTTTTATGTTTGATGACATAACCTTTCGAAAATTTTATGAAAGTTTTTTTTTTTTGGAGATGATATTTTTTGGTATGACCTGGAAGATTCCAGAAGACTAGTAAGCCTTGGAAGATTCCAAAAGATTATTTGGGTAGGTAATTTTGTTTTTGGGTAAATAAAAGTCTTCATTAATTACCGGGTTTTGCAGGTTAACCCAAAACCTATTACAATATCCAACCTTCTGCTAAGATTGTAGATCCTAGTCATCCTTGAAACTTTCTTACTAGAACTTGTGTTGAATCCCCTACAACACCTTACTAACAAGGCACATCCAAAACATAACTGTAAACATTACTTACATTGACAAGAAATTGAAGTTTGGAACTTTGCACTTGTGAAACCTGTTGCTTGCCCATTTCCTATTCTCTGTCAGAATCCTCCAAGGCTTACACCCTATTACCTTCATTTCCAATTTGGTATGATTTAGAGGGAAACCCCATAGTTATTACCAGCTCCATGGGGAAATAACACCCATTCATATTTCTCCTTAATGGGTAGGTTTATTTTCATGACTAATAATGTTTTCCACTTCACGTGGCACACCTTGTGTCCATGTCACCAAACTACCAACATCAACACCTATGTTGGATAATTTGTCAGCTGACCTCTTGGCCTCACGGTACACATGACGAGCCCTCCTGTTCTGTATTATCGCAAAAAGGATCCTCACTTCATGGATGACTCCCTAGATTCTCCATGGAGGTTTTTTTCCATTGGTTAACAGGTTGATGATGTTCATCGAATCACATTCAATCATCAAGTTACCTTGAGTTGCTTGGGCTACTTGCAACCCTCTCCAAAGGGCTCTAGCTTCTACTTTGTTATTAGTTTTGATTCCCAATGGTTCAGGGAAGGCCTTGACCAGATTTCCTTGATGATCCCTGATTATTCCTCCAGCTCTAGCTCTTCCTAGGTTCTCCTTGGTTGCACCATCAAAATTTAGTTTAAACCAACCTTGGGGGGTGGCTCCCAAGAAATCCCATTTTTGGGATTGGGCAAAGGAATGGAAGGTTTGTCCTCAATACCTAAGGCCCGAGCTAATTGTTTTTCTTGGGGAGGAATTGAGTGGTTCTCAACCACTAAGGTGCTAAGGTTTTCTTTCGCAAAGACAATAATCCTATTGAGGATGGTTTTTGGGTTGTGAATGGTATCCTTAAAGGCTCTATGGTTCCTTTCTAGCCAAATCTGCCAGATAAAATGATGCCAACAGATTTTCCATAGGTACTTAAGTTTTAGGCTAACAAAGGGTTGAGGCCATTGATGGAACACTTCGGATATAAGAGAAGGTTTAACCCATGAGATCCTAAAGGCTTGGAAAAGTTCATCCAGGATGGACTCCGCTATCGAACACTCCAAAAACAAGTGTTGGGTTGTCTCCCATCCTACCCTGCACATGTAGCAATGGTTAGCAATAACCATACCTTTGGATAACATATTGTCCATAGTGAGGATTTTTCCTTGAATCACTAGCCATGAAAAAAATAATATTTTAAGAATTAAGCCTTTGATCCAAACCAAACTCGGTTGAAATTGTTGACCTTCCACATTGAAAAGTAAATTATAGGCAGAATTAACTGTGAAGTCACCACTTTCAGTCTCAGCCCAAACAATGTGATCTTCATCCTCTCCAGGGAATAATTTGCTGAGTTAAAATGTTATAAAGCTTTTCAGACTTTGCTTCAAAACCCTGTACTCTGATGTGTTTCCACCTGTTGATATTTATATCCTACCACATATAATTTGCAACCTTCTTCCCAATATGCTGCTCCATATGATCTTGAATCCTAGCCAAATGAGGATTTTGGGATAACTCCTCAGCTCTCACCCTCCGATCCTTCCAAAAGTCTATGCTGTTTTGCCTAGGAATGGGGGTATTGATGAAATAAAGTTTGCTCTTATCAAAATTCACTTTCTGTCCAGCCGCTTCTTCATACATTATGAGAATATTTTTAATCCTTCTTGCCTCAACCACATAAGCCAAAGTCAGTAGCAATGTATCATAAACAAATTTTTGATGTGTCATCAAGGTAGTTAGCGACGTGGCCTTGATACCAGATATGAGTCTAGTTACCGTTGCTGCCTTAATGGTTCTTCCCAAGGCCTCAGCTACAATGGTGAACAACATAGGACTTATGAAATATCCTTGTCTTAGACCACATTTGATTTGAAAAAAACCTACAGTAGACCCATTAACCAAAATTAAAAAACAAGGCTTAGAAATACACTCTCTTATTAACTTGACCCATTTCATGTTGAAGCCAAATTTTAATAAAACTGCCTCTAGGAATTTCCAATTTATCCTATCATAAGCTTTGTTCATGTCTACCTTTAAAGCCATGACTGATTTTTTGTTCTGAGTAGTTGTATGAAGAGCCTCATTAATAGTAATAACTCCATCTAAGATTGATCTTCCTTGTACAGAACTTCCTTGACTTGGATCAATGATAACCGGTAGAACTTTCTTCAAACGGTTGGCTAAAACTTTGGATAGAATTTTATAGGATATATTACACAGGCTAACCGACCTAAAGTTAGCCATAGTCTTGGGGTTGGGGCCTTTAGGGATCAAAGCAATGAAATTTGAATTGAAACCCCTTGGAATATGATTTGAACTTTGGAACTCCTTGATTGCAGCAATAAATTTTGCTCCAACAATATCCCAACAAACTTGGAAAAACTGCGATGAAAACCCATCTGGCCCAGGAGCTTTGTCAGGATCCATGTTAAACAAAGCCTCCTTGATATCTTCGTCTAAAAAAGCTATTGTAAGAGACTCGTTAATCATTTCATAAATGAGTTGTGGAATAAATTGAAGGAGAGAGTCCTTTGCTTGGGCATTACAGGCCCGTTCTTCACCCAATAATGAACTAAAAAAATTAACAGCCTCGTCCCTGATCTCCTAAATGTTTTGAGTTGAGGATCCATCCACCTTAGTTAAATTTCTAATGTTATTGTTGCTTCTATTGCTCAATGTGGTAACATGGAAAAACTTTGAATTAGATTCCCCTTCCTTTAGCCATAGTGCCTTTGATTTCTACCTCCAATACATCTCCTCACAAGCTAAAATATTATAAAACTCACAAAGGGTTTCCTTCTCTTCAGTCCTTTTTGCCTCATCATAGGTTCCATTTTGGATTTTACTTTCTATTATTCTCAGTTTTTCCCCCACTTCTCTCTTATTCTCAAAAATATTTCCAAAGACTTCTTTATTCCATATTCTAAGGTTGTTTTTCACCATCTTAAGTTTTTGAGATAGTTTGAAGGAAGCACTTCCCTGGATAGGCTGCTGCCACCATTCCTCTATTCGTTTCTTGAAGTCCGGATGTTTAACCCACATTGATAGAAATCTGAATGGCTTTTTAAAGGAGTTAGCTTGAAATGCCTCCCATAGAATAAGATTATGGTCTGAAGCGCATTTAGGAAGGGCTTGTAACGCTGAATCACCATTGTTGTAGCTTCCTTGGATAAATGAAAACCTATCCAACCTTTCTTGAATTAGCTGACTTCCTATCCTCTTGTTACTCCATGTAAATTTGGCTCCTTTTAGTCTTACATCCATCAATTCATTTGTGTTAATGAATTCATTGAAGTCCTCCATGCTCCTTGAGGGTAACCCAGATCCTTCCTTCTTATCAGATGGGTAAATGGGGGTATTGAAATCTCCCCCAATCACCCAAGGAATGTCTTTAAAAGCTTGGCTCAAATGCCCCAAAAACTCCCATAGTTCAGACCGCCCTTGGACAGAGGTGGGGGCATAAACATTTGACATAATCCAATTCTTATTAGTATCAAAATAATGAAATAATACGCTTAAGACTCTTTCATTTTCCTGAATAATACTTCCTTCTATTTTAATAGGATCCCATAAAATCATGAGGCCCCCAGATGCTCCTCTCGCATATTGAAAGGCCACTTACCCTTGCTTCCAAATCATTCTAGCTATAAGTGTTGATTGTGTCACATATATTTTGTTTTCTTGAATAAAAATGATAGTAGGATTCCAATCCTTTATTATAGACTTCACCATCCTTTGTTTTGGTGGGTCGTTTAGGCCTCTCACATTCCATGAGAGAAACTTCATTTAGACTATTTGATATTTTTTCCCCGCCCCATTCCTTGAGCCAAAAGGGGTTTGTCAATTTTGCTATTACCCTAGCCAGGAATAGGTTGCTGTAACAATGTTCTTTGCTTTTCGTTTGCAATTTCTTCATTGATTCTCATTCTATAGTGTTCTGCTGTAGATATTCTCCCTTTATTTCTTTCACTTCCATAATCTATCGAAGGCTTGGTGGTTCTTCTAGTCTGTTTTGGACTGAAATGAGGGGGCATATACTGTGATAGTCTAGGGCTTGAACCTTCTTCCTCATTTTTGGGGTTTTCAATTCCCTCTTCATCCTCAGCCTTGTTTTGGTTCACCTCTCCTATCTAGTTCCTAAATAGGGGGATTTCCTTCAAGGAACCTTTTACTGTTGGGCTCGTCTAATAAGGGATAATTTGCTCCACTATCGGATTAGGAGCTACATTCCTGCCTCTTGTTTCCACAACTTCGACTCTTGACTCTTTTTTTTCCATGTTTAAAATGAAATGACCTGGCAATTTTTCTTTATTTTGAGCATAGCTTTTGTGGATTTTTTTCATAACTGTGGATGGTCCCGATTTGGATGGGGAGTCTAGGGTTTTAGGACTAGGGTATCATCCTTACTTTTTTCTTTTCAACTTCTAGATTTGCCAGGATATCAAACATGTTCAAGCTGGGATCTTTATTACATACCTTATGATTTTTTCCTCCCTCATTATGTTGCTTTCCTTTCTCCTGGATTTTTGCCAGTTCTATTTTGGATTGGTCAGCATGGTTATTCTTAACTTGTCTGTATCCTTCCAAGTTAAGATGCGGTCCTTAAAACTTTGGTATCCCTCTCCCATTAGCTTTCCCCAGAAAACCTTCGCTCGTGGCTTCCTTGTTTGTAGTTATTGTCAGACATTGGGCTTGAAGGTGGCCCTGGGTTTTGCACACGCTACAAAATGTCGGCTTGTTCTCATACTCCACAGGCTGAATCCTTAGAAACTCTCCATATGCTAGTTCCACCTAAGAAGGTAGATCATAATCCAAGTTTGCATTTACATAGATCTTGGCATGCGTCAGTCTAGTCCTTGCCCGGGTTGAATGGTCTATTGCCATGAGCTCTCCTATCATCTTTGTTATGCCACTAAACCAGTACTCATTAAAAAACTAGGCTGGGAGGTTTGGTAAGCGGACCCAAATGGGTGCTATATTAATTTTCTGCTTCTTAGGGTTTAAATCCTCCCCCCATTTCCTCATAAAAAGGCTATGCCTTCCTAGAAACCAGGGTCCTCCTGTCAAGATGTGATCTGCATCATCTTTGTTGTTGAGTCTTATCATAAAAAAACCTCTTGACATGGCTACGATTTCTAAGCTTCCTGAAGTTTTCCACTTTGCCGCGACCCATGAGTGAATAGTCTCAATGTCCGACCTTCCTCCCAAAAAATTGCCAACTAAATATGATGCCTCCATATCCAAGAATATTTCCATAATCTCCACTGGCACAGTTAACCTATTATTTTTTGGTATTAGGGGTAGTAGTTCACTGATTGGCTCCTTATTTTTCCCTTTCAGCATTTCCAAAAAGGTTGGGCCCTTGTTGCCAGCTCCCGAACCCCAGTGGGACCCTTTGTATGAGGGTTTATCTGGAGGATCTATACCTTTAGCCTTTTTGAACTGAGCTAATAGGGAATCCTTTTCCTTTCTAGCTACAACATTCTGCCCTGCCTCTGGATCTTCTCCTTCCGTTGGTTCAAAATTCTTGCCTGCCATTTTTGCTCCTCCTCTGCTTCCTCTGCTTCCTCCACCGCTCCTCATCTCTAGTTGTTTGTGCAGGTAAATTAGAAAAGCCTCTCATTTTGTGATTATAAATAGGATATTTGCATGTAACATTGAACATGGAGTTCCTTTGAATAAATGAATATTTTCTTTGTAAATATTAGTCCTTTTGTCTGCTATTTATGTTTTTTCTTGTAATTTTTGTTCTCTGTTTATTTTAGCATATTTTCTATTTTTATTTTCATGGTATCAAAGCACTATAGTAGAAGAGAGGCAATTGCATATGCTTTGGTAGTGAATCGTGCTCTCCCTCTATGCAATATTGGTTACTTTATCTTTATTTTACAGTGCTCCTGAGGTCCAGTGCATTATTTCATAGTTTGAATGGGAGAGGAGAATGATTTGCATAAAATAAGTAACAAACTAGAGATTGAGAAGTTCAATAGTTTGAACTTCACGTTATGGAATATCAAAATGAAGGATTTACTGGTGGAAAGGGATTTGTGGGTTGCAATCACTAGAAATCCCACTGGGATGGCACAAGAGGAGTTTAATAAGCTGGATAAAAAAGCAATGGTCCTTATTGGACTGATTTTAGTAGACTCTATGATTCTAAATGTGAAAAAAATATAATTTTCTCAATATATGTGGAACAAGTTGGAGAGCATCTACGCTTCCAAGTCAATAGTGAACAAGTTAATATTGTGGAAGAAGCTGGAAAATCTCAAGATGAAGGAGAATGATAAGTTCTCAAACCACTTGAATGATTTTAATATGCTAATAAAGCAACTAAACTCTATTGGTGATAAATGGAGTGATGAATATCAATGTCTAGCATTGTTAATCAACATTCCAGACTCATGGGAAAATCTTATTACTACCATAAGTGATGCTTCTAACAAGTTACAGATGGATTCAATGGTTAGCCAACTATTGAATGAGGAGACAAGAAGGATATCTATAGGTGAAGAAACCACTCTAGAGGCCTATTTAACATGATCATCTAGCATAGGAAAGAAATTTTTTAGCAATGTGGAATGCTACTACTATCACAAAAAGGGGAAAATCAATTTTCATTGTCCCTTGTTGAAGAAGAATAATGAAAAGGTAACAGAAGAAGAGACAACTAATAAATTTATAGATAAGAAATCCTCCATGTTTCTTGCTTCGTCATCTCTATCAATTGAAGGGTATCATGAATACTAGATTATAGATTCAAGAGCTTCTTCCCACATGACACCACACCTTGAGTTTTTTATCAATTATAAATAGGTAAATGGTGTAAAATTTTATATGGGTGATAATACCTTTTGTGATGTAGAAGGAGAAGGTACAATTCTTGTGAAGGATTTAGGTGGAAAAGTCAAGTATTTGTAAAAAGTTAGATATGTCCCTAAGCTGAGAAGAAATATTCTCTTAGTTGGAAAATTAACTAAAAAAGGAGTAGTTGTTAACTTCTTAGATGAAGTATGCAAGCTCACTAAAGGCACACTGGTGCTTGCAAAAGGAAATAAGAAAGATACTTTTTTCAAGCTGGATGTTATCCCTTGTGATAATAACCATTGCAATGTTTCCTTTGTAAAATAATTTAATGTGGCTAAGAAAAATGATGAAGTAGATGCTGGAGATTATTTTCTTTGGCATAGAAGACTGGGCCATTTAGGAGAAACCAACTTGAAGTAGTTGGTCATCAAAGGTATGGTGCCTGACCTCAAGGATATCAACTCTAGCACTCTCAAATTTTGTGAATAATGTGTGATGGGCAAACAAAAAAGGGTAAGCTTCTCTTATCACCCACATAGAGCTAAATCTATTTTGATTTTATTCATACAAAAATTTGTGGTCCTGTGGATACTCCATCTATTGGTGGTTTATTGTATTTTGTCACTTTTATTGATGATCACAACAAAAAAGTATGGATTGTATTTTTAAAGAAACAGAGTGACATATTCGATCATTTAAAAAGGTTTGTTGTTAATGTAGAAAGGTAATCAGGCAAGAAACTTAATATATTACGTAGTGACAACGGAGGAGAATATTGTTCTACTAATTTTAAAGATTTTTGTAGGTAGAAAGGTATCTCTAGATATAAAACTACCTCTTATTCTCCTCAATAGAATGGATTAGTAGAGAGAATTAATAGAACACTATTGGAGAAGATGAGGAGCATGTTATCAAATATAAAATTTAGTAAAGGGTTTTGAGCTGAAGCAATTTCAAAAACCAAATATTTGGTCAATTTATCATTGTGTACTAATTTGAATGACAAGACACCAAAAGAGTCATGGAGTGGGAGAAAACGATCAATATCTCACCTAAGAGTTTTTGGTTATGAGGCCTTTATACATATTTCTACTGAAAAGAGGAAAAATTTGGATGAAAAATCTATGAAATGAATACTTGTTGGTTATGGATATGTTGGAACAAAAGGATATAAATTATGGGTTCCAGATGATGTCACTCCCCGCATTGGAAGAACTCTCTTAAAATATTGATTATGTATTGAGTTGATTCCAATACTTGATATGTATGCAATATGATTATTTTTTTTGAGGAAAATGATGTTGTGTTGCATTACTTGACTACAGGAGTAGGTACCCTCGTAGGTGGAAATTGACCACCAAAGATGAGAAGGGAAATTATGACAATGAAAACTCAACTAGGTAAGTGCTCATGTTCACATCATTACTAGTCTCCTTCATGATGGGAGGTGATAACTAAGAGCATCTTAAAATACCTACTCACTTAAAGGAAAAATGGTGATGAGAAATATTGAGCATGCATCGACTGCTTGTGTTTGCCATATGTTTGTTATATGTATGATTACACATTCAGTTTGAAAGAAATTAGCACCCTTGAATATTACCTTGGAAAATTCACATTAAGTGATTATGCTGAGTTTGCATCCTACCAAATTACTTTAGAGAGATTTGAAATGTATTTGAAAAGTTTCATAAATTTTTGTAGACTTTATTGTGATTTTGTGAAATATTGAATGGAACAATTTTTAATTTACAAAAAGAGATCTATTTTTTTGAATATGGTTATTTAGCGTAATTGCATTCAATTTAGAAAGAAATTAGGTATATTTTTTTGTTACAAAACTTGTCCAATTTTGACTGGACCAAAATTAAAAGGAAAATTTTCTTATATTAAGGGGTTATCCTTTCCTCCACATGATTGTTTCGTGATGGCTAAAATTTTAGGAGAGGTTTTATCTAATAGAATCAGGTTTGTATTATCCATATGTCTAATAATAGTAACTTTCTAATTGCCTTAGGAATGAGGCACACAAGACAAACAAGTTACCCTTATCTTATATCCTTGAATATCCTTCCCATTATAATAATAATTTCAATAAAAGCTTGCACATAAGAAAAGAAAGAAAATTAATAAAATATTGAAAGACATATTTCTTGTGAAAAGAAAATATTTAAATTACAAAAAAAGGCTTAAAATTAAAAGAGGTTAGAAAAAAGAAAAAGAGAGAAGAGAGGACACACAAGTAAGTTAAATCACCACCTTGCAGGGGCTTCAGGTGGGAGCTTTCCACTCTTATTTTGTTTGGATTTGCGTTAATGGATAGTATATGGATTGTTTGCTTTTCAATGCTTTGAAAGTAACAATTTGAAATTCAAATATGAATTTCCCTTTAATGTTTGAAGTCAACTTCGGCTAACTTAAGAAAAAGAAATCTTAGGAACCTTCTCCTGTCATTGGCCATGTAATCTAATTGAGATAACAAGGGATTTACCGATTTTGGTCCCCGTACTAACTGATATCCTCACCGATGATATTATTCGAATTTTCCCCTTGTTAAGACACCTGCAATGGTTTGATTTTTCCTTGGTATACCCGGATACTGCTAGGGGGTGAGTTTTGCTTTCCTTCAATAGTATAGGTTGAAATGTATTGAATATTTAGCGATAAGCCTTCGGTAGCTTTAGATAATGAATTGGAAAACCTCTTTCAGTCAATAGTGCACGTAAATGTATTGCTCCATGACTTTGAGTAAATTTTCAAACTTGTTCTTGCGTAAATGATGATTAAACTGAACCCTTATTCCTTAATAGAGACTCCCGTGCTATTTCGATTTCAGTATGGTATATCAGCATGTTCACAAATATATTTCTTTGAAATATCAAGTTGCCCACATAGGGTTTATATACCCGATTGATATATGTACTGTCGCCTACGTCGTAACATGAGATTTATATCAAGTCTCTGAAACATCCGATTTTACCTTGCGGATGTAAGGTCTCTATGGTCCATTCTGTACCTAATAATTTGATATTTTTATTTTTTAGATTTGGTTATTGTGAGAAACCTTATAATTACATAGGGTTGAGCAGTTTTTTAACCATGATCAGGATGAAAATATAAAATAGGCCAAGGATCCAAACTTTCCAAGTCCATAAATAAAAGTATGTTGAAAAGATTTTATACTTCAGTGTGAAGACAACGGAGATTTCAGGCTTCTTTTATAAGATATGACGACAAACTAAATAAGCGTTACTTTGTTATTTTTTATAATATTTTTATATTATTTAAATTTGTGAATATAGTATTTTTTTACGATTAATATTTAGGGTTGGACATTTTCATTTCATTATAATTTTTGTCATTATAACTTTTTATAGGATGGAGCTTATCAATAGGGAATTTAACACAGTTATACACGTTGCGGTTTAAACTTTAGATCTCCCAAAAAAGAGCCAAAGCCTAAACTGTTGCTCTATCCTCCGGACAAATATATGAACGTAGTTATTAGAATGTATATGGATTGAAAAATATGAGTCTATATATATAATGGATTATTATAAAAAGTGGGTGGGTTAACACACCCCATGGGGAATCAAACTAACCCTTAATGACAAGGGTTAGTAAAAAAAGCCGCCAAAAAAACACAAGTTTATTAATAATGATTATTGATGATCATTACATCAAAGAAAGCATATCATATGGAGGAACGTGCCTTGGTATGTTGTCCTGCATAAATTGCTAGTGATTATGGGATGAGAATCCACCCTTTTGCATTGAGATTAAGGCCTTAAGTACCTGCATCGCTCCAACCAACAACTGGCCCAGGTTAAACTGGTTGAACATCATCCCAGCCTCCAACCTAACAGGATGAACAAGCAATGTCAAAATTAGGCCGCTTCCTGATTGGCGAGGGTTGGGACCAGTGCCTATCTGCGGGAGCACTTCTTGCATATGATGGAGGTCGACAATGAGAACGGGATTGAAAATGCTCCTAAGAAGAGTGCTATAAGAGGATCTGATTGACTATACACAGAGCATTGGCCTAGTTCGTCAGAAGAACTTGCAGGTGATCCAACTCCATAGCAACTTTGTTGGCTTGAGTACATATCTGAAGCCACATGTCATTAAAAACTTCTAATTTGTCATCATGAGTAAATGTGACAGAAGGTGTATACTATTTAAAAACAACTCTATTATGAGCCTTCCAATTATGAAAGAGTAGGTTAATCCTGAAAACCTACCACATTTCAAAAATCTAGAGAGACAAAGTAAAAGAGTCCCCAAGAAGAGCTTGGGACCAAGAAACTCTTGCAACTGTAAATGGGAAAAAAAAGAAAGAACCCATTCCCAAGCTTACCTAGATCTTTTGCAATTCCAAAAGAGGTGAATACAAGACTCGGGAACACCACAAAAAGGATATTTAGGATCAGGAATTCTAAGGTGCTTCAAACATTCCTCCAAGGGAAGCCCTTGACACGGGAAGCTCCACGCAAAAAAATATTGCTTAGGCTCAACATAAGTAGCCCAAACATTCTAAAATCTAGAATTCCATCTACTCCTTGTAGAAAATAAATCCCAACGTTGATTGAGCTTAGGTACCAGAGGAATATGAGAAGATAACCATTTATACCCCAAACGAGCCTTATAATTAAGCAAAGGATTGTCAACATGCCATATCCAATATGACCACCAAGGACGCTGCGAGTGCACACCAATCTTGTGCAACATAGAAAATGGGTGAGAGCAATAACAACATCATAAGTATATTTGTCCACACCATTTATCCTGAAGGTGCATTTGAACTCATTCCATGGGATCCAATCCCTGGTCTGGTGAGAAAAGAAATCAACTATTGTAACAATACCCTTTTTGAAAAACCACTGAGCATGAATCCATTGCACTCGAGCTAAGGGAGAACCTTGATGAAGAAACATGGGGGACCACCAAATATTCATAGAATTGATGGATAAGCCTTTACAAAAGCCATATCCTTTCTGGTAGATCCAAGGAGTGAGTTGCTGCCAGGCTTTCCATATACATTTAATAACAAAGGAGCAAGAAATCTTAACAAAAACCAGAGCAACAATGAGAGGGAAAATTCAACCCTCTCCATGCTCTACGATTTAAGGGAAGACCAGAGGAAATAAAATGTAGAACTAGAAATTTATAAGATTTAGCTCTCCTCAGAGCCTTGACCACCCACTTAGCACACAGAGCAATACCTTATCATCTATAGTCCAACAAAACCATTCCACCAGATTCTCTGGGAAGACAAAAAATATCCCAGGAAACTCTATTTTTTTTTAAGCGAAAAACCCCTTGCGGGGCCGCCTTGGTCTAAGAGACCATGAACAGGGGGTTCTACACTGTCAAAGTCACCCGGGGGTCGCACCCGACCCTGCTCGCACCAACATTATCAATTGGATTTTGGATACCCAATTTAGCTTTTTGGTAGGGTGGAGATTTGAACCTGGGACCTCCCTTGGAGGATTGCCCTCTCCTCTCCAACTCACCTACAACATCTGGGTAAAATAATTTATAGTGGAAAACACCCCTTTTGAGGTGCCACTTTCAACAGTTTGGGCATAGGAAAAATGGAGCCTTGTCGGCCTCTACAAGCACATAGGCCATTCCTAACTATACCATATATCCGCAGGATGGAGACAAGGGGAATGGAACCTGGGTCGGCCTCTACCAGCACCCAGGGCATTTACCACTACACCACAACAAGCAGATTCCTAGGAAACTCTATGAAATCCCTTTATTTTAGAAGAATTATTCCAAAGAAAATGTCGAAGGAGATTTTCAAGCTTCTTATAGCAAGCCTATGAAGGAATCCAGTAAGAGGAATAGTATACATGAGTGGCATGTAAAACTTTAGAGCAAATCTAAAATTTATCTACTAATGATAGTTTCTTAGTAAGCTAGAAAACAAGTTTCTTTTCAACTCTTTGAAGCACATAATTCCAAATCTGAGTAGGGGAGCCTTGAAAGGCAAAAGGAATACCAAGAAACTTAAAAACTTCTCTAGGAGGTATCCAATTCCAATGATACCCTTGAAGCCAAGGTAGCATAGGAAAGGGAGATTGTTTGAAGCAGGAGGTCTTCCTCCATTGTATGCTAGAACCAGAGACTGTGTAAAAGGTGTTCAAACAAAACAAAGCATTAGAAATAGATTGCTCCTCTTCCCTTATAGTAAGAAAGGAGTCATCAAAAAAGTGACCATTAATAAGTTATCCCTAAACCAGAGGCTATGCAAAATGTTTTTAGACAAAACAAAGCATTAGAAACATATTGCTCCTCTTCCCTTATAGTAAGAAAGGAGTCATTAGCAAAGTGACCATTAATAAGTTGTCCCTGATTATTTGGAAGAGCAATTCCTTTAATAATACTTGCAGAAGCTTGAGCAGCTAAAATATAGCCGAAGGCTTTAGCAACAAGCACATATAAAGATGGAGCAATAGGACACCCTTGCCGAACAGACCTAAAAATGCCCACTACTTCAAAATGTGAATTATTCATATTGAGAATAGTTGAAGCATCTTTGGATAACATAGCAATAGTCTGAATGAAAACTGGTCCGAATCCTAAAGCTTTGAGCATAACAAGAATGAATCTCCATTCAATGTGACCATAAGATTTCTAAAAATCAATCTTAATAAAAAGCATGTTTTGGTTTGACATCCAGGCCCATTCCATGCCCTCCTAGATAGTCAAAACATTATCGAGGATGTACCTTCCTTGAATAAAGCCAATTTTCTCTGATCTGAGTATCAAAGGAAGAATAGGTCTAAGACAAAGAGCCAAAGCTTTGGCAATGATCTTGTAACTAACATTCAATAAAGTAATAGGACTCCAATTAGTGATCAACTCTAGGTCCCATTGCTTGGGTATGAATCTGATATTGCCCCTATTAATAATTGCTTCCAAAGAGCCTACAAATTTATTTAGATCAGGACCAACTAAGTCCCAAAGACCATTGTAGAACTCACAGGGAAAGCCATCCAAACCTGGCGCTTTGTCATTTTCTATTTGAGATAATGCATCCTCCAGATCTTTAAGGGAGAGTAGTTTATAACACCCTGCTCTTTGAGACTTTGAAACCTTAACTGGTACAACTGCCATACAAGCTGCCAGTGCTTGCTCCCACTTAAGGGATTAAACTTGAGCAGAAAAAAAATTAGTATAGTGCTTGACAAAAGCATCAATCATCTTAGGAAGAGAGGTAAACCTTATTCCATTATCTTGAATGACCTTGAATTGAGTAGCTTACCTACGAGGGTGAAGCTTTTGAAAAAATTATTTGGTGACCCTATCACCAACTTTAAACCAATGAAGACGGGCTTTAATTCAAGCTCGCCGAGCCTCATAAATTTAGCAAGTTTAATTTCATGGCTCAGTTGGGCAACATGAGACTGGAGTTTAGGATTGAACGAATATACCTCAAGCTTAAGAGAAGCTTTGGCAAGCTCATCATGAAGGACAACATTGAAATATCTTCTGAACTGCACCACATTTTTCCCCAAAGTATAGAGCAAGATAATTGTACGTAAAATAACATCATTTTACCATTCTATACAACCCAACTCTCCAGTAGGTCTAGGAACTAGATTCTAGATTCTGCGGATATGACAGACCATGGAAGGGTGCTGAAGAAAGGAAGTATTGAAAAAATTGTGACTTGTAGTGTCTCCGAGGTAGGAATTTTATCAGCACATTAAACATTATGGGTGAATGGTAAGAAGTAGTGGTACCATGAATGGTTTCCACAAACAGAGCTAAAGTATTTCTCCTATGAAAGAAAAATTGCACATGATCTGAAAGCATGGTTTTGTCCAAACTTCAAAATTCTTGTATGGCCAGCCTAGAAATTGGACCACATATACCACAAATTTTTAGGAAAATCCTAGGGAGAAAAATAGGAATTAGGGTTTGACAAACCCAATTTGTTTTTCAAGAAGTACCAAATCTCTCTTTCCCCAATAGCCCACCACATGGGAATTTGTTCTATCTTGTCTACAAGATTTTTAGTCATTAAAATATTTGCACATAACCCAAATAACATGTGGTAAAGAAAAAGAACACCACCGTCAAAGGCTACATCGTTCCTAAGCTTCATTGGAGGCATAGACATTAATAATACCAAAAGACAACCCACCAACCTCAAGTAAAACCCAAACTTTGTGATTAGAGGTGTCCACACCCCATAAGACAAAACTATATTTCTACGTAGCTTCCAAAATAATGACAACTCCCTCTCTGCCAAGGGAATGATTGGTGGTATAAAAAAAGCAACATGGCCAAAGAAAATGGCAAGTACATTATAGAATAAAGTTAGAAATCTTAATATCTTGAAGATAGAGAAAGTTAGAATTACCATAAAATCTAGAGCATAAAGCAATATCATCTCGAACCAAGTATTTTTGGATTGGATCCATTAGCCCTCTGAAATTCCGTGATAAAAAAATAATGGAAATCGATCAAGACTTATATGTCTGACTACATCTTCAGCGTCTTCGAGGTTTGAAAGAGAATCATAAATATTACTAAGAAAATGCTCTTGACCTACTTTCCAAAACTTTGTTTGACTCATTTTATCTTGATGAACCAGGGAGTCTACCCAAGTAGGCTACGAGATCTTCAACCATTGAAAAAATACCATTCAGGTTCCATGAATCTTGAGGAAGACTGCCCATTGACATGTAGAACTAGAGAATCTAAAGACTAAGTAGGAGCAAAAGAAGCACTAGTCAATGTTATATTAGCAACCATCTATGAAGCCCTCGCACTGGGTGCTTCTGGTTGCATGATATGTTGCTCCATCACCACACCATGTCCAGCTGACACAAAAGACACAAGGGGTTGAGGTGAGCTACTAGGAATAATTGTAGGGTTTATATTTTTCTCATTCTTACCCTTTTTCTGGACTACCTTCCATTCATATTTCCCCACTTTGGAATCAAGGATAGAGCTAGTAGTAATAGGAGCCACAGTCGTCTCCTTAACTATAATCTTATCTGTCATTAAAGGACAATATTTTATCTTATGGGTAGCTGATTGGCAACATTAACATGTGTTAAGCAGGTTTATGTAGACAACACGTTGCTTGAACCTATAGTCACCAACTTGGACATCAATAGTATCCCTTAGGTCTTTAAAAAGATCAACTTTGACACAAAAATGCTTTTGAGGACATGAGACATAAAATTTATCTATTTCACAATAGACAAATTCACCAATGGGTTCCACAAGGTTTTTATAGTAAGGCCAGAGCGGTAGAGGAAGACATGGAATTCAACCCAAATTGGAACTCGTAAGGAAACATCATTAGTGACCAAAAAATCCTTGGTCCAGGGCTAAAAAATCAACAAGGAGCTACAAATAGACCAAGGCCCATGACTGAGGATCGCTTTGGCCTGAGCAGGGTTAGTAAAATGAAATAAAAAAAGGCTTTGGTGAGGTTCTGGATACCATCAACCTTGACACCATGCCAATCTTGTTGAATCCAGTTTCGAAGGAGGGTCTCGCGAGGGATGAGACCTAGAAAATACACTACTAGCGTATGGATTTCCAACCAAGAACAAGTATTATTAAACTCACTCAATGAGACAACATCTAGAGGATAAATAATACCTCATGATAAACTTTGGGAATAAAATTTCATCGTTGCTTGTTCACCTTTGGCACCATTGCTCCCTTCTACAACTTCAGTGGAAGTTGGAGCTATTGATTGAGATCCATCCATAAAAAAGAGGTCAATCTCCCAAACGATGGAGTAAAGTCGATGAAAGCAAAAAAAAATTCCCTAAGAGGCATCCCGCACACACTCCAGAGTGGAGAGGTAGTATAGCACCAAGAACTCGAAACCCTAACACATGCAAATCTACTTCTCAAAAAGAATTTGATTATTATAAATTTTGGTTTACATAATAAGATGGAAATAATTTATGAGATTAAATAATCACAATTTATATATAACATGTTTTTATTTCTATGAAACTTGAACTTTTTTAATCTTAGAATAATCTAAACTTTTATATTGTAATTTTATTAATATATACATTTTGTAAGGGATGGAAAAAGTTATAATTTTTATTTTGTTTGCAAATTAATATTTTTTTGATTTGGAAAATAATTATATATGTATATATAGTGTGTGTGTGTGTGAAAAACCCCTACCATGACGTTCAAGGTTGGGCATCCCCATCCCACCATGACCTCTCATAAGGGAGAGAGTTGAGCTTATCAAAATGGAATTAAACACACACACATGCCACTACTTGAATTAAATTATTATTACTTATTTTTTATTTGGTTAGTGTGAGAAATTCTCAACTATATCTACAAAATGTAAAAAATTGTAGCAACAGTATCTTTATTAACAAAACCAACTATCAAATACTCATATCAAGAGTACATAAAAACCAAAGTTGAAAACAACATATCAACCTAGTCTCATAACAAAAATATCCCTAACAAATATGAGACAAAGAAGTAAAGACTAAAAATAAAATTAGTTAGCCTTTGGATGGGTTAGAGCATCCATTTTTCATCATTTCTACTAGTTATGCTTTGATTACAACAAATTGTTGCCATCAGTATTAAAAAATAATATATTACCTTCTTAATTTGATTTAATAGGTTGTTATTCATCCTCATCTAAGTTCCTATGATTGACAACAAGACTTGATACTTACATGTGAAATTCTCATTCCATTTAGCTTATTCGTTTAATTCTATAATCAAAGAAACAACATGTAAAACACAATTTAAGCAAATTTAGAGAGTTACATTCACACCTATGGTGCAGTGAATGGGCATTCTACTTGTAGTAGGGAGGTCAGTATATCAAGTCCCTATGACATTTTTGAAAGGCATATCTTTACAAGAAGCATGACTATGGCCATATGAAATATGCTCTTCATCCACCTTAACAAATTGAGTGGCATAGTGATTAAACATCCTACTTGTGGATAAAAGGTATCGATTTTGAAACTGGGTGTTGGATTTTTCTTTCTCCTAACATGTACTCTCTCCACATTAAAGTATTTTATTGCTCTCTTCATATTACAACTGTGTGTGGCATAGTGGTTTGTTTTCTCATTGTAAAACAAGTTGACACTCATGAAGTAAGTTGACACTAGTTCAAGACTTTTCGGCTCTAAAATATATTTAATTTTTTAGATATATGTATATGAGTGCTAAGGAATCAACAAATCACATATTATCAAGTGTCAAAATATGTTGAAGAATATTACATTATTTGGTACATGCTAATGTACCCCCATGGTACCTTCATGGTACAAATGTAAATATGTAATAGATTAGGGTTGAGTATTTGATTTAGGTGAGTGATTTATATTTCCATTTTATGTAAGTGTCCATGTGCAAGAAATGCATAAGTGTCATGTAAGAGTGCAATGTGCAGGATATGCACAAGTGTCATGTATTAAGAGAATGTGCACAAGTGTCATGTATGTAATTGTACAAATATATAATATGAGGATGTGCATAAATGTTTTGTAGTAGGAGCGCATGTAGGAGAGTAAGAGTCATGTAGAAATGTGCAAGTGTCATAGGTTCAAGTATACATGTAAGAAGTGAATGAAGAGTCTAGTATACAAGTGGCAAGATGATAAGCCAAGAAGCCATTTTACATTCATATTTGATATTATAAGTGAATGTTATTTTCATTATTATTGATCTTGATATATATATATATATATATATATATATATATGATTACTCATTATTCTACTATTTTTTATTAATATTTTGACCTTTAATATTATGTCTTATTTATTAAGGCACCTGTGATATTTTGTGGTAGTAAGGTTTAAAATCCAACAGTGGTTTTAGAGCCACCACTTAGATCTATCCATTCTTCATAGAGTTATATTAGAGTATATCCACTTTGAAAGCAGTGAAGACTTGGACTCTATTTTTAAAGGTCTAATTGAGTAGAAATTGAGGGGACAAGGATAAGTCACCCTGATTTGGATGCTAGGGTCTTTCCACTTGGTTGAAGAAAAACCAGTAAAGACTAGGACTTAGCTAAGATTTGATTAAGGGCCAACTCAAAAGAAATTTGGACATTGAGATAGAAAGCCAACTTAGAAGAAAGTTAAAATTTTGGGGACGTTCAAAGTCACCTTGATAATATTTAGGTTTCTCTAAAGAAAAGAGGAAAAACACTATTGAATATTGAGAAAACCAATTTTGGAGAAATTTGGTCATTTAGGGATAGCCATATTCACCCTGATATTGATTTTGGATTCTCTAGAAAAGAGGAGAACCATTTTTTTCTTAGGTGCAACCTACGACATTGGAGATAGATTCCAAAGATTAAAGATTTCAGATATTAGAGATAGAAGATTGAGAAGCATCAAATTTTCTAGGGATAGAGAAGCATTCAAGCTTATTGAATATAGATATTGAGCAACAATATAAAAATATAAGAATTGTAATAATAAGTACAAAAAATAATCCTCCAAAGATAAAGAAAGATAGAGGCATAAAGAAATTTTGGTTATTAAAAAACCAAAATTATCAAGCTAACTATAGCAATTTCAGTCTTGGCCTTAAATTATTTGAAGTTTTTGGGATAAGGTCATTATTATACAATTGTAGACACCCAATTTTGACACACCTAGCCAATGACATCCTCAATCAAGGCATAGAACAACACCTCATCAGGTCACCCTAACCATGTCAAATTAGACATAAAATTTGGCATTTTCATCAATTTCCAAGCCTACCAAACTCATAAATTACCTCACCTTCACAAGTCTTTGATCAAGCAAATAAAATCAATCATATCCATACACAAATTAGGGTTGTTTATAGCCCTAAAAATTAAGGTCATATTTAGGACAGATTTTGATCTATCAAATCATCTCAAAACTTCATAAAAACACCACCATTAGATTGGGCTTGAAAATACATATTCGAAGAGTATAGATATACCTATGTTTGAATATCTATTGATGCTCAAATTGCACAAAAACTGTACCTAGGCAGACTAGTGATAAAAATAAAAGTCAACTAACATTTTTGTACTCAATTGGCAATTTTGTAAAATATTCAAAAGTCAAAACCCAACAAGTCAAATTGACTGTTGGTAAAAATTTTATATTGCATGATATTTTATGTTTTCAGTCATACATCTTTGCTCTTTCAATTTCCAAGCTATTGTGTTGTGGATGCAAGGCCATTATTGCCTTGTAATCCCATCACTAGTAGAATTCAAGCATCCCCATTACATTCCCCTCCCCTCTCATATTTTCTACTACAAATTATAATATCTTAATAACATTTACATTACTAGCATTTGCATTACCTTCTCATCATTTATCACTAAGTTACTTTAATCAAAGTTGAATTAGTTTTTTTAAGTCATACCTAATATCATTGCTTACATATTGCACTCTTTTACATTTCCTATTTGTTAAGTTTTTAGCCCTCTTCAATATTGTTCACTCCCATTGGATACACACTTGATTAGTTTGTAAATCCACATGATTTAGTGGTCTAATCTCCAAATTTTTGAGTCTCATACCTAGTAAACCTCCCTAGCAATTATATCCATCCATTGCATAGCTAAATTGACCAAAAAACCATATGCAATCAGCCTTGAAACCTCATCAAGCCCATTTTATGACAAAATTGCCACTCCCTGTAGTCACTAGCATTTTTGTCTCTTTAGAAACACAGTGACAGAAATACCACCCAGTGACAACAATGCCACTTAGTGAAAAAATGCAAGTGGTGTTTTTGTAATAAATATTTTTGTACAGGACCTATTTCCACTCCCAAGAGGTAAGCATAGTCAAAATTTTCATAAATTGAGGGTCTGATCAGCTGCCAAGATAAGAAAGTCACCATCCCAATGCTTAGACAGATCCCCCAAGTTAGACAATCTAATTTTTTTATGTGTTTCTTATAGATTCAGGTTTACATTCTATAATGAAAATGCTAGTGATATTTTTGCAATCAGTGGCATTTTTGTAACATGCACTAAAAGAGGTAATTCTATCGCTTGACATCACCTAAAATATATATTATTTCATATTCTCTATGTTGATATGCTTCTATATACTTTTTTTTTCTACCCATAAACCATATTTTATTTGGGATATCAAGGAATATTAACTTAGCATTAATTTATTTCACAAAACATGCTTATTTTAGTCAATAAAGGAACCTCAAGTTAGGTCAAACTCTCCTCTTAAACCACATTTCATTTTTAGAGTTAAGGAATCTTAAACTAATTTCAAATCATTTCTTTTATAAGCATCTAGGAAAAAAATCAAAATAATATAGCTACATCATAGGCTAGCTTGTCTTCTTGTATTATCCCATGTTTGCAATGAAAAGAAAATATTTCCTTAGTTAGCTCATCATCAAAATGAAAAGCATCTAGGTTAGTTCTTGTTTTCTTGCATTTGTGTGATATAAGCTTAGCATGCATTTTATGTGATATTAGCCTTAAGTTTAAATAATATTTTAAGGCTCGAAAAAGAGTCACGTACTAGTGATTCAAACCTTAGGTGTTTTGTTGAATAAAATCATATAACATCGTCACACAAGCACAATATCAACATTAACACCTTGAAAAACTGCATTGAGTAGAGCCTACTCATGTAGAATATAACCATATCTTTGGGGTCTCCTTTCGAAAGAGACCCTCAAGTAGGGAAGCAGGGGTTCTGGTGAGTCCCCTCCATGCACGCTTTGCGTTGGTTAGGTTTAAAGGGAAAATCATCATTGTTTCATATCTACATTTTGGTGAACCTAACATGAACACTTCCTTTTGCCTTAAATAAGATAAAATTTTGTTAAACATAAGCAAGATCACATAATTTTATTTGCATAACTTACATCACATTAAATAAAGATAACAAGAACATAACCAATTGTTAGTCCTATTGGAGGAAGGATAATGACCCCTTGAGTAAACCAACATACAAACTTAGAGGGAGTAATCTCTCTTAGCTAGTATATTACGGTGGGCTAGCGGGAGTCATAAGGAGGGATATTTTCCAAGGTGACATAAGGAATTCAAAACATCCTCTCTTATTTGCTATAACAACTCTAAAAACAAACCTTTAATAAAATCAATCAACCCTCTCTTTCCCGACTATATTCAATGGCCATATTATTAAACCTTACAAGTTTATTAAAATGGATTTTATTCCTTTTTCAAATATTCCTAAAACCCAAAATATATTATACAACTCGTAAAGTAGCTACCTATCCAAAGCTTTTGGTGGAAGATTATGAAAAATCTAATACCCTTAAAAGTCCAAATTCCAATAAAGGAGAGACATATTTCACTCTTGACTTTTTAATCCCCTTTCATGATGATATTTGATAAGGAATCATGTGCCATAATATACATATTTAATAATGCACGTGTAGGCAACCTTCATAAATTTTTACTTCACACTTTGCATGAGAATGAATAGAGGAGGAGGACAACTGCATTTTAAGATCCTTAATGGTGTCATCTAATGAAGTGAATAATGAAGTAACCTCGGCCAATTTTTCTACTAAAGCCATGTTGGCTACCATATTTTGGTTTTGCACCAAGGGAAAACAACTAAGTTTGACCAAAGAAATATTATAGTGCTTGATAAAAGAATGGACAAATAAGCACAAATAAAAGGATTGGAAGCTTAATGAGAAAAGGCTGATTTTAAATGGTCAAACATAAAAAATACTATTGCTAAATATATTTTATCTTTTATGGGAATATTATACTACTCTCAATTGGAAATCATCCTCTTGTCTTCTCTTTTAATTCTTGTGATATTGTATGTTTATAGTCATCGAAAAACTCTTTCTAATTCTGACCCATTGGCCTCAATATTTTTGTGTTTTGTGCAGACCTACCCCAGATCATCATTAGTCTTCTTCTCTTTGTATTTTGGAGTGCACTTTCAGTTGTAACTGACACACCCCTATATTCCACATCTTTCTCCTCCACGTTTGTACACATTGGAGTTCAATGCTTCTCTGATGGGGAGGAATGATAAATAATCATGTACCCTAATATACATATTTAATAATTCACTTGCAGGTAACTTTATAGAATACTTCCACCATTTAATGTGTTTGTATCCTATCTCTTGCTCGCACATGGTATTGGACCAAAGGTTTTTCCATACCATGGTTTATAAATAGGCATTACAAGCTCATAAATATGTAATATTTTATCAATAAAAATAGTTCAGTATTTTTTGTTCCCATATCAATATTAATCATATGATAACCTCTTTACAAGATCATATAGATATTATCAATGAATACCTTAACAATTATCAAGAGAAAACATCCCCTAAATATCTTAGTCATACAATATATTTTTCATAGCCATGATCAAAATGTGACAACCTTAGAATCTCCTAATCACATAATATCTTCCTCACAATAACATGAAGCTATCATCTAAGAATTCCTTGAGAATGGAATTCATAACAATGACAAAAAAAGAACTCCTAGTTCCCCTAACCACATAGTAACCCTTTCACAAGAACTTGAAGAAATTATCAGTGAATTTCTTAATACATTAACAATGAACAAGATATTCCGTTAATGGAAGACTCCCTTAAGGATTTTATTTTAGAATCTAATATTTATAAATTGCCCTCTCATTCTACTCCCATTACCATAGATAATAACAATAAATAAAATACTCCCTTAAATAAGGAGTCCCCTAGGGATTACCCTCTTCCCCCAAATCCCATTCTCTCACAAGATACTACAAACCTCAATGCTTTACAACCTAATACTATTGTTGAAAATATTAGAACCCAATGTACTCAACCATGAATGAATCCTCACTCCTTATCTCAATATGAATTCTTGAGAGACAACATAAGTTACCCCTTATTTCAACAATTCAACATGGAAAAAAACTCCTCATCTAGTGCTTCAATCCCTCATCCTTTCATCAAGATATCTCCTAGTTCCATTAATACATTTGAGAATCTTGTTCAAACATCTATCTCTCCTACCACTTGTCCTATATTTATCAAACCTCTTAAACCAAGTAATCTAGGGATAAACCATAGGATATCACCTTTGATACCATCCCTTACAACATCTCCATATTATCCTTGTGTTAGTTCACAACCTTCTTTTATCATACCTCAAGCACCTTCAAAACCACTTCTTCATACTCTAGACTAGCACAATTGGAAAAGCAAGACTCTAAATTAGAGCAACTAGAACAAAAAATATCCTCTCTCCAAATATTCTCTTCCAAACCTAAGTAATCCTATGAAGACTTATTCAATCAACCACTAGATCCTACCATAGTTAGTTATCCCTTTCCTCCTAACATTAAAACACCCAAAATTCAAACATATGAAGGAAACAAAGACCCTATCAAACACCTTAGGCTTTTCCAAATTGTATGTACTAACATTGAACATGATGAAAGATTGTTACTCAAAACTTTCACTAAAAGCCTTAGTGGTCCCACCTTGGACTGGTAATTCCAATTACCAAGTCACTCCATAAAAACTTTAGGCATCACACAATTCTCGATTTATATTGAAGAGAAGCCCACACTTAGTGACCTTCTAGAAATAAAAAAAGATCAAGACAAAAATCTCCTTGACTTCCTAGCAAGGTGGAAAGCTTTGTTATGGAGGCTCAAATTTGTCCCTCCACCAAAACAACTCTTAAACAACTTCATAAGAAACATCAATGAACAACTATCCTTCCACTTAGAAATATCTAATGTGTCTTCGTTTGAAGATGCCATAAAAATGGCCATAAGGGTAGAAACCACCCATCATAGAAGGGAGAAATTAAAGACCTATGATTCTATGGAAGTAGAAAAATATTCCCCTTACCCAAAAGGGGAAAACAAGAACATGCATGTC
Organism: Wollemia nobilis; assembly: GCA_028583015.1. Classification (NCBI taxonomy): domain Eukaryota; kingdom Viridiplantae; phylum Streptophyta; class Pinopsida; order Araucariales; family Araucariaceae; genus Wollemia; species Wollemia nobilis. Next base: position 5,231,515 of record JAQPPZ010002554.1, read on the forward strand.
ATAGACAACGAAGTCACAGATGCTCAACAAATCAAAAATATTAATGCTACTACCACTCCTCAAAATATTGTTACAAAACTAAAACCGCAACAAAATTTTACTAAGTTAGATCAATCTTCTACAACCAACCTAACATAACTATTGAAACCAAGATGATAGAAATCCCACCTTTCCAAAATGAGAGTTTATTCATCTCATTCTCATGAACATTGTGCTTTCCATTGTATTAATGGCCATGCAACCAATAATTGTAGAGGCATTAAAAATATAATTCAAGACTTGATAGACAATGGTAACCTTGACCTTAGTGGTTCTAGTTCCCAGCCTTACTTAGATCATAATCTTAGAATATTCCAAGATCTATCACCCATCTGTAACCAAGGAGCAACGAACTATGCTTGCTCCAACAATGTCACACCTTCATCAGATTTTTCCATAAAATCCTTTTAGCTCCTAGTTGAATCTTTAAGTGCATTAAGGTCACTACAGTTAGTCTAATAGGATAATAATATCATAGCATAGGGTCCATCCCAAGTGATAGTATACTTTTTTACTTCAGCTACACCATACCTATAAACTATTTGAAATACCTAATAACCCTTTGTTAGGTCATAGCCACCCTTTAAATCCACATCTTCTTAACAACCCACTCATATGACTATTTGCATTAGCTCCTTGTATACATGGTTGCCCTCTATCACAATTGGCTTGTTGCACACTCTTAGTCACAATCCCCATCATCAATTTTATCTACCTTTTATTCACTTAGCCACCTTTATATTTTGCCAATATAAACTTAAATCATCAATATCTATAACGCCTTTATCAAACTATTATAAAAACTCTATTTTCCATAAGAAGAGTATGTCCACATAATTACCACTACAATAATCTCAATCTTCCTCCTTTACACATAAGGACACAAATCAAAACATACTACAATTATCCTTAACATTACAATTAATCAACAAATCATCCTTTATGGCTACATCAGATACACATATCTCATACCTATTATTTTAACACATTACATCTTTTTGACCTTGTCTAGAGGTAAATAGATACTTTGAAACATCACTTAATCATTTAAAGTATCCCTTAAGGCAATCTTTTAAAATCCCCCATGGGACACAAAACATTTAAGATCTCTCTTAAAACATAAAATATTTAAGGTCCCTCTTGGGACACACACATTTAAAGTCCCTCTTGGGGAACACACATCTAAAGTCCCATTTGGGACAATAATTTAAAATCCCTTCTTAGGGCACACTCATTTAAAGACCGCTTGGGTCAAACATTTAAAGTCCCCTTGGGGCAATCATTTAAAGTCCCTCTTGTACATATTCACATGAAAATCACTCCTTTGTAACATTCAAAAAATAGGAACCCCATTTAGGTTATCATCATATGATGTATATACATGTCTTGTATCACAACAAAATATCATACTAGATGCTCCTTACACACTTGCATAAGGATTAATCATTAAACATATTTCATCTCAAAAATATGGTCCAAGTGTTGTACATATTTTTCCACTTGGACACATGATTTATATATATCATATTATATCACCATACAAAGCCCTATGGAAAAGATAAAAAAGTCCTTCGGGCAAGCTAAGTAATACCTTTGGGAAAACTAAGTCCTCCAAGCATGCTAAGTCCTCCGAGAAATCTAACTAAGTCCTCCAGGTAAAGCTAACAAATTCCTTTGGGAATGCTAATTAAGTCCTTTAGGAAAAGCTAAGTAAATCTTCTATACATGCTAACAAAGTCATCTAGGCAACTCTCAACATTGTCCAAGTGATATTTGTACATATTTTTCTCACTTGGATGCATCATCATTTGAAACACCCTTTAAGTGTGTATCCAAGACCACCATTTAAGGGTGAATCAATATCAAACCTTGTATATATATCATGTACACCTACCCTTATTAAATTCTAAAACCATAAGTAGTCTCATCCAATCATATAATATTTTACAATCAATCATCATCCTAAACAACACATCTTATTTAACCCATCCTAGCCAATTTGTTCCCATCATCCCCATACAAATTTGAATTACTTAATTCAATTTTGGCCTTCCCTTTGAAGCCCACAGGGGAACACATGGTGCATGGTAGTATTCAATGCTTCTCAAAATACAATCCTTAACAAATGATCTCCATTCCAACACTTCTTGTTAGTCTATTAATAGGCTAGAGGACATCCATTAATCATATTTCCTTTTTCATGATGATAACAAGCTTTTGTTCATCATATTTTCTTAGAAGCCTATGTGATAGTAAGATATAACTTCTAAGGTATGTCATCACATTACAATCAATGCATCTACAAATTTTATTTACATATACTTGGTGGAATTTCATTCTCCCAAGTTTTTATCTTATCATTTAGACATAAAAAATCCATCCTTTATATTCTCCCCACTTGGTGGAAAGTACCAAAGCAACTATACAAATCATTCTTTCAAAATTATCATAAACCTTTCACATCAGATCATGCACAACCATCACATATACAAACATATTTTTAAGCATTACAAACATGCTTAGATCTCACCTATATCCCCTATGGTATATTACATCTATTCAAACATGCACAACTCTTAGACCACTTTTTAATCATAAGATATTATTCACATTAAAATCCTTTTAGGCCATGCTTCTCACAATATAACATACATTTGCTCAATAAAATCCTTCAGGTATGCCTCTCAAAGCATGCATTTAAAATCCTTTGGGTATGCCTCTCAAGGTATGCATAAAATCCTTTAGGTGGACCACTCAAAGCGTGAATTACTAACAATCATTAACAACTAACTCTATTAATAATACTACCTCATCATATCTTTGGCATCATAGGCCACCATTTAAGCATGATGAGATTTTAATTCCATATCCCTCAATGCTTGTCCATTATCATGGCTCTTAGGCCATTGCTTGGGAATGGAATCATCACATATTTTCAAGCACTAGTCCATAAGTATTTTTGGGCTCAAAGGATAATACTGAAGACTTTGCTTAAAGGTGTACATTTACCCCACAAGTGTTCTCTAGGCTTAAAGGATGACACTTGACTTGGGATTATAATGAGCACTTGTCTTGTATCAGGTCTGAATACCATTGCTCATAGCATACATTTGAGTGTTTATCAATCATCAAACCTTAGATCATCACTCAAAAGATTAACTACTCTCTCTTAGCGTTTAATCATTATCAGACTCACAAGGTCATCACTAAGAAATTCATCAATTTATAATAATTGTTATCAATCATCAATACATTACATAAATAAATCAAATTTTCACATAATCAAATCATCATATCATCAAATTCAACTCAAAATCATCACAAATATCACACAACAAATCCAATTTCTTCAAGAATTCTCCCCAAATCATCAATTTGGTGAAAATTCTCAAGGATGCATCCATGGGAAAACCTTTTTTAGACATCGAGGCATACATCAAAAGTAATATCTAATCAATCATAAAATCAACTTCTTTAATAGAAACAAGCATGTTAGTGTCAAAATTGGGATCCCAAAACTATTTTTGATACATTTATTCTATAATGAATATATAAAAAAGGGGTAAAATATAGACACCCATTTTCACACACCTAGCCAATGATATCCTCAATCAAGGCACCAAACAACACCTCATCAAGACACCCTAACCATATCAAATTAGATCTCAAATATGGAATTTTTCATTAATTTCCAATCTTATCAAAACTCATTAATTGCCTCACCTTCACAAGTATTTTGATCAAGCAAATCAAATAAATCATCTTCATACCTAAATTTGGGGTGTTTATAGCCCTAAAAAGTAAGGTCATATTTGGGACATATTTTGACCTATCAAATCATCTCAAAACTTCACAAAAACACCACCATTAGATTGGGCTTGAAAATAGATATTCGACGAGTATAGATATACCTATGTTTGTACCTATAGATGCTTAAAATACAACTAGGCAAGCCAGTGACAAAAAAGCCATTGGCATTTTTGTACTCAATTGGTATTTTTGTAAAATCTTCAAAAGTCAGAACCCAACAAGTCAAATTGATCGTTGGTCAAAAATACCAATTTGAAACAAAAACGCTAGTGGAATTTTTATCATTGAGTGGTATTTTTGTAAAAATAGTTATAATATCTCCACACAAGCAAGAGGTATGCATATTCCTTCATCCCACTCCCTCCTCTAATCATACATGCTCCAACAACAAACCAAGCCTATGAAATTCAAAATTTGGTTTTCCCTCTCAAGGCATTTTGAATCCATTTCTCCCTCAATTCCTCATCCAAAAAATTATAAATAGAACCCATTGGAGAAGCATTCAATCAAGCAATTCATTCTAACTACACTTTTCCAACATTCTTCTAGCCTCCTCTTTCCTTTTGCATTATTCTCCTTCAAGCAATTTTGCAAGTATTTTTCCTTGGAGGTAAGCCAAGAAATGCAAGGAGGACTTTGGGGCAAGGAGGTCATATTGGAGGTAAGGAAGGAGTGTTTCTAGGTGATAGCTCTCCTAGCACCTCCCTTATCTCCATTTTTCTTTGCTTCATTTTGCATTTTTTCCTCTAGATAGTAGCCTTGCTAACTTGAATACTCTACTTTATTTGCATTTCTACATTTTCATGTTTCTAATCCCTTTGTGCAAGGTTTTATATTTATTTGTAGCCTCTAAAATTATCTTTGTAGATTTTTTTCAAGCATATCATCTCCATTTTAGACTCTAAATTCTTCTTGTAGGTCCATTTTGGCTTGTTTCAACTTCTTGTCCATATTTTTGGTCACAAGCTTCCTTTTTGCAGAGTCTTATTACACTTATTCACTATATTTACCTCATAATACTTGTTTCCTTATTTATAGTCATATTATTTTATATTATCAACATACTAATTATTTTCTTTCCTTCCATGCTCATCTAATCTCACATTTCTTCCATTTGCAAGCATAAATTTAGTGTTAAATCTCTTCTAGCACTCTCATTTCTCATACATTGCATAAAATTTTACATTTTCAGTCATACATCTTTGCTCTTTCAATTTCCAAGCTATTGTGTTGTGGATGCAAGGCCATTACTACTTTGTAATCCCATCACTAGTAGCGTTCAAGCATCCCTATTACATTCCCCTCCTTTTTCTTCTTTTCTACTGCAGATTTTAATATCTTAACAATACTTTACATTACTAGCATGTGCAATACCTTTTCATCATTTACCACTAATTTACTTTGATCAAAGTTGATTTAGTTAATTTAATTCATTCCTAATATCATTACTTACATCTATTTTTTAAGTTTTCAATCCTCTTCAATACTGTTCACTCCCATTGCATACACACTTGATTAGATTGTAAATTCACATGATTTAGTGGTCTAATATTCAAACTCATGAGTCTCAGACCTAGTAAAATTTCCTAGCACTCATATCCCTCCATCACATAGCTAAATTGACCAAAAACCCATCTGCAATCAACCTCAAAACCTCATCATCCCTGTTTTGTGATAAAAATACCTCCTTGAAGTCACTGGAATTTTTGTCTCTCTAGAAACATAGTGATAAAATGCCACTCAATGACAAAGATGCCAATGGTATTTTTGTATAGGATCTATTTCCAGTTCCAAGAGGTAAGCATACTCAAAAGTTTCATAAACAAGGGGTTTGATCAGTTTTCAAGATAAGAAATTCACCTTCCAAGCACTTGGATAGACCCCTCAAATCATAAAAATCTATTTTTCTTGGTGTTTCTTGTAGATTCAAGTTTACATTCTATGACAAAAATGCCAATGGTTTTTTTGTACTCAGTGTTATTTTTATAGCAAGCATTGAAAGAGATAATTTTGCTACTTGGCATCACCTTAAAACTCTTTTATTTCATATTCTCTATGTTCTAATTCTGTATGCTATTATTTTCTACCCATAAACCATATTTCATTTGGAAAATCAAGGAATATTAACTTAGCATTAATTTATTTCACAAAAAAAACTTTATTTGGTCAATAAAATAACCTTAGGTTAAACTCTCCTCTTAAACCATATTTCATTTTGAGAGTTAAGGAATCTTAAACTAATTTTAAATCATTTATGTTATAAGCATTTAGGCAAAAAATAAAAATCATATAGCTGCATCATAGGCTATCTTATCTTCTTGCATTATCCCTTGTTTGCCTTGAAAAGAAAATATCTCCTTAGCTCATAATCAAAACAAAAAGCATATAGGTTAGTTCTTATTTTCTTGCATTTTATGTGATTTTAGCCTTAAGTTTAAATAATATTTTAATTCTTGAAAAAGAGTAAGGTAATAATGATCTAAAACTTAGATTTTTTGTTGAATAAACTTATATAACACCATCACACAAGTGCAACATCAACATTAACACCTTGAAAAACTACATTAAGTAGAGCGTACTCACGTAGAAGATATCCATATCTTCAGGTCTCCTTTGGAAAGAGGTCCTCAAGTGGGGAAGTAGGGGTTAAAATGAGTCCTTCTACACGTGCTTGGCATTGGTTAGGTTTAAAGGAAAAATCATCATTTTTTTGTATCTACAATAGCAAGTAGATAATAGCACTAGAGTGCAGTCTAGAGACAACAAGAAGCATCTAGACATATTGAGTGGAGCCATCATCAACTATAGAAGAAGAGAGACTAACACCCAAGTGACCGATATATATTTTTAAGGGATAACATTCAAGCAACCAATATATATTTTGTAGGCCCAACATTCAAGTGACCAATATATACTTTGAATCCCTACATTCAAGTGACCAATATTGTAGCGAGGCTAGCAATATAAGTAGCCATATTTAGGTTGATATTTACTAATAGCATAAGAAACCATTACTAGGAGATAGAATCAAGCATACTAAGTGGCTATCACTAAGAAGCCAAGAGAAGATCAATGCATTCATAACAAGAGCACTATATAGACCAGAGAAGACCAATGCTCTCATAGCAAGAGTACTATCTAGACTAAAGAAGACCATTGATTTTAGAAAATAATGTTGTCCAATGCTTTGATAGTGAAAAAAAATCAGGGATTATTCGCATATAGAGAAGAGAGCTTTCTATTATAGATAAATAAAGCATCATAAAACTTCATGTTATAGAGAAATAAAACATCATAACACTTTCTATTATAGAAAAATAGAGCATAGAAAAATAACATTTGCTTCCAGATAAAGAGAGCATCATTCTAGAGAAAGAATACAACCAAGTGCCATCTACTAATAGATAAAGAGAGCACTATAATAGAGGGTGCCATCAAGGATCAAGCATTTGAGCAATAGAGAAACAAAATCATCTCTCAAGAGTGTTATTTAGTCTGAGCATGTTTTCTAGTGAAGGACATTAAGTGTATCAAGAATGTAGTGAATGCACAGTGCGTACTATCTAGGGAAGAATATACACTAAGTAGGAGACCAAAGGAATACTTTGAACATTCTATGCATCAAATCCTAAGATGTCATACCATTGAAGAGCATAAAGCCTGTTTTTGAGATAGAAGGAATCCTAATCATTGGTTTTAGAAAATTTAAATGCTTGAGTATTGATTGAGTGAAGCGTTATAGTCAGGATTTCAGCACAGAAGATGGAGTAATTTAAGGTAATCAAAAGCTTCATTAGTGGAAAGGTACATTGAAATAGCCTTTCCTACCTTTATTTCTTGGAAGGAAAATAAAGTTTTTTAATTTAAATTTTATTAAAGCTTTTCAACTAGGGAGTTATAAGGTTTTCTACCTTCATATTTTTTGAAGTTAATTTATTTCAAAATCTTATGTTTTTTAAAATATTTAAAAGTTTTTGCGCTTACCAAGAAGAGACCTAGGTTCAAACCTTTGGGATATGCCTATTTGTGCAAAGGTAGTAGTCTGACCTACATCCGCTAAGTGCATGCCAACCCAACAACAACGATACCAATCTCAAGCCCTCAATGCTCCTCTTCATGTCGGGTTAAATAACAACAAGGTGGAATAGGTGTTGTTGGGGGCAGCCCTAGGATTTGAACCCTGCTTGGTAGTAGAAAAGGACTATGGATGTAACCAACTCCCCTATGGATTAAAAAAATATTGGAGTCAAATTTGTTTAAGTATTTTCTTTGATTTGAAGGTGGAGGAGTTTGAAGATTTATATTTAAAGTTATTTGAAGTTTTTCAAAGATTTTTAAATTTAAAGTTATTTAAATATTTTTGAATATTTTTTTTTTTTTGAAATTTTGAAATGTGAAATTTAGCAAATTTAATTTACTAGGGAGTTAAAAGCATTTCTACTTCAAAGGTTTAGAAATTTTTAAAATTTGCAAATTTTTATTAACTTGGGAGATATAATATTTACAACTTCAAAGGAATTGAATTTCAAACCTTGATTGTCATGGAAGAAATGATTAGAAATGCATTAAATGAAGATAGTGAAGAAATGATAAAAAAGTTAAAGTTTTATTCTTAAAAATTGATAGATGATATTTATGGAAAGAAGAAAATATCAAATGGTTTAAAATGAAAATTATATTTTTTGATATAGAAGATGCACCATTTTTGTTGATCAAATAAAATATATTACAAAAAATCTCTTTTTACAAATGGCCCTCTTGGGGCTTACAATAGGGTATCCAAGATGGAGAATATCCCTTTCACAAAGTATAACAACAATGGTGCTCCAATGGTCTTTTGTGCCACCTCAAGAGGTTGGGTGGGTTTTGTAGCCTTGGTTGCTTGACCACCCTAGGTTGAATGCTCCTCCATGGTACCTGCACACAACCCACAACAAGAAGTTAATAACATAAAATGGGCCTATCTTAGGTCCAAGTCAATCAAATATGCAAACAATAAAACTTGACAAATCTTTATTAAGATGAGAATATACCTCAAAATATCATAAAACCTCAAAAAAAATATCTTGTTTACCTTGTTGTTCTATTTTTTGAAGGTGCTCTACCTATTTTCATCTTTAGGATATGACTGTCAAGGGGGTAGTTGTATTCTCTGTGATTCATCTGCGGTTTGGCTAAAATAACTATAGATTGGTCTTAAAACTTGTTGTGGACCTTCAATAGGATATGACTAGCCTCTAGTAGTAATCTAATGCACGTCTGATACTCTATTTATGGACAACTTTAAAAGTGATATGTATGCATAGTGAAGGTCACATTCATATTCATGGCTGATTAGGAATGCACAAGAGGGTGGACTACAAAGGGAAGATAAGAACACACAAGGGGCTAAGTGAAGGTCACATTCATCTTAATGAATAGCTCTTCATGCAAATAAAGGAATAGTGGGGTATTTAAAGACTTTTTGCAAGGGAGAGGGGGTGGTGAATTGGAAGTGACATGGCATGATGTGGTTGCCATGTGTCATGGGTGAGGGGACATGGAAAATCTAGAGATTTCTATTTAGGAGAATGTGCACCTTACCCTATTAATGACCTTGGGTGTGGGGGAGTCCTCACCCACCCAAGTGGCATGTGCACATCATGTCCCAAAATTTTTACTTAGGTTAGGAGGATCCTCACCCTTTACAAGTGTCATAAATAGGCATGAGAGTGATGAGGATGCATGGGGATGTGAAAATATAGGGTGATGTGGACCTATTCTAGGGTCAAAGAGGAAGCTAGGGGGATGGGTGTGCAATAAATATAAAGTTGTGCACCTAGGCTAGGGGGGATACAAAGTCACATGGTGACCAGGGGCTTAGTGTAGGAGAGTGTTTAATGGGAGAAAAAGGGCTAGAAAAGGGGGGATTTAATTTTTGTAAGATTTCAAAGTAGGATTGGGTAATTTCCAAATTAGTTAGAATGGTTTTAGGGAGTTACAAAATTGACACATTTTGGGTGTCTACATCTTTATTCCTCAAAGATGAAAAAGATGAAAAATTCACAACACATAAATTTATTTTTCAAACATGATGGAATTCACAAAACACCATTATATTTTCTTTAGAAGAATGCTTAATGATTTATTTGTCACTACTTACCTTTGAAATTTTGCAAGTAAAAATATAAGAAGAAAAATGTGAGTTGTGACACATATGACTTGAATGAAGCTTATGTTAGCTTCAATGAGGAATCATTGAAATCTAGGATGTATTATTGTGATGATTTACTAACTCAATATTTAGAAGGCATCATCAGGTATATCATCACTAAATATGAAGAAAAGAAGAGCAAAGAAAAATAATAGAGGAAATCACAAAAGAAAGGATAATAGAAACATGGATCCAAAGCCAAAGAAGGAGCATATACTAAAGACTCAAATAAATACCTGAAGGAGGTTGATTGAAGATCAAAGAATGAAACTAAATATAAATCTCAAATAGAGATTCATGCATAATGCAAGGTCACATGAAGATTGAAGATGAAGACAAATATTGAAGACTAAAGTCTTCAATAACCAAATAATGTAATATAGGGGGGTGTTGAAGAATATTACATTATTTGGTACATGCTAATGTACCCCCATGGTACCTTCATGGTACAAATGTAAATATGTAATATATTAGGGTTGATTCTATAGTTTAGGTGAATGATTTATATTTCCATTTTATGTAAGTGTCCATTTGAAATAAATGCACAAGTGTCATGTAAGAGTGAAATGTGCAAGATATGCACTAGTGTTATGTATTGAGAGAATGTGCACAAGTTACATGTATGTAAATGTGTAAATATGTAATATGAGGATGTGCACAACTGTCTTGTATTAGGAGTGCATGTAGGAGGGTAAGAGTCATGTAGAAGTGTCCAAGTGTCATTGGTTCAAGTGTGCATGTAAGAAGAGAGTGAAGAGTTTAGTATACAAGTGGCAATATGACAAGCCAAAGGTCATGGGAGTTGTCATATAGAGAGAGATTCAAGTACATGAAGAGTCATATTCTATGTCTATATTATGGAGACAAAGATCCATACAATGTAAGACAAGAAAATACAAATAATGCGGTGTGAGATAAACATTTAAAATAAATATTGTATACATATTTTGAGCAATCCATATTGTAATTATTCTTGATGCATGTACATGAATGATAATTTTCATTTTAAATTCATATTTGATATTAAAATTGAATGTTATTTTCATTATTATATTGACCTTGATATATATATTTGATTTCTCATATATTATTCTACTCTTCATTATTGATATTTTGACCTTTAATATTGTGGCTTATTTATTAAGGGACCTGTGATATTTTATGGTAGTAAGTCTTAAAATCCAACAAATTCAAATTCATATATAGAACGTAGAATCCAATCCAACAGTGCCAAGTGACAACTCCTGCTTTAGCAGTTTTTTTAAAAGGTTTGGAATTTGATTTCTTTCTGATTTGAGTTCTAATTAAATCAAATCATTTGGAGGCCATAAATTTTGCATGCTAAAGCATTTGGAGACATTTTTCCAAATTTTATAATTTGTTGAGCTTTATGCAATGGTGACATCATGCTATGGAATTGTTATAGATCCATGTTGGGTTTCCTATGCAAAATGGATTCCGTAAGTATAGTGAAAATTCACTACACCTAGAATAATTTTGCCATAGTCATTTTGATAAGATGACACTGATAGGAGTCGAGTTGACTATTAGAAATAGAAGTGAGAAAGCAAAATTTGTGTTTACCATCAATTTTGAAGATCAATGATGGTCGCTAATCTTTAGGGAGAAGTAGTTGGGAAAGAATATGATAAGATGTAGTATCTATCTTCATGTGAGATAATATTTAATTAGTTATTATAATAGAATATTAAATTAGTTATTCTAAATTAGTATCTTCTAAAATAAAAAGCATGTCTTCTAAAAAAAATATCATTGTACACCTTTATAAAAATTGGATATGAATAATATTCTCTACATGAATTTTTATTGAGAAAAGTCTCTTTTTCCATGTTATTTTTATGTTCATATGCATTCATGACAATTCTTGCTCATATCAACTAGTATTAGAGCCAGGCGATTGCAACCTTGGATCTAGTATTCTAAACGATTGTGGCACAATATTCAACCAAATCCCTCATATTGGATTGCCAAAGGTCTAGTATCCTTAAGGGTTTTCACATATTAACCTTGCTAGATCTCTGTTCATTTTTTCTCAAAAATCCAAGTGATCATAGCTTTCGATTCGGTCTTCTAAAATATTATGGTATAATCTTCACCCATATCCCTCATCTAAGGTTGTCAAAGATCTAGCCTCCTTAAGGGTTTTCACATATTACCCTTGCTAGATCTCTATTCACTTTTTCTTAGAAAATATCACTCTATTTACAAGAGCTCTATCTTCATTTCTAGTAGTCCAATTCATAATATTCTTCCACCGTCACATAGTTCATTTTGAGTACTACAAAAATGAGTGATCATACGACACATTTCAAGCAATTATGAAGAAGTTATGGTTGTTTTAAGTTGGGCTAAAAGTGATGTTTGTTTGGTTACACAAAAATTTGTTAGAAAAAAAAAATTATTTTTAGAGAAAAAAAGGGTGCTTTATTATTTTAAAAATTGCTTTATTTTAAAAGGGAGATTCTCTAATAAATTTGATTTAACCAACTATGCAATTGTGATTGTAAACAAGGTGCATTATTGATAGACCCCAACACCTTCATTATTTTTCTTCCATATTTTCCAAGTATTACATGTGATATTTTGTAACCATCCCTTTTGTAATAGCTCTTAAGCAAGATCCCCATCATGAAAAGGCTTTTGAATCATCAATGAATATGAGTACGTTCCAATAAATTTTGTAAATTCAAGCATAGAGCCAAAATTATTTTATGCAAGATCTTGTGGCTCTCATCAACCTATTTATCACTTTTATCATTCATCAACCTAGGGAGGATAATATAAGGTAGTTGTTACCCTCTGCTATATGGAATTTGGTTGTGTTACTCAAATATGGACACTTGTGTAGAAGGCAAAAATATGGTAATTGCCTCCACTTATGCTATAAGCACAATTATTATATGGGAAGAGAAACAACAATTGCCCCTTATTATACGACAACACCATCAACTAGTTCAAAAATCGTACTCTTAGTTGTAACCATCCTAGTATCCCTTATAGTAGTTTGATCTTATTCAAAAAATACAGGTTAAGGTGCAACACCAATATTATTTTGGTTACTTATTGTCACCACTATCATTGCCTTTATATGATCAACTTCTAGTTTCACAACCTCAAGTGTAGCTGCCTATAACCCCTGATCTACAACTAATTACACAACAATGTTTATCCCTACTTGCTATTCAATAATAACAACATTTGTTTCTACATGCTCTTTAACAATAGTTGCAACTATCATAGTCACAACAATTTTTACTGCAAGCACAATCACACACACAACCACCACCACAACACCATGCACTACCATAGTCATGTTCTTATTTACAACAACATCTAAGTACCACTACCTACTTGGTTGGTCATATGGGTGCATTGCCAACCCAATGACAGGGGGTATCTCTTTCATATTTTTAGCACCTTTTCCCCTATTTTTAGTAGCCTTTTTCCCCTCTGACAAAAGTGGGGCCACTTTCCACTAAACATGGAGGAATTGATAAGACTTAGTATCTATCTTCATGCAAGATAATATTTAATATTATCTTCATGCGAGATAATATTTAATATTATCTTCATGCAAGATAATATTTAATATTATCTTCATGCAAGATAATATTTAATTAGTTATTATAATAGAATATTAAATTAGTTATTCTAAATTAGTATCTTCTAAAATAAAAAACGTCTTCTAAAAAAACATCATTGTACTCCTTTATAAAAATTGGATATAAATAACATTTTGAGTGAATTTTTATTGAGAAAAGTTTTTTTATTAGTGTTTATTTTTTGTTAATGTATGTTCATGCCAATTATTTCTCATATCATAAGACAAGAGTAGTACTTATTTTTTATTTCCTATATCTATGGTGAGCACCCATCCAAAGAAAAATGAATAAAGAAAGAACCTCAAGGCTCTATAAGTAATTAATTGCTCATTCAACAACTTACACCATTTTGTGAAGCCACTAAAGAGGCTACTCCAGGAAAAATCCATCATTAGTCAAGGCTTGGGCACCTGGTCAAAATAATAGGGACCTACGAGTAAATGTTTCATCAAGGTGCTCATCCAAAGGGAACCCACCATCAATCTAAGAAAATACAAGATCCAATGACCCATGGATTTTTAAGGAAAATGAGAAGATAGTTGAATCATAAGAGTTATACAAGTCATATGATGGTGATGATCTATAGCCTACGCCATGTATTATGGCCTTATCATCCTTTTGGTGATAAATAAGTGAAACCTCACCATTGGTCAAAGTACAAAGACCTTTTCAGCGATAACTAAAAAGACTTCATCATTAATTTAAATACAAGGAAAGCAACTATAGATCTATTCTCCCCCATATTATCAAGCTCACAAGCCTAATTCTTCTACATCTGGTTGATCTCGTGATGGGGGACCGGAAAACACACACCCGCAAATCCAAAAAATTTCATCTATTAATCTGAAATCCTTTACATAAATAGCCCGCAGGCTTACAAATGACCAGCGCTCGGCTTGGTCTTCACAATCACACTTTTGTCTCTGTTCTCCGATCCACCACCCTCCCTTACAATTTTTTGAGTTTTTATCGAGGTCTCGACCCTCTAGGAAATTAATGCCCCCACCTGATCGAATTCATGAAATAAAATATGGAAGTTCGCTTCCTCTGCTAAGTTTTCAAATTTCCTTCCATCAATGGGCAACTGCCCCGATCCGCTATGGAAGCTTACATTAAAGACTCCCCTTGCCCTGCAACCGCCGTTTTGGTCAGACTATTCCTCTGAACCGCTGTTGCCTTGTCAGAAAATTTATCTGCACCCGCTACCTCTTTTCCCATGCATGCGGCCTGTCCACGTGTCCATTTCTGATTTGTCTTCAATTGGTCACGATACTGCGACATGTCACGAAATCGTGACATGTCACGATATCGCGACCATTTCGCCTGCGAGCCCTTTGCCTCAGTTTTTGTCGCGATATCGTGACAGTTTTTGCCTATGCCTTAGTCTTCCTTTCGCCTTCACCTTTGCCAAAATAGCATCGTGATATCACGATGTCATGATATCACGATGAAAACTCCCTCCATGCCTTTGCTTTCAAAAACGTCGTGATATCATGACGTCGCGATATCGCGACGAAAACTCCCTCCATACCTTTGCCTTCAAAAACGTTGTGATATCGTGACATCGCAATATCACGATGAAAACTCCCTTCATACCTTTGCCTTCAAAAACGTCGCGATGTCACAACGAAAACCCCCTTCGTGTCTTAGCCTTCAAAAACGTCGCGATATCGTGACATCGCGATATCGTGACAAAACCTGCCTTCGCCTTGTCGTAGCCTTTGGGGTCGCGATTTCGCGACCCCCCCCTAAATTTTACCTTGTGAAAGAACTTGCTTTACAAAACTTAAACTTTCCCCTTGTTTTACAAAACTTTTTCTTTGGTAAAGAAAATAAATAAAACAAAATTCATCACTTAGAAAAGTTTCGATTGCTGCGAGGTTGTTTTGTTGCCGTCGAATGCTCCTGCATAAGACACCCGGGGTAAATGGAGAAGTGACCTTCACTTATGTGTTGTTCGGTCCGCGTCTTCTGTAACACCTCCAGACACTCATCTGCCTTTGTAGCCTGCTCAAATCCTGTCTCTTGGAAAAAACATTTTTTGCCTTCTACCAGACAAATTCTGGCATTGTTGCACACCTTCTCATCCACTGCCTGTAATGGCTTTAATTTGTGGCACACTCCACCTTTCATCAAGGAGTACGTATTTGCACAACCATCATGCACTGCACTCTGATCAAACTACCATGGCCTTCCTAACAGCAAATGGCAAGCATCCATGGGGAAAACATCACATAGGACCTCATCCTGGTACTTCCCAATATTGAACGTGACTAAGCACTGTTCACGGACCCATGCTCTGTGGTCCTTTCGCAACCATGCAATCCGGTATGGATGCAGGTGTCTCCTCCTCTCTAGCTATAACTTAGCAACCATCTCCTTGGAGACTAAGTTATCTGTACTCCCATTGTCTATAATAACATTACAGACTTTGCCTGCACTTTTGCACCATGTGCGGAACAGGCTTCTCCTCTGCTCTGGTTTGTCTTCCTCAATCAGCATGGTTCTCCTCATGATCATTGCTTCTCCTTTCTCAGCTTCTTCAGAATGTTCTGATTCAGCATCTTCCTCTGCCACAACAGCTCTGGCAGGACCCACTTGTTTCTTGTTCACTCTCTCGGGGTGCTAGGGACACTCATATGCCCGATGTCCCTCTTCTCCACAGTGGAAACATGTTCCCTGAAACACTCCTCTTCCATACCCACGTCCAGATCTACCTCTTCCCCTTGGGTAGCCATTGTTATGAACTTGGGGTTTGGGTTCCTCATCTTCCTTCTGATCTCGATTGCTGCTAACCTCTTCTTTCTTCTCCTCCTTTCCTTCCTCTTTTCTTCCACCAGTATTTCCTCCATGCCCTCTTCCTCTTTGCTTGCTCTCAAACCTTTTGTTTAGTTTTTCTTCAACCTTCAAAGCAAACTGGTAAGCATCTTCAATGGTGCTCACCCGAACTAAGCTCAACTCTTCCTAGATATTGGGTCTCAACCCATTGATATAATGGGCCACCTTCTCCTTGCTTGCTTCTAAATGGCTAGTTCTAATGGAGATCTTATAAAACTCCTCCATGTATTCTTGGACAGTTTTGTTCATCTATCTCAAACTCTGCATTTTCCTCAACAGATCCAATTCATAATCTGTCAAAATAAACTGTCTTTTCAGCTTTTCCACCATCCTATCCCATCTTGTTATTCTTTCCTTCCCTCTTCTATTTTGCTCTAGCTGCACCCCCTTCCACCATATGCTGGCATGACCCTTCAACTTGGTCTTGGCAAATCTGACCCTCTTAGGATCTTCAACTTCTTCATACTCAAAATACTCTTCCAGATCATTGATCCAGTCGATCAATTCTTTTGGATCCAGGTTCCCAAAATATGTGGAAACCTCCATCTTCAACATCTTCCCAATCTGGGATATGGCTTTTTACATTTTGGCTTGTGTCGGATCTACAGCCTCTTCTTCTTCTTCATCTACTTCGTCTTCACTGTCTGCATATCTTCTTGGTTCGTGTCCTCTGCATAGTTCTTATTGCAGGGCCTGAACTTGCCGTTGCAAAGCTCAAAAATCTGCTGCTATCATCATGCCTCCCCCACCAACAGGGTTTCTTCTTGGAGGCATTCTTCTCACTTTCTCATGAGCCTTCCCATAGATCCTGGTGTAACTGCCTCACGTCCGGCGATCTGTTACACACTCAGGAACTTCCTAATATGATACCACTGATGGGGGACCGAAAAACACACACCTGTAAATCCAAAAAATTTCATCTATTAATCTGAAATCCTTTACATAAACAACCCGCAGGCTTACAAATGACCAGCGCTCGGCTTGGTCTTCACAATCACACTTTTGTCTCTGTTCTCCGATCCACCACCCTCCCTTACAATTTTTTGAGTTTTTATCGAGGTCTCGACCCTCTAGGCAATTAATGCCCCCACCTAATCGAATTCATGAAATAAAATATGGAAGTTCACTTCCTCTGCTAAGTTTTCAAATTTCCTTCCATCAATGGGCAACTGCCCCGATCCGCTATGGAAGCTTACATTAAAGACTCCCCTTGCCCTGCAACCACCATTTTGGTTAGACTGTTCCTCTGAACCGTTGTCGCCTTGTCAAAAAAATTATCTGCATCGACTACCTCTTTTCCCGTGTGTGCGGCCTGTCCACGTGTCCATTTTTGATTTGTCTTCAATTGGTCGTGATACTGTGACATGTCGTGAAATCACGACATGTCGCGATATCATGACCATTTTGACTGTGAGCCCTTTGCCTTAGTTTGTGTCACGATATCGCGATATCGTGACATCGTGATATCGCGACGTCGTGATATTGCAATAGTTTTTGCCTACGCCTTGGTCTTCCTTCCACCTTCGCCTTTGCCAAAATAACGTCACGAAATCATGACGAAAACTCTCTCCGCGCATTTTCTTTCAAAAACCTCACAATATCGCGACATCGCGATATCGCGATGAAAACTCCCTCTGTACCTTTGCCTTCAAAAATGTCATGATATCGCGACATCGCAATATCACGACGTCGTGATATCATGACGAAAACTCCCTCTTTACCTTTGCCTTCAAAAATGTCGCGATGTCACGACGAAAACCCCCTTCGTGCCTTAGCCTTCAAAAATGTCGCTATATCGCGACATCGCGATATCGCGACATCGCGATATCGCGACAAAACCTGCCTTCGCCTTGCCGTAGCCTTTGGGGTCGCGATTTCGCAACATGTCGCGAAATTGCGACATGTCGTGATTTCGCGACCCCCCCCAAATTTTGCCTTGGGAAAGAACTTGCTTTACAAAACTTAAACTTCCCCCTTGTTTTACAAAACTTTTGCCTTGGTAAAGAAAAGAAATAAAACAAAATACATAACACTTAGAAAAGTTTCGGTTGATGTGAGGTTGCTCTGTTGCCTCCGGATGCTCCTGCATCATCTCGTCATGGTTTCCCATGTGATAATTGTATGATCTCCCTATTGCATATTCAAAGAACACCCTTGCTAGGAGATTGAGGTGGGAACAATCCAATGATCCATAGAGTATAGGAAGGGATGTTGAAGCACCCAGTTCACAAAATCCCATGAACCTTTTGATCTCAACATTCAACAACCATGCTATATTAATGATCTATTCAACAATAATGACCTATGAAAGAGTAGGAAAGGAGATTGAAGTGACTATATCACAATGGTCTATGAAGCTTTTGATCTTGATGATCGATTACCCACACCATCCTTGTGAACCTTTTTTATGATAACTAAGGTTAGTCCCTAAAAGTAGTTGAAGAACAACAAAGTCAATGGCCATAGGGTTTCTTCCACATTTGTTTATAAATCTTGAATGAAATCCTCTACATCCAATTAATCCCTTGGCAATTGTACATGTGGAATTCATATTATCTTCCCATGCTAAATTCAGGATAAACCAATGGTTAAAGATCAATCGATCCAATGGCTCATGGAAAATAAGGAAATATTAAAAATCATTGTCAAAATTTCAATCAAACGGGACATGGTTTCGTTTGATGTGTTATAAATTTACAAAATATGATAATGATCCTTCAAATTTTGTTACCATCCTTTTGCCTTCCATGAACAAGGAACCTCTTTGGTAGATGAAAACCTTTATTTTGGATAACATCTATACAAAATATCCCAAGAAGAATAGAAGTCTCATAAATATAAAAATTACAAAAGAGCCTCATGTTCACCTACCTACACCTTTTGGGCATATCATCCAAGAAAGGAAGTTGGCATATTAAAGGTAATAGCAATGGAAGCACCAAATCTAGAGGTCTCAAACCCTTCAACATTGATGGTTGCAGTTTCAAAGACCTCGAACCCACTAACATTGAATGCAAATCAATCTCTTAATTAAAGAAAGACATTTTGAATTACTTGTATAATTTTGAAGGGAAAAATACCTTTAATATTCTTGTATAAATAATAAATTTATTTTCATTGTAAGGCATAAAAACTACTTATTCATGCCTAATACATGTCCTTGTTTGTATATCCTTTCACTTATTCTTCTATGTATATGATGGACTATAGTCTTGAATTATTTTGTTAATTAGTATTAAACCCATTTTGGTATGACATCTCTATGAAATAAAATATTTATGATGAATAAAGGAAGTTGTGACTAATTTTGATCTATCCACGCATATATTAGCTTGACACTATGTTCATTTTATATTTGTTAGTATATGATGCATGTATTCATTTAGTTAAATATGCATGGAATAATCTTTGATCTTTGGCACATCATATCTGTAGCTTAAGTTTTATTTTTTGCATTTACTTCAATAAATCTCTCACCTTTTTCTTTGATGAATGCAAGTAGTACAAGTAGCATAGAAACAATGCACTAAAGATCATATCACATGAGGTTCCAACCTCAGTAAAATCTTGTAGGTTACCCCACAAGTGCATCCTGCACCCATGTAGCTTCCTCACTATGGCTCTGAATGCGAGGTGTGAGTGTCAAAGATGCCTAAAAAGTGGTTGTAACATTTTTAGAGACAAACAAATTTATCCAACATGCCTAGTAGGACAAGCTAACACTTTACCCCATGATCGAGATTTTATTAAAGTTATCAACCAGCTTGTTTTTTGAAGCACAAAGAATATTCACCTAATAACTTCACTAAATAAGAAGACCTAGAGACAAGTCCTCATGCATGCACAATTGTTTATTAGAGTGTGCTAATAGAGAAGATATCATATTGAAGTCTTCATAAAGATCTTAGTCTATTTTATGAGCAAAAGATTTGTCACTAGATATTTTGTAAGAACAAATCTGCAAGTGCTAGTGTTATCCTCGATCCAAATAATGAAAAGGAGGGCCTAACCTTAGAACATGGCTACAAACCAACCGAAGATATCAAAATTATTATTATTTTTAAAAAAATTTAATGAATCGCTCACATTTATTACTCTTGTCTCCAAATATAAAAAACCAAAAAATATATATATAATCTATTTTTAAAATGATGTAATAAAATTAAGTAATTAAAATCATTATTTGTTTTAAAATTTTATTATAGTTATATTGAATCATTGTCTTATTGGTTATAAGACATTGTACACTTATTTACAAAGAAACTAAAATAATAAAAAAATATGTTAAGAAATAGAACAACGTGATAACTTTCATTTTTTATAAAAAACTATGAAATGGCTGCAATAAAATAGGATCTATGCAATAAAACAGGATCTATCCCGTTAACAAATTTTTATTAATTTTAATAAAAAAAAAATTATTAGTATGTAGTAAAGCTTAGGATATACGGTTGAGTATACAAAATAAGAGGTGGTGATTCAAATTATATAGGTATCCCTCTTGAATATACAAAATAATATATATATATATATATATATATATATATATATATATATATATATATATATATAATTTATGTGGTTTTTCACAATAATAATATTTTTTATATGCTAGTGTAAATATTTTAGTATTTAATAGTTTTTATATATTTAATGTAAAATAAATATTGAGATTATATTGATGTAAAATGTTAATATTGAGTGTTATAATAGTGGCATGCATCATCTGAAACATGTATTTAAACATCTTTCAACTTTAAAGTTTAATAAGCAGTCCAATTTTTCATTTAAAAGGTAATAATAAATTACACCTACCAAAAACTAATGCATTTAATATTTTGTAATCAATTTAAAAAATAAATATATGAAATCCATATCTAAAGGAGCAATATGATTCAATATGCCACTTCCTAATGTTGTGAGATCATTTTTTATAAAAGGTTCTTCAAATTGATTTGCGAGAAAAAGATCTTTTACATATTATTGAAAGCTCACCTATAATAGTTTCCTTTATCTGAGGCTCAATGTTGTCTTCAATTGGAATTCTTTAGAAGAAAAGGGGAATATACGGGTAACGAGGAATAAGAAGTTGTAAGAATAATTTTGATCTAGAGAGCCTTTTCAAAATCCCAAATGGTTTATAGGAAAATTATACTGGAGATGAGCTCTCTCTACACAAATTGTTACTAATTGGGGATACTCTTCTTATTTTAGGTACACAAGAGTCACCTCAAGTTGAATATCATTTTTAATGTTCCTCACTTAAAAATGTCATTTTAAATAATTGAATCTATGAACACATCCTTATATGTCCCCAAACTCCATTTTATAATCATCCAAAAAAATTACGTGTAAACATGGGTGGGATATTTGGTGTACAAATTGCAAACCATCAACTCCACTTGATCAAACTTGTTTGTATGATTTTAAGTGAATAATGTAGACCACTTCATATTCCTCTAGGTCCATAATCCATGAGATAAGACATTCATGTAATTCTATAATTTATTATTTTCAAAGCTCATCATCATTTACTTTAGACACAAACAATGAACTATATATGTTGCTACTTATTGTAGTACCTTATCACTACCTTGGATTCACTATTTGGAAGAGTACAAAAAAATGAATTAATGTAGCCAATGCCATGTAAAACCCCTCAAATTTTTACTAAGTACAACTTAGGTGTTGATTGGTTTAGGAATGATCCACTTCCAAAGTGGTCTGATTAGCTCATGGAAGTGAAGCACTCAAGTTCAACTAGCGATTCACTAGAAAAGTTGAGTGATTCAATCACTTCCTAGAGTAGATCACTTGCCAATCCGTAGAGGGATAAAAATAAAGGTATAGATTGTGAGAGTCTTTTGAGAGAGACAGATTAATATGTGGTGGCACAATAATTCCTTTTAGAAGCCTTCTAAGCCTATTAGAGGTATATTTAGAGGTATGTAATATTTGGAGGTCATCATTTTGTTAGAGATACCCTTGAATATTTACTTTTACTAGTAGTAATAGTTTCTTATCCCATGTAACTTAGGGGTAAACTCCTATAATTAGGATCCATGGGCTCCATTGTAAACATCTTTTTACCATAAGAATTGAAAACTATGCCATGTGAAAGCCACATTGTGCTTTATATCTCATAAAATTGGTGATAAATTGGCAAGTCTTTTTTATTCCATCAATGAAAATGCCCTCATAGAGTGTAGACTATACAATAATTGAGGCATATCCCTTTTGCCCATCTTGTTATTCGCTTGTAATTTTGTACTTGTTGAATGGAAAACATTGATACTATTTAGATTCTCATGTATTGAGTTTTTGTACACTTCCTTGCTATAATTATGGTCATGTTTTAATTTGAATCACTCACACCCTTAAACTTCAAAATTTACTTTTCGTGCATTTTTATTTCATGCAAGTAGTGTAGGATTTAGCAGGGATAATGGGGTCCTAGCCTTAGTTTGAAGGTTGGAGGGAGCCACTAGTCCTAATAAATTGTTGAATGGGTGGAATTGGGATGCATTATTAAAATAGAATTCAAGAGCATTTCCTAATTCAACATAGTTCTTTTTAGCACACCCGATGAGACCCTAGTCCTTAGATTTGGATAAAATTTTTTATTTATATGCCAAATTTGAATTCATCATGGATGGAGCAATTGGTTTAAAATTGAAGGGATTTTTGCCAAGTTTTTTCATAGATAGTGATTTATTTTACTTTTAGATCAATTCGCTTTGTTTGATCTAATTCCTTGAAGAATATTCTAATCCCATTCCAGGGAGCGATTAACTCCATTTTTTTAGTGATTTGAGTAGTAAAATTGATTAATCTTGGGATGGAAATTATTTATGCTACAAAGGGTGTATTATGTTAATTTCTAATTCAGCTATCCATGCTTGAATATTGTAGGAACTTCATGCTTCTCCATCCATTGGGTATTCTAGATTTCTCAAGACCTATGAAAGAGTTCATCAAAATTTCTTTTGGATAGGGATGAAATAGGATATCAAATTATTTATTGAAGAATGTGACACTTGTACCCAAGTGTTGTAGGTGAGTTGGAGAGGAGAGGGTAATCCTCCAAGGGAGGTCCCAGGTTTGAATCTCCATCCTACCAAAAATTTGAATTGGGTACCCAAAATCCAATTGATAATGTTGGTGTGGGTAGGGCTAGGTGCAACTCCCAAGTGACTTTGATGGTGTAGAACCCCCTGGTCGTGGTCTCTCAGACCGTGCTCAGACCAAGGTGGCCCTACAAGGGAATTTTCACTTTAAAAAAAAATGTGACACTTGTAAGTGTCACAAGGGAGACACAATGAAGACCCAAGGTTCTTGCAATCCCTACCAATTTCAATGAGAGTTTGGACCGATATATCCATGGATTTTATTGAAGGATTGCCAAAGTTTGGAGGAAATTTAGTTATTTTTATGGTGGTGCACCATCTCTTCAAGTATGACCACTTTTGTCCACTTTTCCACCCATATAAAGTCTCCACTATCACCCAAACGTTCCTTGATCAACTCTTTTGCCTCCATGGAATGCTAAATTCTATAGTATGTGACTAGGATCACTAGCACCTTTGGAAGGAACTCTTTAAGCTCCAACAAACATATGTTAACATGAGCTCAATATATCATCCACAAACTAATGGAAAGATAGAAATTGTCAACAAGTACCTAGAGATCTATTTGTGTTGTTTTACCTTTGAGCAACATATGCAATGGACCAAGTGGTTGCCCCTGGTAGAATGGTGATAAAACACCGCATATCATATTATGACGAAGATGGCACCTTATGAAGCAATGTATGAGCAATCACCACCCTCACTCTTTTCATACATTTTAAATATCTCTAAGGGACAAGTTGTGGATTCTTCTTTCTCCCTTCATGAGAGTATTATTTGAGTTGTTAAGGATAACCTAACAGTGACACAATAAGTTGATCAACACTGCTCTCAGCAATCCTTAATTGAAGGTGATATGTTGTTTTTATGTTTGCAATCATATAAGCAAGGGTTGCAAACATCCCTAAAGATAAAAGGTTTCCACAAATTAGCTTCCAAAATTTATGGGCCTTATCACATTTTGTAATGCATTGGATCAGTAACTCATAAGTTGGACCTTCCATCCACCTCTAAGATCCACCTAGTTTTTTACATCTCTTGTTGGAAGGTGGTCTTCGGTCAACATGTTTAGTTACAAACAACCTTGCCTAAGCTTGATAGTGAAGGACTTCTTCTTAAATCAATAACAATATTGGATCATTAGTTCAACCAACTTTACAACCATACTTATTGAATTCTTGATGCACTGACATGGTTTATGGTTGGAAGGTCAACATGAGAACCACTCCACTAGCTTCAACAATTGTTTGTACATTTTAAGCTTTGAGGATAAAGTTTTTTAAGAGGAAGGAATATTAGGACTCTTATGTCCTAACTATTTAATTATTATAAATAATCATGTTATTAGTAGTTTTTAATATTGTAAATAGTTAATGAAACCCAAAATCTATTTAAGATTAAGGTTTGTAAGGCATTATATAAATTCTAATAAATAGTTAATGTTATAACTAGTTAGTAAGACACAAAATCTATTTAAGATTAGGATATGTGGAACAATGCAACCAAAGAAAAAATAAAATATTACATTTTTATATTAAAAACTCCAAATAAAATAATTCCTTCAAAATGAATTGTAATAATGCAATCATTCAAACAATTATTAAAATTATTTGCTTTATTTCTCACTTTAGTACTTTTATGTTGTTGGAGTATATTACTCTCATATCAACTATAAGGCAAATGTTTTTTTTTTTTTTTTTATATTTAATTTTATGCCAAAGGAATCAGTTACACCAACAGTCCTTTTTTACTACCAAGCAAGGTTCAAATCGTGGGGCTGATCCCCTATAACCCCTATTCCATCTCATTAGATTATTTAACCTGATGTGAAATGGACAACTAGGTACTACCATCGTCCGAAGTGAAATAGACCACTAGGTACTAGGTACTTGGGATTGATACCGTCGTTGTCGAACATGAAATGGACCACTAGGTACTTGGGATTGATACCGCCGTAGTCAGTCTAATGCCGCACTCAAAGGATTCAAAGCAGACTACTACTTTGCAAAGGGTTGGCTTCCCCCAAGTTTTGAACCTAGATCTCTTCTTGCTAAATGCCCAGCCCCACCTTCATTTACTAATCCACTAGCCCACCTAGATCTCTTCTTGGTAAAAACCCAACCACACCTGCATTTACCAATCTTTTTGAAGAATTGTTGTTACTAATAGCTTTACGATGTAGAATGCCCGCTCCTAGCTTCCATTTTTATTTAGTTGGAACAAACCTTATATTCTGAAATGCCTTTTTCACTATGAGACAAAAGCAGAACATACCTGCAACGCTGATATTGTCCACAATGTACAGGACATAGTCTTCGTTGATTTCCCCTTTGTCCTGAGCTTCCAAAATGTGATCGATGGCAACCTTGTCATTAATGGCCACGGGACCTCTGGTGCTTGCCAGTTTCCTGTATTTTATGTGAAATGAAAGATCCAGTTAGCTCAAACATTATGACCGTAGCATTAATGCCACCCATTTCCAACACGAAATATGTATAGACATCAAATAAATTTTTGTGGGCCTCTATCAAATTTACTTGGTTTGGATATTGGGCATTCTTGTCAGACCTAGTGCTACCAATTATGCAAAGAAATTTTGAGAGACATGACTAGCGTTGACATGATCTTCAACAAATAGGAGTGCTTTTCAGATCTTAGATAATCATTGAGACCTTGACATATCCCATAAAGAGACTGAGTGATGATGTGTGTGATGTCTTTTTCCCCATTTTATGTTATATAAAACTAGAATTTCCCTTGCTTCTGTACTGCCTGCATCTGCCGCCCAGATACGGCACCTGCAACTGAGAGATATACTTCTACGATCATATTTCTAATAAAAAAATGGAAAAAATCTACAGCTACAGAACTGCTATCCCACAGGGCTTACGTTGCAATGCAGGATAGGCAACGTGGGAGTTTTTTCTGAAGAGAGTAGCGGCCATAGATGAACATGTCAACATTTGGTCTTCACCAGTGATCTAAACCACGTAAATACATATTAGTTCATATAAGAGCCTCTTGATTAGCGTTTTCTGGCTTTGGTGCTGTTAGCCTCCAGCCAACTAACTGATAACTTAAAAAAGAAACGGAAGCAGTGATAAATAAAAGAAAGTGAAGGTCTTACTTTCGTTCCTCGACGAAGTAATTCTTGAACAAGTTCAGTCTCCTCTTCATGTCCTCGATGGCGAGCCCAATCTCGTCCTCCCACGCATACCTGTACTGCTGGACGACCTTGTTGGTGAAGAAGGGCACCGTCATGATGCGCCGCATCTTGCGCCAGTGTAATGGTTTGGAAGAACACTTCGTAAGGTGGAGTTTAATGAAACATTTTTGTCACTGTATAAGTACGATATGGGAGCATTTGCCAAGCAGTAATAACTTATATGGAAATGGTTGAGAAAACCCCTCGAGCAATCATCCAACCTCGTTAGATATAATTTGAATTAAAGTAACTTAAAAAAAATTAAAATGTTTCAACAACACATAATATAAATATTATTTATCAATTTAAAATTAAATTAAATTTTTAAATTTTTATTATTTTTTGGTAGGTAATAAAATTTATTAATATCGTTGGGTTGAAGGGTCCCAATCCCTATTTACATAAGGCTATTATCTAGCGCCGAAGAAACAAAAACAGAACAACCCCCATAGACATAGGGAAG
The DNA here is from genome assembly GCA_028583015.1 of Wollemia nobilis. NCBI lineage: Eukaryota > Viridiplantae > Streptophyta > Pinopsida > Araucariales > Araucariaceae > Wollemia > Wollemia nobilis. The sequence goes on from JAQPPZ010002554.1 coordinate 5,258,813, forward strand.
AGTTGTGCTAGTTCCATGGGAACACAAAAAAACAAAACAGAAGATTCCAATAACCTTTTTCGACAACAGAAAGAAACCAGGGATATACCCGACAAAACAGGGAAGGTTCAGTAACAGAAACTAAACTCAAAAATCCCACTAACCCAGAACCCAGGACTACTGGGCTTTATCACCATCTTCAGTAGCATTATTCTGCTGATGAGCGAGAAGAGCGCTGAGCGACGTCGGAAGATCCTGCAATTCCTTGAAGTTAAGAGAGAAGATGACCCCAACTTCCTTGATCATATTGGCTGCTGCCAGGAGTTGGTCAACCGCCCCCGAGACATGGCTGATGATTCTGGAGCGAAAGGCTTCAGCAACACAGCTAGTAATATTTTCAGTTGCATCCACGAACTCAATTTGAAGCCCTCTAACATGAACCATTCCATCATTCCACGAATTAACAAACTCGTCAGATGGAGAAGGTTTTGCACAGAGGTGAAAACAATAGCCTTGTGATGAAAACCACAATTTTGAAAAAGCCCACAATTTGAAAGGAAACATGTGGGATCCTGAAACGGACAAGGAATGGTGTTGACAAAACACCAAAGACAAAAGAAACAGGGTGTTTACGAAACACCTTATAGCATTAAAAAGAACACCTTTGTTGGAACTGACAATAGTGTTGAAAAAACACTTGAAAGGAAAGACACCGGTGTTGACAAAACACCTTATGGCGTTGAAAAAAACACCTTTGCTGGCATTTTTGTGATTATTAAGAAACCTGCTCATTTTCTTTTTGAACAATGTTGATTAAATCCTCCGGAAAACAGTCTTCCCAAATAATGCAATCAGATTGGTTTGTTGCCAAATTAGCCAAAGTGTCAGCAACTACGTTGGCTTCACGGAAGACATGTTGAACTGTACTTAAGGGAAGCTGCCTGAGAATGGCTTGACTTTCCTTAATAACATTTTGAATATTCCAACCTGGTTTCGAGGAACCTTTTGCATGATTAACCACAACAAGGGAATCGCCTTCAAAGATGATTGGGTTAGGAAAATCTTTGCACAGAACAAGACACCTCCACAGGGCACGAGCCTCAGCATAATTATTTGATTGAATCCCCAAATTTTCAATGAAGGCCTTGATGATCTTTCCACTGTGATCCCGGATTATACCACCAGCCCCAACATCCCCAGGATTGCTTTTAGATGAACCATCGAAATTTGCTTTTAGCCAACCCAACGGTGGAGGTTTCCACTTAGTATTGATCCTGTCATTGATGTGAACTGGTTGCTTAGAAATTTTGGTGGAAATATTGAGAACTTTAAACAAAAGCATTTCTAAACCTGGATCAGGGGGTTTGTCACACTGAATTAAGTTGGTGTTCTCGGCAGTGAACCTCACTGCTCTGTTGGCTACCATCATTGGATCCCTGGTCTGATTATTGAACACTCTGTTATTTCGCTCTAACCAAATCTGCCATAAGGTATGATGGAGGGAAGCTTTCCATATAAACTTTAATCTGGGGTGGCGAAACACAGGAGGCCACTGGGTAAACATATCAGCAATAGTATGGGGCCATGCCCATTGAACTCTGAAGATACTTAAAAGCACTGTAAAAACATCATAGGCAAATTGACAGTCAACCATAATATGTTGCACTGATTCCCAAGCTTGGTAGCACAAATAACATCTGTTGGGTAACATGACTCCACGCTTAATCAAATTGTCAGTAGTTAAAATTTTGTTCTTAACAACCAACCAAGAGAAGTGAGCAACTTTGGGGATAATGTTTTTGAGCCAAACACATTTGAAGATCAAAGATGTCGCTTGCTCATCTTGAGAATCATAATTGTCGTATAACCCATGGGCCGTTTTGACTGAGAAGTTGCCATCCTCACTGCATTTCCAGAAAGGCCTATCTTTTTCCTGGGAAGCTGGGATAAAACTTGATCTGAGAATGGACTGCATGGCCTTAACAACTTGGGAAATTAATTCATCATCCGAATTGAAACTTAGTTGTTTCCACATGGGATGCCCCTGGGTTTGGACAATGAAGTCAACAACTTTTGGTCCCATATTTGCATCTGTTAAGGGTTTTAGGACAACAATGTTCTGATCATTTATAAGAGCCTCATCCTTGACCCAAGGATCATGCCAAAAATTGATTGTCTTCCCGTCACCAAGCTGCCATCTTACACCTCTGTTGAGCAATGGTCTTGTTTGGAGGATAGACTTCCAGAAATGGGTTCCAGCTTGAGGAGCTTCCTCATCCATAAAGGAATGGTGTTGTAGATATTTCTCCCTTACGACAGATATCCATTCCAAGTTCTCATGGGTAAAGATCTTCCATGCCTGTTTTGCCAAAAGGGCATGATTCATCTTGTGAATTCTTCGAAAACCAAGACCCCCTTTATCTTTTGGGGAGCAAACAGTATCCCAAGCAACCAAGTGAAACTTTTTCTGATTATCAGTTCCTGTCCATAGGAAGCGCTTTTGAATTTGTTCTATTTTAGATCCAACTGCTGCAGGCACTTTGAAAACAGACAAAAAATAAACAGGAATGCTCTGAAGAACTGACATGACCATCGTGGCTTTTCCTGCCAAAGAAAGCAAAACACCTTTCCAGCCTGCTAATTTCTTGTGAATCCGCTCAATGACATTATTCCACATTGCATCTTTTGGACGACCCACAAACATGGGCAACCCAAGATAGGCAGTGGGCAGATTAGCAATGGAACATTCCAGGATATTAGCAATAGAAGTTTGGCGCGAGACAGGAGTATTAAGAAAAAATATTTTGCTCTTGGAATAATTTATTTTTTGCCCAGCTGCATCTTCAAAGAGGTTAAGAATAGTCTTGATAGTACGGGCTTCTGGGACGGAAGCTATGGTAGCCAGCAAAGTGTCATCAACAAATTGTTGGTGGGTGGTAGGTCTTAGGTTGGAAGCAACTTTTATGCCAAAAATTAACCCCAGAGAACAGGCTGACTTTATAGTTCTGCCAAGAGATTCAGCCAGAATGATGAAGAGGATGGGGGACAAGGGGTCCCCTTGTCTTAATCCTCTAGTACTTGGGAAGTACCCAGCTGTGGAGCCATTCACCAAGATGAAAAACCAAGAAGAGGAAACACATTGCATAATGAGATGGGTCCAATCACTGTGAAAGCCAAACTTTAGAAGGACTTTAGACAGAAAATCTCTATTGACCCTATCAAAGGCTTTGTTCATATCCAACTTCAAGAAGAAAGCACTTTTTTTAGATTTATGGGCAGAGTGGATTAGCTCATGAATAGTTATCACACCATCAACAATATTTTGACCTTTAACAGAGCTGCCTTGACACGGGTCTATGATGTCTGGAAGGAAATATTTAAGTCTGGTGGCCATAGCTTTGGTAAGAATCTTGTAGACCACATTGCAAAGGCTTATAGGATGGTAATCAGACAAACTCTTGGCAGTAGGGCTTTTAGGGATAAGGGCTAGGAAAGTAGAATTTACATCTCTGGGGATAAATCTAGAATTTTGCATCTCTTTAATGCAGGCAAGGGCGGGACCCCCAAAAAAAAAAAAAGGGAAACCCCACCAGGACCAGGAGCTTTGTCTGGTTGCATGGAAAAAAGAGCTTTGTGGATTTCCTCATCACTAAGGGGTTTTAGGAGATTGGCATTCATTTCATCAGTAACAATTCTTGGAATGTGCCTAAGGAGGGAATCCATTGCTTGGGAGGATTGGATAGGCTGGGATCCCAACAAAGACTCAAAATGATGAACAACCTCATCCCTGATTTCGTAGATGTCAGCGGTGTAAGACCCATCACTCTTTACCAGACCCTTGATCCTGTTTGCTCCTCTGTGCTTGAGGGTTGAAATGTGAAAGAATTTAGTGTTCAAATCCCCATATTTTAGCCATAAGTGCCTAGATTTCTGATGCCAAAAAATCTCCTCTTTCTTTAGAATGTTATGGTATTCTGAAAGAAGCAATTTTTCCTCCTGTCTCGAATGAGGACCCTCCTGTCCTTGCTGAAACTGATTTTTGATTATCTGCAATTTATCCCTTATATTCTGTTTATTTTCAAAGATGTTTCCAAAAACCTCCCTGTTCCAAATTTTTAGCTTGTTTTTGATAGAGCGTAATTTTTGAGAAAACTGCCTGATATGAGATCCAGGAAAAGTTTCTTTCCACCATTCACCAACACGCACCCTTAAATCTGGGTGTTGAGTCCACATTGCTTCAAACCTGAAGGGAATTTTGAAGGAAGGTCTATTGGCTGATTCAAAAATTAGAGGGCTATGATCAGAACCAATTTTAGGAAGAGCTTGGAGAGTGGCATCACCAAACATCTGCAGAGCATCCTGGGATAGGAAAAATCTGTCAAGTCTCTCCTGAATAAGATGCGCTCCAGCTCTTCTGTTACTCCATGTAAACTGATACCCTTTCAGTTGTACATCCATCAGATCATTAGTGTTCACAAAATTGCAAAAGTCTTCAGTGGATCTAGGATTGATATCATTTCCTCCTCTCTTCTCTGAGGGGTAGAGAGGAGCATTAAAATCTCCTACGAGAATCCATGGAATATTAGAAAAGGTTGTCCTCATTTGGGTGAGGGTATTCCATAAACTTAGCCTATCTTGAGGACTGTTTGGGGCATAAATATTTGTCAAGACCCAGGACTGTTTAGAAATCAGATCATGGAACAGAATATTGGAAATCCGACCTTGACTGGAAATCACCCTTCCCTCCACTTTGGTAGGATCCCATAGACATAGGAGACCACCAGATGATCCAACTGAAGGGCTGAAAGAAAATTCACACTATTTCCAAATAGTTTTAGCAACTTGGGGAGAAGATTGTGCGCCCAATTTTGATTCTTGCATAATGAAAATAGTCGGTCTAAACTCCTTTCTTAATGAGATAGCAATTCTTTGTTTTACTATCCCATTAAGCCCTCTCGCATTCCAAGAGAGGACTTTCATTTGGAACATTTACCAGGTTTTCTCCCTCCTTTGGTTTGTTGCAGAGGAGGTTTGGTTCTATTCGGTTCATCTCCATTGGATGCCATGATATCTGGAAATAGGGTTCGTTGAATGCCATTAGCTATCTCTTCTTCTATATCTCTTTTTCTTTGTTCAACTGCAGAGGGTCTTCCCCTTTTTCTATCATTGCCAACATCTATCTGAGATTTCTTATAACTTCTAGTATGCTTAGGACTCCAAGCTCCAAGGATCCCGCACTCCCCTTCTAGATTAACAACCTCATCAGATCCAAGGATGGGAGGAGGGTGAGAAGGTCCCGACCTAGAGGGTGAAAGAGGATTGGATGGCGGAGGAGAAGAAGAAAGTGGAGGTGGAGGCGGGGGATTGGGAGGGCGGAGGGATTCGATCGCATCATTGGCGGAGGGATTTGTTGGATGGAAAGAAGCGTCATTGATGGGGGCAGTGGAATTTGGATCAAAAATATCCAGGCTAGGGCATTCATCTTGATTGCCATCAGAAATAATATTTGATTCATTTAAAACACTGAAATGATTAGCCAAAGCATAATAAGAACTTGCCTTTTTCTTTACGCCAGTCGGTTGCTTTTCCTTGGATTCATGGCGCTGCCCGCCCTTGGAAATCTGGTTGTCCTGGTTCTTGGATGCTAAAAAGCGAGAATGTTGTTGGAAGTCTTTGCTCATGCGATCTTGCCCTTTTAGGGTATTCTGGCTAGGGCGCAGCTTCGGGCATTGATTTCGAAGGTGACCCTGGATGTTACACTCAGAACAAAAAGCAGGCCTGTTCTCATATTCCACAACTTGACTTTTGCGGTAAGATCCATAGATTAAATTTACATGAGTCGAAAGTTGAGATTCTAGGTTCGCGTTAACACATATACGAGCCTGCGTAAATCTTGATCTAGCTTTCATCGTCGGATCTATGGTGACCAGTTCTCCAATGGTTCTGGCAATCCCATGGAGAAACTCCTCGTGCCAAAACATGAGCGGCAAGTTGGGGAGCTTGACCCAAATTGGAGCGAAGTTTATGTTTTGGGTTTCCGGGTCGAAATCTTCTCCCCATTTGCGAAGGAAGAGGCTTCTCCTCCCAAAGAACCAAGGACCACCGGACAGGATACGATCTGCGTCCTCTTGATTGTTAAGACGAATCAAAAAGAAACCTCTAGACATGGCAATGATTTCCAAACATCCTCGCGTTTTCCATTTAGCGGCCGCCCAACACCGAATAGCTTCTATATCGGGTCTCCCTCCGACAAATTTTCCCACCAGGGAGAAAGATTCTATGGATATGTAGTTAGCCATAATCTCCTTCGAAATAATCAGATCAACTCCATAGGGGATAAAAGTATGCTTGGGAACCAGAGGGGGTTTAGGGCCTCCTCTGATTGTTTCGAAAAAGGAAATAGTCCCGGATGCTACGCCATTAGGGCAAACTCACCGCTCATTCCCTGTTTCCTCATGATGTTTGTCTGGGGGTTCCTTCCTCCAGATATTGTCAGATTCGTCCTCCAAAATCCTAGATCCGCTTCCCTTACCACCCGTTCCATCCTCGATCTCGTTCCCTAGCTTAATCGATCCGGTTCCAGCTCCTTGTCCATCGAAACCCTGGTTCCTGCTAGCTTGAGAAATCGAAATCTCGCTCGCACTCCTCATCTCACTCAAAAAAAATCCCTTATCTAATTTCAACAATTTTTTTCATTTAATATATCATAATATTTTTTATTTAAATGATTTCTATAATAAAATTATTATTTTAAATATTAATTTTAATAATATAATATGCCTTATATTTTATTATATCCAAATCCTACCCTCACGCCTTCTTATCTTACATTTCTTTAAAAAAAAATTAGGTTATTAAATATTTTGAAGGCTTGAATAAATAAATAAATATAGTATATATATTTAATTAATGTGAAATATGTGGTTCATGTTTAAATAAATTATTAATATTAATATTTTAAATATCAGTATTTAAAAATATTTACACTATGCTTAAAAATGTTAAATATATTTTTAATTTAACTCATATCCATTACAAAAGGTTTATGTTTTATATTTGCAAATAAAAAATCTGATTTGTTTATGTAATGTAATTGGTGAAAGTTTTGGGTGTTAGAATGTCCTATGTGCTAGTAGAGGCCAACAAGGCTTCATTCCTCATGCGTTCATCCTGTTGATACCTAAGGCTTCATTCCTCATGTGTCCATCTTGTTGATACCCAAATGGTTGTGTTATTTTCCTATCGACAAGTGTAATTCTCTACCTTACAAGAGGTCATGATTGAGAAGGATTGCTCAGCTCTATGTGTCTGTGCTAAGGGTTTATCACACTAATCACAAAAATTTCTTAGCAAGAAGACACCTAGGTTCAAACCTCAAGAACAACCTGTTTGCAAAGGTAGTAGTTTGATTTGAATCTTTTGATTGTACGCTAGACCTAGGATGACAATACGAATCCGAACAACCAGTGGTCCCCTTCACACCAGATCAATAAAAACGAAGGGAAATATGTTTGGTGGAAGCAACCCATCTCAATTAAACCCTGCACTTATTCAATTAATAAAAAAAATGTGAATCTGCTTGTTGTGGTGCAGTGGTAAATGCCCTGGGTGCTGGTAGAGGCTGACCCAGGTTCCATTCCCCTTGTCTCCATCCTGCAGATATATGGTATAGTTAGGAATGTCCTATGTCTTGGTAGAGGCCGACAAGGCTCCATTCCTCCTATGCCCAACCTGTTGAAAGTGGCACCTCGAAAGGGGTGTTTTCCACTATAAATTAGTTTCATCCGCCCATGTCGCCTCACATGTTGCGGATATGCTATGTAATGGTTCCCTCGTGGTCACAGTCTGTTTACCCCTTGTGGCCACCACCAAAAAAAAAAAAAAAAATGTGATTATAATAAATTCCAAAAAATATATATATATATTAAAGTGAAACAGAATTCCAAACAAGCCACTAGAAATCTGACCTTAAAAAAAAAAATGACCATGGGCGAGGATTTCGAATTAAATTTGGGTTCACTTGCACTTAATCGACGTGACATGACATAATCCTTTCATTGGATAATGACGTGTTTTTCCCCCTCGGAAACAAAGTCGTGAATAATGACATCTTATAAACTAGAATGCCATGGAAAGTATGAATTGCTCTTTATCTATTCAATATATATTATCATATTTTTTTAATTTTAAAAAATAATATTTAAAGTTATATATATTTATTTGGCTAAAAAAAATTAATATATTAAATTAGTTAAAGATTATATTATATTTTTTGGATTGAAGGTTTTTAAACTAAGTTTTAATAGAGGATGTGGGCTTATATTCCTTCGTATTTAATTTATTACAATTATTTATGAAAAAAAAAAAAAGTAACCATGTACAGCAAGGATATATAAATCTAAATACAACAAGCAATACTATCATCAATGGTAAAAATGGAAAAAAGAGCTACTTTGATTGGTTGAGGCCACCATTTGGGAGGATATCTATAGCAAGTGAAGTCTCCTTGATCAAGAGCTCAATTAGCCATCGTACCTGCCACCCTGTTCTGATCATTAAAGATGTGTATGAAGTTCACTATCTCAAAGCATTGTTGGGTTATTTGTATTTGCTTAAGTATTCTATGTATTTTCCAATCTATATTCTTTTGCTTGTTTGGTCCTTTTAAGTGATTAATCATAATTTGGGAGTCTAATTCCACCTAAATTTTCCTCCACCTCACCTTTAGAGTCTCATGTAATCCCCTTAAGATGGCATATCCCTTTGCCATGTTATTGGATGAGATACCAAGGTTTTTTTTTAAGATAAAAACATGGGCGCCATTCAAGAGGTGACCTATTCCCCTCATACTCGCTCTTCTTAAATTTTTTCTTAAGGCTCCATCTATATTAATCTTACCTAGTCCCTTTGGAGGAGGTTTCCAATTCCTAATTTTGATTACTTGTGCATGATTTGGGGTTACCCTTTTTGATGTGACCATTTTTGGAGACACTTGTAATTTGGATATTATCTTAATCCACTTTTGGTTAGGATTTTGGGGCTCTTTTAATAGGTATTGGATTGACTCTTTTAACCCAATTGTTTCTATGAAGATTCTCCATCAACGATCTCCAAGTTGGGAATTGAGTTATTAGAGGTAAATGACCATCCCATGAATTTGTCTAAAAGTTATGCTTCTATCCATATGGATAATCCAAAATAATATTTCCTTGATCATACCCTCTCCTATTCTAAGTCCCATATGGGAGATCCTCTACTCGGAAGTGAAAATAGGATAAGCTCTATCATGGTTTTATTCTCTACATATTTGACCCTCAAAATTTGATCCCACAACTCCTTAGGGGATTATAACAATCTCCAATATAACTTAGTTGCCATTACCTTGTTATTCTTGATAACTGATCTGATTCCTAGTCTTCCCTCCTTTTTCTATAAGAATAAAGTATCCCATTTAACAAGTACCCATTTTTGTTCTTCCTTGAATCAATTGTAGAGGAATCTATAACTTATTTTATCTAATTCTTTAAGAATTATCTTGGGGATAGATAGCATTGACGAGATGTAAATAGCTATGGCGTTGAGGATTGTTTTTATCAGGGTCATCCATGCTCTTGTAGAAAGCCAACTATTGGTCTATTTTTCTTTCACTCTCTCTGATAGCCAAGTCCATTCCTCTTTTTTTTGCCTCTCAACAGTAAGTGGAATTCCTAGATAGGCGATTGGAAGAGATGTCTTCTTGCATCTCAATCTATCCAACAACATTATCTCCTACCTAGGTGAGCAATGGAAAAATATGATCTTGGACTTTTCCTCATTTATAAGTTGTCCAGTTGCTTTTGTAAACCATCCTATAATCATTTTAAATCTGGAGGTCTCCCTTATTGTTGCTTTTCCTAATAATGTAGAGTCATCAAAAAATTGTAGGTTAGTAGTTGATTTAACTCTAGTTGCTATTATTATATTCTCTAAACCTTCATTTCCCTATCCTTAGCTAATGTTTTGCCCAAACATTTAGCCAATATGATGAACAAGTATATGGATATGGGGTCTCCCTACTTGATACCTATGGAAGTTGTAAATAGTTGGGTAGGAGCTCCATTTACTGGAACCAAATAAGATACCAAGGAAATAAACCTCTTAATTCATTCTACCCAATCACTCAAGAATCCAAATTGTCTCATCACCTTTAGGAGGAAGTTCCAATTAACTCTATCATATGTTTTGAATAGGTATAACCTAATAAACATGGGGGGTATTTTCTATGCCTACATAGAGTGGATGGCCTCTTGAGCTAAGACTATTTCATCCAAGATTTGTCTTCCTTCCACAAACCACCTTGTTCTAGAGAAATAATTTTATGAAGAAGATATTTGATCCTTTCTGCCATGATCTTAGTGATAATATTATATAGGACATTACAAAGGGCAATTGGTCACTAGCCATAGATGTGTTCAAACTCCTGGGTTTTTGACATAATGCTATACATATTTTGTTCACCTCTTTGAGCACCACTTTGGCTATCCTAGCCTCTTTTATCACTTCCAACAGTTCTTCCATAAGGATGTCCTAGAATTCTTAGTAGAATTCTATTGTAAATCCATATGGGCCTAGAGTATTACCTTTTTGCATCTTGAAAACTATATGTTATAGTTCTTTGGTAGTAATTGGGGTAGTCAAAGTGACATAAGGTTTGTGATGAGAGAAGGAATATCTTGGAGTACTTCTTGTTGTGCTTCCTGGTTCATTATTTTTGCCTTAAAGAGTTGGTAAAAGTATTCTCTTGTTATATCTTTCATCCCATCCTATGTGTGTATTGAATCACCCATAACTATTTTTAGGGAAGAGATGAAATTGTGTGACCACCTTGCTAGGAGAAATTTATGGAAAAATCTAGTATTCCTATCTCCCTCTTAGAGCCATTGGATCCTAGATTTCTATTTCTATAGGATCTCTTCTCTTTTGTCCTATTCCTCTAGTTGAGAAGTAAGCCTAGCCTTCTCGTTTTGAATCTCAATAGTTCCATCCATTCACATTTGCTTCTTTAGGTCCTCAAGTTTGGTTTAGATATGTTATTTCTTTTTCTTTATGTTACCACACTCCTCCTAGTTCCATGTTATTAATTTGTACTTGACGTATTGAATCCTCCTAAAAAAATTGTACATCTTCGTACTATGCTTGGGTTTACCCTCCTACCACCATTGTTGAATTTTATCTCAAAAACTACTATCTCGAAACCATATTAGATGGATTCTAAGAGAAGCACAATTGGTTCTAGTCTTCCACATTCCCACCAACAATGGCCAATGATATGATCCTACATTATTCAACGTTTGTGCTCTTGGAATATATCCATTGATCAAAAACTCCTTTGACAAAAAAACCTATCTAGTCTTTCTAGAATGCATGTTGGATCTTATCTTTTATTAAACTAGGTCATCATACCATTGTCTTGTTTGATGTCTACCAAGTGAAGAGATCTAATAAATTGCTCCATCATGAGGTCAATACTACTGTCTAGAGTGTGATTTACCCCTTATCTTCTTTTTCAATGAGAGGATGGTTTTGAAATCACCATCTACAAGTTGTCAAGCTCTTGGGAAATGACCAATAATATAAGATACATTTGTCGATTTTTTTATTTTTCATCCAAGATGATAGGAGAATATACATTAAGACAACCAATTTTGAGAATAATGTCTACTCTACGCTAGTAAAGCTAGAACCTTACAACTTCCCATTTTTTAGTGTATCACTATCTCTTTTGAATCTCAAATATAAGCCACTCCTCTAGAAACTCCTTGGGAGCTTAAAGATTCCACCCTTATGTAGGCCAAATCTTTTTGACAAAAAAATTCTTCTCTTCTTCTAACACTTTTATTTCTTGGATGAAAACCATATATGGACAATGTTGCTGAATTATTCATTTTACTTCATTATGCTTTATTGAGCTACCTTTAAGCCCTTGAATATTCCAAGTAATACACTTTATCAAGCATAAGGACTAAAAATATGGATAAGATCCTTGACCTTACCCATTTCTATTAGCTTTGTACCTTCTTTTCCTATTTGATGTTGAGCAGTATTCCTACCTACTCTTTGGTATGCATCTAGCTTCATATTTTTAATAGGCTCCTAACTCACTCTTGTTGGTTCTTAGATGGACTCCAAACATGGTGTAGGTGAGAATACCACCATGGCCTTATTAGAAAATTCCTAGGTGTCACCTCCACTATTCCTTTATGAGTTCCTCCATTTGATTGGTTAGAGTCATTATATTTCTCTTGGCTTCTATTTTCCTTTGAGATCTATTCAACTTTTGGGGTGGGTTCTCTTGTGGGCTACTTAGTAGATCAAGAATTAGCTTAGTGTTGTTATTTATTTCTTTAAATATTGGTTCCTTTCTTAGGGCTTGAAGAGGATTTTCTAGGGTCTCCATCTCTATGATGTTCTCCTCATCATCCATTAGGATTTTAGAAAATGTATTGGTGAAGATGACTACTTGCTCTTTAGATATTTGTTTCCTCTAAATGTTCTTCTATTTAGGCAGTTTAAAACCTCCAAGGGTCATTTTCTCTTTTTAATGTAAGGACCTCATTCTAATGATATTTTGTAATGGTATGTGGCACTTGAGGTACCTTTGATGTAATTGTTATAAAAATATGTATTTGTTTGTTTGGTAGAATATTCTATCTTGGGTGGCTTTTTGCATGTAAGCCAACCCTTGAGCGTTAGGTTAGGGTTGCATGGAATGTGTCTTTAAAATACAAGAGGGCATAAATGAATGTATATTTTTGGATATTGAATTTAAATTAATGAAGGAGGTTCCCCCCTCAAAGAGGCCAACAATTTTGTATTATGATTTGTGAGATTAATATATATTTTTGTATTTACATTTCGTATTGGAATATTCTGTTCTTTCATGAATTACTACTTTTATTGAAATATTTATGTGGATGTGCTTATTTTAATTAGAAGTTTCTTAACAAGTGATATCAGATAACTTTCTAGGGTTGTGTTTTGCTACAACTACGATAATTTTTGCCCTATCATTTTAACTATTAGTTTTGTGTTGTCATTTTTTTCTTATTATTTTATTATTAAAAAAGGTATTTTTTCTCTATTTTAGTTTAGTAGGTTAAAAACCCTATGCCATTACAAAGGATCTATCATTATTGGCTAAGCTAAATTTCTTGTAAAGCATCTAGTAAAGTGAGAGGAAATAAGGTTCTAAACACATGCTTTAGACAATACCCTATATAGATTTGAGATCCCATGTATCTTCAGGTATATCAAGAGACCCCCCTAAGATTAGAAAAAACCTTTAGCCCTAGTAAGCCTTTCAATCATATATCTATCCATAGTGCACTGAACATGACACTAATAAATATCACCCTCCCCTATTGTCAAAGAGATAGGTAGTGCATTCAAGGGTATGCATGAAATCCTCCTTGAGTAGTGGCCTAAAATATTGGTCCAAGAATTATCATTCGTTGCTATAATATAATAGAGGGTTATGGACAATATATACACCTTAGTCTAGAGTACCCTATTTTTGTTGAATGTTTAACCCAAATGCCACAAATACTACCACAAAAATTGAACATACTAACAAGAGTATACTATCACGATGAAATAAATTGTGTGGGAAGTAACAACCAAGATAAGGTCTCTCAGTAATAGTCAAGTATCATTTTATCCAAGGCCATATTCCATAATAGTCAAGATATATTTTACCTATGTAGTTGTCAGTTATAGTCGATAATCATAATAATCAAGAAATTGTTAGTAATAGAGTCTACCAAGACAACCATAAAAAATCGTGAGTTATAAATTCAGAGATAATAGTTGTCAACAACAATCATTATAGGATCCGTTAAGGGGTTTATTAGACAAAAGTTAATTTTTTTAGTGAACAAAAACTCCAGGATAAAAATAGATGACACTTGAAGACAACACTTCCCTAGGAAAAAATAGAACATGTCATTGTGAGACAACCATTTTTATTTGTCTTTTCAAGTTGATCATTTTGATATATAACATCTAAACATTTTTTCTGGCCTGTTACTCAAAATAGTGACTCTTTGAACAACATTTATATTTTAGTAAGTCAATTGGGGTAGTCCAAATCTCCCACACACACACACACACATGGCTAGAGGGACTAGAGGAGCAATGAAGGTGTTGGAACAAATCCAATATATGGGTTAAATCAATCACTTAGTAGCCTAACGAGCCAAAAGTTCTACATTGGGTAAGAAGTTAAACAAATGAAAGAGCACATACATATTATGAAAATTTATAAGATTAAAGCCAAATTAGTGTTTGAAAACAAATTCTTATAAGTGGAAGAGTTTTTCAAGGAAGACCCAAAAATATTTCATCATAATAATACTGAAGGATCAGATGGCAGTTCAGGAAATAAAGGGATAAAAACCCATCATACTATTTTTGACATAGATACCCCATTTAAGATGCCTAAATTAAACTTTTCCAAGTTTAATGGAAATGACATTGATGGTTGGTTATGTTGAGCATATCAGTTCTTCAAACTTTATAATGTACCCTAATATTTATGGATCACCCTAATGTATTTTAACTTTGAATTTGAGGCCATACAATGGTATTAATGGTTATGGAAAATGTTTCCTAACCCTTTTAAGGAAGACATTGAATCCCAACTACTCACTTATTTTGACCTTAGTGAGTATGAGGACTTCATAATATCCTTAATCAAAATGAAACAAAACTATATTGTTAGAGAATATCATACTCAATTTGAGAAATTGGCTAATAGGATGAAGGGGTTAAGTGAAGGATTTTTTATCAATGGGTTGAAAGATGATATCAAGGTAGAGGTAAAAATGTTGAAACCATTGTCTATGAAGCAAGCCATAGAATTGGTGTATAAGAAATGTTTTTTTGCCTAAATATCATCCAAATTCCCATAGACCAAACCCACATTTCCCTCCAAGTTTACATTGAATACTGGAAATAAATCTCTACCAATCAAATAATTGACTAGGAAGTAAATATATGCCTATAGAGCACAAGGTTTATGTTATAATTGTGATAAGAAATATGCTTTTGGGCATAAATACTTGAAATCAAAATTTTAATTCACTTTTCTTAGTTTTAATACATTTTTTCAAATATTTTTTATTTTAACTTAAAAAAATATAGTTTATTTTAAAAAGAAAACTATATCCTATCACTATTATGAATATTTGTACAATATATATATATATATATATCAAAAAATAATAGAATTAATTAATATCTCAATTTTATATGGATTTGATCAAATGATATTATTTTATTTGGTTATGTTGCTCAATTTTTAAAGAGGATACCATCGTCTAAATATTATTATTAAACTATTATAACACTAGTATGTATTTATGACATAATACTGATAAAATAATTTCAATATTATATAACTACTAATGGTCATAAATGATAGACCCGTGAGGGATATCATAGTGATAAGTCCTTGGGTTTTCATCAAGGAGACCTAATTTCAAACCCTAGTACGAGGGGCCCGTGAACTCTAATAAAAACCCATGTAAACTTAAATTTTTAAAGGCAAAAATAGAAGGAAAAATCAAGGGAATTCAAGTTGCAAAAAATGGTCCCTCTAAATCTCATTTACAATTGTTGATGATACTTTTCTTTTGGGCCATCCCTTAGTCAGTGAGGCCATGGAGTTTAAATCAATATTATCATGCTATGATAAGGCTACTGGACATTTGGTAAGTCCTAAAAAATATATAATATTTCATTAATACTATCCTATATTTACAATAAATTATTGTGAGTATTTTAGGGTTTAAAATTGAAGAAATTTCATCAACCTACTTGGGTATTCCTTTGTGTGAGAAAAGAAATAAAAAGGATCTTTGGATATCTTTTTTGGATAGAAAGAAAACTTGCTTGGCAAGTTCGAAAGGTAAGTTATTAACCATAGCAAGAAGGCTACAACTCATAGAGACTACATTGCAATCCATTCCTATTTATATGATATAACTTTCAAGACTACCAATATGTATTGCATCAGAAATTGATAAAATTTAAAGACTTTCTATGGAAAGGTTGTGAGAAAAATTTTATGTTTCCTCTTGGTAAGTGGGATAGGGTTTGAAAAGGAAAGAATATTGGAGGAGCAGACTTAAAAAATTATAGATTTTTAAATTTTGCATTAGGATAAAAGCTTGGGTGAAGATTGTTCAGAGATCAAAGAAAGAATTGGGTAAAAATATTACTTCAAAAATTTATATGTTCTCTTGATGCATTGAAATTATTTAGGAAAATAACTCTACCCAAAGGATTGTCAACATGGAACTTCAAATAAAAAAGTATGCAATTGATAAAGAAATATATTAGATGGTCACTCAATGAAGGGAGATGCAACTTTTTGGTCTAATGCTTGGTTGAAGCCTTATTCTCTTATATTTGACTCAAAATGGTAACCATTGGATCAAACATGCCTGACATGTAAAGTTCGAAAGGTCAAAGACTATATTCTTATGAGCAAAAACTCTAGATCATGGATTTTTTTTGTAACTTGGTTGAAGAAGAGGAATTCAAAATATGCTTCAAGAGTTTTATTTGTCATTTTTTACACAAATGGATGAGTTTGTTTGGAATTTATCAAAGGATGATGTATACTCGATCAAGTTGAGATATGAGGATTTAGAACAATCAAACTTTCCTTCTCCCAAATATTTTACTTGGAATAATGTTTGGACATTAGAGGCTCTCCCTAAGGCCTCAACATTTCTTTGGTTAGTATTTCAAAGTAATATTCTTACGGGAGAGTGTCTACAAAGAAGAGGATATTATGAACCCTTCATATGCATCTTGTGTGAGAAGGATTTAGAAACATCATACCATTTACTTCTTCATTGTCTATTTGCTCACACCATTTGTTTTTTTTTTAATATGAAATTATACTCGGTAGCTCCATCAACAAAGAAAGAGTTGATAAAATATTGGATTATTATTTCAAAGCTAAATAATTATGTATTCTTTGGAGGATTCGCCCTGCCATTATTTTTTGGAATTTATGGCTTGAAAGGAATAACAATTTATTTAAAAATATATCTCAAAAATCATGTCCAAGTTTATAACCATATTATTGCCTCTTGTAGAATATCTACAAATATGGTGCTCATCACAAGATGTCTCAAGTGCAGAAAAAAGGTGCTAATAACTTGGCTATGAGATTTGAACATATAAGGAAGAGTCATCTGCGACAATGAATTAAAAAAAAAAGATCTACTTCGATCTATGGTAAAATGGAAATGTCCAAAAAAATGGATTTATCAAAATTAATTTTGATGGTGTTTCTAAAGGAAATCTATGAAAAGCTGGTGGAGTGGGTGCTTTTAGAAATAGTGAAGACAAAATTTAAATCACTTATTCAAAATCATATGGAACTTCAACTAACAACTATGGAGAGGCTAGGGCACTTCTTATAGGGATTAAAATTACAGTAAAAAAAGGATGGAAATATATTTCAATTGGATGGGACTCACAAACTATCATCAATGCTATTAACAAAAATAGATGTGGAGACTGGATAAAAAATAATACTATTGTTGATGTTCATCATCTATTATTAGAAGAAATCTAGTGGAACTGTGAGTATATTTATAGAGAAGAAAATCAGATAGTAGATAAATTAGTGAATTGTTGTGTTGATATTCATCGTAATGAAATCCAAATTTGAAAAGGCAACTAGCAAAGTGAGATTTTATCTCTTAATCAAAATGATCAAGGAAGTGTTGTGGAAACATAACACCTTGATAAAGTTGAAGAATATATTTAGGAGAAAAAAAATATGAAAACATGCGATAAAAAGGTATGATGCAACCAATGTAATATTTTGGTATTTTGATGGGAGTAGGACCCAATAAAACTACATATAACTTATTAAAAAAGAAATAAATAATGACCATAAATGATATTAATAGATTTTTTTATTATTTATACTTAAAAATCATATAAAGTTTCATATTTTGATTCAAACCACAAAGGAGTGTGTAAGTATGTAAGAGAATTTTATATTTAAAATATTTTAATAGTATTTAATTAATGGGAATGATGGTTCTTTACATCACATGAAATGGATTACTTGTTCTTAAGGGATCACACGTAAGGCTATAATAATAATAAGAATAGTTATTAATAATAATATTAGTTTTTAAAAATATTTATAAAAATGAATTGATGGAATAATATTGTAAAATTTTGTTTTATATATTAATAACTCATAAAACTTTATCAAATTGCATGAGATAAATATTTTTTATTAGTCTATTTTTTGGCATATAGTAGAGGGAAATCGGTAACTTGGTAACTCGTTACATTTTTCATGGCCTTTTCATGGGTTCAAATCCCGTTCCTTGTTGTCACTATAAATTTCAATTGCATGAGGTAAAATTTTTAACGTAACCGGTGGTATTGGTGTGACATGTTGTGACACATCCTTCGATACTATGAGGCCTTGAGATTTGAATCGGGGTTACACATGCCAAACAAGATGCTTTACCATATATATATAATATATATATATATATATATATATATATATATATATATATATATATATATATATATATATATATTGTAATAACCTATGCATGGTTATTGGGGGCCACTTCCATTATGAAAACAAAATATTACATTGCTCTCATTATATTTCTAACAAGTTAATTAAAGCATATCCAACTTTGTCTTTCTATCGAAGATATTCTTCATTTACCTTAAAGATTTTTTTCATCTTCCTCAAATTGCTAAGTTTCCACAATCAACTCCTTTTATATCAAATGCTTTCAAAAATTTAAATTTTGTCAAGATGAAATTCAACACTACGAATGATTAAAATATTTGTTGCCCACATTCTATATCCAAAAATATCTTGTCTATAACAACCTCGCAATTTATTAATACCTTTTTTTAGGGTTCTTATTCATTCCCCTATATTTTCATTGTTATTTTTTTATTTTATCTGTGGGTTTAGTCCCACTTTGTGTTAACACTTGTGATATTTATTTTTGTTTTCCCATATCAATATCCCTTTGTGTTTATTTTTCTCTTTGTTTTTTCTTCTTGGGTCTTCCTCTCTTTTTTTCATTCCCAAAATACTTTCATCTTCATCAATCTCTTCAATATTCTCACACTGCTCATAGTAAGACTTATCATCTTTAGGTTTGTCTTGTTCTAAAGGATTTGAAGTGCAAGGAATCTTGTTTATATTTACGTGGAGACCCTAAAGTGCAGGGATGCTCTTATTTAGCAATTACCTTCTTATTCTACCCTAAAAACCCTAAATTGTTATGGGTTTCTTTCAACCTCATTTCTATATTATTTTGCTCTTGAAACCTTAAAGTACAAGGGATAACATCTTCACCACTTTCAATTTTATTACTTGAGGAGGATTCTATACTACTTAAGGAAAATGGAGATGATTTACCTGGAATAAACTTGACATTTTTTGTTGTCTTTGTTTTGGGTTTTATCTCGACATCATCTTTTGCATCTTTGATTCCTTCTAAACTTGCCAATTGATATTTTCGATAGGATTTATTTACCTCTTCTTTTGGAATGGAAAATCCTTTGATATGATCTAGCTTCTATTATTGTATGATTTCCTTACTTCGTCTTAAATTTTATCTCATGGCTGGAATTTTTTGTCTCTTTCTTCATAGTTTTTACTTTGCAAACTCTTGCCATGTGTCCAATCCCAAAATAATTGTGGAATGAAATGCAAATTTTTCATAATCTAATTGTTGATCTCATTCTCTTGATTCAAATTTAATCTTAATTAATTGTGATGAAGGTTTTTAAATATCTATAGTAACACATATTTAAGTATACATGGCATACTTTCGCTCCTTAGTTGTTGGTCCTTCCTTGATGAATTCCCTTAGGGTATTTCAAATATTTTTAAAAGCATCCTTATTTATAAGCTGATATGGAAGTCCAAAAAACCTACCCCATACTAAAAGCTTCGTAATAGCTTATCTCAATGAAAAAATTTATATTCCATGGTCTCAAATAAAGTGCATCTCTTCCCCTAAACCATGGGTCACCAATCATTATTTTATCCCTAATTTTTGAACTGGAAAAGATTATGAGGAAATAACCTTTAGGAACATAGCATAATTTGAATTCAATCTCCACTTTCACTTGATCCAATTTAGAATCTTTAAAAATCGTGACCATGATCTATAGAACTTACATATTAGCCCTCTACTTTTAAGAACCATTATATCATGCACAATAATCTCATACTTGATACTTACTTTTGGTGTACCATCCATGTATTTATTTTTTCACTTATCTCCAACATGAGCCTTCATAATTCTAACTAGGGCATTTTGATTACTAGGGTATTTTTATTTCTAGCTAGGGCATCTTGACTTCCCATCAAGGCTTTCAAAAATTGCTTTCCTTCCACAATAGCTAATGGGGTTTGCTCTTGGTTTGCACTCCCTCTTGGTTTGTACTTCCTCTCCACTTGCAGTCACTCTTGCTCCTAGCTTGCAGTCCCTCCTGGCTCACAATTACTCGTGTCTCTTATTTTTCTCAATATTCCTTCATTTCGATAATTTTTTGGAAATAATATTTCACGCATTCGTGCTAAGGGTTTGAAGCATTGATGATCTCTGGATGAACTTACCGCTTTTTTATCATGATTGAATCTCAGCTTGCACTCCCTCTTAGTTTGCACTCTCTCTTGCCTCACACTCTCTCCTGCATCGCACTCACTCCAAGGCTACACACCCTCTTGGCTCATAATTACCCTTGTCTCTTCTTTTTCTCAGTGTTCCTTGGCTTCAACAATTTTTTGGAAATAATGTTTCACATATTCATGGTAAGGGTTTGAAGCATTGACACACTCTAGATGAACCTATTACTCTTTTGAAATGACTAAATCTCATCTCACACTCCCTCTCTGATATCATTCACTCCTGGCTATCACACTCACTCATAGCTCATGCTCACACTCACTGCTACACTTACTCCTAGCTTGCGCTTGTACTCACTTTTGGCTACACTGAATCGTACTCGCTTTTGGCTGCATTTGCACTTACTATCAAATCACACTCACACTTGCTTTTGCACTTAGTCTTGGCTTACTTTTGCACTTGTTTTTGCATGTACTCCCAGATCTCACTTGCACTCACTACTACACTTACTCCCAGCTCACTCACACTCGCCACTACACTTACTCTCAGCTTGCGCTCACACTCGTCGTTACTGCTCTTACTCTCTGCTCACACTCGCACTCACCGTTGCACTTACTCACGACTCATGTATATTACTATATTAAATCATACAATTTTATTTATTATTTAATTATAGGGGATTTAGCGTATATTGTTCGATAATATTTGTACCTTGGCCTCTCCTTGAAACTTAAATAATTTAAACAATTGAGCTCCTAATAACATTTGATTAAATGTTAATGTTCAACTATGGCATGAGAGCATTTTTCTAGTGTGTGAAACTCTTTAGTCATTTTTTTCCAAACCTTTTGAATTATATTTAAGGTTTATTCATGAATTTTAAACCTTTTACATGGTATGAAACTTTTCAATCCCTATAAATTGTTCATATATTTTTTAAAATTCACCAAAATGAGAATCTTAATTTCAAGGGGAAACTCTAAATTTATTTTACTCCAAATCTATAATCATTATTAGTAATACTATTATGTTTTAATAGTTTTTTAGAATTTGAACATATCCAATATATTATATCACGCTTACATAATAATAACATTTTAACCACACACATTACTTTAAGTTACCTAATAGAGAGGATATAAAATAAAAAAGAAAGTTATCATATAAGATAAAAAAGAAGTTTATCATTGTTTTATGGACTTAATAAATACTTTTAACATGGTATCTAGGGGTGAATTATGAAAAAGAATGAAATAAACTGGCATATCAACCAATTACAAAGTAGTTGTACATAGATTTTATGAGTAGGTGGTAGCAAAAGTTAGAATTCTAGAAAGACTATTAGAGTGTTTTGGGAGTGATATCAGGGTGAAACAGGGTTGTCCATTACCACCTACTTTATTTGACCTTTATACTGATAAATTGGAGGAATGGATAGAAAGAGTGGGAAGGAAAAGAATACAATTGACTAACTATATAGTAAAAATTTTCCTCTATACCAACAAATTCATCTTGATTGACAAGAACTTGAAAGTTTAAAAGAACTTGAAAGTTTAAAAGAACAGCTAAAATTTTTAGAACATATTTATAAAGAATTTGGTATGAAGGTAAACACTAGAAAGACTAAAAATATGGTCTTCTCTACTTGGAGAGAGAAAAACAACCACATATGTTATTTAAAGAAAATTCCTTAGAGGTAGTAACAAAATACAAATACCTTTAGCTACATTTTTAAAGCAAGTTTAGTTGAAAAATATGTAGGATGAAACAAATACATGCAATATGGAAGGCACTTTACTCATTGCTAAATAGGGACAAAAAAAAGTAAAGTTGTTGGATTGAAAAACCTTTACGGTCTTTTTTTGGGTTATTAATTATTTCAGTGGTGTTATATGGGATTGAAGTAACCGGTATATCAAATTTTAAGTGGAGACAAATAAATAGAATTGAAAAGAAATTTATTACAAATAATTTTAAAATAAAGTATCAGTCTCATATTAGATTTTACTTGCTAAAATAGAGACTTTCCACTAGAAATAGAAACTATGGTAAGGTTATCGGGGCACCTAAAGAAAATAGAAAGAATAAAAGATAACAAATTTTCAAAAAAAAAAAAAATCAAAGAAACATTGAATAGCAGAAAAGACACATTGATGAAACAAAAATACAAATGGATCGAAAAATAGTGCATTAATTCTAATAGGGTTCTAAAAAAAAATAGACTTGTTACGTGGACAAAAAAATTAAGAAAGAAAAAATAGTTATACATCAAGTTCAACCTAAACTATGAACACAGCCATAAGAAATATGTAGATGCAAAGATAAAATGGAAGGAAAAAATGATTATAATCTAACGAAGTTCGAGTTCACACCATCTCAGATAGAAAACTAAGAGATAGACAATACCTCACCTCAAAAGACATGATAAAAATGCATGTTTCTTTTGCACAAGAGGAGTAGTGGAGACTGAAAAACATTTTAACATGTAATGTGAAGCTTGCCAGGATACGAGGATTGCATAATGGAATTTTTGAAGAATTGAAAATAAAAAAATAAGAAAACTTCTCATCAAAATCAACAATACAAGAAACACGTTCAAAAAGATGTCAAGTTTTTTAAACTTTATTGATTTTTTTCTTGAATTATTTTTTTTGTTTGTTTAACGAAAAACCTCTTGCAAGACCGCCTTGTTCTAAGAAACCACATCCAGGTCGCCTTGGTCTAAGAAACCACGTCCATGGAGTCTACACCATCAAAATCACGTGGGATTTGTGCCCGACCCGGACTGCACCAACATTATCATCTGGATTTTGGGCACCCAATGTGCGATTGATAAGGTGAAGATTCGAACAAGGGACCTCACTTGAAGGATTACCCTACCCTCTCCAACTCGCCTACAACACGTTGGTTTTCTTGAATAAAAAATTAAAAATTTAAATCCAAAGAAATAAAATTATATTCCATACCTCATCTTGTATTAAAAATTTTAATCTCATACAATATTTAATGCCTTAAACATAACTAAAATTATTTTATTTCATTTTATAAGAAAGCCTACAAGAAATAGTCACAAGAGATATATTGAGGTACATTCAACAACAAATTTAATTATTTGTCAGTTACTAAAAATAATTATATATTAAATATTTTTTAGCTAGAGGGCATTGAATGTGATGAAGTTTGTGGTGGTTTTGAGATAGCAATATTGAGCTCCGGTGATTTCGGATGGCGTC
Source organism: Wollemia nobilis (assembly GCA_028583015.1). NCBI lineage: Eukaryota > Viridiplantae > Streptophyta > Pinopsida > Araucariales > Araucariaceae > Wollemia > Wollemia nobilis. The sequence goes on from JAQPPZ010002554.1 coordinate 5,282,718, forward strand.
AAGTGCATGGGGGACTGCGCACGGGAGATCTCGAGGGAGTTTTCGTCGGTGATTTCGGATGGCGTCAAGGGCACGGGGGACTGCGCGCGGGAGCTCTCGAGGGAGTTTCCGTGGCCGCGGGGGTACGGGCGTCCGTGATGGATCGCAGGATGGAATTGATCCAGGCAAAATTTTTATTGATCGAATGGGTGACTCGAGGTTATCGAGTGGTGGTCGTCTTCCCCGTGAGCGCTCGCGGGAAGACGTTCGGGAATTATTGAACGGGTTTGATAACCCTTTATTCGCTGCTGGCAATCTTCGTGATGAGGGTCGGGACGTTACTGTGGATGGCGCTGTCGATTCAAATCAAGGTAGTAATGTGATTGTTGATAACAACCTGGAGTCTTTGACCTCATCGGGAGAAGACGTTGTGAAGACCCCGATAGCTATGGACACGAAAGTAAAGGCCAGCGTAGAATCTGTAGCAGAACTCGGTAGTAACAGGCATGTGCATACCCCAAAAGGTGAATCGGGCCCTATGAAGACATATACGAAGAAGCAAGGGTCCGATGCTGGCAAGAGCTCAACGTCTCAGACGGGTTCGGGATCGTTTGCAGCAGCATTAAAAAATATACCAAGTGCAGGTGTTTCGGTTAAAGGGTTTGAATCGGAAATTTTTAACATACCTGTTGATAAGCCGGTTTCTGCATGGGCGGATGCGAACGCCGAGGACGATCTGGGTGTCAAACTAGATCGTTTGGATTCTGAGACAGCCACTGAGGAAGATGAATTTACTTTCAATGTTGTGGAGCATGATGAGTACAGAAATGCCTGCAGGGAGCTGGAATCCAAGGGATTGATATTATTTTTTTTGAGACGAGTGCCAGTGGAGGCAGATTTTAAGAAATGGGTCCGCCTTAATTGGGAGGCCAAAGGATTACATGTTAAGTCTTTCTGGGGGCTTGGAGGCCGATTTGTCTCAGTTATTTTTGAACAGATGGATGCGGCGAGACACGTTTTACAGTATGGGACTTGGAATATCGCAGGCTCGACGACTTTTGTTCAGACTTGGCGGCCTAACTTTGATCCAAAAGATAATTCGCAAGCTCATTATCCTCTGTGGATCGAGTTTGTGGCCATGAAGACTGAACTAAGGTGCATGTTACGTGTCATGGCACAAAGATTTGGCAGGGTACTGTTAGATCCTTCTGATGCTGTTTCTCTTAAGTCCAGTCCTCGAATTTGTGTGGAGGTGGACTTGAAACGCAAGCTTCCGGAGCATCTCAAAATTTTAACTCCAGCTGGTCCAGTTTGGCAGCCTGTTTGTTACTTAACTTGCCTAATGCTTGCTTCGGTTGTCAGTCTCTTGATCATATGATTAGGGATTGTCCAAAAAGGAAAAATCCCTCTCCTCCTCAACAAGAACAACCGAGGACGGATGGGGTTGTGGCCCAAGATGCTCAGAAGGCTAAGATGGATGTAGATGAATCCCAACATGCTACTCAGGAAAAAGGGACGCCCTCTTCCTCAGATCCGACAGAGTGGAAGGTGGTCCAGAAGCAGAGGGAATCAAGGGGTTCACCTTTTAAACCTAACAAAGCAAGGAGGAATGCAGAAGGTCAAGATGATCAGAAGGGAACTTCAGTTGATGGAACTTCCACTACTTTGGATGTTGGTTCTGTTAGGAGATCGGCTTCGGAAGAGGATTTTCACCTTAAAGGTGGTATCGGTGATTTTGCTGGTAGCAGGTTTCAGATTCTCCATTCCGTGAGTTCTCAATGAAGTTAGACCTTGCATCTTGGAATGTAAGAGGGATGGTTAGTCCCGAGCGGCGCAATCTTGTGAGTAATTTTCTCAAGAATGTTTTTGCTGATATTGTTTTTTTGCAAGAGGTTAAGCTTAGTGGTTTTGAGTTTATGAGTTGTATGTCGAGTTCATGGCGGGGCACTTGGTGGAGTTCCTCTCACAGACAGGGGTCGGGAGGTGCTGTTTTGGCTGTCCGTCCTTGGATAGCTGCTCTTCTTCTCAATCACGGAGAAGACCCAGATGGCCGAGCCATTTGGGCTACTTTTGCCTTTTCTGGTCAAGTTGTGGGTGTTTGCTGTATTTATGGCCCCAATACTGTCAGTGATAGGATTACACTTTGGAATTGGCTGCATGATAATCTTCCGGATGCTTGTTGGCTTGTTGGTGGGGATTTTAATATGGTGGAATGGGAAGGAGATCGTGAAGGGGGGAGTGGTAATTGTCTTTGTGGCTCGGAGAAGGATGCCTGGTCCAGACTCAAGGCGCATCTCCAAATTTTTTATGTCAATTTCAAACAGAAACGTCTTGACACTGGTGGTTGGTTCACTTGGTCCAACAGAAGAGCAGGGAGGGACAAGATTTATGCGCGGCTGGATAGATTTTATGCAGATAATATATTTACTTGTGCTGGTAAGGGAGTTAGATCGGTGGATGTTGATTTAGGTACTACTGGTTCTGATCATTCGCCTATTTATACTTGTGCTCATATTGGGGCTTTGGTTGTTGAGAAGCGGGCCTTGCCTTTCAAACTTAATGTCTCTCATCTTGATTCTGCCGATTGTCGTGAGCTTATCAGATGTGTCTGGAATCTGGAGCCGAGACCTCTTACTGTTGGTTGGATCTCTTGGTGGGATGCTGCCATCAAGAGAGTTGTTAAATTTCTTAGAGGATGGGGTAGACTTATTGCCAAAGGCCGCAGACGCAAGATTAAGCTTCTCAGGCAGTCCCTTGAGTCAGATAGAAGGGAGCTTGAGATGGATCCGTATAACATCACTTTACAGGAGAAGGTAGCTGCGGAGGAAGGAGTCATTCGCAGTTTTGAGGATTATTTAGGTAGGGGAGCCAAGGTTCGTAGTAGGTTGTATTGGCTTCAGGAAGGTGATGCTCCTACTCAATTCTTCTTCAATTTTCTCAAGAGGAAGAATGCTTCTGAACGGATTTTATCTCTCCAAAGAATGGACTCTTCTCATACTGAGGATGAGGAGGAAATAAGAGGGCTATTTGAGACTCATTTCAAAACTATTTTTTCAGCCTATGAGCATACGCTTGAAGTTCACCAGGCTCGGAGTAGAATTAAATCTTGCATTCCCAAAAAAATTACTAGCTATGAAAGTGATTGTCTTGCCGCTGATTTCTCTAAGGAGGAGCTCTTTTATGCCCTTTCGCGTATGCGTAATGGGAAAGCTCCTGGACCTGATGGTTTGCCAGTTGAATTCTACAAAGCCATGTGGGATACCATTGGGGAGGACTATTGTCATATGATACAGGAGGTTTTTGGAGGCGCTGGTTTCTCTGAAGGATTGAATCAGGGTGTGATCAAGCTTATTCCTAAGGGCAGTAATAAGGATAAGATTGGAGGTTGGAGACCAATCACTTTGCTTAATGTTTCCTACAAAATTGTGGCTAAGGCTATTGCCCTGAGACTTCGTAATATTGCTGCTCGAGTTGTGAGGGAGGAGCAGACTGGGTTTGTTAAAGGACGGTTCATTTTAGACACAGTGTTATCTATTTGGGAGACTATGGAATGGGCTGAAGAATCTGGACAGCAGTCTCTTTTCCTTAAAATTGATTTTGATAAGGCTTATGATAGGGTTGATTGGGAGTTTGTCCTTCAGATGCTTGGCTCTTTAGGTTTCTCTTCATCTGCTGTGGCAAATATTGGCACTCTTTTTTCTGCTGCATCGGCTCGTGTGATGGTTAATGGGCGCTTGTCTGATTCCATCCAACTCTTCAGATCCATTCGCCAGGGATGTCCTGTTGCTCCTCTTCTGTTTGTTCTCTCTGCGGATGCTCTTGGTTATATTTTGGAGGACTGTAGAAGACATGGCTTAATTCGGGGAGTTTCCCTTCCTGAGGGTCAGTTGACAAATAGCCACTTCGCAGATGACTCTTTTCTCTCTGTCCAGTTGGTTAATGGTTCTATCAAACATATGCAGGACTGTCTTCAGCAGTTCTGTTTGGCTTCAGGCGCTGTGGTTAGTGAGGTCAAGTCAGATTACTGGCTAGTTGGGGCTGAATCTTTACCTCAAGATCTTCAGGTTGGTTGGAGGAAGATCAATGATGGGGAGATTGTTCGATACCTGGGCATTCCCTTTGGCAGACGGGTTTCTCCAAAGGCTATGTGGGATTGGTGCATGGAAAAATTTGAAAAGAAGATTCAGGCTTGGAAGAGTAAGTTAATCTCCTTTGCGGGCAAACTTACTGTGGTCAGTAAAATTCTTCAAGCCTGTCATATGTATTACTCTTCGTGTTGGCTGCCCAACACCTCTCAGTATAGACGGTTGGAGACGTCTATTAGGAGCTTCTTGTGGTCTAATGTTGATGGCTCTAGGAGAGTCCCTTTGGTGGCTTGGAGATACTGTGCTACTCCTAGATCGCAAGGTGGTTTGGGTTTGCTGGATATTCTTGCACAAGGAAAAGTGTTGGCCTCTAAGTGGGTTGTGCGTTGTTTGGAAGGGGATCTTTGTTGGCAGCGTCTTCTCAGGTATCGTATTCAGACTGCTCAGCATTTAGATGGTTTTCGGGGTCCTTTCACTTTTGAGGATATTGTTGGTCACCCTGACAAGTTTAAAATAAGAGGTGGTATTCTCATCAAGCGCATTTGGGAGGCCTGGAAGGGCGTTGCTCGGCTTTTGCAGTGGAACTATCTGGATAATAGAAGGGGCTGGACGTTGGCTAACAAGGCTATTTGTCTTTGGAAAGAGAATGGGGTTTATGTTTCTGACATGCCTGCCTTGCAGTGTAGAAGACTGTCAAAAAGAGGAATTTTCAGTTGGGGTGATCTATGGGATGGTAATGGATGTCAGTGGATTTCTTGGCAGCAGTTGGTGGTCAAATTTAAGCTTAAGCCATCCGACAGATTTGTTGTCCAGCAGATTCAGGGGTTACTGCCAGATGAACAGCTGCATAAGCTCTCTAATGGGCTTCAGGGGCCTATTTGGAGGGATTGGAGGTGGTTTTATAACAAGCCAATTTGGTGTTTCAAATATTCCAAGCTCTATTTGCAGATGGTCCCGTCTGTTGCTTTTGGTGATGTTCTCAATAACAGATGGAATACCACCTACTCTTCTAGAAAGTGGAAAAAAAGGCTCTCTAGTGTTTGGCAGTTCCGGGTGTCTATGCAGCTGAAGGTGTTCTCTTGGCTAGTGCTTATGCAAGGCCTTCAGAGTAAGGCCAGACTGGCTAAATGGCTCCTCTCTTCTGATAGTTGCTCTGTTTGTGGGCGGAGTGAAACTGTCAAGCATATTTTCTGGAGCTGTCCCAGAGCCAGGCGGGTTTGGAGAGAGATCGGACATATATTTGATTCAGTTATCACGGGTCCTTTGTGGTGGCAGTTGGTTCTATTAGGGGACTCCCCCAAAGGGGCTCGACATTTTAGAATCTTTTGGCATGTTATTAGAATTAGTGTGTTATTTTCTCTTTGGAAAGATAGATGTCATATTGTGTTCCAGAATGATCTGATAAGGGTTGACCATACCATTAGCTCTGCTTGCAAGCTTACTTCTGATCAGTTTCGGGTGTTTAGCAGTTTTATTCTTAGAGATTGCCTTAGGATTGATAAAACTCTGAGAACTGAATGTTTGCTTCTGCTACGCAAACTTATGTAACTTTTTGGATTTGCCTGGTGTATTCTTTGATTAATTTTGAATAAGAAGTATTATTTCAAATATATATATATATATATATATATATATATAGCTTAGAATAATCTAAACTTTTAAATTGTAATTTTATTAATATATGCATATTTTGTAAGTGACAAGAAAATTTATAATTTATATATTGTTTGTAAGTTAATATTATAATAAAAATTGTATTAATATTTTTTTTTCTTTGTGTATATGCATGTTATGTATTAAAAATTTGATGTGTTGCAAAATATATAACTTACCTTCATTTTGTGTAAGTTTTTAGAGTTTATATTAAATTTAAAATATCTTTTTTTATTGAAAAGGCAAGGATAATTATAAAATTTTAAAATCTGTAGCAACAATATCCTTACTAACAAGATCAACTATAAAATTCTCATATCATGAGTACATTAAAACTAAAGCTGAAAACAACATATCAACCTAGTCTAATAACAAAAATTTCCCTAATAAATATGGGTCAAATAAGTAAAGACTAGAAATAAAATCACTTAGTCTTTGGATAAGTTAGAGCATTCATTTTAGGCATCATATCTAGTCGGTATGCCTTGATTACAATAAATTGTCGCATATCATCACTATCATTTTTTCATATGTTACCTTCTTGATTTGATTAATAGGTCATTATTCATCCTTATAAGAGTTTCCATGGCTGACAACATGACTTGATACTTATATGTGGTATCCTCATTCCACTTAGCTTATTCCTTTAACTCTATAGTCAAAGCAACAACATATAAAATGCAAATCGAATAAATATGGAGAGTTGCAATTACCAAAAAATTATTGTCATCATGAAAGTTGAATTATAATACCTTGTAAACTAGATATGATATGACACCAACTATATAAATGGTTTAGTAATTCTATCAAAATGAGCAAAAGATTCTAATATTGCATTCTTTCATTTAAGCTTCCTATCAAACATAATAAGATAGTCATATTGAATTCTAGCCTAGATTTCCTTGGTTTATATGGCCAAAAAATATATTTAATAGTTTTATGTCTACTACAACTAGCACACCTATCCTAAATAAGACCAAATTTAGCTAGAAGCATCATAGAGATATTTTTTTTAATGTAATATCCTCCATAACAACTAATTAGACTTAGAAGCACTAGATTTCCAAATCTGAGGACTCAAGGTACACTAATAGGCTTTAGAGAATTTACCTTACCATTTATTATTGAGTAATCATAGATGGAATATGAGATATATAATTTTTTTTTACCAAAGGATTGTTCATCCTCCTACCATCAGGCCAACACAAATTAAAGTGGTTGAGAGTTTGACTAGAAGCTCATCATTAACCAACTAATTAATAGCTAGAAATAGACCTTTAATATGAGAAGGGAGACTGAATTGGTCCTTAGGACTTTGCTAGAACATTCATCAATGATATTTAATATCCTAAATATCAAAAAGTCTATTAATGCCTATTTTGGATAGAAGCTTACCATTCAACTAAAGGGTTTAGTGCCAAACGGTGATCATTAGTTAAAATGTGATGATTCCACTAGAAAAAATATGTACCAAAGCTAAGCCTATATCTTAGTAAGTCTTGGTTTATGATCCACCTAGTATGTGTTTTGTAACCTAGACCATTGACCAAGATTGGATGACTCTGAATTGCTTCTGAGTCAACCTTTAAAGAAGGTTGATTCCCTATTTGTGCTAATAGAAATAAAGGATATAAGACTAAAGATAAAGATGAAATATTGAGGTAGAAATGAAAAGAAAGATAGCAATAAATTTAAACGTGGCAAAAAACCATGTAGCAACACAAAATTTTGTAATATGAATGTCCTATAAATTAATCGTAAACAAAGCCTAACAAACTAGTGGCCAAGTGAAGTATCATAACATCTATATATAGATCATAACATGTATTATCTAACACTACAAACACTTTTTAAAATATAATCTAAATAGTAATCTAAGCCTAATAATATTTATCTCATACAAAGCATAAACATAAATATCTAGAAATGCATAGATAACATGCACTTTATCATTTGAAATACAACTACTAGTAGAGGTCAAACAATAGTTAATTATATTAATAGTAGAACATACAAACAACATACACCAAGCAAACCCTAAAAATGTTGATCCTCAATCTGAGGAAACTTAAGATATATATATATATATATATATATATATATATATATATATATATATATATATATATATATATATATATATATATATATATATAGCTTTTTACAATGAATTCAATTAGCTTAATGATTACATTGATAGCCTAGTGTAGTCCTAATGTGAATAGGTATAGCTTGGATCAATTCGAGACTCAAGTGTGATCAACATGTTTAGGAATATTGGATGTCATTTTCCTACCCTATCATAGCCAAAGTTGTTTTCTTAGCCTAGCTATTTTGATCTAGGTCATTGATGTAGCCAATCACGATCCTGGCAGTCTCGTGTCTTCAATAGGCTGAGATATCTTTAACATATCTAAATTTTCACCACTATGCCTTATTGCCACACCAGATTTCAATCTATGACTCAAACATAATATGTAGGCATTTTCATTCATGATTACTAGAGCCAACTACCACTTCTGCAAGTTCTAGAAAATTGGTTGTCACTTTCCTACAATAGTAGTTGTAATCTCAACCTAACTATTTTCATCCAAATGGCTGAGGAGTGTTTAGGTGGTATAGATTTCTTACATACATGATCTTTACTGAAAGGGACCCATTTGAGAGATTTTATTTTTATCACCATTTGTTGATTATCTTTAGCTTGTTATTAGGGCCCTAGATACTTAGCCAAGATTTTTGAGATGCTTGGATGATGTCATCATACAAAAATTTTGATCGCTATTGCTTTCCAAGCTACTTCTACTTTATTGAATGTTAGTAGACTTGTCTAGGACACAAGAGTGCTTTTGTTGATGTCATCTATGAAAAACCTTGGTTAGTGATAGCTCTAGATTATTGCTTGCTCAAGAAGAACCTCTCACCTGTCCAAGGATTTTGAGGCACACTGCTTATGTCATTACTGATACGAATATGGAGAGTTTTGAGAAGAAGTATCTAGAATATTTTCCTTATTAATATTTTGGCTCAACAAGATGCATTTGGGCTTCAAATAGTCATATACAAGAGGTATTAATTCTGACAAAGAATTTTCACAAAATTAAGTCTGGCACAATTTGGTAGGACTTATCTATGTAGAAAATTATATTGGGCCACGTTATTGGTACCTCTAAGGGGTTTTTTGCTTTCAAAAAGATAACCCAAATAGCTTTATCCATTAGGCAATGGAGTCACAAGATTAGAGGTAGGAAAAACAAGAGAAAATATTGAGATGTGAGGGGGGTAGGAACTTGGGGGATTGAACAAAATATGAACTTCTCTATAACAAAAAGAGGATGTTATGAACCTTATAGTAAAATAAAAACACATCCACATGATATTGTAATAATAACAAAAAATGAAGTTAAAATTAACAATATTACAGGATGAAATGGAAATATAGTAGATTATACTATAGAAAGCAAGAACACATTATAGAATCATAGGCCTCTTCGAGGGAGCAACCTCCTTAGAAGCATGGCTTTGATACAACAAAATATTAGATGCCTTCATCTATGTCCCCATGCTTTTTTTAAGGCTCTTTGTAACCTTAACTATAATGCTCAAGGGTTGACTTCATATGCAAGTGGCCATTTGAGCTAGAATCTTCTACCAAATAAGCAATTACATTCTTTATTTCAGTTACATTAAATGGCCACAATTTTTTAGGTGTCTCAAGTGACACCATAACATTAAAAAAGGGTTCACTGCATAGTAATATTAGGCTAGGGTCCTAATAAAGAATGGAAAAAATATAAGATGAAAGAGAACAACAAAAACCTACTTTAAAAAGGGAATTAAAAAAATTGATGATTGTGAAGAATGAAAAAACATGCCCAACAAGATTGAGTTCCTAGAGTTCTAACAATTTTGCTTTGCACTTCTTACCTTTGTTCTTCCACAATTAGGTCCTTTTCCTAATCATCTTTTTTTTTTGTCCTTTAATCAATTGTCATGCCTCTTCTAAGTCATAATATCTGACTTCCCAAAACTTCTTTGATGGGACCTTGAATCTTTTGGTCTTATTATAAAGAACTATTAGTTGATATACTTTTTTATAAGAAGGAACCAAATATCTCCTTGCTAATTCTTGTGCTTTGAAATAATAAATATATTATAATATTATACTCTATATTTTTAATATTTTAAAAGAATATGATGACAAAAATTTTAGTAAAAGTATTCAATTGACTAAGAACTAATCCACCTTAATCTATTCCAATTTAGATCCACCATATTAACTGTATAAAGATCTAAAAACATCCACCTTAGTAAACATCTTAACCATATATACTGCGTACAATCCCACAAACGAAGGACAGCGAGGATAACAGCCGCTGTAGCTGGAACGATTAAATCTTTCGAGGGTAGAAGCGATGTGTGCTTAAGCGAAACCAAAAAAATAAAAATAAAATAAAACTTTATAAGTAAATGATAGCCTGACCATTGCAGAATCAGTGAAGCCCTCCAAGATCATCCTATACAGCCCATAATATTTTTCTATGTCTAGCTTTGTGTTGAAGTTACAAGGATGGTTGCCCATATGTACACACTATTGAGTTTCCCAGACGGACAAGTTGGCCTGTCTAGTCACATAGCAATAAGTTCTTTTCACATTTCTTTATCATTAACCATCTAAAGATTTAAAAATAAAAATAAAAATAAAATAATTTTAAATATTATTTTTTCATTTTATAATATATAACCCGCTTTTTCGAATTTGAATTTAGACAGGTAAACTGTTGGTAAATAAAGATATATTATCAGGGCACTTTAAAAGTAAACTTATTAATGAAATTTTTAAAGAATTGAAAAAATAAAATAAAAACAAGAAACAAAAAAAAACTTCTCATCAAAATCAATAATAATATACAACTTGCTTTTAAGAATTTGAACTTAAACAGGAAAACTATTGGTAAATAAAGATATAGTATGAGGGCACTTTAAAAGTAAACTTACTAATAAAAATTTTAAAGAATTGAAAATAAAAAATAAAAGAACAAAAAAAATTCTTATCAAAATCAACTATAGAAAAAACATAACCATAATAAAAAAAAGATGTTAAGTTTTTTAAACTTTATATATATATATATATATATATATATATATATATATATATATATATATATATTCTTTTTTTTTCTATTGTAAAACTTGAATAAAAAATAAAAAATTAAATATTGAAACAAATAAAATTATATAATATACTTCATTTTATATTAAAACTTCTGTGTCAGTTCATTGTCGTCTGATTTTGTTTGTAGTTGTGTGTCCTAGGTAGTAAGAAGTTTTTGTGGTCTTTCTTTCTCAGTCTTGTCAATATGGCCCTGCTTGAGTCATTTAGCTTTCAATTTGATCCCTTGTTTCACACCTTTATGGAAGCTCATGGTCTCATTTCTTTTTTAAGCAAGTTCAAAGGGGCTGAGCAAAATATCACTGAAGTCTTTGTCATTTCATGGAATAATGGTTATGTTGTTGTGCGTAACCTCCATTTTAGAGTTACTATTAAGTTGATGGCTGAGGTGATAGAACTACCGGTGAAAGGGCGAACGGTGCGAAGAGATCTTCATAATTGGGAACTTGAGCTCTAGGGTTTCCCAAATAATTCAAAGAGTTTCAAGTGGAAGGGTGCTGTTGTTGATCATGAGTCGCTACCTACGCCTTGGCCCATGGTGTCTATTATAGTTTTTATGGATCTTTTGCAAGCTTCCCCTGCATAGGTTTTTGTCATAGCTCCTTTACAGCTTTTTCATATAGTTACTTATCTTAAGCAACCCTAGTGTGGGTATTGTTCGGACTGCATTTTTATTTGTTTGACATCAGACGTCCATCCAACATTTTCTACTGTTGTTTGGACAATTTTCTTTAGGTTGTTGCTAGCCAATATGTAGGCATGTGTCATCTTATGCTATTGGTTTAGCTACCAGTTTATGTACTTGGGTTTGGGGCCCATTTAAACCCCGCACTTTATCAATTTTACCTACCAAAAAAAATCTTATCTTAAAACTTTTAATCTCATTAAGTAAACATAACTAAAAATATTTTATTTTGGACCCGAAGGTGGAGCTGAGATCAAAAAGAGCTGTCAGAAAATATTTTAAACAACAGTTCATAGCGAGCATGTGGTGAATTGAGGCGGGGATCTACTGTGTCCTAAGCTGTCTATTGGGTTTGCCTAGTAAAGTTGTAGCAACAATGAAAAGTTGAAACCTACAAAAACCCCTGACGAATTGTCAGATCGAAACGTAGGCAGCGACTAGGTTTTTTTGTAAGTCTCATTGGTAATTTGGCCGCACAATCTAAGATTTCTATTGAAAATCCTCGTGAAAGAAGATAGGAGGATCGTTCATAGTGGGTGTGCGATGAATTGAGGCGTGGATCTACTATGTGCTGAGTCGTCTGAAGAGAGTGGAGGCAGCAAAACCTAAAAATCCAAACACCAGTTTCGGGGTTGTCTCCAGTTTTGAGGTTGGGCATCTTGTACAACCATTATGAGCCAAACCCTAATGCCAGATTTGTAACGCTCATAGTTAAAACTGCTTCTAGCCATGAATGCGCATAAAGATAAGTTTCAATGGCAGTCAGTGGATTTGAATCCGATGATGGCGAGTCAGGGCTTGGGTCAAGTAGAAGGGTTGTTTCTAGAGAGTTTGATGGTGATTTGCAATTGTCGAAAAGGATGAAGGGCCCTGTAGGTGACCATGGAGGTGGGTCCCCAAGTTTTGGACAACCCCTTTTTTCAAGTGCGTTTTCTTTTTCTTTAGTTGCTACAAAGTATTACGGGTCCTGAAATCCTAGTGCTCTATTTGATATTTCCCCATCCTGTAATAAGTTGATCATTCCAGATGAGTTGATGATTGTCACCATGGAGGAAGGCTCATGGAATTTGGTTGGTAAACTCCAAGGGGGCCATCCGAATATTGATGCCTTAAGGATATGAGATTTAATAAAGTGGAAATCCAAAGGATATTTGTATATTGTGGCGATTTCCAATGTTTTTTTCTTAATCAAACTCAATTGTGAAGAAGAATCATAGTGTATCCTTGGGGAGGGCCCTGGTTCTTCGATAGAAGAGGTCTCTTCCTACAAAAATGAGGGTCAAATTTTAACCCAAGGACTCAGAAAGTTAATTTGGCTCCTCTCTAGGTTAGGCTCCTAGATTTGCCTTTCCACTTTTGGCATGAAGATATATTGCAAGGTATAGCTAAAGTTGTTGGGGATTTAATATTGATTGATTCTGCAACTCAAGCCAAGTTGAGAATGATATTTGTCAGAATATGCGTAATGGTAGACCCGAAGGCGGATTTGCTAGACCATATTGATCTCATTTCCAACCAGGGTTCCTGGATGCAATCCACAGTTTACGAGAACAGACCTATCAGATGCTCGGTCTGTAGTAGTTTTGGTCATTCCTTTGGTGCGTGCCCTAAGTATTTTTAGAACAAAATGGAGACTCTTAAAAGGGATCCTCCCAAACAAAACTAGGCTAAGAAGCAACCAATGGCATCTTAGGGTCATATTGAGCATGAGGACCTGGTTGCAGGGGACAGGATCATGGATGAGTTGGTGGAGGTTGATATTAGTAATCCAAGAGTGGCAATTGTGAAGAATCTAGATAGTAATCCAGGAGTGGTAGTTGTGAAGAATCTGGATAGTTCCTACAGTGGCCATTCTCAGCCTGACTAGATTGTTCTAAAATCTGAAACTTCTATTCCTCAGGAGTTTCTTCAAAAAACATTTCTTGGCTTAAATTCTCAAGAAGTGGCTCAAGAGGAACATGGAGTTTCTCAAGTTGTAGCTCATGATGGTTCTCCCCATTCGAAGGTTGTGATGGAGCTTGGTTCTCCTCTGAAGGTTGTGGTTTCTCAAAAAGATGTTTAGTCCCCTCTCCCTAGGGAGGGAGCACCAAGGGTAATATATTCTCAGCCTAAAACAAGAAGCAGTCGAAAAGGCCAGTCGGATTTGGGGGTAAAAAGGAAGATTGAAAAACAACCCAGGTTTTGGGTTGTAGATACATGGGATGCAAATTATCTTCAATTCTTGTCGAAGATTGAAAAGAAAAAGGATCCAAAAGGTAAACAACTTAAGTTTGATTCATTTTGCCAATCCTCTGATCCTAAGGGGGGATATAGTATCAAATCTCGTAAATGAAGATTTTACCTTGGGTTAGTGAAATGCGAAATTAGTTTCAGTTTTGAGTGGAAGTTGGGGTTATGGTTTTTGATTTCTAGCTTTCAATACAGGTCCAATTGTCTCAGTCGAAAGGATTCAAATAATGCTTCTATACAGGTTGGTGGATGTCCCGCCCCTAGTAGAGATCCAAATTGCTTCATCAGGAAGAGGATAGATTTAGTCTCTGTGTTGAGTGACAGTTTTTTGGCTATTCTTGGCTCGTTTAAATGCTTTTTAGTTTCAAGATTTGTGTTGAATTCTTTCTTAGCTGGCCAACATTTTGTTTTTAAATTTTACACTTTTTTGTTGATATAACTGTCGCCTGATAATTTTTTGATTGACTACTTGATCTTTGGTTAAAGAGTTTCGTTGCCTTTTCGATGATTACTTTATTTTATTAAAAAATTAAAAACTCTTTCAAAACTCCTTCATCCATCTAATATAAAATTTATTTTATTTCATTTTATTAAAAAAACCTAAAAGAAATAGTAACAAGGATACATTCAAAAGCAAAATAGAGATGATGGAATTGATGCAACACTAACCTTCCAACCTACTCGCATGTACTGCCTAAAATATAAATAACACGTGTAGAACAATGTTTGATCTAATCCCCATTTTGTGGTTGATTTTACGTCGGAATATCATGTGTTGAAAACGAAGGGGTGTTGGGACACCATGTGATGAGTTGTAAGGGTGTTGGAACAAGTCGTGCGTGTGGAGATTGGCACAGTAGCTACTTTGAGGGTGTCATGACATTACATGCTGTCACCCTAAAGACCCTAAACTTAGGTTTTAGTAGTTTTTGTATGACATTTAAGATTAAATGACTTTGAAATTTCAAAGAAGGATTTAAATTTTAAATCTTTGAGAGGGTTACGATTGTATATTGAAATATGGTCGGGTAATTATATTTATGAAGGTCGTCTTATATATATAACTTATAATTTCGTAAATTTAAAACTTTATCCTTATATTTATCCTTTACTAAAAACATAATGCAAGGATTAAATTTAATATATATAATTCAATTGCGTATATAAGATTGAAAGAAACTTTACTCATAATATATTATGACTATGTGTTAATCAATTGGTTATACCGGACTTAAGGGGTACTTATTTATATCAAATGACATTAGTTTAATTGATTATATTGCTTATTTTTCAAAAAAGAAGCTTATTTTTTAATCTTGTTCAAGGATACATGTATAATTGTTAAACTATTGTAACACTACTATTGTAACACTACTTCGTAGCTTGTTTCAATCTCATATAACTCAGTGAAACAAAGAAAAAAAATGCTATTCATATTACACTCTTTCCAAAGAAACCTTCTACTACATTATATTTAAAAAGTTGAAGAATTTAATAGAGTGAACCTTTTCATAAAAATATTAAATTAATCTATAAAATTTGAACATTAAGATATAAAATTAAAGGTGAGTGCCTAGCCAAGTTGGTGTGAGGCAGTCAATTGAAGAACTATCCATGCAACTCCGTACGATGCCGATCCATGCAACTCCGGTTCAAATCATAAATCACATTGGTTTAAACCCTTTTATTTTTTCAATTTTTTTTTTTAAACTTAAGATATAAAATATATTATTCAAAACTAATTACCCTAAACTTTACTCGTTATAAAATTCTTCCCTTCAATTTTGGTTTTTTTTAAGGTTTACAATAACTTCTAATCATTCATCCCATTAACTATCAATGCCATTCCTAAATACTAAGCATTGATGGACATCACTAAACAACTAGATCCATGAAATAAATGTAAAAAACAAATAAAGTCAAAAGAAAAAAATATTTTTAATTAAATATTATTTTTTATTGATTCAAGGAAGGGGTTTTGAAAGGGGTCCTCAAACATTTTACAACAAGAGATGGCCTTCGAAGAGGAGCTAACACGATAATCTCTTGAAAATAGAAGG
The DNA here is from genome assembly GCA_028583015.1 of Wollemia nobilis. Classification (NCBI taxonomy): domain Eukaryota; kingdom Viridiplantae; phylum Streptophyta; class Pinopsida; order Araucariales; family Araucariaceae; genus Wollemia; species Wollemia nobilis. The sequence goes on from JAQPPZ010002554.1 coordinate 5,298,582, forward strand.
GAAGAAAACTAGAGACAACTAAAATAGGGGAAGGCCTTGGAACTACCAAAATAGAGAATATAAAAGCAAAGAATAAAAAAATAAAGGAGCCACGTGAGGGGGTCCTCATCTGGGTTTGTCACACCTTAAAATTTTCTTCATGGAAGAAAGCAACTCACATTCCATGAGGGTATCTTCACTCGCAAAGATATGATAATATTTTTTCCCAAGGTTATGGTTTGAGGCCCAACCTCTTTTTCTTTCATAGCCAACACCTACATTTGCAATCTTGGAACTAGGGTGAGGAGTGTAGAGATTGATACTCACTGAATGATCCATGGCAGAATTAGTTGGATTAACAGAAGCAACTGCATGATGGGTCTCCAAATATTGATACTCATTGAATGATCCATAGTAGAATCAACTAGATTAACAGGGGCAACTGCATGATGGGTCTCCTCTGGGGCATTCTCCTTACCATTTGAAATCTAGGTACCCATGCCAATCAAAGTTTGGACCTTCTCCTTTCCATTCATATAGGTCTCCTCTTAAGACTTCTTACCAATAAAAAATTGGGTCTTCTCTTGGGCCTTCTCCTTGCCATTCAAAATCTGGACCCCCATGCAATTTTGGGCTTTCTAGGCCCTCTCCTTGCCATTAAATTGAACCTCGTCTTGAGACTTCTCTTTGTCATTCACAATTTGGACCTCCTCCTAGGCCTTCTCCATGTCATTTGGGATCTGGGCCTTCGACTGGGCCTTCTCCTTTCCATTTGAGATTTGGGGCTCCTGGGCCTTCTCACCAGACAAGATCTTCGTCAGTTTCTTGCAAGAGGAAGGAAGGTTCTTATACTCTATAGCTTGATGCTAGACACAAATGTCTGAGATTAGTTCTATGGATTTAAGAAGGTTAGAGGCTAGATTGACATTGATGCACATTCTAGCATAGACCATCCTTGACTTAGCTCTTGTGGCCGGATCAAAGGAAATTGGATCTTCAATGGCTTTCACGATTCCTTGAAGAATGTCTTCATTCTAGAATTGAATTGGAAGAAGTTTGACCTATATTAGAGCCAAGTTGATGCTTTGGGGTTTGAGTCAAAGTCTAGACCCCATTTCCTCAAGAATAGACTACGCTTAGACTACGCTTACCATAGAACTAGGGTCCTCCAGCCAAGATGTGATTCGAGTTCTCGATGTTGTTCAATTTAATTAAAAAACCCTCGAGGGAGCGTGACTAGCTCCATATAACCTTGGGGTTTCCATTTGGAGAACGCCCATCGCTTAATGGAGTCTATGTTGGGTCGGGAGCCTAAAAATTTTCCCACAAACAAAACAAATTTTTGAGACATTGCGGTGACCATGAGCTCAGGAGGGACTCTGAGCTTCCTATGGGTAGGCTAGAGAATAAAGGAACTGCATTTCTCAGTCATCGAAAGTGAGTTTTGATAGATTACTTCTACAAAACATTTTTGGGGTAGAAAACAATGGAGGATCCTATCAAGAACTAAAAACCTCAGCTTCAAGTGCGGTAGACGAACAAATTGACTCAACCAAAGCAGATGAACTTTTGCCTTGACTGGAAATCTTGTCTCAACTTGACCCAAATCTAGGAGGAAGAAGGCTCCTACCATTACCACAAGAGATTTTGCTTAAATCTAATTCAAAATTCAAATTTGTCACACTAGATCATTCAAATTTGTCGCCTATCGTCTGCTTAGGTCGAGGATGGATTGAAAACATTGTAAACACATTGTAAACCATTGCCCTAAAGTTGATAGGAAAACCTTACTTTGGAAATCTGTTGACCTTCTATTAATACTTATCATTAAAACACGTGGCCACTTAGTGTCTATTTAGTTGTTTGAATAACTTTGTTTGACACCAAATAAACCAGAATATGTTCCTCATTTTAAACAAACTAAATTTTCATCGCATATTTATATATTAAAGTATTTATATTTATCATGTTGAAGATTTTATGTATTAAAAATATTTATATTTTTATATATAAAATAATTAAACTTAACTTTAAATTACAAGAAATATAATTCTTAATCTATTTTCATTAAGAAAAAATATAATTTTTTAAAAATCCTTATATTATCTTAATAAAAAATACATATTTATATTTATCTAAATAAATAATTAAAACCTTTCAATATTCAGATGAGAAGATAGAATAGTCCAAGGATCCAATATTTTAAATCCATAAATAAAGGGAAAAGCCAATCAATGTAGATTTTTAAGCTTCCTTCATAAGATATGATGACAAACCAAATAAGCATTACTTGTGATGTTTTTATTTTTAAAGTTTTATATCATTTTAAATGTAGATATGATAATTAGAATTTAAATGTATTTAAAAATTTAAGTATATATATAAAAGGTTATTATAAATTTTAGTTTATATCGCGAGATGAAATAATTTATGTGGAATCAAGTAACCCCAATTTACATGTCCTTGTTTCTATGAGATTTAAATCTTTTTTATGTTAGAATAATTTAAACTTTTAAATTGTAATTTTATTAATATATGTATTTTTTATTTTAGAAATTAGTATATGTATTTTATAAGTAACAAAAAAAAATTATAATTTATATTTTGTTTGTAGGTTAATATTATAATAAAAATTGTATTAGTCTTTTGTTTTTTGTTCTTGTTTTTTTGTGTATCTACATATTATGTATTAAAAAATTGTTGTGTTGCAAAATATATAACTTATCTTATTTTTGTGTAAGTTGTTAGAGTTTATATTAAATTTAAAATATTATTTTTTGTATTGAAAATGTAAGGATATTTATAAAATTTTAAAATTTGTAGCAACAATATCCTTACTAACAATCAATTATAAAATTTTCATATCATGAGTTTATTAAAAGCAAAGCTGAAAAAAACATATCAATCCAGTCTAATAACAAAAATTTCCCTAATAAACATGGATCAAAGAAGTAGAGTAAAGACTAGAAATAAAATCACTTAGCCATTGGATAAGTTTGAGCATCCACTTTATGCATCATATCTAGTCGTTATGCCTTGATTACAACAAATTGCTGCATATCATCGTTATCATTTTTTTCATATGTTACCTTCTTGATTTGATTAATAGGTCATTATTCATCCTTATATGAGTTCCCATGGTTGACAACATGACTTGATACTTACATGTGGTATCCTCATTCCACTTAGCTTATTCCTTTAACTCTATAGTCAAAGCAACAATATATAAAACACAAATCGAGTAAATTTAGAGAGTTGTAATTACCACAAAAATATTGTCATCATGAAAGTTGAATTATAATATCTTGTAAACTAGATATGAGATGACACCAACTATATAAATGGTTTAGTAATTCTATCAAAATGAGAAAAATATTCTAATTTTGCATTCCTTCATTTAGGCTTCCTATCAAACATAATAAGACAATCATATTGAATTCTAGCCTAGATTTCCTTGGTTTATATGGCCAAAAAATATATTTAATAGTTTTATGTCTACCACAACTAGCATATCTATCCTAAATAAGACCAAACTAGCTAGAAGCATCATAGAGAGAATTTTTAATGTAATATCCTCCATGCAAACAACTAATTAGACATAGAAGCACTAGATTTCTAGATCTGAGGACTCAAGGTACACTAACAGGCTTTAGATAATTTACCTTACCATTTATTATTGAGTTAGGTGCAACAATCATAGGTGGAATATGAGATATATAATTTTTTTTTACCAAAGGATTGCTCATTCTCCTACCATCAAGCCAACACAAATCTTTTCATTTATTATAAATTAAAGTGATTGAGAGTTTGACTAGAAGCTCATAATTAACCAATGTAGGCAACAAATCCATCTCCTAGAAGAAGAAGAAAATATTTATGGATTTGCACAATATTATTCAATTTTACTCATTTTTGATTAAAATGTACAAGGGGCAAAACGTACAAGAATGAGTAATACATACAAGTTTACAATTGTTTAATGTGAAATGTCAATGAAATTAGGTGAAATGTACATTTGGGATGAATTTGATAAAAAATAGATTAGACGTAGTAAAACCTTATAAATAATTGTTTTTGAGTTAATTCAAGATGGTAGTTGTGAGTAATGTGATGTCTCAGAAATCGCTTTGAAACGATCTAGGCATGCATTATATAGCCCCCATTCAATTTTTTAGGTTGTTCATTCATTCATGGAGTTATTGATTGTTCATGGTAGAATTGCATATTGTTCATTGTTGATATCTATTGTTTCCGAGTCTATTTTTGGGATCAAAGAAGAAGGATATATTGTACAGGAATGCTTATAATCTGAATACAATAATAATTCTCTTTGCTTCCATATCTCTGCAAATTCCATTATACGTTCTGATTATTGTAGATTGTATTATTGATGTTTAGGTGCAATAACTTGTTATGTTCATTGATGGAATTGCATTATGAATGATTCTTATCATTATGATTGATGATTGTAATTCATTGCCAGTGAATTAGGGTTTGCATGTTGGAAGGAAAGTGAGGAATTATCATAAAGAAACATCCCAAAACTTGTCTTGAGAGGAATGGTTGTGCAAGCTGATAGATCTGAGTATAAGTTGTAGCAAGGGTTCATACAAACCATACAAAGGCCGTACCAAATCGTACAATTGGTCATTTACCCGATTTGGTAATAAAGTTGTAAGACAAAACCTACCAAATAAGGAATAATTGCTAGTTTGGAGAAATTGATTACAAAACTAATCAATTTGACCTAAAAAACTACTTCCATTGAATTGAATGATTACCAAATCATACAAGGTACAGTGTTGTACAATTTGGATTGTACAACTATATGATTTGGTGACCGTGCAAGCTGTTTGGTAAATTGACATAGTGCATAAAGCAAACCGTACAAGTTGTACGATTTGGGTAAGTTGGGTTTGAGACTTTGGCAATCATTTCTAAGCCTTCTAAATCACATCCTCCTTTGGTAATACTACATCCTTATGCTACATTTGGCATCGTTGCCTATTAAAATTAGATCAAATTGATACAATTGAAGGAACCTGTTGTCATTTTGGAAGATCATCGAGGATCTAAAATGGTGTTATATTTGGCATCATTACCATAGTTAGAAGAACCTATTGACCGATTATCTATCACCAAAATGTGCTAAATTTGGCGTCATTGCCTTATCGAACTTTATCATTTTTGTTAAAATGGGTCAAAATTGTTGTGGTTAAGAAGATTAGACAAAGTGACAAATTGTGAGTACCACAAATTGGAGGTGAATAACATACAAAAGTGTGCAAATACATAGGAGACAGGATCAAGGAGAAGATATCCTAGTTAGAGGAGCATGAGAATTGCTCAAAGAGAGAATATGAACAATGCTGAACACAATATTCAAGAACCAGTGATAGAACAAGTATGGACATATGATGAAGGATACATTGAGAGGTTGGATACATTACTTATCAAAATGGAAGGAGAGGAGCAAGAAGCACCTAGAGTCAAAGAATTTTGTTGTAAGTAAATATGTTAATAATAAAACTATGTAATATTGAGGTGAGTGGATGGTAACATATGAGAAAGTGGTAGATAGGTTGCAAAGGAGTGTAGTGGATGGGAGTCAAGAACCAAAGCAACAACACACGAGGTCTCAGTAAGAAAGACCAATGCTAAAACCTACACACTAGCAAATGAAGTAACGAAGTAAAGATAGAAAATATATTGGCAGATGACTGTTTGGTGAGTATAGGATACCTCGAGTTTACACTTTCGATGAGGATCAATAGAGAGAGTCACCTACAAGGAGGAATTAGTTAAGAATTCCAGGAGATACTTCGTCAAGTGAAGAGGAAGAACCGCCAAAAATGGCTAATATATCTATGAAGACTGAGAAACAAATATGACCACCCTTCATGGGTGTAAATAGGAAGGTTGTCACTAGTTATGTAGTTTGTGACACTCCTCACAAAAATAATTAAGGCTAAATATTGTATGAGATTGAGGGTAGACCAATTGTGCAATTGGAATATGGTGTTATGGAAGATGTTGTCATGGAATATGTTGACATGGAAGATGTTACCCAAATAAAAAAATCCATCATACAATCAAAATTATCCAAGGAAGACCAAGATTGTACGATTTTGCAAGAGGGACTATACGATTGCTGAGTGAAACTGTATAGTTGACACAAATCGTACAATTGATAGGTGTGATCGTACAATTTGTAAAAATTGTACAAACAATAAGTGAAATCATACAATTGGTAGAGATTGTACGATTAGAAGTTAAATCATACAATATGAAATTGTACAATGTAAAATCATATAATGTTTAACCGGTCATTGTCAAATCGTACTGGATGGAACCATACAAGTGTAAATAATAGTGTGAAATTATACAAGATGAATTTCTACAAATCAAAACCGTACAAGGTGTTCCATTAGTGGTTAAGATAAGGTAGTTTGAGAAGTAAAATGGAGTTGATGTGAGCTATTTAAGTGGGTTAAGTAGAGGACACCAAAGTGTCAACAAAGAGAAATTTTTTATTTTGATAGTGCAAATTTTAATAGTTTTGCCATTGAGGAACCTTGCGAGAGATGTCCCATCGACCCCACAAGAGACACTGCCCCTTGAACCCATAAGGGACATTATCCCTTGACCTTGCAAGGGGGCTCCCATCCCCTTGACCTCGTAAGGGACATTATCCCTTGACCTTGCAAGGGGGCTCCCATCCCCTTGACCCCCATCATAGAAGGTGATGGGCATTTCCCATCATGTTGATGAGGTTTTTAATCTTGATCAAGACCAAAATATGGTGAGAGTTGCAAATTGAAGTGATGCTAGTTGCAATGGACCTATGGAATAGGTAAAAAAAAATGAGCAGGATAAATGATGCCCATACATTATTTAGAAGTGGGTTGAAAACTAGAAATGACAACACCTTCTAAGAAAATAAAAAGAAAAGAAAATAAAATAAAAATAAAATAAAATAAAAAGGTAAAGAAAAGGACAAAAGTGAAAAAAAGATAAAATTGCATGCAAAAGGACAACGAGTTGTCAATCATCCATACAAGAGTACAAAATTACATGAAAAGGAGGTGAATATGGTAGAAATTCATGCATTGCGATGTTAAGGTTTCAAAAATAAATAAAAATTAGGTGCCATACAAAATTTTTGACAAACTGTACATATGCAATTGGAATTCGAAGGATTTGAAAGAAAAAAGAGTGCAACCATATAATTTTCTTCTATATAGGCATTTTAATTCAATTGTTTTCTGCAATATTTCATGAACCATTCCATATTTGCACCACAAAACCTTTTTTTATTTTGTAAAAGCAAACCAAATTGGATAAAAAAATACCAAAGATAGGATTTACTCTGAAAAAAACTGAATGTTTTCAGAAATCATGTTGTAGGTGGAGAAAAGTTGTTATACGAACCTGGTTTTTTAGAAAGAAGACACCCAAGAAAAATATTATTGCAGAAAAAGTAGGGCTGAGGTTTGATTTTTCAAAAATAGGGAAGTGTGGAGTTGCAAGAAGGTAAAATAGAAAACCCTAGTACAAAAAATTAGCCATAATAGCACAAAAACATTTTTCTAACTCTACATGTATGAAAAAGAAAGAAAGAATGACCATACACTAATATACTACTAGGAAAGTTTGTTTTGGAGGAATATTGTGCCGAGTGAAGGAGAAATTGCATAATTGCACCGAAATTGCATTGAAAAGGCAGATTGTATACTCCCGATAAATGGGTTTCTTAGAAACCATACTAGTTTGAAAAAAACAAGGGTTTTTAGCCAATGGAAGTTTTTTAGGGTCGTATGTATGATTTGGAGGCATGATTGTACGATTTTGGAGTAGATTGTATCATTTCCAGGCTTTTGAAGATCCAATTTATGAATTTTGGAGGAGATTGTACATAATTCTTTGTAGTTGTACATATTATGATGAGATTGTACATAAGGGAGGCACCCTTGTACAATTTGGGAGCTACTTGTATGATTTTAGATTGATATTGTATGATTTGAAGCTCCATTTGTACGAAATTGGGTGTAGTTAAATAATTTTAGATGGAGTTGTACGATTTGGCAAGGGTTGTATGATTTCAAAATATACATGTATAATTTTTTGAGGCTTTGTACAATTTTTTATAGCATTTGTACATTTTGGAAGTAGCTGTATCAATTTTGAAGTAATTTTGTGTGAAGTTGTCCTGAATTACCAAATTGATTAGAAAGTGCAAATAGGGTTTCCACTCGGTGATGGCAGAATCATGAGATATAGATGAGAATTTAAAGCTCATTCTAATCACATTGTAGCAAATAGGGTGGAAATATCACTAGGACCATTGTAACAGAGAGAATCATGACTCAGAAGATCTCCCTCACTTTACCCCATTCAAGACCAAGGACATCGATTTCAATCACACGGGAAGCATGGTAATCATCCTTGGAGAGGGAGAGGGCATAGGCCGTGGAGGGGTAAGAGATATTGGTGTGGTGGTAGAGGAGGTACATTATTGCAATATATGAGGGAGGATATGGAGCCACCCAGGGCACATAGAAGGAAACTTAGTAGTGAAGTTCATTGAGAGAAGAACCTAGAGGAGCAAGAAAAACTGCTTAGTGAAGCAAAATAAGAACAAGTGGATATAAATGATATTGCTTTTGGATAGCCAATGGTATAATTTTGTAAGAAATGGTGAGATAGGAATGAGGTAAAGCATCCATTAAAGCTTGCGTTGAAGAAGGTTGGAGTGAGCACCATCGCATAAATACCAACATAAGATAAAGTATACTTCAATGAATACTTGTAGCAAATTCTTCAGTCCTATGAACCTGTTGCAAATCACACTATTGTGAGAGTGGATAATAGGTACATCAAGGTGAATTTTTTACGGAGGCATTTTGAAGAACATTTGGTTTACCCAAGGATGAAGCTCTAGTTTTAAAGAAGATAGTAGATCTAGTCAAGGCTCACAGGTTAATTACAATACTCACATCTGTGAAGTCACCTGTGGTAACCAATATTTCTTGTTCTAGAACTTGTGGAATTGAACAGAGCTAGTTGAATACTGATGAATTGGTATGTGCAATGAATTTTTCATGGATCATTTGTTTAGTGAATCATGAGCTTCTAAAATTCTAATCTAGATGGCATAGTACATGGAAAGTGTACAATGGTGTGAGATATGATTGGGGGACCTACTTAAAGGAAGGGATGCAACAATTGCTAACTAGGAGGAACACTTTCATCATGAATTTTCATGCCATTGATCTTTTATTAGACATAATATCTAGAATGGGCATTCCCTTTCCTAGTAGGACCCAATTTTAAAATTTATCACCAGATCAACCTACCATACTACGATGGGCAAAGACTGTGCCTCTATCGAAGGTAACTCCAAAGAAATCAAAGGTCAAGAAGAGTACAAAATAGCCAATACCCCTGATTAATTAAGAGACTAAGATTGCATCTGATGAAGATGTTCATCGTCGAAGGAAAATAAGAAGACATTTGGAACCTGCCTTAGAACAATAGACATAGGACCAACAACTGCAGGAGCAACCAACCTATTTTGAAGAGGAGCAGAGCATAGAATGAAAATCTAGTCTTGTAAATATTTAAACATGTAGAAAATGAGAGAAAAACAAGAATCCCATATAGTAAGAGCAACCTAAGATGATACCAGAGGAAGGGTACTCAGACTCGAAAGGGTTGAATTTGCTAAATTTTAATATACATAGTTTGGAAGAAGCAGGAAGAGCAATGGGATTTATGACATTGCTTCAAACCTATGATTTTAATTTTTTGGATTCATCCAAATAGAAAAGTAATGGTACCACTAGCTTTGAAATAAAAATCAATGGTGGTAGTTCCATTTGAGGAACCTACAAGAATAAAGAAAATAAATATTGTTATGAGAGGTGGTAATAGTCAATAGGAGCAAGCAAGTACACAACCACCATAGGAAGAGTTTAATCCTAACCAGATATTTGCAACCCTAATAAGAGTGCAATTGAACCCATAGGAAGAAGGGTTGGTGGAAATACAACAGGAGGACTTACCTAACCTACTAGAGGAAGTCCAAGCACTAGTGATAGAGCAACAATATCTATAGGAGATCATCAATGTTGAGGAGATTAGATAATCAGAAGAAGAGACAAATAGGACAGTAGCACACATTCTACTATAGGAAGATAAAATAGCCAGTGTGATCAAGGAAGTTGGAGGAAGTTCAAATACATAGGAAGAAGAATATGAAGGACAAACCCCACCACAAGATAATACTGTAGAGCTTCATACAAAATTTTTAGTAGAAGTACCTCATTTTGGTATTTCGAGGTATGAGGGTGAAAATAGTGATGAGAAAGTGGAGCACTTATTTCGACAGGCTAGTGAATTGTTTGCTAGTTCCAGACTACAATATTGTATTGGTGGTGTTGAACAGTTGAAACAGTAGAGGGAGAAAACCTTCACTAAGTTGGAGAAGATTGTGGAGTGGGTGTGCAATGAAGATTATACGAGGTAGATAGCACACATTCATGCACAACACCCATGGTTGTTACCCGAAGGAGAGGTAAATATGATGCTAGGAAGACAAGATTTACCAGATGGAGCGAAGACCAATTACCATGTATTTCCATGCATATACCTGGATAAGGTAACATGTTAGACTTGTTCATTGAATATAGTGGGTACAAAGTTTTTAAGATTACCTTAGAAATTCATGTTCACCCTAAGGAAATTGAATTTCATGACATACTGGATCGAGTGGCTTAGCTTGGGTCTTGAACAGTTTTATCAAGCCAAGGAAGCACAATGGGAAGAAGTGGAAGCTACTCAAAGGAAAATGGTTGCAATGGAGGAGTAATTAGTACGTAACAAAATAGAGGCTGAGGAAATATTGAAGAAGGTAGAAGTGAAATGGGATAACATCAAGCATACTTATGAGGATAAGCTACACTCATAGGTGAAGGAAAAGCAGCTTGTGATCCAACAAGCGAAAGAACACACAAAGCAGTTGGAAGCTCAATTGGAAAGAATAAGCAAATCAGTTGAAGGTAGTGGAGGAGCAACTATAGGAGAAGAACCGTAATATTAAGGAGATGGAAAAGGATGCCAAGTGCTACAATGAGATCATCATTGACCATAAGGCTTGGCTTAGTGTATGATGGCTTATGAAGCTTGCATTCATCAAAATCTACAGGTTATTACAGAAAAGAATGAGGAATTATTCGTAGCAGCCATAACAAAAACCATGTTGATGAAGCAATTGTGCAAGGGAGAATATGAGCATGAGAAGGATCTAGCTACACTTATATCTACTACAGAAAAGAAAGCTAATGAGTATGGGTTGAAAGTCCTAGAAGTTAGTCTATATGTAGCCTAATTGAAGGGTGAATATCAAGCTTTCTGTATGCATCTTGATGAGTACCACCAAGGTTTTTTGGACAAGACTACAAAGACTGAGTTAGCGAGGACACCACTTGATTTAAAGGGGAGGGTATATGTAGGCAGCAAATCCACCTCCTAGAAGAAGAAGAAATGATTTGTGGATTTGCACAATTTTATTCAATTTTACTCATTTTTTATTAAAATGTACAAGGGGTAAAACATACAAGGTTGCAAATGTACAATGTGAAATGTCAATGAAATTAGGTGAAATGTACATTTGGGATGAATTTGATAAAAATAAAATTAGACTTAGTAAAACCTTGTAAAGAATTATTTTTGAGTTAATTTGGGATGGCAGTTGTGAGTAATGTGATGTCTCAGAAACTAGTTTGGAATGGTCTGGACATGCATTATATAGCCCACCATTCAATATTTTAGGTTTTTCATTCATTCATGGAGTTATTGATTGTTCATGGTAGAATTACATATTGTTCATTGTTGACATCTATAATTGTGATCAATGATGAAGGATATACTGTACAAGAATACTTAATCTAAATACAAAAAAAAATCAAAAATTTCCATGTCTTTATAAATTCCATTATACGTTCTGGTTATTTTAGGTTGTGTAATTGATGTTTATGTGCAATAACTTGTTATGTTAATTGATGGAATTACATTATGAATAATTTTGGTCATCCTACAAACTTGGTGTGATGATGTAAATTGATTGAATGATGGATTACAACTATACAATGATGTTTCCAAATAGTTGTATGATTTTTGGAATTGCTCTTGATGATTGTAATTCATTTGCAGTGAATTAGGATTTGCATGCTGGAAGGAAAGTGAGGAATTCCCATAAAGAAACATCCCAAAATTTGTCTTGAGAGGAACAATTGTGTAGGTTAATATATCTGAGTATAAGTTGCAGCAAGGGTTTTTACAAACCGTACACAAGTTGTACCAAATCGTACAAGTGGTTGTTTACCCGATTTTTTAATAAAGTTGCAAAACAAAACCTGCCAAATAAGGAATAATTGCTAGTTTGGATAAATTAATTACAAAACTGATCGATTTGACCTACAAAATCACTTCCATTATATTTACTAAGTACCAAATTGTACAAGGTACAGTTTTGTACAATTTGGATCATACAATAGTATGATTTGGTGACCGTAAAAGATGTTTGACAAATTGATATAGTGCACAAGGCAAACCGTACAAGCTGTACGATTTGGGCAAGTTAGTTTTGAGACTTTGGAAATCATTGCTAAGCCTTCTAAATCACCTCCCCCTCCAGGAATACTACAACCTTGTGCTATATTTGGTTTCATTGCCTATTAAAATTGGATCAAATTGATGCAATTGAAGGAACCCATTGTCATTTTGGAAGATCATTGAGGATTTGAAATGATGCTATATTTGGCATCATTGTCATAGTTGGAAGGACCCATTGATTGATTAGGTAGCACCAAAGTGGACTATATTTGGCACCGTTGCCTTATTAAACTTTGGTATTTTTGTTAAAACGGGTCAAAATTGTTGTAGTTAAGAGGATTCTACAAAGTGATAAATTATGAGTATCGCAAATTGGAGGTGAACGACAAACACAAGTATGCAAAGACCTAGGAGATGGGATAAAGGAGAAGATATCCCAATTAGGAGAAGCACTAGAATTTCTCAAAGAGGAAATGTGAATAGTGTTGAACATAGTATGAATGAACCTATGATAGAATAAGTATGGATATTTGATGAAGAAGACATTGAGAGGTTGGATATATTGTTGATCTAAACAGAAGGAGAGGAGCAAGAAGCACCTAGGGTCGAGGAGAACGTTACCATAAGTGAAGACTTTAACAAGGAAACTATGCAAGGTCAAGGTGAGTGGATGGTAACACCTGAGATAGTGGGAGATAGGTTTCAAAGGAGTGCTATGGATGAGATTTAGGTACCAAATCAACAACACATGAGGTATCGGGAAGAAAGACCAATGCCACAACCTACGCACTAGTGAAGGAGGTCATAGAGTTAAGAAGCACAAAATATTTGTAGATGAATGTTTTGTGAGTATAAGATATCTTGAGTAGGCACTTCTAATGAGGACCATTAAAGTGAGTCACCTACAAGGAGGAATCCGTTAAGGATTCCAGGAGATACTTTGTCAAATGAAGAGGAAGAACCACTAGCAATGGCTAGTATAGCTATGAAGGTTAGAAAACAAATATGGCCACCCTTCATGGGTGTAAAGAGGAAGGTTGTTACTAGTGATGTAGTTTGTGACACTCCTCAAAAATAAAAGAGGTAAAATATTGTATGATATTGAGGGTAGACCAATTGTACAATTGGAAGATGTTATCAAAGATGTTGTCATGGAAGATGTTGACATGGAAGATGTTGTTATGGAAGATGTTTCCCAAATAGAAAAACCCATCATACAATCAAAATTATCCAAGGAAGACCAGGATTGTATAATTTTGTAAGAGGGAACTATATGATTGCTAGGTGAAACCGTACAGTTGGTACAAATTGTACAATTGATGGGTGTGATCATACAATTTGTACAAATCATACAAGAAGTAAGTGAAATCATATAATTGGCAGAGATTGTATGATTACAAGTCAAATCATACAAAATAAAATCATACAAGATGAAATCGTATAGTGTGAAATCATATAATGTGAAACTGTTCACTATCAAATCGTACAAGATGAAACCATATAAGTGTAAATTAGACAATGTGAAATCGTACAAGATGAAATCATACAAATCAAAAGCATACAAGGTGTTCCATCAGTGGTTAAGATAAGGTAGTTTAAGAAGTAAAATAGAATTTATGGTGAGATATTTAAGTGGGTTAAGTAGAGGGTACCAAAGTATCGACAAAGAGAGAAAATTTTGATTTTGATAGTGAAGGTTTTATTAGTTTTGTCATTGAGGTTTTGGGGCTCCACCCTGAACCGCATGAGGGTCGCTGCCCCTCCACATCACAAGGGATGCTGCCCCTAGAACTCACAAGGGATGTTATCCCTTGACCCTACAAGGGGGATACCTACCCCTTGAACCCCATCACAGGTGGTTATGGGTGTTGCCCATCATTTTTATGAGGTTGTTCATCTTGATAAAGGTCACAAGGTGGTGTGAGTTGTATATTGAAGTGATGCCAGTTGCAACGGATCTATGGAATAGGTGAAAGAGAAAGAAGTGGGATAAGTGATACCCATACATTTTTTAGAATTGGATTGAAATCCAAAAATGGCAGCCCCTTCCAAGAAAAGATAAAAGAAAAGAAAAATAAAATAAAACAAAATAAAAAGGCAAAGAAAAGGATAAATGTGAGAAAAAAACAAAATCACATGCATAAGGAAAATGAGTTGTCAATCATCCATACAAGAAGATATAATTACATGTAAATTAGGCTAAGGTGGTAGAATTTCATGAATTGATATGTTAGGGTTTCGAAAATAAATAAAAATCAAGCACCATACAAGCGTTTTAACAAACCGTACACATGCAATTGGAATTCGAAGGATTCAAGAGAAAAAAGGGTGCAACCAGATAATTTTATTCTATATGGGCATTTGAATTCAATATTTTTATGCAATTTTTCATGACCCATTCCATATTTGCACCATAGAACCTTTTTTATTTCAAAAAAGTAAACCAGATTGGAGAAAAAACTACCAAAGATAGGGTTTACTTTGGAAAAAGCTAATTTTTTTTAGAAATCGTGTTGCAGGTGGAGATAATTTGTTGTAAAAATGTGAGTTTGAAGAAATAAGGCACCCAAGGAAACCCTTATTACAAAAAAAGTAGGTCTAGGGTTTGATTTTTCAAAAATAGGAAAGTGTGGAATTGCAAGGAGGCAAAATGGCAAACCCTAGTACAAAAAATAAGCCATAAAAGCAAAAGGATGTTTTTATAACTCTACATGTATGAAAATACAAGAAAGGATGGCCATACAATACTGCTATACTACCAATTTTTTTTTTTAGAGGAAGATTGCATCGAGTGAAGGAGAAATTGCATAATTGCATCGAAATTGTACCATAAAGGCAAATTGCATACTCCCGAAAAATGGGTTTCTAAAAATTCATACTAGTTTGAAAAAAATAGGGGTTTTTAGTTAAGATATTTTTTTAGAGCTATATGTACAATTTGGAGGTGAGTGTATGATTTTGGAGCAGATTGTACTATTTCTAGGCTTCCAAAGACCTAATTTGTGTATTTTGGAGGAGATTGTACAAAATATTTTCTAGTTGTGTGGATTCTGATGAGATTGTATAGAAGGGAGGTACCCTTATATAATTTGGAAGATACTTTTTATGATTTTAGATTGATATTGTATGATTTGAAGCTCCATTTGTATGATTTCCTACATTTGTACGGAATTGGGTGTCATTGAACAATTTCAGCTAGAGTTGTACAATTTGGCAAGGATTGTACAATTTTAAAATATACATGTACAATATTTTGAGACCCTGTATAATTTATGATAGCCCTTGTACATTTTGGAAGCAACCGTATAAATTTTTAAGTGATTTTGTGCGGAGTTGTCCTGAATTGCCAAATTGATTAGAGAGTGTGCAAACGGGGTTTCCACTTGGTGATGGTAGAAGCATGAGCTCCAGTTGAGATTTTCAAGCTCATTATGATAACATTACAACAAATAGGGTGGAAATATCACCAGGATCACTATACCATAGAATCATGACCCAAAATATCTACCTCATTTTACCCCATTCAAGACCAAAGAACATTGATTTCAATTACACAAGAGGCGTCGTAATCATCCTTGTAGAGGGAGAGGGCGTAGGCCGTGGAGGGGTTAGAGATATTGGTATGGTGGTAGAGGAGGTAAACCATTGAAATATAGGAGAGATGAGATGGAGCCACCCAGGGCACGTAGAAGAGAACTTCATAGTGAATTTCATCAAGAGAAGACTCCGGAGGAGTAGGAAGAACTACTCAATGAAGTAGAAGAACAAGTGGATATCAATGATATCGATTTTGGAAAACCAATGAAATTTTTTTGTAGGAAATTATGGGAGATAAATGAGGTAAAGTATCCATTAAATCTTACACTGAGGAAGCTTGGAGTGATCACCATCGCATAAATCCCATCGTAATATACAATATTCTTCAATGAATACTTACTGCAAATTCTTCAATCCTATGAATCCGTTGCGAATCACATGATTGTGAGAGTGGTTAATAGCTATGCCAAGGTGGATTTTTTGGTGGAGGTATTTCGAAGAACATTTAGATTACCCAAGGATGAAGCTCTAGTTTTAAAGAAGATAGTAGATCCAATTGAGGTTCAAAGGTTGATTACGACACTCACATATGTGAAGTCACCTATGGCAACCAAGATTTATGGGTTTGGAACCCATGCAATTAAAAAAAATTAGTTGAAGATAGATGAATTGGTATGCACAATGAATGTTGTTATTGCTTGTTTGTTTGTGTTGGCAATTTTGGGTACCTTGAGTACATTGCCTTTGCTCAAGTATAGTTGTTGTCATTGATGTCAAGGAGTTCTTGAAGCAATTTGTTTTTATGTCTAAGAATGTGTTTTGATGAAGGTTTCAACTGGTCAGTAAGTCTCCAAGAAAATCAGAGTAGCCCAGTTGCAAAAGATCAAGAAAAAGATAAGTTAGAAAAAGTTTGTAGGCGGCTGGAAAAACTGTCACGATTTCGCGACATGTTTGAGGAGAGAGAAAGTTTTGGCAAAACTATCACGATTTCACGACATGCTGGAAGGCAGAGACAAAGCAGGCAAAACTATCATGATTTCGTGACATGTCGCATTTTCGTGACTCGAGAAGCGCAGGAAGGCAGAGAAAGAAAAGTGTCACGATTTCATGACACATTGCCAGGAAAGTTGTTCGGACGAGCAAGTGTCACGATTTCGTGACATGTTGCAGGAGAGAGAGTCCGAAAGGAAAAGTGTCATGATTTCGTGACATGTTGAAGAAGAGAAAGTCTGCAATGTAAACTGTCATGATTTCATGACAAGATTGAAGAGAGAGAAAGTGATTCAGGAACTATCATGATTTCGCGACATGCTGCAAAAGACAAAGTGAGGACTATTGTGACTTCGTGACAAGCTACAAAAATCAAAGGAAGGACTGTCACGATTTTGTGACATGCTGATAAGCTCAAAGTGAGAACTGTCATGATTTCATGACTTGCAACAAAGAGAAGAGCCTGAAAGGAGAAGCGTCACGATTTCGCGACAGGCAGTGGAGAAAGCGTACGAAAGCCAAAAGTGTCATGATTTCGTGATAGGCAGTGGAGAAAGCGTTCGAAAGCTAGAAGCGTCATGATTTCATGACAGGCTACAAAGAAGTTGTACGAATGCAAAAAGTGTCATGATTTCATGATAGGTTGAGTTGGTAGCTTGCAGTTGCAAAAAGTGTCATGATTTCATGACATAGTTGTAGATGACGTCAGTAGAAGCCGATGTGTCATGATTTCACGATAGAAGCTGAGAGGAAGGGCATGAAGACAGAAGGGTCACGATTTCATGACAGAAGAGAAGATGACGTCAACAAAGACAGGAAGTGTCACGATTTCATGACATAAGCAGTAAGGAGGTCGACAAAGGCAGTAGTGTCACGATTTCGTGACAACAAGCATAGAAGGTGTACGGCAGGCAAAGGTGTCATGATATCACGACATGTTGTAGTTTCACGCCAGAAGCTACAGGGAGGCAGTGAAGTCGACAGAGTTAAATCTGGGCCGATGCAGCATAGGGTTTTGCAGCCGACGTGATTAAAGTGTAAACAATCGACTAAGATCAAGGTTCTAATCTTGAGATTGTGAGTATAAAAGGAGGGCTTTTTGAGGAGATTTTATCATCGATCGAAGTGTGCGTTCATAGTGCGATCTACGCAAGTAAAGTGCGGGGGAGAAGTTCGATCGTCAAGAAGCTGAGTGTGCAAAGTCTGTGCTATTGTGGTTGCACAGAGTGTGAAGACTATACTGCGGTGGATGCGCAAAGGAGCAAAAGTTGTTGGTGTTGCGACATTCGGAGATAGCGCATAGAAGTGAAGAGTTCGATAGTCGAAGTGCTGTGTACTGTTGTGACTGCGTAGAACTGTGCGAGAGTTGGTTTTGACCAAATACAGTTGTGACAGAATAGTAAAGACTTGGGGATAGCATTGAGCAAGCATTTGAAAGCTTGTGAACCATTCTTCTTTAACCAATTTTTGAGGACCAGATTGAGGACAAAGATTGAGGCAGAAGAGGACATTTGTGCTAGACCGAAGGACTACGTTTAGTGCAAATTCGAGGACCAGCTTTGCGATGACAGAGTTGAGGACAGAGATCTCCAGCCAGAGCAGGGAAGACAGGTGTCTTCTATGGATAGAGTTCCACTTGCTAAGGGCGAAGGAGGTAGAGGTCTTCTAGAGGATCACCAGCCAAAGCAGAATTAGGGGAAGGTGTCTCCTTTGAGCTGAGGCTCATAAACATTGTAATCGGGAAGGATTCCAGAGGACTTTGATATTACTTTTAGAAGAAAAGTTTTATCCGTGGAGTAGCCCACCTTGGGTGAACCACGTAAATTGTTGTGTCACTTTGTGGATTATATTTTGTGCATTGTTTTTATTACTGCTGTTATTACTGCTATCTTTATTCTGCATGTTATTGATTTGAAAGTTGCTTTGAAAGAAAAAGTTAAAAGTGGTCTTATCTTGTTCACCCCCCCCTCTCAGTATAAGCTTGTGTTCTTCAATTGGTATTAGAGCTAGTACCTTCAAAAAGTTTAACAGCTTGAAGGAAAAGCTTGCAAAGAACACAATGGATTATTCAAGTGGCAATGCAGCACCTATTCTTGATGGATCGGATTTCGGTCTGTGGAGTGCAAGAATGAAAGTCTATCTAATGGCACTTGGTAATGAGGTATGGGAAGTTATTGAAGATGGGTACACCATTCCTGCAAATGGTCCTTATACTAAAGAAGACAGACTCCTACATCACAGCAACTCAAAAGCCATGAATGCAATCCTGAAGGGTCTACAGAAGGCTGATCTTACCAAAGTTATTCACTGCAAGACAGCTAGTGAAATGTGGAAACAATTGCAGATTGTTCATACAGGTGATGCAAATGTCCGAAAGGCCAAGTTGAGACACTTCAAAGGTATGTTTGAACAGCTCAAGATGAATGATGATGAAAATATTAGTGACTATATGCTCCGTATGGATGAAGTTGTTAATTCTATGAAAGACTTAGGTCTTGAACTTGCTAAAAATGATGTGTGTGATAAGATTTTAAGATCTCTTCCTAATAGATTTAGTGAAAAGATTTCTGCTATTGAGGAAGCTAAAGATTTAGATAAGTTGAAAAAGGATGAGCTCCATAGTATTCTTGCAGCATTTGAGCTGAGAACTCAAGTGAAAATTGATGTAAAGAAAGAGGCAGCTTTCAAAGCTACCAAGAAATCAAAAGGCAAACAGATTCAAGAGAGTGATGAGTCTTCTAGTGAGGAAGAGGCATATTACAGCAAGAAAGGCAAGTTCTCTAGAAAGCACAAAAGCAAGAAAAATATAAGATGTTTCAACTGTGGAAAATTTGGTCATTATGCTACTGACTGTACTATTTCCAAGAATGAAAGTGATGAAGATATACAAGATGTTAAGAGCAAGGATTCTAAAAAGCATAGGTATTTTAGAAAGAACAAAGATGAGCACAACAATCAAGGAAAGAGATATTCACACAAGGCCAAGAAGAGCTTCTATCTGGACAAAGCAAGTAAGTGTTCTAGCAGTGATAGTGAAAGTTCTTCTAGTGATGATGAAAATGAGATGTTGTTCATTTCAGAAAAAGAGGAAGAACCGAAACATAAATTTATTGTCATGAAATGTTTTAGATGTGGAAATTTTGGGCACCTTGAGGATGATTGCACAAATAATGAATTGGTTGCTAGTATGTATGAGGATGCTTCAAAAAATGATAAGGAAGATGCTTGTATGGTTTTTGAAAAAGGTAGCACCTCTAGTGATAAGAAATCTGAAAAAGGCCTTGATAATTCAAAGTGCAATCAAATAGAGGATCTTGAATGTGAACTCAATAATGCTCTTAGTGTTTTGAAAAAGGAAAGAAAGAAGAATGACAGACTCAAGATTAAGTTAGATGAATGTTGTATGGAGAGAGACGATCTTATAGAAAGTCTTGACTTCTCTATAGCTAAAACACAAGAACTCAAGGATGAGTTAGAGTCTAAGATTCTTGAGTATAATGATTTAGAACAGAAAATGGCTTCTTTGAAAGAAGAAAATAAAGAGTACAAGGATAAGCTCTACAGATTTCAGGATAGCTCCAAGAAGGTTAAATTTCTCATCAAAGGACAAAGAAAACCAACAGATAAAACAGGTCTCGATTTTGTTGAGCCGCACAAGAAATAGGTTGGGACATCTAGCAAGAGATTTCAAAAGGAAGAAAGTTCTGATGAAGAAAGTATTTCAGATCATGAGTCCGTGAGTGATGAATGCGCAAAAACAGAAAACAGATTTCTGAATGTGAAGCAAAAATTTTTGGGACCCAAGAGATCGATTAAAAGAATATTTCATGGCAGATGTTTTGCGTGTTACAGGTTTGGACACATGGCTGCACATTGCATATCTCAAATGAAGAGGGTTAACAATAATTTTAGAAGTGGTAATTTCTTCCAAGGGTATTGTTACTCTTGCAATCAATTTGGGCATAAAGCAATTTTTTGCAAGGCAAATATCAAGAACTGGGTTAGTCAGAACAGGCGGATTCAAAAAATAGCTAAGCCTGAAAGAAATAATACTGTTACTTGCTATAAGTGCAACAATACAGGTCACACAGCCAGACAGTGCAGAGCTGATCTTCCAAGGTACAAGAATAGAAAAAGTGATATGAACAGGTCTAAGGATCAAGGTATGGATAAGAACAGGAATGATAAAAGAAACAGGAACAACAGTATGAACAGGTCCGAGGATCAAAATAGTGACAGAAATAGAAATACAGACAAAGAAATCAAGAGAAGGCACGACAAAGAAATTGTAGACACTGATGATGATGAGTGTCTAATGGGAGTTTCACTCCCAACCCTATTTTAAATCACCTCATCGGGAGGTGGTGGAGGGACTAAGCTAAGAGGCTCATTCTTAGTCCCAAGCCCCAAAGGTGACCCTTTGCCATTGATGACAAAGGGGGAGAGATATGAGTAAGGGGGAGAGCTTCAAGTGAAGAGGAAAGCTTCAAGTCAGGGGGAGCAAAACTTCAAAGAAATATTCTCAGTTGTCAGCTCAGATTAATTTCAATTTTGGCTCTTGAAGATGTGTTGTTAGTAAAAGGTTTGCCATCAATGACAAAGGGGGAGATTGTTGGCAATTTTGGGTACCTTGAGTACATTGCCTTTGCTCAAGTATAGTTGTTGTCATTGATGTCAAGGAGTTCTTGAAGCAATTTGTTTTTATGTCTAAGAATGTGTTTTGATGAAGGTTTCAGCTGGTCAGTAAGTCTCCAAGAAGATCAGGGTAGCCCAGTTGCAAAAAGATCAAGAAAAAGATAAGTTAGAAAAAGTTTGCAGGCGGCTGGAAAAACTGTCGCGATTTCATGACATGTTTGAGGAGAGAGAAAGTTTTGGCAAAACTATCGTGATTTCATGACATGTTGGAAGGTAGAGATGAAGCAGGAAAAACTATCGCGATTTCGTGACATGTCGCATTTTCGTGACTCGAGAAGCGCAGGAAGGCAGAGAAAGAAAAGTGTCACGATTTCGTGACACATTGCCAGGAAAGTTGTTCGGACGAGCAAGTGTCACGATTTCGTGACATGTTGCAGGAGAGAGAGTCCAAAAGGAAAAGTGTCATGATTTCATGACATGTTGAAGAAGAGAAAGTCTACAGTGTAAACTGTCATGATTTCGTGACAAGATTGAAGAGAGAGAAAGTGATTCAGGAACTGTCATGATTTTGTGACATGCTGCAAAAGACAAAGTGAGGACTATTGCGACTTTGTGACAAGCTGCAAAAATCAAAGGAAGGACTGTCATGATTTCATGACATGCTGAAAAGCTCAAAGTGAGAACTGTCATGATTTCGTGACTTGTAGCAAAGAGAAGAGCCTGAAAGGAGAAGCATCACGATTTTGTGACAGGCAATGGAGAAAGCGTACGGAAGCCAGAAGTGTCACGATTTCACGACAGGCAGTGGAGAAAGCGTTCGAAAGCCAGAAGCATCACGATTTCGTGACAGGTTGAGTTGGAAGCTTGCAGTTGCAAAAAGTGTCACGATTTTGCGATAGGTTGAGTTGGCAGCTTGCAGTTGCAGAAAGTGTCACGATTTTGCGACATAGTTGCAAATGATGTCAGCAAAAGCCGATGTGTCACGATTTCATGACAGAAGCTGAGAGGAAGGGCATGAAGACAGAAGGGTCACGATTTCACGACAGAAGAGAAGATGACATCAGCAAAGACAGGAAGTGTCACGATTTTGCGACATAAGCGGTAAGGAGGTCGACAAAGGTAGTAGTGTCACGATTTCGTGACAACAAGCATAGAAGGTGTACGGTAGGCAAAGGTGTCGCGATATCGCGACATGTTGAAGTTTTGCGCCAGAAGCTACAGGGAGGCAATGAAGTCGACAGAGTTAAATCTGGGCCGACGCAGCGCAGGGTTTTGCAGTCGACGTGATTAAAGTGTAAACAACTGACTAAGATCAAGGTTCTAATCTTGAGATTGTGAGTATAAAAGGAGGGTTGTTTGAGGAGATTTGATCATCGATCGAAGTGTGCATTCGTAGTGCGATCTGTGCAAGTAAAGTGCGGGGGAGAAGTTCGATCATCAAGAAGCTGAGTGTGCAAAGTCTGTGCTATTGTGGTTGCGTAGAGTGTGAAGACTGTACTGCGGTGGATGCGCAAAGGAGTAGAAGTTGTTGGTGTTGCGACATTCGAAGACAACACACAAAAGTGAAGAGTTCGATAGCCGAAGTGCTGTGTACTGTTGTGATTGCACAGAACTGTGCGAGAGTTGGTTTTGACCAAATACAGTTGTGACAGAATAGTAAAGACTTGGGGATAGCATTGAGCAAGCATTTGAAAGCTTGTGAACCATTCTTCTTTAACCAGTTTTTGAGGACCAGATTGAGGACAAAGATTGAGGCAGAAGAGGACATTTGTGCTAGACCGAAGGACTGCGTTTAGTGCAAATTCGAGGACCAACTTTGCGGTGACAGAGTTGAGGACAGAGATCTCCAGCCAGAGCAGGGAAGACAGGTGTCTTCTGTGGATAGAGTTCCACTTGCTAAGGGTAGAGGAGGTAGAGGTCTTCTAGAGGATCACCAGCCAAAGCAGAATTAGGGGAAGGTGTCTCCTTTGAGTTGAGGCTCATAAACATTGTAATCGGGAAGGATTCCCAGAGGACTTTGATATTACTTTTAGAAGAAAAGTTTTATCCGTGGAGTAGCCCACCTTGGGTGAACCACGTAAATTGCTGTGTCACTTTGTGGATTATATTTTGTGCATTGTTTTGATTACTGTTGTTATTATTGCTATCTTTATTCTGCATGTTATTGATTTGAAAGCTGCTTTGAAAGAAAAAGTTAAAAGTGGTCTTATACTGTTCACCCCCCCTCTCAGTATAAGCTTGTGTTCTTCGGTTTGGAGAATCACAAGATTTTGAAATGCCAATCTGGATGGCACAGTATGTGGAAGATGTATACAATGGCATGACATATGATTCGGGAACCTACTTAAAGGAATGACTGCAATAGTTGCTGATAACTAGGAGGAAGACTTTCACCATGACTTTTCATGCCATTGCTCTTTTATTAGATGCAATATCTAGAATAGGCATTCCATTTCCTGGTAGGACCCAACCTCAGGATTCGTCACTAGATCAACCTACCATACTGCATTGGGTAAATATTGTGCCTCTCTCGAAGGCAAATATAGAGAAATCAAAGGCCAAGAAGAGTACAAAATAGCTAATACCTTCGATGCAGGAAGGGGTCAAGACTACATCCGATGAAGATGTTCATCCTCAGAGAAAAATAAGAAGATAGTTGGAACCTACCTTAGAACAAAAGGCATAGGACCAACAATTACAAGAGAAGCCAACCTCTTTTGAAGAGGAGAGAGTAGGATGACAATCAAGTCCTATAAAGATTCAAACACATAGGAAACAAGAGAAAAATAAGAAGCTCATACAAAAAGAGCAACCCAGGCTAGTACCAGAGGAATGGTACTCAAACTCATAATGGTTGGATTTGCTAAAGTTTAATATACCTGGTTTGGAAGAACTAGGAAGAGAAATGGGATATTCAATATTTATTTAGACCTTTTATTTTAATTTTTTAGATTCATCTAGATAATTGGCTAAAAAACAATGGTACCACCAGCTTTGAAAGCAAAAGTAGTGGCAGTAGTTCCATTTGAGGAACCTATGGGAATAAATAAAATAAAGATTGTGATGAGAGGTGATAACAGTCAACATGAGTAAGCAAGTGCATAGCCACCATGGGAAGATTTTTCTATTAACCATACAGTTGCAGCCTTAAGGGGAGTGCAACCAAACCCATAGGAAGAAGGGTTGGTGGAAATGCAACATGAGGACTTACCTAACCTGCAAGAGAAAGTTCAAGCATCGATGATATAGCAACAATATCTATAGGAGATCATCAATGTTGAGGAGATTAGATCACCGAAAGGAGGAGAGACAAATAGGATAATAGCACATATTTTGCTAAAATAAGAGAAAATACCTAGTGTGATCAAGGAAGTTGGAGGAAGTACAAATCCATAGGAAGAAGAGGAATGAAAAACCCCAACATAAGATAATACTGCAGATCTTCATAAAATATTTTTATTAGAAGTACCTTGCTTTGGTATTTTGGGGGATGAGGATGAAAATAATCATGAGAAAGTGGAGCACATATTTCGGCAAGCTAGTGAAATGTTTGCGAGTGCCAGGCTACAATTTTGTATTGGTGGTGTCAGAAAGTTGAAATAGTGGAGGGAGCAAACTTTCACTGAGTTGGAGAAGATTGTGGAGTGGATGTGCAATGAATATCATACAAGGCAGATAGCACACATTCATGTACAACACCCATGGTTTTTACTTGAGGGAGAGGTAACAATGATGGAAGGAAGATAAGATTTACCAAAGGCAGCGAAGACCAATTATTGCAGATTCCACACGTATACTTGGATAAGGCAACATGTCAGACTTATCCATTGAATATAGTGGGTACAAAATTTCAAAGAGTACCTTCAAAATTGGCCTTCACCCTAAGGAAATTGAATTTCTTGATATACTAGATCGAGTGGCTCAGCTTGGGTCTTGAACAAATTTATCAAGCCAAGGAAGCACAATGGTAATAAGTGGAAGCTACTTGAAGGGAAATGGTTGCGATGGAGGAAGACTTAGTACACAAAAAAATAGATATTGAGGAAATATTTAAGAAGTCAAAAATAAAATGGGCCAACATCAAGTAGGCTTACGAGGATAAGCTATGCTCACAGGTGAAGGCAAAGTAGCTTGTGGTCCATCAAGTGGAAGAGTGCACAAAGCAGTTGGAAGCTCAGTTGGAAGAACAAGCAAATCAATTTAAGGTAACAGAAGAACAACTACAGGAGAAGAACCATAAGATTGAGAAGATGGCAAAGGATGCTAAGCACTACAATGATCATCATGGACCATAATGCTAGGCTTAAGGCTAAGGATGAGCGTATGGCAGCTTATGAAGCTAAAATTCATCAGAATATTTAGGTTATTATAGATAAGGAGGAATTATTCATAGCACCCAGAACATAAGCCATGTTGATGGAGAAATTATGCAAGGGAGAATATGAGCACGAGAAGGAGCTAGTTGTACTTTTGGCTACTATAGAAGAGAAAGCCAATGAGTATGGGTTGAAAGCCTTGGAATTTAGTCAATATGCAACTCGATTAAAGGATAAGCATCAGGCTTTGCATATGTATCTTGATGAGCACCACAAAGGTTTGTTATCCAAGACTGTGAAGACTAATTTGGTGAGGACACCATTTAATTTAAAGAGGAGCACAGATGTACAAATCAAATCCACCTCCCAAAAGAAGAAGAAATGATTTTTGGATTTGCACAATTTTGTTCAGTTTTGCTCATTTTTTATTAAAATGTACAAGGGGTAAAACATACAAGTATGAGTAAAATGTACAAGGTTGCAAATGTACAATGTGAAATATCAATGAAATTAGGTAAAATGTACATTTGGGATGAATTTGATAAAAATAAAATTAGACTTAGTAAAACCTTGTAAAGAATTATTTTTGAGTTAATTTGGGATGGCAGTTTTGAGTAATGTGATGTCTCAGAAACCGCTTTGTAACGGTCTAGGAATGCATTATATAGCCTCCAATTCAAATTTTTAGGTTGTTTATTCATTCATGGAGTTATTGTTTTTTCATGGTAGAATTGCATACTATTCATTGTTTATATATATTATTGTTGAGTCTATTATTGTTATCAATGATGAAGGATATACTGTACAAGAATTATTATAATCTGAATACAATGACAATTCTCTTTGTTTCAATGTCTTTATAAATTCCATTGTACATTTTTGTTATTGGAGGTTGTGTAATTGATGTTTGGGTGTAATAACTTGTTATGTTAATTGATGGAATTGCATTATGAATGATTCTAGTCATCCTACAAACTTGGCGTGAGGATGTGAATTTATTGTATGATGGATTATGGTTGTACAATGATGTTTCCATAAAGTTGTACAATTTTTGGAATTGCTCTTGATGATTGTAATTCATTGCTAGTGAATTAGGGTTTGCATGTTGGAAGGAAAGTGAGAAATTGTCATAAAGAAACATCCCAAAACTTGTCTTGAGAGGAATGGTTGTGCAGGCTGATAGATATAAGTATAATTTATAGAAAGAGTTCGTAAAAACCATACACAAGCCATACCAAATCATACAAGTGCTCCTTTACCCAATTTTGTAATAAATCGGCAAGACAAAACCTACCAAATATGGAATAATTTCTAGTTTGGAGAAATTGATTACAAAAATGATCGATTTGACCTAAAAAACCACTTACAGTAAATTTACTAAGTACCAAATTGTACAAGGTACAATGTTGTACAATTTTGATCATACAACTATACAATTTGGTGATCATACAATTTTTTTGGCAAACTGACATAGTGCATAAAGCAAACCGTACAAGTTGTACAATTTGGGTAAGTTGGGTTTGCGACTTTGGAAATAATTGCTAAGACTTCTAAATCACCTCCCCCTCTAGGAATACTACACCCCTGTGCTATATTTGGCATCATTTTCTATTAAATTAGATCAAATTGATGAAATTGAAGGAACACATTGTCATTTTGGAAGATCATAAAGGATTTGAAATGGTACTATATTTGGCATCATTGGCATAGTTTAATGGACCAATTGATTAATTAGGTAGCACCAAAGTGTGCTACATTTGGTTTCATTGCCTTATCAAACTTTGGCATTTTTGTTAAAACAGGTTAAAATTGTTGTGATTAAGAAGATTCTACAAAGTGATAAATTTTGAGTACCATAAATTGGAGGTGAATGACCAACACAAGTGTGCAAAGGCATAGGAGACAAGATCAAGGAGAAGATATCCTAGTTAGGAGGAGCACAATAATTGCTCAAAGAGAGAATGTGAACAGTGTTGAACACAATACACATGAACCAATGATAGAACAAGTATGAACATATGAAAAATAAGACATTGTAAGGTTGGATACATTGCTGATCGAAATGGAAGGAGAGGAGCAAGAAGCACCTAGATTCGAGGAGAACATTGTCGTAAGTGAATACATTAATGAGGAAACTATGCAAGTTCAAGGTGAGTGGATGGTAACACCTACGAAAGTTGTAGATAAGTTGCAAAGGAGTGCGGTGGATGGGAGTTAGGCACTAGAGCAACAACACATAAGGTCTTAGTAAGAAATACCAAGGCCATAACCTACACACCAGTGAAGGAGGTCCTAGAATGAAGATGCACAAGAGATTGGTAGATGACTATTTGGTGAGTATAAGATACCTTGAGTAGACACTTTTGATGAGGACCAGTAGAGTGAGTCACCTACAAGGAGGAATCAGTCAAGGATTCTAGGAGATACTTCATCAAGTGAAGAGGAAGAACCACCAATAATGGCTAGTATAGCTATGAAGGCTAGGAAATAAAGATGCCCACCCTTCATGGGTGTAAAGAGGAAGGTTTTCACTAGTGATGTAGTTTGTGACACTCCTCATAGAAATAAAAGAGGTAGAATATTGTATGAGATTGAGGGTAGACCAATTGTACAATTGGAAGATGTTGTTATGGAAGATGTTGTCATGGAAGATGTTGACATGGAAGATGTTATAGAAGATTTTGTTGTGGAATATGTTTTCCAAATATGAAAAACTATCATACAATCAAAATTATCCAAGGAAGATTAGGATTGTACAATTTTGCAAGAGGAAACTATACAATTGCTGGGTGAAATTGTATAGTTAGCAAAAATCGTCCAACTAATGGGTGTGATCGTATAGTTTGTACAAATCATACAAGCAGTAAGTGAAATCATACAATTGGAAGATATTGTATGATTAAAAATTAAATCATACAGAATTAAATCGTACAATATGAAATCATACAATGTGAAACCGTTCACTGTCAAATTGTACAAGATGGAACTGTACAAATGTAAATCATACAAATAAGAACCATACAAGGTGTTCCATTGGTGGTTAAGACAATGAAGTTTGAGAAGTAAAATGGAGTTGATGGTGAGCTATTTAAGTGGGTTAAGCAGAGGGTATCAAATTATTGATAGAGAGAAAAATTTGATTTTTATAGTGAAGGTTTTAGTAGTTTTACCATTGAGGTTTTGGGGCTTTACCCCAAATCCATGAGGGATGTTGCCCCTTGACCCCACAAGGGATGTTACCCTTTGACCTTGTAAGGGATGCTATCCACTGATACTACAAGGGGGATCCCACCCCCTTGAACCCCATCACAAGTGGCAACGGGCGTTGCCCATCAATTTGATGAGGTTGTTCATCTTGATCAAGGCCACAAGGTGGTGTGAGTTACAAATTGAAGTGATGCCAGTTGCAAAAAACCTATGGAATAGGTGAAAGTGAAAGGAGAGAGATAATTGATACCCATACATTATTCAATAGTGGGTTGAAAATAAAAATGGTATCCCCTTCTAAGAAAAGAAAAAGAAAAGAAATGAAAATAAAAATAAAATAAAATAAAAAAGGCAAAGAAAAGGACAAAATTGAGAAAAAGATAAAATCACATGGACAAGGACAATGAGTTCTCAATCATCCATATAAGAGGAAAAATTACATGCAAAGGAGGCTAATGTGACATATTTCATGCATTGATATGTTAGGGTTTCAAAAATAAATCAAAATAAGGTGCCATACAAGATTTTTGACAAGTTGTACACATGCAATTGGAATTTGAAGGATTTGAGAGCAAAAAGGGTGCAACCAGATAAATTTCTTCTATATGGATATTTTAATTCAATAGTTTGCTACAATTTTTAATGATCCATTCCATATTTGCACCATAGAACCTTTTGAAAAAGCTACCAAATATAGGGTTTACTCAAAACAAAGCTAATTTTTTCTAGATATCATGTTGCAGGTGGAGAAAATATGCCGTACAAATGAGGGTTTGAATAAAGAAGGTACCCAAGGAAATTATTATTGCAGAAAAAGTAGGACTAGTTTTTTTTTTCAATAAGGAAGTGTGGAATTGTAAGGAGGCAAAATGGCAAACCCTAGTATAGAAAATCAGCCATAAAAACACAAAGGAAATTTCATAACTTTGCATGTGTGAAAAATAAATAAAGGATGGATGTACAATTCTGCTATACTTCCATAAAATTCATTTTGGAGGAATATTGAACCGAGTGAAGGAGAAATTGCATAATTGCATCAAAAAGGCAAAATGCATACTCCCTACAAATGGGTTTCTCAAAAATCATACTAGTTTGAAGACAACAAAGGTTTTAGCCAAGGGAATTTTTTTAGGGCCATATGTATGATTGTATGGTTTTGGAACATATTGTATGATTTCTAGGCTTTCGAAGACCCGATTTGTGCATTTTGGAGGAGTTGTACATAATTTTTCATAGTTGTACGGATTTTGATGAGATTTTATGGAAGGGAGGAACCCTTGTATGATTTAGGGGCTTCTTGTATAATTTTATATTGATATTGTACGATTTGAAGCTCCAGTTGTACGATTTATTGCATTTGTATGGAATTGGGTCAGTTGAACAATTTTGGTTGGAGTTGTACGATTTGGAAAGGGTTGTATGATTTCAAAATGTACATGTACAATTTGTTGAGGCCCTGTACAATTTTTTATGGCCCTTGTACATTTTGGAAGTAGACATGCATTTTGAAGTGATTTTATGCAAAGTTGTCCTAAATTGCCAAAGAGAGTGTGCGAATAGGGTTTCCATGCAGTGATGGCAGAAGCATGAGCTCTAGGTAAGAGTTTCAATCTCATTATGATCATATTGTAGAAAATTGGGTGGAAATATCACCAGGACCACTGTACTAGAGAGAATCATGACCTATAAGATCTCCCTCAACTTACCCCATTCAAGACTAAGGAAATCAATTTTAATCACATGAGAGGTGTGGTAATCATCCTTGGAGAGGGAGATGGTGTAGGCCATGGAGGGGTCAAAGATATTGGTGTGCTGGTAGAGGACGTACACCACTAAAATATAGTATGGAGGATATGTAGCCATACAGGAAACACAAAAGGGAAATTTGTAGTGAAATTCATCGAGAGAAGACTCTAAAGGAGCAGGAAGAACTGCTCAATGAAGCAGAAGAAGAACAAGTGGATATCAATGATATCACTTTTGGATAGCCAATGTCAAAATTATGCAGGAAATAGTGGGATAGGAATGAGGTAAAGTATCTATTAAAGCTTACATTGAGGAAGGCCAGAGTGAGCACCATCGCATAAATCCCATTGCAAGATAAAGTATTCTTCAATGAATCTTTGTTGCAAATTATTTTATCCTACAAACCTACTACGAATCACACTATTATGAGAGTGGGTAATAGGTATATTAAGGTGGATTTTTCGATGAAGGCATTTTGAAGAACATTTGGATTGTCCAAGGATGGAGCTCCAATTTTAAATACAGTAGATCCAATGAGGCTCACAGGTTGATTACGATACTCACATCTATGAATTCACCTATGGCAGCCAATATTTTTGGTTTTGGAACTTGTGGAATTAAACAAGGCCAATTGAATACTGATGAATTGGTATGCACAATGAATGTTCTCATGGCTTATTTTTCTAGAGAATCATGAGCTTCTGAAATACCAATTTGGATGACACAGTATGTGGAAGGTGTCTACACTGGCATGAGATATGATTGGAGAACCTACTTAAAGGAATGGATGTAGTAGTTGCTAACAACTAGGAGGAAGAATTTCATCATGAATTTTCATGCCATTGCTTTTTTATTAGATGCAGTATCTAGAATGGACATTCCCTTTCCTGGTAGGACCCAACCTCAAGATTTGTCACCAGATAAACCTACCATATTACAATGGGAAAATAGTGTTCCTCTATCAAAGGTAACTCGAGAGAAATCAAAGGCCAATAAGAGTACAAAATATATAATACCTCCGATGCAGGAAGAGGTCGAGATTGCATCTGATGAAGATGTTCATCCTCAAAGGAAAAGAAGAAGATAGTTGGAACCTACCTTAGAACAATAGGTATAGGACCAACAGATGTAGGAGTAGCCAACCTCTTTTGAAGAGTTGTAAAGAGTAGAATAGGAATCCAATCCTATAAAGATTAAAACACATAGACAATGGGATAAAACGAAGAAGTCCGTATAGAAGGAGCAACCATATTTGGTACCAGAGGAAGGGTACTCAGACTTGGAAGGGTTGGATTTGCTAAATTTTAATATACCTATTCTAGAAGAAGTAGGAAGAGTAATGGGATATTTGACATTACTTCAGACATTTGATTTTAATTTTTTGGATTCATCCAGATAATTGGCTTGAAAAATAATGGTACCACTAGCTCTAAAAGCAAAAACAGTGGTAGTAGTTCCATTTGAGGAACCTATGGGAATAAAGAGCATAAATATTGTGATGAGAGGTGGTAACAGTCAACAGGAGCAAGCAAGTGCATAGCCACCACAAGAATATTTTTCTCCTAATATGACAGTTGCAGCCCTAAGGGGAGTGCAACTAAATACATAGGAAGAAGGATTTGTGGAAATGCATCAAGAGGACTTACCTAACCCACCAAAGGAAGTTCAATCACCGATGATAGAGTAGTAGTCTCTGCAAGAGATCATCAATATTGAGGAGATTAGATCACTAAAATAAGGTTGGATAAATAGGACAATAGCACACATTTCACTACAGGAAGAGAAAATGGCCAATGTGATCAAGGAATTTGGTGGAAGTTCAAATCCACAGGAAGAAGAAGAGGAAGGACAAACCCAACCATAAGATAATATTTTAGAGCTTCGTACAATATTTTTAGTAGATGTACCTCGCTTTGGTATTTTAGGGGATGAGGGTGAAAATATTGATGAGCAAGTGGAGCACTTATTTTGATAGGCTAGTGAAATATTTTCCAGTGCTAGGCTATAGTTTTGTACTAGTGGCATTAGATCGTTGAAACAGTGGAGGGAGAAAATCTTTAATGAGTTGGAGAATATTGTAGAGTGGGTGTACAATGAAGATCGTATGAGGTAGATAACACACATTCATGCACAACACCCATGGTTATTACCCAGGGGAGAGGTAACTATGATGGTAGGAAGAGAATATTTACCAATGGGAGTGAAGACCAATTACCATGCATTTCCATATGTATACTTAGATAAGGCAACATGTCAAACTTGTCCATTGAATACAGTGGCTACAAATTTTTAAAGAGTACATTTGGAATTGGCCTTCACCCTACATAACATACTAGATCAAGAAGCTCAGCTTGGGTCTTGAACAAATTTATCAAGCCAAGGAAGCACAACAAGAAGAAGTGGAAGCTACTAGAAGAGAAATGGTTGCGATGGAGGAATAAGTAGTACACAAAAAAATAGAGGCCAAGGAAATATTGAAGAAGACATAAATAGAATGGGATAAAATCAAGTAGGCTTACAAGGATAAGATACGCTTACAGGTGGAGGAAAAGCAACTTGTGATACAAAAAGTGGAAGAGCACACAAAGCAATTGGAAGCTTAGCTAGAAGAACAAGAAAATCAGTTGAAGGCAATAGAGGAACAACTACAGGAGAAGAACCATAAGATTGAGGAGATGGAAAAGGATGCCAAGCACTATAATAAGATCATCATGGACCATAAGGATTCACTTAAGGTTAAGGATGAGCTTATGGTAGCTTATGAAGTTGATATTCATTAGAATCTGTAGGTTATTATGAAAAATAACAAGGAATTATCTATAGTAGCTAGAATAGAAGTCATGTTGATGGAGAACTTACACAAGGGAGCATCCAAGCACAAGAAGGAGCTAGCTATACTTCTAGATACTATAGAAGAGAAAGCCAATGAGTATGGGTTGAAAGCCCTAGAAGTTAGTCAATACGTAGCCCGATTGAAGGATGATTGTCAGGCTTTGTGTATGCATATTGATGAGTGCCACCAAGGTTTGTCAGATAAGACTACTAAGACTAAGTCAATGAGGACACCAAATGATTTAAAGGGGAGGTTATATGTAGGCAAAAAATCCACTTCCAAGAAGATGAAGAAATGATTTGTGGATTTGCACAATTTTGTTCAATTTTGCTCATTTTTGATTAAAATGTACAAGGGGTAAAATGTACAAATATGAGTAAAATGTACAAGGTTTCAAATGTGTGAAATGTCAATGAAATTAGGTGAAATGTACATTTGGGATGAATTTTATAAAAATCAAATCAGACTTAGTAAAACCTTGAAAATAATTGTTTTTGAGTTAATTCGGGATGGTTGTTGTGAGTAATGCAATGGATCAAAAGATGTTTTGGAATAGTCTAGGCTTGTATTATATAGCCCTCCATTCAATTTTTTAGGTTGTTCATTCATTCATGGAGTTACTGATTGTTCATGGTAGAATTGCATATTGTTCGCTGTTGATATCTATTGTTACTGAGTTTATTGTTGTGATAAATGATGAAGTATATAATGTACATGAATACTTATAATATGAATACAAAAATAATTTTATTTGTTTCCATGTATCTGTAAATTCCATTGTATGTTTTGGTTATTGTAGATTGTGTAATTGATGTTTGGGTGAAATAACTTGTTATGTTAATTGATGGAATTGCATTATGAATGATTCTGGTCATCCTACAGACTTGGTGTGAGGATGTGAGTTGATTGCATGATGGATTACGATTGTATAATGATGTTTCTAGATATTTGTGCAATTTTTTGAATTGCTCTTGATGATTGTAATTCATTGCCAGTGAATTAGGGTTTGCATGTTGGAAGAAAAGTGAGTAATTGTCATAAAGACACATCACAAAACTTGTCTTAAAAGGAATGGTTGTGAAGGCTGATAGATATGATTATAATTTGCAGTAAGGGTTTGTAAAAACCATACAAAATCCGTACCAAATCGTATAAGTGGTCGTTTACCCGATTTGGTAATAAAGCTACAAGACAAAACCTACCAAATAAGAAATAATTGCTAGTTTGGAGAATTTGATTATAAAACTGATCTATTTGACCTACAAAACCACTTCTAGTGAATTGAATAAGTACCAAATCATACAATGTATAGTTTTGTATGATTTTAATCGTACAAATGTACAATATGGTGACTGTACAAGCTGTTTGGAAAACTGACATAGTGCACAAAGCAAACCGTACAAGATGTACGATTTGGGCAAGTTGGGTTTGAGACTTTGGAAATCATTTCTAGGCCTTCTAAATCACCTCCCCCTCTAGGAATACTACACCCCTATACTACAACCAAATTATTCATAGCTATAAATAAACCTTTAATATGAGAAGGGAGATCAAATTGATCCTTAGAACTTTGCTAGAACTTTCATCAATGATATTTAATATCCTAAATATCAAGAAATCTATTAATACCTAATTTATATAGAAGCTTACCATTAAAATAAAGTGTTTAGTGCTAAAGGATTATAATTAGTTAAAATGTGATGATTCCACTAGAAAAAACATGTACCAAAGCTAAGCTTATATCTTAGTAAGTCTTGGTTTATGATCCACCTAGTATGTGTTTCGCACCCTAGACCATGCACTAAGATTGGATGACTCAAAATCACTTTTGAGTCAACCTCTAGAGAAAGTTGGTTACTTATTTGTGCTAACAGAAATAAAGGGTATAAGACTAAAAATAGAGATGAGATATTGAGGTAGAAATGAAAATAAGGATAGCAATTAATTTAGTAGTGGTAAAAAACCATAAAACAACATAAAAATTTGCTATATGAATATCCTATAACTTAATCGTAAATAAATCCTAAAAAACTAGTGGCCAATTAAAGCATCATAGCATCTATATATAGCTCATAACGTGTATTATATAACACTCCAAACACTTTTTAAAATATAATCCAAATAATAATCCAAACCTAACAATATTTATCTCATACAAAGCATAAACATAGATGTCTAGAAATGCATAGATAACATGCACTTTATCATTTGAAATACAACCACTACTAAAGGTCAAAAAACATTTGATTATATTAATAGTAGAGCATACAAACAAATTACAACAAGCAAAATCTAAAAATTCTAACCCTCTTTATGAGGAAACTTAAGCTATATAGATTTTTACAATGAATTCAACTAGCTTAATGATTACTTTGATAGTCTAGTGTAGTGCTAATGTGAATAGGTATAGCTTGAATCAATTCGAGACTTAGGTGTGATCAACATGTTTGGGAAGAGTGGATGTCACTTTTCTACCCTATCATAGACAAATTTGTTGCCTTATCCTAGCTATTTTGATCTAGATCATTAAAGTAGCCAATCATGATCCTGGCGACCTCGTGTCTTCAACATGATCATATATCTTTAGCATGTTTGACTTTTCACTACTATGCCTTATTTCCACACCAACTATCAATTTAGGACTCAAAATTAATTTATAGACATTTCAATTAATGATTACTAGGGCCAAATACCACTTCTATAGGTTCTAGAAAATTGGTTCCTATAATAGTAGTTGTAGTCTCAGCCTAAATATTTTTATCCAAATGGCTGAGGAGTGTCTAGGTGGTATAGGTTTTTGACACACATGATCTTTACTGAAAGGGATCCATTTGAGATATTTTATTTTTGTCACCATTTTTTGATTGTCTTTAGCTTGATATTAGGGCCCTAGATACTTGGCCAATATTTTTGAGAGGCTTGGATGATGTCATCATACAAAAATTTTGATCGCTATTGCTTTCCATGCTACTTTTACTTTATTAAGTGTTAGTAGACTTGTCCAGGATATTAGAGTGCTTTTGTTGATGTCATATTTGAAAAACCTTGGTTAGTGATTGCTCTAGACTCTTGTTTACTCAAGATGAGCCTCTCACCTATACAAATATTTTAAGGCGCGTTGCTTATGTCATTATTGATCGAAACATGGAGAGTTTTGGGAATAAGTATCTAGAATCTTTTCCTTAGCAAAATTTTGGCTCAAAAAGATGTATTTGGGATTCGAATAGTCATATACAACAAGTATTAATCATGATAAAATTTCCTTGAATTTTAGCCACATAATTTTCATAAAATTAAGTCTGGTACAATTTTCTAGGACTTATCTATGTAGATAATTACATTGGACCATATTATTGGTACCTCTAAGGGTTTTTTCTTGCAAAATGATAACATAAATAGCTTTATCCATTGGATACTGAAGTCATGATTAGAGGTAGGATAAATAAGAGAAAATATTGAGATGTGAGGGGGGTAGGCACTTGGAGGTTTGAACAAAATATGAACTTATCTATGATAAAAAGAGGATGTTATGAACTTTGTAGTAAAATAAAAACACATCCACACAATATTGTAATAATAACAAAAAATGAAGTTGAAATTAACAATATTGTAAGATGAAATGGAAATATAGTAGATTATAGTGTATAAAGCATGAACATATTATAGAATCATAGGCCTCTTCAAGGGGACAACCTCATTATAAGCATAACTTTGATACAACAAAATATGATATGCCTTCATCTACATCCCCTTGCCTTTTTAAAGGCTCTTTGTAACCCTAACTATAATTATCAAGGGTTGATTTCATATGCAATTGACCATTTGAGCTAGAATATTCTACCAAATAAGCAATTACACTCTTTATATCTATTACATTAAATGGCTCCAATTGTCTAGATGCCTCAAGTGACATTGTAATACAAAACATTACATAATATCATTAGGATGGGATCCTCACATTAGAAAAGGACTCATTGCATAGTATTGTTAGGATAGGGTCCTAATAGAGGAGGGAGAGAACATGAGGTGGAAGAGAACAACAAGAACCTACTTTGGGAGGGGAATAACAAAATTTGATTATTGTGAGGAATGGAGAAACATGCCTAGCAAGATCGAGTTCCTAGAGTTATAACAGTTTTGCTTTGCACTTATTGCCTTTGTTCTCCCATAATTAGGTCCTTTCCCTAATAATATTTATTTATCCTTTGTTCAATTTTCATGCCTCTCCTAAGTCATAATATCTAGTGAGACACTTTCTAAGACTTCTTTGATGGGGCCTTGAATCTTTTGGCCTTATTGTGGACAACTATTAGTTGATATACTTTTTTATAAGAGGGATCCAAATATCTTCTTGCTAATTCTTGTACTTTAGCATGCATTTTGGATAGCTTACTAAAAAAACTATCTCTTCCCCAATAGATTCTTATCACTAATTAAATTCATCTACACTACTACCCATGAGATCAAACTTTGGATTATTTGCTCCATAGATAAAAGTTTCCATATTCATCCTAGAGATAAGGGAACATAAGGCTAATGATCTTGTACAATAGAGGAATTATCCTTTGCACTTAATAAAATGGTCAGGTACCATCCTTGATACACTAATTAATTCAAAGTTATGAACTCATTATCAAGATGCATTATTTCATCTTTCTAAGCTCATAAATGCAACAAGTTATGGCTCAAAATTTTTCTTCAATTTTTTTAAAATGCTTTATTCTTCTTGCACCTTTTTTTCTATTGAACTATGTATAGTTTGGAAATAATTTTGGTATGATTTGATAACTTGCATGCTAAAATTTAAAAATTCCATGACCAAATGCATAAGCATGGTTGCATAAAAAATGTGACTCCAATTGTTTTTCTTTATTTGCACTATTGCATCCTTGGAGAAGCAAGGAGCTTATGCTTTCTACTTCTCTTCAACAAGATCTAGTTGTAGCTTCTCTAAATTTTCTTCTAGATCCTAAATTTGTGTCCCTTTCCTACAACTGTGTTTGAGTTGGAGATTTATCGAGGCTCTACTGTGGTTACTCAACTTGTATGTGCAATGCCTGATTTTTAGTCTTTTCTTCATCTAGAAATTTGGCTAGGTGTTCTTCCCTCTCCTTCTCTTTGTGATACTTTGTTGTTATCCAAACTCCCTTTATATGCATTACATCAATTGATGAATGAGCTATATGGGCATTATCACGTAGTGGAACCCAAGAAACATTCATCTCTTGCACCATCCTCTTATAATATACTATTGTCAACTTAGAAACAAGCTTTTTTGTAGTGGAGGTGAAGGTTATTACTGTATATTTTCCTTTGAATGGATCCAAAACATCCTTTATAATTATTGGTTCTTTCTTTGGCTCAATCCTATGTGCCTTCTCATCCATCCACTTTTTTGCATTGACTTGAGCCTATTGAAACTAGATCAGAATATTCAAGGCTAGGTAGCTTGTGTTGGAGATATTGTATTATTTGGTAACATCAAAGTTCCATGGGATAAATTTATAAATATTAGTTTAGGACTATGTTTTCTATTTGTCTAATGTATGTGTCAATCTGTGAGGAGTGTTCATGTGTTATGTAATAAAGTTTACAAGGTTTCAAGATGTGCATAATGTGGAGTGTGAGTTGTGAGAGTGCAAAGTGTCAAGTGAGCAAGTGAAGAGTCATAGGTGTTAGGTGTCAAGTATGAAATTGAAGAGTCATAAAGATGTGTCAAGATGTAAAGTGAAAGGTTATGTAATTATGAGGACTTTGTCATGAATAAGGAATATGAAAGGTTGTATCTCCTAGATTTTTGAGGAGAAAAATAGTCAAGAGTATTGAAGATTCATTTTGTAAAGTTATATATTGGAGATAAAATCTCCATAGTATATAATCTAAGAAAATTTTGTGTGGGGGATGTTTCCTTTTGTGTCAAAAAATACCACTTTTTGTTTCTATTCCTATCCAAAGATGGTTCTAAGGAGATCATCTCTGGGTGTATTATTTAGAGACCGTATCCTTATTTCTGGGAGGTTGTTTCTTTTGTTTTTTCCTCATTTTAAAAGGTTACAAGAACATTTCAAAACCTCTTTTACCAATAAAAAAAATTATTATAAGGTGGATGATGATTCAAAAAAAAGGGCAGGATTGTAAGTGATAGAACTCTTCGAAATTATAATAGGAAGTGAATTTTTTTAAAAGGGTGCAAAGAAATATAATAAAACTATAGAGAAACATCTTGAATTTTTTAAATTGTTTTCCATAGCAAAAATATGATAGCTACTTCAAAAATTTATGATGCCATAGAAATACCTCTAAAAAACAATAATGAATTTTAATGTCATGTTTTGTTGTATGAGGTTAAGAAGTATTTCCATTGTAGATTTTTTTTTAATAACCCATTCATGCATCTATCTATTAAATTTTATAGCAGATTTTCATTGTACAACAAGAAGTTAAAATCATAACTGACCTTGTTCTCTAAAATACCCTACCTTCCTGTATTATAATCCCTACCCTTTGTTTACCATATCTCTACCACCATGTCGAGGTCTACTTTTCAGAAACGTAGTGAAACCTTGTCTATGAGCACTCAAAATCCCAACGACTTCATCAAGAAACTATTTCAAGAAGCACAATGGTAGGAAGCCCTAACCAAGTTTTAAGGGCATGATCAAGGCATGGCAAAGTAGTTCATTTTGAACTATGATCCCATGACCATGGTTACCCATGTGGGTGAGGTCAAAATTGAGATCACCCCTAGTATAATTTTTGAAGTCTTAAGTCTTCCTAAGGTTGGCAAGAGATATTACAAATATACCTACAATGGAATAAGTCAAATGATTAATAGATTAGGGAAGAAATGTGTAGTTTTGAGAGATAGGAAAGGGTGGATCAAGGGTGTAGCCACCTCTTCGCTCCCCTTGAAGTGGTAGGAAGCTGCTACTATTTTGATGAAATTTTTCATAGTAGAAGGGAGGTTGTCTAATTGTGGAGGTTATCATTTGAAGATGATGTCGAACCTAAAATACACCAAATGTGAAGATTGTGTTATCAATTTACCTTACTTTCTATACAAATTCCTAGTGGTTGAGGAGGCAAACCTCTCTATCCAATTTGAGCCGAGTGAAAATAATCTGATGAGGGTAGTGAATCCAAAGAAAACCCTGAACCAAAGAGTCAAGAGGAGGAGTCTCTGGTGCGTAAGCA
The DNA here is from genome assembly GCA_028583015.1 of Wollemia nobilis. Classification (NCBI taxonomy): domain Eukaryota; kingdom Viridiplantae; phylum Streptophyta; class Pinopsida; order Araucariales; family Araucariaceae; genus Wollemia; species Wollemia nobilis. Next base: position 5,339,634 of record JAQPPZ010002554.1, read on the forward strand.
TCCTACCCATTCCAAGACATTTAGATTCTCCCCACCTACAAGAAAAACTATATATGAAGAGTACAATTCTAAAAATCTAGAAAATAGAGAAGCTTCCAAACCACAAGCAAACCCATGTACCTCAGTTTTTGCTGAAACTCTTACTCATATTCAGATGCAACAGACTCTCCTACACATAAAGTTGGATAGATTCAGAAATGAATTTACAAAATATGCAACTTTGGTAAAAAGGGGTCTCACTCTTCAATTTGACCTTCTAAAGCAACTTTCTATGGAAAATATGACAAAACTAGTTGAGCCAGTTTTTCAACCACCAGGTTCTAGTGGTTCACCCAACAAAAGCTATATGGGTATGAAAAAGGTAAAGAAAATGGTAAAATTTAGCAAGCACTTTGACTTGACTAAAGTACTTGATGAGGACAACTCACTCATGCTATCCTAGTTCCTATCCCAATAGCATTGTAGATGTCCTCAAAAATTGGACCCGTTAGTTGAGATTGAGATTCCCATTGGAGTTGATGAGGTGATTAACAAAATCACCAAATCTGTAGGACCATTGTCACAATTCGAGAACCAAGAATTGCCATGAGACATAGAGGGCATAGGAAAAGAACCTAAGGAGGTTGCATACATAAAAACCATGGTTGTTGAACAACCACTAAACCTAGAAGAAGCCAAGGCACAGGTCCAAAAAGTGAAGCATGAAAGAAATATTCCTACTCAAATTGTTCCAACCCAAGTTTCAGCTCGGATCATATCGAAGCAAGTCTAGTCTTTGGAAGAAAACTTTATCAAATTTTGTTGTAAACTCATGTTTATATATATATATATAATATTCCTACTCAAATTGTTCCAACCCAAGTTTCAGCTCGGATCATATCGTAGCAAGTCTAGTATTTGGAAGCAAACTTTATCAAATTTTGTTGTAAACTCATGTTTATATATATATATATATATAAATAATATATATATATATATATATATATATATATATATATATATATATATATATATATATATATATATATATGATTCTCCGATTTTAATTACAATAGTTTTTGTTTATATTTGCAGTATTCTAATTATTGTATTTCCAAGTATTTTATCTATCACAATTACAATATTTTATCTATCATAAAAAACAATACTTTATCTATCATAATTGTAGTATTTTATCTGTCATAATTGTAGTGTTTTATCTATTACCATTTCAAGTTCTAATTGTTATGATTGTTGTACTAAACTTGTACGTATGGGGACATTGAAATAAATGATGAGTGTAGGATTGATATTGTATTATGCAGTATTTATCTTGATTTTTATATGCAAACTTGATGAAAATAGATGAGTTTTGATGATTGTTATATTTTATTTTCTTAACTTATGAATGAATTTGACTTATAAAAAGTTAAGTGATATATGCCTATATTTTACAAAAATCATGCAAGTTTTCTATATGTTTTCAATAGGTAAATATTGCAGGTGTTTTATCAAAGATATTGCAATAGAACACAAACTGAATTTTGAGTATAAATGAAATTTTCACATGGAAGTGCATTATGAAAAGGTGTTACAGAAAACACCTACATAAAGGCATTACAAAAAGCACCTACAAAAAGAGTCTATGGAAAGAACGTTGATCGAGTAAACTATTTGATGCATTGGAATTCCATGTCTAATGATAACATGGCAATACCACATGGATCTCATAGTTAGCATGATTTTTTGGCACGATGGCATCGTATACGTGAATTGACATTTTTTTATATGTTATATGGTTATTATTAAAAGTTGTCATGTTGTTGAATTGTTAAGTTGCTTAGAAATGGACGTAAACTTAATTTATCTCTTCTCGTAAGAAGAGGACAAGGAGTTGTATTATCTTGTCATCAAATTATTTAAGTTTAGATATTTTGATTACATTAGTTTGGAATTTTACCACTTGGAAAATTTCAATTGTAATAAGTCTAAGGTAGTTGTTAGCGTGTCTTAATTTTAGAATATCTTTGTTATGAAAGATTAGAATTCAAATCTTCAAGCATTTGAAATGTAACATATGGCAAAAGAGAATTTTATTGTAAATATCTAAGTGACATTATAAAAATACAATGTGGAGACCTTTTAAAAGGCCTAGCTACCATCTAATGTCTAGGATCTATTATTTTATCATTTTTCATATGATTATTGTATGCATGAGAAGTTGAAGTTCATCAATAAAGTAGTAGTATTTTTCTCCATAAATTTGGTAACTGTATCTTGTGTTTCTTTATGATACCTGTTTTCGTAGCCTTTACTTTATTTTATTGCATCAATGAGTTAAATAGCAAATAGTTAGTGTTAATAAATATTATTTACTGAAATACATTATAATAGAGGAGAAAATAATTACACTATCTTCTAGAAGGCAGGGCCCACTCTGAACAACCAGTCCCTTACTCTCTTTCTCCTGAAATAGATTAGGTTTAGTTAGAAAATAGAATTAGTATTAGAACATAAATTACATAATACATACTTATAAATTATTTTAAATAGTTAATGCATTATTAGATTACACATGGATCCACAACACAAAATTAGACTAAGTCATAATTGCACTTTTAATTGAGCATTATTTCACTTAATTTTATTTTTTGTAACTTTCATTTCCTGCAAATGAGACTAATAAAATTGAATAAAGTCAAATGATTAATGATTATGGAATGTCTATACGAGATTATTGTTCTTCAAAGATAACTTGGATTGAAAATTTAAGTGTATGAGACATAGCTCGATAATTAACTTTTGCACTAACAAGAATGACTAGTATTCAAACAATGTGTGCTTTGGCAACACATCATGGATGGAAACTACATCATATGGATATAAAAAGTGCATTTCTTAATGGAGATCTTGAAGAAGTATATATGTCACAACCATAAGGATGTGATATTAAAGGATAAGATCATAAAATTTGCAAACTAAATAAATATTTGTATGGTGTAAAGCAAGCACCAAGATCATGGTATATAAATATTAACAATTGTTTACTATAGCATAATTTTAAAATAAGCTTTTCAAATCCAAATCTCTATACAAAGAAGGTTGTATGTAACATAATAATACTTATGGTGTATGTTTATTATATAGTAATTAAAGGAAGGTCATAAAGTCTAATAAATGAAGTCAAAAAGGATATAGAGAAGGATTTTAAGATGACATATTTGAAACTTATTAATTATTATCTTGGTTTAGAAAATCATCAAAATAAAATAATATCACAATAACAGACAAAATATGAAAAATATTACTTGAAAAATATAGGATGCAAACATGTAAATCTAAATATACTCGTACGAAACAAGGGTTGAAATTATCTAAATATGATGATACACCTCTGGTATAAACCACTATTTATTGTCAATTAATTGAAAGTCTTCTTTACTAACATATACTAGACTAGATATAGTTTTTTATATAAATTATATTTTGAGCTTTTTGCAAGAACCTAGTGGTTGAGGAGGCAAACCTCTTTGTCCATTATGAGCTGAGCGAGTCAAAATCTGGTAAGGATAGTGAATTCGAAGAAATACCTAAACCCAAGAGCCATGAGGAGGAGGAGTATCTAGTATGTAAACATCCTACCCATTCCAAGATAGTTAGATCCTCTCCACCTACAAGAAAAACTAGATATAAAAAGTACAATCCTAAAAATCTAGAAAATAGAGAAGCTTTCACCCCACAAGCAAACCCACCTATCTCATTTTCTACTAAATATCTCACCCAAATTCATATGCAACAGAATCTACTACACATCAAATTGGATAAACTCAAGAATGAATTTACAGAACATGCAACTTTGGTAAAAAGGGCTCTCACTCTTCAGTTTGACCTTCTAAAGCAAATTTATATGGAAAATATGGTAAAACTTGTTGAGCCATTTTTTCAACCACCAGGTTCTAGTGGTTCACCCAACAAAAGCTATATGGGTGTGAAAAAAGTAAAGAAGATGGTAAAATTTAGCAAGAAATTTGACTTGAATAAAGTACTTGGTGAGGACAACTCACTCCTACTATCCTAGATCCTATCCCAATAGCATCATAGATGTCCTAAAAATTGGATCCGTTAGTTGAGATTGAGATTCCCATTGGAGTTGATGAGGTGATTAACAAAATCACCGAATCTGTAGGACCATTGTCGTCATTAGAGAACCAATAATTGCCATGAGACTTAGAGGGCATAGGAAAAGAACCTGAGGAGGTTGCATACCTAAAAACCATAATTGTTGAACAACCACTAGACCCAGAAGAAGCCAAGACATAGGTCCAAAAAGTGAAGTGTGAGAGAAATATTCCTTCTAAAATTGTTCCCACCCGAGTTTCATTTCAGATTATATCGAATCAAGTCTAGTATTTGGAAGAAAACTTTATCATATTTTGTTGTAAACTCATGTTTATTTTTATATAAATATATTTGCATGATTATATGATTTTAATTACAGTAGTTTCTATTTATATTTGGAGTATCCTAATTTTTGTATTTCCAAGTATTTTATTTGTCATAATTATAGTATTTTATCTATCATAATAAACAATACTTTATCTATCATAATTGCAGTATTTTATCTGTCAACTATAGTTTTTTATTAGTTATCATTACAATTTTTAACTGTTATGATTGTTGTATTAACCTTGTATGTATGGGGACATGCATTCTCTCTAGTTTGGGGGGAAATGATGAATGTAGGATTGATATTGTATTATGCAATATTTATATTGATTTTTATATGTAAACTTGATGAAAACAAATGAGTTTTGATGATAGTTATATCTTATTTGCTTAACTTATGAATGAATTTGACTTATAAAATGTTAAGTGATATATGCCTATATTTTACAAAAATCATGCAAGTTTTATGTATGTTTTCAGTAGGTAAATATTGCAGGTGTTTTACTGAAGATATTTTAGAATAACAAAAACCAAATGTTGAGTATGGATGAAGTTGTCACATGGAAGTGCATTATGAAAAGGTGTTATGTAAGACACATATAGAAAGGTGTTCCAGAAAGCACATACGAAAAGGGTATATAGAAATAACGTTGATCGAGTAAACCATATGATGCGTTGGAATTCCACATCTAATGACAACATGGCAATACCACATGGGTCTCATAGTTAGCATGATTGTTTGGTACAATGGCATCATATATGTGACTTGATATTTTTTAATATGTTATATGGCTTGTTATTAAAAGTTGTAATGTTGTTGAAATGGTAAGTTTCTTAGAAATGGACGTAATTTTAATTTCTCTTCCCATAATAAGAGGAAAATCCTTTGGACGATAATGGATCCTTATTGTGGTAGGCTCTAAAGTTAGGATCTATTAGAAAAGGTAGATATTTATGCATAATTTATTACATTATATTATGTTATGTTATCATATTATTAACATAACATAGAAGGTGGTTGCTAGGAGGTGGTTCACATTTGGTTCGGGTAGTTGATTTGGTTACACGAACCACTTGTTCATTGAAGTCATGTAATTTATATCCTACACCATTCTAATTGAAGGTTAATGCTCACATTTGATTTTATGGTATCAGAGCTTCGCTAACTTGCACATGATCTGGGTGAAGGAGAGGAGAAGAGCGTGTTGTTTTCAGGATACGCTTCTTGAGACTTAGTAGATATAATATATGTAGGTATGAACCCTGTAACATTTGGTGTGGTGAGTAATATATTCTATAGATACATCGACTAAGCAAGTAGACCAAGAGGAATCTCTACACATAGACTGAGATAGCAGGCATTGGCGACACATGGTAAATATTGGTGGCTGATTATGTGGTTCTATAGTTGATATGGCAAGTTCATTATAGGGTGACAATATGGCAAAATGATGGTCAAGGGACTCGATTTCCTAAACGTAATCAAACTATTTTCTATGACAAGCAATTGATAAACTGTCTCCATTACTCTATCCTTATACATGTGGGACAAATTATCCCTATTTTTTTTATCTTTATTGGGATCGAAGGTAATAAACAAGATGTATTTCCCTTCATGTATCATCAATGTGGATAGCCCAACTAGTCATTTGGATGGTTGGCACATAGGAGGTCCCACATTCAAATCTCATTAAGTGTGAGGACAGGTTTATTTTTTGTTTGCTGACATTACGAATGAATAAAATTCAAATAACACACATTCTGTTTTGTGTTTAATATCCTGCTCTAGCAGAGGCGGTCAGGTGACTCACATTAAGATGCTTGCGGGCAGATCACGAGTTCAAACCTCACTAAGCCTATTTTTTTTGCCCAAATACAAGCAAAGAAGGTATTTTGCTTATCTACCTTGCTTCATTTGTTTTTTCACATGGAGGTATAAGAAACCAAGAATATGCACATTGTTTATTTTGTAACTTGAAAGGGTCCATCAAAATTCTTCACACCTTGTTTATTTTACAAAAAAAAAGGGGGATAAAAGCATTATTTTTTGCACAATTCTAACACAAGGGGGAAAATTGTGGCTTAGTGAATGTTATTTTTTTTTTGCAAACAAAAAAACATTATTTTTTTGCAAAAATTATTGTAACAAAAGGTGCATTTTTGATAGCATTCGACACATTTAAAAATTGGTAATGTAATTAAATGCATTTTTTGTGGGAACCGATACCTATGTTTTAAATTTGTGGGCACTTGTGATTGTATACTGCATTCAATTATTTGTGTTTTTTCATTTACATCATAAGTTCAAATTAAAAAAAAGCAAAAGAAAGACCCCAAATTTTAAAACCTATTTGTGCAATTTATTGCACCGTAGTGTTCGGTATATACGACACCTATGGCCCACACTTACAGGTAAAGTTATCATGCTTTTGTATACTATATATAACACCTAACATAGCTATAACAATGACATCTGGGCTATTGTTATCTATAAATAATTGGGGAGAAATAAGGACAACCAATTTATTTTGATATTCACTCCATAAAATACCCTAATTCATTCTTATTGCTTGGCTTAAAGTCCTCCAATTCATCATATTTTTTTGGAAGGGTTTTGAGGTAGGTGCCATAAATTTGAGTGGATTCCATTTCATGTAATCTTTGAAGTATATTGAAAGGTGGACCATTTTTGTGAGATAAGGAACCTTCATAATGGCCTCTGTTCAAAAATATCTTTCAGATTCATAGTTTCTCAAAGTTTTCAATTTTGCTCCATGGAAAACCAATATGAGAGTCATTATTTCGGTTAAATATTTGTGGGATGTAGTTACTGGCACTACAAAAATATCTTGGTACATCAGGTACATATTAGGATGAATATGATAAAAATGATAGAAGGTCCTGTTGGTCATCAAATCTGCCTAGGAAAGGATTTTGGGTAAATGTATGCGCCCTAGACCTGGACCAACATTGAAAGGCTAAAGGGAAGAGATGCCCCTCATGCCAATATTTGGAGAAAGGTCGGATCCTATGCTAATGTACTTTGGTGTTTTGAGATAAGGGTACAGGAAAGAGATAAAAGAGTTAGGGTTAGAGAAAGAAATAAAAAAAATGGGTAAGGGAAGAGAGATTGGTGATTTAAGGTGGGAGAGAACAGGAAGAACAATCACTAACTGACAACTTGAATAGCAGCAAATAAAACCAAGAATAAATGAAAGAAATGCCACATTAACCTTCCTATGTATCCTTTGGGTGAGCTCATAGGGATTCTCCTTCTCCCTTTCATCAAAATTTAGGGTTCAGAGTAAACACGATTAGGACAAGTGAATGTAACAAAAACCACAACCCACCAGGCAGCATAAAAGAAAACTAATATAGCATTTTTCCTATCCTATGTATCCTTCAGGTGAGTTTTAGGGTACAGTCCCCAATCACACACCGAATTCAGGATTCAGAGTCTCAGTATACAAATGAAGAAAGACAAAAGAATCAAGCACAAAAGACAACATAAAAGAGAGAAATTGAGCCCAAAGCTCTTTAGTAATAATCGCAGGACATTAAGTTACATTAGCTTTCTAGCAGATAGTTCCCCCCTATTTCGTTACAATGACTGGGTTTTTATAGAGGACCCGACCCTCTGAGTCATTATTACACAGAATGGTGAAGTACATCCTCAAAAGCTGAGAAGTTGGCCCTCTGCGGTCCTCGTGACTGAGCTTTCATATCCTTTGCCAAAATTAACAGCTGCGATCGGGTCAACCGGGGAAATACGCATTAATGGGCTGCCTGAGCGTCCTCAGATTTTGGGTGTAGTGCTCGAGTGACTACCATTCTTTTTGATATCTCCTTCTGGATCTGATACTTCATTTCCAATTGCCAAAAATGAGCAGCGGTCTTACTGAGCATGTGAAAATACATTTATGAAGCAATTGATCGCCTCGAGAAAATACCTAGCTTGGAACACGTGCCCTTGAAGGGCTTCGCAAGATGTTTGTTTGCAAATTTGCTTCACAATGGACTTGTGCCAAAGCAATAACTTCCTATTTGATTTGTACTTCATAGAATGGAGCTTTGCAAAACTGCTTCAGGGGGCGTGAGTGCCGAAGTATATTTCCTTCGCAAAATGGGATTCTTTGTTCCTTGTCACTTTGCTGACAAAATTACTTCGCTGATGCCTTGGAGAAATGCTTCTCTGTGATCCTCTTTCAATACTATGGTTCGGGAAGGTTTCAGCCGAAGCAGTTGCCTTCAAAATATGTTGCATTCTTTATGGCTGTCACTACTTCGGGTGAAAGTACTTCGCATGAAAGATGGCTGAAGCAGATGCTTCGCAATGACCTTCGACGAAGTAGAAATGATTCGCTAGCACCAGGGTCTGAAGTGGATGCGTCAGTGAATTTTTGGCGAAGTGTTTTCAGTGTTGCACTCCTTCAAATTCTCCTTTGTAAAACTTTTTCCCGAAGGAGCATTTTGAAATGCTTCGGGCCCGAAGTAGTTTTCATTCTTCTTCCTTCGCATTTTTCCTTTGGCAAAAATGCTTTGCAAAAATCTCGCCCGAAGTTGCCTTTTGAAATGCTTCGGGCCCGAAGTAGTTTTCTTGCCTTAGCTAATTCGGTCTATGACTATTCTTTCGAAATGCTGCTTGGATTCTGCTTCGTGGAACTTTTTCCCGAAGTAGTTTTTGGAAATGCTTCGGGTGTAAAGCTCTTCTTTATGTCTTGCAAGAATTTCTATTTCAGCAATGTTGCTTCACAACCTTTTCACCCGAAGTAGTTTTTTGAGGAACTTCAGGCCCGAAGCTCTTTTTCTTTCCTTGTATTCTTCTTCGGCAACGTCACTTCGCCAACTTTTGCCCGAAGCAATCACTAGAAATGCTTCGGGTGCGAAGCTCTTTTCATACTTCTCTTCATTTTTTGGTGAAGCTATTTTCCCTAGCTTGTTCGGCAGTGAAGTTCTTTCTTCTTCATCTTATGTACAAAGGGTTGACAAGGAAAGCTAAAATTGCTGCAACTTACAAATACAAAGAAATACTTTACAACAAAGAACACTGTACAAAGTTTTAATTTTCTACCCCATTGTGCAATGTGACAAAATTGTCAACATTCTTGGCGGCTCGTGGGGCAACAAGCTCGTCTCAATGGAAGAACCTTCAACTTTGATCCATTGGGCCAGAGTCACCTCCAGACCCTTCTCCATTTCCCACCTCTGGGGTTTCTTCTTCTTCTGCTTCTTCTTCTTCTTCTGCTCCTTCTGCTTCCTCTTATGCTCCTTTCGCTCCTTCTTCTACCTCTTGTGCTCCTTCTTCTACTAGCGTGGCCTCCTGCTACGGTGATGGGACAAGACGATCGCAGATTTTCTTCATGGTTCAATGGACGTGGTCCCATACACCTTTCTAAAATGGCTCTTGGTCTTCGAGTGCCTTGACCAAAATATGGAACCGATCAATCTGCCCAATGTCAGCATGTTTGATTCTTACACTTAGGTCATTTAGGCAAGCCACGATTTTGTAGTGTCTTAGGATGAAGTCGATGACTTGTCCTTCTATGACCGACTCTTCCCACTCATCTATTTTTGAGATGTAACTTTCGAAATGGAGCCACGTCGACTTGAGTTCTTCCCTGGTGAGAAGGTTCCCATAATCATCTGTGAAACTCGAGAAACCCAAGGAAGAAAGGTCTTCAAAGTAACCCATTGACGTGCACTGCTCCTGCTCAAATATATCTAGGAGGTCCTTCGCCTTCTGCGCTTTCTTAACCTTAGAGAAGAAGGCATGAATAGTGGCTTAGGCAGTAGACCAATCCCTAGCCGTTCGACTCATAGCAGCAACCTGCAGGTCTTGATATCTACTACTTTGGACTTCAAAATCCAGCTTGAGTCACCTTTTGATTTTTTGGATAACTTCATCTACTATTGGCCATTTCTTAGCAATGGCACATTGGGCTTTGGTGACAGATTAAAGTTGACAGAGCACTAGAGGCCCGCGATATAAAACATTTGAGCAAGTGTGAGCGAATTTCCTTGATTTTGCCTCTGTCGAATAGCTCCAGGTATGCTTTTTCAAACAATTGTTGTTGAGCCTGCAAGAACTTGCTTTCGAGCTCCTTGGCTTTTAGCTCATTCTCGACCTATTTTTGTGCTTGGTGCTCAGCCAAACACTACAATTGTAGTATCTGCTATTTTAGTGTATGTGTTTCTTTCTTCATTAGCTTACACTGCTCCTGTGAATCCTCCAGCTCAGAGCGAATTCTAGCCAGCTCTTCCTCCAACTTGATGTTGGTGCTCTCTGCTTTAAACTTGCACTGATTGGCAATATTCGCATGCACTCGAAAAGTCTCGATACCGACATGCATGGATGCAGATTCATCATCTATATTAAAATGCTCCAGGTCCTTGGTCTTCTCCTGGTAGTCATAGTCAGCTGGAGTCATTTCATCCAGATGATTCTGGACCTTAGGGACATTTTTCACCTTATGTAATTTTTTGCCCTTCAAGTCGAAGACAACACATTTTTCAACCTGGGCCAGAGATCGTCCTCTTTTCTTCCTTGCCTCCTTTAGCATTTTATCTGTGTTTTGTCGAGCTAAGAGTAGCTTCTTGGCTAAGGGGCATTTATTTATTAAAGATAGATCTGATTTAGAAAAGGCTAGATCTCCAGCCAAAGGGGTGAACAAATACAAAGAATTAATGGGGAATGATTCCCCAAACGGTTCGGAGACGGGTGTAGTAGGGGCTTTGGCAAGCGGGACTATGTTGTGAGTGATGGGGGAGTGGGCTACGAGGCTCGACATTGGAACACTACCTTCGCCTTGACTTAGGACTGAAGGAATGGTGGCATGGGTGGGCGAAGTGGTTTCAACAAGCTTGTCCTGGTCAGACGACTCAGGTGGAGTGGAGCTATGCAGAGTTGGACTGACAATGAGCAGTACCTGAGTGGGCGATTCACCTTGTGGGGGAGGAAGAGATTGATGGGGACCTTCTATTGGGACCACAGTGGACATGTCGAAGACCAAGGTGAAAGGAAGAGAGTGCATACCTGTGTGCCCTCCTGGCAGAGCGGTCGTGGTGACATCTTGGGTGATTGGATCTTGTTCCTTTTGGGCTTCAACACTCCCAACCTCCACAACTTCTACTTTGGGGTCTCCTTCTTGTTGGAGGAGCTCCTCCACATCAATGACATCTATATCAAGGACCGTATCAGCACTTGGTGGCCCCGCATATTTGACATTTGCTTTAGTCAAGGTTGATGCAGGTGGTTCGGTAGGAGCACTTGCGAGCTTCATGCGAGGTCGCTTTGGGTGGCTCGGAGGCACTTGTATTTGTTCTTGCCTCTTTCTTTTCTTTATCTCCAATGGTTGCTCTACCTCTTCGGCATTTGTGTCATGGCTTTTCGATGGTCCCTGTGGTAGTGCTGTTGGCATAGCTTTAGCCTCTACTTCTTCCTCTTCTTTCGAGGCATCTTGAGCTCCTCCTAGGCTTTCGCCTGATCTTGGGGTAGCTAGGGGAACAAAATCTACAAAGGATATAGACTTCCAAGTTTCAAAATTGGTTTCATAAAGAATCATGAAGTCTTTATCTGATGCCAAGAGTCCATAAGAGTTCATTTTTTGGCGATGGACTCTCATTATCCACCATTCCTGAAGCTTTTCCTTGCTCCAATTCTTCAATTCCTCCTTTAAATCATCTTTTGCCTTTCTCCAAAATGTGGATCTTGGAGTTGGGAGGGGTTACTGATCGGGGTCAAACTCGACCTCTATGGGGTAGAACTCATGCCAGGGAGGCAATGTCCTCATTCTCTCCAAATGCCACTCCAAATATTTCCCATTGGGATTATTCCTTTGTTCCACAATTTCAGGGTGGGGGTAGATGTGGAAATTATTGAATTTTAAGTGATCCCTCATCACTCCCAAGGGATCATAGATCCATTGTTTAGGAATCTAGAGTAGGCCAAAATCGGCAAGCTTTTCCTCCAGGAAAATGTTCTGTTTTAAGGCAAAGACTTCGATTACGCCCATCCTGAAGGGCAAGTCATAGGTATGTGCCCATTTTTGGCCATGGCCATACACTAAATTTGTAGAGTCACTTTGTCGAGTGACTTCCAATGCGAAGACTGGTAACAGGAAGGTCTTCCCTATGAAATCGAACAGGCGAATCACCAGTCCCTGTGTCAATTGAAAAAAATCTCCTCTTTTTTCTTGCACCACTCTATCTCTCAAACTGAGGGGGACCCGAGGGCAATAACCCTTCAAAAAATGCATAATGGGTCCCAAAAATTGTTGGTTAAAAGAATAATAGGACTCTGTCCTCAATAGGAGGGAAGTCCACTGGTACACTAGTAGAGGATTTCCATCCTTACCTCTTGGAGAAATGGCGATATGGGGGAATCGCTTATGAACCTGGTAGAAAAACAACCAAATAAGGAAAGAGCAGGGTGTGAAGTACTGGCCCGTTGCCAAATTCTTCATGCTAGTGATCCTTGTGTGCAAGGTTCAGGCCACCCATTCTGCCCAGTCGAAGAAGACTGGGTTGGTGTTTGGTATTGAACCATCGGGGGCATAGAATTCCCCTCTCAAAATACATTCGACCAAAGACACCTGCTAGGGTTGCACTGAAGCATCTGTTGACAGGCCTGCCACGCATGCAATGATGGAGAAACACTTGCCTGGATGCAGGCTGGTAATTTTGTGTGATAGCATAGATTAGCTCGAGACAATGGTGAGCAGGAGGTTATTTATCCATCAATTCGATAAATAACCTAAAAATGCAACCACCTGAATCTATGGCACCTACTAAAATTAAATTTACACCTCGAATGGAGGAGGTTGCCGCATCCTTTAATTGGTTCTGCAGTGACGTGGTACGCAGGGCCACATGCTTTGATGATTACACTTTGTATTGGAGAAGCAACCTGCTGCCACCTCATACCTGGGTGCAAGTTTTTTTCTTAACCAAATCACCTCGAGATGTGCTCCACCACTTTTTTGCCTTAAATTCACCCACTTTGAACTCTTTTCATGGTTGTCATTTGCATGTTCTTCAAGGCACATTTTTAAATTCTCCCGACTCGTGCGTTATTGGTTCAACGAAGTAAAAAACAACATTGAAAATGCTTCACGATGAACCTTTGGTATAGGCCACTTTTTGACACTTCGGGCCCGAAGTACTTCTCCTTCACCGCACTTTGCGAGGACCACCTACCGAATCTTGTATTTTAAAAACTACTTCACAAAATTCCTGCTCGAAGTAGTTGCTGGGAATGCTTCAGGTGCGAAACTCTTTTCGTGTCTTTGTTCACATTTTGGTTTGGACCTTTTGAGGGTAAAGTGCTTTGCAGCGAACCTCCTTGCAATTGATACTTCGCATCAAAAGTCCTCGAAGAATATTTTGAAGTGTAGTACCTGGCCTTTTGCAATCTCGGAACCGGATGTATATACAAATGAAAATTATATGCAAAAGTACATATACATTTTTTTTTTTTTTAAAGAAAGAAATTGTGTTTTACCTCAGTGGTGAAAAGTCTTCAGATGAAGACCATTGATGGAGATTAGAAAAACCTGGCCATCTGCATCTTTGAGGATGAAAGAGTTGGCCAAGTTTACCTTTACAATTTTGAATGGCCCATCCCAGAAGGCTTCCATCTTGTCATGGTTCCCAAGCTTGGCCTTCTAGGATTCCCACTTCCATACCAGATATCCCACCTTGAATGTGCGATCAGATGATTTCCTTTTGAACCAATATCGGGTGACCTGAGCATGCTTAGAGAAGTTCTGGTAGGCTTCCTCATGATCTTCCTCTAGTTGCAACAACTAAGCTAATCTATTTTCCATTGGATTAACTCCATCTTCTTCTTCTAATAGCTGCAGTGCAGGGATCTCCACATGGGTGGGTAGGATGGCCTCCTCGCCATAGACCAAGGCATAATGCAAAGTCTTGATTGACTTCTTGACAAAAATTCGATCGGCCCACAAGGCCCGATCTAGAAGGAGATGCCAAGACCTTTTGTTTTTCTCTATAAGCTTCCTTAACACCCTCAACAAGGTTTTGTTGGTGGATTATGCCAATCCATTACCTTGTGGATAGTAGTTGGAGGAGACTTTATGATATATCCCATGTTTGTAGAAGAAATCATTGATTTTGGCACCTGAGAAACCAGGACCATTGTCCATAATGATTACTTTAGGAATACCGAACCTGGTGATCAAACTCTCTAGGAAGGTGATTACAGTCTCTTGATCTGCATGCTTTGTAGGGATCGCTTCGGCCCACTTGGTAAAGTAGTCAGTTGCGATCAGGATGAACTTATGTCCCATGAAGGAATTCAATGATATGGCCCCTATGAAATCTAGCCCCCATTGTTGAAAGGGTGTCTCTACTTGTATCATGCGAAGGGGTGTAATGCATTTTTGCTTCGACTGGTGAACTTCTGACACTGCTCACATCAGCGATAGACCGTGAAGGCATCAGCAAAGAGTGTGGGCCAATAATAACCCACATTGATTATCTTTAGTGCTATTGTTCTTCCCACGAAGTGACCTCCAGATAATCCTGAATGGAATTCTCCCAGGACCCTTCTTTTATCATCATATTTTATGCACTTGAGAAGGATGCCATCAATGTTTCTAAAAAATAGACCTTCGAGGTGCAAAGTATATCGGGAGGACCGTATCCTAAAATGCCTTCACTATGAAGCATTTAAATGTGAAGGGCATTTTCCGGTGTTGAAGTAGTCGATTATCTCACTGACCCAGTCCTTTTCATCCGCTTCCTAGTTTGCAAAGCATCCTTCGGCTGGCGAGTCATCCCATTTAGATTCTGTCACTTCGGCCGCTGCACTCTTCACCATTTATTGACACAATACGCGACCGTGAACCAATTTTGTGGGCTTAATTTCAATGTCAAATTCCTTTATCTTATTCACCCAATCGGCTCTCTTGCTTCCCAATTCTCCTTGGATGATGAAATTGCGCACGACGAGATGAATGACAAACATCGTAACCCGAATTTGGGAGATGAACTGCTTGAACTTCCTGAGATACTTCATTACTGCATGCACCTGAAGTTCTATGAAATTGTATCTCTCTTCATGGGGATTGATCACTTGGATCAGAAACGCGATGGGATGCTCTTCACCATCTTCCACCTTTTGTGTCAGGACCGCAACATAGCTTTCGGGCTCCCTTATGGCATATAGGATAAAATATTGACTATAGTCAGGGTTGATTAGGACCGGCGCCTGAGTGATTTGGGCCTTAATTTCTTTGAATGCCTCTTTCCTTTCTTCTGTCTAGAGGAATTTGACGTCCTTCTTCAAAAGTTTGGACATCAACTTGATGACTTGGGCGAAATCAGGGACAAACTTCCTCATGAAGTTGATCTGGCCAAAGAAATATTGAAGTCCTTTATTTTCTGCTGGGAGTGGGAGCTTCGTTAGAGTCTCGGCTCTGTCGAGATCTACAATGAGGCCCTTTTATGATATCACATGTCCCAGCAACTTTCCTTCGCTGACTACGAATATGGACTTCTTTGGATTGATTGAGATGCCAAACTCTCGGTATTTTTTGAAAATTTGTTGTAGGTGTACGGGGTGATCCTCCCTTCTTCGGGAGAAAATGGTCATGTCATCTAGATAGATGATGATAACCTTATTCAGAAGCTCACCAAAAGCTAGATCCATCACCCTCTGGAAAGTAGCACCAGCATTTGAAAGGCCAAATGGCATTCACTGGTAAGCAAATGTCCCCGAATTGGTGGTGAATGTTGTTTTATGCTGGTCTTCATTTCTGACCCAGATCTAATTGTACCTTGAGAAACCATCGAGCAGGGAGAAGTGTTGAGCCCAAACCACCGAGTGCAAAATTTGATCGATTTGTGGAAGAGGATAGTGGTCCTTGAGAGAAGCCTGGTTCAGGTTGTGAAAGTCCACGCATAACCGTATATCTCCATTATTTTTTCTAACAGGGACTAGGTTCGCTACCCAAGAAGAATGCTTGATGGGATAACTTATCTTCGCTTCGAGCATCTTCAGAAGTTAAGCCTTCATCAGGACCTTGATCTTCGGGTTAACCGGCCTTTGCTTTTATCGAAAGGGTTTGAATTCCTCCTGTAATTCGATTGTGTGCTGGATCAGCTACCGATTGTATCCCCTGAGGTCTTGATAAGACCAAGCAATTATGTCGGGATACTTCTTGCACAGAGTCTGGATCTGTTCTATTTCTTTCAAAGTGCAATCGGTTCCAACTTTTATTGCTTTTCTAGGTTCAAGCTCTAAATCTTGATACTGCTTTTCATTGACCTTAATCATGTGAGAAAGTGCTCGATCATTCTGATCAAAGAGGCTTTCAAGGGTGATCAGTCCATTGGGAACGTGGTTATTCTTTAATTGGACCAACATTTCATATTCTTCTTCATTAGGGCTTCTGTCTTCGATTGTAGTGGCTTCTTGAATCATGAAATTTACAATCTGCTTGTCATTGTCAAAGACTTGCCAATGTAGGTCTCTGTCCAGGATAGAGGATCTGTAAATCATCCTCACAACTTTGGGCTTGTGCACCATGTCTTCTATGGGAGAGTACTTGGCTACAATGGATGCCAGAACATCAGCATGTCTATTATTTTCTCATGGGATAAACTACAGATTGAGAGACTCGAATTGGTCACACAGGTCCCATACCCTATTGCGGTACGACTTTAGATAATGCTTCTTTGAAGTGCACCTATTTGTGACTTGGTTGCACACCAATTTAGAATATTCGAAGATTTGGAGGTGCTTTATGCCTAACTTGTCAGCTTTCTTGAGTCCTAGGCATAATGCTTCATATTTTGCTGCATTGTTGGTGTAGCTCCATGTCAACCGGTAGCAATAATCCTTTTGCTCTCCGGATGACGAAACTAGGAGAATCCCTGCCCCAACACCATTTTTACATCAGGCACCATCGAAGAACAACTTCCATAGTCCTTCTTGGGCACTTGTTCTATTCTCTGGTTGAGTGTGTTTCTCAGGCTTGGCGATCGCATAACATCCCATATCGGTCTCCACCATGGCATTAAAGTCTACCAATGAGAACTCATCTTCATAACTTAGTTGCGCAAGAGCTTCCCCGACCAGGTCCATCTGTTCTGCTTCTTCCACTATTGCATTCACTGGATCGCTGCCCTCTTCTTCGGACATCCTCTATACAAGGAAGGAAGAAGGCTTTTCATTGTAGATTTTCACCTTCTTTCCTTTGAATGGAATCTCTAGATGAGAGTAATCCATAGACAGATATCCACCCAGCTTTGCTATGAATTCCCTTGACAAGCATATGCTAAAGTATGGCTCCAGGTCGATGACCACTACCTCTTGTATGACTATGAATCTGAGGCATCTTATGTAGTCAGATAGGAATTTCTTTGATCATTCCTATAGTCTTCACTGGGGTACCATCCAACTAAAGTATGCCTTGGCTGCTTCACGTATATTCCATCCCTATTTCTTCATAGACTGCTCTCAGCATGACTATTGTCGTGGCCCCAGAGTCAATCATACAATTATGTACAATATATCCTTCTAGCTGTAGAGATAGGTAGAACGGAGGTGGTCTATTTTTTCCTGTAATGGATGTGGATAGGGTCTGCACAAGAGCAAGCAGTGCTGCCTTTTTTGCTTTAGTCATCTTCAATGATTCTTGCAGTAGGTCCACTTGTCCTGGTAGTTGCAGTGCATCGTACAAGCTGATCTTGGCTGGAATCCTCTTTAATTCTTCTACAATATTGTATGTCAGGGAATTGAGCACCTCATGCTCCTTTCTCAGCTCATATCTGGTGCAATACTACTCTGTAGCTTCAACTCTTTGTCGCATAGTCAACAAAGAAAACTTGAGCTTTTCCCTAGCCTGTTCCTTGGTTTCTGCCTGAGGTGGTTCAGCAGAGGCCTTTTGAGCTTTTTCTTTGATCAGAACAGGCGGAGGAGCATCGTTCAGGGCCAAAGAAGATGATTTTCCCTTCTCAGGTCGAGCGTGCACTTTTAAGGGAGCCATCTGAGTAGCATCCACTTCTATCATCTTCTTTCCTCCTCTAGTAAGCACTGCAACTAGTTCTTCTTCGCCAATTGCTAGGTTCTGACTCATTTGCCTGATGACGTTGACTTGACCGCCATGACTACTGATTGCCAGTGTTTGTACATAGTGTTGGTGCAGCATGTAGGTATTCTCATGCGTATCATTGCACGTAGAACACCAATATACATAATCAGAAGTGCTATAAGCTTCATCTATCACAACATTTCTCATCAAAGCCTTTCCTTGCTGGGCTGCTTGGTATTTGGTAAGCGCAGGTGTAGGATAAGACCTTCTTGGTAGAAATTCTTATTGCGCTTGCTTCTTCTTCATAATGGTCATGTCATTGGACAATGTCTGAACTGTGGAGTTCAAATACTACATCTCTTGCAGGATTTTAGCTTGTATATCATCGGCTTTTGAAATGAGTGGCAATGAAGCCATTGTCGGTATTGGGGGCAAGGCAAGGGATTTAAATGGTGTTGATAGTACAAGAAATGCTGAAGTGACAGTAGGTTGTGGAGTTGGAAATGTGGGAAAATGAATTTGTGGAGCGATGATTTGAGACATAATAGGATTCGTGTTCCAAGATGAAATTGGGAGTGTAGGGGTTGCAGAGATTTGTGAAGTGGCTGCACTCACATACTGGGATTGAGGGAATTTGGGAAGTATGGGCATCGAAAGTCTTTGGGGAAGCTTGCCCATAGCTATCAAATCCATTTTTGCCTTCTTAGCTAACCCATATAATTTGGGGAAATTATTGATGTTAGAATATCTTACCATGATACTGATATCAGGGTTGAAAGCCCAAAGGAAATAGTATGCTACAGCTTCGTCGGTTGGTCGAAGTCCAACTGGTACTCTCTGCCAGGTTTGACCGAACCTGACATTGAAGTCCACGATCTCTTCTTGTGGATGTCTCTGGATTGAAGTGAATTGATGTAGGAGAGAGGTAGGATCGAAGGACTCATTGAAACCTTGCATTAACTATCCGGCTAACTGGTCCCATCTCATAATAGTACCAGGTGGTAAAGATCTATACCAGTAGAGGAGTTTTCCTCTAAGGGAAAGAACCAAAAGCTTTACCATAACTTGCTCCTCTATGATGTCATGAATTGCTGCCAGAGAGATTATGTCTTGGATGTGCTCTAGAGTAGTCTTCCCAGTTCCATCGAACATTGGGATCTTCTTTACAGCAGTGGGTGGCACTTGCCCTTATCCCGCTAGATTTAGTAGTGACAAGGAATCCCATGATGGGAACCACCTGGGTGGTGGTTGTGGCTGCATTTGCTATTGTTATTGTTGTTGCTGTTGCTATTGCTATGCCATACTTGCTCCTAGATTTTGAGAAATAGGAATCCTCAAAGCTCCTCCTTGATTGTTAATAGAACGACTAATAGGAATGGAGGCACTAGGATGCTTCGATGAGTTGGGAGGATTGGGAAGAAAACCAGATGCTGTGCTATCAGAAGTTAGGCCTTGTTCATCAATAGCAGCCTCTTGCGAGGATGTTCCATGTAATAGTGACTTGGGGGTGACCAACCTTGATCGCTCCCCAAAGGCATCAATATCTAGCTCAAAGAACTCAGTTTCCTTTCCTCTATTCCTAACTCTCCATATCGTTTGCATGGAGGCACAAACTTTGGTACTGGTCTTTATGACTTAAATATTCTCAAGTAAATAGAGTCGCCAGATCTTGAGTATTTTAGTAATGAGAGCATCAATTCTCACTACCACTAGTTAGGTGAGACTGACCGGGTCACACTAGGAACTGCTTAGAACTATTGGCCCCGATGTAGACGGGTTTGAGATTTGTGCTTAAAATATGGGACCTTGGTCCCACCGGGCGTGCCAAAAAATGTTGGTCATCAAATCTGCCTAGGAAAGGATTTTGGGTAAATGTATGTGCCCTAGACCTGGACCAACATTGAAAGGCCGAAGGGAAGAGATGCCCCTCATGAAAATATTCGGAGAAATGCCGGCTCCTATGCTAATATACTTTGGTATTTTGAGATAAGGGTGTAGGAAAGAGATAAAAGAGTTAGGGTTAGAGAAAGAAATAAAAAAAAGGGGTAAAGGAAGAGATATTGGTGATTTAAGGTGGGAGAGAACATGAAGCACGATCACTAACTGACAACTTGAATAGTAGCAAGGAACACCAAGAATAAACGAAAGAAATGCCACATTAACCTTCCTATGTATCCTCTGGGCAAGCTCATAGGGATTCTCCTTCTCCCTTTCATCAAAATTTAGGGTTCAGAGTAAACACAATTAGGACAAGTGAATGTAACAGAAACCACAACCCACCAGGCAGCATAAAAGAAAACTAATATAGCATTTTTCCTCTCCTATGTATCCTTCAGGAAAGTTTTAGGGTATAGTCCCCAATCACACACCAGATTCAGGATTCAGAGTCTCAGTATACAAATGAAGAAAGAAAAAAGAATCAAGCATAGAAGGCAGCATAAAAGAGAGAAATTGAGCCCAAAGCTCTTTAGTATTAATTGCAGGACATCAAGTTACAGCAGCTTTCTAGCAGATAGTTCCCCCCTATTTTGTTACAATGCCTAGGTTTTTATAGAGGACCCGACCCTCTAAGTCATTATTACATAGAATGGCAAAGTACATCCTCAAAAGCTGAGAAGTTGGCCCTTCACGGTCCTCATGACTGAGCTTTCATATCCTTTGCCAAAATTAACAGCTGCGATCGGGTCAACTAGGGAAATATGCATTAATGGGCCGCCTGAGTGTCCTCGGCTTTTGGGTACGGTGCTCGAGTGACTACCATGCTTGCCGAGCTCTCCTTCTGGAATTGATACTTCATTTCCAATTGCCAAAAATGAGCAGCGGTCTTCCTGGCATGTAAAAATAAATTTATGAGGCAATTGATCGCCTCGAGAAAATACTCGGCTTGGAATAGGTGCCCTTGAAGCACTTCGCAAGATGTTCATTTGCAACTTTTCTTCACAATGGACTTGTGCCGAAGCAATAACTTCCTATTTGATTTTTACTTCACAGAATGGAGCTTTGCAAAACTGCTTCGGGGGGCATGAGTGCCGAAGCGTATTTCCTTCGCAAAATGGGCTTCTTCATTCTTCGTCGCTTCGCTGACAAAATTACTTCATTGCTACCTTGGAGAAGTGCTTCTTTGTGATCCTCTTTCAAGACTGTGGTTCAAGAATGTTTCAACCGAAGCAATTGCCTTCAAAAGATGTTGCATTCTTTATGGTTGTCACTACTTCGGGTGAAAGTACTTCACATGAAAGATGGCCGAAGTAGATGCTTCGCAACGACCTTCGACGAAGTAGAAATGATTCGCTGGTGCCAGGGTCCAAAGTGGATGCATCGAAAACTTTTTGGTGAAGTGTTTTCAGTGTTGCACTCCTTCAAATTTTGCTTCGCAAAACTTTTTCCCGAAGTAGCCTTTTGAAATGCTTCGGGCCCGAAGTAGTTTTCATTCTTCTTCCTTCGCATTTTTCCTTTGACAAAAATGCTTCTCAAAAATCTCACCCGAAGCTGCCTTTTGAAATGCTTCGGGCCCGAAGTAGTTTTCTTGCCTTGGCTAATTTGGTCCGCAGCTATTCTTTCGATATGCTACTTGGATTCTTCTTCGTGAAACTTTTGCTCGAAGTAGTTTCTGGAAATGCTTCGGGTGCAAAGCTCTTTTTTATGCCTTGCAAGAATTTCTATTTCAACAACGCTGCTTCGTAACATTTTCACCTGAAGTAGTTTTTGAGGAAATTCGGGCCCGAAGCTCTTTTTATTTCCTTGTATTCTTCTTCGGCAACACCGCTTTGCCAACTTTTGCCCGAAGCAATCACTGGAAATGCTTCGGGTGCGAAGCTCTTTTCATACTTCTCTTCATTTTTTGGCAAAGCTATTTTCCCTAGATTGTTCGACAGTGAAGTTCTTTCTTCTTCATATTATGTACAAAGGGTTAACAAGGAAAGATAAAATTGATGCAACTTACAAATACAAAGACATACTTTACAACAAAGAACACTGTACAAAGTTTTAATCTTCTACCCCATTGTACAATGTGACAAAATTGTCAACAGGTCCCTCATGTTTATCATACTTGCTACTAATGATGAGATATAGCCTCACATTTATGATTTTAAAACTGGTAAAAATGCTTGGGATGCATTGGTTACCATATATGAAGGGAAGAATCAGTCCACCATTCTTAACCTTTAATATAAACTTCATACTCTTAGTATAAAGTCTGGTGAATCAATAGAGCTGTTCCTATGCAGAGTGCTAGAATTGAAAGTGAAGTTGAATACTTTGGAAAAAAAAATAGAGAATATGCTCTTGACTTCAATGATTTTGAGATATTTTCCAGATTCCTACAAGATGTTAATCACATCTCTTCAAGTGTCCATGAGACAAGTTACTTTTGTGGAGTTGGTAAATTTACTTCAAACTGAGGAAGGAAATTAACTTCAAAGAGATGAAGTGACAGATAATGAACCTTAATAAAAATAGAGGTTCAAAAGATAGGGTAACTTTCATAAGGGAGGATCGTATTCCAAAGGTTCAAAAGGGAAACAATATCAACATAAAATAAAGAAGTATTACAAAATTTGTGATATGGATAACCATGACACCAGCAGGTGTGGGTTTAAGAATAAACAACGCCATGACCAACATCAAAAGAAAAAGGGTAAGGGCAAATACAAACCCCAGAAGAAGAATAAGCAACCCAAGGGAAATGTTGCTTATGAGGAATCAAACTCAGACTATGAGAGGGCACACAAGGTGCTCATGACTCACACAACTTCTCATTAAAAGGATCTTGTGTGGTATATTTTTTTTTATGCCAGTAAACATGTGAGTGGTGATAAATCATGGTTTAAGACATTTGAGGCTAAGGAAGACAAACCAATAACCATTGCTGATGATAAGACCTACCGAGTACAAGGTGAAGGATATGTTTCTATCACTCTTTCAAATGGATAATGTCATATTGAGAAATTTCTCTATGTTCCAGGCTTGGCAAATAATTTATTGTCAGTTCATCAGATCTTGGATAAAAACATGGTTGTTGATTTTAGAGTTGACAATGGAAATAAGTGATGCTTCATCATGAGAAAGAGAAAGCATGTTGTAACACATTCCTACAATCATGGCTTGTTTACTTTAGATATTATTTCTATGCCTCATGTTGCCATTGTGGTCAACATAAAGGAGACCACTTCTATTTGGCACAAGAGATATGGGCATCTAAATTTAGGATATTTACTTGAGTTAAGTAAATATGAGATGGTGAAAGGTATTTCCAACCTTTCATCCACTTTTCCAATTTTCTCAGATTGCTTATCAAGGAAGATACATCGAGTACCTTTCGAGTTGAGCTCTTCAATATCTAAAAGACCTTTGGAGTTGGTACACATCGATATTTGTGGTCCTATGCCAAACTGTTATGGGAATAAGCAGTATTTTTAGTTGTTTGTTTATTAATACTCACAAAATATGTAGGTTTTATTTTTGCATCTTAAGTCAGAGGCCTTTCTATAGTTTTAGCAGTTCAAGAAACTTGTTGAGAAGGAATCAGGATGTTCTATTAAGACCCTTTGCTCAGATTGAGGAGGGAATATACCACAAAAGATTTTTTCTCATTTCTTAGTGAACATGGGATTAAGAGAAAACTTACAACAACCTATAATCCTTAGCAAAATGGATTTTCTAAGAAGAGGAATCATTCCATCATGAAAATGGTTTGTTGTATGATTACAAGGGCACATCTTGAGCAATAGTATTGGGTAGAAGATTTCAGTACAACAACTTATCTCCTGAATATAGCACCCAAAAAAGCTCTTAAGGGAATGACTTCACAAGAATCATGGAGTGGTAGAAAACCTTCCATTTATCATCTAAGAATTTTTGGGTGTAAGGCATTCATGCACATTCTAAAATAGAAGAGAAAGAAGTTAGATGAGAAAACCTTGCAGTGTATTTTTCTTGGTTATAATGAGCATTCCAAGGGATATCAGTTGATAGATCCTAAAACCAAGAAAACTCACATAAGTAGAGATGTGGTATTTTATGAAGCTTTCACATCACATGACACATATTCAACTGTATACATGGATGAAGAGGAGCCTAAGAAAGAGACTCCAGCCCCACAAAAAAAGGTTCCAAAATGGTATACTAGCACAATGAGAGATTCAAAACTAATTACACCTCCAGATCTAACTCTAAATTGACATTGTATAGTATGAATCAAAAAATGAGAGTAGAAGCATCAACTTCAGAGGTTGATGAGCTTTACCAACAATTTGATGAATGTTATGTAGATGCATAGGAAGATAGAGAAGAATATATGGATGTGGATGATGAAAGGATTTATATGGCTTCATTGGATGAGGATGAACTTACCTCAGTTCAAGATGCACTTAGTGAGTCTAAGTGGAAGGCTGCTATGGATGCAGAATATATGTCTCTCATGAAAAATAATACTTGGAAGCTAGTTGATATGTCTTTAGGAAAAAAGCCCATTGACTGCAAATGGGTATACAAAGTGAATTATAAGGTATATGGAATGATAGATAAGCATAAGGTCTACCTTATTGCAAAGGGCTATGCATAGAAAGAAGGCATTGAATATGAAGAAAATTTTGCACCCACAACTAGAATGACTACGATTCGTGTACTTTGTGCTATGGCAGCTCAATTCGGATGGAAGTTACATCATATGAATGTCAAAAGTGTCTTATTAAATGGTGATCTCAAGGAAGAAGTGTACATGACTCAGCCAGAAGGATTTGTAGTTGAAGGCCAAAAGGCAAAAAGTTTGCAAGTTGGTTAAATCCTTGTATGGGTTAAAACAAGCTCCACGAGCTTGGTACATAAATATGGACAATCACCTATTACAACATGGATTCAAGAGAAGTCATTAGGATGTTAATATCTATTCTAAGAAAAATGGTTCTGATATAGTGATTTTAGTACTCTATGTTGATGATCTAATTATCACCGACAATTTAGAGAAATTGATAGATACAGTGAAAGGTGACTTGAAAAAGTCATTTGAGATGATAGATCTAGGACTTCCTTATTATTGTCTTGGTTTAGAAGTGGCACAAAAGAAGAATCACATCAGTGTGACACAACAAAAATATGCCAAGACATTAATTGAGAAATATTACATGACTGATTATAAGACTAAAGCAACTCCAATGGAAATAGGGTTATAGTTATCGTGATATGATAAATCTCCACAGGTAGATGGTGCTCTCTATCACCAGTTGATTGGGAGTCTCATATATATTACCAACACCAGGATGGACATTAGTTTTACTGTGAATTATCTTTTGAGGTTCATTCAGAAACCGAAGGTTAGTCATTGGAAAGTAGTAAAACGTGTTCTTTATTATGTATGTGGTAGTATAGAATATGGCCTGGAATAGAAGAACAATGACAACTTCTTCTTGCAAGGTTACACGAACTCATATTATGCTGGGTCATTTTATGATAGGAAATCCATTTTTGGATACATTTTTCATCTTGGCTCTGGTCTTGTCCCTTGGCACAGTAAAAATTAGTAGGTGGTTGCTTTATCATCTATGGAGGAAGAATATCGTGCAACACGTGGAGCAGTCTATGAGGTGATACGGTTACATCCCATTATTGCAAGTATGGGTCTTTCCAAGAAACTTCCAATTCACTTGTATTGCAACAACCAAGGTGTTTTGAAGCTTTTCAAGAATCCATTTTTTCATGAATGCACCAAACACATTGACACTCAATGTCATTTCATTCGATATGAAGTTTCAAAACACCAGATACAACTCTAGTACATTCCCACTAGTGAATAGGTTGTAGATGTTTTCACTAAGGTACTTGGTCATGTCAAATTTGAGTTATTTTGCAACACTCTTTATATTTCAAAATAATGTAATAAGGGGGGGATGTTAGCATAGGTTGATATTTATGCATAATTTATTATATTATGTTATGTTATGTTATCATATTATTAACATAACATAGAAGGTGGTTTCTAGGAGGTGATTCACATTTGGTTTGGGTAGTGGATTTGGTTATAAAAACCACTTTTTCTTTGAAGTCATGTAATTTATATCCTACACCATTCTAATTGAAGTTTAATGCTCATATTTGATTATAGGATATCAGGTAGTGAAATATGGATTATTTTAGAAAGTGGGGAGAGGGGAGAAGACACAATTTTTGATAGATTCATGGGATCAATACCTACCTATCATTTTTGAATTTCTAGAACTGCAACCAATAAAAACAACATAGAAACCATACATTAAATTAAAATTGAAAGTTATTTAAACATGAGTTAGTTGGGGGATTATAAATTTAAGCTATTTAAGAAGTTGTATGAGTGGCCAATTCCAATCCCTCCGAAATTGACACCTATCATGACAAGAATTATAGAGTGGTAGAAAATCCTCCATTTATCATCTAAGAATTTTTAGGTGTAAGGCATTCATGCACATTCCAAAATAGAAGAGAAATAAGTTAGATGAGAAAATATTTTAGTGTATTTTTCTTGGTTATAATGAGCATTACAAGGGATATAGGTTTATAGATCCTAAAACCAAGAAAACTCACATAAGTAGATATGTGGTATTTGATGAAGCTTTCACATTAGATGACACATCTTCAACTGTATACATGGATGAAGAGAAGTCTAATAAAGAGACTCCAACCCCACAAAAAAAGGTTTCAAAATGGTATACTAGCACAATGAGAGGTTCAAAACTGATTACACCTCCATATATAACTCTAGATAAACCTTGTACATGTAGTATGACTCAATAGATTAGAGCAGGAGCATCAAATTTAGAGGTTGATGAGCTTTACCAACAATTTGATGAACATTCTATAGATGCAGAAGAAGATAGAGAAGAATATATGGATGTGGATGATGAAAGGGTTTATATGACTTCATTGGATGAGGATGAACTTACCTCAGTTTAAGATGCACTTAGTGAGCCTCAGTGGAAGGCTACTATGGATGCAGAACATATGTATCTCATAAAAAATAATACATGGAAGGTAGTTGATTTACCTTCAGGAAAGAAGCCCATTGGCTGCAAATGGGTATAGAAAGTGAAGTATAAGGAAGATGTAATGATAGATAAGCATAAGGCCTGCCTTATTGCAAAGGGCTATGCATAGAAAGAAGGCATTGACTATGAAGAAAATTTTGTACCCACAACTAGAATGACTACCATTTGTGTACTTTGTGTTATGGTAGCTCAGTTAGATGGAAGCTACATCAGATGAATGTCAAAATTACCTTCTTAAATGGTGATATCAAGGAAGAAGTGTACATGACTCAACCAAAAGGATTTTTAGTTGAAGTCCAAGAGCAAAAAGTTTACAAGTTGGTTAAATCCTTGTATGGGTTAAAACAAGCTCCACGAGATTGGTACATAAATATGGACAATAACCTATTGCAACATGGATTCAAGAGAAGTCCTTTGGATGCTAATATCTATATCAAGAAAAATGGTTCTGATATAGTGATTTTAGTACTCTATGTTGATGATCTGATTATCACTGGTAGTTTAGAGAAATTGATAGATACAGTGAAAGGTGACTTGAAAAAATCATTTGAGATGATAGATATAGGACTTATTCATTATTGTATTGGTTTAGAAGTGGCATAGAATAAGAATCATATTAGAGTGACAGAATAAAAATATGTCAAGACATTAATTGAGAAATATCGCATGACTGATTGTAAGCCCAAAGCAATTCCAATGGAAATAGGGTTACAGTTATTGTGATATGATAAATATCCATAGGTAGATGGTACTCTCTATTGCCAGTTGATTGGGAGTCTCATATATCTAACCAACACCAGACTAGACATCAATTTTACTATGAGTTATCTTTTGAGGTTCATGTAGGAACCGAAGGTTAGTCATTGAAAAGCAGTGAAATGAGTTCTTCATTATGTCTATGGTAGTACGGAATATAACCTGGAATACAAGAAGAATGACAACTTCTTGCAAGGTTACACACACTTAGATTATGTTGGGTCATTTGATGATAGGAAATCCAATTTTTGGATACATTTTCCATCTTGGATACGGTCCTGTATCTTGGCACAGTAAAAAGCAATAGGTGGTTTCTTTATCATCTATAGAGGTAGAATAC
Organism: Wollemia nobilis; assembly: GCA_028583015.1. Taxonomy (NCBI): domain Eukaryota; kingdom Viridiplantae; phylum Streptophyta; class Pinopsida; order Araucariales; family Araucariaceae; genus Wollemia; species Wollemia nobilis. The sequence goes on from JAQPPZ010002554.1 coordinate 5,368,229, forward strand.
TATGCAACATGTGGAGCAGTCTGTGAGGTGATATGGTTACATCCCATTATTGCAAGTATGTGTCTTCCCAAGAAACTTCAAATTCAGTTGTTTTGCAACAACCAAGGTGTTTTGAAGCTTTTCAAGAATATAGTGTTTCATGAATGCACCAAACACATTGACACTCAATATCATTTCATTTGATATGAAGTTCCAAAACACCAGATACAACTCTAGTACATTCCCACTAGTGAACAGGTTGTAGATATTTTCACTAAGGCACTTTGTCGTGTCAAATTTATATTTTAAAATAATGTAATAAGGGGGGATGTTAGCATAGGTTGATATTTATGCATAATTTATTACATTATATTATGTTATGTTATCATATTATTAACATAACATAGAAGGCAGTTGCTAGGAGGTGGTTCACATTTGGTATGGGTAGTTGATTTGGTTACACGAACCACTTGTTCATTGAAGTCATGTAATTTATATCCTACACCATTCTAATTGAGGTGTAATGCTCACATTTGGTTTTATGATCTCAGGTAGTGAAAGATAAATTATTTTGGAAAGTGGGAAGAGGGGAGAAGACACAATTTTTGATAGATTCATGGGATCAATACCCACCTATCATTGTTGAATTTCTAGAATTGAAACCAATAAAAACAACCATAGAAACTAGGCATTAAATTAAAATTGGAAGTTATTTCAACATGATTCAACTGGAGGATTATAAATTTAAGCAGTTTAAGAAGTTGGATGAGTGGCCAATTTCAATCCCTCTAGAATTGACACCCATCATGACTAAAATTTTGGCAGAAATATTTATCACAAGTAGAGATGAGGAGGATGAATTAGCCCAGGGCTATGGGAGCCTTTGTGCCTATGCAGTGAAGGATGGATATGATAATATCCTTCTAGAGCCTCTTACTCATGTATATCAAGTTGAGAATTGGAGAAATATTTGGTAGTCCAAGGGTTAGCCAAAAGTAAACTTCTTTGCCTAGTAGTTCATGCACAATGGAATTCTTATTTTTGATAATCTCAGATGTAGGGGAATCATCGATCTATATCAATGTGTTTTATGCTACAAGAGTGAGGAAACATATGACCACTTGATGTTAGAGTACCCATTAATGTACCAGATCTGGGAGTGATGGTTTTTATCATATAAATTTTGAATCAATGGTGATTTGAATTGGATTAATATTTGGGAAATATGGAAGAGGGGTAGATTTAAATCTAAAAATATTTGTATTGGATGGTAGCTTGGATTAAAATTCATTTTGTGGTAAGTGTGGTTGGAGAGAAATAACAAAATTTTTAGAGAAACCTTTTCATATTTATATGATGTTTGGTAGGTCATTTGGAGCAAAGTCATAGAAATAGTGGTAGTGTATGCTGAAGAGGATACTCAGGATATTATAGGGACAATGGCAAAGGAAATTTGAAGTGCAAGAGGAGTAGGACATAGCTAGTTGGAAAATACCTCCAAAAGGTTAGATTAAAATTCATACTAATAGGGTCCAAGGTGTAGACCAATTGGTTCATCCAAACCCCATAAGGGAGGTGGAGATCCAAGGTTCAAATATCGGGCCTCGCTAAACTGAACGCTTGTCCCTTTCCTAGTGCTTTCAGCGGTGTAAAAGGTTTAAAATTATTGTGGCATGGTGGTTATAGGGGCGAATTGCGTGAATATCTGTGTGGCGGCATTTGGGGCGGACATCGCAGAATACTGTGGTGGCCATAAAAAGTTGGGTAACCTACCCAGATTCATGGCGGCTACCGATTCCAACATGTAAATTCAAAAAAAAAAAAAATCATACTAATGGAGTTGCAAAAGGCAATTCGAGTAGATCTGGAATTAGAGTGGTTTGCAGGAATCATGTAGGGAAAACACTCTATTGGCAACTACAAGGCCTTAGAATGATCATGAACAATGAAGTGGAAGCCTTAGCTATCAAATCTGCTTCTATTTGGGTAGTAAAGCAAGGTTATAGGAGGGTAATACTAGAATTAGATTCACAAATATTGGTAGGATATCTTGATTGCATGAGAAACTTTGCTTTAAATATGTGTAGGTTGAGGATTATTTTCACTCAAATTAAGGAATTGTGAAGGGAATTAGATGATGTGATTCCAGTTTATGTGAGTAGAGATCTAAATAAAGTGGCAGACTTTCTGGCTAATATAGCTACTGAGAAGGATGTAGGGGTTCAATGGCATAGTGACATGGCTATTGAGGAGGATATGATTAGGTAGATTGGTGATAAAATCTAGCGTTTATATAATTTGGAAAACCACTATAGAAATATGGTTTAGGAGATTTGGATCCAATGCAAATCTTCTTTTATAGTTGTAAACAGGTGGGTAGCGATAGGAATATGGTTTAGGATATTTTGCTCCAATGCAAATATTATTTTATTATTGTAAACATGTATTCTATTTGGCTAAGGCTAGGAGGATTCTCGTCCCAACTTGTAAATGATCTTGTTTTAATATATTTTTTTCAAATTATTTTTCAATTTTTTTTCTAAATTTCTAAATTTGGAGTTATAGGGAATTCAACATCAAATTAGGTTTGTGAAATTTAGAAACTATATTATTGAAATTTGGGATATAAAAGTATTCCACCTAGATTTTGAATAACTGAAACATTTGTCAAAACTATTGTTTCATCATATATCCAAAGATTAGAAAATACAAGGTATTCATATTAAAGAGTAGAAGTTGAATATTATATTGAAATTGTTATTTAAAACATTAGGAAGGCATAAGGTAGTCAACTTAACGAGGATAAGAGAATTGAAATACGTCTGCAAGGACAAAAAAATTATGGATTATTGGTACATAGATTGAGGAGCAAGTAAACATATGATTGGAAATAAACAATGGTTTAATTCTCTATGAGAAAAAAATGAGAAACCAGTTACTATAGTAGATAGTAAGACTTATAAAGTAAAAGGGATAGGAAATGTTCTCGTCAATATAATAAATAGAAAATGAATAATTAACAATGCGTTATATTTTTGTGGATTGACTACTAACCTTCTCTCAGTTTCTCAACTCATGGATCAATACATGATAGTGGAATTCAAAGTTATCAATGGAAGAAAACAATGTCAAATTATCAAACAAGGGAAAAAGATAGCTTTAGGTTTCTATAAAGATAGTATATTTGTTTTAGATACTTCTACACATTTGGCTCTTTCAATTAAAACATTAGGAATAAAATATCTATGGCATAAATGTTTAGGACATACTAGTGCATCATGCCTAAATGAATGATCAAATATCACATGGTTGAAGGGATACCAAATCCATCTTCGGAATATATTGTTTGTCCAAAATATTTGGAAGGAAAACAACAGAGAATTTCTTTTAAAATTCTTTAGCATAGGTCTAAACAACCATTAGAATTATTATAAACTAATTTATGTGGTCCAATGAATGTTACTAGTATTGGGGGACATAAGTATGTTCAACTATTTGTTGATGATCATACTAAAAAAATGTTGGTATATTTCATGAAGTAAAAATCAGATGTATTTAGTTGTTTTAAACAATTCAAACTTCAAGTAGAAAGGAATCATGAAAGACTATAAAAATTCTTCATTCAGATAGAGGAGGTGAATTTGTATCAAAAGAATTCAATCTATTTCTAGAAGAAAATGGAATTAAAAAACAACTCACTACAACATATTCACCAAAACAAAATGGAATTGCAAAAAGAAGGAATATTTCTATAATGGAAATGATGACATGTATAATAAAATAAGCTCATCTTAATCATCAATATTGAGTAAAAGTAGTCAAAAAAATAGTATACTTAGAAAATAGATTACGTACAAGAATACTCAGGAGTGTTACACCAAAATAAGCATGGTCAAGACAAAAACCAAATATTGAAAAGTTAAGAATTTCTAGATGCAAAGCTTATATGCATATTCCAAAATAGAAAAGGAAAAAAATATATGAAAAAAGTATGGTTGGTATATTTTTTGGCTATGATGATGAATCTATAGGGTATAGAATAATTTATCCAAGTACAAAGCAGGTATATATAATTAGAGACAGTTTTTGATAAAAAATCAAGGTTAAAAATGAAAAATAACGTAATGATGCATAAATTATTCTAAATTTCTTAGAGGGAGACATGGAAAATAAAAAGGCAGATTCAAAATCCCAAGATGTGTTGAGCAAGGTGCAACAACAGTATTGTCATTGTTGTCAACACAGTCAGATAGATCTGTTGATGCAATGGACAGGAAGTTCAAAAGCTATTCAGATGCAGGAAGACAGGAGTTCAAAGGTTATTCAGAGTATGTACAGGTGATTTTCCAAGAAGACCGAAGTGGCCCATATGCAAAAGATCAAAGAAAAAGACAAGTAAGAAAAGTGTCGCGATATCGCGACATATACAGCAGGCAAGAAAACTGTCGCGATTTCGCGACATGTTGGAAGAGAGAGAAAAAGCAAGAAAAACTATCGTGATTTCGCGACATGTTGGAAGAGAGAAAAAGCAGGAAAAACTGTCGCGATTTCGTGACATGTTGGAAGAGAGAGAAAAAGCAGGAAAAACTATCACGATTTCGCGACATGTTGGAAGAGAGAGAAAAAGCAAGAAAAACTGTCACGATTTCGCGACATGTTGGAAGAGAAAAAGGCAAGTGGAAAAACTGTCGTGATTTCGCGACATGTTGGAAGAGAGAAAAAGCAAGAAAAACTGTCGTGATTTCGTGACATGTTGGAAGAGAAAAAGGCAAGTGGAAAAACTGTCATGATTTCGTGACATGTTGGAAGAGAAAGAGAAAGCAAGAAAAAGTGTCACGATTTCGTGACAAGTTCGAAGAAAGAGAACAAGTAGGAAAAGTGTCGCGATTTCGTGACATGTCGCATTTTCGTGACTAAAATAGGAGAGAGAAAGTAAGTTGGAAAAGTGTCACAATTTCGCGACATGTCACATTTTCACGACTAAAATAGGAGAGAGAAATTAAGTTTGAAAAGTGTCACGATATCGCGACATGTCGCATTTTCATGACAAAAGAAAGAGAGGAAGCGTACGAAAGCAGAACTGTCGCGATTTCGCGACAAAAGCAGAAAGCAAGACTTTGGAAGCAAAAGTGTCGCGATTTCGCGATAAAAAAAGAAGTATGGAAGCAAAAGTGTCATGATTTCGTGACAAAAGTAGAGAAGAAGACTTCGAAGGCAGAAGTGTCACGATTTCACGACAAAAGCAAAGAAGCAAAGTACGAAAGTAGAAGTGTCATGATTTCATGACAAAAGCAAAGAAGAAGACTTCGAAGGTAGAAGTGTCACGATTTCATGACAAAAGCAAAGAAGCTAAGTACGAAAGCAGAAGTGTCATGATTTCATGACAAAAGCTAAGTTGAAGACTACGGAGGCAGAAGTGTCGCGATATCGCAACAAAAGCAAAGTTGAAGTCTATGGAAGTAGAAGTGTCGCGATATCATGACAAAAGCAAAGACAAAGTATACGGAGGCAAAAATGTCGCGATATCGTGACAAAAGAAAAGATGAAGTCTACGGAGGTAGAAATGTCATGATATCGCGACAAAAGAATAGAGAAAGCATACGGAGGCGAAAGTGTCGCGATATCGCGACATGTTGTATTTTCATGGCAACAGCAACAAAAGAAGCTATAGAGGCAGAAATGTCACGATTTCAGGTCATAAATGCGCAAGTCAAGAAGGAGAACCCAACTGAAATGAGAAGTATGACAGTGGACCGACATCACTACGACATTTACAGGGGCAATTATAGAGTGATTTCATACTATTGAAATACGAAGAGTGATCAAAAGTCAGTATGGCGATTATAGGGTCTGTCTAGAATGAAATCATCAAGCGATGGATAAACCGAACATCTTCTTGAGTTGAAGCCGATGAAGACCGATGACAACCGACTAAAATTAGGGTTTACAGTTGTTATGAAAGCCGACTAAGATTAGGATTTATAGTCGACTAAGATTAGGGTTTTCATCATAAAAAATATTGTTATAAAAGGAGGGTTGTTTGGAGAATTGAGTACATGGTTGAATGTGTGTGAAATACGGTCGTTGTGCGCAGAGAGCAAGTCATGTCGAATCATGCTAAGTGCAAAATTTGCAAAGAGAGTAGAGTGCACAAAAGGGAGAAGACGATCATGAAGTTTGACTGTAACAAAGTAGTGTGTGAAGTGATTGCGAAGAGAGAAGAGTGCGCAAAGAACGCAAAGGTGAAGAAGACCAGTTAGGGTCTTGCAAAAGCAAAGATATCTTATTGTCAAACTTATAGATTCAAATTGAAGTCCAAGTTGCAGCTTGGCATCAAGGGTTGGTGCTCCTTTCTGTTGGTGTAGATAAATCAAGGGTTGGTGCTCCTTCCAGTTGGTGCTGGTAAATCAGGGGTTGGTGCTCCTTTTTGTTGGTGCAGATAAATCAGGGGTTGGTGCTCCTTCCAGTTGGTGCTGGTAAATTGATTGTAAAGTTGGTGCTTTGCAAAGGCTAGATTTGGATGGTAGTCCAAGTAGTCAATTTTTTGAGGAGTAGCCACATTGGTGAACCTCGTTAAATCTTGTGTTGTGTGATGCTCTTTTGTTATACTTGCTGTATCTAGTAATAAGTTTTAATTGCTACGGTATTAAGAGCTATAAATTTAAGTTTATAGAGCTACACTGATTCACCCCCCCTCTCAATGTCATTGTAAGACTAACAATTGGTATCAGAGCTAAGTTCCTGTACAAGCTTAACCGGCTAGGGTGATCTTGGAAGTAACACAATGGCAAGTGGTGAAGGCTTCTCATCAAACAAAGCACCATTGTTTGATGGATCTAATTATGCGTTCTAGAGAATCAAGATGCAGACATATCTCTGTGCTTTGGGATACGACATCTGGGATTCAGTAGTTAGTGGATACACAATACCCATCACTCCTCCAAAAGAGGCTAACAAAAAGAAACTGTTTGAAAATAACTCAAAAGCAAAGAATGCTATCATGTGCGGATTAGTAGACAGTGAACTAGTAAAGATCATGAGCTATAAAACGGCAAAAGAAATATGGGACAAACTGAGGAGTATTCATGAAGGAGACGATAAGATCAAGGAGGCCAAGTTATAGACACATCGAGCTCAGTTCGAAGCATTAAATATGAATGACGATGAAAACATTGAGGCATATATGATGAGAGTTAATGGAATCATTAATGCGATCAGAGGACTCGACGAGGATATCGAAGACTCTATCGTCATGAAAAAGGTATTAAGATCTCTTCCTCAAAGGTTTGATTCTAAAGTCTCAATGATAGAAGAAGCTAAAAATCTAAATTATTTTAGTATAGATGAGATGTATGGTTCTTTGACTGCATATGAGATGAGGATAGGAAGATCTAAACCCACAGACAGAGAAGTGGCTTTTAAAGCCCTTAAAAATAAAAATGCAAAACAAGAGTTCGAGGAAGAAGAGACATCAGATGAAATGGAAGCAAACTTTGTTAGAAAACTAAAAAGGGGAAAAGGAAAATACAGAGGAAAGCTACCGTTTAAATGTTTCAACTGTGGAGGCATTGGGCATTTTGTGACTAAATGTCCACTTAATGAGAAGAACAAAAATGATGAAGGATCGCACCAAGAAAGAAGTGACTGGAAGAAGAAAACGAATTTTAGAAAAGGCAACTTCAAGAAGAAAAGTTTCATCTCCAGGAATGCTAGTTCATCAGAAGACAACTCCGATGAGGATTCTAAAGAGGAAACAGGTGAAGCTCTTTTCATGGCATTTGAAGAAGTAAAATAAGAAAAGGAAGAAGGAGTGAACTCTGAAGTATGTGGTGAAAACCCTAAGGCTGAAGTAGATCTAGAAGGTGAGTTGATCTCTGCACTTGAAGAGTGGAAAATAGAGAGGAAAAAGAATAAGAAAATTTCAAAAAAGCTTGAGGATGCAAACGAAATCATAATCAGTCTGAAAGTACAGACAAAAGAATACAAGAAAATATCTGAAGATCTCGAAGTACAAATTACCATGAAAATAGATTATTGCTGCAAACTAGAAGAAGAGAATGTTGGTTTACGGACGCAGATAGAAGAGATGAATCACAAAATTAGTTGCTATCACAAACGCGAAGAAATTTCTATGAAGCTGGATAAGATTATAAATGACCAAAGGCCTATAGGCATCAAATTTGGTCTGGGTTTCATCGAAGGAGAATCATCAAATGGATCAAAGGCTAGAAATGTAGAATCCATAAAGAATGAAGATAAGAAACAGGTTGATCAAGGAAAAACATCTCATGCAAAAGAAAGCAATAATGCCAGGCACGAAAGGAGAATTGACAATGATGGATTCACCAATGTCACACATCAAAGAAGAAGAAGACCTATGGCTCCTACGACAACATGGCAAAGACCATCACCCAGGTTCAATTATCCCTTTTCTGGTTTCTATTTTAAATGCAATGGCTATGGACATAAAATCTCATATTGCAAATATAATGTAAGACCAAGGAATTTCACCAGTAGAAATTCTTTTTCTCCTCTGATGAATTATACAGTAGAATGTTATAACTGTCATAATTTTGGGCACACTGCAAGAAATTGTCGAAGTACATTTGCATCAAATCAATTTCAGGGAAGAAAATTTCAACCAAATGGAATGAGACAAAATAGAAGATTTCTCGAAAAACATGCACAAGCTACTAAAAAAGGAAAAGTCAAAACAAGAGCCCAAAACAGTAATCAAACCAGATTGGAGAAAGAAAGAAGAGAGGAAATCATGTCTCCTTGGACTAAAGGAGATTACTCCTCTATTGCACTAAGCAACTCCAGGTAGCACATCCTTAGGGGGAGCAATCTTAAAGTTTTATTTTAATGCTCCTATGTTGTTTGGTTAGTTGAGGATGAAAGGCAAGTAGTCAAAAATAAAGCAAGTTTGGTATGTAAGGGTTATGCACAAGTTGAAGGCATTGACTTTGAGGAAACTTTTGCACCAGTAGCTATACTAGAGGCAATTAGAATGTTTCTAGCTTTAGAAGTCTACAAGAATTTCAAAGTTTATCAAATGGATGTGAAATCAACGTTTTTGAATGGGAAACTTGAAGAAGAGGTTTATATTGAGCAACCGGATGGTTTCCAACTTGGTGATGATCCCAACTTGGTTTGCAAGTTGAAGAAAGCATTATATGGCTTAAAACAGGCACCGTGAGCATGGTATGCAAGGCTAGACAACTATCTCACTCAACAAAGGTTTAAGAAAGATGGTATCATTTTTGGCAGCAGCAAAGATGAGTCGTGTAAAGATTTAGCAAATAAGATGCAGAAAGAATTTGAAATGTCAATGATTGGTGAACTTTCATATTTCCTCGGATTGCAAGTTAATCAAAATAAGAAGGGCATATTTATTTCTCAAATTAAATATGTGAAAGATATGTTAAAAAATTTCACAATGGAGGATTGTAAGCCAATTAGCACTCCCATGACGATAGGTTGCAAGTTGAGCAAGGATGACAAATCTCCACCTATTGATCAAACCATGTACAGATCTATGATTGGAAGCTTACTGTACCTGACAACTACCAGACCAGATATTTTGTAGGCGGTATGCATGGTAGCACGATTTTAGGCCAATCTCAAGGAGACTCATGTGACAGCAGTGAAGAGGATTCTTCGATACCTCAAGGGTACTATGGAGTATGGGTTATGGTATCTGAAAGGTAAATACTTCATCCTTATTTCATATTCAGATGCAGATTGGACAGGATGTGTAGATGACAGAAAGAGTACCAATGGAGATGCATTCTATCTTGGAGACAGATTGGTCGCATGGCACAGTAAGAAACAAGAGTCAGTTTCTTTATCGACATCAGAGGCAGAATATATTGTAGCGACAACATGTTGTATGCAGGTATCACTTTTTGAAGGAGAAAGTTGCAAAAGGTGAGGTTAAGTTGGATTTTGTTCCAAACTACAGAGCAAGTAGCAGATATCTTCACAAAACCATTGCCCAAGGAAGTTTTTGAGTACCTTCACAATAAATTGGGAGTGGTCACACTTCCCAAGAATTGACTAGCTATAGGGATCACATTCTCAGGGGGAGCATTTAAGTATTTGATTATCTTTTTGCTCATGTTCATGATTTTTGCTAAGTGTAATAAATTGTGCCTGAGAATGTTGTGCATGGACTCAGGGGGAGTCTGCAGTAGCCCTTTGGTATTATTGTCAAAGGGGGAGAAGAGTTATAGGAAATTGCACATGTGTTGCCAACAATTCCAAAGGGGGAGATTATTGAGCAAGGTGCAGCAACAGTATTGTCATTGTTGTCAACACAGTCAGATAGATCTGTTGATGCAGTGGATAGGAAGTTCAAAAGCTATTCAGATGCAGAAGATAGGAGTTCAAAGGTTATTCAGAGTATGTACAATGATTTTCCAAGAAGACCGAAGTGGCCCATATGCAAAAGATCAAAGAAAAAGACAAGAAAAGTGTCGCGATATCGCGACATATACAACAGGCAAGAAAAACTATCGCGATTTCGTGACATGTTGGAAGAGAGAGAAAAAGCAGGAAAAACTATCGTGATTTCGCGACATGTTGGAAGAGAGAGAAAAAGCAAGAAAAACTGTCGCGATTTCGCGACATGTTGGAAGAGAGAGAAAAAGCAGGAAAAACTGTCATGATTTCGTGACATGTTGGAAGAGAGAGAAAAAGCAGGAAAAATTGTCACGATTTCGCGACATGTTGGAAGAGAAAAAGGCAAGTGGAAAAACTGTCACGATTTTGTGACATGTTGGAAGAGAGAGAAAAAGCAGGAAAAACTGTCATGATTTCATGACATGTTGGAAGAGAAAAAGGCAAGTGGAAAAACTGTCGTGATTTCGCGACATGTTGGAAGAGAAAGAGAAAGCAGGAAAAAGTGTCGTGATTTCGCGATAAGTTCGAAGAAAGAGAACAAGTAGGAAAAGTGTCACGATTTCATGACATGTCGCATTTTCATGACTAAAATAGGAGAGAGAAAGTAAGTTGGAAAAGTGTCACGATTTCGTGACATGTCGCATTTTCGCGACTAAAATAGGAGAGAGAAAGTAAGTTGGAAAAGTGTCACGATTTCGTGACATGTCGCATTTTCATGACTAAAATAGGAGAGAGAAAGTAAGTTTGAAAAGTGTCGCGATATCGCGACATGTCACATTTTCGTGAAAAAAGAAAGAGAGGAAGCGTATGAAATCAGAACTGTCACGATTTCGCAACAAAAGCAGAAAGCAAGACTTCGAAAGCAGAAGTGTCACGATTTCATGACAAAAGCAAAGAAGTAAAGTACAGAAGCAAAAGTGTCATGATTTTGCAACAAAAGCAAAGAAGTAAAGTATGAAAGCAGAAGTGTCATGATTTCGTGACAAAAGCAGAGAAGAAGACTTCGAAGGCAGAAGTGTCATGATTTCACGACAAAAGCAAAGAAGCAAAGTATGGAAGCAGAAGTGTCACGATTTCGCGACAAAAGCAAAGAAGAAGACTTCGAAGGTAGAAGTGTCACGATTTCATGACAAAAGCAAAGAAGCTAAGTACAAAAGTAGAAGTGTCATGATTTTGTGACAAAATCTAAGTTGAAGACTACGAAGGCAGAAGTGTCACGATATCACGACAAAAGCAAAGTCGAAGTCTATGGAAGCAGAAGTGTCGCGATATCGCGACAAAAGCAAAGATGAAGTATACGAAGGCGAAAATGTCATGATATCATGACAAAAGAAAAGATGAAGTCTACGGAGGCAAAAATGTCGTGATATCATGACAAAAGAATAGAGAAAGCGTACGGAGGTGAAAGTGTCATGATATCATGACATGTATTTTCATGGCAACAACAAAAGAAGCTATAGAGGTAGAAATGTCACGATTTCATGACAGGTCATAAATGCACAAGTCAAGAAGGAGAACCCGACTGAAATGAGAAGTATGACAGTGGACCAACATCACTACGACATTTACAGGGGCAGTTATAGAGTGATTTCATACTGCTAAAATACGAAGAGTGATCAAAAGTCAGTATGGCGGTTATAGGGTCTATCCAGAATGAAATCATCAAGCGATGGATAAACCGAACATCTTCTTGAGTTGAAGCCGATGAAGACCGATGACAACCGACTAAAATTAGGGTTTATAGTTGTTATGAAAGCCGACTAAGATTAGGATTTACAGCTGACTAAGATTAGGGTTTTCATCATAAAAAATATTGTTATAAAAGGAGGGCTATTTGGAGAATTGAGGAAAAGGTTGAATGTGGGTGAAATACGGTCATTGTGCGTAGAGAGCAAGTCATGTCGAATCATGCTAAGTGCAAAATTTGCAAAGAGAGTAGAGTGCGCAAAATGGAGAAGATGATCATGAAGTTCGACTATAACGAAGCAGAGTGTGCGAAGTGATTGCGTAGAGAGAGCAAAGTGCACAGAGAACGCAAAGGTGAAGAAGACCAGTTAGGGTCTTGCAAAAGCAAAGGTATCTTACTATCAAACTTATAGATTCAAATTGAAGTCCAGGTTGCAGCTTGGCATCAGGGGTTGGTGCTCCTTTCTGTTGGTGCAGATAAATCAGGGGTTGGTGCTCCTTCTAGTTGGTGCTGGTAAATCAGGGGTTGGTGCTCCTTTCTATTGGTGTAGATAAATCAGGGGTTGGTGCTCCTTCCAATTGGTACTGGTAAATTGATTGTAAAGTTGGTGCTTTGCAAAGGCTGGATTTGGATGGTAGTCCAAGCAATCAATTTTTTGAGGAGTAGCCACATTGGTGAACCTCGTTAAATCTTGTGTTGTGTGATGCTCTTTTGTTATACTTGTTGTATCTAGTAATAAGTTTTAATTGCTGCGGTATTAAGAGATGTAAATTTAAGTTTATAGAGCTACACTGATTCACCCCCCCTCTTAGTGTCATTGTAAGACTAACAATTGAGTAAAAGTAGTCAAAAAAATAGTATACTTAGAAAACAGATTACGTACAAGAATACTCAGGAGTGTTACACCAAAATAAGCATGGTCAAGACAAAAACCAAATATTGAAAAGTTAAGAATTTCTAGATGCAAAGCTTATATGCATATTCCAAAATAGAAAGGGACAAAATTATATAAAAAAACTATGGTTGGTATATTTTTTGGCTATGATGATGAATCTACAGGGTATAGAATAATTTATCCAAGTACAAAGCAGGTATATATAATTAGAGACATAGTTTTTGATAAAAAATCAAGGTTAAAAATGAAAAATAACGTAATGATGCATAAATTATTCTAAATTTATTAGAGGGAGACATGGAAAATAAAAAGGCAGATTCAAAATCCCAAGATGAATAAATTGAATGTACATAAACTTCCACAATTCCTCAAAGGAAGGAACCAATATGGCTTAGAAACACACTTAGGTAATCAAATTTGGAACAAATACTAGATCTTACTACTACAATACCTCAAACTTGTAGTCAAAGTAAAATGAATAGAGGATTACTAAGCACTACATTAGAGCCAAAAAAAACACTTCAAGCCCTAAATAACTCACATTGAAAGGCAACTATGGAATTTGAATATTCATCACTATAAAAGAACAAAACATGGAATCTAGTAGAATTACCTCCAAGAAAGAAAGTAGTAGGTTGCAAATGGTTTTATAGGATTAAATATAAAGTAGATGGAAAACTTAAAAAATACATAGCTCAGTTAGTGGCAAAAGGATATACTCAAATAGAGAGAATTGACTATGAAGAAAAATTTGCACCAATAACTAGAATGACTACTATCAGAATAGTATGTGCTCTAACAACACATCATGGTTGGAAACTTCATAAAATAGATGTAAAAAGGGTATTTCTTAATGGTGACTTAGAAGAAGAAGTCTACATATCACAAACAAAAGGATTTGTTTTTAAAGATCAAGAACATAAGGTTTGAAAATTATAAAAATCCTTATATGGTTTGAAGTAAGCCCCCAGAGCATGGAACATAAAAATTAATAATAATTTGCTATAGCATATTTTCAAACGAAGTACATCAAATCCAAGTCTATATACAAGGAAAATTAGAAATGATATATTATTTCTTATAGTGTACATTGATGATATAGTGATCACTATAAATTATAGAAAACTAATAAATGAGATAAAAAAATGGTGTTTAGAAGTCATTTGAAATGACAAATTTAGGATTTATAAATTATTGTCTTGGTCTATAGATTCATCAAAATGAAGATAATATTACAATTACATAGTCAAAGTATGCAAAAAATCTACTTAAAGAATATAAAATGAATGATTGTAAGCCTAAAGATACGTTTATGGAACAAGGGCTTCAATTATCCAAAAATGATGGAACACCTTTTGTTCAGCTACAAGGTACCACCAATTAATTGGAAGTCTTCTGTATTTAACAAATACTCAACCTGATCTAGTTTTTGTTATAAATTATCTTTCAAGATTCATGTAAGAGCCAAGACAAAATCACTAGAAAGCTATAAAAAGAATACTACAATATGTTAAGAAGACTACATATTATGGACTAACTTATATTAAGAATATTAAAGAATTTTATCTATAAGGATATTCATATTCAGATAATGTTAGTTCTGTTGATGATAGAAAATCTACTTTAGGGTACATTTTTTTTTATCTTGGATTAGGATCAATATCTTGGTATAGTAAGAAACAACACATAGTAGCACAATCATCTACTAAAGTAGAGTACCATGCAACAAGAGATACAAATTATGAAGTTGTGTGGTTACAATATATTATCTAACATAGGAATCAAACGAACTCCAACTCTAATACATTGTGATAATCAAGGAGTACTCAATCTGATAAGAATCCAATTGTACATGAACAAACCAAGCATATTGAAGCACAATATCATTTCATTAGAGAATATTTTTAGAATTGCCATATCATATTGAAGCATATTCCTATAGAAGAACAAATAGCAAATATATTTACAAAAGCTCTAGGCCAAAACATGTTTCAAATATTTAGAGATCATTTATGCAAATCAATCACCCAAATTATGTAATACAGGGGGTGTTAGAATATATTACATTATTTGATATGTAGACCAAAGATCATTTTAGGTAGACCAAATATCATTTGTGAAATCTATATTATGGACTCTTAGTTCCATATCTTATTATACAAGTTCATAAAAGTAATAGCAAGTTATATGCATTTGACCTCATGTAGTTCATGTGTTTCATTGTTTTTTTTTTATCTCATTGGTTTACAAAAAATATAATTGTGTTTCTTGATTAGATTGAATACTTCAAAAACCATCACACTTCTTACCTAGCTCATTTACTACCTCACTCCCCTTTGTAGGGAAAATCTCAAATCACTTATTTGTTTATTGTGTTGTTTCTTGGACTTGGTGTGTTTGAATAATAATTGTAATTAAGTGGAGAAGATAATTAGGTAATTTTTATTGTAATTAGTTATGAGTAATAATCTATAAGTAGTTGAATTGTTTATCCCTCCTAACCAATAATGTTTTCTATAAAAGGATGAAAGGATGAAATAAAGAGTTTTGGTTACACTTTTGGCTAAGCATATTGTTGTATCAACATATTGATGCATAAAATTAATGGTTACCGAGTACTACTACTCTTATTTTTTTTGAAATATTTGTATGATATTGATATTTATTTCATTCAAGTTTATTGTTGCTACTAAAATATCTTCAATTATGTGCCTGATATGTGCATGTAATTTGTTATTTAAAATATTACTAAAATTTGAATGGCTTCTTGAGAATCCTTATAATTAAGTGATAAACCATGAAATATCACTTATTTATTTCCATATTATATGCACTCACACTTGAAATCTAAAATACATTTAACACGAAGGAGCCACCCTTCTATAAAATTATGGAGAATTTTTTATATATTCTTTGAAGTTCAATCTATGTCTAAAGGACCAAATTTTAGACCAACCAACATGAGCTATTCTATAAGGAAATAATATTTTTGTTTTCAAATAGAAGTAATTTATTTTTTATTCTCTCACACACTCATGTAACAGTGATCTAGAATAAGGTCAACCATGATAAGGGATATAATCATGAACATATAATGAGCAATGTAATAACCAATAATTCAAAATATTAAAAATACTATTTACTCTATTAAATATATTTATTGTAACTTGAGTGGGCATAAAAATGAAGGCTTTGAAACACCAAAAAGGATGTCCAAATTTCAAATCCAAAAGGGTATAAAGTCTCACACCAATGCTATCATAACCAACAATATAGTTGGATAAACATATATTGGAGATAAACCTAGTGTAAGAATATATTAAACCTTAAACCTCTAATTTGAATTTCAACAATAAAAATCCTTGGGCACATGCAAAAATAAATTGTTAGGTTATGTTTATAGTTTTTCTCATTAAAATGATTTTTAATCATGCACACATACAAGAATATGAAATTACAATATAAAAAAACCATGCTACAACATAGAAACAACAAATCAACTAATATTTACATCAACTCAACTACTCAACTACTCATTAATTTTTTTTTTTGAAATAATGGAGGATACATAGAGAGAAAAACTTGCTAATGTGTAAACAAACACCATAATGTGTATAATATTGTTGTATATTTAAATATTATTATTACTATGCTAAGTGGAAAAGAACCTCGTATGAATGATTTATATTGAGTTTTTTCAACTTGTAAGATGTTTGTGCCTATTATAAAACCTTTATTCTAATTAATATAAATACTTTACCAATTTATAAAAATATTAAACCATCATAAAATATTACCTACAATAACAATACACATAATAAGATAGAGAGGTATCATACCCTTAGGCTAGGTCAACACCAATTATACTCCTTAAGAAAGGAATAACTCCAGAAGATCTCCCAAAATGAGAGCACCACTTAGAGAGGGTAAATATGATTACAAGTAATACTTCATATGAATGATGATTATTACAATGACAATATCCCTTATTTATATACCCATATTATAAACCCTCATCCCACTCATTATTATAATATAATATAATAATATAATCAACCCTAGGTTATGTGTGGCCCATGCCAACTATCCATAATACCCATATACAATATAATATCATATCCCCATATACCTATTCCTAGGTACCATAGCATTCCACCCTCCTTACAAATGTTTCATCCTCAAAACATGAGAAGAAACTAAATAATATGATCTTCCAAGCAATATTGAGAACTAGTACCAGTCTTGATCATCCATCAATCCACGTAAAATCTTGATTGGTGGTGGTCTTCAATGATGCCAAGGTGTCATTGTACCACTTGAATATATATATTTGATTTTTTGGCACCATGATTTTTCTACTCTACTATGATATTTTGAACAACTGGTCCTATTGTTACGTAATGCTCCTACATCCCATTGAAATCTAGAATTATTATGCTTTTTCTTCCAAATACTACCATACTTGATCTCTCTTTTACTTTGTAAATATCCATAGTAATACTGATGCCCTAAGCCATACGTCAAATATTATTATAGCTAAGGGTGGTGTGGGTGATGATATGTTATAAGTTAACCTTAACTTAACATTGTGTTTCCTTTGAGTCTTCAATATTTTGTTTCTCTATTTTAAATTCCTCCTCATGATCTTCTATTTTATGCCCTTATTTTTGTGTATCCATGTGTATTTATTCCATATACTTTGTTTTTGTTGTAACAAGGAGAAATAAACACCATGCAAGTATAAGAAAAAAGATAAATTTTAATTAGAAAATTTTACTTTTTATCTTTGCAATCTACCCTCAAAAGGGACTTACAAAAAAATTTCCTTTTATACAAGGTGAAACAATGAATCAATGGTGTTCCTTAGGCTTCCTCATACTACAAATAAAAATTGAAGTAGGGTGTGGATGGTGTTTGAGTAATATTTAACTTTTCCTTGAATTTTTCCTTACTTCCTTTAACTTTAGGATGCCTGCACATAGCTCACAAAAGTAATTGGTGATAACAAAAGGGGCCTTCCAAAGTAGGGCCTAAAATCTAGGAAGATGATTTATAAATTTTATAAAAGCTTAGATAAAGGTAACAAAATTAGTTAAAAACTTTGCAAAATATTAGAGAATAGCTTAAATTACCTTCCTTATCATTCTACCACTGGTTTTGAGCTTTTGTCTATTGTTAAGGTCCAGTCATTATAGGGGTGCCAATTTTATCTATGTTACCATAAAGGAGATTCTAATTATACTTATGTAGCTCTAAATGAGGTGAAATGTGGTAGACATATTATAAGGGTTGTCAAGAACCTACCTTAAAAGTTTTAAGTCAATCCAAGTTGATATGAGGAAGATATACCCAAAATAAGTTAGATAGTTTTGGCTTTGTGTAATCGCTAGGGGCAATTGACAACTAAATTTGTGCAGTTGACAAGGGGCTATCGATTGGATCTTGATGATTGATGAGGCTCTAAAATTTTTGGTGGACCCTTGTTAAAGGATTTTTAACCTCTATTGAAAGTCTAATGTGGATTGGTCGCCTGGTTGATGCACATCTATAAAAAAAATATTAGTGGATGATCACAAGAATCTCCATGGTTGATGGTGATTTAAGTTCTCATGGGGGATGTTCGAACTCAAAGGATTAAGCACTTAAAAGGGGGAACTAAGGGATAACAAAATTTGGAAGTATAAGGGTATGGAAATCATGGAATTATTACAAATGAAGGGAAAAGGAGGGGTATTTATAATAATTTTCAAGGAGGGGGAGGGGGATGACAAAGCAATGACATAGCCTTAGGTGGCATCTATGTGGTAATTGCAAGAACCTAGGATAAACCTATAGGATCTCTTGGAGATTTGTGCAATTTTTTTATTTATGTCCTTGGTGGGAATAAATTGTCATCCACCAAGCATCATAAAGATGCTTTGGGGAGGGAGTCCTTCGATAAGATAAAAAAATATAAAATTAATTTTGAATGCACCTTGGATAATGAGAAGAGGAGTTTTAAATTCTTGAAAATATGACATGGACTGTGGATGAACAAGTGTATTTATGAGAAAAAAGTTGACTTGGAGATTTAAACGAATTTCTAATTCCTCTAGAAATGGAGGGAAATGGGTAGGACTATGTGAGAATTAAATAAGGGAGGATTTTACATGGGATTTCCTAGGGATCGAGGGCTGATATGGAGAATTGATGGGATTTAACCAACTGAATGTGCACATTTCTTAGGATTTTACAAATTAAATATTTTTTCTTAGGAGTTGCCAAAATGGGATTAGAAGTGGGATTAGGTGCTTAGTGAGGAGGGGTGATTAGGCTAAGAGGGATTATGGAGGATTTTTGAGGAATTTTAAATTATTTTGGTTTTTTCGGGATCGGATGTGGATTTACTGTGTACTTTTCTAGGATTTGAGGAGGATATTAAGGCATAATTAGAAGAAATAAAGGCCTAATTAAGAGCCTAATTAGGAGGATGAGGAGCTAAATGAAATTAGGGTAATTTACAAGGAACTAGGATGAAAGCATAGGAATTTAAGATGAGAGAGGAGAATTAAAAGAATTGAAATGATTAAAATAATTAAGCAAGGGTTGGGGGATATTAGGAGGAATTAATGGAAATTTAGGGATTATGAGAGAATTGCAAAGGTTTGAGAGAACTAATAAAGGGAGATAGAAATTAGGAGGGTAAAGGGGAAATTAGAAGGGGAGAAAGAAAATTAAGAGATATTAGGAGGGATTGGGGAAGAATTAAAAAATATTAGGGAGAATTAAGAAGGATTAGAAGAAATTGGAAAAGAAAAAAAGAAGAATTACAATAAATTAGAGACTTTTAGAGGAAAGTAGAAGGAATTAAAGAGGAATAAAGAGGAAGAGATAACTAATAAGAGGTTAGGATGAGTTTAAGAGGGCTAGATAAAAGTGGGAGGAATTTGGAAAGGATGAGAGGAAAATTTGAAGGATTTGGAGGAAATTAGGGTGAGTTTATAAAAATTGATTAAAATGACTTTAGGGCATGCAAGATGACATGTTTTTGGTGTCCATAAATGTAATTTTTTGTACCATTTTGTGTGGTAATACAATGTAGTGCAAAAATATGACATAATTTGGATTAATTATGGATAGTGATGAATGGCTATTAGGGGTTGACGAGTGATGACTATGGATTTTGACTTGAGGGTGGTATAAGATTATCATAAATCAAGGAAAATTTAGGATGGACCAATCATGGAATGGACATATATCCTTAAATATTTACCTTAAAAATATTGATGAGCTCACTTGATGTGGTAATTCGACCAATCGTGAGTAGGTTTTCTTACGATGATATGATTGATTGTAGGTGGTCTCGTTGGATACCTCGATTATAGCATAGACATGTATATCCCTACAATCATAGATATGGCACATGATAAATTGGTTGATTTGAAGTTTTGATTGAAGGAGAGAATTTCTATTTTGTTGCTCTAGTTGAAGGGGTTTAATGATAGCCATGGGTAAAGAGTTTTGGGCACACACGACTCCAAGATTAAGTATTTGGATATTGGACTTGTTTGGGATAAAATTTTGTGGATATTGTATACCCCATAAAGCAATGAGTTGATGGATGAGGGAAAAAATGACAATGATGAAACACTTGGCAAAATGTGGAATGGGCAATAGGAGAGTGGAAAGGAAATGGTCAAATGTGAAACATGGAATTGTGCATTGTGGAGTTTTTTTTTAATGAATAAGAGTGTCCTTATGGTAATATACTAATCCTATCAAATTTCATGGATAACCAATTGTTGTAACTTCCAAGTGCATTAGAGTAGATCACTGGGTACGAGGTTCACTCAATGAACTTAGGCTAGGTAAATATCAAAGTAAATATAATTTACAAACATGAAAATAAATCTAATCTATGAACACAAAAGTAAGTCTAATATATGAAATAGGGAAGTAAATATAATCGAAGAAACTAAAAAATAAATATAATCTACAAAATAAAAAAGTAAATCTAATCTAAGAAATTGAAAAGTAAAGCTAATCTATGAAAGCAAAAAATTCTGATCTATTAAAGTAGGAATCTGCATGAAAGTAAAGATATTCTATGAAAACATGAATTCATGATCAATTGAAAGATGCTAATTTATGATGAGTGTCCTTATGACAATCTATTATTCCTACTGGATTGCATAGATAACCAGTCACTGTAGCTGCCAGGTGTCTAGACTAGATAACTGGGTATGACATTCACTCAAAAACCTAGGCTAGTTAGATATTAAGGTAAATCTAATATAGAGACATGTAAGTAAATCTAATATATAAAATTTCATTCTAAGGACAATGTTCAAGGCATTAAAAAAAATCTAATATAAAGATAATGCTTATGGCATGAAAAGAAATATAATCTAAAGATAATGCTTATGGCATGAAAAGAAATATAATCTAAAGATAATGCTCGAGGCGTGATAAGAGATCTAATATAATGATAATGCTCATGGTATGAAAATAAATCTATCCTAAATACAATGCTGTAGGCATGAAAATAAATATACTCTAAAGACAATCCTTAGGGCATGAAAAGAAATATATTCTAAAGATAATGCTCAGGGCGTGAAAGGTAAATTTAGTTTAGTGTAGGAAAGGAAAGCTAATATAATGAATAGGAAAGGTAAATCTAATCTATGAAAGATACAATTAGTTTTATTAATCAATTATACAATAGTCATCATGAGGACACATAAGAAAAATATGATAAGCACAACAGAGAGAAGACATAAAGGCAAGGAGAGTGACATGTGAACTACGTAAATGATGACAAATAATTTATGAAACACGATACAAATGCAGACATTAAGAAATGTGTGTAAAAAAACGTGTGGAACTAACATAGGGTGTTACCCTAAATATCTTAGGGTTGTTAGATACTAGAAGTTTTTTCAAAAACTCAAACAACCTAGTAGTACCAATCAAACTCATCTATGTGCTTATAAATGTCTGTGGGAGAGTAAGACCATCATGGAGAAGTCAATCCACTTTTGGACCATGTGTGTGTAGTGAGAATTTGAGTGAGGTAGGGCTAACCATGTGTGGTTGAAGCCACTATAAGCTAGCTCATCCACAAGCATACATAGGTTTTTATAAAATAAGGTCACTAATGTGACAGACCTGTTGCCATGTAGAGGGTATACTCCACTGCCATTCAAGCATCTATAGCCCTAGTGGAGATAGTAACATGGTCCTTCAACATTGCTCCATAGTTAGATAGGCATCTATATCCCTAGTGGATACATCTAAAATGCCCAAGGATCCATGATAAAATAGTATTATTAATTTTTTTTTGGTATAAGGGATCCTTGGATTCAAACCATGCACATGATGGGATGAGTAGGTTAAACCATTCAGTTTATGGCTAGAGCTATGCATGGATTCATACTATATCAAATCAAAATTTGATTAATATGTGATATGTATTTTTCCCAATAAGTGACTTGAGTTAGCCAAGGGAGGCCAAAAGTATTTGTAGGACACGACGATATTTGATAAAGGTTGATTGGAGCACTAGGTATGGCTGAATAACCAAAATGACTACTAAGTCTAAGTAACCTAAGATATTGGGATGATGAAACCAAGGAGAGCATGTGATGAACAAACACAAGGGATAATGGGTACACAAGACAATGAAAAAAACAACATGATGCATGACAAATCATGACATGATGGAAAAAAAGAGAACGAACAAAAATATGAGAGTAAAAAATAGATAGAATATGTACAACTATTTGATGTCATTGATTAGTTATACCAATAAAAATTAGGAGACACATATACACAAAACCAAAAGGAAATCAAATACGTAGGCTAGAAGTTGCATGCAGGAATGTAATGGATGAATGAGGGGGATCAATGCAATGAATGGGGGGACAATGATGATATTGATGTCATGGAGGGAGTGAACTCCTATAGGAACAAAATTGTATGGAAGGAGGGGTGTCTCCACCTAGTCAAGAAGAACTATTTATGAAAAAGGTAGTAGGAATGACTTGAGGTTGACTGGAGGCTGAGGAATGGTTGGAAGAAGATGAATTTGAAGGATGATGAAGAATGGTTGGATGAAAATGAAGAATGGTTAAGGGAGGAAATGCCAATATGGTAATTATGTGATGTGATAAACTTGAAGGAAGAGGGAGTTGTGACACCCCCCAAAACTAAGGGGGAATGAGAGGAGTATGAACCTTAGGATGGAGTTCCTTGGTCATAGAATCAGGTTTTAAGGGATGGATGACTCTCCCATACTAGAGGAGAGATGAAGAGGGAAGGAAAATAACAACAAGTAGGAAGGCTGAAGAAGGGAAAGATAATGGGAAAAATAAGAGAGGAATGGAGAAAATAGAAAAAATATGAAGGAATGAGTGAAAGATAATGAAAGAAGAAAGAACTAGCTATAGGTATGTAGCTGCTTGAAGAGTGACTATACAACAATGCCCTATAACTTAAAAGAGAAATAGAGGAGAAGGAAATAAAAGATGTTAGGAGGAAAGAGTAGGGTAGGGTGGAATGGGAAAGCAATGGGATGATAGAAATAGCAATTGATGATAGATGCAAAGATATTGAAGCGACATGTGTGAAGGAGACGTAAGATAATCTCAAATTATGGTCAATGTAAGATGCCCCAGTGATGGAGATGATGAATATATTTGAACCTTGTCATTGATAATTTTTTTTCTTCCATTGAAAAAATATGCTAATCTACACTAACAACTAAACTATTGCATCAAGAGTCATTGCGCTAATGTGATTAGAGCAATTGTACTAATGTGATCAAAGTTACTGTGCTAATGTGGTTGGAGTCACCATGCTAATGTAACTAGAGTCACTATGCTAAAACTATGCTATGATTAAGGGATATAATTAAGATAAGTGATAGTCTCAAACAAGATTCAAGGATAAACATAGATTCCAAAAATGGGTGTTTAGGTATTGATCAAGATTTGAGATAGCTTTGATTTTAAGTGTCATCCAAATCAAGTGAAAGGGTGAGTTGTGTTGGGGTGTGAGTAGGAAAATAAATTCGATTGGATGGGCATGTGTGATAAATAGATGATCAAAAGGGGTAACTTGATGAAGGAAAAGGGACTGAAGAAGAAAGGAGTCATGGAAGAGGGTCATGCATATGAGAGAGTTAATTCCCCATAATCTAGTAGATATTGTACTAGATACTAGAACTATCAAATTTCCTCAATGTCATGACCCTTTTGGGGATGATAGACACAATAGTGATATTATTTGTATCATTTGGATTTTTTCCTATTGGGTTTGTATGGGTGAATGTTAGGTAAGAAGATAGCTTTTGAATCAAATATTTTTTGGAAAATAATTAATAATGAACCTGCTAGGGGTACCCAAACAAGAGGGGGAGGATGAGGATGCAAAGATCAAGATAAATAAGGGGGATCAGAAGAAGATTAATTGAAGGAAAGGTTTGAAGGTGATGCAAGGGTTCCTTGATGACTTAATTTGAGTGTAAGGTTAGTGAGGTGGGCTAAGATTTGTTGCGGGTCACTGAGAGGTGGACTTGGAGGAGGTAGGATAGATGGAGATGGTATGACATGAGGATAAAGGGTAATATGGTAGGGAGAAGAACATGGAGAAGGTAAGAGTGGAGGGAGAGGGGAGAGTGAAAAATAATGTTGTGAGGGTTGGGACATATAAGGAGTAGGAGGTAAAGGATAGGGTATTGGAAGAAGGGGTTGGATGAATTATTTTGAAGGAATAGGTGGGATAGAGGGGTTTGGGAGAAGATGACAGAAGGGTGACAAAGGGGACTTCTTAGGAGGGGATTTGGTTAGAGTGTTTTGTGATACTAGGTCTTTTTGAAAATATGCTAGTCGAGCATAAGTGTTTGTAGGTGGGCATGGAATATGGAAATTTGAAAAAAAAAATACGAATATTTAAGTGGTTAGGGGGATGGGGTGTAGGTATTTATAACATGGGAGGTTGGTTTATAGTTAGGAATGGATGCCAAAGGAATGTGGGATATTACATGGAACATGGGAGGAGGTGAAGGAGGATATGAAGTAGGGGAATAAGTTTTATTCTAGAGAAGAGGGGAGACAATTTGGGTTGGAATGCATAACGGGGGTAAGGATGGTCACAATGAATGGGGTGAGGGAGTATGAGATAGAGGGAGATCATGGTTAAAAGGGAGAATTTGGGAATGACCAATCAAAGGGAAAGTGTGTATAATACAAGTGGCATTAAGATCAAAATATGTGACATTATAATCGATTAGGGACAAGGGAGTGTTGGGGGAGTCATAAAGAGGAGCATGGATAACATGATGCATCATATCTAAATCATATCTGGTGTGATGCCCCTTAGGCAGGTAAGGGATATGATGGAATATTTCATTAGAGAGGTTACAATTGTATTCTTGTGATGCATCCCTCCGATGGATCAAGAGAATGAGCAAAGAATGAGAGGTTTGGTTGGAATGGTCCATGAAATCTTGGGCTTTGGCTTGAGTATGTGTCAATACCATAAGCTAGGGGTATCATGATAAAATGCAATAAAAATAAATTTAGGAATAGTTTTCGGGGCTTTGGTGGTGGAGTAGAAGGTTTTTATTTTTTTGAACAAGAGGTTGCACCAAACACATACAAATAAAAAATAAAAAATATTACGAAAATATTAAAAACTAAACAAACATTCCAAACACCTCAAAAATCACAAAAAAAATACAAAACATCAAAAATTCCAAAAAAACTACAAAATATCAAAAATCACCATAGAAAAATTTTAAAACATCAAAAAAAAAAAACAAAAAAAATCATTTAATTTTTAGCTTGATTGAATGCCTTGCTTTTTGTTTGCATAGGTAGTACCTCTTGTTCAAAAAAATAAAAACCTTCTACTCCACCACCAAAGCCCCGAAAACTATTCCTAAATTTATTTTTATTGCATTTTATCATGATACCCCTAGCTTATGGTATTGACACATACTCAAGCCAAAGCCCAAGATTTCATGGACCATTCCAACCAAACCTCTCATTCTTTGCTCATTCTCTTGATCCATCGGAGGGATGCATCACAAGAATACAATTGTAACCTCTCATTCTTTGTTCAACTTCTGGTATCCTAAGAGAAAAAAAAGAACCTTCCAAATAAGGTTGCACTATCTAGGTCTTGCTACTTGCCCAACTGAGCTTTTGCTTCACCCTCGATCAAGCTTGGACAAAAACAATAGCTATGATTCAACTATTTATTAAGTCTCATTGTCAAAGGCATATAATCTATATAAAAACCCCGAGCTATCCCTAAGGGTAACTATTTTTCCAGTGATGAAGTCCAAGAAACTATGTGTACTAACTATGGTGGGCTAAGGGCTTGAACGATGGTTAGTAGTAAAATCCAACTCACCGAGAGATTTTCCTCACACAAATATGCAAAATATGAAAGTGCAAGTGTGTGATATTGGTTTTGTTTTGATGTTTTGTGTTTGGTGCTTTAATGTCTATGTGGAATACAAAATTAAAACAATAAATACCTAAAGCAATACAAGCAAGCACTATGCCTAAGATATGCTTATGACTACAATGCAACTAATTCCAGGCACAAAATGGTGACAAAGCACACTAGATAAATAAGAAGACCTAAAGTAAGATTCAATGCAAATTCCTACTCATAGAGAAAAAATAAACAATTCTAGGAATGAAAAAAGGGATGACTATGGCAGCCTAAGCTTGAATAAGGTTATTCTGATAGAAAACATAGTTTAAATTGGGGATAAAATGTAGGAAGGGACAAATGAAGAATTCAAAATACCCCTGGACTTAACAGTTTGTAGAAAATTAGTCTACAAAGCCAACTAATAGGGGTGTGGCGAATGTGTAACCATAATTGACGATAATGTAGTCATAGCTAATGATTTCCTAGTCACAGGTGGTGACTAATACCATAATCCAGTGGTTGATGAAGAAGAAAAATAAAACTAGAATAGTTTGATGATATGGTGAATAGACTACTAGTGGTGACTACAAGTGGTTTGATGGTCCTAAACTGAACTAAAGAGTGAAAATAAAAATGTAATGAAAGAACTATGTTATGGAAGATGATACCAATGGAAAAAGGCAATGCAATGGCTAAACCTAATCTTTGAAAACCATGGAAAAGACTAGAAATACAAAAAACTTATTCTAAAATAAATCAACTATGCTAATAAAAGGATATATCCTAGAAATATGGGAAAAACACCTAACTTATACTAATAAAGTGCAACTAAACCAACCAAAAGGAAAAAAACTATTCTAATAAAATAAAAGTTACTAATCTATGAAAGACTAGCAACTATTCTAAGGAGAATGAAAAGAACAACTAATCTATAAAAAGAAGCAACAACTATTCTATTGGAATGAAAAACATCTATTCTATGGAAAGCAACAACCATGCTAGGCACATAAAAA
This sequence comes from Wollemia nobilis, assembly GCA_028583015.1. Lineage (NCBI taxonomy): Eukaryota > Viridiplantae > Streptophyta > Pinopsida > Araucariales > Araucariaceae > Wollemia > Wollemia nobilis. Next base: position 5,395,635 of record JAQPPZ010002554.1, read on the forward strand.
CAACTAAACTAGAAAAATGGAAATACAAACTATGCTATGAAAGTAAATAATGCAACTATGTTAAAAATATTAAGACAACCATGCTAAAAGAGACTAAAGGTAACTATGCTAAGGAAATAAAAAGGACTACTATAGGTAAATGAACACTAACCATATTAAGGAAAGAGAAGGAATATGCTAAGGGACAAAAAACACCTACTTTAAGAGGATGAAAAGAAATTAAACTATAAAAGGAAGAACAACTATCCTAAGGAAAGAAGAAAACCTAAGCTACAAATACAAATGAAGCATACTACCTAAGACAATGGAAATATATTTAGTCTAAGGAACTTGATAAAAGACTAGATTAAGGAAAGGAAATCTAAGGTAGGTTAAGAAATTAAAAAGACTATTGTAAGCTAAAGGATTTAGACTCTCATGCTAAACTAAGACTAAAGAGCAACTAGGGTATGAGTTGGCAAGCAACTAGTGAGAAAGAGAAATATGACTATGAAGATATTCATAATACACCAAAATGGGTGATATAAATCCCTAACTTGTAAGCCTTCATTGTTGATGGAGTGGAAGAACATTGCTGGATACTTTTGGACCTCAGACACCCTCAAGATTCATATTTGGTAGGGGGCTAATGCCTAGCAGTTGGTAGGTGCGACTGTCAGTCAACAAGTGTGACTAGCAATCGGTAGGTTCAACTAGCAGTGAACCAAAGTGCATGGGTGAATATTGGTTTGGATTATGTGAAATTCCCTTATGTTGTTAGAGACCTTAAAATAGATAAAAAATAGAGATTAAAAATATAGGTAATTCAAACACACACACACACACACACACACACACACACACACACACACACACACACACACACACACATACATATATATATATATATATATATATATATATATATATATATATATATATATATATATATATATATATAAGGTCCTATGAAAAACACACCTAACATTCTATGATAAGAACAAAAGTCAAATTTCTTCAAAAACTTTGTAAATCATAAAATGTTAAGTGTGTTAAGGATAGGGTCCCACTAGGCATGCCATTTTTTAACAAGGAGAAAGCAACACCATACAAGTATAAGAAAATATGAACTTTTATTAGAAATTTTTACTTTTTATCTTTACAATCTACCCTCAAAAGGAGCTTACAAAAAAATGTCCTTTTATACTAGGTGAAACAATGAATCAATGGTGTTCCTTAGGCTTCCTCTTTCTAGAAAAAAAATTGTAGGGTGTGGATGGTATTTGATAATTATTTAAAGTTTCCTTGAGTTTGTCCCTACTACCTTCAACCTTAGGATGTCTGCACACAACTCATGAAAGTAGTTAGTGATAACAAAAGGGGTCTTCCAATGTAAGGCCCAAAATCTAGGAAGCTGATTTACAAATTTCACAAAAACTTAGATAAAGGTTACAAAATTAGTCAAAAAATTAACAAGGCCTTAGAGAATAGATTAATTTATCTTTCTTACCATTTTCCACTAGTTTTTAGCTTCTTCCTGTTGTCAAGGTCTAGTCGTCAAGGGGGTGCCGATTGTATCTATGCAATCATTAGGGGGGTTTTGATTATAATTTTTTAGCTCCAAATGATTTGAAATTTAGTAGGGATATTCTAAGGGTTTTCAAGAACCCACCCACAAAAATTTATGTCAATATAAGTCCATATGAGGGAGATATGCTCAAAATAAGTTGGGTAGTTCTAGTTTTGTGTAGTCACTAGGGGTGACTGAGGATTGGATCTATGCAGTCGGTAGGGGGCTTCTGGTTGGGTCTTGATGACTTATGGAGCTCTAAAATTTCTAGTGGACCCTCATGGAAGTATTTTTAGTCTCTGTTGAAATTCTAGTGTGGATTTGTCACTTGGTCAACGGACAACCACAATATAAACATTAGTGGATGATCCCAAGAATATACATGGTTAATGATGGTTTAAGCTCTCATGGGGGATGCTAACACTTAAAGGATTAAGCACTCAAGGGAGAACAAAGGGATAATTTTTTTTTAGTAGCATAAGGGCATGGAAATCATGAAATTATTGCAAATTAAGGGAGAATGAGGGGTATTTATAACAATTTACAAGGAGGAGGAGGATGATAAAGTAATGACATTGTCTTAGGTGGTATCTATGTGGTAATTGCAAGAACCTAGGATAAATCTATAGGATTTCTTGGATATTTGTGCACATGTTTTTTATTTGTCCTTGGGGAGAATGAATCATCACCCACAAAGTGTCATAAATATGCCTAGGGGAGGGAGTCCTTGGATACGATAAAATAATATAAAATTGATTTTGAATGCACCTTGGGTGATCGAAAGGGAAATTTTAAATTCTTGAAAATATGAGGTGGAGGGTGGATGTATAGGTGGATTTATGAGGAAAATCTATCTTGGGGATTTAAACAAATTTTTAATTCCTCTAAAAATGGAGTGAAACGAGTAAGAGGATGTGAGAATTAAATAATAAAGGAATTTCCATGGGATTTCCTAGGGATTGAAGGCTAATTTGGAGATTTGATGGGATTTAACCAATTGAATGTTTACATTTTGCAAATTAAATGCTTTTTCTTAGGGGTTTCCAAAATGGAATTAGAAGTGGAATTAGGTGCTTAGTGAGGAGGTGTCATTAGGCTAAGAGGGATTATATAAGAGGGATTATATAGGATTTTTGAGAAATTTTAAGTTGTTTTAGTTTTCGAGGGATTGGATGTGAATTTATTATGTACTTTTCTAGGATTTGAGGAGGGGATTAAGCCATAATAAGAAGAACTAAAGGTCTAATTAAGAGCCTAATTACGAGGATGAGGAGCTAAATGAAATTAGAGGAATTTACAAGGGAATTAGGGAGAAATTAGAAGGGTAGGAAGAAAATTAAGAGATATTAGGAGGTATTAGGGAAGGATTAGAAAATATTAGGGAGAATTAAGAAGGATTAGAAGAAATTAGGAAAGAAAAAAGGAGAATTAGAGGAAATTAGAGACTTTTAGAGGAAAGTAGAAGGAATTAAAGGGGAATAAAGAGGATGAGAGAGAATTAAGAAGATGTTAGGAGGAATTTGAGAGGGCTAGAGAGAATTGGGAGGAATTTGGAAAGTATTAGAGGTAAATTTGAAGGATTTGAAGGAAATTAGGGTGAATTTATCAAAATTGATTAAAATGACTTTAGGGCATGCAAAATTACACATTTCTGGTGTTTACATTTGCTACTATAGATTCAACTTTTGATTATTTTATTGGTTCCTTAACTTGTTCCTTTACCATAACTACTTCTTGCTTCTTCTTGGATCCTTGCTCCTTAAGCTAAGAAATATCCTATAGTGTTATCTTATTTTTCCTATACCATAACTTCATAAAATGCTTTTGCACATTAATGTTAATATTACCAAATGAATCCAACCAAGGATAACCAAGACAATTATTCACATTATCCATCTCAATGTTGGACATTTTGAGTCCTAAAAGTTAAAATTGTCATTGATGTCAAGAAATGAAGTCATCTTTAATATCAAGGAATTCGGAAAAAAATAAAGTCGTCAAAGGTGTCACAAATATTCAGGAAGAAGCTTCAACAATGCAGAAGTTAAAGGCAAAAGGGCTTCATAATATTTTAATATTATATGAGAGCATAAGTTAAAATGGGTTTTCATAAATACCCAAGGAGGCCTATTGCAAAGTTCAAAGGAGGTCTAATATTTATTTTATAAAATATTTAAATTCAAAAGGAATTTAATTTTTATAAATAAATATCATCAATACAAAGTTATGCAATAAGAGAAGGCCTTAAAAGACAAAGGTTATAATTATAATTTATAAAATTTAAATTCCTTGGAATTTAAATCTTTTATAAATTACAAAGGATAAATGTGCCGACATCATTGAAAATTTGGAGCGCCGACGTTTGAAGATAATGGCAACTTCGTGTATAAAAAGGGAGGCCAAAAGACCTTGAAGATTATCCCTCGAACGATTGATATGCGCCAAGGTTGAAATATTTCATATGCGATTTTGAGAGCTTCGTTGAGGAAGAAGACGAAAAATATTTTCGTCTTAACCGCTAGGCATAAGGTGAAGAGGTTGGAGATTTCTAAGCACATTGGACACAGTGGTCCATTGGCAGCTAATGATCTACGAAAACATTGGTGGAAGCAAGAGCCCACGTTCAAAACTCGTTGGTGGTAAGCGCCAAAGGGAAAGGTTTTTGTGCTTTGCATTTTTTGATTAAGGCGCCAGGGAAGGAAGATAGTGCACATAGAGCCTTTTGGTTCTCAACGTGCATTGAGCGCACGTGGTTGAGGAGCCCATGGCTAGGGCATTCGTAGAGGCAGAGGTTAAGGGTTCAAAACCCATGGAGAGGCAAAGGTAATTTTTGTTTATATTTTTATTGCCTAAAGTTTTAATTAAAGTCTTTATTAGGAGTGATAAGGGGTTTGTTAAAAGGCTTTTAGTTAGGCAATAAAATTAGTGGTTAGGAGAAATAAGGAGTGATAGCAATTTGTTATGTGTTGAATTGTGATTTATAAAAGAGGATATATTCTTTTTAAATTGGAGTAATAAGGTAGTAAGAGGTTGTGATTTTTAGTGAGTGTTGATTTTATGTGTAAAAGGATTTTTGCCAAAGAGATTATTATGAGGGTATTGATATTATTTTAAATTTGGAGTGATAAGGTGTATTTTGTTTGATATCATTTTGTATTGTGTTTTGTTGAGGAAATTATTATCTTCTAACCCTTATTGAGATTGGCAAAGAAGAAATTGTGAGTGTGGCAAATTTGTGAGATCTACTCCTTGTCAAGAAAAAAGGTATGGGCAAATTCTTCCTTGGTTGAGTTGGTTGATTGGCCTTCTAAATAAAGTTTGGAGTGAAAAGGATTTGGTTAGGGTTTCCATTTTGAAAGTGTTTGATTTAATGCTTCAAGGTTTTCTGGAATTAAGAGTTGTGATTAAAACCTTGTTTTATAAGCATTGTTGTTGAAGCCATTGGATTGTGTGAAGAACTTGAGTTAGGGTTTTGAAAATATCATGAGTATCATTGTTATGTGAAGATTGTTTTATAAGCATTGTTGATGAAGTGAGTTGTTGTGCAAAGAACTTGAACTAGGGTTTGAAAAGATCATGAGTATCATTGTTATGTGAGATTTGTTGTTGAGCATTGTTGGAAATATTTTGAGTTGGTTGATATATGCTTGGACTAGGGTTTGTGAGAAAGGGGTGTTTCATTAAGCAATTGGTTGAGTTGAGTGGTTGAGCCTAGTCAAGTGGTTGTGTGAAGTGATTGTTCAAGTTCCATAAAACAAACTATTCTATATTCTGATTTGAGTTGAGAAAGTGATTGAGAATTGAGTATAGAACATATTGAGTCTCTAACAATTCTCTTTATGCTTCTATGAGATTGAAAGTGATTGAGCATTGAGTATAGAACATATTGAGTCTCTAACAATTATCTTTATGCTTCTATGAGATTGAAAGTGATTGAGCATTGAGTGTAGAACATATTGAGTCTCTAACAATTCTCTTTATGCTTCTATGAGATTGGACAAGTTCTGTGTGGACTTGTTAAGCAGATTTGAGGCAAGTCTTTGAGGAGACTTGTGGACTGATTTTGTGTGAGATTTTGTGGAAGCTTACAATACATATTTGGTTAAGTTCTATGTGAACTTATTGAGCAGATTTGGACAAGTTCTGTGTGAGCTTGTTGAGCAGATTTGGACAGGTTCTGTGTGGACCTATTGAGCATATTTGAGCAGGTTGGGTATATTGAGTATATTTGAGCAAGTTTTGAGTGGACCTATTGAGAAGATTTGAGCAAGTTCTGAGTGAACTTGTTGAGTAGATTTGAGCAAGTTCTGAGTGGACTTGTTTGAGCAGAGTTGAGCAAGTTTTGAGTGGACTTGTTGAGCAGATTTGTGCTAGATCGACTAGACTATGTTTAGTGTAGATTTGAGTGGACTTATTGAGCAGATTTGTGCTAGACCTAGGTAGACTATGTTTAGTGCATATTTGAGTGGACTTATTGAGAATATTTTTGCTAGATTGACTAGACTATGTTTAGTAAAGATTTGAGTGGACTTGTTGAGCAGATTTGTGCTAGACCGATTGGACTATGTTTAGTGCAGATTTGAGATAGAGCTTTGGAGGTGATAGAGTAGAGAGGACAATAGTCTCCAGTGGATAGAGATCCATCAAGCCAGGGCAGTGAGGATAGGTCTTCTAAGTGGGGAAAAGAGTCTTCAATGGAGAGAGATCCACAAGCCAATGTAGTGGAGGTAGTAGTCTTCTAGAGGATCACCAGACAGAGCAGAGGAGAAGGAGTTCTCTAGTGGATAGAGATCCACGAACTTGATTTAGGGGATTGATATCTCCTTTGGACAGAGGTCCATAAACATTGTAATAGGGAAAGGATTCCCAAGAGATTGATTGAGAAAATTTTAGTGAAATATTTTCTCCGTGGAGTAGCCCACATTGGGTGAACCACGTAAAATTGGTGTCTCATGTGTGTGTGATGTTTTGTGCACTGCTTTGGTTTTTGCTATTGATATTGCCATTGATATATTGCATAATATTGATTGTGATAAGAAAAGTAAAAAGTGGTCTTATACTGTTCACCCCCCTCTCAGTATAAGCTTGTGTTCTTCAATTGGTATCAGAGCTGGTTCCTTTGGAAAAGGTTTAACAACTTGAAGGAAGATCTTACAAGAACACAAATGGCAAAGAAAGGCAAAAGTAGAACCATGAGACATAAGAAGAAAAGAACACACATGGTCATGAAATAAAAGGAATATGAATTCAATATTGTTGTTTTGGGAGGAAGAATGGAAATAGATTCAAGATATGAATCAAGCAATGGAGAAACAACCAGGTTGATAAAGTTTTGTACCAGATGTAGGAATACAGGTCACCATGCAGCTTATTGTCCACAAGAGGGTGAAGAATATTTTTTTTGTGGTCAACTCGGTCATGATGCAGGTTATTGCAATGGGTTCAGTAGTAGTGAAGATGAAGATGATATTTTTAGAAATGAAATCCTAGAGGTTGGTTCAAGAAAGGATAACAAGGACAATCAAAACATGTATGAATAAAAAACTCTACTTTCAGTATTAGAAGAAAATGCTCCTATAGAAGATCAAAGAAAGAAAGAAGAGGAAGATTCAAAAAAAGAAAAGGAGGAAGCCACTCTTAAGGAACTTGTTGAATTGAAAAGAGAGAATTTAGAATTGAAGGCTCAAATACAAGAAGATGAGAAATGTAAGACAAAGCTTCTACAAGATCTCTCTGACTTGAGAGATAAGGTTGAGAAGGCAAGAAGAGTTGAAGAAGGTATGATTGAAAAGTCAAAGGTAAAAAGGATAGAATGTGAAAGACTTATGGTTACTATTGAAGAATTAAAAAGGGATAACTTAGGATTAAAATTTCAAGCTCAAGAATATGAGAAAGCAAAAGCAAAGTTTCTATAGGACCTCACCAACTTCAAAATCAAGGTTGAAGAGGCAAAAAAGATTGAAGAAGGTATGGCTAAAAAATTAAAGGTAAAAGATCTAGAGTGTGAAAGATTAGAACATGAGATAGTTTCACTAAGGATGGAAGTAAAAGGTTCTAAGGACAAGCTACACAAGTTTGAGGAAAATTCAAAGACTTTAGATAGGATTATCAATGCACAAAGGTCATCAGTCACCATAACAAGAATTAGTTCTAAAGAAGAAAGATAGGATCACAGGAACAGGGAATCAAAAAGATACATGCATCAAAAGAAAAGCAAGGATGGACAAAGCAGACAAGGAAATAAGTTCTTTCAAAGGAAAAAGAGGAGCTACTATGTGGATAATGCAAGTAAGTATTCAAGTGATAGTGATGCTATTTTTTTAGACAATGATAGAGATGAAGTTCTATTTATGATTGAAGAAAAAGAACCAGTTAAGAAAAGACTCCAGTTATTCTCAAGTGTTTTAGATGTGGTAACTTTGGACATCTTGAATATGATTGTACAAGGGATGGTTATAGTTTTAGTGATGATGAGTATGAGAATGCACTTGAAGGACCAGATGAAAATCTTCTAATGGAATTATAAGAAGAAGTAAGTGATCCTATAGAAGACAAGCCAAAAGAGAGTAAAGATGTGGACAAAGGCAAAAAAATAGAGGATTATTCAGAAGAGAATGGTTATGATCTCAAGGGAGAACTTATCTATGCCCTTGACATAGTAAAGAAGGTAAGGAAGCAACACTCTAAACTTGAAATTCAGTTTCAAGAATGTGATGAAGAGAGAAGATTGCTCATAGAGGATTTAGAAAAATCAAAGGCTAAGGAAAAAAGGTTCAAAGATAAGTTAGAAGCAAAGATCTTGGAATATGAGAAGTTAGCACAAGAAGTGGCACTACTAAAAGAAGATTTAGAGGACTCCAAGATCAATATGAAAGGATTCAAGAATAGCTCAAATATTATGGATAAGATCATCAAGATACAAAAGCCTGCATCAAGCAAAATAGGTCTTGGATTTGAAAAGGATCAAAAGAAATGGGAAGGAGAGTCAACTTCAAGTTTTGGAGGAGAAGAAACTTTAGATGAAGATACTTCAGAAGAAGATAGTGGAAAAGAAAATGAGACATTAGAGGATGGGTTGGACAATAGAGAGTTCAACAAAAATAGGAACAATGCACAAAGAAGATACAGATGGAACATCAATCAGAATTAGAGACCAATGAGGTCAAGAAAAGGAATCTTCAATGGAAGATGTTTTTCATGTCACAAGTTTGGGCACATGGCTTCACAGTGCAGGACACATGAAAGAAAGGAATATGGGATCAAACAGTCTTTTCATGGGTATTGTTACTCATGTAATCAGTTTGGTCACAAGGCAATGAATTGCAGGGTTCATGACAGAAGAGGATATGGCTTCACTAGGAGAAATCCTAAGAAATTTGCACCTCCAAGGAATAATAACATTAAGTGTTATAAGTGCAATAATTATGGTCATACAACAAAGTGGTGTAGAGCAGACATTTCAAAAATAGGTATAGGAACAAGAATAGGAACAAGAATATGAATATGAACAGGAACAAGAACAGGAACATGAACATGGATATGAACAGGAACAGGAACATGGATGTTGACATAAACATGAATATGGACATGGATAGGAATAGGCAGAGGAATCGAAAAACTGAAATGGATAGGAACATAGACAAAATGGTAGAAAAAGGTATGATTTCAAAAGTATGGAAAAAGAAAGGAAAAAGAAAAGGAACATTGCATTATGGGAGTAGAAATACTCCCACCCCGAAATTAACCACCTTAACAGAAGGTGGGGGAGGGGCTAAGCTAAGAGGCTCATTCTTAGCCCCGAGCCCTAAAGGTGACCCTTTGCCATTGATGTCAAAGGGGGAGAGAGATTTGAGTATTGGGGAGATATTTGATACTTGAGAGAGCATTGAGCCAGGGGGAGCAGTGTCCCAGGGGGAGAAGAAGAAGTCAAGTTTTCGATAAATATTTTTTGGGTTGCCATCAATGACAAAGGGGGAGATTGTTGGAAATTTTGAGTCCTAAAAGTTAAAATTGTCATTGATGTCAAGAAATGAAGTCATCTTTAATATCAAGGAATTCGAAAAAAATAAAGTCGTCAAAGGTGTCACAAATATTCAGGAAGAAGCTTCAACAGTGTAGAAGTTAAAGGCAAAAGGGCTCCATAATATTTTAATATTATATGAGAGCATAAGTTAAAATGGGTTTTCATAAATACCCAAGGAGGCCTATTGCAAAGTTCAAAGGAGGTCTAATATTTATTTTATAAAATATTTAAATTCAAAAGGAATTTAATTTTTATAAATAAATATCATCAATACAAAGTTATGCAATAAGAGAAGGCCTTAAAAGACAAAGGTTATAATTATAATTTATAAAATTTAAATTCCTTGGAATTTAAATCTTTTATAAATTACAAAGGATAAATGCACCAACGTCATTGAAAATTTGGAGCACCGACATTTGAATATAATGGAAACTTCATGTATAAAAAGGGAGGCCAAAAGACCTTGAATATTATCCCTCGAACGATTGATATGCGCCAAGGTTGAAATATTTTGTATGCAATTTCGAGAGCTTCGTTGAGGAAGAAGATGAAAAATATTTTCGTCTTAACCGCTAGGCATAAGGTGAAGAGGTTGGAGATTTCTAAGCATGTTGGACACGATGGTCCATTGGCAGCTAATGATCTGTGAAAATATTGGTGGAAGCAAGAGCCCACGTTCGAAACCCGTTGGTGGTAAGCGCCAAAGGGAAAGGTTTTCGTGCTTCACATTTTTCGATTAAGGTGCCAGGGAAGGAAGATAGTGCGCGTAGAGCCTTTTGGTTCTCAACGTGCATTGAGTGCATGTGGTTGAGGAGCCCATGGCTAGGGCATTCGCGGAGGTAGAGGTTAAGGGTTTGAAACCCGTGGAGAGGCAAAGGTAATTTTTGTTTATATTTTTATTGCCTAAAGTTTTAATTAAAGTCTTTATTAGGAGTGATAAGGGGTTTGTTAAAAGGTTTTTAGTTAGGCAATAAAATTAGTGGTTAGGAGAAATAAGGAGTGATAGCAATTTGTTATGTGTTGAATTGTGATTTATAAAAGAGGATATATTCTTTTTAAATTGGAGTAATAAGGTAGTAAGAGGTTGTGATTTTTAGTGAGTGTTGATTTTATGTGTAAAAGGATTTTTGCCAAAGAGATTATTATGAGGGTATTGATATTATTTTAAAGTTGAAGTGATAAGGTATATTTTGTTTGATATCATTTTGTATTGTGTTTTGTTGAGGAAATTATTATCTTCTAACCCTTATTGAGATTGGCAAAGAAGAAATTGTGAGTGTGGCAGATTTGTGAGATCTACTCCTTGTCAAGCAAAAAGGTATGGGCAAATTCTTCCTTGGTTGAGTTGGTTGATTGGCCTTCTAAATAAATTTTGGAGTGAAAAGGATTTGGTTAGGGTTTCCATTTCAAAAGTGTTTGATTTAATGCTTCAAGGTTTTCTGGAATTAAGAGTTGTGATTAAAACCTTGTTTTATAAGCATTGTTGTTGAAGCCATTGGATTGTGTGAAGAACTTGAGTTAGGGTTTTGAAAAGATCATGAGTATTATTGTTATGTGAAGATTGTTTTATAAGCATTGTTGATGAAGTGAGTTGTTGTGCAAAGAACTTGAACTAGGGTTTGAAAAGATCATGAGTATCATTGTTATGTGAGATTTGTTGTTGAGCATTGTTGGAAACATTTTGAGTTGGTTGATATATGCTTGGACTAGGGTTTGTGAGAAAGGGGTGTTTCATTAAGCAATTGGTTGAGTTGAGTGGTTGAGCCTAGTCAAGTGGTTGTATGAAGTGATTGTTCAAGTTCCATAAAACAAACTATTCTATATTCTGATTTGAGTTGAGAAAGTGATTGAGCATTGAGTATAGAACATATTGAGTCTCTAACAATTATCTTTATGCTTCTATGAGATTGAAAGTGATTGAGCATTGAGTATAGAACATATTGAGTCTCTAACAATTCTCTTTATGCTTCTATGATATTGAAAGTGATTGAGCATTGAGTGTAGAACATATTGAGTCTCTAACAATTCTCTTTATGCTTCTATGAGATTGGACAAGTTCTGTGTGGACTTGTTAAGCAGATTTGAGGCAAGTCTTTGAGGAGACTTGTGGACTGATTTTGTGTGATATTTTGTGGAAGCTTACAATACAGATTTGGTTAAGTTCTATGTGAACTTATTGAGCAGATTTGGACAAGTTCTGTTTGAGATTTTTGAGCATATTTGGACAGGTTCTGTGTGGACTTGTTGAGTAGATTTGAGTAGGTTCTGAGTGGACCTATTGAGAATATTTGAGCAAGTTCTGAGTGGACCTGTTGAGAAGATTTGAGCAAGTTTTGAGTGAACTTTTTGAGCAGATTTGAGCAAGTTTTGAGTGGACTTGTTTGAGCAGAGTTGAGAAAGTTCTGAGTGGACTTGTTGAGTAGATTTGTGCTAGACCAACTGGACTGTGTTTAGTGTAGATTTGAGTGGACTTATTGAGCAGATTTGTGCTAGACCGATTGGACTGTGTTTAGTGTAGATTTGAGTGGACTTATTGAGCAGATTTGTGCTAGACCGACTGGACTGTGTTTAGTGCATATTTGAGTGGACTTGTTGAGTAAATTTGTGCTAGACCGACTAGACTGTGTTTAGTACAGATTTGAGATAGAGCTTTGGAGGTGACAGAGTAGAGAGGACAGTAGTCTCCAGTGGATAGAGATCCATCAAGCTAAGGTAGTGAGGATAGGTCTTCTGAGTGGGGATAAGAGTCTTCAGTGGAGAGAGATCCACAAGCCAGTGCAGTGGAGGCAGTAGTATTCTAGAGGATCACCAACCAGAGAAGAGGATAAGGAGTTCTCTAGTGGATAGAGATCCACAAAATTGATTTAAGGGATTGATATCTCCTTTGGAAAGAGGTCCATAAACATTGTAATAGGGAAAGGATTCCCAAGAGATTGATTGAGAAAATTTTAGTGAAATATTTTCTCCGTGGAGTAGCCCACATTGGGTGAACCACGTAAAATTGGTGTCTCATGTGTGTGTGATGTTTTGTGCACTGCTTTGGTTTCTACTATTGATATTTCCATTAATATATTGCATAATATTGATTGTGATAAGAAAAGTAAAAAGTGGTCTTATACTATTCACCCCCTCTCTCAGTATAAGCTTGTGTTCTTCACTCAATAGCATAAATATTTAAATGTACAACATATTATGTGTCCTTAATGTTTTTTTTTTGACCCTACAACCTCTTAGCCAAAGTACTATCAATGAAATTATATCTACTGCTAAGGTTAATAAAAATAACAACTTTTTCCTTTTGAATGCATCTACAAACCAACAAAATAGAATTTTTAGATGAATTTAAATCCTTCTCTTGCTTTTCTAAATCCAAATATGCAACTTCATAATTTTTCTCACTACCTTATTAACATTTTCATATTTCTCATCCTTGAGTAATTTTATTTCTTTTCCACAGTCTCCATTTTTTTTCTTGAAAAATTTCCACTCTTCTTTTATTTCATTTCTTTCATTTTGAATCCCTTGTAGTTTCTTTTCAAGATCTTTGATGACATCCATCAAGCTATCTATCTTTTTATCCCTTCCCTAAAGCTCTCTTTTTAATTCCTTTTGTTATTTTTGAATCATGTTTATTTCTTTTGCATAACATTTGAGTATATCCTTCAAAGTAGCTATATTTTTATAAGGGTTCTAATGACTTAAGAATGCATACTCCAATTCTTCCCATTTGTAGCTATTATTCTTTTTAGTCATAAAAATTAACAACCATATTTTAGCTTCCTTATCTAGAAATGTATTAATGTGTAATTTCTAATAAGGATTAGCAAAATATAAAGACACCATTTTCTAGCATCAAAATCATTTAGTCCAAAAAAAATTTGAATTGCCATGAGAACAAATCCACAAAAAGATAATGTAAACTATGGTGCAACACTACATGTTTTCCCATTGATTTGAGGCTAAAATTCCACATAAACAATTAGACCCAAGAAAACAACAAAATATTTTCTTACCCAACTGATATATATCTCAAACTTTTCCACTACCCTTGTTTTGGATGGTTGAATTCATAAGGTCATATCTCCCTCAATACTTCCTAGGTTCAATTATATGTCCAGTCATATTACATATCTTCAAATTGTAAGTAAAATGGCACAAGAATCATCTAAAGTGGATAACCTAACTAATAGATATTCCAAATATCATTTGAAAAAGAAAAAAACTATTTGGAAAATTGCCATTGATTTCGTTCTAGATGATTGAATTCATTGGATCATATCTCAATAATACTACTTGGATTCCTTCATATGACCACTCATTTTAAATATTTTTAAGTTTTGAACAAAATGACATAAGAATAGTCTGAATCAGGTAGTTTTAGACAAATATATGACTGCTCAAAAATAAGATAATTTTAGAAAAAAAGTACCCTAATTCTTCAATCTTAAAAAATAATTTCCACTTTAGCAAAATCACTGCTTTGATACCACTTGTTATAAAACCTTTATTCTCTTTAAAAAAATCATTCATCAATTTGTAGAAATATTAAATCATTACCATAAATAATTGTCAACAATAACAATCCATACAATAAGATAGAGATAAATAATACTCTTAGGGTAGGCAACACCAATAATACTCCTTAAATAAGAAATAACTTCACAAAATATTTTAAAATTAAAATACCAATTAAAAGTGGTATTTTAAATGAAGAGTCGAAGATCTATCTTCATAGTTTTAATAATGTATTAATTCAACATGTGTATCATGAAGGCAATAAAGTGGCCGACATTATGGCTATCCATGGGCTAATGCAAGAATCTCTAAAGATATGGATAGGATATTTCTCCCAATGCCTATTGGACACATGTGTTTCCAATGACCTTATTTCTTATGTCTAAGTTGTTCAAGCCCTGTATCAACCCTTCTGGTAAAATTGCGTGGTACCCATACCATAAATGTGCTTCTGAGCCTGTAAGTCAGCTGTTTCTCTTTTTGTTTCCTTTGAATTTGAGACTTAGATTTTTTACCATATTCATGCTTCATATGTGTCTTGTGAACTTCAAAAAGAACTCATGTTGTCAGCAATGTGGTTCTTCTATTTTTTAGCACCCAAATTGGAAACCTAATTTCTCTTCAATTATTCGTGATTGGAAGAAGATTTCAAATTCTTTGTGCTTGTTCGTAACCCATATTTAGAACAAGGAACTTTGGGAGGAGGTCCAAATTGATAAGAGGGTCGTCAACCCATTGCAACTTCCTATTTTCCTCAAGAGGTATGACCATTGGAATGTTTGTGTTTCCAAATATCTATCCATGCTTGTCGTCACAGTTGCTCCAATAATTCCATTTATTCATTTTGAAACCATGGATGGCACATGTCCTCTTTTTATAGCACCATACCTCAATCCTTTTTGTTCAATCATTCGAGGAGAAAAATAATTCTTAATCGTGCTGTGTCACATGTGGCAAGACACTTTTGTGTTAAGGTGAGCTATCAACAGTCAAGATATTTTGATCCTTCCAAAACTGGCGGTATGTCCTTCCTCTACTACTACATATCTTTAAATCATTGCCCTACGAAGGTCACTATACACATGTTCAAGCCATTGTGGATTTTTCTAAGTGAGAGACATAATTGGGAGAATTTGGGATTTTTTAGTGGGTTTGTATTTTCGAAGGAGCTTTAGGTTGGCCCTATTGGAACTTGAGTCTCTCCAATTCTATTGTTAAGGATATTCTAGGATCTCATGGTCTTCTTCCCTTCTTAAAGAAATTCTTTGGAAATGATCTAGAACTATCCATGCAGTTTATCCAATCCTTGGATAATGATATTTTCTTCTTGCGTGGTTACACCTTTGTTGTGATAATTGATTTGCTTGCTGAAATATCTAGTTTAGCCAATAACGAAGATAACATCCAGTGGGACAAGAATTCGATGGAGGCAAAATTCATGCATTTTAGGGACAAAGGGAAATTCTTGTCAAGAAAGGATAATGAGATTGTTTGAGAGGACCTCTCGTCCCCATGGAATAGAGTGTTGGTTTTGATAATGCAATATCTCACTATCGACGAGATGTCATCACCACTTCACGGTTTTCACATGGCCTTCCTAAATTTTTTGAGGGATGTTAAGTTGATAAATATCCTTGAGTATCTATTTCATTCGATGGAGATTCTAGTAGATAGCGTGAGAAAGGGGAAGTCGACCCATATGAAACACCAAGGGATGCATTTGATCATTTTCAACTACATGGTTCAAAATGTGGTGCAAAAGAATGCCCTTCTTGTTGAGTTTAACCTCAAAATTTATCCATATGATCCTAGTCCTAACATGGATATGTTCTAGACAATCAATGAGGAAGTGTAGAGTGATGATTATAAACTAGTGGGTGTTTCATCAAGCAGGATGAGCAACCAAAAGATACTATTTGGTCCACCTACGTTGTCATATTCTCCTAGTCGATGCTCATCTAGAGTCAAATCCTTTGCTAAGAAATGCAAGAACCAACAATGAGAGCCAAATCAAGAATCAATGCATAAGTTAATGGTAAAAGGGATCCTTAATATTTTAATATTATATGAGAGCATAAGTTAAAATGGGTTTTCATAAATACCCAAGGGGACCTATTGCAAAGTTTAAAGGAGGTCTAATATTTATTTTATAAAATATTTAAATTCAAAAGGAATTTAATTTTTATAAATAAATATCATCAATACAAAGTTATGCAATAAGAGAAGGCCTTAAAAGACAAAGGTTATAATTATAATTTTTAAAATATTTAAATTCCAAGGAATTTAAATCTTATGTCCTCTACAACTCGCAAGAGTTAGAAGACCATTGCTAGCCCTTCCCCTAGAGCGATATCAAACCAATCTATCGTAGAGATTGACCCTATGGTTGATTTGGATGACATCATGTCTTTGGCCATCACTATGCTCCTTCGGGAAAGAAAGGTCATAAACCAAATCAAGAATCAAAATGTTCCAAGAAAGATTGAGGAAGCATCTAGTGTGGATAATGAGAGCCAGGAGCAGATCCACATCTCTCAATAGTTGGGCTATCCCCATTTCCATTTTGGTCTAGGATGGTTTTTGACTCTGGTTTCCTTTTGAAGGTTCTTGATCGATATCTCCTTGTATTGTTTTGTTTCCTTTGTCCGATGGACCTCTGTACTTTGATAGGTTTTGTTGTACATCTCGCTTGTTGATGCTGTTGGTTGAGATGTTCCCAATTTTGGGATCCTCCATTATTTTATTGACGTAATTACTTGTTATTGTTTTTGGTTGAGGCTTTCCCAGTTTTGGGATCCTCTGTTCTTTTGTTAATGTAATGGTTTAGGAATCCTCTTAAAACCCCATTATCAATCAAAAAATATATACCAATTAAAAAGGTTAAAATATCATAAGTCACTTTATGGACAAAGACAACTATACTACATATCAACAAAAAATGATTACAATGACAATACCCTTCCTTATATACCCATTTTATAATCCCATCCCATAATCAAATGTGGTCTATGTCAATTATCAATAATAAAAACATACAGTATAAATATCAGATAACAATGCACCATAGGAATGCCATGTCCATTGTATGCAGACCTAGAATTTAAAAAAAAGTACCTATCAACATAAATTTTTATGACAATTAATTTTTTTTTACTGACTTTCAGGTTATGGCATCAACTTTATTTTTTAATATGGTCCAGATAGTGTGAAAATCAACAATTGAATGAAATAAATTCTAGTCCTAAATGTAGTCTTGTCAATTCTGTTGAAGGGACACTGCTTGTGATATAGCAGGAGATTTCTGATCAACACTTGGAACCGGTCAAATTTAAACATGAATTTGTTGTTACAACAGTCACAAAGGACCAACAAAGTTATGCAAAGCACAATTTAGGTGATGTCAGCTATAATTCATGTGCCAAAAATATTGGTCGGAAAAAAGAACACTCTAATGGGCTGCATTGTTTGCAGAAGGAAGGACCAATGTCTCAAACTACAAAGGCAGGGAAAAGTCACAAAAAAAATGTTGGCTTGAATATCAATAAAAAACTTTATGTTCTTCAAAGAGATGCCAGAGGATGTTTTGTTAGTTCTGTCAAAATTAATGGGAAAAAAAAAGTGATATTCCTTATCCTCAATCAAATGAAATTCAGAGCCACCGATCCTCAATCAAAAGAAACACTTCTACAATAAAGAATGAGACTAGTTTTGCTATAAATGCTGGATTTATTAACGCAAGAAGTGGAAATTCAAGTTCCTTATAAACATTTCTTCCATATTACCAGGATTATCATAGTGGGGAGAAATAAGTGGCATAGGAAACTCTATTTTCATATCCTGATGTTGAAAAGTTATCTACTGAAAGATAAGCTCTTCTTCCAACTACAACATTGAGCCGTTTGGAAGCACCTTCATCTCTAAATGCAATGAACCATGTAAAATTTTGGATGCCTAGACAAAGCTCTAATTATGGGTACATAGGTTTACCCTTGGATTCACAGGGGGAACTTGTCAAGCATTTTTCTAATATGAGAGCAAGAGTTAATCAACTACACAAGATTACAAATCATGTGGCTGCTAATGAACATCTAGTTACAAAAAGTACCAAAAAACTTTAAGAATTCAATTTTGTGGAAAGCATGGAGACTTCTTCTCATGATGTTACTTCGGTTAAAAGGCCTGACCATTGGCAAGACTACTCAGTAACTACAACTAATCAATCAATGCATGAGAGGACATCCATTAATCAATCTTCTCCCCTTGACCAAATCGAAAGGGACAGAGTAAATTGTGGAAGTTCACATATTAGAATTGTTGGTTCATCAATTGTGACACTAAACATAAACTTATATCTTAGGCTTTGCATTCAACCAACTGCTCAATCTGGATACCATGGTCATTCAAAATTGGAGAAATCTCACCTAGAACTAGAAGCACACAACAAAAGGAAGGAACATTCTACTGCTCAACAAGTCATCAAGTTGATGGGGAAGAGTTTTACCATAGAATATGGAAATGAGGTAGTGCATAGTGTCAAGGATATTGGGCAGAGCAATATGAAAAACTCTTAAAGCATTCCAAGAGTCACAGTGAGTGACTCTTCCTCTATTTTAATGGCAGATTACAGAGACCTTTGCGATACACACAATGCCAAATTCTAGCATTAATACATTGTGGAAAGATCCAAGAAGAAAATAAAATGCATTAAAATATCTAACCGATTCGATTCCAAGTGAAAGTTTTAGAATAGATAAAACCACCACATTCAATGAGATTTCTCCTAAACTAGAAAAGAGGCTTTCTACAAGTTGTGAAACCCATATGCAGTTTTTGCTTGGATATGCACTTCACCTTTCTATACTCCTATGGCCATCTATCCTGTCTGCCATATGTCTACCAACACGTGTGAATGAGAGGCATAAAATAAAATGTGAGGATTCTTACATCAGAGATCAAGGCTGCATCCTACAAAAATAAAATTACAATCAGCTACTAAAATCTTGTCTAGCATATAACATATTTGAAAAACCTGAGTGCAATGATTATTATATTATTCTGCTTCCAAATGCAAATACAATATCTACAAACAATCATTTAAAAATGCATCTAAAAACCACGACAAACATGCTTTTCATAAATTTTCAGGGGTAAATCAAAACATGGTTTAAATGCCAAATCAAGAGCATTGTTAAGGTCATGACATGACTTTCTTGTATGAATTTGTCAAGTTTTATGTGTGTATGTTTTTCATCAGGAAAGTGAAGGAAGAACGTCATGAAAGTAAAAAAAACATACCTTTGAAGCTGTGTGAAAACTGAAACCCATTGTCGCAGTAGAGCTAATGTGAAAACCGAAACCTAACACAACAAAACTAATCTTCAATTTTGTTTGGTGAACCGAGCAAAGGTGAACGGTTTAAGGGTGCGTGTCCTCAGAGGAGCCATACTGCCACCCAAACCTAGAATTTAATGTTTGAAATTTTGCAATATTAATGCAATAAATATTTCACCTATCACCAAATTCACCATTCGACACAACAACTTATTTTATAAACAAAAAGAAAATTAATGCAATTTTGAGAGATTAGTTGTGGACTTAGTTTATTTTTAATTTAATTATTAAGACTTTACCCTTATTTATTTATTTATTTATTTATATATATATATATATATATATATATATATATATATATAACCTTACTCGATATATATATATATAAAACGGTTGTTTGTTAAAAAAAAAATAAAAGTAAAAATTTACGATCAATATAAAATTAAAACCATAATTTACAAAATAAGTTCACATGCCTCCCAAATTCCAGGCGTGATTGTATGTATAGAATTCTTTGTAATATTCATCGACATCGACCTGAAATTTGTTATATAGCTACGTCAGGTCAACTCAACTCACGTGGCGGCTCTTATGTCCCACAAAAGCTACGTCAGGTCAACTCAACCCACGTGGCGGCTCTTATGTCCAACAAAACTAAGCCTTTCATATTCCATAGGAGGCAATGCCGCCGTTTACGTCACATTGGGCTAGTTCTATTTTTGGAAGTCTTACAAAAAGGCTCCTGTTTTCCACGTGACCAGCACAACTAATTTGACATTAAAACACGGCGCAATGCTCGCGGACCGACGACTTTTTCAATTCAAAAAAGAGTAACGAAAGGTGGCCTGTAATGGCATCCATTTTTATTTTTTAATTTGTTTTTCCTCCTCCTATCATTAGAATTGAATCCTTAATTTTATATCAATATTTGCCAGAAAACCTACATTTGCTTCAAAGTGTGATTGTGTAAGACATGGATTTGGGAAGAGGTCAATGGCCATGTCTATAATCCACGCCTGTTACTATTACGTTGTCGGTGTTCAACGTAATCCTTCCTCCTATAAATTCACAACAATCTTCCTTCTCCTCTTCATTCTTTACATCCTTATTTGCACATAACCAGAGAGCACGCGTGCTCCAGAGAAAGATCTAGTGTAAGGGGAGATAGGATGTCAAAGATAATATCAAGCTTGTTTAAGAAACATGATTGCTGTGATTATGTTCGGATACACCCTGACAGACCTTCGGTCTCCAACGACGTCTGCTGCGCTCGTTCGACTTGTCGGAAATGCAAGGGAACTCAGGCTCACATTCAGAAAGGCCGGTTTGCTGTGTATGTTGGCGAGGAGAGAAAACGGTTTTCCATACCTATAAGTTATCTGAAACATCCGCGTATTAGTTGTCTGCTGGAATTGTCAGCTCAGGAGTTCGGACTTCATCAGAGTGGCGTGCTCACAATCCCGTGCGATGTGGAGAGTTTTCAGCAAATTCTGTGGACGGTTCAGTACTTCTCAAGAATCCATAGCTCACCACAGGCGAAAAAGAGCGAAGAATTAGAGTTGCATAAAGCCAGTGGCCTGCACAAAATAAAACGGGAAAACTCAAAAGTTCCTTTCCCAAGAATATGGAAAAATTCTAGTACACACTATTTTATTACAAGTTAATCGTTATGCAATCATTTTTCTTAAATCATTCTTATTCTTGATTTCAATGCATGGAAAATACTTCATGCATTACTTGTCTCATGCATTACAAAACTAATTGAATCTCTCTCTCTCTATATATACTGTCTCTGTCAACACACTGTAATAAATGGTTGTACCGTTATTGTGTGGCGGGACGACACTATGAAGGTTCACCTTAATGCATGTATTTCTTTCTATGACACTTATGACACTGTAATCATGAACGGATGACTTTCATTCTTTGGGATCATCAATTGTTTCTCTTTCTAAGACTAGATAAAGAACTTATGTATATGAATAGAACTTCTAGAGATGAATCTTTTGGTTGAATGCCTTGGGATGTTCACCTTAATGCATGTATTTGTTTGCAACAACTGTGCACCCATCTTGTTACAAGCAAGTAATAACCCAGGCTTCACAAACTTGTAATTTGGTTCCATATGACTGAATTGCACAAACCTGTAATTTGGCTACATATGAATCAACTCATGCTGTGATGGTGAGTTATGGAAAGCAATTTCCATAAACAGATTGCTTATTTTAGGACTGTACATTTCAACTTTCTTGGCCTCTTTAGACTTTAAGAGAAGATGCAAAGACAGGTCCTTGTTATATATGTTAGGTGCGACACAACCTAGGTGTCTTCTTGGTAAGTGCCTTGCCAGACAACCACTTACCAATCCACCTAGCCCTCGGGGACTCATCAAGTGCTCAGATTCTTAACAAGAACAATTTAAAAAATATTCTTGCTTCTCCAAAAATTAATCAATGCACAATGCATATTACTTTATTACACAATCATTGTTTACTATCCAAAAATTATGTTTTTGCTAAAATTGTCAAATAAAATAAATGCTTGCATGGTATCAATGTTTGATTTTACCATTATCAAATCAAAAAATTCATACATAATAAAATGCACCTTTCATGCTTAGATCTATCAAGTAGTCAATGATACATATATTACTGTCTTTGAACAAAGATTATCTACAAAAAAGGAAAAACAGAAAAGAAATGAATAGGGGATTGACCGATGTCCTTGAATTAGTCTAGAACTACCAAATAAGAGAATTCATGACTGTCCTTGCATTCAAGATGGACTTATTCCCTAATTATATCGTAACCATGTATAATATTTGAGTCTTGATGACATGCTTTGTTCACTAGTGGATAGGTTCAAATCTATGAAGCAAGCCTCTTCACAAATATTTTCAAAGTCATAAATTTTGTTATGTTAGTATCTCCTGTGCTATTCAAAGATTCTGACTAGTCTCTAGGTCTTTGATCCTTGTTGTTATCACAAATAGTTGCATCTTCATTCTTTTCCATTTTGATGTGTCCATAGACACCTTGCCTAGGATCTTATTTTAACCATAAACCATAAATGGTACTATATTTGATATTTGAAGCTATACATAAAAATAGAGTGGGGATATAAAGGAGAACTTTCATAACTCAGAATAATTTAGGCTTAGATTCTTAGTATGTTATCCATTTTCTATTTGTTAACTATAATGTGGAACTGCCTTGAACTCTCTCCAAAATGTCAGATGTTTCTTAGCTATCAATTTCTTTTAAATTTAAATTAGCTAATGTCCTATTATATAATATTTTTCTTTTATGTCCATTGGTGATTTTTTCTTTGTTTATACTCTCCAAGCTATGCTAATATAAGGAAGTAATGTATGGTGTTTGAAAAGGAAGTATGTTACTGCCACTGAATTACGTAGTTAAGGTTTTTTGAGGAAGGGTTTAGGAACTCCAATCATGAGAGAAAATTATCTTCATCCAGTGTTGGAATGGGTGCAATGAGTGGCAATGGAGTAAACAAAGAAGAGGACCAATAATTCTCATATTGATTTTTTCATCCTTTCCAGTGGCCTTAATACCAATTTTGTATCAGAGATCATGTATATAGGTCTATAAATAGTGGGTGTAACATATTATTGTTTACTAGTAAAAATAGTGTTTGCACAAAATTACATTTCATTCTATTTTCTGCCCTGTGTAGCAAGTCCATGTAAAAATCCGCTTTTTAGCAATTTGATTTTCAGTGTTAAATCTTATTAGGATTAAAATAACAAATCAGTACTCCTAAAATTTTGGAAAAATCAAACTCCACTCATCATCAACCATTTGTCTAGGTCATTTTATCACTCCATTAATGAAAATATGTATGCTTATTTGCTGACTCTGCATAAATTTTGAATTGAAGAGTTAGTACTTCTTGAATATTGTAAGTATTAACTAGTTAAATTTTGTTTTATTGAGATCACGTACAGAAAGACTTCCTGCACTTTTTTTGTAAAAATCATCAAGTAGTCACCATACATGTCCTTGGTTTATATAATGCTTTGTAATGTTCATGCATATTTAGACTATGCATTATTATATACTCATATTTGGCTATTTTTAAGTTCTAATGGAAGCAACATTTCAGCTATTTAAATTAAACATTGAATTTATTCACTAATGAAATATCAGACGTCAATGACTACATTGAACTTGTTGTATGAAATTTGACTATGAAAGGAGTTTCAAGCTTAAAATTTGAAGAAATAATGGGTGTAGGAAATTCTTAGGAATAAATTAAAACACCCTCTTAGACTATATGAGGGTGATTTAAAACTACCCTCTTAGACCGTAAGAGGGTGTTTTTACTCTTAGCCCTAAGAGGATAGTTCTAAACCACCCTCTTAGACTGCAAGAGGGAGGTTTTACTCTTAGAACTAAGAGGGTGGTTTAAAACCATCCTCTTAGGGTCTATTAAGGTGTTTTTTGAGGTGGTTTTTAATTGCCCTAATAGATCTTAAGAGGGTAGTTTTTTGAGACTGTTTTTAACCATTGTTGTATAACATAAACTTTTTATAATGCCCTCATAGATGGTGGCTAAATAACCAAATTTAAAGACCCTTTTTTGTGAACTGGGAATGAATAACTCCACAAGATCTCCCAAAATGAGAACACCACTTAGAGAGGAAAAATATAATTATAAGTAATACTTCATATGAATGGTGAAGATCACAATGACAATATCTATTCTTTATATATCCATATTATAAAGCCTCATCCCAATTAGTATTATAATATAATAATATAATCAACCCTAGGTTATGTGTGACCAATGCTAACTATTCATAATACCCATATACAATATAATATCATATCCCCATATACCTATTTCTAGGTACCATAGAATTTCACCCTCCTTACAAATGTTTTACCCTCAAACGATAATAAGAAACTAAATAATATGATATTATAAGCAATGTTGATAATTGGTACCAATCTTGATCATCCATAAATCCAAGTAAAATATTGATTGGTGGTGGTCTTCAATGATGACAAGCTACTATTGTGCCACTTGTTTATATATATATATATATATATATATATATATATATATATATATATATATATATACATAATTGCTTTGTTGGCTCTATGATTCTATTGCTCTACTATGATATTTTGAACAATTGGTCATATTGTTACCTGATGCTACTATACACCATTGAAATCTAGAATCACTATGCTTTTTCTTCCAAATACTACCATACTTGATGCCTTTTTTACTTCATAAAGATCCATAATAATATTGATGCCCTAAGCCATACCTCCAAAATTATTATTTCTAAGGATGGTGTTGGTGATAATATTCTACAAGTTAACCTTAACTTAACATTATGTTTTCTTTGATTCTTCAATATTTGTTTTCTCTATTTTAAGTTCCTCGTCATTATTTTCTCTTTTGTGCCCTTCTTTTGGTGTGTCCATGTGTACTTCTTCCATATACTTTGTTGTTGTTGCTACTATAGATTCAAATTTTTATTCTTTTGTTGGTTTCTTAACTTGTTCCTTTACCATAACTACTTCTTGCTTCTCCTTGGATTTCTAAATTGGTGTTATCTTATTTTTTCTATACTAGATCATAAACTTCTTTTGCACATTAATGTTATTAGTACAAAATGAATCCAACCAAGGATAACCAAGAATAATATTCAAATTATCCATCTCAATAGCATATATTTTTTAATGTAAAACATATTATGTGTGGTGATCTTCAAATATTAAAAATTTTGAACATTCTCAAGTTGTGTGTCCTTAATGTTTGTTGCTTGAACCTGGAACCTCTTAACCAAAGCACTATCAATGAAATTATATCTACTAATAAGGTTGGTAAAAATAGTAACTTTTTCCTTTTGAATACATCTATAAACCTATAAAATAGAAATTTTAGATGAATTTAAATCCTTCTCTTGCTTTTCTAAATTTAAAGATGCATCTTCTCATTCTTATCACTATCTTATTAACATTTTCCTTGTTCTCATCCTTGAGTAATTTTATTTATTTTCCATAGTCTTCATTTTATTTCTTAAAAATTTCCACTCTCTTTTTATTTTATTTATCTCATTTTGAATCCCTTGAAGTTTTTTCCAAGGTCTTTGATGACATCCATCAAGTTATCTATCTTCTAATCCCTTCCCTAAAGCTCTCTTTCTAAATGCTTTTGTTATTTTCAATTAATGATTATTTCTTTTGCATAACCTTTGAGTATATCCTTCAAAGTAGCTATATTTTTATATGTAATCTAATGACTTACGAATACATGCTCCAATTCTCCCCATTTATACCTGTTATTCTTTTCAGTCATAAAACGTAATAATCATATTTTAGCTACCTTTGCTAAAAATGTATTAAGCTGTAATTTTCAATAAGGATTATAAAAATATAAATACACCATTTTCTATCATCAAAATCATTCACTCCAAAAAAATTTGAAGTGCCATGAGAGTACATCCACAAAAAATATAATGTAAACTACGATACAACACTATATATCTTCCCATTGATTTGAAGCTAAAATTTCACATTAAAAATTAGACCCAAGAAAAAACAAATGATTTGCTTACCCAATGATAGATATCTCAAAATTTTCCACTACCCTTATTTCAAATGGATGACTTCATAGGGTCATATCTCCCTCAATACTGCTTGGGTTCATTTATATGTCCACTAGTTTTAAAAATATTCAAAGTGTAAGTAAAATGGCACAAGTATCATCTAAAATGGATAGCCTAACTAATAGATATCCCAAATTTCATTTAGAAAAAGAAAAAAAAAAGTGATTTGAAAAATTTCCACTACCCTCGTTATAGATGATTGACTTAATTGGGTCATATCTCCATAATATTGCTTGGATTCCTTCATATGACCACTCATTTTAAAGTTTTTAAATTTTGAACAAAATGACATAAGAATAGTCTAAATCAGGTAGTTTTAAACAAAGATATAATTACTAAAAAGTAAGACAATTTTTAGGTAAAAAATCACCCTAATTTTTCAATCTAAAAAAACAGTTTTCATTTTGTCAAAATTGGTGTTTTGATACCATTTGTTATAAAACCTTTATTTTGATTAACAAAAATCATTCATAAATTTGTAGAAATATTAAACTATTTATCATAAATAATTATTGACAATAACAATCCATACAATAAGATAGAGATAAATAATACCCTTACGGTAGGAAACACCAATAATACTCCTTAAAGAAGGAATAACTACACAAAATTACATCACTTAGAAAGGTTAAAGTCTCATAAGCCACTTCATTGACAAAGTCAACTATAATACTTCATTACAAATAATGATGATTAAAATGATAATATCCATTCTTTATATACTCATTTCACAAATCCTCATCCCATTATTAAGTGTGGTCCATGCCAATTATCAATAATACTAAATATACAATATAATATCATATCCCATGACACATTTATCAATTATTTATAAACCTTTATCTCATAATTACAGATATTAATGATCAATAATATCAATATACAATATAATATCATATTTCGAGGTGCCATATGAGTGCCATATCCATTGCATGTATAGAATTCTTTGTAATATTCATCAACACAAATGTTTTTTTATAGCTACATTAAGTCAAATCAACTCATGTGGCAACCCTTATGTTCAACAAACCTAAGCCTTTTGTATCATATTTTATGATTTTAAATTTTATTACCTTAAGTAAATTCAAGGTAATTATTAAAACTCTTATCAACAAAAATATATTTGTTGAACATGGTGAAAGGAATGGAATCATTTATCTTCTTCTAAAATATAAAATTATTATTTTTAAATAATATATATACAATAGGGGATGATGATGGGTATTGCAAAATATCGAGGGACTTCTTGTTTTATTATATTTAACTTTTCCTAGTCATATCTATTTACCATTTAAATAATAGTTATTTGGATTAAAATAATAGTTGGAAACCATATTAGGAGGTTGGATTAAATTAATATTGATGTAATGCAAAAGGTAATCTAGGTAGAGCTAGAATTGGAGTGGTCTACAAGAATCGTGTTGGAACAATGCTCTATTGATAACTGCATGGCCTAGTAAAGGCAATGAAAAATGAAGAAGAAGCCTTAGCTATCAAATTTTCTTCTATTTGGGTGGTAAGACAAGGTTATAAGAGGATAATCCTAGAATAAAAT
This sequence comes from Wollemia nobilis, assembly GCA_028583015.1. NCBI lineage: Eukaryota > Viridiplantae > Streptophyta > Pinopsida > Araucariales > Araucariaceae > Wollemia > Wollemia nobilis. Next base: position 5,423,257 of record JAQPPZ010002554.1, read on the forward strand.
TATCAAACATTGGTAGGAGCTCTGGATTGCATGAGGAACTTAAATTTGAACACATGAAGGTTTAAAATTCTTGTCACCCAAATTAAAGAATTATGGAGGGAATTAGATGATGTAATTCCAGTTTATGTGAGTAGAGATCTAAATAAAGTGGTATACTTCTTGGATAAGATGGGTACTGAGAAGGACGTAGGGTTTTAGTAGAACAATGACATTCCTATTGAGAATGAGAGGATTAGGCAAGTTGCTGAGTAAATCCAGTTTTTAGCTAATTTGGATAGCCATTGTAGAAATATGGCTTAGAAGATTTGGCTCCAATGTGAATCTTTTTTACTGTTGTAAATAGGTGGAAAACCATTTTAGAAATATGGTTTAGGATATTTGGCTCCAATGAAAATATTATTTTACTGTTGTAAAAAAGTGTTCTTGTTGATAAAGGTTGGAAAGAGTCTCATCCCAACTTGTAAATGATCTTGTTTTAATATAAAATTTTCGAAGTTAAAATAAAAAAAATTGTAATTTAAATTTAAACAAAAAGTAGATAACAATACTATTTATAAACCAATAAATTTATGTAATGTTATTCTAAAAATCATCTCAAATATTATGTTTGAAAGGCTCAAACGATTGCTACATAAGATCATCTCTTCCAATTAAATATTTGGGTGTTCCAGTTAATGTTGAAAACCAAAAGAAAGAGCATTAGAGTTAGTTACTAGAGAAATTGTAGAAAAGAATAGAAAATTGGACCAACAAATTTATTTCATCAATAGTATGAATAGCTCTTATCAAATTAGTTCTTAAGTCTATCCGAATCTTTGTTTTAACAGTTTTTAACATCCCTAAGTCAATGCTTAAAGAACTAGATAAAATTAGTCATAGATTTCTTTGGAGAGAATAAAAATGGAAAAGAAATAGGCCCTAGTAAGGTGGGAGACCCTATGCCTTCCTATGCATAAAGGGGGTCTAGGTCTTCGATCGACAATCAATAATAACAAGGCTTTGGTAGTAAAGTTATACTCGAGGTTAATTAGCCATCCCAATGCATTATGGGAAAAAATATGAGAGCTAAATATATTAAAAAAAGACCCTTTTGATATAATTCAACACCAACTACCTTCTAGAGGATCCCTAATTTTAAAGGCTCTAAAAATTGGAGAGGCATTGATAAAGAATAAGCTCTTATGGATAGTTCATAATGGTTAAAAGGTACGTTTTTGGATAGAATCTTGGAATGGACACCTTACATTATCAATTCATCATCCAAAATTAGGGCCTATAATGGAGAAAATGCATAGGATAAATTGGATAAAAGTTTCTAAAAATTATAAATATCAATCTAGAATGACTGATTTGGGAAGATGTTGGATCCTAGTTGAAGACTGGTCAATCCAACTCTCTAAAGATAAAAAGAAGATATTCACAAACTCCTTCAAATGTGATCACCTTCATTGTCACAAGCTGAGTACTGGAGTGTACACTATACCTCAAGGTTATTTATCATTAAGCCATATTAACCCCCATCCAGCTTAAGATCTATTCAAAAATTTATGGGCTCAAAAGTTATGGTCAAAAGTCAAGTTTTTCAACTGGCTGCTACTTCATAAAAGGGTGCTTATAGGAGATTAGATTATGAAGAAATAATTTAATGGACCCTTTCAACGTGTAATTTTTTTGGGAAAAATTGAAACATTAAACCATTTATTCATAGAATACCCCATAATGTCTAATTTTTGGAAGATGATAACTTTCCTTCTAAATTTAATATGGTCCAATGAACAATCCATAGAATAGAGATGGAGATATTGGAGTAAACAAGAAGGAAATGACTAGTGTGCAAACCAAATAGTTTGGATAGTAATGACTATTCTTCCTTGGAATATTTGGACAGAGAAAAACAAGTAAATATTTTAGTAAGATAGTAGGGACATCCACTATGTCTAGCTAAATACCATAGAAATTATGATAGAGATTGTCCAACATTTATTAACTCATACACACAATTCAAATAAACTATAGGAACAAATGATGGCTCGTTTAAAGATTAGCCATGGATTAGCCCAATACAAAAGGAAGAAAGTAACCAATCAAATGATGGATAGAATAAGGTAATGGTAGCCTCCCCCATAAATTTTAGAAAAATCAATATGGATGAAGCATTCAAAGGAAATCTTGGAAGAGCTAGGATGAGAGGGATAGGAAGATTGGAGGATGATACTTTGATTTTTACTTTTGCAAAAAAATTAGGAATTTTATACAATAACTTGGCTGAAGGGTAAGGTATTTTGAGAGGTTTTTAGGAGGCACTAAATATAGGTTGAATAAGGGTGATAATTATGATCAATTACCTAAAATAAACTTCAATGCCTGAGAAGTTAGACTAGAGAATTCAAAGGATCATAGATAAGATTAGGTTAATAGCAACCAATTTTCAAGAGGTTGTTTTCAATCATATGACCAAAGAATAGAATAGAGTGGTAGATGTTATGGAAAATTGGGCTCTTGAAAAAGGAGATATTACTTGTTATGGTTTCCCTCCCAGGTGGTGGCTAAGCCAAACTAGGACTGATCTTCTCCTTGTTTAGTCTCTTTATGGTAATGTTGAAAGGTATGGCTAACTTGATTAGCAATGCAAGACTTTATTCTTACATTGATCCTAATATTCTAGAAATAGATACATTCGATAACTAAAAACCTGATGCTCCTAAGTCCCCTATGAAATTTTAGATCCTCACTGTGGTTGTGAAGTTTTATCAAATTCTATTGAAAGTCTTAGTGTAGATTGTTCTTCTCTATTTTAGTGTAGTTATTTTTTATTACCTTGATAGAAGTTATTAGAGGATATTGTAACTATACTCTTAAGATCCATTTGTGGGTTGGATGGTTTTTTGCGTAGATATAATAGTTTGAATTTGTAGTTTTTATTGGACTACATCTTGGGTAGCAACCAAAAGGCTATAGCTTATTAGATTTGTAATATATTATTTTTTTAAATAAAGAGGTAAAAATTTATTGATAAAAAGTCTAGATTACAGAGTACAACTGAGCTTCCAACCAGGACTCAAATAAATAACCAAATAGGCTAAAACCACTAGACTAGAATGACACCCAAAAAAGACAACAAGAATAAATCACATTAAGTCTGTACATCCTTGTACATCAACTCCCATAGTCATTGAGAGTCCCTAGATGGGAGACTCTCCTAATTATCAATACTCTAAGGATCCAGCAGCTCAGAATCCCTTTCGGCCAGGTAATCAGCAACCACATTTCATTCCCTTGGAATGTGCACAAAGGATATAAATTCGAACTCTTCACTCATTCTAAGAATTTGAATGGCTATAGAGACCAATTACAAATTAACATCCTCCACCCTTTTACTATTTAAAATATTAACCATAATTTGGGAGTTAGAATCACAGATAATCCTATGCTAGCCAAGAGAAAACCCCCTTTGCAAGGCCTCAAGAATTGTAAGAGATTCCATAAAATTGTTGGAGTGAACACCTTTATAAATGGAAAATAAAAAATTGACACCACTAGTAGAATCTCTCCCAACACCGCCAATGCTAGCATGTCTAGGATTACCCCTAGACGATCCATCAGTATTAATTTTTAAAACTCCTCTAAGGGGTGGCCTCCACCTACCATCTCTCCTAACCTTCTTGCTGAGCTGAGGAACCCTACTAGGGCTATAAGAGTTCACACCATTCCCAAAGGGACCAAGGGCTTGATGTACCTTCTCCTCCCTAGAATCCAAAAGAGGGTCCACATAACATTTGCTATGGATGGTTTCCTAAACCATATACAGGATCCTTTGCCAAATCTGTTGAACAACCAAATAACTACCCTAAAATATGTGTTGGTTCTATTTGAGCCAAATTTTCCAGATGATGCAAGAAGGGCCCAAATTCCAAGCCACCCGAAGGAAAGGGGCCTTGGCCTGAGGTCTACCTAGACTACTCCAAAACTCCACCAGGGACAACACATGAAAACATGGATGGTTCTAGGCGCTCCACCAACGGTGCCAAATATCTCTAGAAAAGGATCATTGAAAAAATAAATGATAAGAGTCATCCTCATTCTTACTGCAAAGGACACAAAAAGAGGGACCCTAATATCCCCTCTTCCTCACATTATCCCAAGTGAGGCATTTTTTATGAGCTACCAACCAGAGAAAGAAGTTACATTTTGGCTAGGCAAATTTTTTCTACACATTTTTCCACCAAATGAGAGGAAGACTACCATACTTTTGCTTATCAATAACCTGATAACCATTGGCTACTGAGTAGGTTCCCTTAGGATCAGGGTTCCAAGCCAGAATATCTTTACCCCTCGATGAAGAACAAGGCCCCATTTTAAGAATAAGATCAAGCACCTCTCTGTCCTTGGAAAGTCCCCCCTAGGGCCATTCTTGCGGATCTTTCCACCTGTACATCTCCATATTTCCAAAATATTGGATTTTTTGAAGTCCTCCACACAAGACCAGCCTGATTCTAGGAAAAAAATGCTTAGGGAATGTAACCTAGGATATTGATTCAAGATAGGAGGGTGGCCATCCCAATAATCCTCCCAAAAAAGAGTATTTGATACCTGATTGCAAATCCAGAACAAACCCTGCTTGATTAAATTAGCTCCTCTTTTCAAAGTGTCCTAGATAATTGAACCTTTCCCAACCAAGCCGACTCTAGGGATTTTAGCCTTAGAAATACCTCTCAAGTATTTACAAGATAATATTTTAGCCCAAATATGATCTTGAGAGGTACACCATCTCCAATAATTTTTTGCAACCAAAGCCTGCCCAAAAAGTGCTGTCTATCACAACCCAAGGCCTCCCTCTTGCATCGGCCTACATATAGAATCCCACCTAACCAAACTCCATTTATATTGATCAAGTTTTCCAGACTATAAAAACTATATTGAAAAAGCATCCATGTCCTTGATGAAGTGAGAGGGAGTTATTTGTACAAAACATCTATAAATGGGTAAATATTGAACAACAGATTTTAAAAGCAACACTCTACCTGCAGTGGATAGCCATATGAAATTCCAGTGATTCACCTTCCTTCTAAAATTATCAAGCATAGACTGCCAAGAAGATCTAGGTAGAGGGTGAGATGAAATTGGAATATCATGATAAATGAAGGGGGGATTCCCAACCTGGAATCTTAGAATGCGAGCAATCTTGGCTTGAATAAGAGGAGGGGTGTTGAAGAAGAAAATAGAAGACTTTTCCTCATTAATCAACTGTCCAGAAGCACCAAGATATATGTTAAGATACTGTCTAATATTGCCAGCTTTCCTGATAGTGGCAACTCCCAAAAAATTAGTATCATAAACAAATTGAAGGTGGGAAAGAGGTGGCAAACTACTATCCCACTTCCACCCCTGAATAAGACCCTAGATGACTTGAGACTTGAGTAATATTTCCAACCCTTCCGCCATAATGATAAACAAATAAGGAGATAAAGGATATCCTTGCCTAAATCCCCTTGAGGCCTCAAATAGCTTTTATGGCTCATTATTAACAAGAACAAAGAATGAGGAAGAAGAAACACAACTCATCACCCATCTAATCCATTCCTCCTCAAATCCAAAAGTAGAAAGAACTTTATGAAGAAAGGACCATATGACCCGATCATAGGCTTTGGCCATGTACAACTTAATAAACATAGTTTTATCCTTATAATTTTCCATCGAGTGAATAGCTTCTGTAGCAATAACAACCCCATACAATATTTTTCGGCCAACAACAAACCCTCCTTGCTCCTCAGAGATGATTTTGCTCAGCCATATCTTCAGCCTCTCAATAATAATTTTTGTGATGATCTTATACACAACATTGCAGAGAGCAATAGGCCTGAACATATCCAAGGAATTTGCTCCCTCTTTTTTGGTTATAAGCACCACAAAGGTAGCATTTATGGCCCTTACCATATTTTTGTTCTTTTGGGACTCATGGACCACCTCCAAAAGATCAAATTTGATTAAATACCAAAACTCCTGATAAAAATCAATCGGGAATCCATCTGGACTTGGGGATTTTCCTTTTTTCATCTTGAATACAACATTTTCCAACTCCTCAATGGAAATTGGACCCATCAAGTGCTCATTCATCTCTCTAGAAAAAATTATTGGAATACAGTTTAGAATAAGCTTTTCATTTTCATCATATGATAGGGAGTCCTCCTTGAAGAGAGAGGAAAATACCTCTTAGTCTCTTCTAAAATATCCTTGAAAGAAGAGAGTAGGGCACCCTGAGAATTCATAAGAGAGGTAATCAGGTTACCATATGACGAGCCTTAACTGAGTTATAAAAGAAGGCTATGTTCATATCCCCTTCCTAAAGACAATCTACTTGAGCTTTTTGTTTCCAAAAAAATTCTTCTTTCAGTTACCATTCAACAAGGTCTTTCGTATCCTCAGATTCCTCAACAAGAAGCTTCTTCGTGAATCCCTAATATCTAATCTACCTTGAATCTTATTCCATCATCATAAGAATTGCCAGCTTAGTCAAGGAAAGGTTCCCAAAATTTAGTCTCTTCCATCTCTTCAATTTATGTTTTACAAATTGTAGTCGCTTCATAAAGGAATACATAGTGGTGCCATGAGGAGGTTTGCCAGTGGTCCACCAGCCTTGCATGAAATCATGAAGCTTAGGATCACGAAGCCACATAAGTTGAAACTTAAAGGTGGAATTATTTTTTAGTCCTAACTCCAAAGCAGAGAGTTTGATAGGCCAATGACCAGATCCCCTACCCTCTAGAATCATAGAACTAGAACCTCTATTATTACCCATCCAATAACTGGATATCAAAACCTATCTAGTCTCTCTAAGATGGAAGCTTCCCCACACCTTCTATTGTGCCAAGTAAAGATCCCATTATTTGGCTTGATGTCAACCAAGTTTAGGGCCTAGATATGAGCACTGAATACAAAAGAAAAAGGCTCGAGATGGTCCACCCCACCACATTTCTCCTATAGATAAGTGATAGAGTTGAAGTCTCCAACCAAAATCCATGGGTACAGGGTAACCAAACTTCTCACAAAGCAAATGTGCTTCCACAAATTCACTTTACCATTGTAATCAACATGAGCATACACATTTGTAAGTAGGATGATTTCACCGGATTCATTATCATGCTCGACCATTGAAATACACTATCTACTGGAAATCCAAGTAAGAGGGGATATCTTAACCGAATCCCATAAACAAGTGACACCACCAAAATATCCACATGCACCAATACACTAGAATTACCCACTTCTCCACAACTTGGGATCAATATTGAACATACTATCAATAGTCAATTTAGTCTCCTGAATAAACACCACATTCGGAGAATGCACACGAACTGAATCATGAACAACTTTTTATCTGGGGATGCTATTCAACCCCATTACATTCCATGAGAGGATAATCATTTTTGGGGGTTATAAAAATGGGAGTCCAATGTTCTCACCAAGCCTGAATCCACCAAAGTCTCCCCCATTAACTTAATTTTATCTTGGTACTTATTTCAACCCACTTTCATATTCTTATCCAAAAAACTTCTTTTAATTATTTTCTACTGCAATCCCAACACCGTAGGAGTTTTGCAATCCAAGGATGACTGCATCAGTGTCCGAGTAGAAGAGGTAATAACTAAATTTGTACCACTTTCTAAAATAATTTCCCTTATAGGGCTAGAACCAACCATGTCCCCTATACTAATATCCAAAGCCATTTGTTCTTCATTTTAAACCCCCTAGATCCGATTCCTTAAGTTCTCCCTCAAGAAGAAACATCTGATTCGGCCTTGTTATATTTGCATCAGGTAGCGATGTTTTAGGTATCCCCATGCACTGATCAATGATCATGTAATATTTCAAAATGGTTGAGTAGACCATCTGGTTGGCTATCCTTAAGGTCTTTGTTTGCCCTTCGTCCTCTGTTTTGGTCTTTTACCAAAACAAAACCTTCCTTATCCCATTCCCCTTCCTTTATAAGGGATTTTACTTTATTCAAACTTTTTCTAGACTAAGAAGGCCCAGGATTTGAAGCCATAGGTGAGACAAAATTAGGGCATTTTCTTTGCAGGTGGCCATATTCATGGTAAATCTTGCAAAGAAATGGAAGAGCTTCATAGTCAAGTTTTTGAACCCATGTAGTTGATCCAAATTGTATTTCAATAGAATATGGAATATGATTATTTAAGTCAATTTCAACAAAAATACGAGCAGCAAAGATTACCTTTTTATCCATTTTCTATTGTGACGGTCCAACTGACTTCCCAAGCAGAAGGGAAATCTTATGCAAGATATCAGTTCTCTAGAATTTCAACGGGAGCCATGGAAGCCGCACCCATACTGGAACCCACAATGGCCATTCCTCTGATGGGTTGAAACCCACATGCTAAGGTTTAAGAAAGAGTCCCACTTGGTTATATAAATAAGGACCCCCTTCAAATGCTTTGTTACAATCTGCAATACAAGAGAAAACCACCATAAAATAGTTGTTCGCACTCAGCATCACCTCCACATCACCTTCAGGATTCCAAGCCTCCACAAAGGGAAGAGAAATTTGGATGCCCAAAAATTTACCAATAAGGGCATGTTTGGTTAGATACTCCACATATTCTGCCATCGAGTTTGGTTGAACCACTAGAACTGGCCTGGCTTCACATCGTTCCAAACATCCATTGTTCTTTAACAAGCGGTTCTCGACATGCACTAGAAAATCCTATTTCTTCTAGTCATTTTTAGATGAAAAAATATCACAAGCATGCACTCTCTGTGCCGGACCCTATGCCATAATGACATTCCTCCAATTTTTTAGACCTCCTCCGAAAGTTGTTGCCATCCTCGCAGAGCAGTTTTTCTTCATCAAACCCTAGAAGAGTAGTTTTTCCCCATCAAACCCTGGCAGAGCTCCAAAGTCTAATTGCAAGCATCTCTATTTCTGTTCTAATCTTTGTTTTGATGATATGGACCCATTTGTAATATATTATTGAGTCTCTCTTAATATATTATTTTTTTAACAAAAAAAGGAATCGGGAAAGACTATCAAAATTCTTTGGTTAGATAGAGGAGGTGAATTTGTATAATTCAATCTATTTCTAGAAGAAAATGGAATTAAAAGACAACTCACTACATCATATTCACCACAAAAAAATGGAATTGTAGAAAGAAGGAATAAGTCTATAATGGAAATGGTGATATGTATGATAAAAGAAGCTCATCTTGATCATCAATATTGGGTAGAAGCAGTCAAAAAAACAATATACTTACAAAATAGACTACCTACAAGAATACTGAAGAATGTTATAGCAAAAGAGGTATGGTCAAGACAAAAACCAAATATTGAAAAGTTAAAATATTTTTGATGCAAATCTTATATGCATATTAATAAATATAAAAGGATAAAATTATATGAAAAACTATGGCTAGTATATTTGTTGGCTATAATGATGAATCTATAAGGTATAGAATATTTATCCAATTATAAAGAAGGTATATATAAGTAGAGATGTAGTTTTTGATTAATATATCAAGGTTGAAACTAAAAAATAAAGTAATGATGTAGAAATTCTTCTAAACTTCTTAGAGGAAGACATAGAAAATGAAGAGATAGATTCAAAATCCCAATATGAAAAAAGTGAATGTACATAAAATTTCACAAATTCTCAAAGGAAGGAACCAATATGGCTTAGAAACACACTTAGGAAATCAAGTTTGGAATAAATTCTAGATCTTACTACTACAAGGCCTCAAACTCATAGTCAAAGTAGAATGAAGAGAGGATTTCTAAGCACTACAATAGAACCAACAACAACACTTCAAGCCCTAAATCACTCACATTGGAAGACAACTATGGAATCTTAATATTCATCACTACAAAAGAACAAAATATGGAATCTAGTATAATTACCTCCAGGAAAGAAAGTAGTAGGTTGCATCTGGGTTTACAAGATTAAGTGTAAAGTATATGGGACACTTGAAAAATACAAAGCTCAATTAGGGGCCAAAGGATATACTCAAACAAAAGGAATTGACTATGAAGAAACATTTGTACCAACAACTAGAATGACTACTATCAAAATAATATGTACTCTAGTAGCTCATCAGGGTTGGAAAATTCATCAAATAGATGTAAAAAGTGTATTTATTAATGGTGACTTAGAAGAGGACATCTACATATCACAACCAGAAGGATTTATTGTTAAATGTCAAGAACATAAAATTTGCAAATTAAACAAATCCTTATATGGTTTGAAGCAAACCCCCAAAGCATGGAATATAAAAGTTAATAATCATTTATTACAACATAGTTTCAAAAAAAGTACATCCGATTCGAGTCTATATACAAATAACATTGGAAATGATATATTAATTCTTATAGTGCATGTTGATGATATAATGATCATTGGAAATTCTTGAAAACTAATAAATGAGATAAAAAAATATCTTGAGAAGGTATTTGAAATGATATATTTAGGATTTATGAATTATTGAATTGGTCTAGAGATTCATTAAAATGAATATGATATTACATTTACACATTCAAAGTATGCAAAATCTCTACTTGAGAAATATAAATTGAATGATTGTAAGCCTAAATATACGCCTATGGAACAAGGGTTTCAATTATCCAAAAATTATAGAACACCTTGAGTTTCAGCTATAAGTTACCACCAATTAGTTGGAAGTCTTCTGTATTTGACAAATAGTTGACCTAATCTAGTTTTTTTTGTATGTTATCTTTCAAGATTCATGCAAGAGCTAAGAGAAAGTCACTGGAAATCTACAAAAATAATATTGCAATATGTCAAGAAGACTACAGATTATGGACTAACTTATATGAATAATGTTAAAGATTTTTGTGTATAGGGTTCTATTGATGTAACTGATATGCTGGTTCTATTGTTCTCACACACTCATGTAATGGTGATTTATAATAAGGTCAACCAGGATAAGGGATATACTCATGAACATATAGTGAGCAATGTAATAACCAATAATTCAAAATACGAAAAATAATATTTATTTTATTAAATATATTTATTTTATCTTGAGTGGGCCTAACAATGAAGGGTTTGAAACACCAAAAATGATGTCTAAGGTTCAAATCCAAAGGGACATAAAGTTGCACACCAATGCCATCATAACCAACAATATAGTTGGATAAACATATATTGGAGATAAACCTAGTCTAAGAATATATTAAACCTTAAACCTCTAATTTGAATTTCAACAATAAAATCTTGGGCACATGCAAAGTTAAATTGTTAGGTTATGTTTAATGTTTTTTCTCATTCAAGTGATTTTTAAATATGTAAACATACAAAAATATGAAGTTACAATAAACAAACCATGTTATAGCATAGAAATAACAAATCAACTAATCTTTGCATCAACTAAATTGCTCAACTACTCTTTAAAAAAGCTTTTGAAATAATAATGGAGGATACATAGATAGAAACACTTGCTAATGTGTAAAAAAACACCATAATATGTATAACATTGTTGTCTATTTAAATATTATAGTTAATATGCTAAGTGGAAAAGAACCTTGTATTAATTATTTATGTTGAGTTTTTTCAACTTGTAAGATGTTAGTGCCTATTATAAAACCTTTATTCTAATTAACATAAATAATTTACCAATTTACAAAAATACTAAGCCATCATAAAATATTACCTACAATAACAATCCACGTAATAAGATAGATATAGATCATACCCTTAGTGTAGGGCAACATCAATAATACTCCTTAAAGAAGGATTAAACCATAAGATCTCCCAAAATAAAAGCACCACTTAGAGAGGGAAAATATAATTACAAGTAATACTTCATATGAATGGTGATGATCACAATGACAACATCTAATGAGGATATATACATATCTTAGGCTTATCCCTAAGCCTACGATATTTTATTTCTTGCATTATATTACATGAGGCATAATATACCCATATTAGATATTTTTTGGTTAGTTTTTAGGATGCAGGGTTTTGTTGCTAAACCTTCCCTTTGTCTTCTAGTACTAAGTTAGTTGTTTGCATCCATTTGGTTACAATTGGATATCCCTGCTTAGCATGTTGTTGTAGGTTGATATAATCCTCGTAACCTCATTGATTCCATTTCATGTACTATTTTTATAGTTGTACATAATGGATATTTAGCTTCACTTTAGGTTTCCATATCACTGGTATCAAAGCAACATGATATGAATTCCTATGAGGGGAAATTTTCCTCGTGGAAATTCCCTCTCCCCATTTACTTCTACACATTTCATTTTTAATTCTTGGATACATCATTGTGAAGCTCCTAAGGTGACAAAGGGTGTGAAGGTTACCCATACACTGAATATCCCTAAGCATCCTTGTGAATCTCTTGAGGTGATAGAGGGTGTGAAGATTACCCTACATTGAATATCCTTTAGCATCATTGTGAATCTCTTGAGGTGACAAAGGGTTGGAAGATTACCCCTACATTGAATACCCTTGAGAGAAGCATTAGAGGGTAACTTGATTACATTGTGAAAGGAAAAAGAATTTATAATTTTTGGATATTAAATAGAGGAATGGAGGATTTAATGTTGGTGATTTGAAGTTCAATTGCATCAAGATCTAGGTCAGTTTGTGGCCAGAGGAAGGACTTGAAACTCCTTGCCGAGAGAGCACTTGGGTTGCCAAGGAGTGTAAAATTTTGAAGGTGTTTGTGGAGGATAGCTTGAGTTTTGGAGGCCTTATAGGATGATCAAGATTAGATCAGTGTATTTTAGAATTCCTAATACATATCCTATTACCCCCTTGCCTCCATCACCATCGACCATTTTGCTTTGATCTACTGATTGATTGATCGACCACCAAGCCCAATCCACCCCAAATCAAGCAATGTAGGTTTCCCTCCTTGAACCCCGGTCCCACTCCCTGCTGCATCTTCATCCTTCCTTATACCTCCAATATCCCATTCCTTCCCCTCATTTCAGTCCTACCCTATCCATTTTCTAACTACTTTGGGCATTCACAGGTGAGACACAATCCAGCCAACTAGATGCAGTCGTGGCCAGGCCATCATAGGCTACAACCTATCGACTATAACCTGTAATAGTAGGCCTCAAGAGCATAGGGAGGTAGCATCCACCCCCTTAAATATGTGCACATCTATCCTAAATAGTGTAAAGAGCATCATAGGTAATAACACAAGAGGAAAATTAACAAGGAAAAGAAAAATAAAATTTGCAAGTGAAAAATTAAAAATTTATAAGATTTTAAATTTAGCCAATCACCACCAAGATTCAAACCCTAATTGTTTTCCCAAATTGAAATATGACATGTGGTGGCATTAGGAGTGTTCAAGAATCTTCAAATTGCCCTGTAATAGGAGAAAACATGGCCATTGGTTTGATATTTGTAGGTGTAGTATTTGCATTTTCAATGAGTCTACCACTTCTCGATGGAAAATTTCATGTTTTTGGCTTGTTTTTTCTAGTTTTTGGTGATAACTAGATATTAATTGATATTTTCTAGTGATTTTTTAATATTTCTGGCATGTTCATGATATTTCTGGCATGAAAAATTGAATTTCAAAAAAAATTTACAATTTTTGGCAAGCTCAATTTTTTTTTATGCGTAGGTTACCATTTTTCGGTGGACATAATAGTTTTTTGGTAAGATGCAGGTTTTCAGCTACTTTTTTGACTCATGGAACGACTGATTCTTCGACAAGCAAGAAATGTCAAATGGATTTTTAAAATTTATTTGGGATTTTATCCCACATTGTTCATGTAGGATCATTACGACCATTTATAAGTGTTGACACACTTATATGTGAGTGACCACCTCTCGGTGGTCACCCTTGAGCACGCTACCATGCATGCACTATTTGGTAGTGCCACTTTCAAGATTTTATGTTGATCACTATTTGACTTGCCCATGCCTATTGAATTTTGGGTGAATTCGCCTATTGTAGGCTACGAATTTCAAACCCCATTTCCTCAAGCAAATGGATTTGTGCCTAGAAGGAGGATGGATCATTTGAAGTCTACACCTTGATGTGAGGGGTATCTGGTGATATACCTCCTTTGGTGAATGGTTGGATAGATCTGGGGTTCACCAAGAAGTGTTTTAAGACCACTTCTAAGTCTGGCCAAGGTGTATGTTTGATGTGTTCTTTCAGTTTACAAACACCTAGGTTTAGGTCAAATGCAACTAGATCTAAGCTATATGCACTTTGATTTTCCTTTACAAAACACACAACAAGCAATTATTTTAAATTATATACATTGCATTTTCCATTTTTATTTCTCTTTTTAAATATTTTGATGTTTTAAAAGCTTTACACATAAAATTAAAATAGAAAAAATACGATATTGGTAGAAATAGAAAAATGAAATTGAAATAGATCAAACAGGGCACTTACCCAAATGAGATGTTTGATCAAAGCAAATTCATAGCTTGTAAGTGATTTCATGGCTTGTAAGTGATTTCACAACTTGTAAGTGATTTCATGAATATGAACACGAATTCATTGAAAACCTACAAACAATTACATAGAACACTAGAAAATTTGATCAGTATTTAGGGACCTACTTAGGCCACTCTATAATTGATATTATCAGTGTGACTATCAAATCCCCTTGGTCATTTTACCAAACCATGCATAAAAATATGGAAATTATAGATCTTTTGAGAATATGCAAGAAACTAAAATAAAATGACACAAAAGGTGTAAAAAACAAGATGCTATTAAAATTGAATTACCTAGATGTAATATGCAAATGAACAATGTATCTGGATATAGATATTTATCCCCAAGCCTATAGATCTATGAATTTGCAGCCTACAAGCAAATTTACAACATGTGAGTGAGTTCACGGATGTTCCTGTGAATTTGCTGCATGTGCAAAAATAAGAACTTTCTTATGCAAAAATGATATGTAAAATGCAAAAACATATGAAGTTATTTGATCACAGTGATGGTATCGCAGGTTGACTTGTTTGATCTTGTATTGATGAGGATAGTAAGACAATCCCTCAGCTACAATATGTGATCCAAAGCATTCTTCAAATTTCAAAAACCTTTTGTTGTTGATTGAACCTAAAACAAATATTTCAGTCCTTAGCTCCTCTCAAAATACTTGCTCCTTGTCATTAAATTTGTCAAATTCTCCATTCATTGAACCACTAGCCTCATTTGGAAGACAAGATGCATGTTTAAACAACTTGGATTGATGCTGATAAACCAAAAATTGTAAGATTTAGAGTGTTAATTTGGGTGGGTTAGTCAAATTGGAAAAATTCCTAAACTAGGTGAATTCACGACCAAAATTTGGAACAAATCCAAATGGTCATGTGGTTAGGAATTCAGCTTGCTATTTTTACAAATTCATGAAGCAAAATCACGACCTATAATGTATGGCCATGAATTCATAATAGCTAGATATATATGTAGTTTTTTGGCACTTTGGACGACCAAATGGTGTTAGAATAGGACAAATATTATACCGTCAACAATCTCTTTCTAAGTTTGATATAATGGTATATATTTTGGGAAATTTGGAGATGATTTGATAGGGAAAAATTTGGATCAAAGATTACCCTATTTTTATAATATGAAAACAAAGGGTCTAAGGAAAACAACTCATCTTAATGGGTCAATTTTCTATGTCTATATTCTACCCCCTCTTTAGCATATTTACGAATAATAAATACATCAAAGAAATATGTAGACACTTGAGAAGAAGTGATAATGGATGATGTGGATAAAAAAAGGGGTAGGTGGTTTAAGATGAATAGTTTGTTGTTATTTTTTTTTTCCATTCAAATCGATGCATTAAAATTGTTACTAATTTTTTTGATCATGGTACCCCTTAAAGTTTCATGAGGAATACAATATTCCTAATGGAACTCAAAATTATTAATGGAAAATAAAGATGTGAAAAATGAAATAATGGGTGGCTATAAAAACTAATTTATTTTTACCGTTTCATTTTTTGTTTTGGAGCTCTGGAGAAAAATGGCACTTCCTACCCATAGAGTGGAATTTTTGCACAAAGATAATGACGAAGCAGCTAGGAAGATACAAATGAGTGACAAATTGCCCTTTTGCTTGAATTTTTGCTTTATTTTTTACTTTTCCAAAAAAATTGTGTTTTTGTAATTTTGCTTATATTGTGTTAATGTATTATATGTGGGCATTTTATTGTTTTGATGCATATTGTGAATGATCTAAATGATGTATGATAATGCATATGATCATGTTGGTTTTATTTCATTTTTTCATGCTAGTCAAAGTGTGGTTTGTGGAAAGATGAAGTATGGAGATAAGCAATGATGAATAGGAATAAGTGAAAAATACTATGTAGAAGATGATCAAATTTTTTTGATTGACATGTCCTTATGACGTAAATTTTTAAGCAATAACATGTGAGGATGTGCGCTTGTGTATGACCGAAATGGAGGCTGCCCCTTGTGTGTTCATGAAGAAAATCATGTATGAGGTGATTTATTATGCCAAAATTGAAGGTATGAAATCCAATAGGAAATATGGTCAAATTTGATGGTCGAAATGATGATTTTAAAGAAAAATGGATGAAATTTTTTTATACCATTTACATCGAAGAATCAAGGGTATGAAAAGAATGTGAATGACTAGTCATGATAGATGCAATTTTTTTTGTATGATTTAAGCAATGATGAATGGACATGAAATGCAATGCTAATTATTGATTTGGCATCAATTATTTATGATAATGGTCATACATGTCCAAAGAAGATATTATGACATTAGCCAATCAAGGTTCATTGAAAATATTGGTTGTCCTTATAATGAGATCAAGTCTATCAAGAACCTGTGTGATTCATGAGTTCATTTCCTAACTTGACACAAATCTATCAAGAACCAATATGTGTTCTTTTTTAAGTTCATTTACCAATTTTGAGCAAGGTAATAACATGAGCCAATTAGGAACCATTGTGTGTGCAAATGATGAATTCATTTACCAATCTTGAGCAAGTCGAGATTAAACCAATCATGAAGAGAACCAAAAATTTAGCTTATCCTTATGTGTGGTCAGAAGTCTATTCAAGAGAGACATGTCATCGTGCATGCGCATAATCTACTTCTAATCAGTTGTCTATAGCCCCAGTGGAGATTAGCCCATAGTCCAATAGTAAGATCTCAAGCTTTGGGAAATTAGATTCTCAATGACTCAAATCAAGTCATGATGAGAAATATATCCTATCCTTACTACTTGAGACCCATTATTATTATGGATTTTGTGAAAGATTTGGAGCTTTGGGGAATCATATTATTAACCACTCGAATTGATTCATGTTGAGAATTTTACCCTATCCTTACTACTCGCTCTTTTGTTTGTTTTTAATTTTGTAAAAGATACTTTTTTGGACTATGTGCATAATGGGACAAGCAATAAATTGATCACTTAATGATTCAATCCAATCATGGTGTCATCCCTCCTTGACATAATATTTTATTAATAAATGTAACATGTGTTTGGTTCAAAAAGTGACAAAGTCAGTTTCCAAAACTCAAAACTTTCTTAGTGAGCATTGTGTTTTGGTTCAAGAGATATTTTTAATCAACGTCAAGCATCAAGATTTTATTAAAATATGAATCATGTGATTGGTTCAAGGTAGACTCTTAATAAATCAAAGAAAAAAGGATTACTGATGAACAAGATGGCCTTTGTTTAAAATTTTGGTGGATAAGTATGACCATATATCACATATAATTGAGCTAATCAAATGCAATATGCAAGCTATGAAATGCATAATTATGACTATGTAATGCAATATAGAAGCAATGATTATATAATGGATTATATACAATATGAATGAAATTTATAGGTGAATGCAAAACTCCAAAATGCCAAAGAAAAATGATGAGAGGTATTTAACCCACTATGGATGTAGTACTCACTAATGGTTGAAGAAAGGTAGAGATATACCCGTTGGGATGTATGCTCACAAACTATTGAATAGAAGTTGCCCCTCACTCGTGACCATGAAGCTATCTAGTATGGGGTGTTGGGAATGATATTTCCAAAGTGAATACTACTCAATAGGGGTGTGCACCAAAGTGTATGAACAAGGCCAATGGAGCAAAGCAATAACTACATCCCTTGCCTTAGGGAGATGTAATTAATAAATTTAAAATTTCAAGGTCAGGGGATGTAAAAGGGCATGATTTAATGCAATTATAGAAATGCCAACTAGATGAAAATGCAAATTGGATGAAAATGCAACACCATGCACAAATTTTATTTTATTTGATTTTTTTTACATGGTGGAATTGGTAATACATACAAGATGATCTATATACACTCTACAAGATTATTTATTATACTATATTTACTAAGGTGGATTCAAAACTAAAGGATATTTCGAATAAAGAAGTTCCTTAGTATATTTTTCTTTAGCAGCCATTACACAAAAATATTCACATTCTAAAAAAAAACCATTTTTCTTAACAAAAGGAAGGGCAATCCATAATTTTACCAGATCTTTATAGGATAGCAAAGTAGAGTCATATTGGGAAGAAAAAGACTTAGCATACGAATGTGTGAAATCATATTACAAAACAAAATATCAGATGCAAAAGGAGGTCCCTTGCCTTCTTCATTCGATTCTATAGAATGGTTCTTGGGCATAGATGAAGATGGATAATGGGTAGAAGGCAATGATGATGATAGGGCAGGATAGAATGGAGAATTATGTGGCTCCACCATTGCATAATAATCGTCTGGTCAAGGGTCACCACGTATGGTGATAAGTTGATTCTAAAATTTTAACTTCAAATATTAATGAAGAGAGGAAGGGACAACCCTCATCATATGAATCCAAGGGCATCCAAGAAGTAGATTATAAGATGTAGGGCAAGACACCACATTAAACAAGGTATATAAGATTTTGGGTCCTATATTATTGGGAAGTACTATAGTGCCACAAGCTTCTTGGGACTCATTTTTGAAAGCTTTTATGATGATATTAGGTTCGATGAGATCTTCCTCCTTCAATCCAAGTTCTTGAAAGAATTGATAAGTGCATAGATTAAGTGAGGAACCATTATCTATCAAGATACTTTTGATAAATATTTCTCCAATAAATCCTGTGATGTAAAGGGATGAATCTTCTTGCAAGTTTGAGGAAGGAATTTCATCATCATAGAATGAAATATGATTAATCCCAAGAGAACTTATAACACTAGCGATATCCCTAGGGAGAATGCCTCAAATACAAAAATGTTGTCCTAGAATCCTCAACAATGATTCCCTATGAATAAGAGAAGTTTGTAGAAGTTCCAAAGGGGATATATTATCTAGAGTAGTAAACTATTATTAATGATGGGGTAGGGGATTTTGGAAAATACCCATATCTTGATTAGTTGTGGATAAATGTTGTGTAGGAGGTTGATTGTTTATTGGAGGATTGTGATCATGACTAGGTTGAAAGTCCTTTAGAACATGATGACCGACATCAATCAGATCCTGAACCACATATCTCAACCTTTTACATGAGTTTGTCATATGCCTATCCACTCTATGGTACTCATCCAATCTATGGTACTCATATTGTTGTTCAGGATTATACCAATCAGTCATGGTATCTGGTTGCCTTATGAGAGATAACTAAATCATGATTGTATCTTGTATTTTATTGAGTATTATAGACAATGGTTTATCAAGCTCGATGATGTTACGCGATGAAGGTTTTGAGGAACCTTGAACACCACTTTCCTCAAGGTATTAGCAATAACAAGATTTAACGATTGACTGCCTATTTTTTTATGATTGTAGGTGGAATGATAGTAGGTAGACTATGAAGAATGATGTGGGTGCATGGTAAGATTGGAAAAATAAGTATTTGCTTGTTGAAATGGATGTGTCATGTTAAAACAAGAATGAGAGAATAGTTACAATTGCAATAATTATGGAGAAGAATATCAAATGGATAATTGTAGAGGAATAATTTGAGTGGAGAATGATGAAATATGAGGAATTTATAATAAATATGATGTTGAATATGGATGAAATTATTGAGGGGATTGACTACAACTAATCAATGTAGTTTGTGGAATTTTCCCAATATTATCGATTGAGGAAGTAACATAGACATGTTAGTATTTTATTGGGTCATCTACAAGACCCACAATATTTTTACAATATCTGAAAGTGATAATCATGTTTTGAAAATAATGAACATAAATCACCCGAAAAACAAGAAACCACACAAAATATTTTCCTTATCTTAATGGTTATTTTTTTCTTAATGTGGTCTTGATTTAGTGGAAAACAAATATAGGTGATGAAAAGAAATATAGCTCTTCTAACCCAAAATCCTCTCTCCAAGTTATTCCAGAGTGGTCTAATGTTAATCACCTAGTTTTCCTAGGAGTAGGAGGTGTACACTACTTAATACCCAAATTAACAAGTTGGAGGGTTCGACCTCAAACCCTCACCAAAACTTGGCACCACCTGATGCTAAGGGTGGGATGGAACTAGGATGAGGTCATTATATTTCACCAAAGGAAAACCAAAAGGGAAGAAAGTGAAAATAAGAGAAGTGTGAAAATAATATTTTAAACCCTTAAGTATGAAATTCACGTCGGGTTTATCAAAGAATGTAGGCTGCAAATTTTACACCCCTTTCCCTTAGGAAAATGGATCCATGCCTAGAAGGAGGATGTGTTGTTTGAAGTCTACACATAGATTTGAGGGGTATTTGGTGATATACCTCCTTTCGTGAATGGTTGGATAGATATTGAGTTCACTAAAAAGTGTTTTAAGACCACTTCTAAGTCTAGCCAAGGTGTTTTTTTGATGTGTTATCTCAATTTACAAATATCTAGATTTATATCAAATGCAACTAGATCTAAGTTATATGCACTTTGATTTTCCTTGAAAACAACACACTACAAGAAATTCTTCTAAACTATATATATTTCATTTTCCATTTTTATTTCTTTATTTTTTTTGCCTTTTGATGTTTTAAAATCTTTACACATGAAATTTAAAAAGAAACAACATGGTATTGGAAAAAACCAAAAAATTAAATTGAAATAGATCAGATAGAGCACTTACATGAATTGGATGGTTGATAAGAGCAAATTTGTGGCCTGTAAGAAAATTCATAGCCTGGAAGTGAATTCAAGGCCTATAAGTGAATTCACAGCCTGAAAGCAATTTTGTGGCCTGTAAGCAAATTCATGT
This sequence comes from Wollemia nobilis, assembly GCA_028583015.1. NCBI lineage: Eukaryota > Viridiplantae > Streptophyta > Pinopsida > Araucariales > Araucariaceae > Wollemia > Wollemia nobilis. Next base: position 5,444,471 of record JAQPPZ010002554.1, read on the forward strand.
CCTGTAAGAAATTATGCGATCTATAAGTGATTTTATAGATCTAAGTGTGAATTCACTAAAAACCTATAAACAATTGCTCAAAACACTAGAACATTTAATTAGTATTTGGGGACCTACTTAGGCCACTATATAACTGATATTATTAGTGTGATAATCAAATACCCTTGGTCATTTTAACAAACCATACATAAAAATGTGGAAATTGTAGATCTATTGTGAATAATGCAAGAAACTAAAATAAAATGACATAGACAATACAAAGAACAAGATGCTATTAAAATAAAATGACCTAGATGCAATATGCAAATGAACAATGTATCTAGAGATATATATTTACCCCCAAGCCTATAGATCTACAAATTTGTGGCCTATGAGCGAGTTCGTAGATGTGCCTACGAATTCACTAGATATATGCAAAAATAATAACTTGCTAATGCAAAAATTGTTGGGACTGAACAAAAAGGCCTTAATTATTTACAAGTTATCTTACAATATATAAGCATCAAGCTTAGGAGGGAGATATGACAAGTGTCATAAGCTCCACTCCAAGTGTCTTTCAGAAGACACCACTCCAACTCAAACTGAAGACAGGGACAAGTGGCAGAAGACAAATGTCAACCTGTCAATTATAGGCATAGTGCACATTATAACAATAATAATATTCTAACATTCCCCCTTAATGTGCACTATCCTAAAAAATAAGTCAACATTAGATAACATTCCCCCTTAATGTTGACTTCTTGTACATAGATATAGCAAATTGCTAAACTGAGAAAACTTGTCTTTCCCAAGTGACTTGGTGAATATGTCTGCTACTTGATATTGAGTTGGTACATACTTCATGTGTATAATATCTTCTTGGACCATTTCTCTAATGAAGTGATGATGGATCTCAATGTGCTTTGTTCTAGCATGGAAAACTGGATTCTTGGTCATCTTGATGGTACTTTGATTGTCACAATATATATATGTTGGACCATGTATGAATAGCCCAATATCCTGAATTAATTGCCTCAACCATATTGCCTCCTTAGTTGCCTCAACTGCTGCTCTATATTCTGCTTCTGCTGAAGATAGTGAAACTGTGTGTTGCTTCTTTGTGCTCCATGAAATAGAGCCTTGGCCTAATTGAAAGCAATAACCTGATGTAGATCTTCTGGTTTCAGGACAACTGGCCCAATCTGAATCTGTGTATCCAATCAAAGAAAAATTATCACTTGATTTATACATAAGGCCATGATGAGGTGTGGCCTTTAGGAATCTCACAATCCTCTTAGCTGCTATCCAATGGCTCTTCTTAGGATCCTGCATGAATCTGGAAATAAGGCCAACTGAATAGCAAATATCTGGTCTAGTTGAAGTTAAGTAGATCAAACTTCCAACTAGTTGCCTGTAAAGTGTACCATCAACCCTTTCTTCTTCATCATTATTTAGCAATTTCAATCTAGTTTCCATGGGAGTTAGAGAGGGCTTACACTCCTCCATGCGAAACCTCTCCAAAATAGACTGAATGTACTTAGCCTGTGAGATAAAAATCTTACCAGGTTGTTGCCATACCTCTATTCCTAAGCAATAGTGGAGGAGGCCTAAATCTGTCATCTCAAAGTTCTTGCATAAGTCCTCTTTGAGCAACCTTATGCCTTCTATGTCATCACCTGTAATGAGGAGATCATCCACATACAATGTAATCAAAATGATGCGGTTCCTCCAATGTTTCACATAGAGAGTAGATTCTGCTGCAGATCTAGTGAAACCAAGGTTGAGGAAATAGGAGTCAATCTTTGCATACCAAGCTCGGGGTGCTTGCTTCAACCCATATAGAGCTTTCTTTAATCTGAGGACTTTGTTGTTTTGGCCTTCAACTATGTACCCTGGTGGTTGTTTCACATACACTTCCTCCTTCAAATGACCATTTAGAAATGCACTTTTGACATCCATTTGATATATTGGCCAATGTTTTTGAGCTGCCATAGCAATAACTATCCTGATTGTAGTCATCTTAGCCACAGGAGCAAAGGTCTCCTCATAATCAATTCCCTCTTGTTGCTTATAGCCTTGAGCTACTAGGCGAGCCTTGTAGCGATCTAGTGAGCCATCTGCTTTATATTTTGCCTTGTATACCCATTTTGTGCCTATGGTATATTTTCCTTTGGGTAAATCAACTAACTCCCAAGTGTGATTCCTTTCAATGGAATCCAATTCCTGATCCATGGCATGAACCCATTTAGGATCACCAAGTGCTTCTTTGACATTAGAAGGTTCAGGTTGGCTAAGGACTTTGGCCATTAGGGCATAATTCACTTGGTGTCTTAGGGCTGAAGGCCTTTTACCTGTATAGGTGGGCAAATGATTTTGTGCTTCATCTATTGTGGCTTGAACCCACTTGGGTAAAGGATTGGATGTTGTTACTTGATCATTAGGAGGAGGAGATGGAGGACATGGATTATTTGTAGGAAGTTCTTCTTGTGGATGAATTTCTTGATTTATGAGTGAAGGAGAAGAACGAGATGATATTGTGTGCATGAATGGAGCAACTATTTCATTAGTTATTTCTAAGGTGGGGGTTTTAGGAGGATTAGATGGAGGATACTCATGAAAGGTAACATCCCTAGATAAAATGATTTTCTTGGAAATAGGCTCATATAATTTATATGCATTGGCACTATCACTATAGCCAACAAAGATGCATTTTTGGCTCTTATCATCAAACTTCTTCCTTTTCTTATGAGGAATATGAGCATAGGCATCACATCCAAATATTCTCAAATGGCCCACATAGGGCGTTCTTCCACTCCATGCTTCTTCAGGTGTTCTTTCATGTAAGGCCTTTGTGTATGACCTATTAGTCAAGTATGCAGTAAGAACAACTTCTCCCCAAAATGAGTTAGGTAATATAGCAGCATGTAACATTGATTTTGCCCTATTTGTGATTGTTTGATTCATCCTCTCAGCAACTCCATTTTGTTGCGGGGTATAAGGGGTTGTGAATTGCCTCCTTATCCCATGATACTTACAAAAATTAAAGAATTCATTGGAGACATATTCTCCACCATTATCTGATCTTAAGGTGGAGATTTGATAGCCACTTTCTCTTTCAACAAGTGCGATGAATTCTTTGAACTTATCAAGGGCTTGCCACTTATATTGAATTAGGTAGATCCATACCTTTTTGCTGTAATCATCAATGAAAGTGATGTAGTATTTTGCCCCAGTATAAGATTGAACAGACATTGGCCCACAAATGTCTGAATGAATCAATTGCAAAGGTCTATTAGCTCTCCATGCCTTTCCTATTTCAAATGGTTGCCTATGGTGTTTGGCTATTACACATGGCTCACAAAAACATTTTGACTCCTTAAGATGTGGGAGTCCTTTAACTAATCCTTTTGTAGCCATCATTTGAAGATTATTAAAATTTAAATGTCCCAATCTTTCATGCCACATGTACTCCAAAGAGAAAGTAGTTGTTGTATGCAAAGATGTTTGTGTTATAGATTTTGTAAGGAGGTAGTAAACACCATCCTTTTTCACTCCCATGGCCTTGACATTGCCATTGGGTTCCTTAATGTAGCATTTTTCTTTTTCAAAATAGACATTATAGCCCTTATCTGTAAGTTGTCCAATAGAAAGAAGACTCCTTTTAAGACCAGGCACATACAAAACATCTGTTGCGGGAACATTATTACCATCATGCAAAGTAAGTGGTGCCTCCCCAACACCTTCAATGGGTAGAGCACTTTCATCACCAAAAGTAATGAATTGATTTGATGTGGGCTGAACCTTGGTCAACCAATCTTGCCTTCCTGTCATGTGCTTTGCTGCTCTAGAATCAATATACCAACATTCTTTATCTTCAACATTAACTTGGTTGGCTGCATACAATGTGTTCATATTATTATTTTGTGGTTCTCCCTGTTCTCTTTGCCTTTGATAGCAATTAGCAATATTATGATTCCATTTTCCACAATATTCACACCCTTGTTGATTGTTGTTTTGACCCCCTTGAGGTCTTGTTTGCCATCTTTGCTGCTGCTGGTACTGCTGCTATTGTGGCTACTGCTGGTACTATTGCTGACGTGGTTGCTGATGGTACTATTGATTTGGCTATTGCTGGTACTGTGTGTATCTCTGGTGTTGTCTACCCCTTTGATTTTGATTATGCTGATTTTGACCCTTGTTTTGTTTAGGTTGTAAAGTTGCCTTGGTGGCAAAAGCTATTGATGTGGCTTCAATTTCTTCATCTTTGATTAGGGCTTGCTCATGCTTCTTAAGTAGGATCTCAATATCCTCAAGTGTTGAATTCATTGTTTTACCACTCAAGTCTAACATGGTAGCATAGGAGTGAAACTTTGAAGGAAGACCATGCAACATTATTGGAATTAATTCATTATCATCTAGGGTTTTACCAGCAACTAAGAAATCATTTTTAATAGACTTCACTTCCATAAGATAATCGGTAAGTGAGCCTTTCATACATAGATTGTGCAATTTTTGTTTGAGATACAAAATATTATCTTGACTTGGCCTATCAAACAATCTATTGAGAGCATCCCATGCTTGTTTAGGTGTTTTTGCAGCCCTTACAGTTTCTCTGCATTGAATTCCTGTAGCTAGCTTGATTAAACTTAAAGCTATGTTGGAATTCTTCTCAAATTGTGCTTTTTCTTTAGGGTCTATAGGTGCAGTGAGTGGGTCTTCATTAGCCTGCCTATCTCTCACAAAGTCCCACATGTCATTCATCATTAATATTGACTCCATCTCATACTTCCAATTTGCAAAAGTTTGTGCTCCTTCAAGTTTCTTTGTAAGTCCACTTAATAGATTTGTAGTAGCCATGATTTAGAAAAGGATCAAAAGAAAAGGGAGCTCAACAAAGGATGAAGTAAGAACGACAAATGCCAAATTAGATCCCTCAAAAAAATCTAGGGTACACCGCCGAAGATCCAGGAGGAGGGTTCGCCTAGTTTTTCCACTCTGAATCTTCAAGAGATTCCAACAGTGGGAGGGTTAAGTTGAACATAAGTGCCTTTTTCTATCCAAAGAGAGTAAGAATTAGAATTTTTCCAGACCTTTATACCAAACTTCTCAATATACCCGCCCTTACGTGAGGGAGACTGTAAGTATTTGAGCAGTTGATACGTGGAACATAGGCGATTCTGAAAGGGAATAACCTGCCAGACCTTTATACCAAACTACTCAATATACCCGCCCTTACGTGAGGGAGACTATAAGTATTTTGAGAAGTTGATACGTGGAACATAGGCGGTTATAAAAGTGTGATGCTTGCTTTTTGTAGAATTATTACAATCAATGTGCCAATGTATTATTGCTAAAAAATGCCTGTATGTGTTTGCTTGCTTGTATATGGCTTAGTGTCAAGTGTGTATGAATTGGAACTACACTTGATTACAATTATAAAACCCAAAGTCATGCAAGGGTGATAGCAAGCATAAAATGTATACAAAGCCCAAATAGAAGATGCAAGCAACAAACACCTAGTGGCCAAGAGAGTGCCACAAAATGAATCCACTGACAAGGGACAAGGGGCCCTAAATCACCCCTTAAGTTGATGATTTGTATTTGGCTAAAAAACAAATTAGCCCCAAATGTGCCTCCAAAAAAATGAGACAATATCAATGCCTCCTTTTACAAGATTGCCTTCAAACTTGCCAAATTCAATGAATGACTTGGCATAATGTCTCCCCCAAAGACTTAGAAATTGAGCTCCTCACAATTTTTACCAAATTATCAACCAAGAGTGTCGGATGCAACCGAAAATGCACTCTAATTTACAATATCAACTTCAAGTCAAAATTCAGTTGAGTAAAAGGTCTCAAAACTAAAAAATAATTGCACCAATGGATCCCCTTCGAAATTCTCTTTCCAATGACTATAAATAAGCCTATAGTCGGATACAATTTGATGCTTTTAGAAGGCAAAAAACAAAGACCCTCTACAAATGTGTGCAACTCCGGGACTTCCCAAGTGGTCACCCATCCGAGTGCTACTCTTGGATGAATTGCTTAACTTGGGAGTTTTATAAAAAATGTTGCCAGCAAAGTAGTCTTCAAAGATGGAATTAAAATATAAAATAAGATATTTTAAACATACAAATCCCTTTCTCAACTCCCACGCGCCCGGGTGGGTTTCGTCTTGAGCAGTTTGCAACAAAAAAAATCAGCACAGCTCACAACCCCGAGAGCGGCAGTAAACAACAAGTGAACATGCAGTATTGATCTCCTGCTGAGTTGTTGTGACTATTGGAAGTGTGAGTCTCATGCGGAATCACGACCGCCAATCACGCCCACGTCAATCACGTCAAGATCATAGTGCAAAGTGAGACTATAACTGTGACGAGAACTGTGAACCTCTGACCTCAGAGTTCAAAGTGACTCACTCGTCTTCAAAAAATGCCAAGCACAAACATCAAACTCTATAGGCTTTAGCATCTTAGAAAAAAAATGCCGAGCACAAACAACAAAATGCATTGATGCACTGTAGCTCTTCGTGGGCCAAAAAACATTCAGTTTGTCAGTTACGGTAAAAGAAACTCAAACACTAAAACATGAAACACTTCTGCTCAAGCATCCAACTGCAGGCCACAACAGCAACATTAATATTCAATAATATTATCATTAATATCAACACGATGTAACATTTAGCAGCCGGGAGGGCAAGTGCAGCGTCACATGTACTCAGACGTACGCGTCTTTGAATTTCGGATCAATTGAGATCTCTGAAGTTTCAAGACAAGCAGACATAGATCAACCTCATATTAAGATGGGATTTTTGTGCCATGAAGGTGAGGATGAAATGTTACTGTTGTGTTTTGAAACTCGGGTTATTGGGATGACAACAACGACAACTCAGATCTGCAGGGAGGCTCCGTCCGCTTCCTCGGAAGCGACGTCTCAAAATATGACAAGTAATGGGGGTGCAATAGTCTCGTCTGCATAGTTTTGAGAAGAGTACAGAATGGTTGGGTCTCACCAGCACTTCACTAGCACTTCGGCTATGGAACATTCACTGTTCTGTGACAATCAGATCACGCTGATTCTACTGATGAGAATATGCTCCAGGGTCCTCTTCAGCCTCTTCTGCAACTCGGCTAGAGTATCTACAACAATGCCTGCAATATTTGTACATAGATCTTCAGACTGAATTTAAAGCATCTGTACTATTATGCACAGATGCACAATCCCATAATTCCAATGACCAGGTTCACTACAATGCACTAAATATGAAATAAGAATTTCTTTGATATAATCTTGGTGGACCACAAGTCTTCCCTAAAACAAAATCCCTTAAAAATTTTCAAACCAGACTTAAACAATTTCAAAGTAGCACAAACTATTCAGATCTGAGAAATAGCAGCACTCAGATCTAAAAAAAAAACATTTGCTGTTATTCCTCACACACAGTAGACAGTAGCAGGCTAAAAAAAATCTCACGAATAAAATTTTCAGACTTCTTTAAAATAAATGCTCTCACAATAAAAAAAACTCCTAAAAAAATTGGAAAGAGACATGTCCTCGGATGATGAGGATTGTCCTTTATGGAGTTTTTGGTTTCTGATCCACTCAATGAGTGGAGAGCATACTCCCTGACTCCATACTCAGTCTTCACAGGCAGATCTCATCGCTCTGATACTAGATGTTGGGACTGAACAAAAAGCCCTTAATTATTTACAAGTTATATTACAATATATAAGCATCAAGCTTAGGAGGGAGATATGACAAGTGTCATAAGCTCCACTCCAAGTGTCTTTCAGAAGACACCACTCCAACTCAAACTGAAGACAGGGACAAGTGGTAGAAGACAAATGTCAACCTATCAATTATAGGCATAGTGCACATTATAATAATAATATTCTAACAAAAATGACATGTAAAATGCTGGAAAAAATGAAATGATTTGCTCATAGTGATGGTATCGCAAGTTGATACATCTGATCTTATATTGATGAGGATAGTAAGACAGTATCTCAGCTAAAATATGTTCTCCAAAGTGTTCCTCAACCTTCAAAAAACTTTTGTTGATGTTCAACCTCCAACAAATTTGTCAGTCCTTAGCTCCTCTCAAAATATTGTCTCCTTCTCATTAACTGTGTCAAATTATCCATTCATTAAATCACTAGCCTCATTTGGGACACAAAATACCTATTTAAAAAACTCATATTGATATGGATAAACTAGAAACTATGAGATTCATGGTGCTAATTTGGGTAGGTTAGTCAAATTGGGAAAATTCCCAATTTGGGTGAATTTGCAACCAAAGTTTGGAGGCCGTAAATTCATGAGATATCCGTTTTTATGCTCAGTTTGGAATGAATCCAAAAAACCATCTGGGTAGGAAGGTGGCTTGCTATTTTTTAAAATTCAAAACCTATTTTTATGAATTCACGAATTCGTAAGCAAATTTGCAAAGAAAATTTGTGACATGTAATGTATGGCCTCGAATTCGTAATAGCTCGACCCATGTGCATTTTTTGGGCAGTTTGGAGGACCAAAATATGTCAAAATAGGATAAATATTATACCTTCAGAAATATATTTCTGAGACCGAATCAATGGTTAGGAAAATTGGAGATGATTTTATGGGGTAAAAGTTGGATCAAATATGACCGTACTTCTCTAAGAGGAAAACTAAGGATCTAAGGAAAATGACTCATCTTAATGGGCCAATTTTTCATGTCTACACCTGTGCCTGTTGAATTTGGTAGTGATCATTGAATTCATAGTTTACCAATGGATATTTGAGCACATAGTTGAACTAAAGCATTGACTAAACAAAATTTTTGCAAGGTGATTAATTTTTGCAATTTTTGACAACTTCTGCAAATTTTCAGCAATATTGTTTTGACAAAATTAACATATTTTACCCCTTATAGTCAAATGTTTTTTTTGCATTAAAGGTTAATTGGTCAAATTTTTGTCCTATTCTAATTTTTTTACCTCAAATTGAAAGTTAATTATTATAATTGCATCAATTGATGTTATTTTGTAAAAGCACAACACTAAATTTAGCCTCCTTTTGTAATTGGAAGGCAAAAAGACAAAATTGTTGTACTCTAGGCAAAATTGTGCATTAGGGAAAATTTGCCTTGTATTTTTACTCCTCAATTTGAGGTTTGTGAAACCTTGTAATAAGGTATATAGTAAAATATTATAAGTTCTTGTCCTTTATGGATTGAAATACAGAGTGCATGATTGATGGTACCTGACACTTCTCAATACAGGTGAACCTCGTAACTAGTAATCTCCTCTATAAAACTTGGTGATTGTAGTGACTCTTTATCCATACAATTTGGTAAGATGAGTAGATTACAATAAGGATACTTTTAGGATTTGTGCCCTTGTTATTTTTTCTCTCTTTTTTGTAATTTTCCCCATAATAAATAAAACACAATACTCATATGTCTATTTGATAGGAGGGCAAAGGCTGCTAGTTGAGGTGAATGCTAGCTGATATGTTGGATTTTGTTTCAAGAAAACTTGTATCACCATATATTTTTTGAAGCATAAATATTGTGAAGAGCAAGCAATATTTTGAGAAGAAAAAAAATCTTACTATAGCCCCCATAGCATAGTTTTCATTGGGTACTCCCTTTGTAGGAGTGGTAGTGATTCCTTGGTGGAAAGAAAAACCTTCCAAAGGGTATTAATTTTATTTATCAGTTTGAGAATTGTATTTTGGGTACTTGTACACTCCTGTGTTTGCTCCCGCTTTCTTGTAAATGCATTGGATTACAAAGCTTCTATGGTTGAGAGGAATGATGAGGACATCAACATACCTTAGGTTTATCCCTAAGTCTAAGATATTTTATTTCTTGCATTATATTATGTGAGGCATAGTATGCCCAAGTTAGATATTTTTTGGTTATGTTATTAGGATACAAAGCTTCTATTTCTTGTAAGCAGTTGGTTGCTTGCATACAGTTGCTTACAATTGGTTATCCCTGCTTAGCGTGTTGTTGTAGGTTATAACCCTTGTAACCTACTTCATTCCATTTCATGTACTATTTATACAGTTATGCATAATGGATATCTAGCTTCACTTTGGTTTTCTAGAATGACCCAAAATCTAGCTACAAGAAAACACATAGAAAGAAAAGAGATTTTTTTTTTCTACTTACCATGGAGAGGGATAAGGGCACTCATTGTTCAGGATAGGCATACCTCTAAATGCATTTATTATGTTCAATGCCAAATTGCAACTATACAAATTAAATGAAAGTATCTAACCATATACTGCATAGTTGATATCATAGGAACCACTATTTTTATTTCTCCTCTCATTACCTAATGAGAGTCAATAAATGCAAGTAGATCGTAGGTCCTACTTTAATTAATTTATTTCCAACCTTTATTCAACAAATTAAAGTCCCATACCTTTAATATTTTAAATAAGCTAGGTTCCTTTATTTCCATAAATTAAGTCTCATTACTTAATCTATAAAATAAACCATCTTTCCTTTATTTCATAAATTAAAGTCCCATACCTTTAATCTATAAAACAAACTATCTTTCATTATTTAATAAATCAAAGTCTAAATACTTTAATTCATAAACAATTAATTTCTCCTTCATTTTATAAACCAATGCTCCATACCTTTAATCTATAAAAAAAACTATATTTCTATTGTGGCCATCGCATAACACACCCCAATTTTGGGGACCCACTTTAAATTTTGATGTTTATATGGAGTTTTGGCTTGCATTGAATAATTGTTGGAGTTTACCATGGTCTTAGCAGTGGATATTTTTGTGCTTGATCTCATTTAGTTGACCTCATGTTTTACCACTGTAGTCATCCCATTTCAAATATCAATATTAGTGTCACTCTTGCTTTACCATATGGTGCATTCTCCTAATATTTATCTAGCAGATTTAAATTTTTATTAAAGGTTTTTTTTTGGGAAAGTTTAATTTAATTTAATCTTTAGTTTTTTTTAATTTTATTTTATTAATAGTTTTGTTTTAGAAAGTTTAATTTAAGCGTTCTTTATTGTAGGCTACTATTAAAAAAATGAAAAAAAGAAGAAGAAAAAAAGTGGTAGCACTCAAGAAGAGAAAACATTACGAATCATGCCAATTAAAAGAAAAAAAAGTGGTAGCAGTAAAGAAAAAAACATTACCAATAGAAATGATGAGTCAAAATGTAACATTAAATTGTAAGTATCACTTGGTAATATGAAGATATTGTTTACCACATGCCACATTGTAGAAGGAATTCCAACCAAACAAAATGAAGAAAAGAAAACGTTGGAAAGCCAAGAGTTGGAAAAAGAAACAAATAGCCAAATGTTGGAAATTTTAAATAGCCATTGAAGCTCATGAAGAATGGCTTGAATTTTTTTGAAACAGGAAAGTGCAAAGAAGGATTGGAAGGATCTTAAGCTATTGCAACTAATTTTTCCACCTTGTATGCATCAAAAGGAAGGTTTTGAATATAAAATTTTCATTGCACATATTTCTCATGCATGTGTTGAATTTATTTAATGGTGTTTTATAATGGATATGGTAGCATCATTTAATTTTTTTAATGCATTCTCTTATTCCTCAGACTTTTGAAGTTAATCGGATTTATATTGTGTGGATGCGGGCCTAACTCAATTTTGTTTATTGTTCATAATCTTCATTTTTTAAAGAATAGGATAATTACTTTATAGTAGCTCTCTTTGGTCATTTTTCCACACCTTGTTTTAATATTTATTTGGGACTTTTATATTTTTTCTAACCCTAGATTTTGTCATTTATTTTTCGTTTATTTTTTTAAGTTCTATCGAACACTCAAAGCCCCAAGGGTTACATTATTTTGCACAAAATAAAATTTAAAAAATCATTAATGGGGGTTTTGAAGTAATTAGAAAATCCAAATAATTTTGTTGTTTAAGGCTAACTTGTTAAATTATTTGGACACATTCAATTAAGGCAAATTCATTTTAAGGTTCCAAAATAGATTTTTGCACTCCAAAGGTTATATCATATCCAAATAAGCTTAAAAAACTTCACCTTTTTAAAGGAAATATGCAAATTTAAGTTCTGCACAAATTCACGTATAAAAGGGAATATTGCATTCAAAATTTGTACTATTAAAGACAAGAAAATTAATTTCATTTAATGTGAAAGATGGAAATTTTAACAAATTCTAAATTTTCATTAAAATGAATCATTAAGCTACTACATTGCAAAGTTAGATTTTAGTTATTTTTCTTTAATGCTCAAACACAACTTAACAAAGCAAGATAAAATTTACTCACAAAGCAAGATAAAATAAATCATATCACTATTCAAGATTCACATTTCAAAGATAGATTTTAGTCTTTTCTTTTATGCTCAAAGCAAATTTTAACAAAGGAAGATAAAATTTGATTAAAATATGCTTAACAAAAGAAGATAAAATCTACCTAAAACACTTCAATATAAAATAAATTAAATCACCTTTCCAGGATGGTCATATGAGGGCAAATCACATCACATTTTTTTTATTTTAAATTTTAGAAACAATAGAAAAGCATGACATATCCAAGTAATACCAAAACATAGACCCCTTGTTAAGAGTTACTTGCACTTCTAAGGTATTTTAGTACTTATTGCATATTTTCACAAACATTCAAACACACATAAAGCACATAAGAACCTTGGATAAATTTGAATTACTTTGCAATAGAGGGTTTTTTGACAAAAATCCTGACTGTGAGTGATTTTGCAATAGGGTAAAATTATCACTCAACACTTTCATTATTTAATAAATCAAATTCTAAATACTTTAATTCATAGACAATTCATTTCTCCTTTATTTTATGAACCAAAGTCCCATACCTTTAATCTATAAAATAAACTATCTTTCATTATTTAACAAATAAATGTCTAAATACTTTAATTCATAAATAATTCATTTATCCTTCATTTTGTAAACCAAAGTCCCATACCTTTAATCTATAAACCAAAGTCTCATACCTCAACCTCAAGAGTCTTCATAACCAAGGGAGAATAAGGTGAGGTCCTAGACTCTAACTGAAATCGTTCAGTCAAAGGTTCAGTTATAGCACAATGCCAATAGTGGCATGAGTTAAAACAATGAACAAAGTCACAAACAACTTTCATAGTCAAAAGGATTGATTCCCTCTCTAGCAATGCCTTAAAAGGGATGGTTTGGGTAAGCTATCTCTCTTACACAACACCACTTTAAAAAGGGTAAAATCACCATCAAAAATATTAATCGACACTAATGGACAAAGGATTTCACATAGGCATCTTTAGAAACAAGGTCGATTGAAAAAGCAAAGTTACAATACCATGGGTGAGGGTAGCAAGGACATGAAACCAAAATGATAGCACATACCAAGGTTTTCTATATTTAATCAACTAAAACTTATTAACAAGGAAATTATTTGTAGTTCCAACCCGGACTTCTCAATATTGAGCTTCACTCTTGTCTTCATTGGAGTGCGGCCTCAAGGTGCAAATCATAAAATCATCAAGTCTCTGGTACTTCTAGGATGTTGGCTCTTAGAAGTTTGTGTATTTGGCTCTCAAGGTTCTCACGTTCCATGAGAAGAAATATAACAACCCTTATTTATTTCTCTCCATCGCTTCTATCCTCTCATGTCGAGGTATTTTCCCACCTATCACCCACTCATCTTGTCTTGCTTCAATTTTTATCCACCCACCATAAATTCTAGTTTATCCAACCTATCGCCTAGGTTACTTTTAAAAAATTTAAAACATTCTTTCATTATTTTTAGGTATCACCACCAATGAGGCCAAATCCTCTTGATTTCAAGAAGCTTCCTAACTGTATTAGTAGAGAAGATTCTTGCTTCAATTAAATTGGTATATTTCTATGAGTTCTAGATAATATTATTTTATTATTTGAAATGAGAACTTTACATTTTTAAATAAAATTCCAATTATAGTTTTTGGTAGGTGGTAGAAATTATATTATATGGGTTTTAAATGGTGCCCAAAACCAGAAACATAAGCATATGATGAAAAGTATGTAGAGAAGCACAAAATAGGGTGTATAAACTAGACCATAGAAAAAATAGACCCATGCAAGGGTTTTTTAATAGAAAAACAAATATCAAAAGAGAGAACTCACATAGGGGCTAAGGAGAACATAAAGTAAAATCAAAATAGTGCCCATGCAGGGGTCAAAATATTATTACCATAATTCCCATGTAGGGGAACAAAGCTCAAAAGACAAAACAAACCAACTCTAATCATCGATAATTTTCAGCTATAGATCTATTTTGGCCATGTTTCTTGACCTACAACCAATTATTATTTAAATAAAGTTCACTTTATGAGAAATATAAATTCTATTTTAAAGAAATTCTTTATCCCCCCTTTTATGAATGAAATTCAATTATCATCAAACTAAGTTTTTTACATGAAATTCATTAACATATAAACTAATGTTTTAAATGAAATCCCTTTATCATTTAAACGAATGTTTCAAATGAAATTCCTTTATCATTTAAACTAATATTTCAAATGAAATTCCTTTATCATTTAAACTAATGTTTTAAATAAAATTCCCTTATCATTAAAAATAATGTCTTATGTATGTATATACAAATGGTTCTTTCACTAAATACTATTATCATGCTATTATTAAAAGAATTTAAGTAAAACAAGGAGCTTTAAAAAAAAACTAGATTGTGCATGCTTTTCCAAACCATTGATGCAACAAATGATGATGTAAAAGACAATCAAACACATGCAATAGACAAAGAGGAAATATTTCAATTAATTCAGTCACTTGTCTCAGCTCAAGAATTTATGATGGCTACTAGGCTATCAACTTGAGTCTCAAGATGGCTATCTAATTTATGATTATCCTTATCTAATTATGCATACCTATATGAGGGTATCTATCCATGTTACCCCCAAGTTACTGTAATCATAAGTTCCTCTATCTTAGGTACCTAATTTTTTGTGGACAATTCTACATCTTCCACCCATGAGTGTACTTGATTCTGCATATTAATAATATGTCAACAGTATCATGTTATTTCAAAATATTAAACTAGCATCACATAGTTGTTCAATTGCACAAACTAAGTATTAAAGCATCAATAATTAATACATTTTTTCTTTGTGCCAAAAATCCTTCCAAGGAGGGTCATGACATCCTACCCCCTAGGACTAAACATTGTCTTGGGTGTTTCCAATTTCAAAAAAAAATTATTACGTTATATATTTTCAAACAAGAAGAGAAAATATTTTTGGTGATCATCCACTTTTTCCCAAGTGGTATTTCTTTTAGAAAACTAGTCCCATTAGACCTTACATTATTCAAGAGTTTGATTTCACATAGACTTAGAATGGAACTCAAGGATATTTATCGACATTAATTCAATAACTTATGGATTTTTCATATACAATTTAGAAACATCCCACAAATATTTTGGATCAGCAACATATTTCCTAAGCAAGGATATGTGCAAGGTGTAATGGATATTTGATAGGTTAGGAGGTAAAACAAGTCGATAAGCAACCAAACTAATCTTTCCAGTGATATCAAAGGGTCCCACAAATCGAGGATTCAACTTCATGGATTTTATAGCACTCTTCTTTGGTTTAACTATTAAGAACACTTTATCTCCAATTGACTATTCTCTTGGAGTTATCTTTAGATTAGCATAACTTTTTTGCCTATCGACAACTTCTTTAAGTCTTTGCCTAATTAGCTTTAACTAGTCTTCCATTTATCTAAACATATCTAACTCAATCACAACTTGATCTTCCTATATGTACCAATACAATGGCGTTCTACACTTTTGCCTATACAAGGCATTAGGAGTTATTCCTAGAGAGGATTGATTTCCATTATTGTAGGTGAACTCTACAAGATATAGAGAGTCTTCCCAATAAGACTTATGATCCATGTAGTACATGTGGAGAATATCCTCAAGTACTTGGTTTACCTATTCTATTTGACCATCTATCTCAGGGTTGTATGATGATATCATATTTAGTTTTGTACCTACTATATGACAGAGGAGTTTATATAATTTAAAAGTAAATTTGGAATCCCTATCTAAAATGATTACCTCAAAAAATCCATGTAATTGGAATACCTCTATGGAAAATCTATTAGCCACAACCTAAGCATCATCCTTGATGTTTCCTGGTATAAAATGTGCAACCTTAGTCAATCTATCGACTATCACAAGGATTGCATCATGTTGATTTCTGGTCTAGGGTAACCCTACTATAAAATCCATAGATATTACCTACCATTTTTGCGTAGGTACATCATGTAAATACAATTGTCCTACATGATGCTTGCATTCAACCTTAATATTTTGACATTCAAGGCACTGGGCGATATAATAAATGATATCCTTCTTCATTCCTACCTAGAAGAAGGTTATTTTCATATTTTTCCTCATTTTTACCCCTTTGAGGTGAGAAGAATAAGGAGATCTATGTGCTTATTGCATTATTACATTCCTTAATTCACCTATTTTTTGGTATGATGATACTACCTTCATAACAAAAAAGGTCATTCATGCTAAATTCCTTATTAACCTTAGGGTCTCTATCCATTTTAGCTCAAATTTCTTGGCAATACTCATCTCAAGATTGCTCCTATATCACTTGATCCATCAGATCTATGTGACTTCTAGTTATGGTTGCTATGTGTTTCCTTCCACTCATAGCATCAAAGACATTATTCCCTTTCCCTTTTATGTACTTAATTTCAAATTCATATTTAGCAAGGAATTATACCCAGCTCCTTTGTCTCGCATTGATTATAGGTTGGGTGAATATTTACCTCAAACTTTGATGGTCAATTTTTAATTCAAAGGGCCTTCCTGTCAAGTAGTGGTACTAGGCATTTAAAGCATGCACCACTACAATTAGCTCTAAATCATGTGTAGCGTAATTAACTTCATGCTTCTTGATCTTCCATGAAGTATATGCTACTACTGAATCTTCTTGAGAGAGTACACCTCCTAACCCTTCGAGTGATGCATCTATGCACACTAAAAATTCTCCTCGAGGGTTAGGAATTTGTAGTATTGGTGCGGTAGTGAGTTTATATTTCAGTAATGCAAAGGCAACTTCACACTTCTATGACCATTTGAATTTATTTCTCTTTTTTTAAAGGTTAGTTATTACCACAACAATCTTAGAGTGATCCTTTATGTAACATCTATAGTAGCCCATTAATCCCATGAAGCTTCGTACTTTAGTCACATTAGTAGGGGGTGGTTAGTTTAGGATGACTTCAATTTTATATGAATCCACAACAATTCATTCTTATGATATGATATGCCTAAGATATCATACCTTTGAAACATAGAAATCAGTTTTGGCTAGATTTCCATAGATTTGGTTCTCTCTCAACAACTCTAACACAATCCTGAGGTGCTTATCATGCTCTTCCTTATTTTGAAAGTATATTAAGATATCAAGAAATACAAGGACAAAGTGGTCTAGGTGTCTTCTAAACACACTATTCATTAGATTCATGAATGTCATTAGGGTTTTAGTTAGTCCAAAGGGTAGTATGATGAACTCATAATGCCCATACCTAGTCTTAAATGTCATTTTGTGAGTATCCTCCTCACGTATTCTTAACTAATGATACCCTAATATTAGGTAAATCTTGGTGAATATCATGGCATCTCTTAGTTGATTGAATTAATCTTTGATCTTAGGTAGGAGATATCAGTTCTTGATTGTAGCCTTATTAAGCAATATGTAATCAATACATAATATCGAGGAACTGCCTTTCTTTTTCATAAATATTACTGATGCACTCCAAGGTGATACACATGGTTTTATCAATCCATTTTCGAATAGCCATTGCAGTTGAACTTTTAGTTCTTACATATTGATAGGATTCATCCTATATGGAGATCTATGAATAGGTTTCTCTCCTTGTATAAGATCAATTATGAAATTAAATTCCCACATAGGAGAGAGTCTAGGTAAATCCTCTGGGAACACATCCTTAAAATCCTATAAAATTGGATGCTACCCTAGTACCTCTCTCTTATGATCATCTTCCACTTCATTATTATTATTATTTTAAATTTACATGATGGAATTGGTAGACACCATGAATCTGGATAGGCTATTGAGTTTTTATGGCCGCCATAATATTTTGTGTTGTCCACCCCAAAATCCTCCACATTGTTCTTCACACAGTCTTCCCATATAACCACAATGTCACAACCATTTTAAACCTTTTATGCCACTGAAATAACTAGGAAAGGGACAAGCATTCAATCTAACAAGGCCCAATATTTGAACCTTGGACCTTGACCTCCATTTTAGGGTTTGGTCGAACCAATTGGTCTACACCTTGGGCATTTCACTTCATTAAGTTTTACCACATAAACTATCCCTCCTTTCTTGAAGACTTTTTTCAATTACATAGCCAACAAAATTAGGGGTTTGAATACCCCCTACTTGCTATGGATTCTTAGTATTTCCTTACCTTTCTCTGAATACTCGATCCATCTATCTTGGAAATTGATCAAGGTTTTATGGGCCTATAACCAATTCATCACTAGGATTACATCAAAGGTATGAAGTGGAGCTACATATAGATAACCTTTTGTGGTACCACTAGCTAAAATAATATTTTCCATTGGGTAACTCTAGTTTACTTAGTAGTTTTACCCAAAACCATACTCTACCTTCCAACCATGGTCCAAATATCCTAGTCTTATGGCATATACCTTGCTAAAATAGAATAAATAAAGCTATCTGTGGCCCCACTATCAATTAAAAGTTTTAATTTCTTATTAAAAATCTTATCTTTCACAAGCAATGGGGTAACTTACCCATCTAGCTTATGTTTCCTGGTTATGGAGTAGATATGATGCTCAGGTTCCTTTCCTTTGGTGTTGTATATACTCAATATTAGTTGATGTGAACACTAATTAGCATAATGTGGGTCTCTACAATGATAACACCCATCCTTGGGTTCTTGCTTTTTTTTTGGCTTATGTTTCCCTATCTTACTTACTGGGGTTGAAGTTTACTATTTTTTAGGGTGAGGATTTATATTGTTGGGATAATTATTGGTTTTATTTTAGAATTTCTTCTTGAACCTTCCTTATTTTCCATTATTTATCTTCTCAAAATTTTGAGGCTTCTTGGTATTTCTATCCTCTTCCTCTTCCCATTTCAAGAATCCCTAACTATTCCTCTTCCTTAGAGCTTGTCGATATTGTTCAGATAGGGAAGCATAGTTAAATTGTAGGTGAGACTCTACTTTATTTGCCAAGTCATATTCCTATTATAGTAATTTAGTCTCATGAATGATAACATCATGCTTCACTCTAGATTCTAACCCATAAATAAACTTGTGAACCCTCATATTATCATCATAAATAGGTACATACATAAGTAGCCGAACCAATTTCTTATAGCGTATCTCTACCATTTTGGTCCCTTACCGTAGGCTAGAAAATTATTCAAACTTCAAAACATAGAAATGCTTAGTAAGGAACATTTTGCTGAAGGTGATTATAAAGTATTTCCATGGTATATCGATAGGCTCAATATTATTATTATCATATTGAGTTTTCCATGAATCTAGAGTAGACCATTCTAAGTTTATTGTGGCCCAAATTGTTCAAGTTCCTAGGGAATAGCATTTTACTATAAAATAAATTTATATTCATCTTATCTAGGCTTTAGCTACATCCCCTTCACATTCTCTACTAAAATTGGAGATACAAATGTTTTTAGATCCCTAGTCATTTCCTTTTCTAGAAGGGATCTAACTTGAAACTATTCTATAGTTAGTCCATCATCTTGGCTAACCTCTGAGTCTCTAGCTTGTGAGTTCTAATTCACATTAGTTTCCAACACTTGTCTTATCCAATCCTACATGGCAACAACCATAGTAGTGAGGCCTTCTACCTCTCTATTGGAATTTCTTGGATTCTCATTCTAGATCCCTTCTTCGACATTTTTTTGTTGAGTTTTCCTAGTTGAAGACATATGCCTCTCTTTTCTAGACATAGGTGGTATTTTAACCTAGTTACAACTAATAAAAATATTAGGTTACAACTTCACTTTGAACGGTAGCACTAATTCAAGCCACATTATAGAGTTTTTTTATCCAAGTCCATAAAAGCATCAATAATCTAATTAGGTTGGTAAGACAAGGTTATGATATAACTTCAATACCCAAGTTCATACTTATCATAATTAGGGTATAATAACACGTCATTCATCCTTAGGATTAGCTCCCATTAGATTCTAGCAAGCAAGAGATTCTAGGTCTTTCCAACTTTAGCTCAAAATTTAAGGAAGCCTTCAATAAAAGACATCCAAATTTCTTTTAGCACATAAGAAACTCTATACCCTCATAACTAGATCTTTGATACCAAATGTAATGATCCAAAATATAGCTACAATAAAATACATAAAAAGAAAAGAGATTTTTTTTATTTACTAAGGAGAGAGATTCATAAACCCTAAACTAACCTTTGATTATTATAATAGTTTTAAAATCCTTAAGTTTCATGAAGAGCTACATCTCACGAAATATACTCACACAAATCCATTTGTGTAGGTGTATTATGTGTTATCGCAAATAATTTTATCTATCCCATAATTCTAGATGAGCTAAAATTATCACCTTGAATAAGTCAACGGTATAAGCCCATCACCATACCATACACAAGTCCATATGTGTAGGTATGCTACACGTATTACGAATTAAGTTATCCATCTCATCTCCACGATGAGCTATCTTAACTCAAATGTAGTCTTTCCTTAAACTTATCTATAATTCTCCCTAATGGGGTCTTCATTCCCTTAGGTATTCCTACGTTCACCTAAGGGGTCTCAATCCCTTAGGTCATTATCTAGGTTCACCCTAAGATCTTAATTCATTTTGTTTAGCAAGAAAAAAAAATAATTAATTTTATCTAATCAAAGAGCATACAAGGAATGCTAGAAAGGAAAATATATATAAATGAAGTAAGCAATAAATGTGAAAGAAAGAGCTTAACTAGAGAAGCATAATCAGATCATAAACATAAATTAAATTACAATTCTCAATCATTCAATGAGTTATTACATATAAGAAAGTATGGTAAATCCTCCATACTTTAAAAGAATAACATAATACATCATTTTTATCCAGGATATCTTTCCACAATTCTAGTCTATTTGAGCATAGTAAATTATTGCAAAAGTAATACAAATTGATGCATATGACCCATTTGCCATATTTGATCCTCCTCTTTCCTTCGATCATTTGGAGATAGTAGGCGATTAGGGTACTCATTATTTAGGATAAGCATACCTCTAAATGCATTTATTATGTTCATTTCCAAATTGCAACTATACAAATTAAATCAAAGTATCTAACCATCTACTGCATAGTTGATATCATAAAAACCACCATTTTTATTTCCCCTTCCTTTACCTAATGAGAGTCTTTCAATAATTGCAACTAGATCACATGTCCTAATTTAATCAATTTCTTTCTAATCTTTATTCACCAAATTAAAGTCCCATACCTTTAATCTTTTAAATAATCTAGGTTTATTCATTTCCATAAATTAAGTCTCGTTACCTAATCTATAAAATAAACCATCTTTCGTTTATTACATAAATTAAAGTCCCATACATTTAATTTATAAAACAAACTATATTTTATTATTTAATAAATCAAAGTCTAAATACTTTAATTCATAAACAATTCATTTCCTTCATTTTATAAATCAAAGTCCCATACCTTTAATCTATAAAACAAACTATCTTTCATTATTTAATAAATCAAAGTCTAAATACTTTAATTCATAAACAATTCATTTCTCCTTCATTTTATAAATCAAAGTCCCATACCTTTAATCTATAAAACAAACTATCTTTCATTATTTAATAAATCAAAGTCTAAATACTTTAATTCATAAACAATTCATTTCTCCATTTTATTAACCAAAGTCCCATACCTTTAATATATAAAACAAACTATCTTTCATTATTTAAAGGGTCAGTTATAGCACGATGTCAATAGTGAGATGAGTTAAACCAACAAACAAAGTCATGAATAATTTTTGCAGTTAAAAGGATTGGTGCCTACTTTAGAAACACCTTACAAGGGGTGGTTTGGGTAAGCTAGCTCTCTTACACAATATCAATTTAACAAGAGTAAAAGCACCATCACAAACATGGGGTAGCAACCCACCACTATGATCATGAATTATAAAAAAGATCACTTGACAGTACTAGACATTGGAGTGCACTACATGACTCATAAAAAAGGCCGATTGAAAGAGTAAAGTTACAATGCCATGGTGATGGTAGCAAGGACATGAAACCAAAATGATAGCATAGATCAGGGTTTTCTATATTTAATCAACTAAAACTTATTAACAAGGAAATTAGTTCTAGTTTCGACCTGCTCTTCTCAATATTGAGCTTCACTCTTGTCTTCACTAGAGTGCATTATCGAGGTATAAAATGCAAAATCATCAAGTCTATGGTGCTTACTTCCAGGACGTTAGCTCTCAGACGTTCGTGCAGTCAGCTCTCAAGGTGCTCATGTTCCACGAGGAGAAATATAACAACCCCTCTTTCTTTCTCTCCACCACTTATCTCCTCCCATATTGAGGTCCTTTCCAACATATCACCCATGTATCTTGTATTACTTCTATTTTCATCCATCCACCATCAATTATGTCTTATCCAACCTATCGCCTACATTACTTTTTATTTTTTTTAAACATTCTTTGTTATTTTGATGTTTCACCATCAATGAGGCCCTATCCTCCTAACAAATAGAAGCTTCCTTGCTAAAACCTTAGGATAGAAGCTTCTTGCTTCAATTAAATTGGTATATTTCTATGAGTTCCAAATAATATTATTTTATTATTTGAAATGAGAACTTTACATTGTTTAAATAAAAGTCCAATTATTATTTAAATAAAGTTCACATTATAAGAAATATAAATTCTATTTTAAATAAATTCTTTATTCCCATTTTATGAATGAAATTCAATTATCATCAAACTAAGGTTTTTAAATGAAATTCATTAATACTTAAACTAATGTTTTAAATGAAATTCCTTTATCATTTAAACTAATGTTTCAAATGAAATTCCTTTATCATTTAAACTAATGTTTCAAATAAATTTCTTTATCATTTAAACTAATGTTTCAAATAAAATTCCCTTATCATTTAAACTAATGTCTTATGTATATATATATACACACACAAAGGATTCTTTCACCAAATACTATTATCATGTTAGTCTTAAAATAATTTAAGCAAAATAGGGAGCTTTCAAAGACAACCATATTATGCATACTTTTCCAAACCATTGATGCAGCAAATGATGAAGTAAAAGACAATCAAACATATGCAACAAACAAAGAGGGAGTCTTTCCATAAATTTAGTTACCTGTCTCAGCCTGATAATTTTTTATAGCTACCAGGCTATCAATTTGAGACCCAAGGTGTCTATCTAATTGATGATTATCCCTATCCAATTCTGCATGCCTATATGAGGGTATCTATCCATGTTACCCCCAAGTTGTCATAATCATCACTTCCCCTATCTTAGGTACCCCATTTTTGGTGGATGATTCTACCTCTTCCACCCACGAGTGTACCTAATCCTGCACATTAACAATATATCAACAATATCATGTTATTTCAAAATATTAAACTAGCATCACATCACAATTGGTCCTATTGTTACCTTATGGTACTGCACCCCATTGAAATCTAGAATCATTATTCTTTTTCATCCAAACACTACCATACTTGATACCTCTTTTACTCCATAAATATCCATAGTAATATTGATGCCCTAATACATACCTCCAAGATTATTATTGCTAAGTGTGGTGTGGGTGATGATATGGTACAAGTTAACCTTAACTTAACATTACGTTTCCTTTGATTATTCAATATTTTTCTTCTCTATTTTAAATTCCTCCTCATGATCTTCTTTTTTGTGCCCTTCTTTTGGTGTATCCATGTGTACTTCTTCCATATACTTTGTTGTTATTATTGTAACAAGGAGAAAGAAACACCATGAAAGTATAAGAAAAATATAAACTTTTATTAGAAAATTTTACTTTTTATCTTTGCAATCTACCCTCAAAAGGGGCTTACAACAAAATATCCTTTTATACAAGGTGAAACAATGAATCAATAGTGTTCCTTAGGCTTCCTCCTGCTACAAACAAAAATTGAAATAGGGTGTAGATGGTGTTTGAGCATTATTTAACTTATCCTTGAGTTTATCCTTAATGCCTTCAACCTTAGGATACTTGCACATAACTCATAAAAGTAGTTAGTGATAACAAAATGGATCTTCCAAAGTAAGGCCCAAAATCTAAGAAGGTGATTTGCAAATTTCATAAGAGCTTAGATAAAGGTAACACAATTGGTCAAAAACTTCACAATACCTTAGAGAATAGCTTAATTTACCTTCCTTACTATGCTACCATTTGTTTCAAGCTTCTATATATTGTGAAGGTGCAGTCATCGCAAGGGTTTTGAATGTATTTGTGCAGTCATCAAGGGGGTGTCACTTGTACTTCTGTAGCTCCAAAAAATATAAAATTTAGTAAAGATATGTTAAGGGCTGTAAAGAACCCACCCTATTAAGTTAATCCAAATTGGTATGAGGTAGATATGTCCAAAATGAGTTGGATAGTTCTAGATCTATGTAATCACCAAGGGTGATTGAGGATTAGCTCTATGTAGTCAGTAGGGAGATGCCAGTTGGGTCTTGATGATTTATGGGGTTCTAAAATTTTTGATGGATACTTGTAGAAATATTTTCAAACTCTGTTTGAAATTCTAGTGTGGATTGATCACTTGGTCAGTGCACAAATAAAAAATAAATATTAGTGGATGATCTCAAGAATATATATGGTTGATTATGGCTTAAGCTCTCATGGGGGATGATTGCACTCAAAGGATTAAGCACTCAAAATGAGGAACTAAGGACTAACAAAATTTGGCAGTATAAGGGTATGGAAATCATGAAATTATTGCAAATAAAGGGATAAGGAGGGTTATTTATCATAATTTTCAAGGAGTGGAAGGGGGAATGACAAAGCAATGACATGAACTTAGGTGGCATCTATGTGGAAATTACAAGAACCTAGGAAACAACTATAGGATCTCTTGGAGATCTGTGTAATTATTTTTTATTTATGTCCTTGGGGTGAATGAATCCTCATCCACCAAGTGTCATAAAGATACCTAGGAAAGCAAGTCCTTGGATAAGATAAAATAATATAAAATTAATTTTGAATGCACCTTGGGTGATGGGAAGGGGAGTTTTAAATTATTAAAAATATGAGGTGGAGGGTGGATGTATAGGATGAGGATAATTTGACTTGGGAATTTAAATGAATTTCCAATTCCTCTAGAAATGGAGGGAAATAGATAGGAGGATGTGAAAATTAAATAAGAGAGGATTTCCAATTCCATGGGATTTCCTAGAGATTGAGGGTTGATTTGGAGATTTTATGGGATTTAACAAATTCAATGTGCACATTTCTAGGGATTTTACAAATATATATTTTTGCTTAGGGGTTTCCAAAATGGGATTAGAAGTGGGATTAGGTTCTTAGTGAGGAGGGGTAATTAGGCTAAGAGGTATTATGGAGTATTTTTTAGGAATTTTAAATTATTTTGGTTTTCTAGGGATTAGATATGAAATATTGTGTACTTTTCTAGGATTTGAGGAGAGGATTAAGGCATAATTAGAAGAACTAAAGGCCTAATTAAGAACCTAATTAGGAGGATGAGGAGCTAAATGAAATTAGGGGAATTTACAAGGGAATTAAGGGGAAATCATAGGAATTTAATAAGGGAGATAAGAATTAGAAGAATTAAGCAAGGACTAGGAGAGATTAGGAGGATTTAATGAAAATTTAAGAATTGTGAGAGAATTGCACATGTTTGAGATAACTACAAAAGGGGGAGAGAAATAGGAGGAGGGTAAAGGGGAAATTCAAAAAGTGAGAAGAAAATTAAGAGATATTAGGAGGCTTTAGGGAAGGATTAGAAAACATTAGGGAGAATTAATAAGAATTATGAGAAATTAGGAAAGAAAGAAAGGAGAATTACATGAAATTAGAGAATTTTAGAGGAAATTAGAAGGATTTAACGGGGAATAAAAATGAAGAGAGAGAATGAAAAATATGTTAGGAGGAGTATGAGAGATCTGGAGAGAATCAGGAAGAATTTGGAAAGGATTATAGGTAAATTTTAAGGATTGGGAGGAAATTAGGGTGAATTTATCAAAATTTATTAAAATGACTTTAGGGCATGCAAAATGACATATTTCTAGTGTCTAAATTTACTAATATAGATTCAAAATTTGATTCTTTTGTTGGTTTCTTAACTTATTCCTTTACCATAACTTCTTCTTACTTCTCCTTGGATTCTTGCTTCTTAACCTAAGAAATATCCTATTGGAGAATGGAAAGGAAATGGTAAAAAATGAAGTATGGCATGTTGCATTGTGGAGTTTTTTTTGAATGAATAAGAATATCCTTATGATAATATAATCATTTTATTAGATTGCATGGATAACATATCATTGCAACTTCCAGGTACACTAGAGTAGATCACTGGGTATGAAACTATAAAAGTAAATCTAATTTACAAACATGAAAATAATTCTAATCGATGAACACAAAATTAATTCTAATATAAAAAATAAGGAAGTAAATCTAATTGAAGAAACTAAAAATTAAATCTAATATACAAAACAAAAAAGTAAATCTAATCTAAGAAACTGAAAAGAAAAGCTAATCTATGAACACAAAATTAATTCTAATCTACAAAATAGGGAAGTAATTAATTTTTTTAATGAGGAAGGTTTCATACCTTGAATACCTCCAAATTGATTGATTATTTTTATGGGAAAGGCGTGACACCTTAAACACTCCAAGTGGATTGATTATTTTTATGGGGAAGGTGTGATACCTTGAACACCCCCAAGTTGTTTGATTAAACTTTGATGGGGAAGTTGCAATACCTTGAACACCCCCAAGTTATCTGATAATTGGTTTGATTGATTATGATGGTTTGACATAGATGTCATTACATGATAGAGAAAAATGTGATGGATTAGATGAAGGGGGAATTTTGAGGATTAAAGGGGGAAATATTCGTCAATGGGGAGCTATGAAGGGGTAGGTATTTGGGAATGGCAACCACCCTAGATGATTGGAAAATACCACTAATGATTGGGAAATTACCCCTAATGATTGTCAACTGCCCCTGATGACTACCAAAATGATATAGGTACATTTTTTTGTAGTTTAAGGGATAAAATGGTGTTTAAATTATACAAAATTATAGTCATTGGAAATCTCTTTTGAGCTTGATATAATGGTATTATATTTAGGAAATTTAGAAAATATTTGATAGGTGAAAATATGGCTCAAATATTACCTTATTTTTGGGATGAGAAGTGTTGAATTTTTGGTCATTGAAAGGTGAATTTGAATGGGTTTTCTAGGGGATTAATATGAGGGTGAATTGATGATAAAGGATGAAATATGAGTCAATATTTAGGGGTAGATACAATGGAAAGGAGGATAGTGATGAGATAGTTAGGGGATAACAAAAAAATGATACCTTTTGTTGAGGCATGAAAGGCCTCCATTTTGTAGTTATTTTCATCATCATTTTTTGAGAGAGAGATGAGGAGGTATGTAAATTGGTAGGTGAGGGATTATATTGATTGATTTACAAGGGGGCATGATGATGAGGGTATGGTTGAGATGAATGACTGGTATGAGACATGTGTTTAGGGTGTTTAGATTATGGTGCTTGATGGATGCATGTGGTTGGATAAATAGGACATGATAGATGGCATGGATTTGATACACAAATATGATGGATAATGATGTTTAGGGAGTTATAACTATGTATTTAATTGCATTTTGGATAGGTAGATATGTATTTCATAATAAAAATTAGTTTAATTTATCAATGACACAATAGTCATCATGAGGAAACATAATAAAGACACAATAAGCACAATGAAGATAAGGGATAAAGTCAAGGAGAGTGATATGTGAACCAGGTAAATGATGATAGATGACATATGAAATATTATACAAATAGAGATATTAAAACATGTGTGTAACAAATGATGTGGAACTAACATGGGGTGTTACCCCAAATATCTTAGGGTTTTCATATCCTAGAAGTGTTTTAGGAAACTCAAACACCCTAGTAGCACCAATCAAACTCATCTACATTCTCATCAATGCTTGTGAGAGACTAATAATAGTCTGGAGAAGTCAATCCACTCTTGGATCATATGTGTGTAGTGAGATTCATTTCTAATTTTGAGTGAGGTTGGACTGACCAATTGTAGCTCAAGCCATTATAAGCTAGCTCATCCACAAGCATACATAGGTTTGTACAAAATAAGGTCGCTAATATGACAAACATATCACCACATGGAGGGCATACTCCACTACCATTAAAGAATCTATAGCCCTAGTGGAGATAGCCCCATGGTCCTTTGATGTTTCTCCACTACTAGCTAGGCATCTATAGCCCTAATGGAGACATCTAAAATGCCCAAGGACCCATGATAAAATAGTATTATTGATTTTTTAAAATTTTAATTGTTTTTATTTTGGTGCAAGGGATCCTTGGGTTTAGATCATGCACATAATAGGATGAGTAGGGTAAACTATTCACTTTATGTCTAGATCTATGCATGGCTTCATGCTCCCGAAAATCAAAATTTTATTAAGATGTGATATGTGTTTTTCCCAACAAGGGACTTGAGTTAGACAAGGGAGGCCATAAATATCTGGAGGACATGATGATATTTGGTAAAGGCTGATTGGAGTACTAGGTATGGTGGAATAACTAAAATAATTTCTAAGTTAAATTAAACTAAGGCTTTGGGATGATGGAACCAAGGAGGGCATGTGGTGAAAAAACACGAGATATAATGGATACATAAGATAATGAATAAAACAACATGACACACGATAAATCATGACATGATGGAGAACGAGGGAATAGATAAAATATGAGAGAAAAAAATAGTTGCAACATGTACAACTATTTTATGTCATTGATTAGTTATTCCAATAAAAATTATGAGGCTCATATACACAAAACCAAAAGAAAATAAAATAAGTATGCTAGAAACCGTATGCATGAATGTAATGGATGAATGAGGGGGATCAATGCAATGAATGGGGGAAAGGTGATGACATTGACATCATGGGGGGAGTGAATTATCGTAGGAACAAAATATTATGGAAAGAGGGGTGAATCTTCCTCAGTCAATAAGGAATAGTTATGAAAAATATAGTAGGAATAACTTGAGGTTGAATGGAGGTTGAGGAATGGTTGGATGAATATGAAGTTGAAATAAGTTGAAGAATGGTTGGATGAAAATGAAGAATGGTTAAGGGAGGAAATGGTAATATGATCATTGTGTGATATGATAAAATTGAAGGCAAAGGGGTTTGTGACACCTACCCTTCCAAAAAAATGTGGATGTGAGAGGAGTATGAACCTAAGGATGGAATTCCGTAGTCATAGAATTGAGTTTTTAGGGATGGATGACTCCCCCATACAAGAGGAGAGTTGGAGAGGGAATGGAAATGACAACAAGCAAGATGGTTGAAGAAGGAAAATATAATGGGGAAAATAAGAGAGGAATGGAGAAAATAGAAAAATGGGAAGGAATGAGAAAAATAAAAGAAAAGGAGAAAGAAGAACAAGCGAAAGGTATGTATCTACTTGAAGAGTAATTGTACAACAATGATATAGAACTTAAAATAGAAATGGAGGAGAAGGAAATAGAAGAGGTGGGGAGGAAGGAGCAGGGTAGGGTGGAATGGGTGAGTAATGGGATGATAACAATGGTGGTTGATGATGTATATAAAGATACTGAATCGATACTTGTGAAGGAGACATAATAT
This sequence comes from Wollemia nobilis, assembly GCA_028583015.1. Classification (NCBI taxonomy): domain Eukaryota; kingdom Viridiplantae; phylum Streptophyta; class Pinopsida; order Araucariales; family Araucariaceae; genus Wollemia; species Wollemia nobilis. The sequence goes on from JAQPPZ010002554.1 coordinate 5,474,409, forward strand.
TTTCTTGAATTATGATCAATGTAGGATGCTCTAGTGATATAGGAAATGAATATCTCTGAACCTTATCATTGACAATATTTTTTACAACCATTGAAACAACTATGCTAATCTATACTAATAACTAAACTATTAAATCATGAGTCATTGTGCTAATGTGATCAATGTAATTGTACTAATGTGACTAGAGTCACCATGCTAACGTGACCAAAGTTACCATGCTAATTTAACCATAATCGCTATGCTAAAACTATGCTATGATTAACAAAGCTAATTAAGATGGATGATAGCCTCAAAATGGTTTTGGTGTAGACATAGATTCAAAAAATGGGTGTTTAAGTATTCATAAATATTTGTGTTGATTTTAATAATGTCATCCAACTCAAGTGAGAGGGTGATTTGTGTTAGGGTGTGAGTGGATGAATGAATTTGATTGGATGGGCATGTGTGATAAATAGATGACCAAAAGAGGTAAACATATGAAGAGAAAGGTATTAAATAATAAAGGAGTCATGGGAAGAGGGTCATGTGGATGAGTTAATTCCCCATTATATAGTATATCTTGCACTTGATGCTGGAACTATCGATATTCCTTGATGCCATGACCCTTTTGGCGATGATAGACACAATAGTGATCTTCCTTGTATAATTTAGATTTTGGTCTATTTGGTTGCTCTGGGTGAATTTTAGGTAAGGAGATAACTTTTAAATCATATAGTTTTTAGAAAATACTTAATAATAACTCCAATTGGGGTACCCATACATGAGGGGAGGATGAGGATGTGAAGATCAAGATGTAAAAGTGTAAGGAGAATAATATTAATTGAAGGAAAGGTTTGAAGGTGATGTGGAGGTTTCTTGATGACTTAATTTGAGTGTAAGGTTAGTTATTTGGGCTGAGATTTATTGCAAGTCACTTAAAGGTGGACTTGGAGGAGGTAGGATAGTTGGAGATGGCCTGGAATGAGAACAATGGGTAAGATCGTAGGGAGAACATGGAGAAGGTAAGAGTGGAGGGAGAGGGGAGAGTGAGCAACAATATTGTGAGGTTTGGGCCATATAAGAAGTAGGAGGTAAAGGATAGGGTGTTGGGGGAAGAGATTTGGATGAATTATGTTGAAGGTATAGGTGGGAGAGAGGGATTTGGGAGAAGATGGGGAAAGGATGACAAAGGGGACTTATTAGGAGGGGCTTTGGTTAGAGTGTTTTGTGATACTAGGTCTTGATGAAAATATGGTGGTCGAGAATAGGTGTTGGTAGGTGAGCATGGAATATGGGAAATTTTGGGAATAAGAGTTATATATTGAAGTGGTTGGGGGGATGGGATGTAGGTATTTATAACATGGGAGGTTGGTTGATAGTTAGAAATGGATGCCAAAGGAATGTGGGATATTACATGGAATATAGGAGGAGGTGAAGGAGGATACAAAGTATGGTAATAAGTTTACTCTTGGAGAAGGGGGAGATAGTTTGGATTGGAATGCATAACAGGGGTAAGGATGGTCATGATGAACCAGGCAGGAGAAGATGAGACGAAGGGAGATCATGGCTAAAATGGGACATTTGGGAATGATAAGTAAAAATAGAAGTGTATATAACACAAGTGATATTAAGATCAACATATGTGACATTGTAATTGATTGGGGACAAGGGAGTGTTGGGGGAGTCAATAAGAGAAGCATGGATAACATGATGCATCATATCTAAATCATATTTGGTGTGATGCCCCTTATGCAGTTAAGGGATATGAGGAAAGTTTTCATTGGAGATGTTGCAATTGTATACTTGTGATGCATCCCCTTATGTATCAAGGCAGCAGGTGAAGAATGAGACGTTTGGTTAGAATGGTCCATGAAATCTTAGGCTTTGGCTTGACTATGCATCAATATCATAAGCTAGGGGAATATTAATAGAATGTGGTAAAAATAAATTTAGGAATGGTTTTGGGGACTTTGGTGGTGGAGTAGAAGGGTTTTATTTTTGTGAATGAGAGGTACTACCTATGCAAACAAAAAGCAAAGCATTCAATCAAGCAAACAAACAAATGATTTTTTTTTTAATTTTGATTTTATTTTTGATGTTTTACAATTTTTTTGGTGATTTTTGATATTTTTGTAGTGTTTTTAGGATTTTGATGTTTTGTAATGTTTTTGTGATTTTTTAGGTGTTTGGAATGCTTTTGTAGTTTTTGATGTTTTTGTAATATTTTTTTTTGGGTTTTGTGTGTTTAATGTAACCTAGACCTAAAAGCTACAAAGATGGAAGGTGGAATGAAGTCCACAAGGGCATGTTCATGCCCATAAATATAATGAGAGGTAGTAAAAAAATGGCTAAAGTATATTCCTAGGATAGAGGGTCAGCTTTGGGTATCCTAAGGAAACAAAAAGAACCTCCCAAATGAGGTCACACTATCTAGGTCCTACTACTTTCTCGACTGGGCTTTCTCTTCACCCTTGATCAAGCTCAAAAAAGAACAACATATATGATTACACTAATTATTAAGCGTCATGGTCAAAGGGCATCTAACCTAAGTATTACCCCAAGCTAGCCCTAAGGGTAACCAGTTTTGTAGTGATGAAGTCCAAGAAACTATGCATACTAAATATGGTGTGCTAAGGGCTTGATCGATGGTTGGTGGTGAAATAAAACTCATCGAGAGATTTTCCTTGCAAAAATATGTATAATATGAAAGTGCAAGTTCGTGGGATTGGTTTTGTTTTGATGTTTTGTGTTTGGTGTTTTAATGCCTACGTAGAATACAAAATTGAAACAATAAATACTTAAAGCAATACCAGAAAGCACTATGCCTAAGATGTGCTTATGACTACAATGAAACTAATGCTAGACAAAAAATAGTGATAAAGCACACTAGATAAATAATCAGACCTAAATTAAGATACAATGCAAAGTCCTACTCATAGATAAGAAACAAACAATCCTAGGGATAAAAAAATGACTATGGAGGCCTAAGATTGAAGAAGGTTATTTTGGTAGAAAACAAAGGTTGAAATTGAGGATAAAATGCAAGAAGGGAGAGATGAAGACTTCAAAATTCCTCTGGATTTAATAGTTCATAGAAAATTAGTCTACAGAGCCAACTGACAGGGTTGTGACAACTGCATAACCATAGATGATACAATGGAAAAAGGTAATGCAATGGCTAAACCTAATCTATGAAAACCATGGAAAATACTAGAAAGATGAAACACTTATTCTAAAATAAATCAACTATGCTAATAAAAGGATCTATCCTACAAATATAGGGAAAATACGTAGCTTATAATAATGAAGTGTAACTAAGCCAACCAAAAGGAAAACAACATCAACAAAAGAAAAGGAAAACAAAAATACTAGTAACTATTCTAAGGAGAATGAAAAGAACAACTATTCTATTGGAATGAAAAACATGTATTTAGTGGAAAGCAACAACCATACTAGGTGCATAGAAATAACTAAACTAGGAAAATTGAAATACAAACTATGCTATGAAAGTAAATAATGCAACTATGCTAAGAGGATTAACACAACCATGCTAAATTAGACTAAAGGTAACTATGCTAATGAAATAAAAATAATTACCATAGACAAATGAACACTAACTAGATTAAGGAAAGAGAAGAACTATGCTAAGGGACCAAGAACAACTACTTTAAGAGGATGACAAGAAAGTAAACTATAAATGTAATAACAACTATCCTAAGGAAATAGGAACACCTAAGATACAAATACAAATAAAGAAAACTATCTAAGGCGATGTAAATATATTTAGTCTAAGGGAATTGATAAAAGACTAGATTAAGGAAATAAAATCTATGGTAGGTTAAGAAATTATAAGACTATTGCAAGCTAAAGAATTTGTACTCTTATGCTAAACTAAGACTAAAGAGCAACTAGAGTATGATTTGACAAGCAACTAGTGATAAAGAGAAATATGATTATGAAGATATATACTAAAATGGATGATATAAAACCCTAACTTATAATCCTTCATTGGTTATGGATTGGAAGAAAGTTAGTTGCTTTTGGACCTCAAACACCCTCAAGATTCATAGTTGGTAGAGGGTTGACAACTAGCAGTCAGTATATGTGACTGTCCTGTGGTAGGTATAACTAGCAATTGGTAGGTGCGACTATTAGTGAACTAGAGTGCATGGGTGAATCTTGGTTTGGATGATGTGAAATCCCCTTATGTTGTTAGTGTTAGCGTAGCTGTTAGTTTATTTCATTATTAGCTAAAGGTTGTTAGCTTATTTAGGCATTATGTTATTTGTTATAACATAAGCCTATATTAGCCTCGGATGGTTCCGTAACCACCGGGCTATTATAGACCTTTTGTGTAATATTTATATTCCTCACACTGAATGATAAAATGTTTGATTTCATATCATGGTATCAAAGTGTATAGCTCAGGGCTCGATCGTAGCCTAAGAGTCAAGTGGTAGGACTTATACTGAGGCCATGCAGCTACAGTCGAAAGCGAGGGGGGATTCATGACACTAGGCGATCGTTATCGTGATTCGCAGACCCTCTGTAAATGCATCACAAAATAACGTGAGTTGCAAACAATTTTCTATATCGTAGCAATGGTGGATTTCTGTTCAGATTTGTACTGGAAAGATAGTCTCGAAGATTTGATTGCAACTCAGATAAATTGCTACCTAGACAATATTTGATTACGAAGGTCGCTTTGATTTGTAGGCTGCTTGATTGTAGAGATCTACTACAATTTTTTGTACTATGAAGGATTCCATAGATCTAGTGGAAAAATTGGTTTCCTACATAACAGTGGTTGTTTATCGTCTATTTACGTTGTAGAGATTGTATTTAAATATCTCCACAAAGCAGTCATGGTGGTAAAACCAAGTGGAGGAGGTGCTGAGCCAAAGGTTTTACGCAGATATTTTCATTAGGAATTGAATATTATGCAAACAGAGTGGTGCCATCCACAGCGTGAGGCAGAGGATCGAAGAGATAAAAAAAATATTTTTTAGCCCAAGGTGTTGAGAAAAAAAATTCGTCGGTGGAGTCATTGAAGCAGTGTCACGCCACCAGCATCGAGGGTGCCACTAGAGGAGGGAGGTGCTGCCTCTTATTTCACGTCACAGTGGTCAAATTTAGTAAAGGGTTGTGCCCCTTTAATATCAGCTGAGGTGGTAGGCCGGTTGGTTAGCTGCCACCTTTGGAGGCCAGAGGTCGTCGGGTCAATTCCCGCCAACCCCCTTCCCGACAAACTTTTTGGTAAGGCATATTCAATTTTTTTTTCTTTAAAGTTTTTTTTTTAATAATTTTGTTTATTTAGTTTAATTAAAGTCAAATTTAATTATTTTTTTTCATTAAATATATATTTTTTTTTGTGAAAAAGTAATTTAAAAAAAAAAAACTTTAATTAAACTTAATAAAAAAAATGTTTTTAAAAAAAGACTTTAGAAAAAAGATTTTTTTTTCAAAAACTTAAAGGGGGCCTATTTTTTTCAAAAATCAAAGGGGACAATAGTGAGTAATTTTTTCAGCATTGAAAAAATGCAAATTGGCAAAATTGTAAAGGTGCATTTTCGTTAGCGCCCGACACCTATGGGTTTATTTCAGTGGGAATTTTTTTTTTGTATGTAGCATTTTCATTCCTTTATGCACTACTTCATTAAAATTAAAAATCAAAATCACTCCCTAAGTTCTCGGAATAAATAAAAACCATCTGTGCAATTTATTGCACCGCAGTGTTCGGTATTTGTGATACCTCTGGCCAACACTTACATGTAATGCTATCATGATTGCGAGATTGTATCTGCTGCCTAATATATCTACCAAAACTGAATCTGAGCTTGTTCTATATAAATCATTAGGGAGGAATAAATACGCCATTTTGCATTTTTTTACTCCATCTGTAGACACCAAAACAACACCAATCCGATTATGTGACTGCAAACATTGATCGCTTTGACACACACAGCCCCCAAGGGCAGCCCTCAGAGGTTAAACAGTGGTCCTAACCACTTTTACAACAATTTTGGAAGGTCAAAAATCAATTTGGCACATTCAGGAACTTTGCTTAGTATCCGTCCCACCCTGGGACAAATTCAAAATGGGATTCGCCCCACCCAGGGATGAATTTTGAATTCGCTTTGGGGTAGGGTGAATTCCAGGTTCAACGGGCAAAAAGAGAAATTGTGCCAAATGGCAGCCAAGGACAGTCAATTAATGCTCCCTGCCTTGCATGTGTGCGTAGGTGAGCAAATTGAATGTTAGAGGACTGTCACAAGGGCAGTCATGGAAGCCCAAGTCAAGGAGGAATCTCCTCCCTCTTGGGAAGGCATGGCTGCCAAGTAGAACCCCTGCATGCCCATCCAAAGAGACCCCTTGGGTCTATAAATTGGTGAGCTTCCTCACCCCAAAGAGAACAGGTTGGAAGCATTTTCAAGCAACGAAGTGCTGCCAAATTAATACCGCGCTTTACCTTTGATTCACCTCTTCCACATCCTTGATCTCTTTCGCAAGGGAGGTCATTAGGTGGTTATTGGAAGTGTGAATCCGGATCCAAAACCTGAAACTTGACCACATCGATCTACCAATTTGCCGAAAACACATTACAAGATATTTTGGGCCCATACCCAGTGGATTGGTGCCAAAATCAGGTTCCAACGGTGGGCGGCCCCCCCGGGCGCCCCGCACTGCTGTGAGCCTAATATTATTTTTTTAAGAATGATTGGGAATTCATGGAAGATTGTTCTTTTTATCATTTATTATTTTTGCATTCCATCTTATGCTACTTAAATAGCTTGTAATTCCAATTTCATAATGCTTTGATCAAATCTTATCATGTTTTATCACTTTTGTTGTCCTCACTAACTTGCAGGTAGTAGCGTCAAATATTCATTGATGGAGGCCAAATTGGGGAAATATGACCATCTGGGTCTTCCCAAAATGCCTCCAATTAGCTAACCCCAAGTTTTCAGGTCTTTTGGAGCTCCCTAGATGCAACATTTGGGGCAGTATCACTTCAACGCTTTGTTGTAGGTGAATTCGTCCTACCCCGGAACGAATTACAGTCGAATCCATCCCGCCCAGGAGAAAATTCAAATCGGTGAGGAATTTCTTGATTGTTCCTTTTGTAATGCCTCCTTGGTGATGTTTCTATGTCTTTGCCAAGTTTTCATGTCATTTGGATAAGTTTTAGTTATAGTTTAATTCATTTTCTCATCCGCTTATTGTAGGTTTGAGGATTGTATGCTTTGTCTTATTCGTAGGTGCTGCTAACAGTTTATTGTTCCTTTGAATGTAGGGTCTAAACATCGAAAGAGTAGCAAGGAATCAACACTTGTATACACAAGCGACGATGACGTTTTGTCCACCCATATTACATGTGGGCACGCGGAAGAGGGATGGATTTCCATTGATGTGACCAAGAGACAAGTTTGATGCTCCTCGCCCCTAAAAAGGGAGGAAGCAAATTGTAACCGAATTTGAAATAAATCAATAAAAGAAGAGGGTTGTTTCATTCCATTTGGGTTCCAATTTGTCTATGCTTTCTCCATTTTACGCATTTTTAATTTGTAGCATCAAGTTTAGTTTTGTTCTTGCATCGTGCTTGGAGTTTTCCATTTTTGTTTTCGTATCCTTTTGCTTTCAGTAGCTATCACAGTGGGACCAGAATAATTTTGTGTATGGGGGCCTTGATCATGGTACTGAGCCATGCATGCAAAAGGATGAGGATGAAGAGCCTTTTGCAGAAGATGTCAACTATATGTCTAACCCGAACTTTGCTCTGAGATATCTGGGCCAATGCAATTGGCATGGATACGGGATAGGCAAGTATGAGCAAGGAGTGCATGTCCTTTGCTAGCCAAGATACCAAATTCCTTATGACAAGTTGGGAGTAGGGTTCAACCACCCCCTGCCATTGGACATCTTGGTGGAAAACATGCAAGGCCTAGGAATAGGCAACAAGGGTGGATTGGCATCAGATCCTTATGCCAACCCAAACACAACATATACATTGGGAGATTACCTCCCATGGTCAACAACCACCCTTGTTAACATCAATAACCCTTCTCCTTTGCTAGAGAGAGGTGAAAGTTCAGGAACTCACTTTCAAGAAAAGTATAAACAGTGTCAAGAGGGATCTTCAGAGGATGAATCAGAATATGAACCAACGTCATATGATCCCTTTGAATCTGATAGTGATCACTCACAAGTGATCCCCATGAATAACTGGCAAGAGACCCTCCTGGAAATGTTCCCTCTAGAGGTTCCAAGCAAGCCAGTGTCATGTCAAGGGAATCAGGTCCCCCCACGGAATGTAGAACAACCATAATGGGGCTAGATTAATTTGCTTGAACAGGATGACCCTGTAATGCCTCAAACAATTGTCGCAGCCAATGAGGGATTTTGGATCTCCGACTGTGATTCATAAGATGAAACTGAGATGGCCTATCTCAACCACATGCGACAAATGCAACAATGATACCCCTTGGATATTAATGACATATTTGCATAGATGGGCATAGTGCTAGGGCACGAGTGGTACATAGACCCAGCAGGGTGGGATCAAGTGTTGGATCCGCTACTCCGAGTACATGAAGAGCACATTCCACTCCGAGACCCTAGGGTGATATCAGTGTCGAGGGCAGACCCTGTCCTCCTATTAGCACATAGGGCCGATCCATTCGTGCCCATACCTCTAGAGCCAGATCCAGAACATAGAGCACATATAGAATTCTTAAGTCATCACACCCACGGTAATGGAGACCAAATTCATTTCATCCACATGATCTCCATTGACTTAACCACACCCATCCATAATCCAGCCAATCTAGCATGATCCTTGCATCTAGGCATAGATTCCATTGACTAGGATCGCATCAATTCACCTCCGTCCCCATCAGAGTACTGGCATTTCGGTAAAATACTTCATTTTACCCCAGGGACAACTCAGGATATCTTTCATGCTGAAAGAGGAACCCGAGGTTCCCAATGTAGATTTAAACTCAGCTAATGATATCCATTTGATCCCAACTCCACATCAGTTGGAGGACGGATCCCACATGTCGATCGAGGAGATGACTGATGTAGACATCGGCTTGGATCCAATGAATCCATAGATTATCAAGCTAGGGGTAAGCTTATCCCCTGAAGAGCAAGCCGACTACATTTCCCTTCTCAAAGAGAAGAAGGAGGTTTTTGCATGGTCATACAGAGACATGCCGGGGCTAGATCCGTAGCTAGTCATGCATAATCTAACGCTTGATCCAAAAATCAAGCTAGTTAAGCAAAAACTACGTAAGATGCACCCAATAGTGGCCTTGATGGTCAAAGACGAATTGCAAAAGCTGTTGGATGCACAATTTGTCATCTACGTGGATTATCCGCCATGGTTGTCCAACATGGTGCCCATCAAAAATCCCGATGGGAGGATTCGCATATGCACTGATTTTCAAGATCTAAACAAAGCGAGTCCTAAGGATGATTTTCCCTTGCCAAGCATCGACGCATTGGTAGACGCTACAGCAGGTCATGAAATGCTATCCCTCATGGATGGTTTCTCGGGATACAATCAAATTCGTATCAATCCCGAGGACCAACTAAAAATGGCGTTCACAACGCCTTGGGGGACATTTTGTTATAAGGTCATGCCCTTTGGCCTTAAAAATGCTGGCGCCACCTACCAACATGCCATGACGTACATCTTCCATGATTACATGCATAAAACTTTGGAAGATTACATGGATGATTTGTTGGCCAAGTCTCTTTTGCACCCAGATCATCTCGATGACTTAAGCAAGATCCTCGATCGCCTCATGGAGCATAAAGTCAGATTGAATCCCAAGAAGTGCGTATTTGGCGTCACATCTAGAAAACTCTTGGGTTTCATAGTCTCAAAGCGAGGCATCGAGGTGGACCCAAACAAAGTCAAGGCAATCCTTGAAATGGTTCCCCCAACTACCATTAAGTAGCTCAAAAGTCTGTAGGGAAAGGTCACGTCAATTAAGCGCTTCATAGCGTAGCTATCTGACAAGTGTCGACCCATGAACAAATTATTGCACAAGGGGGTAGCATTTCATTGGGATGACGAGTGCCAATCAACCTTTGACGACATCAAACGATACTTGGCTTCGTCGCTAGTATTGGCACCACCTAGACCAGGAGTGTCATTCTACTTATACATCTCAGCTACTGAGGTGGCACTGGGCGCCATGCTAGCCTAGAAGAATGAACTTCACAAAGAATAGGCTACTTACTATCTTAGCCGCACCCTGGTCAGTTATGAACTTAACTATGCATACGTCGAGAAACTCTGCTTGGCAATGGTGTTTGCTACCAAAAAGCTATGCCACTACATGTTGAGCAACACTACGTATGTTGTGTCTAAGGAGAATCCATTGCGATACATGATGAGTCATACTTATCATAGTAGTCGCACGACAAAATGGATCATGTTGTTGATGGAATTTGACATAGAGTTTATTGGACAAAAATCCATCAAAGGACAGGTCATAGCCGATCAACTAGCAGAGGCTCCTCTCGAAGATGATCAGCCTCTGGTCATAGAACTACCCGATGATGGGGTCTTCCATGTCTCAGAATCGCCAGATTCTGATGAGCCTGAGTCACAGGCTGACATAACCCTATTTTTTGATGGTTCTAAATGTGAGCAAGGTGGTGGCACGGGAATAGTATTCTTCACACCACAAGGCGCTCCAATGCCCCTGTCATTTAAATTAAATTTCCCATGCACCAACAATAATGCAGAGTATGAAGCCTTGCTCATAGGTCTTCAGACAACAATCACCATGAACATCAAATGACTGAACATCTTTGGTGATTCATTGTTAATTGTCAATCAAGTCAAAGGGGTATTCCAATGCAAATGCCCAGTTCTACAGGCTTATAAAGCCCTTGTGGACAAATTCTTGGCAAAACTTGAGTGGTACGACATCGAGGCACTCCCTCGGTCATCGAATCATTTTGCGGACATAATGGCCTCCTTGGGGTCACTAATCCCACAAGACCTTTCTGGTGATATGACAACCATTCAAGTCAAAACCCTATCGCAATCCGTGATGGAGCGTGCAAGCTCTGACTTGACGCCAGGAATCCACATGATCCAGATTGAACCATCCTCGGATAAGTTCTCTCGAATCCATGATCGTCTGAAACATGCCAACTGGGGGTCCTTGTTCTCCCCTACTCCCATTAATAGCAACACAACGCTATTCTTACAAGTTCTCTCCCACTCAGCGTTTGCTAGGGATGAACTTCAAGAGGGATTGGCTGTTCATACCGTCGAGGCTTTCGATCAGCAGGATTGGTATTTACCCATTAGAGACTACCTCAAGTTAGGTAATCTCCCGCTTGGATTGATGCATGCCACAAAATGAGCATTCAAGCAGAAAGCGGCTAAGTATGTCTTGATAGGAGACATTTTGTACCGTCATAGCTACGAAGGAATCCTCCTTCATTGCTTGGACCAGCAAGAGTCCACTTGGGCGATCGCCCAAGTGCACGATGGTACATGTGGTGGCCACTTCAGTGGTATGGCCATCGCAAAGCGCATTCTTTGCATGGGCTATTATTGGCCATCTTTAGAGCGAGATTGTTGCACATATGTCAGGAAGTGCGTGAAGTGTCAACATCATGCCAATTTGATGCACGTACCTTCCCAGGCCTTGCAGATAGTCTAGTCCGCTTGGCCATTTTCGTAGTGGGGCTTCGATCTAATTGGAAAGATCTCCCCTGCATCGTCAGGCCATCACACGTTTATCATAACGGCCACAGAGTATTTCACCAAGTGGGTGGAAGCGGTTCCGCTTACCTCTACGATAGGACCCCGCATTGTGGAGTTCATTTTGCATAACATCATATGTCATTTTGGTATTCCATCCAAAATAGTCTCGGATAATGGGACGTCATTCAAGAACAAAGACGTGCGTGCTTTGACCACAAAGTACAAAATTTAGCATAGTTTTTTGACACCCTATTATCCATAGGCAAATGGGCAAGCAGAGGCATCAAACAAAATGCTAGTTGCCATCCTTAAAAATATGGTCGCAGACAGTCATAAGGATTGGCACATCCAGATCCCACTTGCCCTATGGGCTTATCGCACTAGCATTCGGATGCCCACTGGGGCAACTCCATTTTTGCTCGTGTATGGCTCCGAGGCAGTCATGCCTCTCGAGTTGGAAATTCCTTCCCTACGCATATCAATGCAAGAGTTCATCGATGATGACGCTGTGCAGCAGGCCCAGTTAGACCAGCTTACGTTGCTTGACGAACGATGCGTTAATGCTCTCGAGCATTTACGTATCTATCAAGAGCGACTTAAGAAAGCATACAACATGAAAGTTCACCTGAGGGACTTTCGGGTTGGTGATTTGGTCTTGAAGGAAAACCAACAGAACTCTAGTTTGCCGTCCCACCTAAGGGACAAGTTCATGGCAAATTGGTTAGGTCCATATGTCATTGATAGCAAAATAGGACCCGAGACGTACCGGCTAGCCTCTCTTGACGGAATCAAGGAACCAGAACCCTTGAACATCAGTCATTTGTGACCATTCCATATCTAAGAGAGCCATATCCCCAAACAAAATGCTCCAAGGATTCCTAAACCCCCACCACCCACCCAAGTCCAAACCGCAACCAAAATGCTCCAAGGATTCCTACAATCGCTTGGTCAATCCCAAAATGCTCCAAGGATTCCTACAATCTCTTGGTCAATCCCAAAATGCTCCAAGGATTCCTACAATCACTTGGTCAATCCCAAAATGCTCCAAGGATTCCTACAATCGCTTGGTCAATCCCAAAATGCTCCAAGGATTCCTATAATCGCTTGGTCAATCCCAAAATGCTCCAAGGATTCCTACAATCGCTTGGTCAATCCCAAAATGCTCCAAGGATTCCTACAATCGCTTGGTCAATCCCAAAATGCTCCAAGGATTCCTACAATCGCTTGGTCAATCCCAAAATGCTCCAAGGATTCCCACAATCGCTTGGTCAATCCCAAAATGCTCCAAGGATTCCCACAATCGCTTGGTCAAAAATAAGAAAATTCAAAAATAGTAAAATCATCAAAAACAACAAAAATTTGCATCTCATTTCCAGGCATGCTCAAATTCATCAATAAAAAGCTCTTCTCGCATCTCATCTTCATATTCACAAAAATCAATCCATCAAAAATACAAAAATATGTAGCTGCATTAAGCATCGCATCCATACATTGCATATTTGTGGTCTTACAGGTCAAAGGCACCATAGACTGTAATTACTCTGCTAGTCCATCTTGTTCCACATTTCTCCATTTTATAAGCAGTCCAAAAAAAAAAAAAACAATACAAACGCCATTCACTACTTTTTTTACCACACTAGAGTCAGTGGTCTTCTAATGTATCAAGAGTTTTCATCTTTCAGTCATCATTTTGCTTTCTAGCCACATACTGTACCAAGTCAGATAGATTTTATGAAGGTAGAGTTCTACTTGGATCACACCTTGTTACGTAGCATCCCAACACAAATTAAAACACATAAAAATTCCCAAGTTGTGTGAACGAAAGATGAAACCTGCACAGTAATCCAGGTCACCATAAGCGAAATGGTTATCTTGCTCATCCCCCTGTGCGAATGACCCCAAGAATGCTGAGAGTTGGCAAAAGGACAAGCATCTTCCCTACCCAATTCCCCAAGAATCCCCAGTTCTCAAAAAGTTGCAAACATCAAAATCTTGCAAAAAGTCAAAACTCCAAAAATTTGACATCACCACCAGAGTGCATACATCAAAACGCACATCCAATAGTGATTCTTATCACTCAAAATTCCAATCCCTTGCTCAAAAGAAAAATATATAAAAATAAACAGTGATTTTTATCACTACAAAAGAGCAAGTATCCCAATACAATTGAAGAAAAGAAGGGAGTCGAACTTGAATCCCTGGAACTCTCAGCATTTCGACAGGTCATGAGGCAAACCTCAGTACCGGTTTGGTGGATAGCCTATCGGTCACTGGCGGTAAACCTCCCGCATGACGATATATCTGTCACATTAACTCGTGTACAGATCAATGTTTGCATGTGGATGAGCTAGCTTATGGTACCCTAGATAGCACCGTAGATTAATCCGACTAAATACAACAAAGGAGTTAGTGGAGCTAATTAGGTGATCCTCAGTACAGGTTTGGTTGACAACCTATCTGGCACTGGCGGTATCCTGACAAATACCACATAAATGAACTCAATTGCACACACGGGGATGTGAAATAGCTTGGTCAAAGACAAGTCCGATTCATACCTTGTTCAAAAGTCTTGTAAGATAAAGTACGATCGTGGCTAGTGAGTTAAAACCATCTACGAGTCTCAGAAAACCTTAGCTACATTTCTAAACCAACTGCGCTACTTTTCATCCTCACATTACCATCAGAAAATACAAAAACCACATGTATACATGAAAAGTCATTTACCACAACAATCCCCTAGGAAAAAAAGTCACAAAGTCCTAAACAGTCTATGGTGCCCTAACCAAACAACACAAATTCAATTCATCCATTACATTTTGCATATCACATATAAATCAAAAACATTTGCATTCATCATAACATATGCATCCATCGAAATAAATTAACATGCATACATCCATACTCATCACTCATCATGCATAAAATCAAATCATCAACAAAATAAAGTCATCTGTATATATCATCAAAAATGCCCGTAGGCTACAATAACCGGTCATCTGACCCCGCACAATCCAAAAGCTCAAAAACCCCCAAGCCTAGGGCATCGGCCACCATGATCACGTAGGATCGGTGCGACGGGAACTACCCCCCATGGTGTGGGTCCTATGGGACCCCTCAGGGTGGCTACTGCTAGCCCCCGCATCATGCCTGCTACCCCCTCCCTCATCCAGTCGCCTACGATGAGATGATGCTGACTGCTCAGTATCACTGCCCCTCGTCCGACATGACGATCCACCTCCTAGGGGCTCAGGTAGCCGCCCACCGAGGCGGATAATCTCTCCCTCCATATCCATCCGATGTCGAGACCAATCTATCTCCCGCTGCACCCACTCTGCCTCCCATCGATGGTAATAAGCTACTGCATCATCACGCTGCACCAAAACCCTATCCCTCTCCGCTAGCTGCATCCGTAGGAGATCCCTCTCCCATGCAGCATCAGTACCCCCATCCTACCGGTGGTAAGCAGCCAATGCATTCTCTCGCTCTGCCAGCTGCATGCGTAGGAGATCCCTCTCCTGCAACGCATCCCCCAACTCCTCATCATGCCTCCGTAATAGCCCCTCCAACCGTGCATTCTCAGCGCGTAACCTAGACTCCATGTCCTCCGCATCTTCCTGAGGCATGGGCATCTCTAGAACAATAGCCTGCTCTGGCTCCCACTGCTCCGTGATGTCCTGCATCTTCGGCTGATCTGGAACCCCCAAATCCACATCCTCATCCTCCACCTCCACCATGTCTGCATCCTCCCGAGGAGCTCCCCAATCATCCCCTGGTGCCTCGACACCCTCCCCACCCGCTGCTATCGCCTCCATGCCTCCTAGTGGCCCCTCTCCCCGCCATCGCCGTAGTACCCACCACTGGTCGTACTCTACGGTAGTCCCGACGTCATCCACGTCCGGGACGTCGATCACCGCGTCTGAATCCTCGCCTAGCGGCGCGATGACCGGTCGGTCCAGAGTTCTCTCGTCCCCCCGATGTCGATAGACCACGGGCTCACCAGGAAACCCCTGGCGCACCCCAAACTATCGTGTCACCCGGCTGTAGGGGAAGAACTCATGCTCGGTCCCGTGCCGCCCAATCAGCCATCGCTCTCTACGTACCCGTCGGAGCCACTCTCCAGCCTCCGGCCAGGCTGGACAGTCCCGATAAGGGCGCCAGAGAACCTCCCCTAGAGTAAGCCGAGTGAGGGCATCGGCATAGTGCCCTACGGCACCTGCCCACCGTCGACTCTGTCCCTGCTCCCTAGACCGCCGCCATAGAACTGCATAGCCTATCTCCCTATCCTCCATCTCTGCTCGAGTCATCCACGGTAACCCGATTGGCCTCTCCACCGCTATGTGCTGCCAAGCCCAACTCTGCAATAGATAGCTGCAGCTAATCCCCTTTTGCTATCGATAGTGGACCTCGTACAACTCCCCATAGAGCTGTGCCAGTAGCGTCTGTCCCCACCTCATGACTAGCGGTGCCTCCGTCGGGCACTCTACCAACCGCCAGACCAAATCCAGTAGGTTCCATGGGAACCTCGCGCCTGACGAGTCAGGTAGCAACATGTTGGAAATGAGGCCCATAAGGAATGCGTGCCTCACTCCCAACACCCCCCTCTCCAGCCACCATCGGACCAAAATCCTGCCAATATGGCAGTCGCCCTCTGCCCTCTCCACTGGATCCTCCACACCCAGCTCCTCCCCATGCCCGAAGCATCGCATCAGTACAGCTGTCCGCTGATCACGCGGTGACGTCCTGATCGGCAGTCCATCTATCAGAATCCGTAGAAGCCGATAGACATCCTCCAAGGTCACTGTCATCTCCCCTATTGGGAGATGGAAGGTGTTGGTCCGGGGATCCCATAGATTGATCAGGGCCGTCAGATAAGCCCGATCCCCGACCATAGGCTCCAGTCGAGCCACCTGCTTGAGCCCAAGGGCATCAAGCCACTCCCAGTCAGCCACAGTTAGCACCCCCCGTGCTTCAACAAAAGCAGTAGGTACACGGTACCGGCTCTTAACAACCTGCAAAAGAAAACAATTCAAAAACATTAAAATCATGGAAAAAAAACTGTACAACAATAACATGAATATACAACATTGCCTACCAATGTACAGCCAAAAACAAACATAAAAATTCAAACAAAATTAATTTGTCAGTCCTAGGGTTTCTAATCCTAACTGATAAATTTAAAAACAAAACAAAAATTCAAAATTCAAAAATTAATTTGTCAGTCCTAGGGTTTCTAATCCTAACTGATAAATTTAAAAACAAAACAAAAATAAAAATTTCTAGGGTTTCTAATCCTAAGAAAATTTAAAAACAAAACAAAAAAATTAATTTGGTCCTAGGGTTTCTAATCCCGATAAATTCAAAAACAAAAAAAAAAAAAAATTAATTTGTCAGCCCTAGGGTTTTTAAACTCTAAACTGATTAATTAACAAAAACACAAATATTTTGTCAGTCCTATTGTCAGTCGTAGGATTTCGGTATTCTAAGTCTAAAAAGTCTGCACAAACAAAATAAAATTAAAATAACAGTTTTAAACCTAGGGTTTTAACCTACGTTTTAAAACTGACCAGCTCAACCTAAGAACTAGGGTTTTACGTTCCGTTTATCCTAGGGTTTTAGTTATAAGCAAAATAACAATTCTTTACCTAGGTTTTAACTACATTTGTCATTTAGTTGTAAACTAAGTCTTGGTTATGTTTAGCTCAGTTTCAGGGTTTCAATTTTAAATTTTGGAAAACATCATCACAAAGAAAATTAAACAAAACACTTGCAGTTTTTAAATATAACAAAAGTAATAACACTAGGGAGCACTTACTGGTCTCGCTTCGGCTCCGCCGCTCGATCCGGTTTGTGCACTCATGATGTCAGGAGAAATTCGGCAGTGCTTCGCTTCGTAGAATTAACCTCCTCCTCCCCAGAGCTCCAAATCGCAAGAAAATTCAGATGCAAATGAGCCCAAACCCTAGTTTTTGCCTTTAAATAGGCCTTTTGAGCTTATATTCATCCCCCCTAGGATGAGCGCTCTGGTTAGCGCTCGTCCCACCCTGGGACGAATTCTAAGCTGGTATTCGTCCCACCCTGGGACGAATTCAAGGCAAAAATTTCAAAAAACAACAAAAATTGAACAAAAATGCACTAAAACAGCTAATAAACTTGCCCGATGAGAGTGTTGTTGCACTTGACATCCCGGGCATGCAAAACAGATGTTGGGGTCACAAATTGTCACTATCCTACTCCCTAAGAAGGCTACCTTAGCTGGACCGCTCCACGGGAGGATGGATTTTTGCCAATTTTAGCTCCAAAAAGCGTCGCAAAAAGGGTTACCACCCACCAAAAATAGGTCTAAATGTCAGAAAACTGCACACACTTAATGCTAAACCATCTAAGGGCACCCTTGCACAAGTCATCTTGGGTCAAGCGACTCGTCGCTTTTCTCATGAAGGTCATTCCCTCATCGATTCGTCGCTTGAGGGGGTAGTCACACTTAGTCACCAATCAGCAAACACACACCCAATTAAGGAAAACGGCATGCATTCAAAGAATCATTGACAAAGACAATTACGCTCCTGCTTGGGGCAGTAAACAAGCAATAATCACAATCTGATCAAATCACTTGGCATTTCGTGAATCATGAATTCAAGGTTCTCACAGACAAAAGGTTGCGCCCTTTGCCTATTCATGACTGATCAATGTCCAAGGTCAAGTAACACCTCACCGAAAAAGGTTAACACTTGAATTGAGTGCCTTCGCTCGTCAGAAGCAAGGATTCAAGAATGCATGCCCTTTCCATGCTTGGGGCATCAAAATTTGGTTAGGTTACCAAGAAATCCTAATCATTAGTGCTTTGGTTATCTATTTTTGCTCAACACTGCGTCACCCACAGCGCTTTCCAAAAAGGGGCATCTGTAGACACCAAAACAGCACCAATCCGATTATGTGACTGCAAACACTGATCGCTTTGACACACATAGCCCCCAGGGCAGCCCTCAGAGGTTAAACAGTGGTCCTAACCACTTTTACAACAATTTTGGAAGGTCAGAAATCAATTTGGCACATTCAGGCACTTTGCTCAGTATCCGTCCCACCCTGGGACGAATTCAAAATGGGATTCGCCCCACCCAGGGACGAATTCTGAATTCGCTCCGGGGTAGGGCGAATTCCAGGTTCAACGGGAAAAAAGAGAAATTGTGCCAAATGGCAGCCAAGGACAGTCAATTAATGCTCCCTGCCTTGCATGCGCGTGTAGGTGAGCAAATTGAACGTTAGAGGACTATCACAAGGGCAATCATGGAAGCCCAAGTCAAGGAGGAATCTCCTCCCTCTTGGGAAGGCATGGCCGCCAAGTGGCGCCCATGCATGCCCATCCAAAGAGACCCCTTGGGTCTATAAATTGGTGAGCTTCCTCACCCCAAAAGAGGACAGGTTGGAAGCATTTTTAAGCAATGAAGTGCTGCCAAATTAATACCGCGCTTTACCTTTGATTCACCTCTTCCACATCCTTGATCTCTTTCGCAAGGGAGGTCATTGGGTGGTTATTGGAAGTGTGAATCCGGATCCAAAACCCGACACTTGACCACATCGATCTACCAATTCGTCGACAACACATTACAAGAGATTTTGGGCCCATCCCAAGTGGATTGGTGCCGAAATCAGGTTCCAACGGTGGGCGGCCCGCCCGGGCCCCCGCACTGCTGCGAGCCTAATCTTATTTTTTAAGAACGATTGGGAATTCATGGTAGATTGTTCTTTTTGTCATTTTTTTATTTTGCATTCCATATTATGCTGCTTAAATAGCTTGTAATTCCGATTTCATAATGCTTTGATCAAATCTTATCATGTTTTATCGCTTTTGTTGTCCTCACTAACTTGTAGGTAGCAGCATCAAATTCCCATTGATGGAGGCCAAATTGGGGAAATCTGACCATCTGGGTCTTCCCAAAATGCCTCCAATTAGCTAACCCCAAGTTTGTAGGTCTTTTGGAGCTCCCTAGACATGACATTTGGGGCAATATCACTTTGGCGCTTTGTTGCAGGTGAATTCGTCCTACCCCAGAACGAATTACAGTCGAATCCGTCCCGCCCAGGAGCGAATTCAAATCGGTGAGGAATTTCTCGATTGTTCCTTTTGTAATGCCTTCTTGGTGATGTTTCTATGTCTTTGCCAAGTTTTCATGTCATTTGGATAAGTTTTAGTTACAGTTTAATTCATTTTCTCATCCGCTTATTGTAGGTTTGAGGATCGCATGCTTTGTCTTATTCGTAGGTGCTACTAACGGTTTCTTGTTCCTTTGAACGTAGGGTCTAAACATCGAAAGAGCAGCAAGGAATCAACACTCGTATACACAAGCGGCGGTGACGTTTGGTCCGCCCATCTTACATGTGGGCACGTGGAAGAGGGATGGCTTTCCATTGATGTGACCAAGAGACAAGTTTGATGCTCCTCGCCCCTAAAAAGGGAGGAAGCGAATTGTAACCGAATTTGAAATACATCAATAAAAGAAGAGGGTTGTTTCATTCCATTTGGGTTCCAATTTGTCTATGCTTTCTCCATTTTACGCATTTTTAATTTGTAGCATCAAGTTTAGTTTCGTTCTTGCATCGTGCTTGGAGTTTTCCCTTTTTGTTTTCATATCCTCGTGCTTTCACCATCCACTACCCTAATCGTTCTTGTTTTTAGGCATAAATTCTGACAAAAATTTTGACATTCGAAGTGTTTAGGGGAAGTTACACCCCATGCATGAGGATTGATGCCTTTCTATGGTAGGTGCCATCAACGAGATGATTCCCTTTCAGTACTGCCTAAGTACCACGTATCATATAATCATTGAAGTTACCTATAATATCCCTCACATAAGGGCATGTAATTTCTATGATTATTCAAAATACCTATAGTCTCCCTCACGTAAGGGCTGGTATTTTTTATGGTATAACAACCTGACATTAAGGTATATCGAAAGGGGGACCATTTGGTGATATAAGGAACCTTCATAATGTCTGCAAAATTAATGACTGATGCTCATCAGCTATTGAAAGGTCCTAACTATACACCATGAAAAAAAAGTATGAAGGAAATTCTAGAAATGGATGAATTATGGGATGTTTTATTTGGTGCAACAACAAGAACTTCATCTGCTTTCGGAGCTACAACTCTAACTTCTGATCAGAAAGACTTTGACAAGAAAGACAACAAAGCAAAATTGCTCATCTTGCTTGTTGTGTCTGATGAAGTTCAACCCCATATTGCTGAGTATAAACATAGTAAAGAGGCATGGGATGCCCTTAAAACTATATATGAGGGAGAGAATGATTCCACTATTCTATTCCTTCAATCTCAATTACATAGTCTAAGCATGAAGCAGGAAGAGATAGTTGAACACTTTCTTTGCAAAGTATCTGAGTTGAAAGTAAAGTTGAATTCTTTGGGAGAACCTGTTGATGACAAGCTCCTTAACTCAATTGTATTTTGAGCTTTACCTAATTCTTATAGGGTTAGAGAGATGATTCCTCTAACACAACCCTCTATTAAAATAGGAAGGGTCCTAAGAAGAAAGGTAATTTTTAGAAAGGAGGAAATTCTAACAACGATTCAAAAATGGAAACAACCTCAACAAACAAAAAGATATTGCAATATCTGTGACAAATAGGGTCATGATACAAACAGATGTTGGCATAAGAATAAAAAAATTAAATAAAAAGGCCAAAAAAAACCACAAAACAAGAATAAACAACCTAGATTTAATATTGTTGTTGAAGAATCTGACTCGAATTCTGAGAGGGCACACAAGGTGCTTATGACTACCACAGTTTCCAAGTAGAAGGATCCTATATGGTATGTCGATTCTAGTGCTAGTAATCACATGACTGACAATAAATCATGGTTTGAGTCCTCTGAGGTCAAAGAAGGAAAACCTGTCACTATTGCTGATGATAAAACTTACAAGTTTTAGGGAGAAGGTATATTTTCAGTCACTCTTCCTGATGGCAAGTGTTAGATTGAAAAATTCCTCTATGTTCTAGGATTGGCGAACAATCTGTTGTTAGTCACACAAATTTTGGATAAGGATATGGTTGTGAAATTTAGTGTTGATGGAGGCAAGAAGTGTTATTATATTACCAGGAGGGGTAAGAACATTGCAACCGCTTCATATAAGCATGGCTTATTTACCTTAGATGATATATCTACTCCACATGTAGCCATTACAGTCTCTACAAAGGAGGAAAATTCCCTATGGCACAAGAGATATGGGTATCTTAGTTCTGGCTACTTACTTGAGCTAAGTAATTATGAGATGGTAAAGGTCTTCCTTACCTTTCTTCCACATTGCTAATGCTCTGACTGCTTGGCAGGAAAGCAACGTAGAGGACCTTTTGAGAAAAGCTCTATAAGAGCAAAGAAACCTTTGGAGTTGATTCACATCGATCTATGCGATCCTTTCACACCCATCAGTTGTGGGGGGAAGAGGTATTTTTAGTTGTTTGTAGATGATTACTCATGAAATATGTGGGTGTTATTCCTTAATATGAAATATGAAGCATTTGGTTTCTTCCAGAAATTCAAGAAATCTATTGAGAAAGAGTCAGGGACTTCTATAAATACCCTCCACTCAGATTAAGGGGGGGGTTTACCTCTAAAGAATTTTTTGTATTCTTGACTGCACATGGGATCATGATACAGTTAACTACTACTTATACTCCTCAGTAAAATGGAGTTGTTGAAAGGAGGAACTGTTCCATCATGGAAATTGTTCGTTGTATGCTCACAGGAGCTAGTCTTGAGCAACAATATTGGGCAGAAGCTATCACCACAATAGTATATCTATTGAATAGGGCACCCACAAAGGCCCTACAAGGAATGACTCCATAGGAAGCTTGGAGTGGTCGAAAACCCTCCATATATCATCTACGCATTTTTGGATGTAATGCTTTCATGCACATACCAAAAGAGAAAAGGAAGAATCTAGATGAGACGACATTGAATTGTATTCTTCTTGGCTATGATAAACACTCTAAGGGTTATCGATTGATTGATCCTTTGACCAAGAAGATTTATGTCAGTAGAGATGTTTTTTTTGATGAGTCTTTCACATCACAAAGCACATCTGATGTATACCTAGATCTTGTGGAAACTAAAGTTGAGAAGTCCCCTTTGTCATCAAAGGCTAGAGGTCCTCCTACTCCTTCATCTTCTTCATCACCATAGAAGAAGAATCCAAAATGGTATACAAATACAATCAGAGACTCCAAGTTATCTACTCCACTATATTTGACTTTGGATAGACCTCGTACTCATAGTATGGCTTGACAGGAGAAAGCAGCAGTAGAGACTATTGAGGTTGATGATATTTGTCAATATTTTGAGGAACTTTTTGTTGATCCATACAGATAAATAGAGGATATGGATATAGATGATGATAGGGTGTTTATGTCTTCAATGAATGAACATGAAACTGCTTCTGTACAAAATTACCTCAGTGAGCCACAATGGAAGGTTCTTATGGATGTTGAGTATAAGTCTCTGATGAAAAACAAAACTTGGAAGCTTATAGATCTGCCACAAGAAAAGAAGCCCATTGTCTACAAATGGGTGTACAAAGTCAAGTAGAAGGTATATGGGACAATTAATGACAATAAAACCCATCTTGTTGAAAATGGCTATGCTCAAAAGTAAGGCATTTACTACAAGGAAGCTTTTGTACCTACTACTCGGATAACCACTATTAGAGTTCTTTATGCTATGGCAACATAGTATGGGTGGAAAGTTCATCAAATGGATGTCAAGAGTGCTTTTCTCGAATGGTGATCTCCAAGAGTAAGTCTACATGACTCAACTTGAAGGATTTGAAATGGAAGGCCAAGAGCAAAAAGTGTGCAATTTTATAAAATCCTTATATGGTTTAAAACAAGCTCCACGAGCTTGGTATATAAAAATGGATAATCACCTCCTACAGCATGGATTTAAGAGATGTCCATCAGATGCAGACCTCTATTTCAAGAAACAATATTATGAGATAGTGTTGCTTGTACTCTATGTTGATGATCTGCTCATTACAGGGAGTTCAAAAACTATGATCTCTATTATCAAAAAGGACTTGTGTAAATATTTTGAGATGACAGATCTCAAACTTCTCAATTACTGTCTTGGTCTGGAAGTGAACCAGAAGGATCACTACATCAAAGTGTCTCAAAAAAATATGCCAAGACACTGTTAGAAAAATATCGCATGACTAATTACAAGCCAATGGCAACACCGATGGAATCAGGGCTTTAGTTATCGTGATATGATGATTCACCTCAGGTAGATGGTACTCTCTATTAATAGCTGATTGAGAGTCTCATATATATGACAAATACTAGGACAGATATCGTGTTTGCTATCAACTATATTTCGAGGTTCATGTAGGACCCTAAGACCACTCATTGGAAAGCAACAAAATGTGTTCTTCACTATGTCCATGGTACAATGGAATATGGCCTAGAATAGAAGAGGAATGCCAAATTCTTCTTACAAGGATACACAGACTCTGACTATGCCAGGTCATATGATGATCGTAAGTCAACTTCAGGATATATATTTCATCTTGGATCCGGTCCTGTATCTTGGCACAACAAGAAGCAATAGGTGGTTATTATCTCATATACATAGGCAGAGTATCACGCTGCACATGAAGCTGTGTGCGAAGTGATATGGTTGCATCACATTCTAACAAGTATGGGCTATCCATAAAAACTCCAATACACTTGTTCTATGACAACCAAGGTGTTTTTAACCTTCTTAAGAATCCAGTACATCATGAGAAAACCAAGCATATTGACACACAATGTCACTTCATTCGAGACGAAGTTCCAAGACATTGAATTTAGCTTCAGTACATCTCCACCAATGCTCAAGTTGTAGATATTTTCACTAAGGTACTTGCATGTGTCAAATTTGAATTGCTTTGCAGCTCTCTATGTATTGCAAAATGATGTAATCAGGGGAATTTTAGTATAGCTAGTATTATCTTCTCATCCAGATAATATAATAAGGGGGGATATTAGCGTAGTTGTTAGTTTATTTCATTATTAGATAAAGTTGGTAGCTTATTTAGGTATTATGTTATTTGTTATAACATAAGCCTATATTACCCTCGGATTGTTCCGTAACCATCAGGCTATTATAGAATTTTTGTGTAATATTTATATTCCTCACACTGAATGATAAAATGTTCAATTGCATATCAGTTAGATACCTCTAACACAAACATAAAATAGAGAGGTTAAAAAGATAGGAAATTCAATCAAAAATACAAATAAGTCTCTAAGAAAAATACACCTAGCATACTATGATAAGCACAAAAGTTATCTTTCTTAAAAAAAAAATTAAATATTAAAATGTCAATTGTGTTAATTATAGGGTCCCACTAGGCATGCCACTTTGTAACAAGGAGAAAGAAACACCATGCAAGTATAAGAAAAAGATGAAATTTTATTAGAAATTTTTACTTTTTATATTTACAATCTACCCTCAAAAGGAACTTGCAACAAAATATCCTTTTATATAAGGTGAAACAATGAATCAATGGCGTTCCTTAGGCTTCCTCCTGCTAAAAACAAAAATTGTAGGTTGTGGATGGCGTTTGGAATTTCTTTAACTTTTCCTTGAGTTTTTCCTTATTGGCTTCAATCTTAGGATGCCTACACACAACTCATGAAAGCAGTTACTGATAACAAAAAGAGGCTTCCAAAGTAAGGCCCAAAATATAGGAATATGATTTTCAAATTTCACAAAATCTTAGGTAAAGATTACAAAATTAGTCAAAATTTTTACAAAACCTTAGAGAATAGCTTAATTTACATTCCTTATCATTATACCACTAGTTTTGATCTTATTCCTATTATCAATGTCTAGTCATCAGGGGGTTTTGATTATACATTTGTTGCTCTAAATGATGTAAAATTTGGTAGGGATATTCAAAGGGTTTTCAATAACCCTCTCTCAAACATTAGGTGAACATGAGTTTGTATGAGGGAGATATACCCAAAAAAAGTTGGAAAATTCTAGCTTTGTGTAGTCAGTAGGGTTTATTGAGGACTTGCTTTGTGCAGTTAGTAGGGAACTACAAGTTAGGTCTTGATGACTAGTGGTGCTCTAAAATTTCTAGTGGATCGTCATGGAAGTAATTGCAACCTTTGTTGAAATTTTGGTGTGGATTGATCACCTGGTCAGTGCATAGCTACAAAATAAGTATTATTGGATGATCCCAAGAATCTCCATGGTTGATGATGGTTTAAACTATCATAGGGGATGCTCACACTCAAAGGATTAAACACTCAAAAGGGAGCACTAAGGGCTAAATTTTTTTGGCAGCATAAGGGCATGGAAATAATGGAATTGTTGCAAATGAAGAAAAATGAGAGGTATTTATAATAATTTTCAAGGAGGAGGGAGATGACAAGGATCTCTTAGAGATTTGTGCATATATTTTTTATTTATGTCCTTAGGGGGAATGCATCCTCACCCACCAAGTGTCATAAATATGCCTAGGGGATGGAGTCCTTGGATAAGAAAAAATAATATAAAATTGATTTTGAATGCACCTAGGGTGATGGGAAGAAGAATTTTAAATTCTTAAAAATATAAGGTGGAGGGTGGATGTATAGGTGGAATTATGATGAAAAGTTGACTTGGAGATTTAAATGATTTTTTAATTCCTCTGAGAATGGAGGGAAATGGGTAGGAGGATGTGAGAATTAAATAAGGGAGAATTTTCCATGGAAATTCCTAGGGATTGAGGGCTGATTTGGATATTTGATGGGATTTATCCAATTGAATGTACACATTTCTTAGAATTTTGCAAATTAAATGCTTTTGCTTAGGGGTTGCAAAAATGGGATTAGATGTAGGATTAGGTGTTTAGTGAGGAGGGGTGATTAGGCTAAGAAGGATTATGGAGGGTATTTTAGAAATTTTCATTTGTTTTGGTTTTCTAGGGATTGGATGTGAATTTATTATGTACTTTTCTAGGATTTGAGGAGGCGATTAAGGCATAAATAGAAGAACTAAAGGCCTTATCAGTAAGATGAGTATCTAAATTAAATTAGGGGAATTTACAAGGGAATTAGAGTGGAAGCATAGGAATTTAAGAGGAGAGAGGAGAATTAGAAGAATTAAGCAAGGGTTGGTGGAGATTAGGAGGAATTAATGGAAATTTAGGGATTATGAGAGAATTGCAAAGGTTTGAGATAATTAAGAAAGGGGGAGAGAAATTAGGAGGGTCAAGGGGAAATTAGAAGGGTAGGAAGAAAATTAAGAGATATTATGATGGATTAGGGAATGATTATAAAATATTAGGGAGAATTAAGAAGGATTAGAAAAAATAGGAAAGAAAAAAAAGAGGAGAATTATAGGAAATTAGAGACTTTTAAAGGAAAGTAGAAAGAATTAAAGGGAAATAAAGAGGAAGAGAGAATTAAAAAGAGGTTAGGAGGAATTTAAGAAGGTTGGAGAGAATTTGGAGGAATTTGGAAAGGATTAGAGGTCAATTTGGAGGATTTTGAGGAAATTAGGGTGAATTTATCAAAATTGATTAAAATGACTTTAGGGCATGCAAAATGACACATTTTTGGTGTCTACATTTGCTATTATAGATTCAAATTTTGATTTTTTTGTTGGTTCCTTAACATGTTCCTTTACCATAAATACTTCTTGCTTCTCCTTGGATCCTTGCTCCTTAAGCTAAGAAATATCCTATAGTGTTATCTTATTTTTCTTGTACCATAACTTCATAAAATTCTTTTGCACATTAATGTTAATAGTACCAAATGAATCCAACCAATGATAACAAAGATCAATATTCATATTACCCATATCAATAACATAAAAATTTAAATGTAAAACATATTGTGTGTCCTTAATGTTTGTTGCTTTAACCTGCAACCTATTAGCCAAAGCACTATTAATGAAAATCTATCTATTGCTAAGGTCAATTAAAATAATAACTTTTTATTTTGAATGCATATGAACCTACAAAATGGAAATTTTAGATGAATTTAAATATTTTTCTTGCTTTTCTAAATCCAAAGATGCAACTTCTTCCTTTTTCCAACTATCTTATTAATATTTTCCTCTTTCTCATCCTTGAATAATTTTATTTCTTTTCCATAGTCTTCAATTTATTTCTTGAAAAAATCCCACTCTCCTTTTATTTCATTTTTCTCATTTTGAATCCCTTGTAGTTTTTTTTCAAGGGATTTCATGATAACCATTAAACTATCTATATTCTAATCCCTTCCTTAAAGATTTATTTTTAATTCCTTTCCTTATTTCTTAATCATGTTTATTTATTTTGCATAACCTTTGAGTATATCCTTCAAAGTAGCTATATTTTCTTATGGGTTCTAATGACTGAAGAATGCATACTCTAATTCTCCCTATTTGTACCTATTATTCTTTTCAGTCATAAATCTTAACAACCATATTTTAGATTTTTTCTAAAAATGTATTAAGGTGTAATTTCCAATAAGGATTAGCAAAATATAAGGACACCATTATCTAGCATCAAAATCATTCGATCCAATTTTTTTTTGAAGTGCCAT
The DNA here is from genome assembly GCA_028583015.1 of Wollemia nobilis. Lineage (NCBI taxonomy): Eukaryota > Viridiplantae > Streptophyta > Pinopsida > Araucariales > Araucariaceae > Wollemia > Wollemia nobilis. The sequence continues at coordinate 5,502,697 of JAQPPZ010002554.1, forward strand.
GAGAACACATCCACAAAAAAAATAATGTAAACTACAGTGCAACACTATATGTCTTCCCATTGATTTAAGGATAAAATTCCACATAAATAATTAGACCTAATAAAATAAAAAATGATTTTCTTACCCAACTGATAGATATCTTAAAATTTTCCTCTACCCTTGTTTTGAATGGTTGACTTCATAGAGTCATATCTCCCTCAAAAATGCTCAGGTTCATTTATATGTCTACTCATTTTAAAGATCTTCAAATTGTAAGTAAAATGGTACAAGAATCATCTAAATTGGATAGCCTAACTAATAGTTATCCAAATTTTCATTTTAAAAAAGAAAGAAAAACTATTAGAAAAATTGCCACTGCCTTTGTTTTAGACAATTGATTTCATTAGGTCATATCTCAATAATACTGCTTGGATTCCTTCATATGATCACTCATTTTAAAGATTTTTAAATTTCAAATAAAATGATATAAGAATGGTCTAAATCAGGTAGTTTTACACAAATATATAACTACTAAAAAATAAGATAATTTTAGGGAAAAAAATACCCTAATTCTTCAATCTTAAAAAAACAATTTCCACTTTGCCAAAATCACTCCTTTGATATCACTTGTTATAAAACCTTTATTCTCATTAACAAAAATCACTCATCAATTTGTAGAAATATCAAATATTTTATCATAAATAATTATCAACAACAACAATCCATACAATAAGATAGAGATAAATAATACCCTTAGGGTAGGCAACACCAACACCAATAATACTCTTTAAAGTTTAAATAACTTCACAAAATCTTATAAAATTAAAATGACACTCAATTAATTAATATATATATATATATATATATATATATATATATATATATATATATATATATATATATATATATATATATATATAAAAGGAGAACGTTTACAAATTACATCAACAACCATCCTCAAAGGGTTTAAACACAAGACCACTTAAGAAACAACCACCATCTTTAACCACTAGGACAAAAAATTAAAATCTTATTAAAATTTTTATAAACAAGAACAACTATAATACTTCATATAAACAAAAATGATTACAATAACAATATCCCTTCCTTATATACCCATCTTATAACCTTCATCCCATAGTTAAATGTGGTACATGTCAATTATGAATAATATCAACATACAATATCATATATAACGAGGCACCATAGAGGTGTCATGTTCATTGTATGTATAGAATTCTTTGTAATGTTCATACATGAAATATTCCATAAGAGGCAATGCCGCCGTTTACGTCACATAGGGTCAGTTCTATTTTAGTAAGTCTTGCTAAAAAAGGCTCTGTTTTCCACGTGGGGACTTTGTCGTTACGTGACCAGCACAACAAATTGGACATTAAAACACGGCGCAATGCTCGCGAACCGACGACTTTCTCAAGTCAAAAAATAGTTATGAAAGGTTGGCATCCATTTTTATTTTTATTTTTTAATTTGTTTTTCCTCCTTTTTAAGAGATATCATTAGAATTGAATCCTTAATTTTATATCAATATTTGCCAAAAACCTCCATTTGCTTCAAATTGGATTCCTCCCAATGACATGGATTTGGGAAGAGGTCAATGACCATGTCTATAATCCACGCCCGTTTCTATTACGTTGTCGGCGTTCAACGTAATCCTCCCTCCTCTAAATTCACAACAATCTTCCTTCTCCTCTTCATTATTTACATCCTTATTTACACAGAACCTGAGAAAGCATACTCCCCAGATCTATCTATTGTAAGGGCAGATAGGATGTCAAAGATAATATCAACCTTGACTGCTGTGATTATGTGCGGGTACATCCTGAGAGATCTTCGGTCCCCAACGACATCTGCTGCGATCGTTCGGCTTGTGGGAAATGCAAGGGAACTCACGCTGACATTCAGAAAGGCCGGTTTGCTGTGTATGTTGGCGAGGACAGAAAACGGTTTTCCGTACCTATAAGTTATCTGAAACATCCGAGTTTTCGTTGTCTGCTGGAATTGTCAGCTCAAGAGTTCGGACGTCATCAGACTGGCGTGCGTGCTCATAATCCCATGCCATGTGGAGAGTTTTCAGCAAATTCTGTGGGCGGTTCATTAGGACTTCTCAAGAATCCATAGCTCACCACAGGCGAAGAAGAGAGAAGAATTAGAGTTGCACAAAACCAAACGGTAAAACTCAAAAGCCCCTTGCCCGAGAATGTGGAAAAACTCTATTACGTACGACTTTATTACAAGCTAATCAATATGCAATCATTTTCTAATTTCATCCCTAATTTTCATTTCAATGGAGTAAACTTCATTCATTACTTTACACATATTTACTCAGATGAACTCTCTCATTCATTACTTTACACATATTTACTCAGATGAACTCTCTCTATATATACGTATGCTGTCTCTGCCAACACATTGTAATACATGGTTGTACAGTTACTGTGTGGCGGGATGACACTATGAAGGTTTCAAGGGGCATCTTATAAACAGTTATCCATTTTTCATTTTAAATAATAAGGTGTGTATTTAATTATTTATTGATTTATTTATTTTTCCCTTTTTCGGTTGGAACCGTCGATTTTATGGATGATGGCTCTACATCCTACGACATATTCTCACCGTCGCTAAGATACTCCAACACACTAGAGTTGTTAGATGAATCAGGAATACAATTTCCCAGCTAAACACTAGTCATATAAAATTGCTTCTTTGGAGTGGCATATTGTTTTGCAAATCTCCTTCTCGGGCTACGAGAACACCTTGCGCTAATCGAGGGGAATGTATTGGAAAACTGGCTAGTTGAGAAGATTGTGAAAAAACCACTATTGCAGCCTTTGGGGTATGAATCTGTTGAGACTGAGGAGCCTCATTGTTGGCAGTTTCAGTTGGGGGACCAAATTTTTCCTTTTCATACCCTTTTTCTACTAGCTTTGCGACATGTGCCAACTTGGACTGTGTACCTTTAGAAGTAACCAAACATGCATTTTTACGCCCTCCCACTATCATTCAACCATCATCCTGAGGTTGAGGATTGGATGCATTCGGTGTGGTGGGGCTTTGCTTGTCCCTATTATGCGACATCAAGGGACAACCTTTAATCTTGTGTGCTGAAGACTAGCACCAAAAACATGTGTTGGATAAATTAATTTAGAGGACCCATTGGGATAGCACAGTGTCACCAAATTGTATATCAATAGTCTCCTTGAGATCTCGAGAAATATCAATCTCGATACAAACATGATTTTGAGGGTATGCATGAAAAACTTTATCCGCCTCCACCAAAATGACATGCCCTAGAGGGGCTACTATGTGATTGAGAAAGGGCCATAGAGGTAGAGGGAGTCTTGGGAATTCCACCCACACAGGGACTTTGGTAGATCTTTCCTCAAAAATAGAAAAGTCACGGGTCCAAGGAGAAAAAACAAGCAAAGAGCTTCTCATGTACCAAGGGCCATGCTCATAAATCACCTTAGCATGGGATGTTTCCACAAAGTGAAACAAAAAATCCCTTTGTAAGGTTTTGTAAGCCTTTTATCATTTTTTGAAATGTGTTTCTTCTCTTATTGATTTTGCTAAGAAGTTCACCTATATGTTATATTCTCAATTCTTTAAAACGTTCCACCAACAAGTCCAATTTTAAAGTTTCCTCATATGCATTTCAGATGTCCTTGTATGCTTTGCATTCTATGACCATTTTTTTCTATCACCATTACTTTTTGTGTTCAAAAGACATATTCATTTTGACCATACCTCTTGAGGTATTGTCTATCTCCCAATTTCGCATTTGATTTAGTGTGAACTAGATCTTATTTGAGCTATAAGTATTTTTTCTTCCTTTTGAACTTTGTATCTATGTATTTTTTTCTATGTTTAAAATTTGGGATGAACTTATTGATGCATTACTAATTTTTGCTTACTAAAATTTCAATTCACATAACAAGTCTAATTTTTTATTTTACATTTTATTTAATTTTGTTTTTGGATTTTGGGAGCTCATGAAATGTAATGCTCCACTTTTCCCTCCATTTGTTGTTTTCTTCATTCATATATCTTTTCTTCAATTCAATGCTTCTTTGATTACCTATTTAACAACCTTGTTATTTTCATTCATTCTATATTATTTAGATACACCAATAGTCTTACCAAAGATTTTGCTTCTAGTGGAAAAGACTTAATTTCAACAAGTAAAATCTGGTATGAGACTGAAGATTTAATTCTTTTTTTTAATTGGTCACTTTTTAATTCTTTCTATTTGTTCTCTATTTGAAATATGATGTATTTCTAGCCCACGAATCATGTCCATATAGCACCATTGGAATAAGTAACAATCCAAAAAAGATACTAACAATTTTTTAATCCCATAAATCTACTTTTCTATTCCTCTTTTATAACGAGTCAAGTGCCCTATGTCATGCATATACCCATTTTATCCTACATATTTCACAATTGAGTTTTTCTTGAAAATCTAACCCAAGAAATTTGTATTCTTTTATTACCTTTAAGGGATTTCCTTCAAGGTAATAACAAAATATTTTGATCTCTTCAAGTATAGAAGATTTTAATTTTAGTTTTGTTAGTGTTTATTTGTATCCCAAAAATTATTTATAAAAAATATTTGAAATCCTTTAGATTTTATTTAAAAATTTCAAGTTTATTGGTAATCAATATAGGTCATTGGCATAGAGAAGAAATTTGACTAAATATATAGCCTATTGTATTTCCTTTCCTTCCATCCTTTCCACCCATTCGTTCAACTTATCAATATAAAGGATAAATAAAGTAGGTGACAATGGAAAACTTTATTTCACTATTATATCACTCCCTAAACAGTTTGAAAATCCTTTTAAAGTTCTATTTTTTGCTACCAACTACATATAAACTTTGTGTATAATTACTCTATAGTTAATTAGTATATCGAAGTTACAAAAAATATTGTTTATAGGGTTAGATTTGAAGGAAGATCATATTGCCTACATTGAAGTTGTGCTTAGAATGGTGTCAATTAGTTTGTTAGCACACTCAATTTTAAGCCAACACCAAGTTCTCCTTCAAATGCTACAACAATTAGGTATGCTTCTAAAGAGTTACATGCATTACCTAAAGTTTAGAGTTTCTAGTATGAAGAAGGTGATAGAGATGGGTACCCATACACTAACTAAAAGGGAACCTTTTGAAATTTGTATGGAAATAAGTGTTATACCACTACTCAATGAAATACAACCACTTAGCTCATTATGTTGAGTGCTTAGAGGTAAAACAATAAAGGTATATTTATAAGTTTTTGTTAATAACTATGGTTTATCCATTTATATGCATTTGGTAGGTTGAGCTTATTCATAGTTGTGCTCCCTATAGTTTAAACAATTCTTTCCAAAATCAAATAGTGAAAGTGGGGTGATGGTCATACATAATACATTTTGGGCATACTATGGAGTTTGAAAATAGAGTCCATAAATATTTGAGCAATTGTGGAGGTATGATAAGTATGGGCAAGGGAACCAAAGTAGGCATACTTTGAGAGACAACCCACCACCACAAAATAGCAAATTTTCATCCATTTAGTAAGCCCTTCAATAAAATCTATGTAGATATATGTTCATACATTGTCTAGGATTGGAAATGGTTGTAGTGTTCCTATATTACAATTTTTTTCACCTTTCATCTCTTGGTAAATATCACATTTGGCCATAAAATTTTAAATATATTTTCTCATTCTCTTCCAATAGAATGACCTATTAGCTTTCTCATATATCTTTAAAAATTATAAATATCCTAAAATAGGTGAACCATGCATTTCACATATATATCCTCATGGAGTGATGAAGATTTAGAGACCACAATGTGACCTTGCCATCTTAACATATGTTCATCCCATGAATATTCAACATGTGAATTGGGACCTCTTTGTAGTTGTTCCTATAAGGTCTATAAATATTGGTCCTTTGTTGTTTCTTCTTGAAGTTGGGAGACCCATTGGGAAAGTGGGGATGAAAGGACACACTCTACCACTTGATACTCAAATTGATTGGAGAGGGCATCTATGATGATATTATCATTTCCTTTATTATGGATAATTTCATAGTTATACCACAATAATTTTGAAATCCATTTCTATTATTCTAGATTAGATACCCTTTGTTCCAAGAAATATTTCAAACTTTGGTGGTCCATTTTAATAGAAAAATGTCTCCCAAAGAGATATGACCATCAATGATTAGAAACATGGATGATATACATAATTTCATTTTTATAAGTAAATTTTCCCAAAAAATGTATTGATAGTACCTTACTAGTGAAAGCTAAGAGTCACCCTTCTTGCATTAATACAACCCTAATATCATGACCTCAATTATCATTTTTAATTATAGATGGTTTAGAAAATTTAGGGGTATCCAATATCAATGTCAAAATCATATCCCTCTTAAGATCTACAAATGCTTGTTCTACTAGAGTTGACCACATAAATAACTTAATTTTCAGCATGATCATTAAGGGGATGACTATATTTAAACAATTTTGTACATATGAGCGATAATAGCCTGTGAGCACCAAAAATACATGAAACATCTTCAGATTTTGTGGCTTAGGACAATTCTATATAGATTTAATTTTCTTGGGGTCAACCTTGAATCCCTCCTATAAAATAATATGCCCCAAGTATTCAACCTCCTACATGCCAAGGAACATTTGAATCATTTGACAAATAACTAATGATACCACACTAATTTCAAAATTTGATCTAGATGTTGTAAGTGCTTGGTCCAAGTGTAACTATAGATGAGAATATCATCAATGAAATCCAAAATAAACTTGACAACACATTAATTTGGCCAAATGGCATGACCAAATGATTTGTAATGGTCCTCATGATTTTGGAATGCTATTTTAGAAATATTTTCCTCCTTGAGACTTATATAATGATTTCCATAGTAGAGATCCAACTTGGAGAAAATATTTGTGCCACATTACTCATCCAACAATTCATTGATCACAAGGATAAGAAATTTATCCTCAATGGTGAGCTTATTGAGATCATAAAAATTTATACATATCTGTCACAACCCATATCTATTCCTAACCAATAGTACCAAATAAGAATAAGGACTATGACTAGGTTAAGTTATCCCTACTTCTAATAACTCTTGAACCAACATCTCAATTTCTAACCTAGGCACACAGGGATGGTAATTATAGGGTCTAATGCTAGGGACAAATCTACCTAGCACAAATACTATTGTATGATCATTGAAATGATGTGGAGGTAATTTTATTGGTTCAATAACAACTACATTATATTTAGTCAAAACAATACGTAAATCCCCTTAGGGTTCATCTGCTTCTAAAGTCTATGGTTGAACTAATAACCTACAAATGTCCTGTTGAAGAACCACAAAGAGTGTAAGGCTTCCCATTCTAGAAGAATTGCATCCGTAATTTAGTTATGGGCCACTATTCCCAAGGTATAGAGCCACTATACTTGCAACACATCAAATCCTCCAAGTGGAAGAGAAAACCTATCAATTTTCAGTTTATAGTCCCCTATCTTCAACTTATCATTTTAGCATTTACCCTTACAATGTAATGTTCTTCCATTTGGTACCATGACTTAAAAAGAGTTACATGTATGTATGTATTTTTGCTTGATTAGGTGCTTAAGGATCAATAAAATTATGTGTACTACCTAAATCAATACGAATTGTAATCCTTTTACCTTTGAATAATCCTAAAAATGCATAGATATAAATATTTTGCTGTGGTTCTCATCCCGAGGCTCTTCCTTGTACATTTCTACTTCTTCATTAGGTATTTCATTCAAAACTGAGGCATCCACATCCAATAAAAACAAATTCTATTGTATTTTACCTACATTGGAAATTCAAGAGATTATTGGATTTTTAAAATAGCATAGGAGTTTATGGAGGACAAAAATTTGGATTTGGTAACCAAAAATGCAAATCTTAATATGAAAAATAGCACATGAAAAATCTTGTTGTAAAATTCAAAGCAATAAGATATAAGAAATATTTTTTTTTGAAAGGTCCAAGTCTCAAATTTCATAACCTAAATAAATCATAAAATGTATTGAACCAACTACAAAAATCATAAAAACATTAAAGAATGATAAGAAAACCCCAATGGCTAGAAAATATGAAGATAGGGGGGAAACTACTATGTATTTATATGAAATCTATAATATTGGTGTAATTATAAGAGTCCTAGTAGCTATTACCAATGAGTTTCATAAAGAACTTATATTTTTTATCAAGTTACAATATTAATATGAAGTAATACATATAGAAATTGATGAATATAAGTGATACTAGTAGCCATTGGTGATATTATACAATTCAAAATCAATAGAAAGAAACAACACAAAATTCAAGTAGTTAGGAAAACATGTCAATTCTTTGTTTTGGACAACCATGCAAAAATATGAAAAAATATTAGAATATAATTTTGAGAATTGTAGATGATTGTGGGACTCATTTCAATAAAAATACAAATCCTAAATTTATTAATGTTCTAGATGCAAGCAATTATTAGTTGAACATGAAAAGGACATGGTTGATTCCAAAATACTTACTGTGGACAAGCCCAACTAGGAGTTTCTCAAGACAACTAAAGACTTGATGAATAGAAGGATGCCAAACTAAAAGACATTGATAGGTCCATTTATTACCCATTTCATTCACTACTTCGATCTCCTTTGTAGGAAAAATCTCAAATCACTTATTTGTTTATTGTGTTGTTTCTTGAACTTGGTGTGTTTGAGCATTAATTATAATTAAATAGGAAAGATAATTAGGCAGTTTTTATTGTAATTAATTATGTGGAATATTCTATAAGTAGTTGAATTATTTATACCTCCTAACTAATAATATTTTGTATAAAAGGATGAATGGAAGAAACAAAGAGTTTTGGTTACAATTCTGGCTAAGCATATTGTTGTATCAACATCTTGATGCATAATTATTATGGTTACCGAATACTACTCTTCTTAACTTATTTGAAATTTTTGTGTGGTATTGATATTTCTTTCTTTCAAGTTTATTTTAACTACTAAAAGGTCTTCTTTAGTTATGTTCCTGATATGTGCATGTAATTTGGTATTTAAAATATTTCTAAAATTTGAATGGCTTCTTGAGGATCCTTAAAATTAAGTGATAAACCATGAAATATAACTTATTTATTTCCATATTATATGCACTCATAGTTGACATCTAAAATACATAGAATATAAACAATACATTTAATATGAAGGAGCCACCCTTGTATAAAATTATGAAGAAATTTTGAGTATTTTTTATATCTTCTTTGAATTTCAATCTATGTCTAAAGGACCAAATTTTAGACTAACCAACATGAACAGTTCTATAAGGAAATAATGATTTTATTTTCAAATAGAAGTAATTTTATTGTTATGCTCTCACACACTCATGTAAAGGTCAACCATGAGAAGGGATATAATAATGAACATATAATGAGTAATGTAATAATCAATAGTTCAAAATATTTAAAATAATATTTATTTTATTAAATATTTTTATTGTAACTTGAGTGGGCCTAATAATGAAGGCTTTGAAATACCAAAAAGGATGTCCAAGGTTCAAATCTAAAAGTGCATAAATTTGCACACCAATGCTATCATAACCAACAATATAGTTGGATAAACATATATTGGAGATAAACCTAGTCTAAGAATATATAACCCTTAAATCTCTTATTTGAATTACAACTATAAAAATCCTTGAGCACATGTAAATAGAAATTGTTAGGTTATATTTAATATTTTTTATCAAATGATTTTTAATATCACATATATACAAGAATATGAAATTACAATAAACAAACCATGTTAACAAATAGAAACAACAAATCAACTAATCTTTACATCAACTCAAATACTCATTAAAAACATCCTTTGAAATAATGATGGAGGATACATAAAGATAAACACTTGCTAATGTATAAATAAACACCATAATATGTATAAAATTGTTGTCTATTTAAATATTGTCGTTACTATGTTAAGTGTAAAAGAACTTTGTATTAATGATTTATATTGATTTTTCAACTTGTAAGATGTTACTGCCTATTAAAACATTTATTGTCATTAAAAAAATCATTCACCAATTTACAAAAAAATTAAACCATTATAAAATATTACCTGTAATAATAATCCACATAATAAGATAGAGATAGATCATACCCTTAGGGTGGGGCAACACCAATAATACTCCTTAAGGAAGCAATGGCTCCATAGGATCTCCCAAAACGAGAGCACCACTTAGAGAGAGCAAATATGATTACAAGTAATACTTCATATGAATGGTGATGATCACAATGATAACATCTCTTATTTATATACCCATTTTATAAATCCTCATACCACTCATTATTATAATATAATATACTTTAATCAGCACTAGATTATGTGTGGCCCATGCCAACTATTCATAATACCCATATACAATATAATATCATATCCCCATATACCTATTCCTAGGTACCATAGCATTCCATCCTTCTTACAAATGTTTCACCCTCAAAACATAAGAAGAAACTAAATAATATGATCTTCTAAGCAATGTTGACAACTCGTACAAATATTGATCATCCATGATTTGTGCAACTTGAGTATACATACATACATACATGCATATATATATTTGCTTTATTGACTCCATGATTTTGCTTCTCTACTATGATATTTTGAACAATTTTTCCTATTGATCCTTGATGCTATTGCACCCCATTGAAATATGAACTCGCTATGCTTCACTGTATTTCTTCGTTGGGCACTTGTGACCCAACGACAGTGGCGTTTAAGCGAAAGCGCTAGAAGGAAGAGGTGCCGAGTTCATTTCTCCTCGTTGGTAATTTTCTTTTGGTCACGGTGTGCAAAGGATAGTGGCTGTGAATGCGCGGGAGGTATAAGGTTAAGGTATCATATTTGCTTTGACATTGTTTTATTGATGTTTAATGTTTATGTGGAGTAATAAGGTGTAAAGAGGTTTTACTTTGTATGTATATTATACTTCTAGTGGTTTTTACTAAGTTGGAGAAATAAGGTGTTAATTTGGATCTTTATTGTTTATTATTGTATAGTTGCTAACTCTAATTGGTGGCAAATTGAGAGTTAGTGTTGTGACAGATTTTGAGTTCTCCTTCTTCATCAAAGTAAAGGTATGGGCAACTTCTTCCATGTATGTTATTCATGGTATATTTTCTGAAATTGAGTTTGGAGTGAAAAGGTTGTCTACTAGGTAGTTTTGGTGTAAATTTTATTTTTTGGATATTAAAGATTGTTTATGCATTAAAATCATTGATGAGTTTTTGGGTGAATGCATAATTCTGGTTGAGGAAGAGGAAGCATTTTTGCACTAGGGTTTATGTTAGTAAGTCTTGCTACTTGCTCTGATACCAATTGAAGAACACAAGCTTATACTGAGAGGGGGGGGTGAACAGTATAAGACCTCTTTTTGCTTTTTCCTTTATACTTCAAAATAGTAAAGCAATATACCCAAAGCAATATCAAAACAATGCACAATATCATCCACAAAGTGACACCAATTTTAACGTGGTTCACCCAGAATGCCTGGGCTACGTCCACAAAAATTTTCTCTAAAATTTATCTCAAAGTTCTTTGGGAAACCTTTCCAATTACAATGTTTATGAGCCTCAACCCAAAGGAGACACCTTCCCCCAATCTAAATTTATGAGCCTCTGATCAAAGGAGATACCTTCCCCTCTACTCTGGAAATGATCCCTCAGAAGATCAACTACCTCTGCCTCTTTCCAGCACGTGGAACTCCTTTCCACCGAAGACCTCCTGTCCTCAATGCTTAGCCTAAGAGACCTCTGCCTTCTATGATCACATCCACAATAGCTCAGCTACATAGTCAGTTGGTCTAGTACAAGTTTTCCTCTATCTGTCAGATCTATCCAACTCTTGAACAAATCAATCCTCTGCACACAAGCCTTCTCAAAGACTTGCCAAATCTGTCCTCAGGTTCTTCTCAAAGAACCAATGCACCTCTATCCTCAAGTTCTCTGATAGAACTATCAAACTCAGCTCACAAGTCCTCTGCTAGTACCTATCCAAATCTGCTCACAAGTCCCCATCGAAACCTGTCCAAAAATTGCTCACAAGTCCCCACTAGAACCTGTCTAAAACTTGCTCACAAGTCCCCACCGGAACTTGTCCAAAACCTCAGCAAGCTCACCAAGAAAAACTTGCTTAGCATGAACCCACAAAGAGAATTGTTAGTGACTCAATGTGATTCATAAACCTCATAGAAGCATAAAGAGAATTGTTAGAGACTCAATATGTTCTATACTTAACTCCCAATATCAATCTCAAATCTCATAGAAACATAAAGAGAATTGTTAGAGACCCAATATGTTCTATAATTAACTCACAATCTCAATCTCAAATCTCATAGAAACATAAAGAGAATTGTTAGAGACCCAATATGTTCTATACTTAACTCCCAATCTCAATCTCAATCTCAAAAGAATAAGATAGATGTAGTATGCTTTTCTCAAGAATATGAAACACAACCCAACAATTGCCAACCATGCAATATCTCATATAACAATGATACTCATATTCTTTTTACCAAAAATTAGGATTTCAACAACAATGCTCATCAAACAAGGTTTAGTCAACCAACACCATTCAACTCAACATCAACCTTGAAGCATTCAACCAATCATCACAAGAAAAGGAAACAAGTAGAAATCCTTTTCCCTCCAAGGATATTTGAACAAAATAGCCACCAACACAATATCACAAAATGCAAAGAATAACTTGCTCAAATCAACTCAATGGAGTAAGCCCAATATCATGTATCAAGTAAAGCACTAACTTGATCAAAAACCAACCTCTATGGAAGCAACTCAACCATCAATATCACAACAGCCAACTAAGGGTTTCATCATCTCAATGCAAGTAGCAAGACTTACTAACATAAACCCTAGTGCAAAAATGCTTCCTCTTCCTCAACCAGAATTATGCATTCACCCAAAACCTCATCAATGATTTTAATGCATAAACAATATTCAATATCCAGAAAATAAGATTTACACCAAAACTACCTAGTAGACAACCTTTTCACTCCAAACTCAATTTCAGAAAATATACCATCAATAACATACATGGAAGAAGTTGCCCATACCTTTACTTTGATGAAGAAGGAGAACTCAAAATCTGTCACAACACTAACTCTCAATTTGCCACCAATTAGAGTTAGCAACTATACAATAATAAACAATAAAGATCTAAATTAACCCCTTATTTCTCCAACTTAGTAAAAACCACTAGAAGTATAATATACATACAAAGTAAAACCTCTTTACACCTTATTACTCCACATAAACATTAAACATTAATAAAACAATGTCAAAGCAAATATGATACCTTAACCTTATACCTCCCGTGCATTCACAACCACTATCCTTTGCACACCGCGACCAAAATAAAATTATCAATGAGGAGAAACGAACTCGGCACCTCTTCCTTCTAGCGCTTTCTCTTAAATGCCACCGCCGTTGGGTCACAAGTGCCCAAAAAAGAAATAAAGTGATGCCCTCTCTTTTATCTTCCTTTGACGCTAAGAATATGGAAAACGTAATTTTTTTCCACAACCCACATGCAAACTGGAAAGCGCTGTCCAAAACGTAAGTCACTGAATGCTTGCATTAATCATCTCACAACACAGTCTGGAAAAACGTAGTTCAGGTGCAATTGCCAATCCACTAACGTCAAGCATAAAGGTAAGGATGCAGCCAAAGCTCAAATTCGAATAAGCCAAACACGATTTCCAAGACACAAAACAAGCACGATTTCAAAGACGTCAATCGAAGATTCGAAGACACAGAGCAAGCTCAAATCAAAGACACAAAGTGTTGTTCGAAAGATATAGAGCAAATGCAAAATCATAGACGCCAAGCGCTATTCGAATGATACAAATCAAACGCAAAATCATAGAGGCCAAGCGCTATTCGAATGATATAGAGCAAACGCAAAATCACAGACACCAAGTGCTATTCGAATGATACAAAGCAAACGCAGATCATAGATTCTAATTAATCGAGTGGTACTCACTTTAGAAAATCATCCCCACTTATATAGCCATTTCTCCTTAACTGTTTGATGTCGGCGCTCCTCCAACGATGGCAACATATCAGCGAAAGAATTTTTTTTTCTTTCCATCGCTTAAGGGTTAAAAGACCCTTTAATAATAATTAAAATAATAATTATTATTATTTTATTAATAATAAATTAAACTTGAGCCTTTGACAAAGGTTTGAGTTAATTTAATTATTAATAATAAACATGGACCTTTGCATTAAGTTAAGCTTGGTTTTAATAAAAACCCTTAATGAGTCCAAATGGTTTTAAGAAAAACCTTTAACCTTGTCACCATGGTTTTAATAAAACCCCTTTAACATTATGAAGCTTCTCAAGATATTTTTGACATCACACTCTTTTGATATCAACACAAAAATGCCTTTTGACATCAATGACAACTTATACATTTTAGCAAAGGCAATGTATCCAAAGTACCCAAAATTGCCAACAATCTCCCCCTTTGTCATTGATGGCAAACCTTTATTGAAAACACTTCTCAAGAGCCAAAACTGAAACCAACTGTGCTAACAACTGACCAACTGTGCCCACAACTAAGAATCTTCCTTTGAAGTTTTGCTCCCCCTGACTTGAAGCATTCCTCTTCACTTTGAAGCTCTCCCCCTCACTCATATCTCTCCCCCTTTGTCATAAATGGCAAAGGGCCACCTTTGGGGCTTAGGACTAAGAATTAGCCTCTTAGCTTAGTCCCTCCCCCACCTCCTGATGAGGTGATTAATTTTGGGGTGGGAGTAAGACTCCCATTAGGCACTGATCATCATCAACATCTATAAATTCCTTGTCGGGCCTTCTCTTGAACTATTTGTCCATATTCCTGTTCCTGTCACTGTTCTTGTTCTTGTTCTCATCCCTGTTCTTATCCATGCCTTGATCCTTGGACTTGATCATGCCACTGTTCTTGTTCCTGTATTCTGGAATTTCAGCTCTACATTGTCTAGCTGTGTGACCTTCATTGTTGCACTTATAACAAGTAACAATGTTATTTCTTTTAGGCATACCTATTCTTTGAATCCACCAGTTCTGACCAAATCTATTCTGACCAAACCTATTCTGGCAAAACCTATTCTGACCAAACCTGTTCTGACCAAACCTGTTCTGATTAAACCTGTTCTGATTAAACCTATTCTGATCAAAACTATTCCTATTATTTTCCTTGCAATAAACTGCCTTGTGCCCAAACTGTTGACAAGAGTAGCAATACCCTTGAAAGAAATTACCACCTCTGAAACTGTCATTTACCTTCCTTACTTGATTCATGCAATGTGAAGCTATGTGACCAAACCTGTGACAAGCAAAACATCTGCCTTGAAACTTTCCTTTATTTGACCTCTTAGGCTCTGAAAACTTTTTCTCATTCTGAATTTTGTTTTCTATTTCTGTGCATCTATCATTCAAGTACTCATGATCTGGAATACTTTCCTCATCAGAACTCTCTTCCTTTTGGAGTCTCTTACTATACTCTCCAGCTTGTTCCTTGTGAAGCTTAACAAAACCAAGACCTGTTTTATCTGTTATCTTTCTTTGACCTTTGATGAGTGACTTAACCTTTTTGGAGCTATATTGAAACCTATGAAGCTTATCCTTGTAATCTTTAGTTTACTTTTTCAAAGAAGCCATTTTATGTTATAATTCACTATACTCAAGAACCTTAGACTCTAACTCATCCTTGAGTTCTTGTGTCTTAGCTATAGAGAAGTCAAGACTTTCTATAAGATCATCTCTCTCCATACAACATTCATCTAACTTATCCTTTAGTCTAGCATTCTTCTTTATTTCTTTTTTCAAAGCACTAAGAGCACTAATAAGTTCACCTTTAAGATCTACTTCACCTTCCTCTATATGTTTTCTTTTAGAATCATCAAAGCCTTTTTCAGATTTCTTATCACTAGAGGTGCTACCCTTTTCAAAAACCATACATGCATCTTCCTTATAGTTTTCTGAAGCATCCTCATACATACTAGAAACCAAATCATTATTTGTGCAATCATCCTCAAGGTGACCAAAATTTCCACATCTAAGACATTTCATGATAATGAATCTATGTTTCGGTTCTTCCTCTTTTTCTGATATGAACAACATCTCATTTTCATTATCACTTGAAGAACTTTCACTATCACTACTAGAACACTTACTTGCCTTGTCTAGGTAGAAGCTCTTCTTGTGTTTGTGAGAGTACCTCTTTCCTTGATTGCTTTTCTCATCTTTGTTTTTCCTATGATGCTTGTGCTTTTCAGAATCCTTGCTCTTACAGTCTTGTTTATCTTCATCACTTTCATCCTTGGCAACAGTACAGTCATTAGTTTCATCATAATCTATTGTAGTTCCTTTCCTTTCATCATTTCCACTCATTCGTTCAACTTATCAATATAAAGGACAAATACAGTAGGTGACAATATAAAACTCAACTTCACTATTATATCACTCCCTAAGCAGTTTTAAAATCCTTCTAAATTTCTATTTTTTGCTACCAACTACATTTAAATTTTGTGTATAATTTCTCTATAGTTAATTGGTATATCAAAGTTACAAAGAATATTGTTTATAGGGTTGGATTTGAAGGAATATCATATCGCCTACATTGAAGTTGTTCTTAGAATGGTGTCAATTAGTTTCCTACCACACTCAAAATTGGATCCAACACTAAGTTTTCCTTCAACTGCTACAACAATTGGGTATGCTTCTAAAGAGTTGCATGCATTGCCTAAACTCTAGAGTTTCTAGAAATATATGAAGAAGGTGATAGAGGTGGGTACCCATACACTACCTCAAAAGAAACCTTTTGGAAGTTGTGTGGAAATAAGTGTTATACCACTACTCAATGAAAGACAACCACTTAGCTCATTATGTTGAGTTCTTAGAGGTAAAACACTAAAGGTATATTTATAAGTGCTTGTTAATAATTTTGGTTTACCCATTTATCTGCATATGGTAGGTTGAGATTATTCAAAGTTGTGCTTCCTACAGTTTAAATATCTTTCCAAATTTGACTAGTGAAAGTGGGATGATGGTCATACACAATACATTTGGGCATACTATGGAGTTTGAAAATAGAGTCCATGAATATTTGAGAAATGGTGTAGGCATGATAAGGGTGGGTAAGAGAACCAAAGTAAGCATACTTTGAGAGACAACCCACCACCACAAAATACCTAGTTTTCATCCATTTAATAAGCCCTTCAATATAATATATGTAGATATATGTCCATACATTGTCTAGGATTGGCAATGGTTGTAGATTTCCTAGATTACAAATTGTTTCACCTTTCATCTATTGGTAAATTTCACATTTGGCCATAAAATTTTGAATATCTTTTTTCATTCCCTTCCAATAGAATGACATTTTAGCTTTCTCATATATCTTTAATAATAATAAATGTCCTACAATAGGTGAACCATGCATTTTTTACATAATATCCTCATGGAGTGATGAAGTTTTAGAGACCACAGTGTGACCTTGCTATCTTAACATATGTCCATCCCATGAACATTCAACATGTTAGTTGGGATCCCTTTGTACTTGTACCTATAATATCTATAAATATTGGTCCTTTGTTGCTTCTTCTTGAAGTTGGAAGACCCATTGGGGAAGTGGGGATGAAAGGTCACACTCTACCACTTGATCCTCAAATTTATGGGAGAGGTCATCTATGATAATATTATCATTTCCTTTCATATGCATTATGTCATAATTATACCACAATACTTTTGAAATCCATTTCTATTATGCTAGAGTGGATACCATTTGTTACAAGAAATATTTATATCTTTGGTGGTCCATTTTAATATAAAAATTCATCCCAAAGAGATATGACCACCAACGATTAACAACATGGATGATGCACATCATTTATTTTTTATAAGAAAATTTTCCCAAAAATGTATTGATAGTACCTTACTAGTGAAATCTAAGAGTCACCCTTCTTGTATTAATACAACCCTAATGTCATGACCTCAATTATCACTTTTAATTATAGACCGTTTGGAAAACTTAGGGGTAGCCAACATCAATGTCAAAATCATAGCCCTCTTAAGATTTACAAATGATTGTTCTACTAGAGTTGACCACATAAATGAATTATTTTTCAACATGACCATTAAGGGGGTGACTATATTTCCATAATTTTGTACAAATGAGTGATAATAGCATCTGAGCCTCAAATATCCATGAAGCACCTTGAGAGTTTGTGGCTTAGGCCAATTCTATATAGCTTCAATTTTCTTGGGGTCAACCTTGATTCCATCCTATAAAACAATATACCCCAAGTATTAAACATCTTGCATTCCATGGGACACTTGGATAATTTGACAAATAACTAATGAACCATACTAATTTCAAATTTTGATATAGATTTTGTAAGTTCTTGGTCCAAGTGTGACTATAGATGAGAATATCATCAAAAATCCAAAATAAACTTACAAATAAATGGATAGAAGATATTATTCATGAGGTTTTTAAACGTTGATGACACATTAGTTAGGTCAAATAGCATGACCAAAAATTTGTAATGGCCCTCATGAGTTTGAAATATTATTTTAGGAATATCTTCCTCCTTGATACTTATCTAATGATATCCAGAGTAGAGATCCAACTTGGAGAAAATTTTTGTGCCATGTAACTCGTCCAATAATTCATTGACCATAAGGAGAAGAAATTTATCCTTAATGATGAGCTTATTGAGCTCACAAAACTCTATACATAGCTTCCACAACCCATATTTATTTCTAACCAATAGTACCAAAAAATATTAAGGACTATGATTAGGTCAAATTACCCCTACTTTTAATACCTCTTGAACCAACATCTCAATTTTTAACCTAAGCACATAGGGGTGGTAAATGTATGGTCTAATTATAGGTGGAAATATACATAACACAAATGGTATTGTATGATCATGGAAATTATGTGGACGTAATTCTGTTGGTTTCGTAACAACTACATTATATTTAGTCAAAACAATATGTAAATCCCCTTGGGGTTCATCTGCTTCTAAATTCTATGGTTGAATTGCAAATAATTAGGTTACTACCCCTTGTGAGGTTTTTTAATGTCTTCTCCATATGGATTGAACTAATAACCTACAAAGGTCCTATTGAATAACCACAAAGAGTGTAGGACTTCCCATTCTGGAAGAATTGCAGCCATAAATTAGTTCTAGGCTACTATTACCAAGGTATAGAGCCACTCTTCTCACAACACATCACATCCTCCAAGTGGAAGATAAAAACTATAAATTTTTATTTTATAGATCCCTATATTCAACTTATCATTTCAGAATTTATCCTTACAATGTAATGTTCCTCCATTTGGAACCATGACTTCAAAATATTTATATGCATGTATGTAATAGTTTTCTTGCTTAGTTGCTTGGGGTTAAATAAAATTATATGTACTACCTAAATCAATAAGAATTGTAATTATTTTCCCTTTGAATAATTCTAAAATGCATAGATAAAAATATTTGGTTGTGGTCCTCATCCTGAGGCTCTTCCTCTTACATTTCTACTTCTTCATAAGGTATTTCATTCACTATTGAGTCATTCACATAAAAAAAAAACAAATTTTATTGTATTTTACCTACATTGGAAATTCAATAGATTATTGGATTTTTAAAATAGCAAAGGATTTGATGGAGGATAAAAATTTAGATTTGGTAACAAGAGTTGTAAATCTTAATATGAAAAAGAACACATGAAAAAGTTTGTTTTCAAATTCAAATTAATAAGATATAAGAAATATTTTTTTCAAAGATCCAAGTCTCAAATATCGTATCCTAAAATAAATCATAAAAGGTATTGACCAAACTAAAAAAATCATAAAAACAATAAAGAATGATAATAAAATCCCAATGGCTAAAAAATAAGAAGATAGGGGGGAAACTACTATGTATTTATATGAAATCTATAACATTGGTGTAATTATAAGAGTCCTAGTAGCTATTACCAATATCATAAAGAACTTATATTGTTTATCAAGTAGAAAAATTAATATGAAGTAATACATATATAAATCAATGAATATAAGTGATACTAGTAGCCATTGGTGATATTATACAAATTCAAAATCAATAGAAAGAAACAACACAAAATTCAAGTAGTTAGGAAAACATGTCAATTCTTTATTTTGGACAACCATGAAAAAAAATTAAAAAATATTAGATAGAATATTAAGAATTGTAGATGGTTGTGTGACTCATTTCAATAAAATCCAAATCCTAAATTTATTAATGTTGTAGATGCAAGCAATGATTAGTTGAAGATGAAAAGGATATGGTTGATTCCAAAATACTTAGTGTGGACAAGCCCAACTAGGATTTCGTCAACACAACTAAATACTTGATGAATAGAAGGATGTCAAAGTAAAATATATTGATAGGTCCACTTCTTACCCATATCATTGACTACCTCACTCTCCTTTGTTGGAAAAATCGCAAATAACTTATTTGTTTATTGTGTTGTTTCTTGGACTCGGTGTGTTTAAGAATTAATTGTAATTAAGTGGGGAAGATAATTAGGTAGTTTTAAAAGTAATTAATTATGTAGAATAATCTATAAGTAGTTGAATAATTTATACATCCTAACCAATAATGTTTTGTATAAAAGGAAGAATAGAAGAAACAAAGAGTTTTGGTTACAATTTTGGCTAAGCATATTGTTGTCTCAACATATTGATGCATAATTATTATGGTTACTGAATACTACTACTCTTAAATTATTTGAAATTTTTATGTGGTATTGATATTTCTTTCTTTCAAGTTTATTGATGCTACTAAAAAGTCTTCTTTAGTTATGTGCCTGAGATGTTGCACACAATTTGTTATTTAAAATATTGTTAAAATTTGAATGGCTTCTTGAGGATCCTTAAAATTAATTGATAAGCCATGAAAGATCACTTATTTATTTCCATACTATATGAAATCACAATTGAAATCTAAAATACATAGAATATAAACAATACATTTAATATGAAGGAGCTACCCTTGTATAAAATTATGAAGAATTTTGAGTATTTTTTGTAACTTCTTTGAAGTTCAATCTATGTGTAAATGACCATATTTTAGGCCAACCAACATGAAAAATTCTATAAGGATATAATAATTTTATTTTCAAATAGAAGTAATTTGTTTTTTATGCTCTCACACACTCATGTAACATTGATCTAGAATAAGGTCAACCATGAGAAGGGATATAATCATGAACATATAATAAGTAATGTAATAACAATTAGTTCAAAATATTAGAAAATATATTAATTATATTAATTATTTTTATTGTAACTTGAGTGGGCCTAATAATGAAGGCTTTGAAACACCAAAAAGAATGTCCAAGGTTCAAATCCAAAAGTGCATAAAGTTGCACACCAATGCTATCACAACCAAAAATATAGCTGGATAAACATATATTGGAGATAAACCTAGTCTAAGAATATATAAACCTCAAATATCTTATTCAAATTACAACAATAAAAATCATTGAGCACATGCAAATAGAAATTTTTAGGTTATGTTTAATTTTTTTTATCATTCAAATAATTTTTAATATCACACAATACAAGAATATGAAGTTATAATAAACAAACCATGTTAAAACATAGAACAAACAAATGAACTAATATTTACATCAAACCAACTACCTATTAAAAATATTCTTTGAAATAATGATGGAGGATACATAGAGAGAAACACTTGCTAATGTGTAAACAAACACCATAATGTGTATAATATTGTTGTCTATTTAAACATTTTAGTTACTATGTTAAGTGGAAAAGAACCTCGTAATAATGATTTATATTGAGGTTTTTTTAACTTGTAAGATGTTAGTGCCTATTATAAAACATTTATTGTCATCATCATAAATCATTCACCAATTTACAAAAATATTAAACCATCATAAAATATTACCTATAATAACAATCCACATAATAATATAGAGATAGATCATACCCGTAGGGTAGGTCAACACCTAATACTCCTTAAGGAAGCAATGTCTCCACAATATCTCCTAAAATGAGAGCACAAATTAGAGAGAGCAAAGATGATTACAAGTAATACTTCATATGAATGGTGATGATCACAATGACATCATCCCTTCTTTATATACCCATTTTATAAAGCCTCATACCACTCATTATTATAATATAAAATAATACAATATAATATAATAATATAATCAAACCTAGGTTATGTGTGGCCCATGAAAACTATCCATAATAACCATATACAATATAATATCCTATCCCCACATACCTATTACCAGGTACCATAGCATTTCATCCTTCC
This sequence comes from Wollemia nobilis, assembly GCA_028583015.1. Classification (NCBI taxonomy): domain Eukaryota; kingdom Viridiplantae; phylum Streptophyta; class Pinopsida; order Araucariales; family Araucariaceae; genus Wollemia; species Wollemia nobilis. The sequence goes on from JAQPPZ010002554.1 coordinate 5,525,122, forward strand.
TACAAAATTTTCACCCTCAAAACATAAGAAGAATCTAAATAATATGATCTTCTAAGCAATGTTGAGAACTGGTACCAATATTGATCATCCATGATTTATGCGACTTGATGTATATATATATATATATATATATATATATATATATATATATATATATATATATATATATATATATATACGTATATACATATACATTTGGCTCCATGCTTTTACTACTCTACTATGATATTTCGAACAATTTTTCCTATTGCTCCCTGATGCTACTGCTATCATACCCATAGGGTAGGTCAACACCTAATACTCCTTAAGGAAGCAATGTCTCCACAATATCTCCTAAAATGAGAGCACAAATTAGAGAGAGCAAAGATGATTACAAGTAATACTTCATATGAATGGTGATGATCACAATGACATCATCCCTTCTTTATATACCCATTTTATAAAGCCTCATACCACTCATTATTATAATATAAAATAATACAATATAATATAATAATATAATCAAACCTAGGTTATGTGTGGCCCATGAAAACTATCCATAATACCCATATACAATATAATATCATATCCCCACATACCTATTACCAGGTACCATAGCATTTCATCCTTCCTACAAATTTTTCATCCTCAAAACATAAGAAGAATCTAAATAATATGATCTTCTAAGCAATGTTGAGAAGCTGGTACCAATATTGATCATCCATGATTTATGCGACTTGATGATACATACATACATATATATATATATATATATATATATATATATATATATATATATATATATATATATATATATATATGTATATACATATACATTTGGCTCCATGCTTTTACTACTCTACTATGATATTTCGAACAATTTTTCCTATTGCTCCCTGATGCTACTGCACCCCTTTGAAATATAGAATCACTATGCTTTTTATTTCAAATAATACCATACTTGATGACTTTTTTACTCCATAAATATCCATAGTAATATTGATGCCTTAAGCCATACCTTCAAGATTACTATTGCTAAGTGTGGTGTCTGTGATGGTATGCTACAAGTTAGTCATTACTTAACATTATGTTTCCTTTGATTCTTGAATATTTTTTTTATCTATTTTAAATTCATCCTCATGATCTTCTCTTTTGTGCCCTTCTTTTGGTGCATTCATGTGTACTTCCATATACTTTGTTTTTGTTTCTACTATAGATTCAACTTTTGATTCTTTTGTTAGTTCCTTAACTTATTTATTTACCATAACTACTTCTTGCTTCTCCTTGGATTCTTGTTCCTTAAGCTAAGAAATATTGTAGTGTTATCTTATTTTTCCTGTACCATAACATCATAATTTTTTTTGCACATTAATGTTTGTAGTACCAAATGAATCGAACCAAGGATAACCAAGACCAATATTCACATTATCCATCTCAATAGCATAAAATTTTTAATGTAAAACATATTATGTGTGGTGATATTCAAATATTAAAAAATTTGAACATTCTCACCCTCAAATTATGTGTCCTTAGTGTTTTTTGCTTGAAACTGCAACCTCTTAGATAAAATAATGTCAATGAAATTGTAAATGTGCGAACAAAATGTATTATTGCAGGAATGTTTAAATAAGATTACAAAAGGCCGAGAATAACACTCCGGCGTAACTGATCTGTTACAGACGTTGTAACAGTGGCTTAATAACGTAATACAGACAAAATACGTTAATAGTACGCTAACATCCCCCTTTATTACATTATTTGGGTAATGTAATAACTAATAGCTATACTAACATCCCCTTACATTATTTTGCAATACAAAGTGAGCTGCGAAACAATTCAAATTTGACACGTCCAAGTGCCTTAGTGAAAATGTCTACAACTTGAGCATCGATGGGAATGTGCTGAAGCTAAATTCGGTGCTTTGGAACTTCCTCTCGAATGAAATGACATTGTGTGTCAATGTGCTTTGTTTTTTCATGATGGACTGGATTCTTGACGAGGTTCAGAACACCCTGATTGTCGCAAAACAAGTGTATTGGAGATTTTGATGGATGGCCCATACTTGTCGGAATGCGACGTAACCATATCACTTCGCACACAGCCTTCACGTGCGGCACGATATTCTGCCTCTGTTGAAGAAATAGCAACCACCTTTTGCTTCTTGTTGTGCCAAGAGACAGGACCGGATCCCAGATGAAAAATGTATCCAAAAGTTGACTTGCGATCATCAAATGATCCGGCATAGTCAAAGTCCGTGTATCCTTGCAAGAAGAATTTGTTGTTCCTCTTGTATTCTAGGCCATATTCTATAGTACCACGGACATAGTGAATAACATGTTTTGCTGCTTTCCAATGAGTAGTCTTAGGCTCCTGCATGAACCTCGAAAGATAGTTTACAGCAAATACAAGATTTGGCTTAGTATTGGTCAGATATACGAGACTCCCAATCAACTGTCGATAGAGAGTGCCATCTACCTGAGGTGAGTCATCATATCATGATAACTGAAGTCCATTCTCCATTGGAGTTGCCATTGGCTTGTAGTCAGTCATGCGATATTTATCGAGCAATGTCTTGGCATACTTTTTCTGAGACACTTTGATGGAGTGCTCCTTCTGGCTGAATTCCAGACCAAGACAGTAATGGAGAAGTCCGAGATCTGTCATCTCAAAAGATTTGCACAAGTTTCTTTTGACAGTAGAGATCATATCTTCTGAACTCCCTGTAATGAGTAGATCATCCACATAGAGTACAAGCAACACTATCTCAGAACCCTGTTTCTTGAAATAGAGGTTTGCATCTGACGGACATCTCTTAAATCCATGCTGCATTAGGTGATTGTCCATTTTTATATACCAAGCTCGAGGAGCTTGTTTCAGACCATACAAGGATTTGACCAATTTGCAAACTTTCTACTGTTGGCCTTCCACTTCAAATCCTTCGATCTGAGTCATATAGACTTCTTCTTGGAGATCACCATTAAGAAAGGCACTTTTGACATCCATTTGGTGAACTTTCCATCCATATTGTGCTGCCATAGCACACATAACCCGAATTGTGGTCATCCGAGCAGTAGGTGCAAAAGTTTCCTCATAGTCGATGCCTTCTTTTTGAGCATAGCCCTTTGCAACAAGACGGGCCTTATGCTTATCAATTGTTCCATCTGCCTTGTACTTGACTTTGTATACCCATTTGCAGCCAATAGGTTTCTTTCCATGCGGCAGATCAACAAGCTTCCAAGTTTTATTCTTCATCAGAGACTCATACTCTGTATCCATAGCGGCCTTCCACTGAGGCTCACTGAGAGCATCTTGCACTGATGCAGGTTCAAGACTATCTATGGTAGACATGAATGCCCTATCATCATCAATATCCATATCCTCAACTTCTCTACTTGGAGTCACAGAAAGTTCCTCAAAATATTGACAAAGATCATCAACCTCACCAGTTTCTCTGGCTTCTCTTTCCTTTTGAGCCATACTGCGTGTACGAGGTCTATCCAAATTCAAATTGGGAGGAGTGGATAAATTTGCATCTCCGATTGTATTTGTACACCATTTAGGATTCGCTCGGTGGTGGTGAAGAAGATGTAGAAGGACCTCCCGTCTGTGTTGAAGAAGGAATCTCCTCTTCCTTAGGTTCCACAATATCCTGGTGTACTCGTAGATGTGCTCTGTGATGTGAAAGCTTCATCAAAGACAACATCTCTCGCTGATATGAATTTTCTTGGTCAAAGGATCTATCAATCGATATCCTTTAGAGTGCTCAGAATATCCAAGAAAAATACATCTCAGTGTTTTCTCATCTAGCTTCTTCCTTTTCTCTTTCGGTATGTGCATGAAAGCTTGACACCCAAAAATACGTAGATGAGATATGGAGGGTTTTTGACCACTCCATGCTTCCTGTGGAGTCATTCCTTTTAGGGCATTTGTGGGTGCCCTATTCAAAAGATACACTACAGTGGTGACAGCTTCTGCCCAATATTATTGCCCAAGAGTAGCTCCTGTGAGCATACAACGAACCATTTCCATGATAGAACGGTTCCTTCTCTCAGCAACTCCATTCTTCTAAGGAGTATAGGCAGTTGTTAACTGTCTCTTGATCCCATGCTTATCTAGGAATGTAGAAAATTCATTAGAGGTAAACTCTCCCCCTCGATCTGAGTGGAGGGTTTTGATAGAAGCTCCTGACTCCTTCTCAATGGATTTCTTGAACTGCTGGAAGAATGCGAAAGCTTCAGATTTCAGTTTGAGAAAGAAAACCCACATCTTTCGTGAGTAGTCATCTACGAATAACTCGAAAGTACCTCTTCCCTCCAACACTCTTGGGTGTGAAAGGACCGCATAGATCGGTGTGAATTAGCTCCAGAGGATTTCTTGCTCTTGTAGAGCTCTTCTCAAATGGTACTCTATGTTGCTTTCCTGCCAAGCAGGCAGAGCACACTGGCAATGTGGCAGAAATGGAAGGAAGACCCTTTACCATCTCATACTTGCTCAGCTCAAGTAAGTAGCCAGAACTAAGATGCCCATATCTCTTGTGCAATAGGGAAGTTGCCTCCTTGGTAGAGACAAGTCATGGCAACATGTGGAGTAGAGATAGCATCTAGTGCAAATAAGCCATGCTTATATGAAGTCGTTGCAATCTGCTTACCCTTCCTGGTAATTGTACAACACTTCTTTCCATTCTCAACATCAAAGTTGACAACCATATTTCTGTCCAGGATTTGTGTCACTGACAACAAATTGTTGGCCAATCCTGGAACATAGAGGACTTTGTCAATCTGACACTTGCCATCAGGAAGAGTGACTGAAACTGTACCCTCTCCCTGAACCCTATAGGTTTTATCATCAGCAATTGTGACAAGTTTGCCCTCTTTGGCCACAAATGATTCAAACCACGATCTGTTGCCAGTCATATGTTTACTAGATCCAGAATCGACATACCAAATAGGATCCCTCTATGTGGAATCTATGGTAGTCATGAGCACCTTGTGTGCCCATTCAGAATCTGAGTCAGATTCTTCAACAACAACATTCACCTGGGGTTGCTTGTTCTTATTTTATGGTTTGTTTTGGCCTTTTCCTTTCGTATCCTGTTGAGAATTTCCTCCTTTCTGAAAGTTGCCTCATTTTTGCCCATTACCTTTCTTCCTAGAACCCTGCCTGTTGGTGTATAGGGCTGTATTGGAAGAATCATCCTTGTGAAGTTGGCGTGCCTCCTGTTGTTGGAGCAGATTGACCAACTCGATGTAGGTAATTTGTCGTTGGGACACCTGGATGGAGGTTATCAACATATCAAATGAAGAAGGTAAAGCTCTCATCACAAGTGAAATGAGAAGCTTTACGTCCACGATATCTCCCAGAGAACTCAATTTCTCTTTCAACTCAGACACTCTGCACAGAAAGAGTTCAACTGTTTCACCCTGCCTCAAACTCAGGTTATGAAGTTGTTGTTGAAGATGAAGAATGGTGGATTCATTCTTCCCCTCATAGATGGTTCTAATGGCATCCCATGCCTCTTTACCACTTGCTTTGTCAGCTATATGAGGTTGCACTTCATCTAAAACAACAAACAAAATGAGCACCTTTGCTCTACTGTCTTTCTTGTCAAAAGCAATCTGATCTGCTGAAGGACCTGTGGATCCTGCTGTTGGTGAAGGCCTGGTTGCTACTCTAGTAACAATATCCCACAAATCTTCCATTTGGAGAATAGCCTTCATCTTATGTTTCCATGGTGTATAATTTGGACCTTTCAATAACTGATGTGGATCAGTCATCAACTTTGCAACAGTGGCCATAGTGAAGGTTCCTTATATCACCAAATTGGTCCCCATTTCGATATACCTTTTGCTAGGCCAATATACCGTACAAAATACCCGCCCTTACGTGAGGGAAACTATAGGTATTTAGAAATATCAACAAAAAAATCACCCGCCCTTACGTGAGGGAGACTATAGGTGAATTTTAGAGATCATACGATACGTGGAACATAAGCGGTACTGAAAGGGAATCGCCTTGTTGATGGCACCTACCATAGAAGATTCTTCTCATGCGTGGGGCGTAACTTCCCCTAAACACTATGAAGAATACTTCGTCAGGATTTACGCCTAAACACAAGTGCGATAAAGGGTAGTGGATGGAGTAAAAAATTCAAAAATGGCGTACTTATTCCTCCCTGACGATTTATAGAGAACAAGCTTAGACGTCGTTATAGCAGCTATATTAGGCGACGGATACAGTAGCCAAATCACGACAGCTTTACCTGTAAGTGCTGGCCAGAGGTATCGCAAATACCGAACGCTGCAGTGCAAATAAATTGCACAGATGGGTTTTATATTCTAGGGACTTAGGGAGTGTTTTGATTTTAATTTTTAATGTTATAGTGCAAAAATGAAATATGCAACATACAACAAAAAAAATTGCCCACAAGAATAACCCACAAGGTGTCGGTCACAGCCGAAAATGCACCTTTTACAATGCCAAATTGCTATTTTTTCTAAAAATTACTCTCTATCCCCCTTTGATTTTTGAAAAAAATATCCCCCCTTAAAAGGCTTTCTTTAACAAAGCATTTTTATAATCATTATTTATTTAAAATTAAAATAAATAATTTCAATTTATATAGTTTTAAAAACTTTAGAAAAAATAAATTAAAATTAAATTTTAATTTATAAAGTTTAAAACTATATTAAAAAATTTAAATTAAAAATTTAAATTAAAAATAATAATAATTAAAAATGACTTTGAAAAAAAAATATACCTGAGGGGAGTCGGCGGGATTTGAACCCCCGACCTGCAGGCTCCCTGAGCCTTAACCGCACGGCTCACGACCACGTGAGCCAGCGGGCTGATCCGAAAAAATCAGCAAGTCACCTCCCTTTTCAACACCCTCTGCAGCAGCCTCCGGCTCGGCTTCCTCTCTGCAAGTCGCAGCGAGAACTTTTTTTTCAAAAAAAAAATTCGCCCGGGGGGTTTACGTCGAACCGCCCTCTGTTCTGTCGAAATTTTTTTTTTTTTCTTTCTTTCCGCTCTTGCCCGTTGTTTAATTTATTTTTTTTTTCAATAAAAAAACGGGGAGGGGTGCGCGATGGCTGTGCCTAACGGATGCAGTCCCGCGGAGGGGGGGGGTTGCGCGATGGTTGCGTCTAACGGACGTAGTCCTGCGGGGGGGGTTCATGATGGCTGCGTCTAACCGATGCAGTCCCGCGGGGGGGGGGTCCCCTCCTGTCGCCTGGCGCGACTGCGGCCCGTCGCGGGGATTTAAAAAATCTCGCGCAGGCGGGGGGTCCTCCCCTGTCACCTGGCACGACCGCGGCTCGTCGCGGGGATTTAAAAAATCCCGCACGGGCGGGGGGTTCTCCCCTGTCGCCTGGCACGACCGCGGCCCGTCGCGGGGATTTAAAAATCCCGCACAGGCGGGGGGTTCTCCCCTATCACCTGGCGCGACCACGACAGACAGGACGTCTGCGTCCTGCCCTCTGCGCGTCGGCGGCAGACAGGACGTCTGCGTCCTGCCCTCTGCGACGTAGCAACAGACTTGCGCTGGGGTCTGGGCCTTCCCCGATGCAGCGCGCCGAGCCACGCTCCGTTGACTGGACGTCTCCCGGCTTCTCCTGCGGCCTGTCGCGCGCGAAGAGTTCCCAGCCAGACAGCGATATATATCTATATATATTTTTTTAATGCCTGCAACGACAGAAAAAAAAATTCTGCCCTCCTCCAGCCTCGGCTTCTCACGCCCCTGGATCTCTGCGTAGCGTAGCTGGCTCTGATGCCATGTAAATGTGCGAACAAAATGTATTATTGCAGGAATGTTTAAATAAGATTACAAAAGGCCGAGAATAACACTCCGACGTAACTGATCTGTTACAGACGTTGTAACAGTGGCTTAAGAACGTAATACAGACAAAATACGTTAATAGTACGCTAACATAAATTATATCTACTGCTAAGGTTAATGAAACTAATAACTTTTTCCTTTTGAATGCATCTATGAACCTATAAAATAGAATTTTTAGATGAATTTAAATCCTTCTATGAAGAACACAAGCTTATACTGAGAGGGGGCATGAACAATAAGGACCACTTTTTAATTTTTCTTTCTCAAAAAATATTATCAAATATATTAATGGCAATATCGAAAGTAGTAGTCAAAGAAATGCACAAATCATCACACACAATAGAGACACCAATTTACGTGGTTCACCTAATGTGGGCTACTCCATGGAGAAAATATTATACTAATTTTTTTTCAAAAAATCTCTTGGGAATCCTTCCCAATTGCAATGTTTATGGACCTTTTTCCAAAGGAGATACCAATACGCTAATCAAGTTAGTGGATACCTATCCATAGAAGACAAAATTCCCTCAGATGGTTTGTGTATCTCTATCCACTAGAGAACTCCTTATCTTTTGCTCTGGATGGCGATCTTCTTAGAAGACTTACTACCTCCACTACTCTGGATTGTGGATCTCTCTCCAAAGAAGACTATGTCCTCACTCAGAAGACCTTTGTCCTAACTACCCTACATAATGTATCTCTATCCACTAGAGACTACTATCCTCTGCTTTGTCACCTCCAAAGCTTACTCTCAACTCTACTTAATATCTATCTCAAATCTACACTAAACACTATCCTTCGGTCTAGCAAAAAATTTCTCAATATATATATCAAATATATAATAAACACTATCCTTCGATATAGCATAAATTTGATCAATCTCTCTCTCAAATCTGCACTAAACACTATCCTTCGATATAGCATAAATATTCTCAATATCTATCTCAAATCTGCACTAAACACTTTCCTTCGATCTAGCACAAATTTGTTCAAAATCTATCTCAAATCTACACTCAAGCCTTAACATTATTGACTCAATTACAAATCAAATCTACTAGATATTCTCCAAGCATTAACTCAAAGCTTGAACAAATCAATCAATCAAATTTGCTCTCATGTTTTCTCAAAGACTTGATTCAAATTTTTCCACAAGTCCTCTCAAGAAATTTCTCAATCTACCTCAACAAGTCTTCACCAATACTTGATTTAAATCTTCTCAACAAGTTCTCCCTAGAACTTTTTTAATATTCTCAACAAGTGTTCACCAAGACTTACCTAAAATCTACTTAACAAGTCCTCACTAGAACTTTTCCAATTTTCTCAACAAGTCTTCACCAAGACTTACCTCAAATCTACTCAAAAAGTCCTTACTAGAACTTGTCCAATCTACTCAAAAAGTCTTCACCAAGACTTACCTCAAATCTGCTCAATAAGCCCTCCCTAGAACTTGTTCAATCTGCTCAACAAGTCTTCATCAAGAATTACCTCAAATCTGCTTATAAGCTTTCACAAAAGCTCACACAAATATGTCCTTAAGCTTTCAAAAAAGCTTACTCAATTATCTCCTTAAGTACCCTCTAGGACTTACTCAAATCTATACTTAAGTCCCCTCTAGGACTTACTCAAATATGTCCTTAAGTCCCCTATAGAACTTACTCAAATCTACTCACAAGCTTTCACAAAAGCTTACTCAAATAAATTGTAAAACTTGCTTACAAAAACTCAACTTAATATATTTGAGAAAACCCCTTCAGTCACACAAAAAAGTTTCACTCATAATATTGTTTAACTTAAAAAAACATATAGAGAATGGTTAGAGACTCAATATATTTCACACTCACAAAAACACTCAATCACTTCCAAAATTTCTTTCAAATCAATTTAGAATAAAGAATAATTTGTTTCACAAATATTGAACTATCACTCCAATGCTCTCAATCAATAATGATCAATCAAATTCACTCAACCATCCACTCAATGAAACACAACTTGCTTACAAGCCCTAACCAAGTGTTTCACAATGCTTCCAACAACTCACACTATGGAACTCAACCTTGACTCAAGATGATTCCAAATTCACATAACAATGGTGCTCATGATCTTTCACAAAATCTAACTCAATATGGTTCTTAACTTCACATAACAATGATACTCATGTTATTTCACAAACCCTAGTTCAATATAGTTCTCAATTTCACATAACAATGATACTCATGTTCTTTCACAAACCCTAATCATGCACATGAAGGCTCACTCAATTATTTCAACAATGCTTATCAAACAACTTCACATAACGATGATACTCATGATATTTCACAAACCCTATCCATGCACATGAAGACTTACTCAAATATTTCCAATAATGCTTATCAAACAAACCTTTTCACTCCAATTTTGCATCTCACAACATTCAAAAATATAATATTTCACTCACAAGGATGATATGCCCATACATTTTCTTTGATGGATATTTGACCTCAAAACCTGTCTCAATCACAATCAACCTCTTTCTCAATCTCAATGGTTAGATAACAAAAATCCTTCTCAAAAATTTCCTTCAAAATTATTTCACCATACAAAAATATTAAATCTCAAGTACACCTTATAATCTCCAAACTTCAAAATAATTAGCAAAGATTCAGAAATTTACTTTCACAATGATTTTATTTATTCACCTTATTTCTCCTCTCAAAACAATTATCACAATTGTAGCTTTATTTCAAAATACAAAATATAATGTTCCTTTGCATACCTTATCACTCCTACTTAAATTATAACCACCAAAATTAAAATAAAATATTTTAATTTTATAATCCCTTATATCTCCCTCAACAACTCATAAACGACTTTTTAATTTCAACACTATGCAATTTTTGATTTATCAAAACCATGGCACCAAGTTCTATTACATTTTCAGCGTTCAACGTAATCCTCCCTCCTATAAATTCACAACAATATTCCTTATCCTCTTCATTCTTTACATCTTTATTTGCACAGATCCAGGGCACGCATGCTCTAGAGATCTATTTTAAGGAGAGTGGCATGCTCATAATACCATGCGATGTGGAGATTTTTCAGCAAATTTTATGGATGGTTCACTACGAATTTTCAAGAATCCATAGCTCACCATAGGTGAAGAAGAGATAATAATTAGAGTTGCACAAAACCAAAAGGGGAAAAATCAAAAGTCCCTTGCCCAAGGATGTGGAAAAACTCTATTACAAGCTAATCAATATGCGATCATTTTCTTATTTCATCCCTAATTTTCATTTCAATGGAGGAGACTTCATGCATTACTTTACTCGGATGACATGGCATTGATAGACATTTTTAATTAGAAATTACAAAACTAATTGAAACTCTCTCTATATACATATGTTGTCTCTGCCAACACATTGTAATACATGGTTGTACAATTATTGTGTGGTGGGATGACACTATGAAGGTTTCAAGGGGCATATTATAAATAATTATCCATTTTTCATTCTAAATAATAGGTTTAAAAAGTGTGTATTTGTTTATTTATTTATCTTCCTACGTTAGAACCGTCAATTCCATCGATGATGGCTTCACATCCAGTGATATATTCTTGTCATTGTTAATATACTCCAACACACTATAGTTGTTATATGAATCAAAAATATAATTGCTCAACTAAACACTGGTCATATGAATTTGCTTCTCTGGAGTGACATTTTCTTTTGCAAATCTCCTTCTCGGGCTACGGGAGCACCTTGTGCTAATTAAGGGGAATGTATTGGACGAATGGCTAGTTGGGAAGACTATGAAGAAAACACTATTGTAGTCCTTGGAGTATGAATCTATTGAGATTAAAGAGTCTCATTGTTGGCAATTTAGTTGGGGGACCAAATTTTTCTTTTTTATTCCCTTTTTCTATCGGCTTTGAGACATGTACCAACTTGGATTGTGTACCTTTAGAAGCAACCAAACGTACATTTTTATGCCCTCCCACTATCGTTCAACCATCCTCCTGAGGTTGAGGAGTGTGTGCACTTAGTGTGGTGGGGCTTTACTTGTACCTGTTATGCAACATCAAGGGATAATATTTGATATTGTGTGCTAAAGACTAGCACAAAAAATATGTGTTGGATAAATTAATTTAGAGGGCTTGCTATGATAGCACAATGTCACCAACTTGTATGTCAATAGTCTCCTTAAGATCTCGAGAAATATAAATCTTGATGCAAACATGTTTTTGAGGGCATGAATGAAAAAAAATTTCTGCCTCCACCAAAATGACATGCCCTAGAGGGGCTACTATGTGATTGAGAAAGGGCCATAGGGGTAGAAGGAGTCTTGGGAGTCTAATTTTTTATTTTACATTTTATTTAACTTTATTGTTGGATTTTGGGAGCTCATGAAATGTAATGCTCCACTTTTCCCTCCATTTGTTGTTTTCTTTCGTTCATATGCCTTTTCTTCTATTTAATGCTTATTTGATTACGTATTTAACAACCTTGTTATTTTTCATTCATTCTATATTCTTTAGGTAAACCAATAGTATTACCAAAGTTTTTTCTTCTAGTGGAAAATTCTTAATTTCAACAAGTAAAATCTCATATAGGATTGAATATTTAATTCTATTTTTTTAATTAGTCACTTTTCAATTCTTTCTATTTGCTCTCTATTTGAAATATGATGTATTTCTAGCCACAACTTATGTCCATATAGCACCATTGGAATAATTAACAATCCAAAAAATATCCTAACAATTTTTTAATCACATAAATCTACTTTTATATTCCTTCTTTTATAATGAGTAAAGTGCCCTATGTCATTCCTATACCCATTTTATCCTACATATTTCTCAATTAAGTTTTCCTTGAAAATCTAACCCAAGAAATTTATATTATGTTATTACCTTTAAGGGATTTCCTTCAAGCAAAATATATGGATGATTTTGATCTCTTCAAGTATAGAAGATTTTAATTTTAGTCTTTTTAGTGTTTATTTGTATCCCAAATTATTTATAAATAATATTTGAAATCCTTTAGAATTTATTTGAAAATTTCAAGTATATTGGTAATCAATATTAGGTCATTGGCATAGAGAAGAAATTTGAATAAATAAATAACCTATTGTATTTCCTTTACTTCCATCCTTTCCACTCATTCATTCAAATTATAAATATAAAGGATAAATAAAATAGGTGACAATGGAAAACTCTATTTCACTATTAATCACTCCCTAAGAATTTTGAAAATCCTTATAAATTTCTATTTTTTGCTACCAGCTACATATAAAGTTTGTGTATAATTGCTCTATAGTTAATTGGTATATCGAAGTTACAAAAAATATTGTTTATAGGGTTGGATTTGAAGGAAGATCATATCGCTTACATTTAAGTTGTGCTTAGAATTGTGTTAATTAGTTTCCTGCCACACTCAATTTGGAGCCAACAACAACTTATCCTTCAACTGCTACAACAATCGGGTATGCTTCTAAAGATTTACATGCATTACCTAAACTTTAGAGTTTCTATAAATATATGAAGAAGGTGATAGAGGTGGGTACCCATACACTACCTCAAAGGGAACCTTTTGGAAGTTGTGTGGAAATAAGTGTTATACCACTACTCAATGAAAGACAACCACTTAGCTCATTATTTTGAGTTCTTAGAGGTAAAACAATAAAGGTAAATTTATAAGTGCTTGTTAATAATTTTGGTTAACCCATTTATCTGCATATGGTAGGTTGAGCTTATTCAAAGTTGTGCTCCCTACAATTTAAATAATTCTTTCAAAAATTAACTAGTGAAAGTGAGATAATGGTCATACATAATAAATTTGGGCATACTATGGATTTTGAAAATAGAGTCCATGAATATTTGGGCAATGGTGGAGGCACGATAAGGATGGGTAAGAGAACCAAAGTAAGCATACTTTGACAGACAACCCACCACCACAAAATAGCCAATTTTCATCCATTTAATAAGCCCTTCAATATAATCTATGTAGATATATGTCCATACATTGTCTAGGATTGGCAATGGTTGTAGAGTTCCTAGATTACAAATTGTTTCACCTTTCATCTATTGGTAAATTTCATATTTGGTCATAAAAATTTGAATATCTTTTTTCATTCCCTTCCAATAGAATGACCTTTTAGATTTCTCATATATCTTTAAGAATTCTAAATATCCTACAATAGGTGAACCATGCATTTCACACATAATATCCTCATGGAGTGATGAATTTTTAAGGACCACAATGTGACCTTGCTATCTTAACATATGTACATCCCATTAATATTCAACATGTGAATTGGGATTCCTTTGTACTTGTTCCTATATGGTCTATAAATACTGATCCTTTGTTGCTTCTTCTTGAACTTGGAAGACACATTGGGGAAGTGGGGATGAAAGGGCACACTCTAGCATTTGATCCTCAAATTGATGGGAGAGGTCATCTATGATAATATTATCCTTTCCTTTCTTATGCATTATGTCATAGTTATACCACAATAATTTTGAAATCCATTTCTATTATGCTAGAGTAGATACCCTTTGTTCCAAGAAATATTTCAAGCTTTGGTGGTCCATTTTAATATAAAAATGTCTCCCAAAGAGATATGACCACCAATGATTAACAACATAGATGATGTACATCATTTTTTTTCATAAACAATTTTTTCCAAAAAATGTAATGATAGTGTCTTACTAGTGAAAGCTAAGAGTCACCCTTATTACATTAATACAACCCTAATTTCATGACCTCTATTATCACTTTTAATTATATATGGTTTGGAAAACTTAGGGGTAGCCAACATCAATCTCAAAATCATAGCCCTCTTAAGATCTACAAATGATTGTTCTACTAGAGTTGACCACATAAATGAATTATTTTTTAACATGACCATTAAGGGGGTGACTATATTTCCACAATTTTGTATAAATGAGTGATAATAGCCTGTGAGCCACAAAAATAGATGAAGCACCTTGAGAGTTTGTGTCCTATGCAAATTCTATATAGCTTCAATTTTCTTGGGGTCAATCTTGAATACCTCCTATAAAACAATATACCCTAAGTATTCAACCTCTTGCATGGCAAGGAACATTTGGATCATTTGACAAATAATTAATGGTACCATACTAATTTAAAATTTTAATCTAGATGTTGTAAGTGCTTGACCCAAGTGTGACTATAGATGAGAATATCATCAAAGAAAACCAAAATAAACTTACAAATAAATGGGTAGAAGATATTATTCATGAGGCTCTAAAATGTTGATGGTACATTAGTTAGGCCAAATGGCATGACCAAAAATTTGTAATGGCCCTCATAAGTTTGGAATGTTATTTTATGAATATCTTCCTCCTTGAGACTTATCTAATGATATCCATAGTAGAGATCCAACTTGGAGAAACGCTTTGTTCCATGTAACTCATTCAATAATTCATTGATCACAAGGATAAGAAATTTATCCTTAATGGTGATATTATTGAACTCACAAAAATCTCTACATAGCTGCCCAACCCATATTTACTTATAACCAATAATACCAAATACGAATAAGGACTATGATTAGGTCAAATTACCTCAAATTTAAAACTTCTTGAAACAACATCTCAATTTCTAACCTAAGCACATAGGGGTGGTAAATGTAGGGTCTAATACTAGGTGGAAATCTACCTAGCACAAATGTTATTGTATGATCATGGAAATGATGTGGAGGTAATTATGTTGGTTCCACAACAAATACATTATATTTAGTCAAAAAAATATGTAAATCCCCTTGGGTTTCATCTACTTCTGAAGTCTATGGTTGAATTGCAAATAACTAGGCTGCTACACCTTGTGAGGTTTTTAAAAATATCTTCTCCATATATACTAAACTAATAACCTAAAAAGGTCCTATTGAAGAACCACAAAGAGTGTAGGACTTCCAATTCTGGAAGAATTGCATCCATAAATTAGTTATAGACTACTATTCCCAAGGTATAGATCCACTATGCTCGCAACACATCACATCCTCTAAGTGAAAGAGAAAACCTATCGATTTTTAGTTTATAGTCCTCTATCTTCAACTTATCATTTCAACATTTACCCTTACAATGTAATGTTCCTCCATTTGACACCATGACTTCAAAAGAGTTATATGCATGTATGTATTAGTTTTCTTTCTTAGTTGATTGGGGATCGATAATTATGTGTACTATCTAAATCAATAAGAATTGTAATTATTTTCCGTTTGAATAATTCTAAAATACATAGATAGAAATATTTGGCTATGGTCCTCATCCTGAGGCTCTTCCTCATACATTTTTACTTCTTCATCATGTATTTCATTCACTCTTTGTGTCATCCAAATCCAAAAAAAAACAAATTCTATTGTATTTTACCTACAGTGGACATTCAATATATTATTGGATTTTTAAAGTAGCATAATATTTGATGAAGGATAAAACTTTAGTTTTGGTAACCAAAAATGCAAATATTAATATGCAAAAGAGCACACGAAAAATCTTGTTGCCAAATTCAAAGTAATAAGATATAAGAAAGATTTTTTTGAAAGGTCCAAGTCTCAAATGTCATATCCTAAATAAATCATAAAAGGTATTGACCAAACTAAAAAAAATCATAAAAACAATAAAGAATGATAATAAAATCCCAATGGCTAAAAAATAAGAAGATAGGGGGAAAACTACTATGTATTTATATAAAATCTATATCATTGTGTAGATTAAAAATACACGCCAAACAAAAATAAATAAAATCACAATGACAGAGTATAGAATAGTTGCACAAAACAAACGATTTCTATTAATCGATGGAGTTTAAAAACTCCTTTTTGAATACAACTGGGCCTGTAACCCTTTATTTGTGATACACAGTTACAAGTTATGCTAGGGTTCTCCGAAACCCTAGCTGGCACAAATGGTGGCGCTTCCGAAGAATGTATCTTCAATCCCAACAGAGTGAGTGGGCTTTGTTGTATCCCTTGCTTGGACCACTCCAGCTTAATCAGCTGCCATCAATAAACCGGATCTGCTGTCAAAAACCTGCACACATTAACACTATCAAGGAGTTAGAAATTAATAAGAGGGCTCCACTGTGTGAGCCCTCGAAAACAATCTAAAACCCTAGAAAAATAGAAGTGCAGGAATTCAATAACAGATCAATAAAAGAAAAGAAGTTACTTGCTTTAAACTAATTTATACATGTTCTCTGTTAACGCAGCTAGACCAGGCGACACCTAGAAGTAATGTGGCTGTCAAATCGGCTGCGGAAGGCGCCCTGGTGCACTCGTTGAACGCCCGCGTGCTTCTGGATTAAGGTTTCAGACGTCGGTCTGAGTCTGTGGCTGTGGGTAAACGCCCGTGGGCACTTGGTAAACGCCCGTGGGCACTTGGTAAACGTGGGACTTGGTAAAGGGTAAACGCCCGCGGGCACTTGCGACAAGAATGGGGGATTCTACAGAATGCTGCAGAAGAGATGGCGGCGAAAGCGGCGATGGAAGCGGCGATGGATGCGGCGAAAGGGTAGCGAAAGAGAGATAGAGGAGATAGCAGTAGAAGAAGTTAGAAGTTAGAGATAGAATAGTGAGATAGAAGTAGCAAAAGACATAGGGTTTGAGCCATCAAGGTGACTCAATTTATAATCTACTCTTAGGGCACACTTTAGGGTTTTAACGACACTTTGAACGTGTGGCTAAGATTAAAGTGGATCTAAGGGTAGAGAATAAATCTAGGTTGTGAAATGGATTAAGATGGATGGACGGATGAGATTAAATGAAGGATGGACGGCTCAGATTAAATCACTTAAACTATTATTTAAATATATATATTAAAATATTAAAATATATATATATAAATATTAATTTAAATAAATTTGGGGATGAAAAATGGCGGGAAAGGTGAAATTGGGCCAAATAATGGCGGGAAAGTGTGGATTTGGGCCAAATAATGGCGGGAAGGTGGATGACCGACACGTGGCTGACAGGAAGGTATAGATGACTTGCAAGTGGCTGGATTTTGGTGTCTCCAAGATGCCCCTTTTTGAGCTGCTTTGTGTGAAGACACAATGCTGCACAAAAACTTAGGACACCTGAAAAGTTGGATCAGACGCAACTCTCTCTCAAGACTAAAGCACAACTTTGAAGACCAAAGAATAAAAGAATATTTAAAATTTATCAGGCTTACCCCCTCAATTGGCGAGCGAGAATGGTTCTCACGAGCCAATTGGAAGAAATTCGGAAGAAAATGAACCGTTTTTGCCCCAACGGTGAAAAAGGGGTTGGTGTATGAACCATCTGTTTATGTCCCAACAGAAAATGGGTTGGTGTACAAACCAGAAAAGAATATGATTGAAGACGATATGAGTGATGTGAAAGATGAACAATTTTCTGCCTCAACGGTTAGAAAGGGATTTTTGCCAAATTTTAAATTCCATGATCATGTAAGATGAATTCTACTATTAGGAAAGTTAAAAATTGATAACGGATGCCCCAACTCCTGTGGGTGAATCCATACTGTTGATGAAATTGCCTTGTTGGCGCCATTGATATGCAGAGATGCAATATGAAAGAGTCCAGAACTTGAGAGATGCTCCTAGTGATTGTATGGATAATTCCTCGGGTCGGAACCAATCAACCTAGGTAGCCTTAATCTCTAGCAAGACTCAAAATAATGATGATATTGAAGATTGTCCATGTTTAAGGCCCCATGAACTAGGCCATCAATGACAAGCTGTTGAGCAAATTAATCTTGGTATGAGGTCACTTGAAAAGTAGGATACCCAAAATTGATTTCCAATTTTCAAGCGGTGAAATAATTGATGATGATAAATGGTAAGTGTCCTTATGGTGGTTTAATCCTCTTACCGAATTGCATGGATGCAAATCGTTGCAATCGCCAAGGTGATAGAATATACCACTAGATACGAGGTTTACTTTAATTTAATTTGGCAAAAATATGCATGATGAAAGAAGAATGAATGAAATTGACGATAGATCAGAAGAATTGATGAATGTTGTTAATTTTGTGAAGGTTTTGAATGTTTTTAACCCAATTTGTAAATCAATGATGAATGATGCGCTTTTTGAGCAAAATGACAAAATTTGTTTCCAAAACTGTTGTAACCTTCACAAAATGTTTTATTATGATAAGAAGAATGGATGGATGCAATTTGATGAAATTTGGAGGAGGTAAGCTTCAATTTTGTAAGTTTTGTTCTTTTATTCAATACTGACACCAAACGCCGGTATGCATTTGGAGGTGGCAGAAACGCCCGTCGGTGTTTGAATGCATCATGAAATGCCCCACTACGTCTGAATGCGCCATGAAATGCCCCACTGCATTTTAGGGCGCCAAAACCAGCTATTTAAACAGTTTCAGCGAGAATTTCGCTCATTTGTGCGTTCGAGCTTGAGAGAAGTGCGTCTGAGGGAGTGGAATGAAGTGAAGTGAAGTGAAAGGTTGTGTGGGAGAGTGAAGCACGCGGGAGCTATGGCGGAGATGGGAGCGGACGCGCCAGTGCAGCCAGATGAGGTATTTGTTTATTTAAGCAAGTACTTTTATTTGTTTTTTTTTTTTTTTTTTTTTTTTTTTTGGAAAAAATTTGTAACCAATTTTTGTTTTGTTGTTTTGCAGCTTAGGGTGTTAGAGGCACGACACCGATTCTCCCCTATCATTCCGGGGATGAGGAGGTCATTGTCCCGGGGGGGAAAAAGAGGGGGGTCTAGGGCTCCTACTAGGTCACAGGGATCCTCTTTTGATGGTTAGCTTAGTGCTTAGATGCACTCTTTATGAGCCTTGGTGCTCTATTGTATTTTGTAGCCTTTTGGCATTCATTGTACGTTTTGACCTTTATACATATATATATACATGGCTTTTATTTATTTGGTGTTTTACTTTCTTTTGTGTGAATGCCTATGTTTTTGTGATGCATGTTTTTATATGTTTTGATGCATATGTGATGGAATGGAATGCAAAGTTATAGATGATTAATGCGAGACTAAGTAAATGAAATATGCACTAAGAAGCACTCATACTTTTAGATAGTTAGATTTAGCCAACTGTTATCATAATTGTTTAATCAGGGGCACCGAACTTGGTAGCTTGTGAATGAATGACGTATGGAATGACATGAATATGGAAGAAGATATGGAGGTTGATATGGAAGAAAATATGGAGGAAGACTATTTTACAAAGACTCAAACATGCTAGTGGTATCAAACAAACTTACTAATACTTCCTAATTCAACTAGGACCAAATGTGTGTGCATGCGAGTTCATTAACCAAATCAGAAGCATGGTAGTGACTCTAGGCAATCAAAAACCTGTGTGTGTGCAAGTGTGTTCATTAACCTCATCTTGCATAAATTAGGTAACCTCTGTTATGGAGAAGACCCCAAAGCTAGTTTGTCCGTATGAGCATTCGGAGGTCTCTTTTTGAGGAGAGACATGTCGCCACGCAATGAGTATACTCCACTTTGCCGAGTCAAGCGTCTATAGCCCCGGTGAAGGTTAACTCCATAGTCCATGTTGTTTTTGACCTTTGTAAGCCTTGGGGATGACTACCTATCCGTCTGATTGGACAAGTAGTACGATCCTTACAACTTATTTGGGATCAGTGGTGTGTGAAAAATGTTCATTTCCTTAGAGCTTTGGGGAATCGGATTCTCAACCGAAGTATGATGAGAATTTTACCCTATCCTTACTACTCTGTTTATATTTATATTTTGTGATTGCTTGTGATAGTGGTAAGAACCACTTGTTTTATGGACTATGTTTGCATGATAGGACAAACGAGGATTACCCTTTTCACTTCAAGGCACAACCCAAGGATGGTGTTATCTCTCTTTGACACAAGATGTTTTTAAGATGTGAAAATGTGATAGGTTCAAGACCGCTTTTGAAATCATTTCCCAATACTCAAGATTTTATTTAGTGTAATTTGTGATATGGCCCTAGAGAACTTTAACATGCATTTCGAAGTTTGCTTAAAACACTAGAAATGGTTGAGTGACTGAAAACATTTTGGCAATGTAAATATGTGCAAATGGAAAATGGATGTACGAATGACAATTCGGTTTGATGGATTTTATGAAGGTGCCCCTGATTAAGGCAACATGACTTTTGCTTGACCAAATTTTATATCCAAAAGATAGAATGGTCTCTAACATGATATGCAACTATGGCTGAAAATGAAATGTTATGGTTTTCAATGAGATGTATGCACATGAAATGCAATGTTTTTGAATGAGATGTATGCAACTAACAATGAAATGCAAATTCTTTTTATTTTATTTGTTTTTTTGTTTTTTTTTTTTTACAAGCCATGTATATATGTACATATAAAATTCAAACTATGCGTAGAATGCCCTCAAGTGTATAACATTAAGTGGTTCGGGTTCTTCCTCTCCCTCTAAAGCGGCAAGTCTATAAGTTCCATTGCCCACTCTTTCGGTGACCATATATGGACCTAACCAATTAGCCGCGAATTTATCTCGAAGATGCGGCAATGCATTGGTGTTTTGTTGATTCTCTTTAAGGACAAGATCCCCTACTTGAAATTCTCTTAGATGAACTTTGGCATTGTAAGCACGTTTCAATCGGTCTTGATAAACTCGCAAATGCTCTAAAGCATTGATTCGTTTTTCATCTATGAGTGTGAGTTGATCAAGACGTGCTTGTCTAGCAGTATCATCATCGATAAATTCCTGCAAAGAAATTCGCAAGGAAGGGATCTCGAGCTCAAGAGGCATGATTGCTTCAGCTCCATAGACCAAAGAAAATGGCGTTGCCCCAATGGGAGTTATGATGCTTGTTATGTAAGCCCATAATGCCAAGGGGATTTGTGTATGCCAATCTTTATGATTTTCTTTAACAAGTTTCTTAAGAATAGCAATTATGGTCTTATTGGAAGCTTCCACTTGTCCATTGGCTTGTGGGTAGTAAGGAGTTGAGAAACTATGTTGGATATTATACTTTTCGCAAAGAGCTCGAACATCCTTATTCTTAAAAGACTTGCCGTTATCAGAAATGATTTTAGAGGGAATACCAAAACGACAAATGATATGGTGAAGTATAAACTCCACAATTCTAGGACCTATCGTACTTGGTTAGAGGAATAGCTTCAACCCACTTTGTGAAGTATTCGGTGGCTGTAATGATGAAAGTATGCTTGTCTCGAAGAGGCGGGTGAAATCTTGCCAATTAAATCGAGACCCCATTGTGAGAAGGGCCAAAGGCTTTGGATGGGTCTGTAAAGCTTGTGATGGTATATGGATTAAATTAGCGTGTTCTTGACACTTTTTACATTGTTTAACATATTTGCAACAATCTTGTTCCATAGTGGGCCAATAATACCCCATACGTAAAATACGCTTCGCAATGGCCATTCCACTAAAATGACCACCACAAGTACCATCATGGGCTTCGAGCAATAGCTCTATGTGTTTCACATGCTTCTAGACGACGGAGGAGTACTCCATCATATCCACGTTTATACAACACATCCCCCAAAAGAACAAAACGAGCTGCCTTTTGCTTAAAGCAGCGGCGGGCAGTTCGAGACAAATCAGGTGGAAGTGTTCCAAACTTGAGGAAGGCTACTATCTCACTAGACCAAGGCTCATATGGATCCGAATGGATAAAGCAAACATCTTTTTCATCTTTAGACTCAGCACGGACAATTGCGGACTTAGAGATTGTGGAAATGATTAGGGGCTGTACCTCTCCAAGGGAGTCCTTTGGAATCAATGATCCAAGAGAGGCCATGGCATCCGCAAATCTATTAGTCGAACGAGGCAAACTAGTGATCTCATACCAATCAAACTTAGAGAGCAACTTCATTGCTACATCATGATAAAGCTTAATGGTAGGTTCTTTGGCTTGGTATTCTCCTGTAATTTGTTTAACCACGAGTTGAGAATCCCCAAATATCCGAATACGCTTAATGCTCATAGCTATGGCTGATTGAAGACCTAAAATTAAGGCTTCATACTCTGTTGTATTATTGGTGCATTGGAAGTCTAATTTGAATGATAAAGGGATGGGAATCCCTTGAGGTGTATGAAACACAACTCCAGCGCCCTGACCTTTCGCGCACTTAGAGCCATCAAAGAATAGCGTGATGTCAACATCTTCCTCCGGAATGATGTCCTCTTCTTGTTCAGTGATAGCAAATACCGAATCATCTGGGAGCTCAATAATCAAAGGATGATCACTAGGTAGCGGAGCTTCCGCAAGTTGATCGGCTATAACTTGACCTTTAACAGATTTTTGGCTAATGAATTCAAGATCGAATTCGGTAAGCAACATTATCCATTTAGCGGTACGAGTGTTATTATAAGTGCGAGACATCATATAACGCAGAGGGTTTTCTCTAGCTATGACATATGTTGTATGGCTAAGCATATAATGACGAAGTTTCTTAGTGGCAAAAACCACTTCTAAGCACAACTTTTCCACATAAGCATATCGGGTTTCATAGCTTACCAATGTTCGACTAATATAATAGATAGCTTGCTCGCGATTTTGTTCATTCTTTTGTGCAAGCATTGTCCCTAAGGCAAAGTCCGTTCTTTGAGATATAAAGGTTGAAAGGGACCCCTGGACGAGGCGGAGCTAAGAGTGGCGGAGATGCTAAGTACTTGCTTGATGTCATCAAAGGCTTTACGACATTCATCTGTCCATGAAAATTGTACCCCCCTTTTGTAGTAGGTGGCAAAATGGCCTACATTTATCGAGAAAGTTGTGCAATAAAGCGACGGATTGAATTAATCTTTCCTTGCAAACTACGCAACTCCTTCAAATTAGTTGGGGGACACATTTCCATAATGGCTTTGACCTTGTTTGGGTCCACCTCAATACCTCGTTTAGAGATAATAAAACCTAGGAGTTTGCATGAGGTAACACCAAAGACACATTTCTTAGGGTTCAACCTTACTTTATGCTCTAGAAGTCTATCAAAAACTTTTTCCAATACATCAAAATGCTCTTGTCGAGTTTTAGATTTTGCCAATAAATCATCCACATAATCTTCGATAATCTTATGCATATAATCGTGGAAAATATAAGTCATGGCTCGTTGATAGGTTGCACCTGCGTTCTTAAGGCCAAAGGGCATCACCCTGTAACAAAAAGTTCCCCAAGGTGTGGTAAATGTTGTTTTGTGTTGATCTTCAGGGTTTATTCGAATCTGGTTGTATCCTGAAAATCCATCCATGAACGAAAGCATTTCATGACCAGCGCAGGTGTCGACAAGAGTATCAATGTTTGGAAGAGGAAAGTCATCCTTAGGACACGCTTTATTTAGATCTCGAAAATCGGTGCAAACACGTATCCCCCGTTAGGCTTGCGAACGGGTACCATGTTAGAAAGCCACTCGGGATAATCAATCGGGACGACAAATTTAACATCCAGAAGTTTCTGAATCTCCGATTTAACTATGAGGGCCACGGTAGGATGCATTTTCCTAAGTTTTTTTTGACAGGTTTAGCATCTTTTTGTAAGGTGAGGTTATGGACAACCAAATTAGGGTCTAGGCCTGGCATGTCTTTGTAAGACCATGCAAATATCTCCTTCTTCCGCTTGAGTAGAGCAATCATTTGCTCTTGTTCCTATGATGATAGACTTTTAGCCAGTTTCACAATTTGGGTGCCATCTTGATCTGGACTAAGGTCTACATCGATAGTTTCTTCAATAGACATGTGGGAACCTTCCTCAAGGCGATGGGGAGTAGGGATCGGATTTATGTCATCTAAAATGTCATCAAGCTCCTCGTGCCTTGCTCTCATCTATGTCTGCTGGAAGACCTACGGCTTAGAAGATGAAGGTGAATGTGGAGGTGAAGGAGGAATGTAGTTGGCGGAAGCCCTTAACAATTCCTCGGAAAGGATGAACTATGAAATAGATGGAGGGGATGAAATCCGATCCATGTCAATCAAGCTTGGGTTGATCGGGATTGGCTTATCCGGATCATATGGATTATGGAGCGGGGTGAATAAGTCTTCAAAATTCATTGTCGACTTATGGAAGAAAGGATGGGCGGAATGGAAGGGAAAACCGGTGAAGACCTCGGAAGACACGAAGTGCAAAACAACATAGTTTTTCAGTTTTTTTTTTTTTTTTTTGTATTTTGAGTTTTTTTTTTTTTTTTGTAGTGGTGAAAACCACTATTACACACATACATAAAGCAATAAAGTATTTTTTTTTTTTTTATTATATATATATTTTTTTTTTTTTTGGAATTTTCTAATTTTTTTTTTTTTTGGTAGTGGTGAAAACCACTATTTTAGTATATACATATAATACAGGTTTGGATTATGGCTTATGGATGTGGCGGGGGTGGTGGTTCACCTCGTTCTTGTGGAAGAAGCAAGCGAAAGATGGCCTCTTGGAGAGGGAACAATTGGAGATAAAACTCGTCTTGTTTAGTGAGGGGAACAATGGGCGCCGACTCTTCTTCGGATTCATCAGCATTTGACATGACGTCAAATTCTTCATAGACTTCATCTTCAGATTCGTCGAGGTGGAGGATTTCTTCTTACGAATTAAGATTAATGCTTTGAAAAGCTCGTTCAAAAGAAGAAAGGGATGGAAGTGGTTGGTAGCCAGGACCAAAACGCTCGGTGGGTCTCTGATATGGCATATCGATGCGTTCAGTTACCCCTTGCTCGTATCGACCTAGGCCAAATTGCTGCCAATTATGTCTATGGAAATAGCGAGAGGGAAAACCCTCCATCCTTTCGATATTGGCAGGAACTGGATGCTTGGGTTCTAGTATGGTGGTAGGACTAGAAGATGACTCTATTCCCCCATATACAAAATTAATGGAATTTGGCATAGAACCCATGTTATAAACCGATCCAATGGATAAATGTTGGTCATGTGGACGACCAAAATCTTTAACTTTTTGCACATTGAACGGTGTGATGTGGACATCTTGGATGGCATACTCACCAATACCGCATCGGTGAGATGGACCTTGACTTGGGAGGGAGATGGACTTGATGATGGAATAGAAGAATGTGGGATAGAAGAATTGGAAGGATTTGGTTGGGTTGATGCTTCACTAACTTGTGAAACATCAGTTGGTGATGGTTGGGAAGATGGAGGAATAATAGGTGATGTTGAAGAAGGTGTAGAAGAAGGGGGTAATGACGTGGAAAGAGATGATTGGTCATGGCCACATGTGCATGTGGTCATTGATGAAGAAGAAGGAAGATTAGTTGATGAAGAAAGTGGTGAATGAGATGGAATAGCGGAAGAGGAAGATGGTTGCGATATGATGGGTGGCTCCTCAGGAATGGGAGCTTTAGAAGAAGATGGTATAGAAGAAATAGATGGGGTCAAGAAAAGATGAGTGGATGGCAACACAATCTCATAAGGATTTGAGACATAGTTGCAATGTTTGAAGGGTTCCATGTCAGCAGGTACACAATGAACCTGTCCCTCATATACATACTTCAGACATTGATGCAGTATAGAAGGGACACATCTCATCTCCCTAAGCCAAGGCCGTCCAAGCAATACATTGTATGCCATGGTCCCTTCCAAGATGTGAAACAAGGTATGCAAAGTTCGGGCCCCTACCTCAATGGGCAAGATAAGCGTGCCAACCGTGGAAGATAAAGCATCATTGAATGCTTTAAGAGTAAAAGTCGACTTTGTGATAAGGGATGGCGACGACTTTAGATGACTCAACGCCGATGTTGTAATGATATTGATTGAGGAACCGGTGTCAATTAAGACTCTCTTGAATGGCTTGTTATCGATCTTGGCCATGATATGTAGTGGAGGATCTATACTTTCTGTTGACATAGGTTTGATTTCAAAATCATAGAAAGTGATGGAGGGCTCCATGCATGTTTGAATACTCCCCACAAAGTTGTTGAAGGCATTAGTATCTTGAGTTTGAAGCTCGATTGACTTTAATATTTCCATTAATGCCTCTCTATGCGGAGGAGATTGTTGAATGAGGTCATAGATCGATAACTTGGCAGAAGCCATTTTTAAACTGGTAGTTAACCGGCTACTCAATGACATGATGGGTCGTTGGCGTTGAGTAGAATGATTTAGCGGTTGTTGAGAAGTACTAGCACGTCGTTGGGTCACTGTTACCTGAGGTGGACTGGGGGTTTGTACAGGTGGTTGTGGTTTAGCCTGATTTGGTTGGTTCGCCCTTTGACCCCGGGTTACTACGTTAATAGTACCCACAAAACCTTGGTATTGTTGTACATGGTTGACTTGATTAGGAGGAGTTACATGAGTTACTCCCCCTGAAGTTGTTGGAGCTTCCTCCCGATGTGGAAGGGGTGTTTGAAATATACCAAGATTTTGATTTTGTTGGGCTAAGGGGCTATCCAATTTAATGGCTCCAATCTCAATAAGATCTTGGATCACATGTTTGAAAGCTGTACAATTATTGATATCGTGCCCATTTTGCCTATGATAAGGACAAAATAGGTACTCCTTGTAATACTTCCCCCTTCTAGATGGGTCTAAAGGTTTAAACTCAGGTAAAGTTAATTGATTTGTGCTATATAACTTGTTGAATATGACCGCATATGGTTCATCTAAAGGTGTGAATTGTCGCTTGGGACGATTGTTTTGCCAAGGTCGAGTTTCCATGGTTGGCCCAATATTGGGAGTTGGTTGAGTAGGGGCGGGTACCGCATGATAAGCAATTGGTTGCGGTTGACTTTGCATTACTTGTTGTTGTTGAGCCATTACGGGCTGACTCGCCACCACTTGATTAACTTGGTTAACATTTGAGGCTGTACTAGCCTGTGTTTGTTTGTTTTGGCCATAATTATTATTTCGTTGTTGGCCCTTTTGTTGCCATTCTTTTCTACGGGGTTTTAAAACACCCTCTTGGACTTTAATGTCTTCTATGATACTTGCTTGGGCCAAAGCCTCTTCAAAAGTCCTGTATTGTTGTAATTGGAGTAACCAAGAGATAGGTTTTAGACAACTGTGGGTGAACATTTTGGTTAACTCCTCCATTGGTAGGGAGAATGGCGAGTTTATTAATGATAGCCCTCCAACGGTTTCCAAAGTCATAAACAGTCTCATCGTCATGTTGCTTGAGCTTGTATAAGTCGGACAATGAAACTCTCTTTTGTACATTTGGGGAGAATCGTTCTAAAAACAGATTAATCAATTGCTCGTAAGCATAAATGCTATGGTGAGCTAAATGATTATACCATTGTACAACATCTCCTCCTAATGTATGAGGAAAAGTTCTGAGCATAAGAGCATCATTATTTTGGATTCTAAAGCAAGCATGCATGAATGAGCTCACATGTTCATGAGGATCCTCAGTTCCTCAAAATTTGTCAAACTTCGGTAATGTGAAATCAGTCGGATATGGTGGTGAAGGTACCGAAGGATGAATTGGTTGATTGATCAATGACCTTAGCGTAGGTTTCTGACTAAATGAGCCAGGCACGTTAAGCATAAGGTTGTCAATCTGTTGTTGCATAGCATGGAGTCATGGATCTTCATTAAAATTTTGACTTGTTTGATGATTATGATGATGTAATGGAAGAGTGGAAAATTGATGAGATGGGATGAAATTGCCTGGATTAGGCGGTGTGGAATGGACAGGTTGTTGGTATGGATGATACCGAAAAGAAGGTGATTGGGGTAGATGATGAACTGGACTAGGTTGGGAGAAAGGTGGGGTAGGAATGGACACCACCGAAGATTGGGGTACCAGGTGGGGCCTGAGCTAATAAAAGCTGGCTGGGTAGAAATTGGTTGGGGTGTAGGATTTACTACGACAGGTGGTTGAGAATTTTGTTGCTATTGTTGCTGAAGCAACTTGTCGAGGTACTCCCTAACCTTATTAATCTCTAACCCAAGGGAGGTGGGATGATTGGATGAAGGTGGAGGGCAGGCTGCCATGGTAGTCACAGGAGACCGCATAGCAGGGGCAATGAAGGTGGCTGAAGTAGGCGGTACACGGGAAGAAACGATGAGCTGTGCCCCGGGTAGGGTGAAACCATAAATGGTTTGGGAAGAAGAGGGTTGAAATTGGTTATGGCTAGAAGAGTTTCCACCAACTTCATAAAGAGAATTGGTGTACACCGGGTACATGGAGGAGAAGGTGGTCGGGAAGACACTACATTTGTCTCCAAAGGAGGACAATTGAGCATCTGGGAAGATGTTGGAGATGAAGCCGGCTGAACAGATACCACATTAGCCTCAAAAAAAGGGTTAGTGTAGACCTGAGTGAAACCAGCGGGTATGGTTGATGCAATATCCTATTGAAAAATAGAATCTTGCATAGGGGAATCTTGGATTGGCTCAAGGACATAGCCAGTGCCATCTCTTAAGTGAGTTTGCACTTGGGCCATATCAATGTGGGTAATATGACAGGAATTGTCTTCCTCCATGGGCATGGCCATGTGGTAGATGGTAGAAGGACGTGAAAGTCCTGCGAGCGAACTGCACTGAAATTCACTAGGATAAGTGGCCATGTTGGTGGTGGGGATGTTCTGTGAATTTCCCATTTGATTATTTAGATTTAACATTTTAGATTGATTCCTTGTTAAGACCATGAAGCAATAAATCTAAACAAATTTAGAAAAGAAGAATGCAAAACTGGAATGATAAATTTACACTAAAGAAATTATCAAAAAACAGTCACAACCTAGGTTTCCACCAATGTGTCTTACCTTGCGGTTAATTAATTATTTTCTGATCTTAATCTGTAGTAAATTTTAAGTGTCCGGTTTATGAGTTTTGCATGTGATCTAATCTTGAATTATTCACAAAAAAAGGTAAAAACTATGGCTAGGAAAGGACAACGAGATTCTTATCGGTGATGAAATCCAGCAAGTTTGCTCGGGGGTGACCTATGGTGTCTAAGGCAGAAGTTTAATGGATGGAGATGAATTCCACCGTCACTAAACTTCAAGCAATACCTAGTGATGAAATCCAGATATCATCTATTTTAAATGCAATATGAAAATGCAATGAATTTTTTTTTTTTAAATGTTTTAGTTATCTAATGTGTACATACAAGGCTATAAATCAAAAGTTCTAATGATCTAAGCAAGAGGCTACTGAAAACATGTCATTTCCTCTGAAGAAGTGGAGTACACCGTTTAAAACCCCCGCCTACCAATGATATCGGATATCAAAGGAGCAACCGGAAGGTTCGTCCACTTCTCTGCTCGGAATCACCCAATGGCGGGAGTACTATTGACATCCAATCAATAGTCCTACTTAGATAATTAAAACAAATAATTCGTAGCTATTCTAATATGCAGCTAGGTATGCAAATTTTTTTTTTTTTTTTTAATGCAAGCAACAATCAATAATGCAATGCAAAGAAAAAAAAAACTATTCTTTTCCAGATTACTTAGTTTTTGTTCATTTTAAAGTAATGATCCGAAAAAGAAACAAAATATGGCAGAAAAACCAAAAACGTAAAAAGTACAACACTTACTTGGAAGCCTACGCTTTTTTGTAAAACTGACTTCAAACGCCCACAGGAGTCCGCACAGGTGAAACGCACCTCTGCATTTCGTATTGGACTTCCAGACGCCCCTCTGCGTCTGCGAAATAAAACAAGAATAAAAGGCTCATTGTGAGCCGAAAAATCTAAAACCCTAGAAAAGAAGAAAAATTCAATAACAGATCAATAAAATAAGAAATTACTTGCTTTAAACTAATTTATACTGTTCTCGTTAACGCAACTAGACCAGGCGACACCAGAAGTAATGTGGTCATCAAATCGACTGCGGAAGGCGCCCTGGTGCACTCGCTGAACGCCCACGTGCTTCTGGATTAAGGTTTCAGACGCCAGTCTGAGTCTGTGGTTGTGGGTAAACGCCCATGGGCACTTGGTAAACGCCCGTGGGCACTTGGTAAAGGGGTAAACGCCCGTGGGCACTTGCGACAAGAATGGGGGATTCTGCAGAATGCTGCAGAAGAGATGGCGGCGAAAGCGGCGACGGAAGCGGCGATGGATGCGGCGAAAGGGTAGCAGAAGAGAGATAGAGGAGATAGCAGTAGAAGAATTAGAATCAGAGATAGCGCATAGGAGATAGAAGTAGCAAAAGACATAGGGTTTGAGCCATCAAGGTGACTCAATTTATAATCCACTCTTAGGGCACACTTTAGGGTTTTAACGACACTTTGAACGTGTGGCTAAGATTAAAGTGGATCTAAGGGTAGAGAATAAATTTAGGTTGTGAAATGGATTAAGATGGATGGACGGATGAGATTAAATGAAGGATGGACGACTCAGATTAAATCACTTAAACTATTATTTAAATATATATATTAAAATATTAAAATATATATATAAATATTAATTTAAATAAATTTGGGGATGAAAAATGGCGGGAAAGGTGAAATTGGGCCAAATAATGGCGGGAAAGTGTGGATTTGGGCCAAATAATGGCGGGAAGGTGGATGACCGACACGTGGCTGACAGGAAGGTATAGATGACTTGCAAGTGGTTGGATTTTGGTGTCTACACATTGGTATAATTATAAGAGTCCTAGTAGCTATTACCGATATCATAAAGAACTTATATTGTTTATCAAGTCATAAAATTAATATGAAGTAATACATATAGAAATTGATGAATATAAGTGATACTAGTAGCCATTGGTGATATTATACAATTCAAAATCAATAGAAAGCAACAACAAAAAATTTGAGTAGTTAGGAAAACATGTCAATTCTTTTTTTTGGGAAACCATGCAAAAATATGAAAAATATTAGAGTAGAATATTAAGAATTATTGATGGTTGTGGAACTCATTCCAATAAAATCCAAATCCTATATTATTAATGTTGTAGATGCAAGCAATGATTAGTTGAAGATGAAAAGGATATGGTTAAATCCAAAATACTGTGTGGATAAGCCCAACTAGGAGTTCCTCAACTTAAGGATGAATAGAAGGATTCTGAAGTAAAATACATTTATAGGTCCACTTCTTACCCATCTCACTGACTACCTCGCTCTTCTTTGTAGGAAAAATCTCAAATCACATATTTGTTTATTGTTTTATTTCTTGGACTTGGTGTGTTTAAGCATTAATTGTAATTAAGTGGGGATGATAATTAGGTAGTTTTGATTGTAATTAATTATGTGGAATAATCTTGAAAGCACGAGGATACGGAAACAAAAAGGAATATGCTGAATACGATGCGTCTAAAACCAAACTTAACGCCAAAAGCCTATGTATTGAAAAATGCATAAAAGGAAAGAACATGAGCGAATCGACACAAGATAAAAGCAATATGGAATATAGGTCCTCTTTATTGATATGCTTTCAAAGTCATGTTACAATACGTCTCCTTCCTTTTTAGGGGATAGGAGCGTCAAATATGTTTCTTATCACATCCATGGATAGCAATCCTTCTTCCGCGTGCCCACATGTAAGATGGGCGGACCAAAACATCGCCGCCGCTTGTGTATATGATTTTTGACTCCTTCCTGCTCCTCTGATGTCGAAAACCTACATTCAAAGAAATAGAAAATATTAGTAGCACCTGCAGACAGAATAAAACATGTATTTCCCAAGGCCTACTGTCAGTATATGCATGAAAATATTAAAACGATAACCAAATGACCTCAGATCGACCTAAAATTTTAACAGAAGCATAAATATGTTACCAGGAAGCCACTGCAAAAGGAACAGTCTAGAAATTCCTCACAGATTTGTATTCGCTCTGGGGTGGGACGAATAGACTTGCAATAACTTGTCAGAAAGCACCCTCTTCAATGTCCTATCCAGAAAGCTCCAAATGACCTACAAAGTTGGGGTTAGCTAATTGGGGGTGTTTTGGGAAGACCCAGAAGGTCATATTTCTCCAATTTGGCCTCTATCACCCAGATTTTGCTGGTGCCATCTGCAAGTTAGTAAAGGCGGGAAATGATAAAAACCTGGTCAAAATTGCTTAGAATGAAGTGAAATTTAAACTACAACCTATTTAACAGACCTAGAATAAGATGCAAAAGAAAAATCAAAGAAATCTATCACAGATTTCTAATCATCCCGGGGTGGGGCGATTAGGACTGTGATAGCTTGGGGGGCACCCGGGGGTAGAACGCCCACCGTTTGGGACTCTGTTTCGGCACCAATCCACTTGGGATGGGTCCAAAACTTCTTATGGGGTGTTGTCAACAAATTTTGTGGGATATTGTGGCCAAATATCGGGTTTTGGGTCCGGATTCGTGCTTCCAATAATCACCCAATAACCTCCCTTTCGAATGAGAGATTAAGGATGTGAAAGGCACAAATCGCAAGTAGGTATGTAAATTGGCAGCACTTCATTGCTCAAATGCTCCTTCTCTGTATATCTTTTGGGTGAGAAAACTCACCAATTTATAGACCTAGGGTCTCTTTGTTTGGAATGCGCATGCGAGGGTGCCACTTGAGTTGATTGTCCTATTTTGAGAGAAAAGATAATTCCCTGATTTAGAATCTCCTTGCATGAGGTCTCTAAAATAAAGACATGCATGACTAAAGTCTCTCTTCTTGATTTAAAGCTATTCCTCGCAATTGCATGGCCTGAAGCCTCAGTTAACTGGCGGACTTGTCGAGGTTTGACTTTTTTCCAGTCAAACTTGCTATTCGCCTCACCCTGGGGTGAATTTTGATATTCGTCCCTGGGTGGGATGAATGCCAATTTGTATTCGTCCCGGGGTGGGACGAGTAGAGAGCAAGGTGCCAAAAAGGTGCCAAATTGACCTTTGACCTCCAAAACTACTTTTGGGAGTGGTTAGGACCACTGTTTAACCTCTGGGGGCTGCCCTAGGGGCTGTGTGTGTCAATGCGATCAATGCTTGTTGTCACATAATCGGATTGGTGTTGTTTTGGTGTCTACAGATGCCCCTTTTTGGGAAGCGCTATGCAAGGCGCAGCACCTGAGCAAAAATAGATAACCAAAGCACTAATGATTAGGGTTTCTCAGTAACCTAACCAACTCTTGATGCCCCAAGTATGGAAAGGGCACGCATTCTTGAATCCTTGCTTCTGACGAGCTAAGGAACTTAATTCAAGTGTTAACCTTTTTCGGTGAGGTGTTACTTGAGCTTGGACATTGATCAGTCATGAATAGGCAAAGGGCGCAACCTTTTGTCTATGGGAACCTTGAGTTCATGATTCATGAATGCCAAGTGTTTGATCAGCTTGTGATTATTGCTTGTTTGCTACCCCAAGCAGGGGCGTGATTGTCTTTGTCAATGATCCTTTGAATGCGTGTCATTTCCTTGATTGGGTATGTTTTTGTTGATTGGTGACTAAGTGTGACTACCCCCTCAAGCGACGAATCGATGAGGGAATGACCGACATGAGAAAAGCGACGAGTCGCTTGACCCAAGATGACTTAGGTAAGGGTGCCTTCAGTTGTTTACCATTGAATGCGAAAGCAATTTCTAAACATTCTGACCTATTTTTGGTGGGTTTTAACCCTTTTTGTGACGCATTTTGGAGCTGAAATTGTCAAAAATCCATCCTCCCGTGGAGCGGTCCGGCTATGGTAGCCTTCTTAGGGAGTAGGATAGTGACAATTTGTAACCCCAACATCTATTTTGGATGCCAAGAATGTCAAGCGCAAAGGCGCCTTCGTTCGGCAATGTTATTGCTATTTTTGGTTGGGTTTTGACCCTTTTTGTGACGTCGTTTGGGGATGAAATTCTTGAAAATCCATCTTCCCGTGGAGCGGTCCGGCTATGGTAGCCTTCTTAGGGAATAGGATAGTGAGGATTTGTGACCCCGACATATATTTTGCATGCCCGAAATGTCAAGTGCAAAAGCACTCTCATTGGACACTTTTATTGCTTGTTTTTGTGCCATTTTGTGCAGTTTTTGTTGTTTTTGAAATTTTTGCTTTGTATTCATCCCTGGGTGGGATGAATTCCTATTTAGTATTCATCCCAGGGAGGGACGAGTGCTAACCAGAGCGCTCATCCTAGGGGGACGAGTACAGGCTCAAAAAGCCTATTTAAAGGCCAAAACTAAGTTTTGGGCTCATTTGCATTTGTTTTTCTTGGCGATTTGGAGCTCTGAGGAGGAGGAGGTCAATTCTGTGAAGCGAAGCGCTGCCAAATTTTTTTTATGACCATGAGTTCACGCACCGGATCATCCAGCGGTGAAGCCGAAGCGAGACCGATGAGTGCCCTTCCTCTTTATTGTTTTGTGTTGCAATTTGAAAACCGCAATTTGCTTATTTCTTGTTCTTTTGTTTATTTTGTTGTTTAAAGTTAAAAATGAAACCCTAGTCTATCAAAATTAACACTTAGTTTAAAACTTAGTATAACCCTAGTTAAACAAAGATCAAAAGTTAGTTTAAAACTGAGCTAAAAAACTTAGTTTAGAACATAACTTAAAAACTTCGCTGAACCCGAATTGAACCAAGATCAAAACTTAGGTTAGAAACGTAGGGTAAAACTGAGCGTAAAAACGTAGCTTTAACCCTAGTTATTTGTTGTGGTTTGTGTTTTTGTGTTTTTAATTTACCAGTTTGGAGTTAAAAACCCTAGATCTGAGAAATTATTTGTGAATTTTTTTGTTTGTTTTTTAATTTATCAGTTAGAGTTAAAAACCCTAGATCTGACAAATTAGTTTTGAATTTTTGTGTTTGTTTTTTAATTTATCAGTTAGAATTAAAAACCCTAGAACTGACAAATTATTTTTTTTAAATTTTTTGTTTTGTTTTTAATTTATCAATTTAGAGTTAAAAACCCTAGGACTGACAAATTAGTTTTTTGAATGTTTGTTATGTTTTTGTTGAATTTATCAGTTGAAAGTTAAAACCCTAGAACTGAAAATTAGTTTTTTTTGAATTTTGTTATGTTTTTGGCTGTACATTTTGATGCATTGCTGTATATTCATGTTATTGTTGTACAATTTTTCATTGTTTTAATGTTTTTATGTTGTTTTCTTTTGTAGGTTGTGAAGAGTCGGTACCGTGTGCCCATAGTTTTCACTGAAGCACGTGCGGCACTGACTTTGGCTGACTGGGACTGGCTTGACGCCCTTGGGCTCAAGCAGGTGACTCAGCTGGAGCTGGTGGTCGAGGATCGAGCCTATCTGATGGCCCTTATCAACCTGTGGGATCCCTGGACCAACACCTTCCATCTCCCAACAAGGGAGATGACGGTGACCTTGGAGGATGTCTATCGGATTCTTTGGATTCCAATAGACGGACTGTCGATCCGGACGATGCCGTGGGATCGGAGGACAACAGTACTGATACGCTATTTTGGGCATGGGGAGGAGTTGGGTGTGGAGAGCCCAGTGGAGAGGGTGGAGGGTGACTACCAGATTGGTGGCATATTGGTTCGATGGTGGCTAGAGAGGGGTGTGTTGGGAGTGAGGCACGCATTACTCATGGGCCTCATTTCCAACATGCTGCTCCCTGACTCTTCGGGTGCGAGGTTCCCGTGGAACCTGCTAGAGGTGGTGTTCAGGTTGGTGGAGTGTCCTACGGATGCACCTATGATCATGATATGGGGACAGACTCTGCTGGCATAGCTCTATGATGAGTTGTACGAGGTTCGCTATCGAAAGTGGAAGGGGATTAGTTGCAGCTACTTGTTGCAGTGTTGGGCTTGGCAACACATAGCAGTGGAGAGGCCGATGGGGTTGCCCTGGATGACTCGGGCAGAGATGGTAGACCGAGAGATCGGATACGGGGCATTGTGGTGGAGGTCTGAGGAGCAGGGACAGAGTCGGTGATGGGCAGGTGTCGTAGGGCACTATGTCGATGCCTTCGCTCGGCTTACTCCAGGGGAGGTGTTCTGGCGCCCCTATCGGGACTGTCCAGCCTGGCCTGAGGCTGGAGAGTGGCTTCGATGGGTACGGAGGGGGCGGTGGCTGATTGGGCATCATGGGACTGAGCAGGAGTTCTTCCCATATGGCCGGGTTACACGATAGTTTGGGGTGCGCCAGGGGTTTCCTGGTGAGCCCGTGGTCTATCGACGCCGGGGAGACGAGAGGACTCTAGCTTGGCCAGTCATTGCACCACTGGGTGAGGATGCAGATACAACGATTGACATCCCAGATGTGGATGACATTGGGGTTACCATCGAGTATGAGCAGTGGTGGACTTTGTGATGATGGCGAGGCGAGGGGCCTCTAGGGGGTGTAGCAGGGGATGAGGGTGCAGAGGCACCAGGAGAGGGTTGGGGAGTTTCGCTGGATGATGTGGACATGGTGGAGGTTGAGGATGTTGGAGGGGAGTTTGGGGTGCCGGATCAGCCAAAGATGTAGGACGTCTCGGAGCAGTGGGAGCCAGAGTAGGCTGTTGTCCCGGATTCATCGAGGCCTCAGGAAGGTTCGAAGGATGTGGAGGCAAGGCATTGCGCTGAGATAGCATGATTGGAGGACCTGCTACGGAGACGAGATGAGGAGCTAGGAGAGGCTTTGTAGGAGAGGGATCTCCTACGGACTCAGCTAGTGGAGCGGGAGAATGCATTTGTTGCGTACCGCCAAGGGGATGGGGACACCGATGCTACACGGGAGAGGGATCTCCTATGGGTGCAGCTGGTGGAGAAGGAGAAGACATTGGCGCAGCACGATGATGTAGTAGCTTATTACCGTTAATGGGAGGTAGAGTGGTTTAGGTGGGAGACAGAGTGGTTTCGACATCGGATGGATATGGAGGGAGAGATTATCTGCCTCGGTGGGTGGTTACCTGAGCCCCTTGGAGGTGGCTCTTCACGTCGGACGAGAGACAATGATACTGAGCAGTCAACATCATCTCATCGTAGGTGGCTAGATGAGGGGGGCACTAGTGGGCGTGATGCAGGGGCGAGTAGCAGTCACCCTGAGAGGTCCCATAGGACCCACACCACGGGGGGTAGTTCCCATCGCACCGATCCTGCGTGATCATGGTGGCCGATGCCCTAGGCTTGGGGGTTTTTGAGCTTTTGGCTTTTGTTGTGAGGTCAGAGGACCGGTTCATTGTAGCCTACGGGCATTTTTGATGATATATATACAGATGACTCTTTTTTTTGTGTTTATGCACTTTTCATGGTTTGTTTTTATGTACATGTATTTACATTGATGTATGCATATGCTATTATGAATGCGATGTTTCTAATTTATATGATGTATGCATATGGAATGAATGAAATGAGTTGTTGATAACTTGTCGATGGCACCATAGACTGTGCAAGATTGACTGGCTTGCTGTACTTATGGGATGACTTTGTGGAATGACTTTGCATGTGAAAACTTTGTTTTTGTATTTTGCATATTTTTTGATGGTGATGTACGGAATGAAATGTACCAGTTGTTTTTAAAATGTAGTTAAGCTTTTTTGAGATTCAGATATTTTAACTAACTAGCCAAGACCGTACATTTATCTCGCAAGACTTTTGAACAAGGTATAAATCCGACTTGAATTTAACCAAGTTATTTCACATCCCTGTGTGTGCAATTGAGTTCGTTTATGTGGTATTTGTCAGGATACCGCCAGTGCCAGATAGGCTATCAACCAAACCTGTACTGAGGATCACCTAATTAGCTCCACTAACTCCGTTGTTGTATTTAGTAAGATTAATCCATGGGACAATCTAAGGTACCATAAGCTAGCTCATCCACATGCAAACATTGGTCTACGCACATGCAAAGCTAATGTGACAGACATATCGTCATGCGGTTAGGATACCGCCATTGCCAAGTAGGCTATCCACCAAACCCGTAATGAGGATCACCTAGATGGTTTTCGAATGCTGAGAATTCTAGGGATTCAAGTTCAGGTTGTGTATTTGCTCAATGGTTTAGGATACTTGCTCGTATACATAGTGATGAAAATCACTATTTATTTTTCTCTTTTTGTTTTTCTTTTTGAGCAAGGATTTTGAATAGTGGTGATAACCACTGTTATTTGATTTTGTATTTTGAGCTTTGTAAGGTTGAGCTTGTAAGTTTGTGGCTTATGAATGGCCTTGATCCTGTTGGCCTTGGGGATGACTACCCATCCTGTTCAAGGGCGTGTAGTATGAATCCTTACGACTTTGGGGACCAAAGGGGATTATGGAGATTATGAAGTAAGGGCATTGATCTTTTAGGCCTTGGGGATGACTACCCATCCTATTCAGGGACGTGTAGTACGAATCCTTACAACTTTGAGACCAAAGGTGAGTGTGATGATGGCTTGTGGGAATTTTGTTTTTGAATGGCATCGATCCTTTGAGGCCTTGGGGATGACTACCCATCCTTGGCAGGGACGTGTAGTACGAATCCTTACAACTTTAGGGACCAACGGTGATTGGGATTTTTGGTAGTGGTGAAAACCACTATTTATTAGGGGGAATTGATGGGGAAGAGCTCGTCCTTTTGTCAATTCTCAACACTCTTGAACCATTCGCACAGGGGGATGAACAGGCTAATCTTTCACCTATGGTACCCTAGACTGCTTTGTAGGTTTCTCTTGCGTTCACACAACTTAGGAATTATTTTATGTGTTTTAACTTGTGTAGGGATGTTACGTAACGAGGTGTGATCCAAGTAAAACTTTCCCGTGTAAAATCTATTTAACTTTGTACAATTTTTGGCTAGAAATTTAAAGACAGTTGAATGACGAAAACCCTATATACATTAGGAGACAACTGACTAATGCTAAAAATGGGGATGGTGTTATTCTGGATGTATGTGTTTATAAAATGGATTTGATGTGGAAAATGATGGAATTGCCAAGTAATGACAGTCTATGGTGCTTTTGACTTGTATGACCTAGCAAATATGCAATGTATGGATGTGATGCCTAATGCAACCTATATTTTTGTATTTTGATTTTTACGAGTATGCATGGAATTGAAATGCAATTTTTTTTGTTATTTTTGATGATTTTATTGTTTTTGCTTGTTTTTGAATATTTATTTTTTTTTTTTTTTGAATATTTATTTTGACCAAGCGGTTATGGTAACCCTTGGAGCTTTTGGTGTTTGACCAAAGGGTTTATGGATACCTTTGGGGCATTTTTGGGGTTGACCAAGCGATTGTGAGAATCCTTGGAGCTTTTGGTTTGACCAAAGGGTTTATAGATACCTTTGGGGCATTTTGGGGTTGACCAAGCGATTGTGGGAATCCTTGGAGCTTTTGGTTTGACCAAAGGGTTTATAGATACCTTTGGGGCATTTTGGGGTTGACCAAGCGATTGTGAGAATCCTTGGAGCTTTTGGTTGGACTATGGCTCTCTAGATGTGGAATGGCCTCAAATGACTGATGTTCAAGGGTTCTAGTTCCTTGATTCCTTCAAGAGAGGTGAGTCGGTATGTTCCAGGTCCTATTCTACTATCAATCACATAAGGACCTAACTAGTTTGCCATGAACTTGTCCCTTAGATGGGACGACAAATTAGAATTCTGTTGGTTCTATTTCAAGACCAAGTCACCAACCTAAAATTCCCTTAGGTGGACCTTCATGTTGTATGCTTTC
Organism: Wollemia nobilis; assembly: GCA_028583015.1. Taxonomy (NCBI): domain Eukaryota; kingdom Viridiplantae; phylum Streptophyta; class Pinopsida; order Araucariales; family Araucariaceae; genus Wollemia; species Wollemia nobilis. Next base: position 5,565,322 of record JAQPPZ010002554.1, read on the forward strand.
TTAAGTCGCTCTTGATAGATATGCAAATGCTCGAGAGCATTGATGCGTCATTCATCGAGCAACATCAGTTGGTCTAACCGGGCTTGCCATGCAGTGTCATCATCGATGAACTCTTGCATTGAAATGCGTAGGGAAGGGATTTCCAACTCAAGAGGCATGATTGCCTCGGAGCCATACACCAGCAAAAATGGAGTTGCCCTAGTGGGCGTCCGAATGCTAGTGTGATAAGCCCATAGGGCAAGCGGGATTTGAATGTGCCAATCCTTATGACTATCTACGATGGTCTTTTTGAGGATGGCGACTAGCATTTTGTTTGACGCCTCTGCTTGCCCATTTGCCTACGGATAATAGGGTGTTGAAAAACTATGCTAAATTTTGTACTTTGTGGTCAAAGCATGCACATATTTATTCTTGAATGACATCCCATTATCCGACAGGATCTTGGATGGAATACCAAAATGACATATGATGTTATGCAAAATAAACTCCGCAATGCGGGATCCAATCGTAGAGGTTAGTGGAATTGCTTCCACCCACTTGGTGAAGTACTCTATGGTCGTTATGATGAACGTGTGATGACCGGACGACATAGGGGAGATCTTTTCGATTAGATCAAAGCCCCACTACAAAAAAGGCCAAGCTGATTGGATCGATTGCAAGGCCTGAGAAGGTACATGTGTCAAATAAAATGTTAGTTGCCATCCTAGTTGCCATGGGATTGTCTTCAAGAGGAGCCTCTGCCAGTTGATCGATGATGAATTGACATTTTATGGATTTCTATCCAATGAATTCTATTTCAAACTCTGTCAACAACATGATCCATTTTGTCGTGTGACTACTATGATAAGTACGACTCATCATGTATCACAATGGATTCTCCTTAGACACAACATACATCGTATTTCTGAGCATGTAGTGGCATAGCTTTTTGGTAGCAAACACCACTGCCAAGCAAAGCTTCTCAACGTATGCATAGTTAAGTTCATAACCGACCAGGGTGCGGCTAAGATAGTAAGTAGCCTATTCTTTGTGTAGTTCATTCTTCTGGGACAGCATGGCACCCAGTGCCACCTCAGTAGCTGAGATGTATAAGTAGAATGACACTCCTGGTCTAGGTGGTGCCAATACTAACGATGAAGCCAAGTATTATTTAATGTCATCAAAGGCTGACTGGCACTCGTCATCCCAATGAAATGTTACCCCCTTATGCAATAATTTATTCATGGGTTGGCACTTGTTAGATAACTATGCTATGAAGCGCTTGATCGACGTGACCTTTCCCTATAGACTTCTAAGCTGCTTGATGGTAGTTGGGGGAAGCATTTCAAGGATTGCCTTGACTTTGTGTGGGTCTACCTCGATTCCTCATTTAGAGACTATGTAACCCAAGAGCTTTCCAGATGTGACGCCAAATACGCACTTCTTGGGGTTTAGTCTGACTTTATGCTCCATGAGGCGATCGAGGATCTTGCTTAAGTCATCGAGATGATTCGGGCGCAAAAGAGATTTGGCCAACAAATCATCCATGTAATCTTCCAAAGTTTTGTGCATGTAATCATGGAAGATGTACGTCATGGCACGTTGGTAGGTGGCGCCAACATTTTTAAGGCCAAAAGGCATGACCTTATAGCAAAATGTCCCCCAAGGCATTGTGAATGCTATTTTTAGTTGGTCCTCGGGATTGATACGAATTTGATTGTATCCCGAGAAACCATCCATGAGGGAAAGCATTTCATGGCCTATTGTAGCATCTACCAATGCGTCGATGCTCGGCAAGGGAAAATCATCCTTAGGACTCGCTTTGTTTAGATCTCAAAAATTGGTGCATATGCGAATCCTCCCGTCGGGCTTCTTGACGGGAACCATGTTAGACAACCATGGTGGGTAATCCACGCAGATGACAAACTGTGCATCCAACAACTTTTGTAGCTCATCTTTGACCATTAAGGCCACTGTTGGGTGCATCTTACGTAGTTTTTGCTTTACTGGCTTGACTATCGGATCAAGCGTTAGATTATGCATGACTAGCTACGGGTCTAGTCTCGGCATGTCTTTGTATGACCATGCAAAAACCTCCTTCTTCTCTTTGAGAAGGGCAATGTAGTCGGCTTGCTCTTCGGGGGATAGACTTACCCCCAGCTTGATGATTTGCAAATTCACTAGATCTGAGCCGATGTCTACGTCAGTCATCTCCTCGACCGACATGTGGGATCCGTCCTCCAACTGGTGTGGAGTTGGGATCAAGTGGATATCGTTTGCTGAATTTAGATCATCGTTTGGAACATCGGGTTCCTCTTCAGCATGGAAGACATCCTGAGTCTGTCCTGGGGTGAAATGGAACATCCCACCACAAGGCCAGTACTCTGATGGGGATGGCGGTGTGTCAGCGCGATCCCAGTCTATAGCATCTAGGTCTAGATACAATGACCATGTCGGGTCGGCTGGATCATGGATGGGGGCGGTTAGGTCAATGGAGATCATGTTGATGAAATGATTGTGGTCTCCATTACCATGGGTGTTGTTACTCAGACATCCTAGATGATCTTTGTGCTCTGGATCTGGCTCTGTGGGTATTGGCACAAATGGATCGGCTTTGTGCATGGATACGTAGATAGGGTCTACCCTAGGCACTGATGGTTTTATAGGGTCTCCAGGCGGAAGATGCTCTCTGTGTACCTAGAGTGGCGGGTGCAGTAATTGCTATAACTACACCGGGTTTAGGTGCCACCTATGCCTTGGCCCTATGTGTAACTGTTCAAACATGTCATCTATGTCCAAGGGATATTGTTGTTGTCACATATGATTGAGATAAGCCATCTCAGTTTCATCTTCGTAATCACTGTCAGAGATCCAAAGGCCTTCGTTGGCTCCAATAGCGGTTTGCGACATATGAGGCTCATCTTGCTCGAGCAAATTAATGTGGTCCCATCGAGGTTGTTCTGCTCTCTGTGGGGGGACCTGATTCTCTTGAGGTGGCATATGCTCAATTGGAGCATCCAAAGGGAACATTGTTAGGAAGCTCTCCTGATCATCATCCATGGGATATACTTGTGAATGATTGCTATCAGACTCGAAAGGATCCCAAGGTGCTACCTCGTACTTCGACTCATCCTCTGAAGACCCTTCTTGGTCTTGTCCATATCCCTCTTGTGGGTGAGTCCTTAAATTTTCTCCCTGTTCGGTCGAAGGGAAAGGGTTGTTATGGTCAACAAGGTTGGTTGTTAGCAATGGGAGATAATCTCCCAATGTATACGTTGTGTTAGGATTGGCATATGGATCTAATGCCAACCCATCCTTGTTGCCTATCCCTAGGCCTTGCATGTTCTCCACCAAGATGTCTAGGGGCAAGGGGTGGTTGAACCCTACTCCTGACTTGTCATACGACATTTGATATCTCGGTTGGCAAAGAACACGCACTCCTTGCTCATACCTACCCAACCCATATCCATGCCAATTGCATTGGCCAAGATATCTCAATGCGAAGTCTAGGTTGGACAAATAGTTGACGTCCTCTACAAAGGGCTCTTCATCTTCGTCTTCTTGCATACAAGTTTCAATGCCATTATCCAGGCCCCCATAAACAAAGTTTGTCTGATTGGGTGGGTAGCCTAAAGGAACCACAGAGCCGATGGGGAGTCGAGGCCTCCCCATGTCCTGCATGGACTCAAGTGTGGGCGTTGCTACAATGTTCCTCACTAGATACTCCCCTAGGCCCGTGTTGGCCATCTCAACGGTGACCGTTGGTGGTTGAGGGGGAGCGAATGGGAGTCCTTCCTGAGTCCACTCCATGTGGGGTGAACTAGGCGTCTCGACTTCCATTCGGCTAGGCATCTCTTCGATAGAGATGGTTGAGACTAGGGGTGGTTCCTCTTCTAGGGGTTTCTTTCCCTTGTCCTTGGATGTGGCCACCATAGGTGGCATCGTTGTTGAAGGACTAGCGGAGGAAGATGGACCCGGTTGAGGACTTGATGGATTAGTCAATGGGGATGCCTACAGAATCGGACCCTGTTGAGATGGATTCAACTAAAAATCCAAATGTGTTGATGGAAGGGTCGATTGCGGCATGAATTGCACTGTATTGTAGTACTTGAAGGGCTCCAAGTCTACCGGGACTACATGCACCTATCCTTCAAATGTATACTTTAGGCACTGATGAGCTATTGAAGGGACACACTTCATGTCCCTGATCCAAGGGCCGGACCAACAAGATATTATAAGCCATCTCACCTTCCAAGATGTGGCACAATGTATGAATAGTCTTTTGTCCCACTTGGATGGGTAGGACAATTGTGCCAACTGTCGAGCAGATTGCATCATTGAATGCTCGTAGTGTATAAGTGGAGGCCACGATGTGAGATGCTGGCAACTTCAAATGTTTCAGTGCTGTTGTAGTGATGATATTACTAGATGAGCCAGTGTCCACCAACACCCTCTTATACGAAATCCCATTGACCCATGCAATAACGTGCAGGGGTGGATCCGCCACATCACCAGTCATTATTTTCAATTCATCTTCTCTAAAGGTGATGACTGGTTCTGTACATTGTTTTACATGTCCCACAAAGTTGTTGAAAGAGTTCACTTCGTGGGGCTGCAGCTCGATGGCCTTTAAAATCTCCATTAGAGCCTCCCGATGGGGCGCTGATTATTGAATGAGCTCATATATGGAGAGCCTAGCCGATGTGGTCCTTAGACTTTGGGTAAGTCTAGTCCGAATCGTGGCCACTGGTCTAGGCGGGGGAAGTTGCGTAGGGTGTTGTTGAGTTTGTGACGTCGATGGAACCTCTCTTGTGGCTGCCATGGGGGCAGCTCCTGGATATCTCTTGTTCCTAGTCACTATGCTTATCATCCCTACATACCCCTACATGGGGCAATTCTGTTGCACCTCATTGACTTGAAGGGGTTTTTCCTATGCCTCATGGGTAGGCAAGGGGTCTCTAAAGACTCCCATATGTTGGTTGTTTGGCACTACGGGGTTGTCCACCGCCAATGTCTTATTGTCGATTAGGTCTTGTACCAAACCTTTGAACTTCCAACATGCATTAAGATCATGTCCCTTACGCCTGTGGAACCTACAGTACAAGTCCTCTCGGTACCCCTTAGGCTTCGGTGCATTGGGGTCTATAGTTTGAATCTCTGGAAGGTTGATCAAGTTTGCCACTGACAAGCGGTCAAACAGAGAGTCCCTGGACTCTGTGTAAGGAGTAAATTGTCGCCTAGGGTGATGCTACTGATTTTGTTCCTGCCTTTGGTTTTCTCTATCATAGTTGTTAGGAGGCACCACCTGATAGTTAGCCTTTTGAGGTTGTGTTGCTTGTGCAGGCTTAGGGACATTGATAGCAACCTGATTGACCACAATGGGTTTCGGTTGCATGGTCCCTATTTTAGTGTTCTTGGTCCATTCTTTCTTCTTAGGTTTGGCGATCTCGCCATCCTGTATCTTAATCTCCTCAATGATTCTAGCTTGCGCCAGAGCTTCCTCTAAATTGGCATATTGTTGCAGCTGCAATAGCATGGAGATCGATCTCAAACAGCTTTTTGAGAACATTTGGGTCAGGTTTGACATGGGAGGGAGGTAAGGCAGCTTTGAAAGCAACGTCCTCCATCGGTTCCCGTATGCCACCATGGTTTCTTCCTCATACTTCCTGAGGCTAGCTAGGTCACTTAATGATGCCTTTTTCTTAGTGTTGAAGGCGAAGCGTTCGAGGAACGCGTCCACTAGCTGATCCAAGTTACTGATGCTATGTTTTGGTAATTGAGTGAACCAATCCGAGGTAGGGCCTACAAATGTGGTTATAAATGTTCTTAGTAACAAAGCATCATTGTCCTGAATACCAAAGCACTGGCTCAAGAATCTAGTCACATGCTCTTGGGCATCCTCCTCCCCTCTAAAGAGTGCCAACTAGGGAAGTTTAAAGTGTTTCGGGTATGGAGGTGTCGACACTGACGGATGCACAGGATGACTACGGAGTTGGCATAAAGTGGGCTTTTGGGGCCCAGAAGTCTTGATCTCCATAGACTCTAAGCGCTCTAGCAATGCTTTATATGCATCAGAGGATTTAATCTCTTCCTCCTTAGTTTGCTCCCATTGTGGGTTGTGGGGAACTTGAGGCCTATTGAGAGGTAGCTGGATAGCACCCCCTCTACCTTGGTAGAGCATTTCAACCCACTCTTCTTCTTGTTCATACTCCTCATAGGCTTCTTGAGGAGTGCCTGGCCGAGACCTATACACATGGGTGGGTGCCCATGGAGGGTGCCCATCGTTGTTTCGGGGAGTGGCCTCCCGCTCAGGTCTAGGAGGTCTCGGAGGCAATACTTGATAAGGTCACGTGGACCTGTCTCGTACCAAGGGGTTATGCCTCTCATACACTTCTACTTTATGCATGCGAGGGATTGGGACCTTCTCAGGCACATTGTTATGAAGCAATTCGGTTGTCTGACGTTGAATGCGCTCTTTGCTAAGGCGGTACAGATGCTCTAACTATTCTTGATCTTGCCTAAGCTGCATGATTTGTGCTTGGCGGGCGGCATGTCTGGCAAATGCCAAGTCAATTTGTTCCATCGTCTCTTGTTTAGGAAGCCTAGATGCCTCTCCTACATGTCTATCTCGGTCGTGGTGATCCGAGACCCCTATGGGTTGCTTTCCTCTATCGAGGTTAGCTGCATTAACCCGAGGCTGTGGCCTCAATGGGTGATCCTGATACATGGAAGGCACGGAGGTACATCGCTCCCATGCTGTGTACTACTCTTGAGGAACGTGATAGTCTTCCTTGTACTCCCTTTCATATGCATGCAAAGTGTGGGTAGAATTGTCTTGCCCTATCTGGAAAGCCTTGATACTCTAGATTTGGTCTAGTGTTTCTAATAGTAATCTGGGGTAGAGGAGGGATGACGAAATCATGTGGCCCCTCCTTCTGGACCCTCTGTTGTTCTAACACTTCATCACTAGGCCACTCATAACGAGCATCTAAGGGAGGTCTCCTGTCTATGTTGAGTGCTACGTGTAGGTTCTCCTCTTGAAAGGACCTATGCTGAGTGGGGGTGCCCCTCAAAGAGGTGCCTCTATAGTCCTATTCTGTTATGGCATGATGTGGACTATCTTGTGTGTCAAGCCACCAAGGCGGGATGACCAAGTCCTCAGGACTATATCGGAGGCGACTTGTCCCCCTTGGTGCACTTTCTACAGCGCTTGCCCGTGATTGGGCTCGGCTACGAGTGTACACCATGGTGATGCTTACCTAAAGATGCGTAGATTTTTATCTTTTTTAGGATTTCTTATGCTACACTAAATAGGAAATATCACACACACAAAACAATGATTATCTCGTTTAACGATTAAAAGTGTGCCCTAAACCTGGTTTAGTGTGTTTTTGATGTTCATTTTGAAAGTTTGTGGAAAGAACGTTTAAATGCAAAATGATGGCTCTTATGACTCCCAAAAAATGGTCGCCCCTTCGATATACCATTTCCAGACCGATATACCAACCTCTCTATATACCCGCCCTTACGTGAGGGAAACTATTGGTACGTGAGAGCAGATGGTACGTGGAACATAGGCGGTATGGAAGGGGAATCACTTTGTTTATGACACCTACCATAGAAGACTTATCCTCATGCACTGGGAATCACCCCAGCTACACTTGGTCAGATTTCATCAGGATTTACGTCTAGCAATAGTCATGATCAGGGTAATGTATGCAGTATCTCAAGCCAAGGTGGTGATGAAATCCACCGTTGGTCTTGCTCAAGGGTTGGGGTTTTACGACCAACTCCTTGTTGTTTTAACTTACCACGTGGTGTGTGGGGTTCTTTTTAAGTTGCATAAATGAAGCAAACAAGCATTCAAACTCTCCTATGCAAGAAAATAACCAGAGAACAAACAACAAAATTTTGATAGAAGGTGTTTAAGACCTCTACCTCTTCTCTGCCCAAATCGGATGTCTCTGAATTTCTGCTCTAAAACAGTCCAAGCATTGGAAAACTTGGTACTTGTAAGCAAAAAACAAGCAACTTTAATCAGAAGGTTAATCTTAAAAATCAAGGGACAGAGGTCCCACCGTGATCGCCACTGAAAGCACGAGGATACGGAAACAAAAAGGAATATGCTGAATACGATGCGTCTAAAACCAAACTTAACGCCAAAAGCCTATGTATTAAAAAAATGCATAAAAGGAAAGAACATGAGCGAATCGACACAAGATAAAAGCAATATGGAATAAGGTCCTCTTTATTGATATGCTTTCAAAGTCATGTTACAATACGTCTCCTTCCTTTTTAGGGGATAGGAGCGTTAAATATGTTTTTGATCACATCCATGGATAGCAATCCTTCTTCCGCGTGCCCACATGTAAGATGGGTGGACCAAAATATCACCGCCACTTGTGTATATGATTTTTCACTCCTTCCTACTCTTTTGATGTCGAAAACCTATATTCAAAGAAACAAAAAATATTAGTAGCACCTGCAGATAGAATAAAACATGTATTTCCCAAGGCCTATTGTCAGTATATGCATGAAAATATTAAAACGATAATCAAATGACCTCAGATCGACCTAAAATTTTAATAAAAGCATAAATATGTTACCATGAAGCCACTACAAAAGGAACAGTCTAGAAATTCCTCACAGATTTGTATTCGCTCCAGGGTGGGACGAATAGACCTGCAATAACTTGTCAGAAAGCACCCTCTTCAATGTCCTATCCAAAAAGCTCCAAATGACCTAAAAAGTTGGGGTTAGCTAATTGGGGGTGTTTTGGGAAGACCCAGAAGGTCATATTTCTCCAATTTGGCCTCTATCACCCATATTTTTCTGGTGCCATCTGCAAGTTAGTAAAGGCGGGAAATGATAAAAACCTGGTCAAAATTGCTCAGAATGAAGTGAAATTTAAACTACAGCCTATTTAAAAGACCTAGAATAATATGCAAAATAAAAATTAGAGAAATATATCACATATTTCTAATCATCCTGGGGTGGGGCGAATAGGACTGTGACAGCTTGGGGGGCGCCGGGGCAGAACGCCCACCGTTTGGGACTCTGTTTCGGCACCAATCCACTTGGGATGGGTCCAAAACTTCTTATGGGGTGTTTTCAACAAATTTTGTGGAATATTGTGGCCAAATATTGGGTTTTGGGTCCGGATTCGTGCTTCCAATAATCACCCAATAACCTCCCTTTCGAATGAGAGATTAAGGATGTGAAAGGCACAAATCGCAAGTAGGTATGTAAATTGGCAGCACTTCATTGCTCAAATTCTCCTTCTCTGTATATATTTTGGGTGAGAAAACTCACCAATTTATAGACCTAGGGTCTCTTTGTTTGGAATGCGCATGCGAGGGCGCCACTTGAGTTGATTGTCCTATTTTGAGAGAAAAGATAATTCCCTGATTTAGAATCTCCTTGCATGAGGTCTCTAAAATAAAGACATGCATGACATAAGTCTCTCTTCTTGATTTAAAGCTATTCCTCACAATTGCATGGCCTGAAGCCTCAGTTAACTGGCGGACTTGTCGAGGTTTGACTTTTTGCCAGTCAAACTTGCTATTCGCCTCACCCTGGGGTGAATGCTGATATTCATCCCTGGGTGGGATGAATTCTAGTTTGTATTCATCCCGGGGTGGGACGAGTAGAGAGCAAGGTGCCAAAAAGGTGCCAAATTGACCTCTGACCTCCAAAACTACTTTTGGGAGTGGTTAGGACCACTGTTTAACCTCTAGGGGCTGCCCTAGGGGTTGTGTGTGTCAATGCGATCAGCGCTTGTTGTCACATAATCGGATTGGTGTTGTTTTGGTGTCTACAAATCTATAAGTATTTGAATTAGTTATACCTCCTAACCAATAATATTTTGTATAAAAGGATGAATGAAAGAAACAATGAGTTTTGGTTACAATTTTGGCAAAGGATATTGTTGTGTCAACATTTTGATGCATAATTATTATGGTTACTGAATACTACTACTCTTAAATTATTTGAAATAATTGTATGGTATTGATAGTTATTTATTTTAAGTTTATTGTTGCTTCTAAAAAGTATTATTTAGTTATGTGCCTGAGATGTGCATGTAATTTTTTATTTAAAACATTGCTAAAATTTGAATGGCTTCTTGAGGATCCTTAAAATTAAGTGATAAACCATGAAATATCACTTATTTATTTCCATATTATATGCACTCATAGTTGAAATCTAAAATACATATAATATAAACAATACATTTAATATGAAGGAGCCACCCTTGTATAAAATTATGAAGAATTTTGAGTATTTTTTATATCTTCTTTGAAGTTCAATTTATGTCTAAAGGACCAAATTTTAGGCCAACCAGCATGAACAATTATATAAGGAAATAATAATTTTATTTTCAAATAGAAGTAATTTATTTGTTATGGTTTCACACACTCATGTAACGCTCATTTAGAATAAGGTCAACCATGAGAAGGGATATAATCATGAATATATAATGAGTAATGTAATAACAATTAGTTCAAAATATTAAAAACTATATTTATTCTAGTAAATATTTTTATTGTAACTTTTAGTGGGACTAATAACGAAGCCTTTGAAACACCAAAAACGATGTCCAAGGTTCAAATCCAAAAGTGCATAAAGTTTCACACCAATGCTATCATAACCAAAAATATAGTTGGATAAACATTTATTGGAGATAAACCTAGTCTAAGAATATATAAACCTCAAATATCTTATTTGAATTACAACAATAAAAATCTTTGAGCACATGCAAATATAAATGGTTAGGTTATGTTTAATATTTTTTATCATTCAAATGATTTTTAATATCACACAGTACAAGAATATGAAGTTACAATAAATAAACCATGTTACAACATAGAACCAACAAATCAACTAATATTTACATCAACTCAACTACTCATTAAAAATATCCTTTGAAATAATGATGGAGGATACATAAAGAGAAACACTTTCTAATGTGTAAATAAACATCATAATGCGTATAATATTATTGTCTATTTAAATATTGTAGTTACTATGTTAAGTGGAAAATACCCTCGTATTAATGATTTATATTGAGTTTTTTCAACTTGTAAGATGTTAGTTCCTATTATAAAACATTTTTTTTCATAAACATAATTCATTCACCAATTTACAAAAATATTAAACCATCATAAAATATTACCTATAATAACACACACACACACACACACACACACACACACACACACACACACACACATATATATATATATATATATATATATATATATAGATATATAATATGTGTGTGTATATATATACATATATATATGTGTGTATATATAACACACACACACACACACACACACACACACACACACACACACACACACACACACACACACACACACACACACACACACACACACACACACACACATATATATATATATATATACATTTGGCTCCATGATTTTACCGCTCTACTATGATATTTTGAACAATTTGTCCTATTGTTCCCTGATTCTACTATGCCCCATTGAAATCTAGAATTGTTATGCTTTTTATTTTAAATAATACCATACTTGATGACTTGTTTACTCCATAAATATCCATAGTAATATTCATGCCTTCAACCATACCTCCAATATTACTATTTCAAAGGGTGGTGTGTGTGACAGTATGCTACAAGTTAATCATTACTTAACATTATGTTTCCTTTGATTCTTGAATATTTTTTTTATCTATTTTAAATTCCTCCTCATGATCTTCTCTTTTGTGCCCTTATTTTGGTGCATTCATGTGTACTTCTTCCATATACTTTGTTGTTGTTGCTACTATAGATTCAACTTTTTATTCTTTTGTTAGTTCCTTAACTTTTTCGTTTACCATAAATACTTCTTGCTTCTCCTTGGATTCTTGTTCCTTAAGGTAAGAAATATCTTGTAGTGTTATCTTATTTTTCCTGCACCATAACTTCATAAACGTTTTTGCACATTAATATTTGTAGTACCAAATGAATACAACCAAGGATAACCAAGACCAATATTCATATTATCCATCTCAGTAGCATAAAAAATTGAATGTAAAACATATTATGTGTGACCATCTTCAAATATTAAAAAATTTGAACATTCTCACCCTCAAATTATGTGTCCTTAGCATTTGTTGCTTGAACCTGCAACCTCTTAGATAAAATACTATCAATGAAATTATATCTACTGCTAAGGTTAATTAAACTAATTACTTTTTTCATTTTGAAAGCATCTATGAACCTACAAAATATAATTTTTAGATGAATTTAAATCCTTCTATGAAGAACACAAGCTTATACTTAGAGGGAGGTGAATAGTATAAGACCACTTTTTACTTTTGTCTTTCTCAAACAATATTATTCAATATATAAATTGCAATATAAATAGTAGTAATCAAAACAATGCACAAATAATCACACACAATAGAGACACAAATTTACGTGGTTCACCCAATATGGGCTGCTCCATAGATAAAATCTTTCACTAAAATTTTCTCAAAAAAATTCTTGGGAATCCTTACCAATTACAATATTTATGGACCTCTGTCCAAAGGAGACACCAATTCCTTAATAAAGTTAGTGGATACCTATCCATAGGAGACATCAATCCCCTTAGCTAGTTTGTGGATCTCTATCCACTAGAGAACTCCTCCTTTTATCTGGCTAGTAATCCTCTTAGAAGATTTATTGCCTCCACTACTCTGGCTTGTGGATCTCTCTCCATATAAGACTCTATCCTCACTTAGAAGACCTCTATCATAACTACCCTGGCTAATGGATCTCTATCCACTAGAGACTACTGTCCTCTACTTTGTTACCTCCAAATATTACTCTCAGCTCTGCTCAATATTTATCTTAAATCTACACTAAAAACTATCTATTGGTCTAGCACAAATCTGCTCAATATCTATCTCAAATCTATACTAAACACTATCCTTAAGTATAGCACAAATCTAATCAATCTCTATTTCAAATCTATACTAAACACTATCCTTTGATCTAGCATACATCTTTTCAATATGTATCTCAAATATGCACTAAACATTGTCTTTTGGTCTAGCACAAATCTGCTCAATATTTGTCTCAAATTTGCACTAAACACTGTGCTCCAGTATAGCACAATTTTGCACTCAAGCCTTAACATAAATCTTGACTCAATTACAAATAAAATCTACTATATCTGCTCCAAGCATTAACTCAAAGCTTGAACAAATCAATCAATCAAATCTACTCTCAAGTCTTCTCAAAGACTTGAATCAAACATATCCACAAGTCCTCTCAAGAACTTGCTCAATCTGCCTCAACATGTATTCACCAAGACTTACCTCAAATATACTCAACAAGTCCTCCCTATAACTTGTTCAATCTGCTCAGCAAGTCTTCACCAAGACTTACGTAAAATTTTCTTAACAATTCCTCACTATAACTTGTCCAATATACTCGACAAGTCTTCACCAAGACTTACCTCAAATATGCTCAACAAGTCCTTACTAGAACTTGTCCAATCTGCTCAACAAGACTTCACCAAGACTTACCTCAAATATGTTCATCAACTCCTCCCTAGAACTTGTTCAATCTCCTCAACAAGTCTTCACCAAGACTTACCTCAAATCTGCTTGTAATATTTCATAAAATCTCACACAAATTTGTCCTTAAGCTGTCACAAAAGCTTACTCAATTCTATCCTTAAGTCCCCTCTAGGACTTACTCAAATATATCCTTAAGTCCCCTCTTGTACTTACTCAAATATGTTCTTAAGTCCCCTCTAGAACTTACGCAAATCTACTCACAAGCTTTCACAAAAGCTTACTCAAATCAATTGTAAAATTTGGATACAAAAACTCAAATTAATCTCTTTCAGAAAACCTCTTCAGTCACACAAACAAGTTTCACTTAGAATCTTGTTTAACTTACATAAACATATAGAGAATGGTTAGAGACTCAATATATTTCACACTCACAAAAACACTCAATCACTTCCAAACTTTCTTTCAAATCAATTTAGAATAAAGAATAATTTGTTTCACAAATATTGAACTATCACTTCAATGCTCTCAATCAATAATGATCAATCAACTTCACTCAACCATCCACTCAATGAAACACAACTTGCTTACAATCCCTAACCAAGTGTTTCATAATGCTTCCAACAGATGACACTATGGAACTCATCCTTGACTCAAGATGATTCCAAATTCACATAACAATCATACTCATGATCTTTCACAAACTCTAACTCAATATGGTTCTCAACTTCACATAACAATGATACTCATGTTCTTTTACAAACCCTAGTTCAAGATGGTTATAAATTTCACATAACAATGATACTCATGTTCTTTCACAAACCCTAATCATGCACATGAAGGCTTACTCAATTATTTCAATGATGCTTATCAAACAACTTCACATAACAATGATACTCATGATATTTCACAAACCCTAGCCATTCACATGAAGGCTCACTAAAATATTTCCAACAATGCTTATCAAACAAACCTTTTCACTCCAAATTTGCATCTCACAACATTCAATAAAACAATATTTCACTCACAAGGATGATATGCCCATACATTTTTTTTATGGAGATTTGATCTCAAAACCTGTCTCAATCACAATCAACCTCTTTGCCAATCTCAATGGTTAGATAACAAAAATCCTTCTCAAAGCTTTCCCTCAAAATTATTTCACCATATAGAAATATTAAATCTCAAGTACACCTTATAATCTCCAAACTTCAAAATAATTAGCAAATATTCATAAAATTTACTTTCACAATGATTTTCTTTATTCACGTTATTTCTCCTCTCAAAACAATTATTACAATTATATCTCTATTTCAAAATACAAAATATAATGTTACTTTGCATACCTTATCACTCCTACTTAAATTATAACCACCAAAATAAAAATAAAATATTTAAATTTTATAATCCCTTATATCTCCCTCAATAACTCATAAACCACCTTTTAATTTCAACACTATGCAATTTTCGATTGATCAAAACCATGGCAAAATAAAAATGTGATGCGCATACCTTTTATTCTACCCAATAAAATCTTCGACGAAATTCAAACACCCAACCTCACCTCACTAAGCGCCTTCACGCAAAGCATGTCCACCACTTGGGCTATATGCCCTCATGAAATAATAAGGGTATGCAACTATCCTTTAAACCTTATGTCTCATATGACACAGTGTAAACAAAATAAGCTTTCCTTAGCAAAAGTCGATCACGTGGATTGAACCCGCGACCTTGCCCTCAACCAACGCCTTAACGCAACCCTCACCTACCACCTGCGCTACTAAGCGCTTCGAGATATGTTGGCGTTGCGCTTTGGCTTGACACGTCGTCTGCCCACTAAATCTTTTACCACATGTGAAATTCCCTTTCTCTTCGATGCACGAAATACTTAGACTTTTTGGGCATAAATCACATGGATATTTTTTAATAAAAATTTACCCTTTTTTATATTAAATTCTATGCACTCCTAACAACGTCGACGGTCTTTGGAAATTCAAATTTAATTCGAATTTTATTATTAAAAATTTTGGTGCCTTAATTAAATATTTAAATTTAAATATTAACCTATGGTTAAAATATTCAAATTTAAATAAATTAAAACATAATCTTCAAAATCAGCCAATTGGGTCTTTTTGAGAACTTGTAATTTGATAACTCCTTGGCCTTCATTTTTCTTCAACTTAACCTGTAACCCGGAATATAATTATATTATTAATTCCTTTTACATTTATTCTCTTTCCTTGGGGTTTCCTTTTAACCTGCTTCCCCTTCCTTGGGTATTTAATCTATTTAGGCCTTTTTAGGCATATAATATTTAAAATAAATATTATATCCTATTCCTTTAAACCTCTTCCTTGCCTTGTGGAAAAACCACCTGAAGAAATTAATGACAATGAAACTTGGACATCAACCTCTTGACATCAATGACAACAAAACTTGCTCATATTTCCAATATTCTCTTGCTTTTCTAAATCCAAAGATGCAAGTTCTTCATTCTTCTCACTATCTTATCAAAATTTTCCTCTTTCTCATCCTTGAGTAATTTTTTTTATTTTCCATAGTCTTCATTTTGTTTCTTGAAAAATTCCCACTCTCCTTTTATTATATTTATCTCATTTTGAATCTCTTGTAGTTTTTTTTTTTAAGGTCTTTGATGACGTCCATTAATCTATCTATCTTCTAATCCCTTCCCTAAAGCTCTATTTTTAATTTATTTTGTTATTTTCAAATCATGCTTATTTCTTTTGCATAAACTTTGAATATATCCTTCAAAGTAGCTATATTTTTATAGGGGTTCTAATGACTTAAGAATGCGTGTTCTAATTCTTTCCATTTGTACCAGTTATTATTTTTAGTTATAAAACTTAACAACCATATTTTAGCTTCTTTTTTAAAAATGTATTAAGGTGTAATTTTCAATAAGAATTAGAAAAATATAGATACATAATTTTATAGAATCAAAATCGTTCCAAAAAACTTTTGAAGTACCATGAAAACACATCCGCAAAAAAGATAATGTAAGCTACGACTTAACACTAAATGTATTCCCATTGATTTGAAGTTAAAATTCCAGATAAACAATTAGACCCAAGAAAACAATAAATACTTTGCTTACCCAACTGATATATATCTTAAATTTTTCCACTACCCTTGTTTCGGATGGTTGAATTCTAGGGTAATATCTCCCTCAATACTGCTCGGGTTTATTTATATGTCCACTCATTTTAAATATCTTTAAATTCTAAGAAAAATGGTACAAAAATCATCTAAATTGGATGACCTAACTAATAGATATTCCAAATTTCATTTAAAAAAGGAAAAAAAAAAAGTGATTTAGAAAATTGTCACTACCTATGTTTTAGATGATTGACTTCATTGGATCATATCTCAATAATACTGGTTGGATTCCTTTATATGACGACTCGTTTTAAAGATTTTAAATTTTTGAATAAAATGACATAAATATTAGTCTAAATTAGGTAGTTTTACATAAAGATATAATTGCTAAAGATAATTGTAAATATAAAACCTTTCCATATTAAAAAAAAAAATTCATTTTGCTAAAATCGCTGCTTTGATACCACTTGTTATAAAACCTTTATTCTCATTAACAAAAATCATTCATTAATCTATAAAAATATTAAATCATTTATCATAAATAATTGTCAACAATAACAATCCATACAATAAAATAGAGATAAATAATACCCTTCAGATAGGCAACACCAATAATACTCCTTAAAAAATAATAACTCCACAAAATCTTCTAAAATTAAATTACCACTTACAAAATTAAAATTTCATAAACCACTTTATGAACAAACAACCATAATATTTCATATAAACAAAAACAACCATAATACTTCATATAAACAAAAATGATTACAGTAACAATTTCCGTTCCTTATATACCCATTTTATAAACCCTCATCCAATAATATCAAATTATGTGGTACATGCCCAATTATCAATAACATCAACTACAATATAATATCATATAAGGAGGTACCATAGGAGTGCGTCGTCCATTGTATGTATAGAATTATTTGCAATATTCGTCCACATCGACATGAAATTTGTTTTATAGCTACGTCATGTCAACAGGTCAACTCAACTCATTGGCGGCTCTTATGTCCAACAAAACTAACCCTTTCATATTCCATATGAGCCGTTTACGTCACAAAGCTAGTTCTTTTTTTGTAAGTCTTACTTCCACGTGGGGACTTTGTCGTCACGTGCCCAAGCACAACAAATTTGACATTAAAACACGGCGCAATGCTCGCGAGCCGACGACTTTCTCAAGTCAAAACCGTGTAACGAAAGGTGGCTTGCAATGGCATCCATTTTTATTTTTTTAATTTATTTTTCCTCTGAAACATCCGCGTATTCGTTGTCTGCTGGAATTGTCAGCTTAAGAGTTCGGACGTTATCAGAGTGGCGTGCTCATACTCCCGTGCGATGTGGAGAGTTTTCAGCAAATTCTGAGGGCGGTTACTTACGACTTCTCAAGCTCACCACAGGCGAAGAAGAGCGAAGAATTAGAGTTACATGAAGCCAGTGGCCTGCACAAAATCAAACGGGAAAACTCAAAAATCCCTTGCCCGAGAATGTGGAAAAATTCTATTACATACGACTTTATTACAAGCTAATCATTATGCAATCATATTCTTAAATCATCCCTAATTTTCATTTCAAATGAAGTGGCGTTGATATACATTTTTACTTAGCAATTACAAAACTAATTGAATCTCTCTATATATATTGTCTCTGCCAACACATTATAATATATGGTTGCACAGCTACTGTGTGGCGGGATGACACTATGAAGGTTCTAAGGGGCATCTTATAAACAGTTATCCATTTTACATTAAAAAATAATAGGGTTAAAAAAGTGTGTATTTACAATTTTTTTTTTTCTTTAATTTTGTTTTAGTAACTGAAATGCATATTTGCACAACCTAAAATATCAAATTTTATAAATTTTTAAAAGTTTTTTTAAAGAGGAGAGTTGAGGGTGGGTTATCCCATCCCACCATGACCTTTTATAAAGGGAGAGCTAAGCCTATCAATAGGAAATTTAACACATACACACATACAACATACACACATACAACAGTTGGAACTTTAGATCTCCCAACGAAGAGCCAAAGCCCCAATCGTTGCATTGTGCCCCTGAAACAATATAGAATATTATTGTTATTTGTGTGGAACAATATAGAATAGTATTGTTATTTGTGAAGTTTGGAGATTGCAATATTTATAATTAATTAAAAGATAAAATTATGAGGAAATTATTAAATGAAATGAATTATATAACTACAACCATGAAACCAAAATAGTTTATTGGACAAATAACTTATATACAACATGGAGTATGGTGTGCAACTCTACTCTCTTTTGGATTCAAACCTTGAATTTGAATTTCAAAGTATTAAAATCATTTAATAGGAAAATAAATATTCAACAAAGTAAAAAAAAAAAAATATATATATATATATATATAGTATAATTTTTTACAAGTTTTCTTTTATCATCTTTTGAAATGTGTTTCTTCTACTATTGATTTTGACGAGAAGTTCACCTATTTGTTCTATTCTCAAAAGTTCCATCAACAAGTTCAATTTTATAGTTTCCTCATTTGCATTCATGATGTCCTTGTAGTCTTTCCATTGTATGATATTTTTTGTTATCTCCATTACTCCTTTTGTTCAAAAGACGCATATTCATTTTGACCATACCTCTCGAGGTGTTGTCTATCTCCTAATTTATCATTTGAGTTAGTGTGAACGGGATCTTATTTGGGCTATAAGCATTTTTTCTTTTATTTAATCTTTGCATCTATGTATTTTTATCTATGTTTAAAATTTGGGTTAAACTCATTGATGCATTATTGATTTTTCCTTTCTAAAAATTCAATCCACACAACAAGTCTAATTTTTTTCTTTACATGCTATGTAGTTTCTTTGTTGGATTTTGGGAGCTCATGAAACGTAATGCTAAATTTTCCATCCAGTTGTTGTTTTATTTCATTCATATGTCTTTTATTCTATTTAATGTTTCTTTAATTACCTATTTTACAACCTTGCAAGTTTTAATTCTTCTTATATTATTTAAATACCCAAATAGTCTTACCAAATTTTTTCCTTCTCATATCGGATTGAAGTTTAAGTTCTCTTTTCTTTTTAAATTTTTTATTAGTGACTTTTCAATTCTTTCTATATTGCTGTGTCAAAACTCATGTCCATATATCACCATTAGAATAAGTAACAACCCAAAAAGGATCATAACAATTTTTTGATCCCATAACTATACTTTTCTATTCCTTTTTATAATGAGTAAAGTGCCCTAAGTCATGCCTATACTCTATTTATCCTATACATTTCACAATTGAGTTTACCTTGAAAATCTAACCCAAGGCATTTGTATTCTATTATTACCTCTAAGGGATTTTATTTAAATAAAATATATGGATGCTTTTGCTCTCTTCAAGTGTATAAGACCTTAATTTTAGTCCTGCTAGTATTTATTTGTATCCCAAATTATTTACAAATAATTGTTGAAAGCTTTGAGATTTAATTTTAAAATTTAAATTATATTTCTAATAAAGATTAGGTTATTTTCATAGAGAAGAATTTTCACTAAATAACTAACCTATTGCATTTCCTTTCCTTCCATCCTTTCCACTCATTCATTCAAATGGTCAATACAAAGGACAAATAAAGTATGTGACGATGAAAAAATCTATTTCACTATGATATCACTCCCTCAATAGTTTGAAAATCCTTCTAAATTTCTATTTTTTGCTACCACCTAATTATAAATTTTATGTAAAATTGTTCTATAGTTAATCAACATATCAAATTATTTTGGTATTTTCCATAATTTAAATCTAGGTACAAAGTCAAAAACATTTCTAAAGTCCAAAAAACAACAATAAATGTTTCATTTTCCATTTCATATCCTCTCTATTAGGTGCCTCAAGTAATACAATGATCTATAGATGAGTACTTTGGTCTAAATTCTACTTTCCCTATTTCTCTATTTCTCTATTTTGTGTTCTCTAAATCATTTTGCTTTCTACTAAGTTATCAATTGAATTTGCAAAAATAAAATTAATCATGATGGTATAGTAATTTAAAATAGTGTTGGTGTCTCTATTTTTATGCAATGGTATATCCAGGGTAGTTGTCCATCCAAAAGGAAAGCTTTTTTTAATGATGGAAGTAAAAAAAATTGGATATGTGGTGTTATGAAGTTAACCTCACATTTGATATGTTTAACTTGTAGACCACCTATATTCTGAGCTATACTTATTGCTAGTTTTTGAATTCCCTCCTTCATATCTTTCATAATAAAAGGTTTCTCAATTGTGTTCATTAGACGAGGGATAATTTTTCTTTTCTTCCCTCATATATTTTCTTAGCATACTACAACCATCCTTCACTTGTGATATTATTTATTGTGTACCTTTTATTTTATTGTAGTTCTTTCCAAAATTGTCATGGGCTACTCTTTGCAAGATATATCAACTCTTTTCACCTTGATTATAAGCATTCTTTAAAAAAAAAAAAAAAATTCACTAGTTGTTTTATATATCTTGTTTTTTATTTTCTAATTTCTTGTTTGTTTCTATGATTTTATTATTGCTTTGCATTCTGCATCATACCATGTATTTAGAAGGAAGATTTTACATTTTTTTTTTTTGGGTTTTAATATTTTCATGATTCTAATGCTTCTCTAATTGTATCTATATCTTTAATGTTTTCAAAAGTATAGGTTTGGATCAAATGGTATTAGCTCAACTAATTTGATTCTTTAAATGTTAAGGAGGAAATCTAGGTCCAAATATTGTCTAGCAATACATGTACAATTTCAAGTAGTTGCAATATCAATATGTGGTCATGTTCTAATATGGAAGGTGCTCATTTCATTTCCATATAACCAAAAATAAGTATAGGTTTGAAAAATATCAACTATATTTCTTTCCTCTCTTATTATAGTCTATATGATTGATATTTTTAATATTTTATGCTTTTTTATCGCTATAGTGATGTTTTCGATTATATTTATTTAGTTATTTGAATATATTTTTCTTGCTAACCTTCCTATATTTGGGTCTTTATGCACATTATAGTATGATAATATTTTAGCTCCATTAGAATTACTTGAATTGCTAAATATTTTGACCTTGAAATAGTATTTGGTATGTCAATAACATAATCGCCTACACTCTATCCATTATATGTTTGAAACACATATTTTATAGATTTTTACCACATATTTATGTCTTTATAGATGATAAATACCTCTATGCTACTTATTTTTAGCAGGGTTATGCATAAGGGGTTGGAGTCAAAATGTACTTGTAAAAAAATGGTGAATACTAATGAAAATCAAGGTGAATCCTAACCAAATCAAATCGAGCATCTTCATAAAATTTTTTTAGGTATTTGAAGCCCTAAAATATAAGGTCATATTTGGAGCCACTTATGACGTATTAAATCATATTATAACTTCATAAAAATACCACCATTAGACCAGGATTAAAAAGAGCTTTCCAACGAGTATAAATATGGCTATGTTTGGATATATATTATGGCAAACTGACCCTAATAAAAATTTGGTCTTGAAAATTTTAGGTGAATGGGACAACGTCAAGGATCCTCATATTCGTCAATTTATAATTTTGAAAATCTTAATATTCGCCCAAGTGGTAAATATTCGCCACTATGCATAACCCTAATTTTCAGTTCTTCTCTATAATGTGTGATGGGTCCATTAGTATTATTTGAGGTAATTAACCAACATAGATCCACCTTCTTCCTTGGTATAAGGGTATTTCATAAATTTTAAATTAATAAACATAATATCATTAGCTATAAAATTCACCATTATATCTAAAATGGATGAATGATAAGATTACCCAATGCCTTCTTGGTAAATGTTTAACACACCTAACAATATTGGATAATCAAGTCAGATATCCTGCCTTGGTATAAGTATTTATCAATATTATTGTAAAACCTTCTTCTACTAAATCAAGAAAATATGATGAAGTGTAATTGCTGACAACCCTATATCATCAATTTCCAATCACAAGCATTAAACAAACACGTTTTGAATCTTCCTAGTCATTGATAATCTTAAGTACATGATGGATTTTTTACATAATTGTATGTTGTATATATGCATAATTTACTTGTTTATATATCATGTCTTTTATGAGTTAAAATATGAAATTATACATTGATCAAATACTTTTCAATAAAAACACGTATAGGAAATAATTCCTATGTTCTCTCCCATAAAATCCTTGAGATATGATTATATGGATTCCTTAGCATGTAGAATCATGGAACTTCACAATGAAGCGATGATGACAACTAATTAGGGTAGCTTATATTCATTACACTTACAGTAGGTCACTAATGCTAAGCAGGTCCCTACTTTTAGGATTTTAACTTATTTTTTGTACACTATTTGTCTTACTATACCAAGATGTAATGATTACCTCTTTACATTATATTAGGGATCATGTGCTAGGAAATTTTTTCCTTTCTAATGGATCAATCTATTGAATTACATAAAATACCTAGCTTGTAATATAAGGAGTAGATACTGAAGGTTATTTCTTGCTTGATGGCTTCAACTCATTAGCACATAATATTGACAAGTGATAAGCTACATGTCATTCTCATTTCCAAAATGATATAAGCTCATAGCTTATAAGGGATGAAGAAAACGAATTATTTCTTACTCACATAGTTTTCATACATAAACACATAACACTAAAAGTATTTACAAGGAATAATTCCTTTCCTCATTCACTTAAAACCATTTAGCCATTTATTTTATATTATCTTTGCATATTTATTGCTATCATGGCTACATGATTGTTTGTGCATGTAGAAAATCATGGGATTTTTTGATGAGGTGATGATGAGAACTAGATAGTATAGAATACACTTGCATTACATTTAAACTAAGTCTATGATGCTATAAAATACATACCCTTAGTATCACATGCATATCATGCATGATATATTTTTTTGCACTCTTGCATGATTGAGTAATACATAACGATTTACTCCATTGGATTTTCTCCTGCAATAGCTTTGAAAAGATTAGCATAATATTTGGTAGGTATCCTAAAGTTTAGGAATAACATGATGTTATTTGTCAAGTTGTTGTCAGTAAACAAAATCATGGTTTAAAACATCTTGGTTCTACCCAATTTCCTCAAAAACTTTTTTTTTGTGATAATAACATATTTTCTATATCAACATGACCTTGTTATACTCATAAAAATAGTTTCCATTAGAGGAAATAAGATAGATAGTTGTCATGATGCAATAAAGAACACAAACTATATATACAATTATAGGCCTTGGGAATGCTAATGGTAATTCAATGAAATATATATTGATTTCCATGTTTTCATACTTGCATATTTTTTGTTTTTGTATGAATTAGCTCATGTATGCACTAAAATTAACTAGAATGATTATAAAAAAATGACATAAACTTTTCAAATTAGCAATAAAATTGATATAAATTCTCCAACTCAACAATCAAAATAGACATAAACTATCTAACTCAACAATAAAAATGGAAATCTACTATCCAACTCAACAAAATAGATATAGACTATCCAAACTCAACAAAAAGGACATAGACTATCCAACTTAGCAAAAATGGACATAGATTGTCCAACTCAACAAAAGGAACATAGACTGTCCAACTCAACAAAATGAAAATAGACTGCCCAACTCAAAAATAAAAAATGAACATAGATTGTCAAAATTAGCAATAAGGACATAAATTATCCAACTTAGTAATATGGACATAAACTATCCAAATCAACAATATAGACATAAACTATCCAAGTCATTAATATGGAGATAGACTATCCAACTTAGAGAAACAAACATAGATTAAATAACACACCAATTAAATATGGACATACGCTTTCCAAAATTATTGTATTATATGGATATAGACTGCCCAAATTCATTGTATCATATCAACATTAATTATCCCTAGAATTTATCAAGCATAATTATCTCAACTGGTTAGATTCCTTAATATTTTGAGGAGACCTAGGTTCAAATATTGCCAAATGATACATGGATAATATCTAAGCTTTGTTGTAATACCACTATGTGGTGATGATGTAATATTTGTGGGACTTGTTTCAATCCCATAAAACCCATTGAAAAAAATTGTCCCTTGCATTGTATTATATACAAACATAGACTATATGATACATCAAAAGGAATTAACTTCCTACAAAGTAATAGCTTTCCTAAGCACTTGTGAATTATTTAGGCTAGAAGATCCACCACTTAGAAGCAAGTAAAATATTTTAAGGATATACAATGTCCATTGATACAGACTACCTAAAAACACTATTAGTCATAGTCGCTTAATTGCTTGTCTATTGATCAGATTAAGCATCCATCGTTGAGGGTATATTGATGCAATTTATACGTAAAATATTTGTTTGATAGGCAATACTACATTAAGTCCTTCGAATTGATCGGATTTGACAAGCACAATGTGGTACTTTTTAAATACTTTGTTTAAAAGAGACCATAACTTTAGACATATTTGGATGCTGATACTAACCCTTATTTTTAATAAACAATATAAATTTATGAAAAATACTTCTTCTCTTCCCAACCTCGAGAAAATTATCTTAAGGGTATTTATAAATATCTCCTAACATGACACATACCTCAGATCATGCAATCAAATCATTTCTAAAATTTTAATCAATTTTTTCCATACTTCAATTTTAATTTTTACATAATAAAATAAAAAAATCAAATCATGTTTAACAATTATACTATCTTTCATATCAGCTTCAAACCTTTTCATTAGCCTCTATTCATGTAATAACACATATATTTCATATTATTGCTTGACATAAGTTCATTTTGAAATTATACGAAATTCTTGTCAAGCTTTGATACTTATAATTTTTTCAATCAAATTAATTTCTCAAAAATTGTAAGTCATGTCTTACATCAAACCTATATCCACATATATTCAAAATATCTATCATGCAATATCATCATCATATTACAATATCTATTTGTTTATCCATTCAATTAATACAAATTTTTACATCACATCAACTTAAAACACATTATACGATAACCACAAATCAATAAATAATAAATACATATATATGAATCATATAATCATTTATTGGTTGGGTGCACCATAATCACTAAAAATGGTACACTTAGACTATACCATTTGGTTAACGTACCTCATAAAAAATTGGTGATCTCATGCCACTCATGAAAACCAAAATCTACACCAAGTACAAAACTAACCCTAGGTCTCTCATCTACCCTCAGATGGTTCAGGAGGAGAATAAACTAAATACTAGAAGGATATCATAACTAATCTTGTATTGGAATGAGATTTAGATTATGATCTCGTAGGAGAAGTCCACCTCTATTTAGGAGGAACAACTGTATAGTAGAATGTCCTATAAAGAGTACTCTTCACTACCACCATAGTATATTGGGCCTATAGATATTATCTAGTTGAATAAAGCTCAAACCATTGAATCATTGCTCATAGTAACTACTAAGATTTTATTATCCACAAAATCATCCCTCTTAGTCCTTAGTTACTTCTCTCTGCTATCACTTGATCTATCTTAGTATAGGTTTCATCTCTATAAGAAATGATCTGGTGTCTCTATGATATCTTGCTATTATAAATATTGATCCATCTATGACTAAAGAATCCATAAATTTCTCACCATTACTTCTCTCTCATACTAGGTAGCCTCTTTCATTATCCTACTCATCCTAACCTTGTTGTATGTCCTGGTGCTCAAATGAGGAACAACCAAAATACTCATAGGAATCAATCCATCTCTAGATCATTGTATTACTCTCTCCTATGTTGCTTGGAGAAGGTGATGGGATATCATGTTCACTCTAACCCCCATTTGGGGTTGCCTCATCACTAGAGTCACATGGGGTAGACATATCTATCTATACCATTATAGGTAGCCAAGAATGACCCCAACATCATCCATACTAGGATTAATTATAAGATGATTGTATACATACTCATCAAAAAATCTTAAAGGATTTTAAATATATTTGAACCCTCTTTGTATCTCATGGATAACTTGCTAGAAAAAGATCTCTGCCATACTTAAAATACCCTAAAAAAGGTCAAACTACCTCAAAAATTGATTAGGATAATAGAGTTCAAACTCCCCAAGAGCTCCTCCTAGCCACTATATCTTCCATATCTATCCTAACTAAAAACCATCTATAGTACATCTAGGATGCCCTATCCATGGGTGACATATCACTTGGTATTCACGCAGGCCATTAATGACCTATTGTTCTACCGTCACTACTCTCCCAAATGGTCTCCTTCCTTTCTCATGGGTGTCATCCCACCTAAAACCCATCAAATATTGTGCATTATATGGATCCATAGGCATTATATGGATCCATAGGCATTTCGATAGGCCATATGATTGCCAAGTGTTATCATACCTATACATGTAGGGGTGCCACAACTGAAGCTCTTTCTGTCCTTGTAAGTAACCAAATGGAGATCTAAGTATAACCAACACAAAATAAATGAACCTTAGGAAAACTACACCTATTGGTCCCTCATTTGGGTGATGATATTACCCCACCTCTAGTGCAACAATCTCTTGCTAGTGTCTCCAAACAACAAACCTAAAATTATAGCACACAACAAATTTGTTAATCGATCAAGTAGCCTAGCTTGATACATGGCATTGATGTCAATGCCATATCTCCTCAACTAGAATTATAGGCCCTATGTTAGTCCCTAAATAAATTGAGGTTCATCTTGGCTCATCTAAATGTGGTTGCCTTAAATAGGTACCCTAAGAATCCACCAGACATCATCCAAATTTATTTGCATCTTTCATATTTATAGAAAAAAAATGACACACTCTAAATGCCACCTCTCTGCCAAAGCCATAAATAGGTAATGATCCAAATTGATATAGAGTATTTTCAGAATATACCCTAGCCCCATGGCTTTTAGGACCATCCTATTAGCTTGCATCATCACCTCCACTATCAATTGAAGGGTATGGTATCATGAATCCTAACACTCTAGCACATATAGCATCTACTTGCATAGAAAAATAAAAATTGAGTTAGATTCCTCCATAAATATTATTCATATTTTCCCTTTATCCCCTTATAAATTCACTATCCATGAGTGAATTCACCATCTAGTAAAATTTTAACACCCCAAAAATTACTAATACAATTGTGGCATATTCACAATGGTATATTTATATTACGTGTAGTGAATATGCCAACCATGGGATCCCACTAAAAAAAATAATAAGAAGAAAAGGCTAATACTTATCCTTAGGATCCACTCAGGCCTACTTCACCTCTTACTAAGTCTAATCAGTCTGTTGGACATCTCTACTATGCCATTTTGACAAGCCCTCACTTTTTCTCTAGAGCTCTTTTTCACCTCATGCATGGTGAAAATGAATTATCCATATGCCCTATTTCCCTATTTTATCCTATTTGGGTAAAGAGTATCCATATTATACTTCTTACCCAACCTATTCAAGTTCTTTTAAGACTTCATATTATCCCTTAGAAACTCAAGAGATCACCTAGGTTAGGGGTAAAACTAGTTCAAACTATTTTATAATCTTGACGAGAAAATTATCCATCAAAATATTAGCTAATAATTTGCTTCTTTTGTGATACATTTTTTTTTATATGCTTTATCTTGTATTGATCAATCAAAACTCAATAGATACCTAAAATTGGATCACCTAACATAGAAAATTTTTCTACAAAGGCACATAATGATCAACCCAACCATAAAAAATGTCTCAACCCTAGAATTTACATCTAAATCCTAGCAAGCGAATACACTTTAGATCCAATGCATTTATGGTAAGTTAACATTTATGAGCTCCCTATTGGATTTGACCTATAATAGTAAAAAGTAGTGAATTCTTCGACTTAGTGAATACAGTAGTGGCGTATTCGCATAGGTGGCATATTTGTGTTTGAGATACAAAGCATTCAATATTAGCTACAGTAGCCTAATCAAGTAAAAAAATAGTCTACCTAGATCCTCTGCCACCATAGACAATTAGTGGGTATGATGGAAGGTGGCTAACTTTTTTCTACCTTCATCCACTTGCCTAAATCATTCCCAATTAAGAGGTCAACTAATTGTAAACATATCATGTCAGTAAGTTAGCCTAATTAACCTCTAATTATCACACCTAATAGGCCATATTGCCCCTTCATTTTAAAAAACCCCTAGTAGAGACAATTTCTATAAATTGGTCCCTTGGGATGACACTCATCATCACAAACTCATACATCAAAACTTTGCACGAATTAGGAATTATATTTATGTCCCAAATTGCTTCCAAAATTCCTTTGCAAAGTCATCTTCAAGCAAGGGGGAATCTTGTGTCTTTGATGGAATTTTGGTGATATCTTTCTTGACCCATCTAATTTCAATCTCTACTTATTACTAATATTTTGTGATCCAACTCATTGTATGCATTTATTTTTATCTCTTATTTTCAATCTAACTCTTGAATTGTTAAGTACTTCAATTAGCCTTTTCTAAGCACATTAGGAGGCCTATATGATAGAATATCATCCCTAGTATTCCTAGAGCACCTATTGCATATATCTATCATCCTTTTTCACTTGTTATTTTTATCTTTCTATCATCATAAGTGAATTCATTGTCTATATCCAATACAGGTGGCATATTTGCTATACACAATAAAAATTCTAATTTCATGATATAAAAACCTATATTTGTATTTTCCTATAACATAATCAAATACACCACCCATGACTATTACAGGCGATATATTCATTATCCATCTTCATGATCCTAGATCCCCTCATTAGCCTTATATCAAATCTAATAAATATTTCCCTATGTATCTTTTAACATGTCCAATAAACCCTAACTTTGTACATGCCCTATGATAATTTGGTGCTATCAATGAACTGTATGGCTACAAATATTTTAGGTGGTGTATTTTCTACAAATATCTCAACATCTATTTCCAAGGATATAAACTTCAATTTTTATATATAAATAGGGTACCTGACCATACCAATCATAAAGGCATCTACTTCTTGTTGTTTGGCAAGCCCCCAAACTTTGATACACCTTTTTTTTGTTTATTTATTAAGATTTAGTGAATTCATTGGTTGTAGGTGTTTTAGGTGGAGATTCCACTAGGTGACATATTCACACAAAGCATTGAAATAAGTAAGTACCCCTTATTATATTGTTTTTAATACTTAGTTGAAATGTATTGAAAAATCTATATTCCTAGTTTTATTAAATATACAAGATAAATATAAATTTGAGATGCCAAATAGCAATCCAAAACAAATATCCTAGCAACTAATAATAGTTTATTAGGATATTTATAGCAACTTTTATTTACCAGCATTTTGGATGCCAAAAAAATAATTAATAATAATAATAAAATAAAAATCTATACCTATATCAATACATATCATCCCTCTCCACCATATAATCATTAGAATCCAATACTTTTACAAGAATATGGGAGAGAAAATCAAGTGCCAAAAATTGCTAGCGTATATTTGTTAGTATATTGCTGTTATTACATTATATTCCATATATCTTGTAAATTAGGCATAACCTGTTATTTGTTATAACAAGTTCTATTTCAGCATCAGATGGTTTCGTAACCTCCGGGCTATTATAGGCCTGCAAATGTATTATTTAAATCCTTCCCATATATGAATATAATTTGCTGTTTTACTCTGACATGGTATCCGAGCCATTTACAGATTTTTTTTGCAGCCGCTTGCTAGAGGGACGTGCGACTATAATTTAAAAAAAAAATAGAGTTTTTTTTTGTTGGGAACACATCATCTGTTTGTTGTATTTTGCTGGGAGGACACATTTTCTTTGTTGGGAAGGAGCACTGATTTCTGTGCTGGGAAGATGATTTATTTTTATTTTTTAATTTTGGGCTGATTGAGGATCGTGCGCGCAATCACACGACGTATTTTTCCCAACGTCGCGCGCAATCGCACGACGTATTTTTACCAACGTCGCGTGCAATCGCACGACGTATTTTTCCCAACGTCACGCGCAATCACGTGGCCCCCCCACCCCCAACTTCACGTGCAATCGCGCGACATTTTTCCCAACCCCCCCCACACGTCGCGCCACGACGTGTTTTTTTTTTCCCATCCCCATCCCCCCACCACGCGCGTGACATGTGGGTTTTTTTCCTTACACCCCCCTGCCAACCATGTCACGCAATCGCGACGTGGGGAGGACCCCCAGCCTTCCCAACATGTCGCAATGTCTCACGACGTTGGGAAGGCTACCCTCCCCTTCCCCCGAGGTCGCGCTGTAGGCGCGACACTCACGGCAGGCCGGACTGTCATGACACTCGCGGTAGGCCAGACTGTCGCGACAGCCACGATCATGCACTGCACGCGCGACCAGGTGGTGATAGCCGCCATCGTAGCAGCGGAGGCTACAGGCCACGCTAGCAACGGAGGCTGTAGGCCACCCCCACGGCCACCTGTCGCTGCCTATAGAGGAGGCAGTCATAGCCACAGCCGTGGCCACCTACCACTGCCAGACAAGGAGAGGAGGAGGCTCACTCCCCAAGAGCAACAGGGCTGCTGGGACACTCCTCAAATACGAGGAAGTCCCTGATCCTCTCAGATCAGCTCTCTAGTCCACCTGGTGGTGGACTATGCAGTAAGGCTCTAGGAGCCTGCAGGTCGCGGGTTCCAATCCCGCCGACCCCCCTTCAACAACAGTAAAAAAAATTTCCACATTTTTTTAATTATTTTTCCTAAAGTTAAACTTTAATTTTTAATTTTAATTTATTTTCTATAGTTTAACCTTTATAAATTAAAATTAAAATTTTTAATTTGATTTTAATTTCTTTTTAAAGGTTTTTTTAAAAAACTATATAAATTAAAATTAATATTTTTTTTAACTTTAAGGTTATAAAATAATTTTCAAAATCATTTGTGGGGAGTTTTTTTTTAAGATAAAAAGAAGGGGGGTATTTTTTTTCAAAAATCAAAGGGGGAAAGTGAGTAATTTTCTGAAAAGCAATTTTGGCATTATTGTAAAGGTGCATTTTCGGCTGCGCCCGACACCTAGTGGGTTATTCTTGTGGGCATTTTTTTTGTTGTATGTTGCATATTTGTTTTTTGCACTATAACATTAAAAGTTAAAATCAAATTCACTCCCTAAGTCCCCGAATAATTAAAACCCATCCGTGCAATTTATTGCATTGCAGTGTTCGGTATTTGTGATACCTCTGGCCAGCACTTACAGGTAAAGTTGTCGTGATTGCGCTACTGTATCCGCCGCCTAATATAACTACTACAATGACGTCTAACCTTGTTCTCTATAAATCGTCGGGGAGAGATAAGTTTGCCATTTTGCATTTTTTTTACTCCATCCATTACCCTAATAGTTCTTGTGTTTAGGTGTAAATCCTAACAAGAGTTCTGAAATCCAAAGTGTTTAGGGGAAGTTACGCCCCACGCATGCGGATTGCAGACTTTCTATGGTAGGTTCCATTAACAAGACTATTCCCTTTCAGTACTGCTTATGTACCACACATCGTATGATCTCTAAAAATTACCTATAGTTTCCCTCACGTAAGGGCGGGTGATTTTTTATTGATCTTTCTAAATACCTATAGTTTCCCTCACGTAAGGGCGAGTATTTAGTATGGTATAACGGCCTAGAAAAAGGTATATCGAAAGGGGGACCAATCGGTGTTATAAGGAACCTTCATCATGTCTGCAAAACTAATGAATGATTCTCATCAGTTGTTGAAAGGTCCTAATTACACACCATGGAAAAATAAGATGAAGGCCATCCTAGCAATGGATGAATTATGGGATGTTGTATCTAGAGCAACAACCAGACCTTCATCTGCTGCTGGTGCTACAGCTCCATCTACTGCTCAAATAGACTTTGATAAGCTAGACATCAAAGCAAAAGTGCTCATCTTGCTTGCTATGTCTGATGAAGTCCAACCCCATATTGCTGACTGTGCAACTAGTAAAGCGACATGGGATGCCCTTAATACTATATATGAGGGAAAGAATGATTCCACCATTCTATTTCTTCAATCTCAATTACATAGTCTAAGCATGAAGCAAGGTGAGACAGTTGAATTCTTTCTTTACAGAGTTTATGAATTGAAAGCAAAGTTAAATTCTTTGGGAGAACCAGTTGAAGACAAGCTCCTTACTTCAGTTGTATTGAGAGCTTTACCTGATTATTATCGGGTGTTGATCACTTCCCTTCAGGTATCACAACGAAAAGTTACTTTTGTAGAATTGGTTAATATTCTTCAAGAGGAGGAGGCACACCAACTACAACGAGATGATTCTTCTAACACTACTCTCTACATCAACAGGAAAGGGCAGAACTAGAAGAAGGGTAATTTTTAGAAGGGAGGGAATTCACAAAAGGATTCAAAAGGGAAACAAACTCAACAACCTCAACAAAAAAAGAGATAATGCAAGATCTGTGAAAAAGAAGGTCATGATACAAACAGATGTTGGCATAAGAATAAGCAATCAAAACAGAAAGGCCAGAACAAACCACAAAAGAACAAACAGTAAGTGAATGTTGCTGTTGAAGAATCTAACATGGATTCTTAGAGAGCCCACAAAGTTCTCATGACTACCATAGTGTCCAAGCAGAAGGATCATATATGGTATGTTGAATCTGGAGCCAGTAAGCACATGACTGGTGACAAATTATGGTTTGAGTCTTTTGAGGCCAAAGAGGGCAAACTTGTCACTATTGCTGATGATAAAACCTACAAGGTTCAGGGAGAAGGCACTATTTTAGTAACTCTTCCTAATGGCAAGTGTCATATTCATAAAGTTCTCTATGTTATAGGATTTGCAAACAATTTTTTGTTAGTCACACAAATTCTGGACAAAGATATGGTTGTGAACTTTAGTGTTGAGGGATGCAAGAAGTGTTGTTCTATTAACAGGAGGGGTAAGAACATTGCAACCGCTTCATATAAGCATGGCTTATTTGCCTTAGATACTATCTCTACTCCACATGTTGCCATGACAGTCTCTACAAAGGAGGAAACTTCTCTATGGCACAAGAGATATGGACATTTGAGTTCGGGTTACTTACTTGAGTTAAGTAAGTATGAGATGGTAAAGGGTCTTCCTTCCATTTCTACCACTTTACCAGTTTGCTCCGATCGCTAGCGAGAAAGCAACATAGAGTGCCTTTTGAAAAGAGCTCTACAAGAGCAAAGAAACCTTTGGAGTTGGTTCATATCGATCTGTGTGGTCCCTTCACTCCCAATAGTTGTGGGGGTAAGAGGTATTTTTAGTTATTTGTGGATGATTACTCACGAAATATGTGGGTATTCTTTCTTCAACTAAAATCTGAAGCATTTGGCTTCTTTCAACAATTCAAGAAATCTATTGAGGAGTCAGGGACTTCTATAAAGACCCTCCGCTCAGATCGAGGGGGGGAGTTCACCTCTAAAGAATTTTCTGCATTCTTGAAAGAAAATGGGATCACAAGACAATTAACTATTGCTTATACTCCTTAGAAAAATGGAGTTGTTTAAAGGAGGAATCGTTCCATCATGAAAATGGTTCGTTGCATGCTCACAGGAGCTAGACTTGAGCAACTATATTAGGCAGAAGCTGTCACCATAGCAATATATCTGTTGAATAGGGCACCCACAAAGGCCCTACAAGGAATGAATCCACAGGAAGCATGGAGTGGTAGGAAACCCTCCATTTCTCATTTACGCATTTTTGGATGTAAATATTTCATGCACATACCAAAAGAGAAAAGGAAGAAACTAGATTAGAAGACATTGAAGTGTATTCTTATTGGGTATGATGAGCACTCTAAGGGTTATCGTTTGATTGATCCCTTGACCAAGAAGATTCACATAAGTAGAGATGTTGTTTTTGATGAGGCTTTCACATCAGCAAACACATCAGATGTATACCTAGACCTTGTGGAAACTCAGGTTGTTAAATCTCCTTCATCAAAGGTTGGAGGTTCTTCTGGATCTTCTTCAACACCTAAGAAGAAGAATCCAAAGTGGTATACAAATACAATCAAAGACTCTAAGCTATCTACTCCACCAAATTTGACTTTGGATAGGCCTCGTACTCACAACATGGCTCGACAGGAGAAAGCTGCAACAGAGAATACTGGGGTTGATGATTTGTGTCAATATTTTGAAGAACTTTCTGTAGATCCAGCGAGAGATACAAAATATATGGATATTGATAGTGATAAGGTGTTTATGTCTTCCATAGACGATCTTGAACCTGCATTAGTACAAGTTGCTCTCGGTGAGCCTCAGTGGAAGGCAGCTATGGATGCAGAGTATAAGTCTTTGATGAAAAACAAAACTTGGAAGCTTGTCGATCTGTCGCACGAAAAGAAGCCCATTGGCTGCAAATGGGTGTATAAAGTCAAGTACAAATTAGATGGGACAATTGATAATCATAAGGCCCATCTTGTTGCAAAGGGCTATGCTCAAAAGGAAGGCATTGACTACGAGGAAAATTTTGCACCTACTACTCGGATGACAACAATTCGAGTTATTTATGCTATGGCAACACAGTTTGGGTGGAAAGTTCATCAGATGGATGTCAAAAGTTCCTTTCTTAATTGTGATCTCCAAGAAGAAGTCTATATGACTCAGCCAGAAGGATTTGCAGTGGAAGGCCAACAGCAAAAAGTTTGTAAATTGGTCAAATCCTTATATGGCTTGAAACAAGCTCCTCAATATTGGTATATAAAAATGGACAATCACCTCCTGTAGCATGGTTTTAAGAGATGTCCATCAGATGCAAACCTCTATTTCAAGAAATAGGGTTCTGAGATAGTGTTGCTTGTACTCTATGTTGATGATCTGCTCATTACAGGGAGTTCAGAAACTATGATCTCTATTGTCAAAAGAGACTTGTGTCAATATTTTGAGATGTTATATCTCAGAATTCTCCATTACTGTCTTAGTCTGGAATTCAGCCAGAAGGAGCACTCCATCAAAGTGTCTCAGAAAAAATATGCCAAGACATTGTTGGAAAAATATTGCATGACTTATTGCAAGCCAATGGCAACTCCGATGGAGACTGGACTTCAGTTATCGTGATATGATGATTCACCTCAGGTAGATGGTACTCTCTATCGATATTTGATTGGGAGTCTCATATATCTGACCAATACTAGGCCAGATCTCGTATTTGCTGTCAACTATCTTTCGAGGTTCATGCAGAAGCCTAAGACCACTCATTGTAAAATAGCAAAATGTGTTCTTCACTATGTCTGTGGCATAATGGAATATGGCCTAGAATACAAGAGGAACAAAAAATTCTTCTTGCAAGGATACACGGACTCCGACTATGCCGGATCATTTGATGATCGCAAGTCAACTTCAGGATATATTTTTCATCTAGGATCCGGTCCTGTCTCTTGGCACAACAAGAAGCAACAGGTGGTTGCTATTTCATCAACAGAGGCAGAGTATCGTGCCACACGTGAAGCTGTGTGCGAAGTGATATGGTTGCGTCGCATTCTGACAAGTATGGGTCATCCATCCAAATCTCCAATACACTTGTTTTGCAACAATCAGGGTGTTCTAAACCTAGTCAAGAAACCAGTCCATCATGAAAGAACAAAGCACATTGACACACAATGTCATTTCATTCTAGATGAAGTTCCGAAGCACTGAATTCAGCTTTAGCACATTTCCACCGATGCTCAAGTTGTAGACATTTTCATTAAGGCACTTGCACGTGTCAAATTTGAATTGTTTCGCAGCTCTCTTTGTATTGCCAAATGATGTAATGAGGGGGGATGTTAGTATAGCTAATAGTTATATCATTACCAAAATAATGTAATAAGGGGGGATGTTAGCGTATATTTGTTAGTATATTGCTGTTATTACATTATATTCCATATATCTTGTAAATTAGGCATAACTTGTTATTTGTTATAACAAGTTCTAGTTCAGCATTAGATGGTTTCGTAACCTCCGGGCTATTATAGGCCTGCAAATGTATTATTTAAATCCTTCCCATACATAAATATAATTTGTTGTTTTACTCTGACAAAAATACAATCCTCAAATATTGATGAAGAAGAGAAGAGAGAAAGA
The DNA here is from genome assembly GCA_028583015.1 of Wollemia nobilis. NCBI lineage: Eukaryota > Viridiplantae > Streptophyta > Pinopsida > Araucariales > Araucariaceae > Wollemia > Wollemia nobilis. The sequence continues at coordinate 5,602,058 of JAQPPZ010002554.1, forward strand.
CAGTGTACAAGAGCCCCAATGGGATCACCACAACTCTAGTAAAGGGAGTACCAAAAGTAAAATAAATTCTCAAAAAGGGTCTAATAGGAAGCCCCAATGGAATAGCAACAACTCTTACAAAGGAAGTAAAAAAATAAAATATTTGAATATTTCTTTATTTATTTGAATATATTTTTCTTGCTAACCTTCCTATATTTGGGTCTTTATGCACATTAGATTATGATAATATTTTAGCTCCATTACAATTACTTGAATTGCTAAATATTTTGACCTTGAAATAATATTTGGTAAGTCAATAACATAATCGCCTACACTCTATCCCTTATATGTTTGGTAAGTATATTTTCTAGATTTTTACCACATCTTTATGCCTTTATAGATGATAAATACCTCTATGCTACTTATTTTCGGTTCTTCTCTATAATGTGTGATGGGTCCATTACTATTATTTGAGGTAATTAACCAACATAGATCCACCTTCTTCCTTGGTATAAGGGTATTTCATAAATTTTAAATTGATAAACATAATACCATTAGCTATAAAATTCACCATTATATCTAAAATGGATGAATGATAATATTACCCAATGTCTGCCTCTTAAATGTTTAACACACATAACAATATTGGATAATCAGTCAAATATCCTACCTTAGTATAAGTATTTATCAATATTATTGCAAAAAATTCTTCTACTAAATCAAGAAAATATGATGAACTGTAATCGCTGACAACCCTATATCATAAATTTCCAATCATAAGCATTAAACAGTCATGTTTTGAATCTTCCTAGTCATTGATAATATTAAGTACATGATGGATTTTTTACATAATTGTATGTTGTATATATGCATAATTTACTTGTTTATATATCATGTCTTTTACGAGTTAAAAGATGAAATTATACATTGATCAAATACTTTTCAATAAAAACATGTATAGGGAATAAGTCCTATGTTCTCTCCCATAAAATCCTTGAGATATGATTGTATGGATTCCTTAGCATGTAGAATCATGGAACTTCACAATGAAGCGATGATGACAACTAATTAGGTTAGCTTATATTCATTACACTTACACAAGGTCACTAATGCTAAGCGGGCCCCCACTTTTAGGATTTTGACTTATTTTTTGTACACTATTTGTCTTACTATACCAAGATGTAATGATTACCTCTTTACATTATATTAGGGATCACGTGCTGGGAAATGTTTTGCTTTCTATTGGATCAATTTCTTGAATTGCATAAAATCCCTAGCTTGTAATTTGAGGAGTAGATATTGAAGGTTATTTCTTGCTTGATGGCTTCAACTCATTAGCACATAATATTGACAAGTGATAAGCTACATGTCATTCTCATTTCCAAAATGATATAAGCTCATAGCTTATAAGGGATGAAGAAAAATAATTATTTCTTACTCACATAGTTTTCATACATAAATTCACAACACTAAAAGTATTTACAAGGAATAATTCCTTTCCTCATTCACTTAAAACCATTTAGCCATTTATTTTATATTATATTTGGATATTTATTGCTATCATGGCTACATGATTGTTTGTGCATGTAGAAAATAATGGGATTTTTTGATGAGGTGATTATGAGAACTACATAGGATAGAATACAATTGCATTACATTTAAACTAATTCTATTATGCTATAAAATGCATACCCTTAGTATCACATGCATATCATGCATGATATATTTATTTGCACTCTTACATGATTGAGTAATACATAACAATTTAATCGATTATATTTTCCCCTGCTATAACTTTGACAATATTAGCATAATATTTGGTAGGTATTCTAAAGTTTAAGAATAACATGATGTTATTTGTCAAGTTGTTATCAATAAACAAAATCATGGTGTAAAACATATTGATTCTACCCAATTTCCTCAAACACTTTTTTTTGTGATAATAACATGTTTTCTATATCAACATGACCTTGTTATACTCATAAAAATAGTTTCCATTAGAGGTAATTAGATAGATAGTTGTCATGATTCAATAAAGAACACAAACTATATATACAATTATAGGCCTTGGGAATCCTAATGGTAATACAATGAAATACATATTGATTTCCATATTTTCATACTTGCATATTTTTTGTTGTTTTATGAATTAGCTCATGTATGCACTAACATTAACTAGACTAATTATAAAAAAAGGACATAAACTATCCAAATTAGCAATAAACTTGATATAAATTCTCCAACTCAACAATCAAAATAGACATAAACTATCTAACTCAGCAATCAAAATGGAAATCTACTATCCAACTCAAAAAAATGGATATAGACTATCCAAACTCAACAAAAAGGACATAGACTATCCAACTTAGCAAAAATGGACATAGATTGTCCAACTCAACAAAATGAACATAGATTTTCCAACTCAACAAAATGAAAATAGACTATCCAAATCAAAAATCAAAATGGACATAGATTGTCAAAATTAGCAATAAGGACATAAATTATCCAAGTTAGTAATATGGACATACACTGTCCAACTCAACAATATAGACATAAACCATCCACGTCATTAATATGGAGATAGACTATCTGACTTAGAAAAACAAAGATATATAAATTAACACACCAATTAAATATGGACATACTCTTTCCAAAATTATTGTATTATATGGATATAGACTGTCCAAATTCATTGTATCATATGAACATTAATTATCCCTAGAATTGATCAAGTGGAATTAGCTCTACTGGTTAGATTCCTTAATACTTTGAGGAGACCTAGGTTCAAATATTGCCAAATGATACATGGATAATATCTAAGCTTTGTTGTAATACCACTATGTGGTGATGATGTAACAATTGTGGGACTTTTTCAATCCCATATAACCCATTGAAAAAAATTGTCCCTTGCATTGTATTATATACAAACATAGACTATATGATACATCAAAAGGAATTAACTTCCTACAAAGTAATAGCTTTCCTAAGCACTTGTGAAATATTTAGGCTAGAAGATCCACCACTTAGAAGCAAGTAAAATATTTTAAGGATATACAATGTCCATTGATACAGACTACCTAAAAACACTATTAGTCATAGTCGCTTAAGTGCTTGTCTATTGATCAGGTTAAGCAACCACCGTTGAGGGTCTATTGATACAAATTATACATAAAATATTGGTTTTATAGGCACTACTACATTAAGTCCTTCAAATTTATTAGCTTTAACAAGCACAATGTGGTACCTTTTAAATACCTTGTTTAAAAGAGGCCATAACTTTAGACATATTTGGATGCTGACACTAACCCTTATTTTTAATAAATAATATAAATTTATGAAAAATAATTCTTCTCTTCCCAACCTCGAGAAAATTATCTTCAGGGTATTTATAAATATCTCCTAACATGACACATACCTCAGATCATGCAATCAAATCATTTCTAAAATTTTAATCAATTTTTTCCAAACTTCAATTTTAATTTTTACATAATAAAATTAAAAAATCAAATAATGTTTAACAATTATACTATCTTTCATATCAGCTTCAAACCTTTTCATTAGTCTCTATTCACCTAATAACACATATGTTTCATATTATTGCTTGGCATAAATTCATTTTGAAATTATACAAAATTCTTGTCAAGCTTTGATACTTATAATTTTTTCAATCAAGTTAATTTCTCAAAAAATGTAAGTCATATCTTACATCAAATATATATCCACATATATACAAAATATATATCATGCAATATCATCATAACATTACAATATCTATATGTTTATCCATTCAATTAATACAAATTTTTACATCACATCAACTCAAAACACATTATACCATAATCACGAATCAATAAATAATAAATACATAGATGAATCATCTAATCATTTATTGGTTGGTTGCACCATAATAACTCAAAATGGTACACTTAGACTATACCATTTGGTTAAGGTACCTCATAAAAAATTGGTGCTCTCATGCCACTCATGAAAACCAAAATCTACACCAAGTACAAAACTAACCCTAGGTCTCTCATCTACCCTTAGTTGGTTCAGGAGGAAACTAAAATAACTACTAGAAGGATCTCATAAATAATATTGTCTTGGAATGAGATTGATATTATGATATCGTAGGATAAGGCCACCTCTATTTAGGAGGAACAACTGTATAGTAGAGTGTCCTATAAAGAGTACTCCTCACTACCAACATAGTCTATTGGGCCTATAGATATTATCTAGTTGAATAAATCTCAAACCATTGAATCACTGCTCCTAGTAACTACTAATATTTTATTATCCACAACATCATCCCTTGTAGTCCTTAGTTACTCCTCTATGCTATCACTTGATCTCTCTCAGTCTAGGTTTCATGTCTATAAGAAATGGTTCGGTGTCTCTATGATATCTTGCTATTCTAAATATTGATCCAGCTATGACTAAAGAATCTCTAGATTTCTCACCATTACTTCTATCTCCTACTAGGTAGCCTCTTTGATTGTCCTACTCATCCTAACCTTGTTGTATGTCTTGGTTCTCAAAGGAGGAACAACCAAAATCCTCCTAGGAATCAATCCATCTCTAGATCATTGTCTTACTCTATCCTATGTTTCTTGGACATGGTGATGGGCTATCATACTCACTCTAACCCCCATTTGGGGTTGCCTCATCACTAGAGTCACATGGGATAGATATATCTATCTATACCATTATAGGTAGCTAATAATGACCCCAACATCATCGAAACTAGGATTAATTATAATATGATTGTATACATACTCATAAAAAAATCTTAAAGGATTTGAAAGATATTTGAACCCTCTTTGTATCTCATGGATCACATGATAGAAAAAGATCTCTCCCATAGTTAAAATACCCTAAACAAGGTCAAACTACCTCAAAAATTGATTAGGATAATAGATTTCAAACTCCTCAAGAGCTCCTCCTAGCCACTAGATCTTCCATATCTATCCTAACTAAAAACCATCTATAGCACATCTAGGATGCCATCTCCATGGGTGACATATCACCTGGTATTCACATAGGCCATTAATGACCTATCGTGCTACCGTCACTACTCTCCCAAATGGTCTCCTTCCTATCTCATGGGTGTCATCCCACCTAAAACCCATATAATATTGTGCATTATATGGATCCATAGGCAATCATATAGGCCATATTATTTCCAAGTGTTATCATGCCTAGACATGTAGGGGATTGCAACAATTGAAGCTCTATCTTTCCTTGTAAGTAACCAAATGGAGATCTAAGTATAACCAATGCAAAATAAATGAACCCTAGGAAAACTACACCTATTGGTCCCTCATTTGGGTGATGATATTACCCCACCTCTAGTGGAACAATCTCTTGCTAGTGTCTCCAAACAAAAAACCTAAAATTATAGCACACAACAAAGTTGTTAATCGATCAAGTAGCCTAGCTTGATACATGGCATTGATGTCAATGCCATATCTCCTCAACTGGAATTATAGGCCCTATGTTAGTCCCTAAATAAATTGAGGTTCATATTGGCTCATCTAAATGTGGTTACCTTAAATAGGTACACTAAGAATCCACCAGACATCATCCAAATTTATTTGCATCTCTCCTATTTATAGAAGGAAAGTGACACACTCTAAATACCACCTCTCTGCGAAAGCCATAAATAGGGAATGATCCAAATTGATATAGAGTATTTTTAGAAGATACCCTAGACCCATGGATTTTAGGACTGCCCTATTATCTTGCATCATCACCTCCACTATCAATTGAAGGGTATGGTATCATAAATCCTAGCACTCTAGCACATCTAGCATCTAATTGCATAGAAAAATAAAAATTGAGTTAGATTCCTCCATAAATATTATTCATATTTTCCCTTTATCCCCTTATAAATTCACTATCCATGAGTGAATTCACCATCTAGTAAATTTTTAACACACCAAAAATTACTAATACAATTGTGGCATATTCACAATGGTGTATTCATATTATGTGTAGTGAATATGCCAACCATGGGATCCCACTAAAAAAAATAAGAAGAAGAAAAGGCTAATACTTATCCTTAGAATCCACTCAGACCTACTTCACCTCTTACTAAGTCTAATCAGTGTGTTGGACATCTCTACTATGCCATTTTGACAAGCCCTCACTTTTTATCCAGAGCTCTTTTTCACCTCATGCATGGTGAAAATGACTTCTCCATATGCCCCTTTACCCTATTTTATCCTATTTGGGTAAAAAGTATCCATATTATACTTCTTACCCAACCTATTCAAGTTCTTTTAAGACTTCATCTTATCCCTTAGAAACTCAAGAGATTACCCAGATTAGGGGTAAAACTAGTTCAAACTATTTTTTAATCTTGACAAGAAAATTATCCATCAAAATATTGGGTAACTATTTGCTTCTTTTCTGATACATTTTTTTATATGCTTTATCTTGTATTGATCAATCAAAACTCAATAGATACCTGAAATTGGGTCACCTAACATAGAAATTTTTTCTACAAAGGCACATAATGATCAACCCAACAATGAAAAATGTCTCAACCCTAGAATTTACATCTAAATCCTAGCAAGAGAATACACTTTAGATCTAATGCGTTTGTTATTAGTTAAAATTTATGAGATCCCTATTGGATTTGACCTATAATAGTAAAAAGTAGTGAATTCATCGACTTAGTGAATACACTAGTGGTGTATTCTCATAGGTGGAAAATTTGTGTTTGAGATGCAAAGCATTCAATATTAGCTATAGTAGCCTAATCAGGGAAAAAAATAGTCTACCCAGCTCCTTTGCCACCATAGACAATTAGTGGGTATGATGGAAGGTGGCTAACTTTTCTCTACCTTCCCCCACTTTCCTAAATCATTCCCAATTAAGAGGGCAACTAATTGTAAATATACCATGTTAGTCAGTTAGCCCAATTAGCCTCTAATTATCACACCTAATAGGCCATATTGCCTCTTCCTTTTAAAAAACCTCTAGTAGAGACAATTTCTATAAATTGATCCCTTGGGATGACACTCATCATCACAAACTCACACATCAAAACTTTGCAAGAATTAGGAATTATATTTATGTCCCAAATTGCTTCCAAAATTACTTTGCAAAGTCATCTTCAAGCAACGGGGCATATTTTGCCTTTGATGGAATTTTGGTGATATCTTTCTTGACCCATCTAATTTCAATCTCTACTTATTACTAATATTTTGTGATCCATATCATTGTATGCATTTATTTTTATCTCTTATTTTCAATCTAACTATTGCATTGTTAAGTGCTTCAATTAGCATTTTCTAAGCACATTAGGAGGCCTATAGGATAGAATATCATCCCTAGTATTCCTAGAGCACCTATTGCATAGATCTATCATCCTTGTCCACTTGTTATTTTTGTCTTTCTATGATAATAAGTGAATTCGTTGTCTATATCCAATCTAGGTGACATATTTACTATACACAATAAAAATTCCAATTTCATGATATAAAAACCTATATTTGTCTTTTCCTATAACATAATCAAATACACCACCCATGACTATTACAGGCGATATATTCATTATCTGTCTTCATGATCCTTGATACCCTCATTAGCCTTGCATCCAATCTAATAAATATTTCCCTAGGTATCTTTTAATGTGTCCAATAAACCCTAAATTTGTCCATGCCCTATGATAATTTGGTGCTATCAGTGAACTGTATGGCTACAAAGCTTTTAGGTGGTGTATTTTCTACAAATATCTCAACATCTATTTCCAAGAATATAAACTTCAATTTTTATATATAAATAAGGTACCTGACCATATCAATCATAAATGCATCTACTTCCTATTTTTTGGGAAGCCCCCAAACTTTGACACACCTTTTATTTATTTATTTATTAAGATTTAGTGAATTCATTGGTTGTAGGTATTTTAGGTGGAGATTCCACTAGGTGACATATTCACACAAAGCATTGAAATAGGTAAGTACCCATTATTATATTGTTTTTAATACTTAGTTGAAATGTATTGAAAAATATATATTCCTAGTTTTATTAAATACACAAGATAAATAAACATTTGAGATGCCAAATAACAATCCAAAACAAATATCCTAGCAACTAATAATAGTTTATTAGGATATTTCTAGAAACTTTTATTTACCAACATTTTGGATGCCAAAAGAATAACTAATAATAATAATAATAAACTAAAAATCTATACCTAGATCAATACATATAATCCCTCTCCACCATAGAATAATTATACTCCAATACTTGTACAAGAATGTGGGAGAGAAAATCAAGTGCCAAAAATACAATCCTCAAATATTGATGAAGAAGAGAAGAGAGAAATACGGTGTACAAGAGCCCCAATGGGATCACCACAAATCTAGTAAAGGGAGTACCAAAAGTAAAATAAATTCTCAAAAAGGGTCTAATAGGAAGCCCCAATGGAATAGCAACAACTCTTACAAAGGAAGCACAAAAAGAAAATAATGCTTAAAAGGGCCCTGTAAAATATCGTTCAATCATCTCCCTGAAAAGTTGCATGTTCCTCAAAATCATCAATCATATGCTAAAATAAGCATGATCTAAACCAGATAGTCCATCCCATCCATGATTTATCCAAAGCTCGAATATCATCCTAAACTATAGTCAGTGGAGGAAGAGTGGCAACAACATAGAGGAGAAATACACAAATCATTGAGAACCAATACAAGGCATATAATGGAGTGTTGGGTGCCACCGAATATGCACTCCTTATTAAAAATCCATCATATTGATAAGAAGGCTTCAAAAGCTAAAATAACTAAGAATATTAAATATAAGTTTATGTAGAAGCGGTGCTTTATGTGGTGCTACTCGAAGGAGTGTTGTAAGTCTTGCTAGTTAAGAGATGAACTAATTGAAAATCCATTAAGAGACAAACCACTAAGGGAAAATATAGCTTCAATGTGTGGAGTACCCATTTGATATCAATGATGACATATAAGTGCCATTGGTATTTTTAAGGAAGGAATGCTTCCAAAAATTCTAAAGATGATGGTGGATTTAAGGAGTGTTGGGTTCAATAGAAAATGCACTACATATTTCAATGGTTTAATTATGAAAGAAGGTTTGGAAAACCTAATATTTGAAGCACCATAGGTCAATATATACCTTTAAAAAATTCTAAAATAAGGTTTCTATTAGAACCAGATCGAAAAGAGAATTCCAATGAGTATAAACAAGGTTATACTTGAGGAAAAATAGTGCCTTGAAAAATGAAAAACAAAATATTTACCAAGAATTAAGAAAGAGAGGAATAAGATTTTCTCCAAGCATAATTTTGCAATATATTCCATATAGAATCATTTTAAAATATTCTTTGAAATGATATACAGTTGTAAGATATTATATCCCCTTGTACATTTCCATATATTTTTAAGAAGGTAACAAAACAAATTTAGAAAACCCTTAATTTTCCCATCCTTCATGCATGTCGGACCGAAGTTTTAGAAGGGCTTTATAAAAAGGAGAAAACATGTGGTGTGCTATGTTGGAAAAGAAGATGAACCCTCTAAAGCATTTAATAGCCTAACACAATTTGATGCAATTAACAAAATAAAAGGGTTATTAAGTCAACAATGGTCAAAAACCATAGATAAATGGTTTTCAACTACATGACAGTCACCAATTGCAATGGCTAGCTAATTAGCCTATCAACCAAAAAAACCCTTTAAACACAAAATAATGTATTAGCTCCATATATGTGGGATAAAGCAAAAGGGCATAGTAGTAAAATAAATGCCATATGACTATGAGGTATCTGTATTTAGGCAATATAGTTATCCATTCATACAAGTCATGTCGATGGAGCATAACACTGACATAGTAGTGGCAGACCATATAGGTGGCGATATTATAAATAGGTCGGGAAACATGGTGATATGAACAAGGGCCCACTCATAGATAGGATATAAGTGGTGATAATCAAGATCTCTAAAACAAGTGATGAACCACATGATGGGGCCATAGGGCCAATGCAAAAAATATTGTGAGAGGTCATAGTTGGTGGTAAGTTTAGGGGGTTACATGAACCATTTATTTTGGAAGGGATGGCCACCAGATTTAAGAATTCATAAAATAACCAGTGAATCCCTTGTTCACCAAAACTATTGTATACTTATTTTTTATGTGCATATGCAAAGATTGTGATATATTATCATAGCAGGTTGTAGGTTCCAAACACTAGATGCCTCAGAAAGCATTAAATTTCACTTGGTGTTCCCTTTAGACCTAAGATCTAGTATACAAGAATAAATTTCCATGGGGAGTGGGGTTCCCTAACTGGAGGTTGGGGCCTCTAGTGAGTTACAACAAGAACTGCATTGATGTTGATAAAAGTGTGATGGATAGTCTTGACATGTTCTTCACAGAGGACTCCATGTTACCATTCGACGTCGTAACCAATCTCACTATATTGTGCTTTTCATGATATATCCATGATATCATCTAGTTGGAGAGTGACAATTCTAGACTGCTACTCATACTTGTTGTAGTCTCAATGTGTGATAGTAACCTCTATACTGGTCCACTAACCTCTTTGTCTATTGTATAAAGGGTAGAAGTTGTCGATCAGTGATGACTTATAGAGGGAGGTGTTGTGGCTGATCCACAACACACCCCAAAATTGGGGACCCACATTTTTTGCATGCTTTCAAAGAAAATTGCAGTAGCCCAGATGCTAAAAAAATCAAGAAAAAAGCAAAAATTTCACTAAGGAGAAAAAGTGTCGCGATATCGCGACATGTCGCTCTGTCGCGGCCGAAAGTTGTCGCGATATCGCGACATGTCGCTCCGTCGCTGGCAGAAATGAAAAAGTGTCGCGATATCGCGACATGTCGCGTTTTCGCGGCCCAGGCAAGCAGGAAGAGGCATTGATAAAAAATTGTAGCGAAATCGTGACATGTCACAAAATCGCGATCAAGACAGTCAAACGGGGCACGAAGCAGAAAAGCGTAGCAAAATCGCGACGTGTCACAAAATCACGATCAACATAGTCAACGACAGAAGGTGGGCAAAACCATCACGAAATCACGACGTGTTTGATTTTCGCGGCTTGCAAATGGGCAGAAGGCATAAAATATAAAATGGTCACGAAATCGTGACAAAACGGAGCCAAAGGCGATAAGGCCCAACAGTGTAGCGAAATCATGACGAGAACTGACACAAAGCGCATAAGTCGAAAGGCGTCATGAAATCGCGACGCATCGTGTTTTTGCGACGTGGGTGGATTAAAAGGCCTAAGTGGTAAAATGGTAGCGATTTCGCTACAGTCAAAAAATGAAGCCAAACAAAGCAAAGAGCGTAGCAAAATTGCTACGTGTTCCGGTATCATGGTTCACCTGAATGAAAAGAGTCTAAGGCACAAAGGCGTAGCAATATCGCGCAACTTTTGAGGAAACGTTCCAGCCAGACAAAGACGTCGTGAAATCGCGACAGAAAGTGAAGACCATGCAGAGGGCAGAAAATGGTAGCGATTTCACGACACTTTATTGAAAAGAGACTAAGTGCGAAAAACTTGTAGCGACTTCGCGACATGTCTCATTTTCGCTGTGCATGAAGGCTGACAAGGCTGCTGACAAAAAAACGTCGCTATATCGTGACATGTCTCATTTTCGCTGTGCTGGAAGGCGAACAAGGTTGCTGGCAGGAAAATGTCACGATATCGTGACATGTCACGTTTTCGAGAAGAAAATAAGGGAGAAAAGCTACATGCTATTTTTAGTCGCGATTTACATGGGGCCGTTACAGAACATGCAAAAAAGGGCGGAACACGTGGCGTACATGTGTAAGGACTGCAGAGGCGTTACAGTTCACAAAAAAGATCAAGCATCTCAATGTCGAGCATAAAGTCAAAATCAATTCGAAAGGCAGGAAGGTGAAATGAGGCAATCAGGAATACGAAACGATACAATCGGGGAGGTGAAATGAAGCGTCGCAGAACGAAGCAGAGAACTGTACCAGCAAGTATAAAATGCAGAGGCACAGATTGATACGGAGGTCAAAAACCGCTGCGAGCAGTGTTGTAGAGTTGATGGTGATTAGCCGTTCTAGGCCTGCTATGGAGTGCTTTTCTTCCACCTTTTGCTGGTTTTGAGAAAAACCAGAGATTCTGCTATTGTAACAGGACATATTTTTAATGCAGAATTGTTTAGAAATTTGCATTTTATGGGCAAGAAAGGATGAGAAATTTTCTGCATGCTTCATTTTAACTGTTCTATGTTTCTCCTTTTAGATTTCAGATTTATAAATGAAATACATGCCATTGTTTTGGGTTATTTCATGTGAATGTCTGCAATCTAAAAATCATTTTAAACCCTTGGAGCTAGCACCTAGTTTACTTTGATTGTGTTTGTTTTGCAGGTCAAATAGGCTAGGTTGCATGTACGAAACTCTCACGTATTCGGTTTTATCGGAATAGGATAGCATCAGACTGAACGTGTTCTACTTTTAATTTTCTGTATTTCTTTTTGTCCATTTTATTTTATTTTCCAGAAGGTTTAATGAACATTAAAATTTACAAAATCTAAAAAAATAATAAAATAATGAAAAATCACTAAAGTTGCATGATGGAATAAACCAACATTGCCCCTTGTTTACAGTTACTTGCAATCACTAAGGTGTTCCAAGAATTTTAATTGAATATCTTTATTTGAAATTACTAACACACAGTTGCAAATGCTAATACAGCAGAGACCTTGGAGAAGTTGGTTGTTTAACTTATTTGCAAGAGGGTATTTGGAACCCAAATCCTAAGGAAGAGTGTAATTTCACAAGTGTGTGAAAATACCACTCAACATTTTGGCGCTAGAAGGAGGGCATGAAAGGGTTTATTTTATCGTGATTTTAGATGCTACAGGTTTATAATTGTTTTAGAGCTTTCCATTGCTAAATATTTCAAGTCCATTTGTTTAGCATCTTCGGCCTCCTCTAACACCACTCAACATTTTGGTGCTAGAAGGAGGGCCTGAACCGGTTTATTTCAGATTAATTTAAATGCTATAGGGATTTAAATTTTGAATATTTCATGCCCTATTGGTTATTAATTTTATCCCTCTTTTAACCATACAACTTTGTATTGTTAAAAAGAGGACATGAATTGCTATGCACTGTTCTAACGCTTTGATTGTTCATACAGGAATAATGTGATTTAATTTATTTTAAAAAAATAAAAAATAAAAAAAAATAATAAAAAAAAAAAAGAATTTTTTTTTTGGGGTATTAAAGTTATATTCTTTAAAATTCACTAATGGCTATGTTTTCACCGTGGATGACAGGTAGCCCATTGAACATACCAAGAGTTCAACATTATTTTCCCGTGGGTTTTGAGAGATTTCTTCCTCGATTTTTGTCGAACGGGACAAATACTACAGGAGAACACATTCAAGCATTCAAATTTGTTGTGAATCACTTAACAATTTGGCATGATGATGTTGTTTGTAAAATGTTCCCTTACACCTTGGACAAAGTGGCATTTGATTGGTTTACAAGTCTTCCCTTAGGGTCTATCACTTCTTGGGCTCAGCTAGAGGCAACATTTCTTAATCAATTCAAAAAAGAGCAAGTTGACCCAATTCGCATGTATCAGCAGTTTGTCATTATTAAAAAAGGACCAAGTGAAAATGTGAAGTCATTTTTTGAAAGGTTTTTTGGATTATATGCTCAATTAGTGACATTTTATGTTCTGCAAGAAGAAGTGGCTCTCCAAATATATGTCAATGCTCTTGACCTACTCATTTCCACATATTTTAGAGGGATGCCTCAAATCACATATTTGTCACAAGCCTATGCTCAAGCAATGGCAATTGAGCAAAAATTGAGTTTCCAAAATTATGGTGGTGATTTTGGATCGTATAATCTTCAATCATTTAATACATCCTTTACCCATCCAACGATTTATCCACCTCAACCAAATTCAAGTGTAAATCAATTTCAAAATCAATAATATTTCCCAAGCTTCAATCAATTTCAAAATCCTCAACCTACTATGCAAGATCAACCATCGTTCTTGAGTATGAATCAACTTCAAAATACTCATCTTGATTCAAAAGATGTTTCTAAAATCAATTTTAATGATTTTCATAATAATATGATTTTAGGCAAGGGAGGAGTACTAGATCCAACTAGTATTGAAACATGTGACAAATTGGAAACCCTTGACTCACCAAAATATGAATTCTATGAGGATGAATCTGTTTTAGATGACATTGTTGAAAATGATGGCCGAGAAGATCCACACCTTCCAAATTGTGATAAAATTGAATCATGGGTTACACATGTGGATGATAGCCTTATCAATTTGAATACAAGCAATAACCCAATTTTGGAAGTAATTGAACCATCTAAGGAAGGTGAAGATAAATTTGATGAGAAACATGTTGATGAATTAAAAGATGAAGAAGAAATAGTTGAGCATCACAATTTGATTTTGAAAGATGATCATTATGATTCTTGGGAAGAGTATGCTCACTCCAAAACTGCTAATGAAATTTGTGTGCCTATTGATATGCAAGATAATACAATTGCCCTTTCATATGAGTATATTACAAGTCCTGTACAATATAAGAAGGTTTTGGAAGAAGGGTTGGAATCTCATCAAAAGTTGGAGAAGGATAATGATTTTACTACCATGGATGAAGAAGTAGAATCAATTGTTTTTGTTCCCCTTGAGGGGCAAGAAATCAAAAATCTTGATCCACCTATTGATTCTACAATGTCTATGCCATCTCAAAATGATGAAATTACAAAGCCTAAGTGGTGTGGGTTTGATACTATTGATGATCCTAATGAAAATATGGATTTTGAGACAACTCAAGCCATTGATCATGGAAAGGTGTCACGTGACACATATCTTGAAAAAATAGGCTCTTGTTTTGAAAAGGATGGATGTATGTTTGATTGGGTGCCTAACTTTGGTGTTTTTGAACAGGTGTTGGATGATGAAGAAGACAATGAAGAAAAAGAAAAAGCTACTAACACTCATCAAGTTGTGATAAAATCTAATCATGATGGGTTGAGTATGGGTGACAGGGTGAAATATTTACCTTTGGTAGTAGCCACAAAAATTTTAAGTGATGGGTTACATGATGTCCCTTTGGATGCTAATGTCATTAATGATGAAATGTCAAATCTGGGTGATGTTTGTCAAGTTTTGATTGATTTTGATTGCTTTAAAATCTTGAAAAATAATTTGAATTCAAGACTTTTAGAAATAGGCTCTTGTTTGCAATATTTCACTTTTGAAAAGGAAAGCCTACTTCTAAATCATGAATGGAATGATGAAACTTGCACTTTAAAGAATAGACAAAATAAAATTGAATACCAACCATTGTCTAATCAATTTGATTTGAATCTCACCTATGATGTTGGTAATAGAACTAAATCAAATTGGTATTGTGAGCATGGCAAGTTGAAATTTGTTGCATTGCTTGGGTTGATCTCATTGTTTTTGGATTCCTACAACATTTGGCATGTGTATTGTGACATATGTCTTTTGAAATGTTCTAATCATGTTTGGGATCCAGGAAAGTAATAGTCCAAGCTTGGCATCATCTTGTACTATATTGTATATATATTTTGGTTTTGGTTTGAGTTTGTGTTTTCAAGCTTTCATTTTGGGATTGCTATTTGGATTAGGTTTCAAGTTGTGTGGTTGATTTCATTTGACATGTTTAGTTTGTTTTGATAAAAAAAAAAAAAAAAAAAAAAAAAAAAATTGAGATGTTAACTTATGCCTAAAATAAGGAGAATATGAAACACTGGAATTGTGTTGTAGAAAGCTCCACAAGTAACACAAACATTTAAATAATATCGTTTGAATCTTGTGATGCATGAAGTTGTCAGTTTTGCACATTATGGTAAAATAGATTATATAGTCAAAAAAAGTAACGCATTCATATCTCATGTCATATTCCACATTGCATATACATGTCATCTCAGTTACATTTTCATTCCATGGGCAATTATTGAGAAGGTGTTGAATCCTCTTAGGATTATTACATAACATATATTAAAAGTATCCTATGGTTGGAAACTGCTGCCCGAGCTATCTTGAACCAAGCACATTCCATGCACATTAAAGAGAGTCTTGAGAAAAATGGTTAAAACCATACTTGGATGAAAAGGTGAGGTGAAAAGAATATTTCATGTTTGTCCTATCATGCAACATAATCCTTAAAACAGTTGTTTTTACCATTTCCATCAAGCTTAAAGCCTAAAACCAGAGTAGTAAGGATAGGGTTAAATCCTCATCGAACTTAGGTTGAGGATCCAACTCCCCAAAGCTCTGATTTGACCTACATGGAGTAGTAAGGATAGGACTTAATTCTCATCTCGCTTAGGTTGAGAATTCAATTCCCCAAAGCTTCCATTTTTCCCATTTCATCATAAAGCTGGAATTGGAAGGATCGTACTACATGTCCTCTACAAAGGATGGGTAGTCATCCCAAAGGTCCAAGCAATAAAAGTAAAACTAATTTTTTCCATTTCATCTCAATATTGGATTGGAAGGATTGTACTACGTGTCCTCTACAAAGGATGGGTAGTCATCCCCAAGGTCCAAGAGATAAAAGATAATATTTTCCATTTCATCTTAATATTGGATTGGAGGGATCGTACTACATGTCCCTAGCAAGGATGGGTAGTCATCCCAAAGGTCCAAAGAAAAAAGGATAGAGAAAAAAATGAATGAAAGCCAAGTCATGGATTATGGGTTTAAGTATGCTCATGCGTGGCAACATGTCTTGTCTAAAAGCAAGACCACTGATTGCTCATATGGATAGACTAGCTTGACCATTTCATCCATAACAGGTTAAATTATTTTGTTCAAGATGAGGTAATGAACTCCAAATCAGAATAGTAAGGATAGGGTTAAATTCCCATCTCGCTTAGGTTGGGAATCCTATTCCCCAAGGTTCTGATTTCACTCACACTTGCACATGGGTTCAAGATGGTAGTGACACATGACCAACTTTGGGATCTAGTAAAATTAATTCAGTATACATACATTTGGTCCTAAGAGGGTTTGACATTTTTAATATGTTTGTCCATGATATTAGAAGGTTTGAGCATTTATAAAGCAGGTTGTTACATCTCTAGCATCTTCATCATGCATCAATCATTCATAGCCTTGCATACAAATCATAAGTAAAACTGACAATGGAATGTTGATCAAGTTCAAATGGTAGGGAATGAAAACACATTGCACACATCGAGCTGATACTTATGATTCTGATGTTTCATGTATTTCTGATCTGTCGGTATTTTTTATCTTCTATGTGTTGACGCCTGTATCTAAGCTTGTATGTTTCAGGTTGGGTTCTCACCAAAATGCTCAAGAGCATTTGACAACAGAGTCGCCATTTGTTGTGGCTGATCCACAACACACCCAAAAATTGGGGACCCACATTTTTTGCATGCTTTCAAAGAAAACTGTAGTAGCCCAAATGCTAAAAAAATCAAGAAAAAAGCAAAAATTTCACTTAGGAGAAAAAGTGTCGCGATATCGCGACATGTCGCTCTGTCACGGCCGAAAGTTGTCGCGATATCGCAACATGTCGCTCCGTCGCTAGCAAAAATGAAAAAGTGTCGCGATATCATGACATGTTGCGTTTTCACGGCCCAGGAAAGCATGAAGAGGCACTGATAAAAAATTGTAGCGAAATCGTGACATGTCACAAAATCGCAGTCAAGACAGTCAAACGGGGCATGAAGCAGAAAAGCGTAGTGAAATCGTGACATGTCGCAAAATCACGGTCAACGCAGTCAACGGTAGCAGGTGGGTGGAACCATCGTGAAATCACGACGTGTTTGATTTTCACGGCTTGCAAACGGGCGGAAGGCATAAAATATAAAATGGTCACAAAATCACGACAAAACGGAGCCAAAGGCGATAAGGCCCAGCAATGTAGCGAAATCACGATGAGAACTGACACAAAGCGCATAAGTCGAAAGGCGTCACGAAATCGTGACGCGTCACGTTTTTGTGACATGGGTGGATTAAAAGGCCTAAGTGGTAAAATGGTAGCGATTTCGCTACAGTCAAAAAATGAAGCCAAACAAAGCAAAGAGCGTAGCGAAATCGCTACGTGTTTCGGTATCATGGTTCACCTGAATGAAAAGAGTCTAAGGCACAAAGGCGTAGCAATATCGCGCAACTTTTGAGGAAGCATTCCAGCCAGACAAAGACGTCACAAAATCACGACAGAAAGTGAAGACCATGTAGAGGGCAGAAAATGGTAGCGATTTCGTGACACTTTATTGAAAAGAGACTAAGTGCGGAAAACTTGTAGCGACTTCGTGACATGTCTCATTTTCGCTATGCATGAAGGCTGACAAAGCTTCTGATAGAAAAATGTCACGATATCGTGACATGTCTCATTTTTGCTATGTTGGAAGGCGCACAAGGCTGCTGGCAGGAAAATGTCACGATATCGCGACATGTCGCGTTTTCGCGGTGAAAATAAGGGAGTGAAGCTACATGCTATTTTTGGTCATAATTTACATGGGGCCATTAAAGAACATGCAAAAAAGTGTGGAACACATGGCATACATGTGTAAGGACTACAGAGGCGTTACAGTTCACAGAAAAGATCAAGCATATCAATGTCGAGCATAAAGTCAAAAGCAATTCGAAAGGCGGGAAGGTGAAATGAGGCAATCAGGAATACAAAATGATACAATCGGGGAGGTGAAACGAAGCATCGTAGAACGAAGCAAAGAACCATACCAGCAAGTATAAAACGTAGAGGCACAGATTGATACGGAGGTCAAAAACCGCTGCGAGCAGTGTTGTAGAGTTGATGGTGATTAGCCATTCTGGGCCTGCTATGGAGTGCTTTTCTTCCACCTTTTGCTGGTTTTGAGAAAAACCAGAGATTCTGCTATTGTAACAGGACATATTTTTAATGCAGAATTGTTCAAAAATTTGCATTTTATGGGCAAGAAAGGATGAGAAATTTTCTGCATGCTTCATTTTAACTCTTTTATGTTTCTCCTTTCAGATTTCAGATTTATAAATGAAATACATGCCATTGTTTTGGGTTATTTCATGTGAATGTCTGCAATCTGAAAATCATTTTAAACCCTTGGAGCTAGAACCTAGTTTACTTTGATTGTGTTTGTTTTGCAGGTCAAATAGGCTAGGTTGCATGTACGAAACTCTCACGTATTCGATTTTGTCGGAATAGGATAGCATCAGACTAAACGTGTTCTACTTTTAATTTTCTGTATTTCTTTTTGTCCATTTTATTTTATTTTTCAGAAGGTTTAATGAACATTAAAATTTACAAAATCTAAAAAAATAATACATTAATGAACAATCACTAAAGCTGCATGATGGAATAAACCAACATTGCCCCTTGTTTACAGTTACTTGCAATCACTAAGGTGTTCCAAGCATTTTAATTGAATATCTTTATTTGATATTACTAATACACAATTGCAAATGCTAATACAATGGAGACCTTGGAGAAGTTGGTTGTTTAACTTCTTTGCAAGAGGGGATTTGGAACCCAAATCCTAAGGAAGAGTGTAATTTCACAAGTGTGTGAAAATACCACTCAACAGGAGGCAACAACGATCTTCGAGAACTTGGGAGGTGAAGAGATAAAAATAAGTTTTTGTGTGGGAGGTAATGATTATATAAAATTTATGTTACTATAGGAGATCGATACCTTGTAAAATTTGAGGAAAAATTATGGAATAAAAATAAATTTGCAATAGGGGAAGAAGGGATTTCCATGAGGGAAATACCCCTTCTCATGTTAGGAGCCAAGAAGGTTCTAATACCAATGAAATGGATTGAAAAATCTAGATTTCTAATTTTATTAAATTTACAAGCTAATTAGGCATATGAGATGCCAAATAACAACCTGAAACAAATTTCCTAACAACTACAGATAATTTGTTAGGATATTTCTAGCACAACTTTTATTTGCCAATATTTTGGATGCCAACAAATAATTAATAATAATGATAAACTATAAACCTATTCCTATATTGATCCATATCATTAGTATAGGTTATTTGCTAATTTTTTACTTGTATATCTCTTTGATTTATCTTTCAAAACACAAAAAAGGAAAATCAAAGAAACCTAGCATAGTATTTTAATTTGTTTTCTTAGGCATTTAATTTTAATTGCATGTAGAATTTTCATGAAAATGAATTGTGTGATTGCATCTGCTTTACACCCTTGCCTTTAAAAGAAGAAAATAAAAGTTTTATTTTCTATAGTATAGATAGCACTCATAAAAAGTGAAATCACATATAGACTAACATCTTGGATTTTTCATTTTTTATTTATATTGGATTGTAGTAGCATATTGTGCATTAGTTCCTAGGATAGATTACAATATATGCTTTTGGTAAACTGAACACATTAAAACTAGATTAGAAAAATCCATAATCTCTTGCCCCCACCAAAGATAGACAGTACAAAGCACAATCCAATGACAAGTAACCAATAGGGCTCTCCTGTTTCAGTGTGGATGACCCTTGAGGAAACCCATCCAAGGCCAGCACCCCCATGCACTTTTGGCATCCCATAAATGTGTTCTTTGGGTAGCTAAGTGATGAACATCATGATCATCCATAGTCTTGATAGCCCTATAAAAATCCTTTTTTCTCTAGTTCATCAATGGGCTACATGAAGTATACTAAAATAATAAACCATCCTAATAGTATTATCAAACTTCTTTCTTCCTCTGCATCATCAATGGGCTACATGCTACACACTATGATAGTATATGGTCCTAATGGATCGATTTATGTCCTCTTATAATATTCAAATATTAGCTATTTTTACCCTTATGTACTTATAAAACATTAAGAAGGCTGAATTTTGCTTCCCTATTACTTTACAATCATATAAAATCCCACAAATTATTCAATAGACATTACCCACACTTATTTTTTGTAGATAAGAAAACTAGGATAAACTCATCCCACCATTATTTTCTCATCATGGTCATGTACTCACTAAAAATTCTCTCATCTACACCACATAATATCACATGACTAGGGGTAACTCATCAAATTAAATTATAACCTCAATATAGGGGGCATTCTACTCTATCTCGAGAATACTTATAATTTTTTGCAATAAAATTTGCTACCTTATCATTTTCTGCCACTAAATTCACTACCTTATCAATTTGTATGAATAAATTTTTGACCTTATTAGTTTGTGTAATTAAATTATTGAACTTATAAATTTTTATGATTATATTTGTTAGCTTATCATATTGTGCAATTAAATTTTTTTCCTTATTATTTTGTGTGATTAAATTATTATTTTTTAAGCGAAAAACCCCTTGTAGGGCTGCCTTGGTCTATGAGACCACGATCAGGGGGTTCTAAACCATCAAAGTCACCTGGGAGTCACACCTAGCCCAGCCCACACCAATATTATAAATTGGATTTTGGATACCCAATTCAACATTTTGGTAGGGTGGATATTCGAACTTGGGACCTCCCTTGGAGGATTGCCCTTTCCTCTCCAACTCATCTTCAACACCTGGGTAATGAGTGATTAAATTTATTGCCTTATTAGTTTGTGTCATTAAATTCATTACCTTATTAATTTTTGTGATTAAATTCTCCATCTTATCATTTTGTGCAACTAAAATAACTACCTTATTAGCTTCTGCAATTAAATTTATTACATTATCATTTTTTGTGATTAAATTTATTGCATTATTAGTTTGTGTAATTAATTTTACTAGCTTGTAAGATATGCTCAAATTTGTGCAATTAAATTCACTACTCTATACAAATAACAAGATCATAAATGTAGCAATTAAAGTTACTATGGGTAAAATTTTGCATGCCTTTTACCCACTAACTCATTTTTATCGAAGATGACAAATTAAGTAATAAAGTTTTGGAAGCCAAGCCCTTAGATATTGGAGGTTGAGAACAAACCTTGTGGATGTGGTGGATTATGCTAAGTAGGTGGCATTAAGGGTGGAGGAATTATGGACAATGTTAAGAAGGGTAGAGGAATTGGTCAAGCTAAGTGTCAAGCAATCCCTAAAGGTCCACCCAACTATAGATGAGTAACAGGGGTATGTATATTTTATCATGAGATGATCTACGGGGCTCTAGTATTTCAAAAGGCTATATTTGGATAAGGATGATGGAGATCAAAAAAATAGGCCAATAGTCCCTATTAGTGAAACTCAAAATCCTACCCTAATGATTGGGTAGAGGATCAAGATCCCAAATACCTTCCCATGTAATGGGTGGATAACGAGATGGTGGTAGGCCAGGGTTAGCTCCCAAGGATACACCCTAAAATTAGGATGGAGGATCATCCAAATTTACACCCCGATGGAAGTTTGGGAATCTATAATCACTTAACAGATCCCAAATTAGTGCCCAAAATAAAACTTGGGTGGAGGTCCTAAAGCCCACCCCGTTGAATGTGGAGCATAGTGGGTGGAGTTTCGGGTTAGTAGTAAGCAACGAGTGGATCCCAATATTTTGCCTATCGTTGAGATCTCACCAATAGCAAGGACCTCTAAAAAAAAACATGCAATCTCAATTAAGAAGTTACATAGTGGTAGGCTAGCATTGATGAGGCTCATTATCCCACTTAGTGCATAATATTTGGTTGAATTATGCATCAATCAAAATGGTTAGCCTCAAACTATCCTCTCACACAATTAATACCCCAAATTGTAGGCAAAAAAAATTATTATCTATCAGAGTTTCTAGATGAATAAGAGTCCATATTCATGTGGTCTAGCTAAGCATACTCCCAATAGTCGAGATCCATTTTAGTCTATAGAAGATATGAATGGATTCTCAGCATGGCTATCCTTCTTGGCATTTTTTGATAGTCTCATCTGCCACCCATTGTATTCAATTTAGCATTCATTGTAAGGTCTATATACTGGAATGATAGTCATTCCAAAGGGTGGTTCTTTATCCATTATAATTCATATGTAAAGCTTATGCTATTCTAAAATATAAGTATTTTACTATTTGGTCTCCAGATTTACCCTTGCATATGCGTGTGAATATTTTAAGTTTATTTTTGCTAAAGCTAGTCAAATGTGCATGCAATAATTTTTCTATCTGGATTTCCTACCTATCATTCGTTGGTTCTAGAATTCACTTGTAGTAGAGAGTGGTAAAGGTTATGCAAGAGTAAGGTTGGCTGATCTATTAGGTAATCTGCTTATATTTTCTTTTATGGAATCTACTCGTCGTGCATGCATTTTGATGTGGAAAAATCCATACTTGTTAGGTATGCCTATGACCTCTTTTCCCTTCGTTTATGATTTATTTTTCTTTCAATTATACAAAAGTAGCTAGGACCCATTAGGAGCTAATCTTCTCTAGATATCGACCACCCGATATTCCCCAAGATCAATATCCTTTCAATATTGGTGTAGGTCCACAGGTGCACAAATATTTCCCTACCTTTTTGTTAGGCCAGATTTACCACCAAAAAATTTTGGCACACCCGGTAGGACTCTGAGGTCTCTTTACCCATAATATGGTGAAACTATGCTATGAAATATCTATCTGTTCACCCGGTGACTCTACTATGTAAAGAATCAAGTTTCCATAACTGGTTTCCTTTGAAGTAAAACAAAACTTGGTGAATCTACTAAGAATCAACAAAGGTTCATGATCACTTGTCCTTTTGTTTTAAAATCACTACTTTCTTTGAGGATTCAAGGTTTTATGAGTAGCCTTGACCATACTAGAAGATAAATTATGCTTATCCAACTATTTAAACCTAAAAGAGTGACCCAAAGGATCTGAAGGATCAATCCTATGATGGCTTAGTAGAGCTATCCTTGTTGGAATGATGCAAGTACCATGAATATCCCTAATTTTCATAACATATCTAGGGTGGATTTGAAGATGCTTCCTAGCTATGATGGTATAGAAGGCGCTACTTATGAACATTGTCTAGATGTAGCCTCCTTATCCATCATTCACAATATTATTTTTGAGGGTTTCATGCTTAGGATCATTGCTCTTTCTATTAAAGGGAGTGTTATTATAGTTTAAATCTCTAAACATGGAAGTATTCATACGTGGGTTGACCTAGCAAAAGCTCTCATAAACACATTTGATGTTTCTATAGATCCCTTCTTATTGCTCACTCAGGTCACATTCATCAAGCAAACCTATTATGAAAGCATGGTTGATATGTCCACTTCACAAGAACATGGAAAAGGATCCCTTATGAGGCCATACCATCATTTAGTCAAGCCTACATATACTATGTCCAAGCTTTTGATCCTGATATAATCCTCCTCATATGGAAATCTTGAGAAACAATATTCCCACAAATATTCAAGGAAGCATCCCAAACTGAAAGAATACTAATATAGGATGGATCATGGATGAGACTATAATTACCACCAAAAGGTATGAGGCATGGGTGGCGGTGCAAATCGATACATATAAAATACTATTCTAGTACCTGCTCCTAGAAGGGCCAATGGTTGGAGCATGGACCAAGGTGAAAAATCTAATCTCTACATGAGTGGCGTATGGAAAAATTACAAAGGTGCTAAGGCTAAGCATGAGAATTGGATGAGTCTCTAGAGCAATTAATGGTGATAGTTTATAATACCAAATTGAGCACAAGGAACAACTTAATTTTGATACTGTTTGGTTTGGACACTGTAGGTTCACTAGATAAGTAGCACAATGACCTCTAGCTTGGGCGTGTGATCCATGTCTCAATTTTGTGTAAATAAACCAATAATTAAATAAAACGTGTGGTATCTATAAGGCTACATCATGAGTGGAATCATTTGGAGTTTTGTTTCATGGTGTTTATTTCTATCAGGTTACCACTAGCTAGCTAAATTTCTTGAATTTTCATGTCCAAATGCATAATAATTTCTCAAGTTGTGCCCCCTATTTTGAAAAAGAACTTCTCTCCATTTACACTATTGCCACTCTTCCTTATTTTTTGTTTTTTCCTCTTTTTTTTCCTTTTTTGTGACTCCATAGCCCAATGGATAACGTTCTAAAAAAATTATGATCCCACAAAGCAAGTGCATTATATCTCAGGCATACATCACCCTAGAATAAGCACCAAATCATAAAATTAATTGAAGGCACTTGAAAAATAGGATTTGGTGTACTATCAAGGATCCACATCATGCCAAACATTTCAAGGATGGCATTGAGATCACGTTGGGTTGGGAGAATCTCTCTATAAATTGTATCATATGTGGTATTATTAATTCATAAAAAAAAAAGCCAAAGACTATTGCTCCAGGTTTCCACGATGAATCTTGATGAATTGAGGAGGTCCTTGCTGGATTGTGTAAAGAAGAAGAGCTATAACAAAAGGACAAATATCATTATGTGTGTTCTTAAAGTAGCCTTGGGATATAGTGGAGTATGTTGATGGGAAGGCTGTCTATTGGGGTGTCTTGTGGACCACACAATTCATTATGAATGTGCTATAGAAAATCGCTAGGGTCTCCTTCCCTTTCATTTCTTTGTTTTTTTTTTGCTAACTCCTTCCTCTATATCCCCTTTGTGCTTATTATCACTAACTCTTCTGGTAGTGACTTTTCATTTCTTCTTATGGATACATATTTCCTCTCTTCTCCACTTGTACCCCGATTCCTCTCCCTTCTCTGTGTTGTTCCACCTTGTCAAGAGTATAGTTCCCACACCATCACCCATCATCCTTATATATATTGCAACCTTCCCTAGCTGCATTCTTCTATAGTTTGTTCTTTGTATCCCCATCCCTCTTCTTCCCTATTTGAAGTGCTTTTTTTGAAGAAATACCATCTAGGTTTTCTATTCCCACAAGGTGGAAATACCTTGTGATCCTCCAAAAGTGTGGGTAAAATTTTGCATGCCTTTTAACCACTAAATCCTTTTTTTCAAATATTATGGATTGAGTAATAACATTTTGGGAGTCATACCCTTAGGCATTGGAGGTTGAGAATAGACCTTGTGGATGTGATGGATGATGCTAAGTAGGTGATAGTGAGGGTGGAGGAATTTTAAAAAATGTTAATAAGGGTGAATGAATTAGTCAATATGAGTTCTAGGCAATCCCTAAAGTTCCTTCCAATCACAAATGAGTAGCAAGGGTGGGTATTTTTTATCATGAGATGATCTACAGGGCTCTAATAGTTCAAAAGGCTAGATTTGGATAACGATGATGGTAGGGGAAAAAATAGGCTAGTAGTCCTTATCAGTGGAATTCAAAACCTTTACCCTAATTATTGGGCAGAGGATCAAGATTCCAAATTCCCACCCATGCAATGGGTGGACAAATGATATGGCATTAGGCTAGGGTTAGCTCCCAAAGCTCTACCCTAAAATTAGGGTGAAGGATCATCCAAATTTGCATCCTGATGGAAGTTTGGGTATCTATTATCCCCAGATAGATCCCAAATTAGCACCTAAACTAAAACTAGGTCAGAGGCCCAAAATCCTTCCCTATTGAAGGTGGAGCATAGTGGGCAGATTTTTGGGTTGGTAGTAACCAGTGGATAGATCCCAATGTTTTTCCCATCGTTGAGCTCTTTCTAGTAGCAAGGACCTATATAAAAAGTGTGCACCCTTATTTAAGAAGGTGCACTATGGTAGGTTGGAATTAATGAGGCTCAGTGTCCCACTCAGTGCATGGTAGTTGATCAAATCATGCATCAATAAAAATGATTAGCCTCAACTTATCCTCTCACATAATTAATGCTCATAATTTTAGGTAAACAAAATTGATTGTCTGTTAGAGTTTCCATATTATGAAGAGTCCATATTCACATGGTCTAGCTAAGCGTACTTCCAATAGTTGAGCTCCATTGTAGTTTGTAAAATATTTGGATGGATTCTTAGCATGTCCATCCCTACTGGCATCACCTGATAGTCTCATCCGCCACCTGTTGTATTCAATGTAGTATTCATTGTAAGGTCTATATATAATATAATGTTAGTCATTATATAGGGTGGATATTTAGCCATTACAATTCATATGTAAAGATTATATTGTTTTGAAATATAAGTATTTTACATTTTGGTCTCCAAATTGACTCTTGCATGCACATGTGAATTTTGTAAGTGTATTTCTACTAAAACTAGTTGAATGTGCAAGCAATAATTTTGCTATCTAGATTTACTGTATGTCATTCATTGGTTCTAGAATTTTCTTGCAGTAGAGGGTGATAAATGGTAGACAATAATAAGGTTGGCTGATTTGTTAGGTAATCTTCTTATGTTTTTTGTGATGACATCTGCTCATCATGCATGTGTCTTGATACAGATAAATTCATCCTTGTTAGTTCTGGATATGACCACTTTTCTCTTCCTTTTTGTTTCCTTTTTCTTTCAATTCTAGGCAAGTATCTAGGATCCCTTAGGAGTCAGCATTCTTCGGATATCGACTGCCTGGTATTTTCCAAGCTTGAAAACCATTCAATGGTGGTGAAGGTTTATGGGTGCACAAATATTCCCTTGTATTTTTGTTAGGCTATATTTACCACCAACAGTTACCACCTTGTATCATATAAAATGTGTACCTTTAAATATGCCACTTGTACCATATAATAAATTTAAGAATTTAACTCTGTTGCTTGTACCATAAATTGAATTTATTTAATTAAATTTACCACCTTGTATCATAGAACATTTGGATATGGTCCAACTGGTCCATTAGATAATGGACCATAGCATATTGGATTTCCCTTTCCCCTCCCACAAAAACCTTTACTAGTGCATCGTCTCTCTCTAGAGACAAACCACCTCATAACCTAACTGATTAACCCATGTTGCCACATCCATCTCTACAATAACACTTGTCATATAAACCTAAAGAGTATCTCACTTAGTTATCATTCTCACCACCTAACCTTGTAAGCCATCTCTTTTTATCATGACTTGCCCCACCTCTACACTTAATTCTACCACTATATCACCCTATCCACCTATATACAATCTCTCTTTACCACCACTTAAGAAATACAAGATTACACATCTCTCATGTCTACTTGGTGGTACTACTCCACCTCCATTAAACCATTATAGATCCTACATTAATCCTTCAAATCCTAGATTTTCTATAAAAATGCTACCCTTTGAATAGTTGACACCTCATATAGGCCTCTACTAGGCATTGTATTTTCTCTTACACCCACCCTAGAAGGCACCAATACTAGCAACACTATGTTCGTTGCCTTATTTTCCAATGTTCTAGGAGCCCTTCCTATCCTCATATGCCTACTATTTCATCAAACCCCTTCCACATGCTTCTATAGAAAATCATTATCACATCCTCATGTGCTAGGTCTAGTCTCTACTAAGTTCTTTAGCAACCAAAATTATTTGTACCACTTCATATACATGGTTGTGGTCCCCATGTCATCCATTCTTGGGTCCACCACCCTAAACCTCTATGATTTAGGAAGACTTATAAATCCTCTCTATAACATGATGATACCAATACTGTAATATTTGTGACACATCCTACATAAAACTAAATTGTATTCATATCCTATCAATTCTATGGAGCTCACTCTCTTCCTGGGTTCCTAGTAGTCATCTAAAAAATCTAACCCTAGGTAAATGGTAAACATCCTATGACCACCCCTAATGATGTAACCATAGTTTTCATATATTCTAACTAGGTTACAAATTGTCAATGGTCCTCCATGTGAGCCCTAATATTGCTCTTAAGTATCATGATCCCCAATAATAGTTATGTATCCACATAAACATAAACAAATATCTACACTATCCAATATGAATGATGGGATCATGATAAGTATTTGAATGGTGATGTCCTCCTAACACTAAAATTAGAATAATGTGAAGCATGCTAGGATTTGCCCCTCCATATATATAAATATTGTAATTTTTGGTAAAGCCTGGCTAGGATAAAAAGTCCTTGCAAAAACTAAAATTTATCATCTCCCATATGGATGACCACCTTACCTTAGAAACATGAAAATCCTTTGCTCGTATGCTCAACTAGAAAGTTGGTTTTCATTGCACACAACATGGTTATCACCCTATCTAAACTCCTCTCCTAGAATATGTGATTAAAACAATAACCCAAGGGTTCAAGCCCTATCCTAGCCTACCTAGATGTGTGTCCTCCACACTAGTACTCTGAAAATCTTCCAAACATCCTTAAGCATAACCATAATATCCCTAGTAGGTAGATAGAAGTTACTTATTTCTAAGTACCATCTCTTAGAAAGTGTCATTAAGATTACTTAATCAAACTTGATCCTAGACATGTGAGTGATGTAGTATAGCACCACCAAGTCTAATAGTACCTTGCTTACTAGTTTAAATATATTTATCATGGTATCTAAAATCTACAACGTATTCTCTCTACACTCTAAAACTCCATACTAAAAACACAAAACATATATTAGCTTATTTCACAAAGAAAACCCTCACTTTAATCCTATTTTTTAACCCTTACAAAATCACTACCTTGAAAAAGCATTGCTTATAGATAAAATTATTGTCAAGCGAAATAACTTCCACTGAACACATAGAAAATGGTTTCATAAATTTAGAAATTGCTATAGCAAAACATAATTTTCAATAATATAATTGTTGTCACATGATAAAATTGCTACTCAAATTAAAATTTAAAATATTTAAGTTTTGGTTTTTGAATCCTACATACAATCCCACTCTTTTTGGTCCTACTAGTCCTTACATAGTGTTTGCATAGTACATGGGTCATTGTTGGTGAGCCATCAAATATAGTCCACCAAATATACTCTTAGAGCTTCAAATCACTATCATTACACATAAAAATGAATAGGATTTTTACCCCCTCCACCCTTTCGCCCCATCCCACGCTTATAATTTCCTAAATAAACTTCCACATTTCCTGATGAACACAAGCTTATACTGAGAGGAGGGATGAATAGTATAAGAACAACTTTTACTTTTATTTCTCAAAAAATATTATCCAATATATCAATGGCAATACCAACTATAGTAATCAAATAAATTCACAAATCATCACACACAATACAGACACCAATTTAACGTGGTTCACCCAATGTGGGCTACTCCACGGAGAAAATATTTTACTAAAATTTTCTCAACAAATCTCTTGGGAATCCTTCCCTATTACAATATTTATGGACCTTTATCCAAAGGAGACACCAATACCCTAATCAAGTTTGTCGCTAACTATCCATAGGAGAATTATTTTCCCTCTATTGGTTCATGCATCTCTATCGATAGGAGAACTATTTCTCCTCTGCTCTAGCTGGTGATCTTCTAGAAGACTGCTGCCTCCACTGCACTGGCTTGTGGATATCTCTCCACTAAAGAAATGTGTCCTCACTCAGAAGACCCTTGTCCTAACTACCCTAACTAATGGATATATATGCACTAGAGACTACTATCCTCTTCTCTATCACATCTAAATATTGCTCTCAGCTCTTCTAAATATCCATCTTAAATTTGCACTAAAAACTATCCTCGATCTAGCAAAAATCTACTCACAATTCTATCTTAGGTCTGGTATAAATTTACCCTCAAATCTACACCAAAATATATCTCTGCTATGGCACAAATTTTTCCTCAAATCTGCACCATACTCTATCCTCAAATATGTCCTCAAACCTTAACATAAAGCTTGATCCAATCATAAATCAATTATACTCTCAAGTCTTCTCAAAGACTTACCTCAATTCTATCTATAAGTCCCCTCAAGAAATTGCTCAAAACTGCTCTCAAGTATTCACTAAGACTTGTCTCAAATATGTCCAACAAGTCCACTCAAGAACTTGCTCAAACTGCTCTCAAGTCTTCACTAAGACTTGTCTCAAATCTATCCAACAAGTCCTCTCAAGAACTTGCTCAATTTGTTCTCAAGTCTTCACTAAGACTTGTCTCAAATCTGTCCAACAAGTCCTCTCAAGAACTTGCTCAATATGCTCTCAAGTCTTCACTAAGACTTACCTCAAATTTTCTCAACAAGTCTTCACCAAGACTTACCTCAATTCTACTCAACAAGTCTTCACCAAGACTTGCTTCAAATATGCTCAAAAAGTCCTCCCTAGAACTTGTCCAATCTGCTCAACAAGTCTTCACCAAGACTTACCTCAACTCTATCCAATAAGTCCTCCCTAGCACTTGTCTAATCTGCTCAACAAGTCTTCACCAAGACTTACCTCAAATCTACTTGTAAGATTTCACAAAAGCTCATACAAATATATCCACAAGATTTAACAAAAGCTTGCTTAAATATGTCCTTAATTTCCCTCTAGGGCTTACTCAATTTTTTCCACAAGATTTCACTAAAGCTTGCTTAACTCTGTCCTTAAGTCCCCTCTACGACTTTCTAAAATTTGTCCACAAGCTTTCACAAAATCTTTGTTCAAATCAATTGCAAAACTTGCATACAAAACTCAATTTTATCTCTTTTAGAAAACCCCTTCAATACCACAAACAAGTTTCACTCAGAATCTTGTTTAACCATAAAAACATATAGATAATGATTATAGACTCAATATGTTTCACACTCACAATATTTTCTACTAAAAAAAATACTCTATCACTTTCAAATTCTCTTTCAAATCAATTCAGAAATAAAGAATAATTTGTTTCACAAAACCTGAACTATCACTCCAATGCTCTCAATAAATAATGCTCATCCAACTTCACTCAACCATTCACTCAATGAAACACAACTTGCTTACAAATCCTAACCAAGTGTTTCACTATACTTCAAATAAATCACACCATGGAACTCAAACCTTGACTCAAGATAATTCCAATTTCACATAACAATGATACTCATGTTCTGTCACAAACCCTAACTCAAGATAGTTCTCAATCTCACATAATAATGATACTCTTGTTCTTTCACAAACCCTAGCTCAAGATAGTTCTCAATCTCACATAACAATGATACTCATATTTTTTCACAAACCCTAGCTTAATATAGTTTTCAATATCACATAAGAATGATACTCATGTTATTTCACAAACCACAAATCATGCACATGAAAACTTACTCAAACATTTCCAACAATGCTTATCAAACAATCATTTTCACTTCAACTTTGTATTTCACAACATTCAATCCAACAATATTTTACTCATAAGGAAGATGTGCCCATACCTTTTGTTTTGATGGAGATATGTCTTTAAAACCTATATTAATCACAATAAAATACTCTTTTCCAATTTCAAGGTTAGATAGCAACAGTCTATCTTAAAATATCCACACAAATATTTTCCTCAATTGTTATTTCACCATATAAAAATATTAAGTCTCAAGTACAACTTATAATCTCCAAGATTTTCAAAATATAATTACCAAAGGTTCAAATAACTCACTTTCACAATAATTCACTTCAGAATTTTAATGCATAAAATAATCAAAATAACTCCCTACTCAAAAATGCATTATCAAAATAAGTAACACCACTTTTCAAAAGTATTCCAATATACTTTTCAAACCAAAATTTAAATCATTCAACTCTCTTAACCATGTAAAAAATAATATTTATTTCAACCACATTATAACTCCTCAAGGCGCATACCATCAACCTTAGACCAAACACACATTACACAATAAAAAAATTAAAATACCTTTTGTGCACGTTGCGTTGGTGGTATTTGATCCCCTGTCATGCTGCCAGCAACATCCTATTCATGTCCTAACCAAAAGTGCCTTGTGCACTTTATACCTCGAATCGACACCGAAACCAAAAACAAAAAATTACCCTTTTGCTGTCGTCGAGACTCGAACATGGAACCTCCGCTCACCCTGCATATTACATATTGATGTCTTGCCACTAGCCCAACCACATGGTTGGTGATAAGGCTTAAATACTTAGTCACTTGAACCTCCACATTTTCTAGCTGCTTTAAAAAATTAAAGTCTCTTGCCTTATGCGCTCACAAATTCGCATCAAACTTTTTCCAATAATCACACATGCATTAATTCAGAGACTTACCTTAATGTTGTAAGTCTTATGGTATAAATACCATTTGTATTTTTACTCGAACGTTAGAGGGGGATATTTATTAAATGTTTTTGTGCCCAACCCTAACTTAGGGTTTAATTAATTTATTTTATAAATTAATTTATAATATAAATATCATAAAAAATTTATAAATAACCTTATGCATTATTTTTAAACCTTAATATTATAATAGTAAATATTATAATATTATTTCCTTTGGGCCTAGATATTTTTATTTTTTCACCCTTAGACCTTATCTTACCACCTTTAATATTATAATGATAAATATTATAATATTATTTCCTTTGGGCCTAGGGATATCCTTCCTTCAAGTTTTTTAACCAACCTTTTGACCAATCATATGATGATTTTAAAACAAATCTCTTGGGCTTAAAATATAAATATTTAACCCTCCTTTTACCAAAACCTTGCACTGATCACTGACACTGACTCTTGAAATCAATGAAACACAACTACTCAAAATTTCTAACAATCTTCGCCTTTGTCATTCATGGCAACCCCTTTTTTAAACCTTCCTTTTTCCTTTTTTTTTCTAAACTGCTCTCCCTGAGAAACTGCTTCCCCTGACAGAATGCTTTCCCCCTAACTCCAATATCTCCCACTTTGTCATCAATGGCAAAGGGCCACCTTTGGGGCTAAATATAAGACTCTTAGCTCAGTCCCCTCTCCACATCCTATTCTTGAGGTGGTTAATTTTTGGGTGGGAGTATCTCTACTCCTAGCATACACTACTCCTTTCCTTTGTCCACCTTCTTCCTCAAATGATTCCTCTGATTCCTCTGAATATTCTTGTTCCTGCTTGTCTGTGGAAATTATACTCTACACCACTTAGCCATATTCCCAATATTATTGTATTTATAACATTTAATGTTGTAGTTCCTTGAAGGTGTAAAAGTATTGAAGTTCCTCCTGGTGAAGCCATATCCAATCTTATCATGAAACTCGCAATTAATTGCCTTATGACCAAACTGATTACAAGAGTGATAATACCTTTGAAAGATATACCCATTTCTAAAATTCCTTTTAGTGAAACCATGTTCTTGTCTTTCATGTGTCATGTACTGCATAGCCTTGTGTCCAAACCTATGACATGATAAGCAACATCCATTGAAGAAACCTTGCCTTGACCCCATTGGTCTCATAGTATTTTCTTCCTTTGTTTCCTATTCCATGTGATCCTTATTTGTGCATTGTTCCTTTCCTTGTTGAATTTTCTCTTTTCCAACTTATCCTCAAACGTCTCACTTTCTCTTTCACTCTCTTATTATGAAGCTTCTTCTTATTCTTCTTTGGAGCTTGATATTGACTCGTCTCCTCATCCTCTATGTTCTTCTTCAAAACCAAGTTTTGACTTGTTTGATGAAGATCTTTGTACCTTAATAATCTTATTCAGTGTCTTTGAGCTTCTCCCAAACCTGTGTATCTTTTCTCTAGACTCTTTTACTTCCTTCCTTAGTGAAGCTACCTCATGCTCTAATATTTCATATTCTAATACCTTTACCTCTAACTTCTCTTTGAATCTCCTTGTATTGAGTAGGTTAGATCTTCAATAAGCTTTCATTTAACTTCATCACATTCTTGAAATTGAAGCTTGAGTTTTGAGTTCTACTTTCTTACTTTTCTTAATTCCTTAAGAGCAGAAATAAGCTCACATTCAAGATCAAATTCTCCTTCACTCTCTAATTCTTCCTTAACGTATTTGTCTTCAATAACATCTTCATGATTTTTTGATTCATTTCCACTAGAAGCACTTTCTTCCTCTTCTATTGCCAATAGGATACTTTCTTCTTCTAAATATTCAAGAGCATCTTCATATTCATATTCACTAAAATTCAACCCATTCCTTATGCAATTATATTCAAGATGACCAAAATTTCCACACCTAAAACACTTGAGAATTATTGGTTCCCTTTCTGCATTTTTCTCAACATCTTCTTTTTCTACTAACAGAAATAGAATCTCTTCTTCTTCATTATCTGAGGATCTTTCATAACTATCACTTGAACTCTTTCCTATCTTTTTTGCATAGAAAATCTTCTTATGCCTTTTGAAAAACTTCTTTTCATGTTTGTTTTGTCCATACTTATTTTTATGTTGGTACCTAGATTTTCTTGCTTCCTTGTTCTATTTTTCTTCATCGTTGCTACTTCCAGCCTCTAGACAGTCAGATGCATAGTGACCATATTTACCACAATTGAAACATTTAACTAATTTTGTACCTTTGTGCTTTCTTGTATATTTTTTTCTCCTACCATAGTTTGCTTCATCATTATATGACTCATCACTTGAACCTTTCTTATTATACTTTGTCTTATTTTCCACTTTAAAAGCTACCTCTTTCTAGGAAATATGATCATTTATTATTCTCATCTCAAAATATTTGAGAGTGCCATTTAGCTCATTCCTAGTCAAAGTTTCAATATCTTTTGTTTCCTCTATGGCTGAAACATTTTCACTATACCTCTTAGGAAGTGATCTTAAAATATTTTGATAAACATCTATTCTTCAAATTTAAACCCAAGTCCTTGCATGGAGTTGAAAACCTCATCCATGCAAAGTAATTATGTAGCTATGTCTTCCTCATCCTTCATATTCAAATCTTCAAATATTTTCTTGTGATTTTGCAATTTTTCCATCTTAACATTTTTGTCTCCCTCATATGTTTTCTATAAATTTTCCCAAATCTCTTTTGCTGATGTGCAATTCATAACTTTTACAAACTCTAATTCATGTAAATCACTTAATATTCCATTCATTTCATTTTAATTATTTAGATGTAGGAGCTTACTATATTTATCTGTAGGAGTAGCTGGTGGTGTGTATCCATCCTCAACTTCTTGCCATATATCATTTTCTTGTGTCATTTGATAAATCTTAATTTTTGTACTCTAGAATGCATAATCATTCCCATCAAACACTAGTGTCTTATTTTCCAAAGATACACTCTGAGAATATGTTTGTGTTCCTATAAGATTTTCCTTCAAGTTGTTAAACTCTTTCGAAGGAACTCGCTTTGATACCAATTGAATAACACGAGCTTATAATGAGAGGGGGCGTGAACAGTATAAGACAAACATTTAATTTTCTTTCTCAAAAAATATTATCTAATATATTAATGTCAATATCAACTACAGTAATCAAAGTAATGCACAAATCATCACACACAATAGAGACACCAATTTAATGTGGTTCACCCAATGTGGGATACTCCATGAAGAAAATATTTCACTAAAATTTTCTTAACAAATCTCTTGGGAATCCTTCCCTATTACAATTTTTATGGACCTATATTCAAAGGAGACACCAATCCCCTAATAAAGTTCATGGATTACTATCCATAGGATAACTCTTTCCCCTCTACTGGTTTTTGGATCTCTATCCACAGGAGAACTCTTTCTCCTCTGCTCTGGTTGGTGATCTTCTAGAAGACTACTTCCTCCACTACACTAGATTATGGTTCTCTCTTCACTGAAGACCTCTTTCCTCACTTATAAGACCTGTATCCTCACTACCCTAGATAATGGATCTCTATCCACTGGAGACTACTATCCTCTGCTCTATCACCTCCAAAGCTTGCTCTCAGCTCTGCTCAATATTTGTCTCAAATTTGCACTAAACACCATCCTTGGTATAACACAAATTTTCTATAACACAAATTTTCTCACAATTATATCTTTGGTCTGGCACAAATCTACCCTCAAATCTGCACCAAACTATGTCTTTACTATGGTACAAATCTATCCTCAAATATTTACCATTCTCTATCCTCAAATTTATCCTCAAGACTTAACACAAAGCTTATTTCAATCACAAATAAACTCTGCTCTCAAGTTTTATCAAAGGCTTACCTCAATTCTATCCACAAGTCCCCTCAGGAACTTACTCAAAATTTCTCTCAAGTCTTCACTAAGACTTGTCTCAACTCTTTCCAAGAACTCCACTCAATAACTTGTTCAAAATGCTCTCAAGGCTTCACTAATACTTGTCTCAAGTCTGTCCAACAAGTCCTCTCAAGAACTTGCTCAAAATTCTCTGAAGTCTTCACTAAGAATTTTATCAAATCTATCCATCAAGTCCTCTCAAGAACTTGCTCAATCTACTCTCAAGTCTTCACTAAGACTTACCTCAAATATGCTCAATAAGTCTTCACCAAGACTTACCTCAAATTTGCTCAACAAGTATTCACCAAGAATTGCTTCAAATCTACTCAACAAGTCCTCCCTAGAAATTTTCCAAACTAATCAATAATTCTTCATCAAGACTTACCTTAAATCTATCCAACAAGTCCTCCATAGAACTTGTCCAATCTACTCAACATGTCTTCACCAAAACTTATCTCAAATATGCTTGTAAGCTTTCACAAAGGCTCACATAAATCTGTCTACAAGCTTTCACAAAAGTTTGCTTAAATATATCCTTAAGTCCCCTATGGGACTTACTCAAATCTGTCCACAAGATTTCATAAAATCTTGCTTAACTCTATCCTTAATTCCCCTCTAGGATTTACCCAAATCTGTCCACAAACTTTCACAAAATTTTTGTTCAAATCAATTGCAAAACTTGCATACAAAACACAACCTTATCTCTTTCAAAAACCCCTTCAATACCACAAACAAGTTTCACTCAGAATCTTGTTTAATTATAAAAACATATATAGAATTATTAGAGACTCAATATGTTTCACACTCACAATATTTTATACTCAACAAAACACTCTATCACTTTCAAATTCTCTTTCAAATCAATTCAGAAATAAAGAATAATTTGTTTCACAAAACTTGAATTATCACTCCAATGCTTTCAATCAATAATGCTAATCCAACTTCACTCAACCATTCACTCAATGAAACACAACTTACTTACAAACCCTAACCAAGTGTTTCACTATACTTACAACAACTCACACCATGGAACTCAAACCTTGACTCAAGATAATTCCAATTTCACATAACAATGATACTCATGTTCTTTCACAAACCCTAACTCAAGATAGTTCTCAATCTTACATAACAATCATACTCATGTTCTTTCACAAACCCTAGCTCAAGATAGTTCTCAATATAACTTAACAATGATACTTATGTTCTTTAAAAAACCCTAGCTCAAGATAGTTCTCAATCTTACATAACAATGATACTCATGTTCTTTCATAAAACACAAATCATGCACATGAAAACTTACTAAAACATTTCCAATAATGCTTATAAAACAATCCTTTTCACTCCAAATTTGCATTTCACAACATTCAATCCAACAATATTTCACTCATAAGGAATATGTGCCCATACCTTTTGTTTTGATTGAGATATGTATTCAAAACGTGTCTTAATCATAATCAAATCCTCTTTGTCAATTTTAAGGTTATATAGAAATAGTCTTTCTCAAAATCTCCACACAAATATTCTCCTCAGTTGTTATTTCACCATACAAAAATATCAAGTCTCAAGTACAACTTATAATCTCCAAGATTTTCAAAATATAATTAGCAAAGGTTCAAATAAATGAGTTTCACAATAATTCACTTCAGAATTTTAATGCATAAAATAATCAAAATAACTTCCTTATATCTCCCTACTAAAAAATGGATTATCAAAATAATTAACACCACGTTTTAGAAATATTTTAATATACTTTTGAAACCAAAATTTAAATCATTCAAATCTCTTAACCATAGAAAAAACAATATTTATTTCAACCACCTTATAACTCCTTAAGGTTCATACCATCAACCTTAGACCAAGCGCAAATTACACAATAAAAAAATTAAAATACCTTTTGTGCATGTCGCCTCAGTGGGATTTGATGCCCTGTTACACTGCCTCCAGCACTCTAGTCGTGGGCTAACTACCAAGTGGGCTAGTCGTGGCCTCCAACATGCGTTTTGTCCCTCCAATCAATGCCAAAATGAAAAATAAAAACTTATCCTTTTACTATCGTTGAGACTTGAACGCAGAACCTTTGCTCACCCTGCATCTTACACAACAACGTCTTGCCACTAGCCCAACCACGTGGTTGGTGATAAGGCTTAAAGCCATAGTCACTTCAACCTCCATGTTTTCCATCTGCTTTAAAATTAAAACCTCTTGCCTTATGCGCTAACGAAGTCACATCAAACTTTTGCCAATAATCACACATGCATTAATTCAGAGACTTATCTTAATTTTGTAGGTTTTATGGTGTAAATACCATTTGTCTTTTTCCTCGAACGTCAGCTATGGATATTTATTATTTTTTTTTGCGTCCAACCCTAACTGAGGATTTAATTAATTTATTTTATAAATTAATTTATAATATAAATATTATAAATAATTTATAAATAACCTTAGACATTATTTTTAAACCTTAATATTATAATTGTAAATATTATAATATTATTTCCTTTGGGCCTAGGTATTTTTATTTTTCACCCTTAGACCTTATCTTACCACCTTTAATATTATAATAATAAATATTCTAATATTATTTCCTTTGGGCCTAGGGATCTCCTTCCTTCAGGGTTTTTAACCAACCTTTTGACCAATCATATGATGCTTTTAAACCAAATCTATTGGGCTTAAAATATAAATATTTTAACCCTTATTTTTCCAAAACATTGCACTGATCACTGAAATTGACTCTTGACATCAATGATAACACAACTAATCAAAATTTCCAACATTCCCTCCTCATCTAACCTCCCCAGCCTCATTGTGTTTCCTTAAGAATATTAATTTTCCCTAAAAAATAAAGGGGGCACTAGGTTGGGGACATAATTGCAACTAATGCTTCCTAAAAAGTGTAAATTTCCAAGTTTCTCATTAGCAAATATTCTTTACACCATACCCCTACACTAGGATACCAACCACGATGAAGTTTCCTTCCCTCAAAATTTGGGCATCTATGACTATTTTTTTATGTAATAAATGCATCAAAAAGACGATAAATATAGATAACCAATTTTGACATGTCAAATGTACAACATTTCAATAAGTAACCAAATTAGCCTAACTAGTTACATTGACCTAAATTCTAGACCTCTTTTCTCTATAAGTAAAAGCACTAGTAGAAATACAAAATCACTTGTTATGAAGTCATTGTTCATACTATTGATTTTGTAGAAATAAGCCTTCCCACTCAAATTTGATCTTTCCTACCTAGTTTGACATGCAATGATAAAAAATGTAAAAGTATTGATAGCGATTTTGTTTTTGTAAGTACAAAATATCAAAATATTGGATTCTATACTTCTTTGAGCCTCCTACCATTTATAAGCTATTTTACCCTATTTCCACATCATCTCCTAGATGATCTCAATATCTAAAATTTAATCCTTTTGTGATCTACCCAATTTTTTTCTCTATAGTGAATTTGAAATTCTTACCTTCTCCCTTCATGTCATCTTCAATGCACTTCTCCATCCTTCATGTCCATGGAAGCTCTATAAATTGGACCCTTAGGATGGCTTTATCATGATCACTTGAATGCATTAACACTATGTCATAATCACTCTAGAATTGCTCTCTTGCTCTCTTATGGTCACATTCAAGCATTTAGAAGGACTTAACTAGCAAGCAAAGGGGGTAAGGAAGGAACAATCTACTTTGGTTGTATCTCTCCCTTTTTTGTTTTATTTATGTCTTTTTTCGAATATGTTGATCTTACTAACACCTTTTCTCTTGACATCTTAGTTTAAATTGTTTTATTACTTTATGTTACATTTCTATTTTTAATCTTAATTTTTATACCTTCAACATGTTTCTCTTTATTTTGGCCATCTCAATCATCCACAACCTTTTGGAGAAATACCTCATCCATATCCAACCTTCTCTTAGAACTCAAAATTTTGATTATTACATTTTGTTGTAGAAAAAAAATCACTGCCTATATATTTTTAGGGAGAAATTTTTCTAAACATCATTTTTTATTGCCCAACATCATTTTCTATTGCCCTACCTTTATTCAAAGAATCCTTATCTCAGCCACCCTTCTATAAGATATATTGAAGTTTATTTTACCCTTGCTAGTCATTATTGCTTAACCTATTTTTTTTTATCAAAATTACAAAAACAAAATCGCTAGAGCCCATTTATAAGCTATGGTTTTGTTGCATTATTTCTACATGATATTTGAAATCTTCATTGTCATTATTTTCATCTTATCTAATTGTAAATATATTACTTACCACTCTGGATAAGTAATATTTTTACAAATATTGCACTCTATCTAGGTTATTCAATCCATAGAAATAAAATTATTGCCTATACGCTTATAGGTAAAATTTTTAATAAGCAATGGGTTTTTCCAAGAAAATAAGATAGTCATATGTCTCTCCCTAGCCACACAACCCTAAAATTTAATCCTTATTTCAAGTGTTTCTATTTATGCAAGTTTTATGAAATTACTATAGATTGCATGGAGCGATTTTGATACGAAGTGATTTTTTTATATAGGGAGCAATTTTTTCATGGCCATAAAGATAGGCTTTTTCTTTTGTTATTTCCACTACTTCTATTTTTTTATTATTTTTATCTATTGTCTTCTATAAAATAAACAATCTATTTTCTGATTTTTTAGATAAATAAAGGAAATAAAGGAACTTAGTTTAGCTTAATAAAACATTTTATTTTTAGTTTTAGACAATAAATCAAAAAGACATTTAGTTTTCATAATTAGACTCGCTTAGGCTAGCTTGTTTGTGCATCCTTCTTGAGCATTTACCCTCAAAGAAAAAGGAAAATATTTTATTTTGTTGTATCCATTCAAATAAAGAGAAATATAATATAGCTCTTGCTTTCTTGCATTTTATCCTGGATAATGTTTAGTTTAGGTCATAGAAATTTATTTGACCTAAATTAGAAATTTATTTAGCCTAACTTAGGTCATAGAAATTTATTTAGAAAAGGAGAGACTTTTGTTCTCCTAAGAAACCCCTGGGTGTTTGTTTAGTTGAACTCACAAAACATACCATGGGATTCAACATAGCACATCATCTCTCCATGGGATTCAACATAACACATCATCCCTCCAATCCTTGAGGTGAGAGAGGAGCCTTGTGCTTCTTTTCCATGTTTTTGGTGGAAAGTGTCAAGTCTTCGTAGTAACATGCATTATTCCATGATTTTAAGAAATGCAATATATTCAATCACAAAAAAAACTCTTTGTATTCAAACATACACTAGCCCTAATTTAATCATAATTTTTTTTTAGTAATTATCAGCACAGCTGGCAGGGTTCAAACTATCAACGAAGGCTTCCAACACATCCGCTGTCTCGTTAATGGTAACACGATGTGAGATGGGGACCGCTAGACGCACAGGCACCGTCTTCATTAATCTGGTTTAACACGTGGCATGAAGGAGACTCTCATTGATCTTCTTATAAAATATAAAATTATTATTTTTTAGAGTAGCAAAGCATTTTTTTTTGGTTATAAGTAATTTTTTTTGTTATACTATGTATTTATTACCACCCTACGATTAAATAATATTATTATTTTTTATTTTTCATTTTTACACATAAGGGAATTGGCAACTGCCTTTCCTTTTTGAACAACTGGTCACAGGGTCAAATCACATTGCCTCCGGTCGTAGCGTCAAATCATGGAGCTACCACTACATGGCCATGGTAAACACGAATCGGAGTGAGGGAGACCTCCGGTAGCTGGGGGTTGGTACCACCGTCATCAAGCTGGCGTACACTCAGCG
Source organism: Wollemia nobilis (assembly GCA_028583015.1). NCBI lineage: Eukaryota > Viridiplantae > Streptophyta > Pinopsida > Araucariales > Araucariaceae > Wollemia > Wollemia nobilis. The sequence goes on from JAQPPZ010002554.1 coordinate 5,644,719, forward strand.
GATTCTAGTCAGACTACTACTTTGCCTTAGAATAAACATGCCCGCGAGGTTTGAACCTAGATCTCCTCAATAATAATAATTTTTAATAATAGTAGTTATGTGGACGGTTCTTCGCAGCATTATTAATCTCAATGTTTCGGAAAATTTAATTAGAATATTTCTGAATTCCAGATCACGGTTACAAGGACATGGTTTCTGAATTTAGGGGTAGCTTAAATTCCCATGAGCCATTTTTTTTCGCAGGCCTTGCTTTACACGTGGGCCCTTTGTCGTCCCATGGTCAGCATAACCAATTTGACATTAAAACACGACTCAATTCCCACGAACTGATGACTTTCTCAAGTCAAAAAATAGTAACGAAACGTGGCATCTTTTTTTTATTTTTATTTGTTTACCTTCTCGATTAGAATCAGAATTAGAATTGAATGCTTAATTTTATAACAATATTGGCCAAAAACCTACCTTTGATTTCATGGATTCCTCCAACTACGATTGTAAAAGACATGGATTTGGGAAGAGGTCAATGACCATGTCTCTAATCCACGCCCGTTACCATTACGTGGTCGGCGTTCAACAACGTAATCATTCCTCCTTTAAATTCCCAACAATCTTCCTTCTCCTCTTCATTCTCTACATCTTTATTTGCACAGAACCAGAGCACGCATCCTCCCCAGATCTATCTATTGTAAGGGCAGATAGGATGTCAAAGATAATATCAACCTTGTTTACCAAACATGATTGCTGTGAGTATGTTCGGCTACATCCTGAGAGACCTTCGGTCCCCAACAACTTCTGCTGCGCTCGTTCGACTTGTCGGAAATGCAAGGGAAATCACGCTGACATTCGGAAAGGCCAGTTTGCTGTGTATGTTGGCGAGGAGAGAAAACGATTTTCCGTAGCTATAAGTTATCTGAAGCATCCGAGTATTATTTGTCTGCTGGAATTGTCAGCTCAAGAGTTCGGCCATCATCAGAGTGGCGTGCTCACAATCCCGTGCGATGTAGAGAGTTTTCAGCAAATTCTGTGGACGGTTCACTACGACTTCTCAAGAATCCATAGCCCACCACAGGCGAAGAAGAGCGAAGAATTAGAGTTACATAAAGCCAGTGGCCTGCACAAAATCAAACGGTAAAACTCAATAATCGTTTGCCCGAGAATATGGAAATTTTTTATCACATACGACTTTATTTCAAGTTAATCAGTATGCAATCATATTCTTAAATCATCCTAATTTTCATTTCAACGGAGGAGACTTCATGCATTACTTGACTCAGATGACGTGGCGTTGATAGGCATTTTTACTTAGCAATTACTCTCTATATATACATATGCTGTCTCTGCCAACACATTGTAATACATGGTTGTACGGTTACTGTGTGGCGGGATGATGCTATGAAGGTCTAAGGGGCATCTTATAAACAGTTACCCATTTTTCATTCTAAATAATAGGGTTAAAAAGTGTATTTATTTATTTATTTCTCCTCTTTACATTTTTTAAGTGAAATGCACATTAAACTATTATATCAATTTTAAGTTTACATGTAAATTTGATAAAACTAATGTTTAAAATGATTTTTATTTCTTATAAAAATCAACCACTAAAAGGAAAATCATAAAATTAATAATTATTATTTAAGATTTAAAACTTTTTTTTGGTGGAAGTAGTTTAATATAGAATAGTATTGTTACTTGTGAAGTTTCTAACTTTTTCAGTTATTTCTTATGCTTTGAACCCATGTTCCAAGTCCATTCTAAAGGAATTTATGTTGGAGATTGTTTGAGGAATTGGAGATTATCAAATTTTTAATATAATTAATTAATAAATAAATAAAATTTTGAGAATTATTGAATGAAATAGAAAAAATAAATGATTTTAATTACGTAATGAAATAGTTTATGGAACAAACAATTTTACAAGATGAAGTATGGTGTACAACTCTATGTTTTTTTGGATTCAAACTTTGAAATTGAGTTCCAAAGTTAACAAAAAAATCAAGAGGGAAATAAATATTCAACAATGTTGAAAAATAGTATAATTTTTTACAATTTTTATTTAAAATAATTATTCGTCAAAGTCAAAAATCTCAACATCCTTTTATCATTTTTTGAAATAAATTTCTTCTATTGTTGATTTTGTTGAGAAGTTCACCTATTTTTTCTATTCCCAATTTTTTAAAAAGTTCCACCAAAAAGTTCACTTTTAAAATTTCCTCGTATGCATTTCATATGTCCGTGTAGTCTTCACATTGTATGACCATTTTTTATCTCCATTAATTTTTGTGTTCAAAAGACACATATTTATTCTGACTATACATATTGAGGTGTTTTCTATCTCCCAATTTCACATTTGAGTTAGTGTGAACTAGATCTTATTTGGGTTATAAATAATTTTTCTTCTATTTGATCTTTGCATCGATGTATTTTTGTCTATGTTTAGAATTTGGGATGAACTCATTGATGCAATAATGATTTTTCCTTTATAAAATTTCAATCCACATAATAAGTCTAAATTTTTTATTTTACATTCTATTTAATTTCGTTGTTGGATTTTGGGAGCTCATAAAATATAACCTCCAATTTTCCCTCTATTTGTTGTTTTCTTTCATCCATATGTATTTTCTTCTATTCAATGATTCTTTTATTACCCATTTTACAACCTTGCTATTTTTCATTATTTCTATATTCTTTAGGTACACCAATAGTCTTACCAAAGCTTTTGATTTTATTGGAAAAGTCTTAATTTCAATAAGTAAAATCTGGTATGAGATTGAAAATTTAATTATGTTTTTTTAATTGGTCACTTTTTAATTCTTTCTATTTGTTATCTATTTGAAATATGATGTATTTCTAGCCCACGAATCATGTCCATATAGCACCATTGGAATAAGTAACAATCCAAAAAGGATCCTAACAATTTTTAATCCCATAAATCTACTTTTCTATTCCTCTTTTATAATGATTCAAGTGCCCTATGTCATGCCTATACTCTTTATATCCTACATATTTCACAATTGAGTTTTCCTTAAAAATTTAACCCAATGACTTTATATTCTATTATTACCTTAAAGGTATTTCCTTAAAACAAAATATATGGATGCTTTTGATCTCTTCAAGTATAGAAGAATTTAATTTTAGTTTTGTTAGTGTTTATTTGTATCCCAAATTATTTATAAAAAATGTTTGAAATCCTATAGATTGTATTTCAAATTTTAGTGGTAATCAAGATTAGGTCATTGGCATAGAGAAGAAATTTGACTAAATAAATAGGCTATTGTATCACCTTTCCTTCCATACTTTCCATTAATTTATTCAACTTGTTAATATAAAGGATAAATAAAGTAGATGATAATGGAAAGCTCTATTTCACTATGATATCACTCCCTAAATAGTTTGAAAATCATTCTAAAGTTCTAATTTTTGCTACTACCTACTTCTAAATTTTGTGTATAATTTCTCTATAGTTAATTGGTATATCGAAGTTGTAAAAATATTATTTAAAGGGTTGAATTTGAAGGAAAATCATATTGCCTACATTGAAGTTGTGCTTAGAATGGTGTTGGTTACCCAGGTGTTGTAGGTGAGTTGGAGAGGAGAGGGCAATCCTCCAAGGGAGGTCCTAGGTTCAAATCTCCACCCTACCAAAAAGCTGAATTGGGTATCTAAAATCCAATTGATAATGTTGGTGCGGGCAGGGGTCGGGTGCGACCCCGGGTGACTTTGATGGTGTAGAACCCCCCTGTTCGTGGTCTCTCAGAACAAGGCGGCTCTGCAAGGGGTTTTTCACTTAAAAAAAAAGAAAGAATGGTGTTGGTTAGATTACTACCATACTAAATTTTGAGCCAACACCAAGTTCTCATTCAACTCCTACAAAAATTGGGTATTCTTTTAAAGAGTTGCATGCATTGTCTAAAATTTAGAGTTTCTAGGAATATATGAAGAAGGTGATAGAGGTTGGTGTCCATACACTACCTCAAAGGGAACATTTTGGAAGCTATGTGGAAATAAGTGTTATACCATAAATCAATGAAATACAACCACTTAGCTCATTGTGTTGAGTGCTTAGAGGTAACACAATAAAGGTATATTTATAAGTGCTTGTTAATAATTTTGGTTTACCCATTTGTCTACAAATGGTTGGTTGAGCTTATTCATAGTCATGTTCCCTACAATTTAAACAATTCTTACCATAATTGACTAGTGAAAGTGGGTGTAGAGTGGAAAAATGGTGCACCTAGAAAGGTAAAATGAGATGCATCTATTGTTCTACTTGATCTAAGTACTATGAAAGTGATACTTTAAGCAAGCACATAATGAGAAGTATATAAAAGAAATGGGTGGGTCTCCTTATATTAATATAAATTTCAAATATGCGGTTACAAAATATCCCCTTGAGGGCTCTCAATTGATACACTCAATACAATAATCAAAGGATCAAATCCTTCCAAGAATCCAAGGTGCACTTCCAATGTCTTCCTCGCACTCACAATTGAAGGGAGTAGGCTTTTGATATCATCACAAGGTGTTCTATCGCTGTGCTAACTGTTTGATCCTTCCTCATGTGCTATGATACCTGGATTTACACATAATAAATTAAAATTGATTAGTAACATATGCAAATTAAGGTGAAACCATGAAGGTGCATGCATCAATAAGCTTGAAAGAGAAAAAGTGCAATAGAATATTGAAAATTGCTCCAAATGCTACTAAATTTGAGATCCATGCATATTAAGTACTCTGTAAATGATCTAATTAAAAATAGTAAAGAAATTATGCTCATATTTTTTGTTGTCCCAAGGTGAGCCATTCAGGCCTGCAAAACACAAAAAGCATAATAACCAAAGCAAAACAACTCCAAATTCCACCAAATTTGAACAACAAGCATATAATCTAATATAGAATGGACCTATGTAAAAATAGTAATAAAATGGTACTCCAATTTATGGCCATCCTAGGGTGGGACAGTTAGAACTATCACAATTTGGGGGTCATCCTAGGGTGGGACGACCACCAAATCTGGTGGTTTCTACCACTAATTCCTTTGGGATTTGGTCCAAAACACTCTCAAGGGTATTGTCATAAAATTTAGGGATAGGATTCACTCAAATGGATCAATTTTATAAATAAATTATACCTTTTGGATCACTTGAAAACCTCCTTCACTAGGTAGAGATCTCAAGGGAAAAAGCACAAAATATTGGGGATAAATCTCGGTAGCACTTCATTGCAAATATTGCAAAGACTCCTCTACCTCAATTGGATGGAAAATTTATCCACTTTATATCCCAAGGGGGCCTATGGTAAAATGGGCATGCTTGGACATGCGAGGCAAGAGGCACCACTTGTCCAAAACTTGGCATGCATTGGGGGAGGAAGGAATATCACTTTTAGGACTCCAAATTGCAACTTGACATGAGAGTTATGCACCCTTAGATTTGCATTCTTGAATGTATGGGATAAATATTAGTTTTTGGGTGTCCTTTATCCTAATTTTAACTTTTTGGGGGTAAAAAACCATGGCCATCCAACCTAGGTATGGCTGCTAGTGGTTGTCCCTAGGTGGGATGACCATGAATTGTGACCATCCCATGGTGGGATGACCATGCCTACATGGCCCAAAACCTCACAAAAGTTGGATAGAACCTCCCAAAAGTGGTTAGGACCACTATTTAATTATTGAGGGTTTCCCGAGGGGACCATATGGTCTTGATTAGCTCATGTATTGGTAGTCTAATCAGATTGACATGATTTTAGTGTCTACAAATGCCCCTTTTTATATGCATTATGTGCAACATAGCGCTGAGAAAAAATAGATGACTAAAATATCAATTAATTAAGATTATTCAGTAACATAACCAAATTTTGATGCCCCAATCATAAAAAGAGTATGTATTCTTGAATTCTTACTTCTAACTCAGTAAAAAAATTGGTCTTGGTTTCTCTTCATCTTCCAAGTAGGCTCGAGGAACTTATAATGTTATAGAATACAAAGTATTTGGTAACTTTGTGAGGTATGCCAAATAGGCAGGTTTGTATAATCTATTATGTGCTTAGTTGAAATGTTTGATTATTGTCTACCCTAAGCAAGGACATGATTGTATTTGTTAATGATTCATTGGAAAAACATAATTTGCATGATTGAGTGTTTGATTGTTGATTTTGATTATGAATTACGTTGTTATGACTACCCCCTCAAGCGATGAGTTGATGAGGGAATGACAAGTGATAAAAGTGATGAGTCACTTGACCAATATAACTTGGTTAGGTTTCCTTCAACTTTACCCATTGTAAAATGTGTTTATTCGTGAGGATTTTGATGATTTTGTTGATAATTCATGGAAGAAAGGAAGTGAATACCTCATTCCCGTGGGGCGGTCCGACCATAGTGGTCTTCTTGGATATTGAAGTAGAGACTTTTCCATTCATCCATGAACAATTTGGGTTCAATCTTGATCCTGAGTGATTTTATGTCATATTTGACCTATTTTTTGTGGGTTTTGGACCATTTTAGGTATTTTTTTGTTGTTTTTGAGTTGTTTCTCTCTTATGTTTCAATTATTTTTGAATTTTTTTTTTTGGATGAGATTTCATAGAAAATAATAAATGAATACCTCATCAATGTTAGATGCCCAAATAATGGAAAGGACATGCATCCCAGAATAATTTCCTTTGATAAGTTAAGGAACTTGGTTTTGGTAATCTTTGGGATATTGGCAAATAATCTTAAGTCTAATCCTAGACTTGGTGGCAATTTGGAAATAATCTTAATAATACGGGCTTAAGTCAAATCCTAGAGTTAATGACAATTAGGAGATAATATTAAGTCAAATTCTAGCATTAATGGAAAATAGAGCATAAGCTTAAGTCAAATCCTAGCCTTAATGATGATTAGGAGATAATTTTAAGTCAAATCCTAGCCTTAATGATGATTAGGAGATAATATTAAGTCAAAAACTAGCCTTTATGGTGATTATCTCCTAATATTTTCCCCAAGCAAGGAGGGTGCATGATTGTCTTCGATAATGATTTTTACGTCGAATGTGATTAACTTTATTAGGTTATTTAAAGTTGACTTGAATTACACATGTGTTCTTATTATGACCAATGGGCTTAGTGGATGTCATTGGGGCATTTTTGGTGACCAAAGGACTTATGGATACCTTTGGGGCTTTTTGGGTGACCAAAGGGTTTATGGATACCTTTGGGGATTTTTGGATTGACCAAAGGGTTTATGGATACCTTTGGGACTTTTTGGGTGACCAAAGGATTTATGGATACCTTTGGGGCTTTTTGGGTGACCAAATGGTTTATGGATACCTTTGGGGATTTTTGGGTGACCAAAGGGTTTATGGATACCTTTGGGGATTTTTGTGTGACCAAAGGATTTATGGATACCTTTGGGTATTTTTGGGTGACCAAAGGGTTTATGAGTATCTTTGGGGTTTTTTGGTGACCAAAGGGTTTATGGATACCTTTGGGGCCTTTTGATATTGATTTCTTAACAGTTTGAGTGTTGATTAAGGGAGGTATGATAACAATAATGCCCTAGTTGATGTTTAATAATGTTTGTGTGATTTAAAATTGTGCAATTTTAGACCATCAAATGCATTATGTATTATGATTTATGGATGCATTAATGGATGTAATACCTATTGATGATGTGAATATGTTATATGTATGCGATGTATTGATGACATGCACTAGCTAGATGATAAATGTATGATTAGGTGTTGTGATCTAGATGTGTAGATGCTCTACTATGTATGCATATATGGATGCAATGGTGAATGTTAAATGTATATTTAATTTGTTTCAATTGTTTATGCACTTAAGTTATGTTGGTATGATATGGTAAATGCAATGTATTATTTTCATGAAGATGATCTAATGTAAATGAACCTGTATACTTTAATCACTTAATACAATTAATGAATGCAATTAATACATGTTTTGACAAACGGTTGGATGACACCACATAATGTATAAAAATCATGACTGTAAATGGTAACTCTTATCATAAGAATTAATCATTTAAGCATCCATATGTGAAATGAGATGATTGTGAGATGTGTAGGCTTCCTCTATAAGCTTCTGTAAATTAAAATATTTGCATAAAATAGTCAATGGTCATCTAAATATCATTGCTGATATTTATCTAGTATATATCCTATTTTATGAACACCACTTAATAAATAAAAAAAATCATAAAGAAAATTGTGTATGATTGATGTAATGATTTGTTGCTATTAGGGAATTTTTGAGGTTTTCCATGAGACTTATACACCCTAGTTGATTAATCAAAAGTTGTGTAATGACTATACAGGACTCCTAAAAGATAAAAGCTTTTGTTATGAAGACCAAGATATTCATCATTCATGTGTGTTAAAATGAATATATTAGATGAGACATAAGAATACCTCATAGCTAGGAGGGATTCATTCAACTCATTGTTGTTATGAGGATCACCATATGTTCATAATGATCATATGTTTAGACTTAGTTGAATTAGACCACTAGGCGATACAAGCCACCTAAATCCAGCTCACTTTGTAAATTACTTAGAACTATCCCAATGCCAAGAAGGATCTATTCAACCCATTGTTGTATTGGGCATCACTCGATTATTTCAGAATATTGACTATTCCAAGGATTCAAGATCTTCACCCCCTTATTTTATTCACATTGATATGGGATTATTGTTCATGCTTAGTGATAAAAATCATTGTTTATTTTGTATTTTTTTTCTTTGAGCAAGGGATTTTTTTAGTGATAAAAATCAATACTTATTTTGCTTTTGATTTTTGCTTTGGAATTTTTCTTATGTTGATGAAAGCAAGGGATTTCTTTGGGTAGGGGGATCTTGTCCTTTTTTCAATTATCAACACCCTAGACCATGCACATCACAAGGTGAGCAAGTATAAACCTTTCACTTAAGGTGACCAGGACCACTTTGTAGTTTTCATATTTCCCTTGTTCAAACTAGGATTATTAATGTTTAAATTGTGATGGGATTTTGAAAGATACAAGGTACTATCAAAATTAGACCTCATCTCCAAAAGTGAAGATAGATTTCTATAAAATTTGAGATCACTAGGTATGGCCGAATTACTGGAAAACCCTAGTATATTCCTCATAACAACAGGAAGGGATTGTGTTGAAAAACATAATTACTGACAAGGGTGAATGGATGATGATGATTTGTGGATGCATGATTGGCACACAAACATGGTGTAATTTGTAAGTTGTAAACAAAACCTATCCTAATGCAAGTGCAATGGATGAAAATACCTAATGTAATGCAATTAAATGAATGCATGTGCAAAATGTAAATGCAAATGTTTTTGTGTTTTTGATGTTTTTCAAATGTTTTTGAAATTTTATGATTTTTCAATTGTTTTTGAATTTTGAATGTTTGGCAATGTTTTTGGATTTTTATATTTTAAATTTTTTGTTTGTTTTTATGTTTTTAAGGGGGAAGGTACGCTACCTTAGGTACCCCTTGTGTGTATTCCAGTCAATTAAAGTGATGAAGGTGTGCTACCTTTGGAGGTCTCACTTTGCTTCATTGATCATGATGTGGATGATGGGGAGGTTGTGACACCTTGAAGACCCCTAATGTGCATTGTGTTTCATACACTATGATTGGATTGTCTAGGAGGATTAGTGGAAACTAACCCTCTTGCTATGATGTTAATTTTGTGTAGTGTCAATGTTCCATTGAGACAAAACGAGTGAAGGTGAAACATTGGATGATGCCACAAGTTGCATAGATTGATTTCAATATTCTTATTTCTTTGTTACAACATTGATAATTCCTACAAAATCATATGGAGGTAGATTAATATGCACTTTATTAGGTTGTTTGACTTGATTAATAGGTGCTATGTTTGCTTCATATGCATGCAAGAGATCTTGGAAGAATCCTATATGAAGTTATTGCCTTTGAATCATATCTTGTATTAAATATTTAAAGGGATGACATGTTTGGACGTCATGATACCTTTGTTTATGGTAAACACAATATAGATTTTCCCTGTGTACCTTTGATCTATGCTTATTAGGTTTCAATGGATGAATATCTAGAAGATTGATTTTTTGTGCTTCACATAATCGATTAAATATTTGTGCTAAGGGCTTCAAAAAATGAGTATATTATCATGGTGGCTGATGCGTATGATTTTTGGCTAATGGAGGTTGAGCCTGGTAATTAGGTTACACTAGTAATTGTGGTTGTGGAGCCCAATTTGAGGATTCATGGATACTCAAAACCACTTGATTGATTGGGACCACATTTTATTGTGTGTTACCACCTTTAATATTCTGGTTTGACCATTGTCCTTTGTGGATATGAACATCACCCTTCTATACCTTGATGTCCTCAATGATATTAGTCTGTAATAAGGCCTCCTCGAATGTTTGATACTATTGTAATTGTAAGAGAATCGAAATTTGCTTCGAACAACTTCTAGTAAACATTTGGGTGAGTTCCATTATGGGTAATGTGATAGGTAGTTTTGACATCACCTTCCTCTATCTATTACCATAATCCATAACTATTTCATCATCAAGTTGACAAAGGCTAGACAAGTCAGTCAAGTTTATCATTTCCTTAGCGTTCAATGCAAAATATCCCAGAAATGCATCGACCAATTACGTAAAGGTTTTTATGCTATAATATGGTAGTTGATTATATCATTCCAAAGCATCCCCAGCTAAATTTTTAAGAAATATTCTCAACATAAAGGGGTCATTGTCTTGAAAACTAAAGTACATATGGATGAAGCTTGTCACGTGCTCTCATGCGTTGTCATCATATTTAAAATTTTCAAGTTTAGGCATATTGAAATTCGATGGGTATGTTAATAGTGACACTTATGGATGTAAATATGGATTACTAAGCTACATTAGTGTGGGTTTTTGATAACCCAAAATTTTATCTTGATTTTCTTGTACATTAAACATATTAGGTAGCACTTTGTATGGCCCTGAAAAATGATATGATCATCTTGTTGTTGCCCTTGATTAAATAGAGGAGTCCAATTTTTATGTTTAGGTGGATGATAAGTATGATCATTAGGTACCTCATCACAAAAACAAGACTACAAGAGGAAAATAAGCCACCAAAAATTATAGGCTCATGAAAGGGAGATGATATTTTGGTGCAGAAATAAATGTTCAAGGTAGTCTATAGAGAGATGCAAGATCTTATCTATGGTAGAAACTTGGTGATCATAGACACCAAGATCTAGATAAAAATATAAGCAACTATTGGTGCAAGTATATTCATTAAGTGGATTACTTATCAGATTTTTTTGATCACCTTAACAGGATTGAAGTTGCAAAAATGAGATTTGAATTAGAGTATTCAAAAATGTACAAGAAGAAAAGATTATTTAAGGTTAATTTGCACTTTAGGAGTTTATTATATTTCAGAATCTCAAACTATCTATCAACTACCTATTATCTACTTTGAAAAATAAAATGAAGACTAGCTCCTATTACCTTGTTGTTAAAGAAATTTTAGAATAATTATTGAAGATTCATTTCAGATTATTCTTTATTAGTTGCAATATACTGATTAAGTGCATTAGTTTTTGAGAGTTAACTGGAGTAATAATGTGATATTATTAGTTCTTGGAAATATTATTAGATTTGCAATATTATTACTTTCAATAATATTATTGCTTGTGTTCATAAGAAGGACACAAAAATAAAATTTGTCAAAGTGTTTAAAGACACTATTAGTGCAAAGAGATATGCAAATTTTGGTGACATGAGGAATCCAAAACATAAGCTCAATACTCCAAGAATTGGAGAATAAGGTAACAACAAAAAAATAGCATCAAAGGAAGCATCAAACGAGACTTGGTGAGTCTCAAGTTCAAGGCACAAAAATAGTGCAGAAAAATACAACAAAAAAAAGCTTCCATCATGTGGTTACAAGCTTGGATCCATACATAAAACATCCAAGCTAAAAGGGGAAGGTGTCTATTAAAAAATACAACCTTAAAACCCCTATATTGCACTCAAATATTCTTCCTCAAAACCAGAAATTTAGATGTAAAAAGAGGAGTGCAAAAGAAGGTGCAATAAGCATATTTTATGTAAAAACTGTTTTACATTGTATTGCATAATCGTAATATGGTTATACAGGGAGAAAGGTAGATTTAAATGTACCCCAAAGGCACTACGCTTATTGTAAAAACTAGTTGAAAATGGTTGTATGCTAGCATCAATAAAAGCTTAGCTTAAGGATCCAATCAATGGGTTCATACTCCTTGCATCCAAGATGACCGAACCTGCAAGATACAACATGCAAAACAAATGGAGAAACAATATTAATCAAGAGCAATAACATCTACAGAAGGAGGACATAAGCAAGAAAGGAAGAAAGAAAAATGAAGCACCATTGGAATGTCACTTAATCCACAGCTGCTGGTGAAAATCAATGTGTAAAGCATCCATATTGTTTCTCCATATCCTAGTTGAAAGCAAGTGCAGGTGAATGAAAGAGGAGTTGGGGATTTTATAAGCTAAAAATATCTCCAAAAATGTCCATTTGAACCAGCGAAAGGGTGGACATCCATGAAGAAAATAATGTGACACTTGTCACCAAAAGAAAACCCTAACGCTCAAGTCAAGAGAGTGGTCATATTCAATAAAGGAGTTACACAAACATACTAGTGTGTTGAGTGTATGGGATACACTTGTCCCTTGGAAGATCAAAATTTTTGCTAAAGAGTGTAATGCTCATACATTACAAGAAGGAAGACAAACATATCTTTTACACCAAAATCTCCTCAAGCACTCAATGGTAAATGGATGTGCCATTTGGCACCTTAGACAAGAAGATTTTTCATATTAAGGATATCAACAATCGAGGTCAAAGGAGAAGGCATGCAAATTCTCAATATCAAAATTTACAGTTCATCATCTACATGCACAATGTACAATTATAGTATGGAAAGAAGGTGTTTGAGCCTTAAATTCTCAATCCAAGCGAGGTCAAAACAAGAGTCCAAGCAACACCAGTTTTGGAATGATTATCACTCCAAGTGATTCCATTGGAGGGTGCAGTCACAACATCAAGATGTCTATGTAAATAGCGTGCATCCATAGATTCTCAGAAGAACATCATATATTGCTTGGTGAAAGGTAAAGTTTAATTACTATTATTATATGTTTTCTTTCCTTGGGAGTCATAAGGTTGTAATTAAAGGAATTTAATTAATTGAAAGAAATTTATCAAAAGGAATACTTTATCAAATAAATACAATATTTACAATATAAATCCTAGGAGCAATAAGGGTTTCTACTAGAATAAATAATAAATATTTGAAAATATTATTGTGATCTAATTTATCCAAAGATTACGAAGTCATAAGGGCTACTACATCAAATTAATTAATTGGAAAATTAGATACACTAAACCTAATTCCCAATAGGTTATTCATAAAAGAGAGGTTTATCATAGCTCTTTCAAAGGTTGGATATTCATAATATTATTGTCTCAAACTTATCAAAAGGAGATAAAAGTTCCAATATTATTACCTCTTTAAAATTTGGAAACAATTCTTAGTTCAATAGGAGAAATAAGGGATAATAGGAATTGATTTTGGCATTTACAAAACCTTTACAAAATCAATCAAATATTGAACTATAATTTACAAAAAGCACTATATATTATCCATAACATACTAGGGAGTCATAAGGCATTATACAAAACTTGGTAATATCAGCTTCTATCAAAGATTATTAAGTTATAAAATATAAGCTTTTCTCAAAACCTAAAAATCCTTAGGAGTAAATACTCACATTACTTGAGAGACATAAGGTAGTCTACAAAACAAGGATTAATAAAGGTTTTATCAAATCAAGCTTATATTATTCTATCAGGAATCATATATCCTAACATAGGGAGTCATAAGGTAGACAACAAAGAAAATCCTATCTTGATTCTTCTACTTATTCAAATGGAAAAAGGAATGTCATATAATTAATGTGGATTTTTCCCCAACAGAAACCATTCTAAACTAAAAAATTTATGGTACATTGACTCAGGGACCAGTCATCATATGATAGGAAACATACAGTGGTTCGATTGTCTTAAAGATGTTAAAGGCTACAGACTAAGGATTACATATAGCCAAACTTATCCTATACATGGATATGGATGTGTAACACCATGTGGATCATTTCCAAATATTATACTATATAATGTATTGTATGTTCTTGAACTAACATTCAATATCATATCAGTAAGCAAGTTAGTAGAAGACAACTATATGATCAACTTTGGATATATGGATGTTATCAATACATGCCTTATCATGAAACAAGGTGAAATATAAGCAACATGATCAATCCATAAAAATACATATATTCTGTATCCAACAAAAAATTCATAGAATATTGTGATGTTTCATAATGATGCTAACATATTTTCAAAGGAATAGGTTCAAGAAAATGAAGAACCAGTACATAAAAAAGGTAAGCATAGAAGAATCAAAATCAAGAATATGAGAGGACAAATGCACCATGCTCTACTCAGTCATCAACATTCAAAACCAAATGAAGACACTCACAAAGAAAATAATGAAATTGATTGGATAGAAGACAAGGATGATGAACCTGACAAAGAAGAATATTCAGAATCTCAAGGACTCTATGAAGATCTACATTGAAGACTAAAGTCTTCAACATACAAATAATGTAATATAGGGGGTGTTAGAAATAGAGTCTATTACATCATTTGGATCATGTCAATGTACCTTTCATTGGTACATACATAGGACATTAGATTACTTTAGGGGAGAGTTATCTAGTTAATTCATGCAATGAAATAACTGCACAAATATCAAAGTGCAAGTTGTATATGTGCAAGCTATCCCTTGCACATCTAGGTAGAGTGTTGACCAAGGAACCTATTTCCTATATAAAGAACCATAGGTATAGAACATAGATATGAGAGTGTAGAGACTGAGTACTACATCAGTGGGAAGTAGTATTGACCTAAGTGGTGTGATGTAGTAGTGTGATATACTATGATGGAGTGTAATATGGTCAATGCCCATTATTGAGTGGTAGCTCTATTCATGGAGTGTTCATATCCTCTAGAGCTATTTTGTAAATATCTCCATCATTCTATATATATTATTTTCAATCATATTATAGATTTACTTTATGTCATATTATTATCCATCTTGTGTTTGCTATCTCCCATTACATGTTGCATCAAAATCTAAACACTATAGTTAATGTAGGCATGTCAATAAAATACAGGTGAAATACACAAATCATTGAGATCCAATACAAGGCATGTAATAGAGTTTTGAGTACCACCAAACATGCACTCCTTATTACAAAGCCATCATATTGACAAGAAGGCTTCAAAATATGAAATATCTAAGAAGCTAAAATATAATTTTATGTTGTGGTGCTTGATATGGTGTTGCTTGAAGGAGTGTTGTAAGTCTTGTTGTTGAAGAGATGAACCAATTGAAACATCCACTAAGAGACAAACCACTAAGGTAAAAGATAACTCCAAAGTGTGGAGTACCCATGTGCTATGAATGATGACATAGGAGGGCCATTGGTCTTGTGAAGGAAGGAATACTTCCAAAAAGTCTAAAGATGATGGTGGATTGAAGGAGTGTTGGGTTCAACTAAAAATGTACTATAAATTTCAATGTTTTGTTTATGAATGAAGGTTTGGAAAACCTAAAATTTTAAGTACCATAGGTTAAGATAGACCTTTACAAAATTCTAAAATAAAGGTTCTATTAGGACCGACTTGAAAAGAGCATTACAATGAGTATAAACAAGGTGATACATGAGGAAAAATAGTGCCTTGAAAAATGAAAAAACAAAATATTTACCAAGCAAAAAGAAGGAATGGAATAAATTTTCTCCAAGCATAATTTTGTAATATATTTTGTATAGAATCATTTTAGAATATTCTATGAAATATTTTACAGTTGTAAGATATTATATCCCCTTGTACATTTACATACATCTTTATGAAGGTAACAAAACAAATTTAGAAAACCATTAATTTTCCCATCCTTGATGCATGTGGGATAGAAGTTTTATAAGGGATTTAAAAAAAGGAGAAAACATGTGGTGTGTTATTTTGGGAAAGAAGATGAACCCTCTAAAGCATTTAATAACCTGATACAATTTGGTGCAATCAAAAAAATAAAAGGACCATCAAGTCAATGATGGTCACAAACCACAAACAAATGGTTTTCAACCACATGACAGTCACCCAATGCAATGGATGGCTAATTATCTCATCAACAAAAATAACCCTTTTAACATGAAATAATGTATTAACCCCACACATGTGGGTTAAAGTAGAAGGATGTAGTAGATGAAATAACCACCATATGACTATGAGGTATTCATATTTAGGTAATATAGTTATCCATTGACACAAGTCATGTAGATGGACCACAACACTAACATAATAGTTGTAGGTTATATATGTGGCGATATTAGAAATATGTCGAGAAACATAGAGATATGAACAAGGGACCAGTTGTATATGGAATATAGATGGTGATAATCAAGGTGCCTAAAATAGGTGATGATGGCATTAAGTATAAATCAAGTGATAATTTTTCTTTTATTGGATACACAGATTCAGATTGGGCCAGTTGTATTGAAACTAGAAGATATACATTAGGTTATTGCTTTCAATTAGGCCAAGCCTCTATTTCATGGAGCACAAAGAAGCAGAACACAGTTTCACTATCTTCAAGCAGAGCGAATATAGAGCAGCAGTTGAGGCAACTAAGGAGGCAATATGGTTGAGGCAATTAATTCAGGATATTGGGCTATTCATACATGGTCCAACATATATATATATATATATATATATATATTGTGACAATAAAAGTACCATCAAGATGACCAAGAATCCAATTTTCCATGCTAGAACAAAGCACATTGAGATCCATCATCACTTCATTAGAGAAATGGTCTAAGAAGACATTATACACATGGAGTATGTACCAACTCAATATCAAGTGGCAGACATCTTCACCAAGTCACTTGGGAAAGACAAGTTTTCTTAGTTTAGCAATTTGCTATATCTATGTAAAAGAAGTCAACATTAAGGGGGAATGTTATCTAATGTTGATTTATCTTTTTAGGATAGTACACATTAAGGGGGAATGTCAGAATATTATTATTGTTATAATGTGCACTATGCCTATAATTGACAGGTCTACATTTGTCTTCTGCCACTTGTCCCTGTCTTCAGTTTGAGTTGGAGTGGTGTCTTCTGAAAGACACTTGGAGTGGAGCTTATGACACTTGTCATATCTCCCTCCTAAGCTTGATGCTTATATATTGTAAGATAACTTGTAAATAAAGGATGCCTTATTTTTCAGTCCCATCAGCTTCTTCTCCCTCCTGTACGGTTTCCTTAGGGTAACTCTTCTAGATCGTACAATCATTCAACTATCACTATTCGGTCTTAAAACTGCTCTATCTCACTCAAATAATACAACTACCACATGAAATTGTACAATCCCATACTACTCCGTACAATCTTCCTCCTTGACTGCTCCCCTTCGTCGATTTCGTATGATTTTCTCAAAAATGACCAAAAATAGCCCAATACCTGTC
This sequence comes from Wollemia nobilis, assembly GCA_028583015.1. Lineage (NCBI taxonomy): Eukaryota > Viridiplantae > Streptophyta > Pinopsida > Araucariales > Araucariaceae > Wollemia > Wollemia nobilis. Next base: position 5,662,350 of record JAQPPZ010002554.1, read on the forward strand.
CCAAACTGCATAAAAGTTTCCCTGAGACCATACACTCCACCACAAAAATTGTACAATATATATTTTCAAACCCTAGGTTGTCAAAAATTCATGATTTTCACTTCCTTTGCTGAATTCTTCACCAACCCAATTGTCGGATTGCCCAAATTTCTTTTTTTAGTGCTTTTCTAAAGCAATTTTTCAACTTTTACACCCTTGGTGCAATTTTATCCCCCCAAAAAAAAAACCTGGTTGTCAGATACAACTATACGGACTGCTCCTTTCTTTCCTCCATCTTCTCCCTTGTGCTTTTAGCCATTTTTTTCAATTTTAGAGTTTGTACTTCATTTTCTTTACAATTTCTCCACTTTGACTCCAAGTTGTGACTTCTTCGAACCCTCATATTTGTTTCTCCACCACCTAGTTCTTTCTTGGACACCTTATGCTTCTAATCCTCCCTTATTTCTAGTCAAAATTTGAATTCTCCCTTCAATGGAGTCAAACCCTAGCATTTTCTCTCTTTTCTTCTCTAGTTCGATTTTTCAGAAAGCAAAAAGTTCTCCTTGGTGCAAATTCAAAAATGGATCATGAATTTATCTATAGGTTACTTATGATTTTTAATACCCATGTGGTCCTCTCTATTCAGTTGCACGCTTTTTGCTTTTGTCCTCCTGAAAATTTTAAATTTTCTCTTGTATGATTTAAAAAATTTCCAATTTACCCTTTATTTATCTTGTTCATCAAACCCTAACTAAACTCTAACTCCTTTATTTTTAAAAAAATTGCACCACTTTGCATGTTTTCCATCCTCCTAGCACGGATGATCGACGACTCAACAACTCAACATTTTATTTGAAAATTTTATCTTTTTCCCGCTCTTATTTCGCACATGCAACATTTAATTCGACGGTTAAAAATCGTACATTGCACCTAAAATCGTACATTGTACAATCTATGTTGTACAACATACTCCCTTGTATGATTTCAAATGCACTTTTGCCAATTTTACTTGTATGATCTCATAATTTTGCCTTTTTTTTAATTTTGACTTGTATAATATTATACTTAGAGAATTTTTTATTTTTCTCTCTTTGAAGAGGTCGTCGTTTCCAATTTTCAACCCACTTCCTTCTTAATTGCATCTCGAGGGATTTTAACAATTAAGGCATTTTATTTATTTTTTCTTTTTCTTCAATCGTAGGCTATTTACACTTATCGTCATGGCAATCGTACAGTGACATTCACTTGTACGATCCCAACAAATTCTTCTCTTGGAGGTTCAACTGTGATGTTTTGAGTGGTTGTGTCACCTGTCGGTACTTTCTTCCTAGGCTGATTCATCTCCACTTATGATGTTATCGAATTTCCTAGCCTTTCCCTACCATGTGTACAATTTGGAATTGTACATGTGCAAGTTGGAGTATCTTCACCTGGTGTCCTTTTTCCTTGTCGCATAGGTGATTGGTTCCTTGGTAGCGGTGTCCTTACTACTATACTATCATTCGAGTGACTTCTCCACCTATCACTTCAGATCAATTCTGGATCCAAAATCGACGATCGTATCATTAATTGTCCCTAGTTTCTTTCATCTGCAAAATGTATTGTTCCTCTACCAGCAAGGCCTCTTTTGCATGAGTATCTTCCCCGTCCTATTTCTATTGACATAGAGTTTCTATATGCCAATGGTGATTCCTCCCTTTCCTAGAGTAATCCTCTGCCACATACCACTCTTTGGGATCCTCATTGGATTAGTGGTGGTTGTCTTAATGGATATTGCCTTGCGGGGCTAGGTAAGATTCCTCTCATCCGTGGTAACACTTGTAGATTCTTTTTATAGTTCATACAAGCTAAAGGTGTATCTCCTGGTCATCTAGGAGTAGGAGGTCAAAACCTTCCTCATCCTCTTCCTCCTCTTATTGTAACATAACCTTGTACTTACTCACTTCATAGTCGAATACCTCCTCCCATTCCTAGCGGAAGTCTTAGGGGTCTTTCTCTGTTCCTTCCTCCCATTGTTCGATTATCAAGAGTTATATCTACCAAGTCAATGTTGGCTAGTGGACTTCTGCTTCTTCTTGTGCTTGGTGATAATTGTCACATTTTTCTAATTCTATGATCCGCATGTGCTAGGCGATATCTCCATATTCTTTCCTTGAAGCTTCTTTGTGGATATGAGGTTGTCAATACCATCTCAAAACTTGAGTTATTCTGATTCTCTTCTCTCTGTTCTGCCCAATCTGTTGGTAAATTTATTAATCTCTCCAATATCCATATTTCTCTCCTGTCTTCTTGACTGTCAATATGCTATTATGTACGCTTGTGGGTTAAGGTTGGTTTGATGTCCCTATGATATCCCTAGTTGTCATTGTGTTGTTGTACATGCTGGAGGAGCATGAATATCTCGAGGATTTTGGGGGTTCCCTGGGAAATCATCCTCATCACTAATTTTTTTACTAGGTTCCATTACTAGCCAAGGCATTCCTTCATTGCTATAGTCACTTAAATCTAGTCGTACATTACCTTGTGATTCAAGTGATGTGGTTGCTTCCTCAATGTCTCACCACAACATTTTTGCGTCTTCATTCATCATTGGTGGATCACTTGGTTGTACTTGTGAAATTGTGCTCGCTCCATCATTTCTTACACTGCTCCTTTGGTTTATTCCATCATCCTCCTTGGGTTCTCCTTCTAGCTCTTGTAGCTAGCTATTCTTTGCTCGTCCAGTCTTCGTATTGTACTATCTAATTCTTGGATAATTTTTTCTCTTAACCTTGCATTATATCCTTGCAACGTCTAGTATTCTTCTTGCAGTTTTTGAGTCTATAATCTCATTATCTACTGTAATAGCCCTATCTAATTCAATTGAAAAAGTCCAACCAATTCTTAATCGATGGTATCATTCTTGTATTCCTATAGAAATTCCATTTCAAATGTGTCCACTCTATCCTCATATCGTATTGTTAACTATATCCTTCTTCGTCCTTCCACTTACTGGGGTAGTTCCCTCCATTCTACCTGAGGATACATCATATTTCTACTTACTGGGGGTGCTTATTCTTACCTTACTCTATTCTTGTTAAATAGTACTATCTCCTGATATCCTCTCTCATTTTTAGGAATCCAATCTTCATCTTCTTCTTCTATTCGTTTAGTCCCATCTGTAAATCTGATATGTACTCATAATATTCTTCTTTATCCAAACTGAGGTGTCAACTCGTGTTGTTATATGGTTGGACATGTGTCATCCCCTTCTAAAAATAAGTGTGTGAGTCATATGTCAGGCTCCTCCTGCAATGGACCTGGCTCACTCTAAGCTTCCCTTTGATATTTTTCTTGTCTTCGTCGTTCCATCTCTTCTCAAGAAATGAATAAGCATTGTACCTTGTAAGGCTTCAACTTTGAGCCATTTACAGTGTTGGGTACCTCCATCCCATTCAAGTTATGTAACTTGATTTCTCCATTAATCATTACTTCAACTACTTATAGGAACAAAGCCATAACGTCTTCAACTTACCAGTCTTGATTTCCTGCTTCCCATTAAAATTTAGAACCAAGTCATCCGGACTAAGTTCTAATTTCCTCAAATGTTTGTCATGCCACACATTTCATATTTTTTGAGCCACCTTAATCGCCCATTGTGCCATGACTCTTCTTTCATTTAATTTGATCAGTGTTGTCAGTCGATCTTCCAAACTTTCTTGATCACCCAAGCGATGCTCTACCGTGACTCTCAAACTTGGTATCAAGAATTCAACTGGCACCACTACTTTTCCATACATTAATTGGAAAGGTGTATGTTCTATTGTAGTTTTAAAAGTTGTTCTATATCCCCATAAAATATATGGTAGCCTTTCCTCCCAATATGCTCTGTTTATTCCATAGGTTTTATACAGAGTAGATACCATGACTTTATTTGTTGCTTCTGCCTGCCCGTTACCTCTGGGATAATACGGCCTAGACAATGAGTGTAAAATCCTAAAATTTGTTGTCAAAATTTTGATAATTTCATTGACAAAGTGTCCTCCTCGGTCACTTGTTATCCATAGTGGAATACCAAATCTTGTGATTACCAGCTCATACAAAAATCTTGTTGTACTTTTTACCAAGTTGTCAGGTAATGCTCTTGCTTTGTCCCATTTTGTTAAGTATTATGTTGCGACTATGATGTATCTGCACTTCCTTCATCGAGATATTTTTAATGTTCCAAAAAAGTCTAACCCCCATAAATAAAATAATTCTTGGGGTTGCAATGTATGTAAAGTCATAAAGTCCATATTTATCGATTATCCTTCCCTTTGGTAAGTATTGCATGCTTTTGCATACTCTTTTGCATCATTATATAGTGTGGACCACCATAGTCTAGCTAGTAATATTTTTCTAGCTGCCACATATGGTCCCGTGTGCCCTCGTGTTAAGTATTCATGAGCTTCTTTCAATGTTTCTTTGACTTCTTCTTCCATCACACATATTTGTAGGATATCATCCCTTCCCATATTATACAACAATCCTGCTATCAATTGGAAGGGTGTTGACTTCATGATCACTTTATTTTTCTCGGATGCCATCATTTCTTGTGGATAGGTACTGCTCAATCAACTTATACCATGATGGAACAATGTTGATGGTGAATAATTGTGTATTTGGAAATTCATCTGGAACTCCTATTCCTAGAGGCTCTCCTGATCATATCTGAGACAACTAGTTTGGAATAACATGCTTCTTACTAGGTCTCACTACTACTCAGAATATGAACTTGTGTAGGATGACGAGCCAACTACTGACCCATCCTTGTATCACCCGCTTGTTTATCAAGTATAACAGAGCTTGGTGATCGATGTAGAAGATAAAGGGATTTACCAATAGGTAATTCCTAGACATATAGACTACATATACCATTCCCAAAGCTTCTCTTTCCATTGTACTGTAATTTATTTTTGGCCTTGATAAAAGGTGACTAGCAAAGAAAATAGGCTGATCTAGCCTAAACTACCTTTCTTGTGCTAAAGCACATCCAATTGCAAAATTTGAAGCATCAATATGGACATGGAAATCCTTATTCCAGTTTGAGAACACCAAAATTAGACTACTCATAAGCTTAGCCTTCACCTCCTGAAAGGATCCTTGCTGCTCCTATGTCCATCTAAAGGGAATGTTCTTCTTTGTCAACAAATCCAATGGGTAAGATACATGTGCATCATATTTTTGTATTTTTGCTCCTACTCATACATTCACTAAGGGCAGGAAGATGCTCCTTGATATTCCCATAAATGGACCAATCATCCAAAAATGCTTTAAAATTCCCTATTGCCAACTGATCAAATATATACATTATGATGCACTAAAATGTGTCTAGGGCATTACAAAGCCTGAATGGTATTCTATTGTATGCATAGATGTCGTTCTCTATAATAAATGTGGTCTTCAGCTTATCCTCCTCGGCTACACTAATTTGATTGTACCCCGAAGCCCATCCAAAAAATGAATATATCTCGTCCTGCGACTTCTTCCAGGATAGAATCTGTGAAAGGAATAGGGATCGGATCCTTAATAGTTACTGCATTCAGACTCCTAAAGTCTATGTATATTTTGATCTTGTCCACTTCCTTCTTCAAGGTGATCACTATGGGTGATACCCATTCACTATTTGTCACCCTGAATATGATTCCTGCTTCTAGCATATTTTCTATCTCTGCATTTACTAATGTTGCGTACTTTGGATTCATTCTATATGGCTTCCTCCTTACGGGTTGAGATCTAGGTATTAGTGTAATCTTACGAAAACATAACTCTAGTGGTACTCCCTTTAGATCCTTATATATCCATGCAAAGAAATCCTTATATTCCAATAATATCTTAAAACCTATCACTTTCAATACATGATACCAATTGTCATCGCAATGAATCATCCTAGGATCCTTCGTTTCTAGATTGATTTCCACTATCCGAGGTCCATATTTGATATTTTTTGGTTCACTCGCTGCTTTCTCTATATTTTTCAGGTGTGTTGGCCTTGTATCAATCCCTATATCTCCTACCATATACTCTACAAAACATTTTGGAAATATCCATTTCTCTTTTGCCTCCTAGGTTCTCGACTGACTTTTGGTTCATCTTGTTTTTCCTTGATCTCCTTTGACTCAATACAGAGGCAGTTGGGCTGAAAAATTTTGTACTCCTCCATTTTCCAATGAAGAAGTCCACTATCAGATCTAGCTTCATCTTCACTACATTCATCCAGGTACAACATTCCTTCTCCATCAGGTTCATACCCTTCATCTCTTGAGGAATTTTTTTATTCATCCGTCGTAGCTACATCCTCATTGACTTTTTGATTAGCTAGATTAATCATATATTTATGTTGTCCCTTCTTGAAAGTGATCTGATTCTTTCTACAGTTATGATTTTTGGCTATTCATAGCCATCCTCTCCCAAAGAGAGCATCAAATGTAGGCTCTTACATTGTAATCACAATGAAACCCAAGACAAACTCTTGGTCAACTATCACCACTTGTTGTGTTGTCAAGACTCCCTTTGTCTCGGTACCATACTGGTCAGAACCATATAATCAGAAGCTCGATGCCCATAGATATGGAGCACTTAGTTCTAGCCAAGTTATTTCAAGTAGCACATTAATGTTGGATCCTCCATCCATAATCACTTGTGTTAATTTGTGTCCTAGGATCTCCATATGAACTAATGCGAGTTTATTTCCCACATCAATCATAAATATAGTAAAATCCATGAATTGATTTTTTCTTTCCTTTTTTTTGAATTGGTTGGCTTTGTACTTCCATCATATTATGCGGTTTTATTTCTTCCATCATTGCTTTCTGCAATGCTGGAATAGCTTCCAATAGGTTCGACACTTTTATCTCTACTATCGTGTTCAAAACTTGTGCTGCCAGATTTTGCACAATCCTCTTCTCTTTTGATGGCTTTTCTAGTTCCTTTCCTTTAGCTAACTTCACTTGTTTAGCTTTTTGTGCTTCATCCTGTAGTATTTTATTTGCTACTTGCTAGCATTGCTTTTCCTTTTCTAGCTTTGTATACTTATCCTTTTTACCCTGATTCCTCGTCATGGCTAATACTTCTTGGGTTTCCTCCTTAAATTGAGGAACATCAATGTTTAAATAATTGACATTATGCGGGTTACTTGAACTCGCCTACTTTGGGTAATTAAATTCCTTGTGGTTCCTTGGACCACACCATCTACACACATGTGTAGTACTTACTTGTAGTGTTTCATGCCTTTAGGTTGAAGGATAATTTTTCACAAAATGCCCCCATTCCTGGAAATTGCAACATTGTATGATCAGCCTTCCTTCCAAGTCATACTACAAACGGCCCTAGCCTCCTTATTGATTGCCCTAGTTCTGCCTTCCACCTTGCCAACTATTTCTATAACCACCACTTGTTTCTTGTTGCCCACTCCCTTGGGCCTTCATTTTCTCTTCCTACTCTTGAATTGATAGGACATGTGGACATACTCTCATATTATAAGGACACAACATTAACTCTTGTCCCATTGCATTATAGATGTGGCAATAATCATTGCATGGACACTTTACATTTGTATGACCTTTCGTCTTGCATTCCATGCACCAAATTTCATTCCTGTCAGGTTTTCTCCTTTGTTATTTCATTATCTTGTTGAAATCCTAATGAAATGATGCTACTATCCTTTGTTAGTGTCATCTTCTCCACTATCCAAATCGTTAGAATTGGGGTGAGACAAAATTTTTGTATATGTGTATTTTGATTCACTTTCAAAATTCTTTGCATGCTTCTTACAATTATGATGGTACTACCTTCATATTTTTCTTATATTTTGGTAGTAATCCATCAACAAACCACCACTTTATCATGACATCTACTAGAGGGATCTGCATCTTATCGAGTAATTGATTTAGTATGTGGTTGTATTATTTCACATCTTCATCAAATTTCTACTTTGTCATGCAAAGTTCAGTAACAATGTCTCCATCGTCCTTCAAGGGTAAAAATTCTTCAATGAATTTCTCCTTTATCTAATTCTAAGTCTGAAAATCTATGGTATTTTCTCTCTTCAAATACCAATCAATCGTCAATCCTCTTAGTGTACCAGGAAATAAAGTTACCCAATCATTTGGTCTATCTACACCATTTTCTCTCCAAATGGTTATACAAGTTTTGGTATGTCTTGTGGGGTCTTCCTTACTCTCACCTGAAAATGATGGACATATCTATTTGGCTACCTTGTTAGCCATCTTAGAAGAATCATCACTATCACTTGAGGTCTCCCATGGAATTTTTGTCTCATTTCTCCTTAGGGCTATATTGATACCATCATCATAAAAAAAAATTATTCAAGGTATCTTCTTCTGTCCCACCACTCATTGACCAAACTCTCATGCATCTTCACTCTACGATCTTCTTCGTAGATGTGAGGGAGATGGTCTTGGTCTTTCCTCATGAGACCTCGTGCCTTGTTGCTTTGGTTCTTGACTCCCATACTTTGTACTCCCTTGTAACCCTTCCATCACTTTCTCAGGTGTCACCATCCACTCTTTGTCCTCTTGCACTGTATCTCTATCAAATCTCATCTCTATGCTAGGTGGTTCTATTTTCTCATCTTCTATCTCTATCAATAATACCTTAAAGTCTCCTTCATATGTCCAAACTTGCTCTATTTATGGTTCATGTGTACTATGGTCTGAGTTGCTTGCATTTTATCTATGAGTAATTCTCATGCTCCTTATTAATAGAATGGATCTTGTACTTCCCATATCTTATGCCTTTGTACACTAGTGTCTATCATTCACCTCTAGTTTTGTAGTATTCTTTCTTTGTCAATTTAACTTGTTTGAACAAAAAATGCTATATTCGATAAGGCAACGATGCCAAATGTAGAATAGGGATGCAATATTCTTGGTTGGGAGGTAATTTTCTAGTGCTTAGAATTATAAATGTATTATCTCTAACTTGTCTACCCAATTGTACGATGGTATAGTCCCTAAAACTACCCTTTTACGCCCAATGAACAACTTGTACGGAAGTCAGTTCGACACACTGTATGATCCAAAATTATACAGTGATATGGATTGTACGATTATCCATTCAACCAATCATTCAAATTCTATTTTTTAGGCTGTCATACACATTTTTGTAACTAATAAGTTGATTTCTCCAAAACTACCAAATCGGGTAAGTTCCCTTCTATCTCCTGAATTTTCAAATTAGTTAAATCATATTTGTATGATTTGTATGAACTTTGGTGTATGATCTATACAAAAATAAAGTGCAGCCAATTGCTAAATTGTATATTATAATGGGCCAATCTCTCTTAGATAGGTTTTGTAAGGTTTTAATATGCCAATCAATCCTTTTCCTACAACATGTAAAACATATCAACGGGGCTTGAGAGAGATGCAAATCCTAGGGCTACATCCAAAAATCATACAGTAGGGTTCACAATGTCCTTAGTAATACTACCATCATCATAGATCATTCCATAAAGCTTCACCAGTGTTGGATTAATACATTCTATCACAACAAGGCATAAACTAACCAAATCAATCACTAGGAAGTACATGCAACATCAGTAAGCCATCAATTGTCATTCATCCATGCCAAAAATCATACACAACCTGTAAAACGTAACTATACTCATGTGTATATTATTCTATCATCAATTCACTTACAACATGGCTGATTCTATAACAATTATGGCTAAACTCATAACATAATAGCATACTCAATCGAATTACAACCAACAATTACCCAACAAACATCCAGACCTATGAAATTGAAAATGGGGCCTTATATAACATTTCCAAGGCTGTTCCAAAGTGGTTTTTGGGGTAATTAATTATTTTACAATTGCCCATACATAACAAAATATATTAATTAAAGATTTTACTAAGTCTAACACTTTAATTATCAAACATATGCGCCATTTCAAACTAAAATCTCATTTCCCATGCATTTAATTATATTTCAATGCACCTTGTACGATTTGTCTTCGCCTTGTATGGTTTGCTCACCTGGTTGTACAGTTTTCCCTCTTGGTTGTACGGTTTACTCCTACCTATACTATTTGCAAAACTTGTACTAATTTTCAAAATTGTCAAAATCGAGCAAATCCATTTTATCACTTTCTCTTCTTCTGAGAGGTGGATTTGCTACCTACACTCCCCTTTGGGGAACATTTGAAGCACCTTGGAATTCCTAATCCTAAATTTCCTTTCTGTGGTGTACCCGAGTCTTGTACTCACCTCTTTTGAAATTGTAGAAGATCTAGGTAAGCTTGGGAATGGGTTATTTTCCCATTTACAGATGCAAGAGTTTATTGACCCCAAGCTATTATTGGGGATGCTTTTACTTTATCTATACCACTTTTTGAAGTGTGGCAAGTTTTCAATATTATCTTACTTTTTCAAATTTGGAAGGCCCGTAAAATAATTGTTTTTAAACAGTATACGCCTTCTATCACATTTACTCATGCTGATAAATTATAAGTTTTTAATGACATGTGGCTACATATATGTACTCAAGCAAACAAAGTTGTTATGGATTTGGATCATCTGCAAGTTCTTATAGCACCTTTGGCCAATGCTCCATGTACAGTCAACTGAATCCCCCCAAAGCGCTCTTCTCAGGAGTATTTTTTATCTCGATCTCACCATTGGCCTCTATCATGTGCAAGAAGTACTCTCATAGACAAGAATTGGTCCCATCCCTTACTAGTCATGAAACAACCTAATGTTGACATTGTTGGTTTGTTATGCTAGTTTGAGGGGTGGGATAATGTTCAACCAGTTTCACCTGGGCCAGTTGTTGGTTGAAGCGACACAAGTACTCCTAAATCATGATGTAGATGGGTGGATTGACATCCCATAATCACTAGTAGTTTATGCAAGACAACATTCCAGGGCACATTACCCCATATGATATGCTTTCTTTGATGTAATGATCATCAATGATCATGATTGGTAAACTTGTGTTTTGTTGGTGGCTTTGTTTACTAACCCTTGTCAATCAGGATTAGTTTGATTCCCCATGGGATGTAATAACCCATACACTCTTTTTTTTATTGTAAATACTTTTATCTTACTTTAATATAAATTTACTTTTTTTCATCAAAAAATATATGATAATATGTCCAACAAACCCAAGCTTTTGTATTATATTTTATGATTTTGAATTTTATTACCATAATTAAACTCAAGGTAATTCTTAAGACTCATTATCCACTAAGAATATATATGTCAAACATGGTAAAAGGAATAGGATAATTTATTTCTTATAAAATTTAAAATTATTATTTTTTAATATTTTATATATAAAGTAGGGGATGATAGGTGGAGGAATTTTTCTTATAATTCATTTTTTTTTGCTTATCATATCTATTTATCATCACCTTGTGATTAAATTATATATATATATATATATATATATATATATATATATATATATATATATATATATATATATATATATATATAATTTTTTTATTTTTTAGGAGAGTTGGTTACAATCACACTATTTTAGTAGCTGGCAAGTGTAGGGTTCAAATTACAGGGGTTGCTTTCACTTCCACATTGTTTTTTTATAGCCCGACATGAAATGGATAACCAGATGCTTGTGATTCATACCATTGTCGTTAGCCTAGCATGCATTCAAAGGATTCAGATCAAACTACTACCTTTGCAATAGGTAAACCTACGTATTTTTTTTTTAATTGAAAAGTAGAACTGAATATTAAAGATGAGCAGAAGAAAATTACATCATATATAATATGTCCAAGATTTAGAGAAGACACCTAAAACAACTAACTCCTCTTGAAGAGAGAAACATACTGTACATCATATGAGATTTGCAGTTTCATTATATTTCTATACAAATATGCAATAACATTTCTGAGCAAGCAAATAGTAATAGTTGTACATATCTGCATTCTTTTCCTTAGTGTAACTCTCAACAGGATCATAATTTTGAATGACATTAAATAGGCAAGCTAGCTTGACCTTGGAAACCTGCAAAATTCTCCCCACCTGAAACAAAACAAAAAGTTGATTAAGTCTCCTAAGAGACCTAGTAAGGTGCCTTGGCCTATTCTGAAAACAATCTTCATTCCTAGCTTTCCATATTATCCATAAAATTTCAAAATAAAGTAACAACCAAAACATATTGAAATATGGTTTCATATGAGGAATGCAACCAAGAAGAATTTGCTGCTTAATATGATCCAAATTAACATTCCACCCTTGCAGATAACCACAATTCCTTAGCATAAAGGAACTCAAAAAAAATATGATTCAATGTCTTAGGAGTCATGCAAATAAAGCAATATATAGCAGCCTTAGGATCAGAGGATAAAGGAAGCTTGTGGAGTAGCAGACACTACCTAAAACACATTTTTTTTTGTTTAATAAAACTGGACCGGATATGTTGCATCCTCTTCTGACCTTGCGCTGGAGAAAGAGAAAGTGGCAACTTAGTATTAATATGATTAAAAATGTCATTAGTATCCATAAGAAGCCTGTATATGGATTTAGATTTAATATCACACATTTTGGAGCCATCAAACCAAAACAACTTATCCATATAACATTGTTCAGAAATCACAAATTTCGGATTCTTCAAATTATTAAAGGAGGCAGACAAAACAATATAAGTTCTCTTGTGAGATTTGGGCAGACCAAACTCCCCACTAAGTTTTTCCCAAGATTTGAGCATACCATTATTCATAATATCATTAAAAGTATTTACACTATTCACAGACCAAGCCTTAGTAGAGCAACCCCTCAATCTGGCAAGCTTAGTATTATTGAAAGACAAATTCCACCAGCAAGACTGATTTAACAGATGCACATCATTATTAATTTTATTACCAGAATTGATATAGATCTTATTTCTAACGGTAGTCCAGGCCTTCCAAATGCTTTGGAAAATAGTAGAACCAGTAGGTCTAGCATCAAAGGAGCCAACCAAAATATCCAAAAAAGATAGATTTTTCCATAACTGGGCCCTTTTAGGGATAGCATTGCATATGTTATATCTAGTAAGCACCTTCCACGGTTCATTGCCATAAATGCATTTAGCAATCCATTTAGAAGCCAAGGCAACACCTTGCAGCCTTATATTGGTAAGACCCAGCCCGCCCATAGCCTTATTAACAACACACCAGCTCCACTTAACTGAGTGAATCTTTTTTCCAACAAAGTTACCAGCCCAGAGGAACTGCTTAATATACTTTTGGATCAAATTAATTTGATACAAGATGAAAATCCAAGCTGATGAAAAATAAGCAGTGAATGTAGAAAGAATTTTTTGACAAATTTGTAATCTTTCAGCCAAGGACAAGTTCCTTTTCTGCCATTTATCAAGTTTAGCAATAATTCTTTCCTTCACCCAAAGCCACATATTTTTAAGATCTAGCTCAACAACAAAAGGAATCCCAAGATACCTGACTTGCGAAGAAGGACCATGCCATTGCATTTCAAATCTGCTAAGCCAACTCGAAGGATCATAATCCCATCCCAAAATCATAGATTTAGAAGTAGAAACCTTAGCACCGAGGCATTACAAAATAGGTTAAGCTTAGAGAACAGAGAAACAAAATTATCCTCATCTAATTTCACATAAATAGAAATATCATCAGCAAAGTGCATATTTATAATATCCATATTATTGGGTAGAATAATACCCTTTATATTAGGACTAAAAGTATTATCCCTGAGCAGATAGTATAACAAGTCATTAGCAATTAAAAACAACGAAGGAGCCAATGGACACCCTTGCCATATTGATTTGTAAGAAAATATGTTTAGAAACAACTCCATTAATATTTATACAAGCATTAGCATTGGCCAGAAGAGTGTTAACCATATTATAAAATTCAGGAAGAAATCCAAAGGCCAACAAAGCACTGATAATGTAATCCCATTCCACATGGTCATAAGCTTTTTCAAAATCAAGAAGGATCATACCAATATTTTGACTTGAATCCTTGGCCCAATGCATAGATTCCCATCCTGTGATAAGATTTTCTAAGATATATCTTCCTTTAACAAACCCAGTTTGGGTAGGATTGATGAACTTAGGGAGTAAATTAACCAATCTTAAAGCCAAAACCTTAGCCATAATTTTATAGGAGACATTCAATAAAGTTATAGGCCTCCAGTTCTTAATTAGAGTTTTATCACACTTTTGGGAAGGAGTCTAATAACTCCATAATTAATTTCACAACCCAAGGAGCCTCTACCAATAGCCTCAACATAGACTTGTCGAAGTTCCTCACAAATCCATTCCAGATTATTTTTATAAAATTTAATGTGTATACCATTTGGACCAGGAGCCTTGTCACTATTAATGGCCATAATAGACTTAGCAATATCCTTCTTAGAAATTGGTTGACTCAACATGTCAACCTCAGACTAAGAAATTTTTTTAGGTATTAGCTTACAACAAAATTCTCTTTCTTTCATTTTGTCATTATTATCTTCAGAAGTGAATAACTTTTTATAAAATTGATAGAACAGATCCATAATTTTATCATCATCAAAAATCATATTCTGCCCATCTGATATACCAACAATATTTTCTTTAAAAACTTTCTCTCTAAGGATATTAAAGAAAAACTTGGAGCCTTTGTCACCATTATTAAGCCAATGTAGCCTAGCATGTACCCTCTGTCCCTGAATCTTCTTATTTTCTAATTTACTAAGCTTATTTTTAACCTCTACAAGATCTTTCAATATTTCCATGTTATTAGGCTGCCCCTGGATACTATGTTCAAGTAACCACATTTGTTGTCTCAAATATTTATCATAACATCAGATCTCATAAGATCTCTATTTACCAATGAACTGGAAAAGAGTTTTCCATCCCTTAACATTATACTGCCATCTAACTATAGCACTTTCCTTACTGAGTTTAAATCTATTAATTTCCTTAAGAGTGAAAGCAACCTCCAAGTAGTCTGGAAGATCCAGAAGAGAGACATTCAAGTTAAATTTCCATTGAGAGTTCTTGTTCTCATGCCTTTCTTCATGAAATCTTAAATGTGCCACAATAGAACAGTGATCAGAGCAAACAAAGGGATGCACTGCAATCTTATTGCCATTATTTACATGATCAAAATTAAAGAAAGGATGAGAACCATAAAATCTATCAAGCCTACTATAAATCATGTTATCACCCTGTTGCATATTACACCAAGCAAACCATAATTTATTTTGGTTGCTACTATGATCTTGCAAAGGGTCAAAAAGATTAAAGTGAGTTTTAAAACTATTCCATCATATTTTCTCATCACCCTTCCAATCAAATTTGTTACCACCTGCTTTATCATGCTGGTTTTCAATCATATTAAAATCCCCTCCGAATAACCAAGGGATATTTGGGTAAATGTAATAACCAGTTCCATAGATAACACCTATCTCTATAATCATTTGCAGCATATATTGAGCAGACACCAAATTGCACACCATTGTGCTCTAAAATAACCCAGACCACAATATTACATGGAGAGTGACCAGACTCAATAACATGAGCAGCCCATAAGGGAGAAAGCAAAATAACAGTTCCTCCCCTCCCTTCAACATGATTGGTATAAAAACACTTAGAATTATGCCAAATAACATTCATAGCAGACTGTAACTGAAAACCAACTGCCTTAACCTCTTGCAACAAAATACAATCAAAATAACCCAAATTTCTGATGTGATTCTTGACAAAATATTTTATGTCCAGGGACTCAAGACCCATGACATTCCAGCTCATGCATTTAAATACCATGTCCAGAATTAAGATGAGAAAAACCAACCCTGGCTAGTTCTTTAACATTTTTTAAAGATTTATCTTTACTATCCTTGATATTAACTCTTCTTGATAAGTGTCCAACTAAACTAATCCTTACTCAACCTTTGGAAATTAAATAATACTGTAATTATGTTGTGTAAAACCATCCACATAACTATTATTATTAAATGTGGATGGTTCTTCGCAACATTATTAGAGTCAATTTTTCGTAAAATTTACTAAGAATATTTCTGAATTCCACGTCACGGTTACAAGGACATGGAATTAAATTCCACGCGTATGATATAAGAGGCAATGTGGTTTACGTCACATACGTGTCACATAAGCCATTTTTAATTTTGTAGGCCTTGCTTTCCACGTGACCAGTACAACCAATTCGACATTAATTCACGACGCAATGCTCACTTTCTCACGTCAAAAAAGTAACCAAACGTGGCATCTTTTTTTATTTTTATTTTTTTCCCTTGCTTTCTTGCATTTATTTTTATTTTTTTCCCTTGCTTTCTTGCATTCCCCCAAATGTGACTGTGAAAGGCATGGATTTGGGAAGAGGTCAATGACCATGTCTCTAATCCACACCCGTTTCTATTACGTAATCCTTCCTCCTTTAAATTCACAACAATCTTTCTTCTTCTCGTCATTCTCAAAATCCTTGTTTGCAAAGAACCAGAGCACGCATCCTCCCCAGATCTATTGTAAGGGCAGATAGGATGTCAAAGATAATATCAACCTTGTTTACCAAACATGATTGCTGTGATTATGTTCGGCTACATCCTGAGAGACATTCGGTCCCCAACGACGTCTGCTGCGCTAGTTCGATTTGTCGGAAATGCAATGGAACTCACGCTGACATTCGGAAAGCCCGGTTTTCTATGTATGTTGGCGAGGAGAGAAAACCTTTTTCCGTACCTATAAGTTATCTGAAGCATCCGACTATTTGTTGTCTGCTGGAATTGTCAGCTCAAGAGTTCGGACATCATCAGAGTGGCGCGCTCACAATGCCGTGCGATGTGGAGAGTTTTCAGCAAATTATTTGGACGGTTCACTACGACTTGTCAACAAATATTGAATCCACAGCTCACTACAGTCGAAGAAGTGAGAAGAATTAGAGTTACTTAGAGTTACATAAAGCGAGTGGCCTGCCAAAAAAAAAAAAAATTACGGGAAATCTGAAATGCACATTTGTACAACCTAAAATATCTAATTTCATTATTTTTTAAATTTTATGTTTGCATGTAAATTAGATAAAATTAAAGTTAAGGATGATTAATGACAATAATATATTTAATAATATTTATTTAAGATTTTAAACTTCTGTGGTGTGAGTGGTTTAATATAGAATAGTATTGTTACTTGTTAAGTTTCTAATTTTTTGAGCTACTTGTTTTCAAGTTTCCTATGCTTTTCTTATGCTTTGATCACATGTTCCATGTTCATCTTCAAGATATTTGTATTGGAGATGTTGGCTTTAAGTTGGATTATTTTAAGTCTGAATATTCTTGATCTAGAGGAGACTCAAATATAAGAGCAATCAAAATATAAGTTGATCAATATAAATTATGAAATATTCAAGATAATATCAAATATGGATGTAAAGAGGATAAAATCATTCATGCAATAATATTAAGTCCGAATATTCTTGATCTAGAATAATCAATGGGTGAGTGGGTAATCGAGTTGGTGTGAGGCTACCAGATGAGGTCTTTGATCCATACCGTAGATCCATTCAACTCCAATTCAAATCATATCGGCTACTATAAGCCCTTTTGACCTGTGAGGGATATTGTAGTGGTAAGTCCTTGGGTTTTCATCTAGGAGATCCAAGTTCAAGTTCAATCCCTGGTAAGAGGGGACTAGGACCCCTCATAAAAACCTGTGTAAACTCTAATTTGAAAAGAATGGTTTGTAGGGTGGCAAAAAGGATTTTTGATAGTATACAAGAAAATGTAAGTGTGATGGACTTATCAAGGAATTTGTTTCCCAAAAGGAAGCTCACATGGAAGTTTACTCGGGATTTACAAGGGAAAATGATAGGATCAAATCTATTCAAAGTGGGACTAGAAAGGAGACCAAATGGAAGCACCTCGCTCTGGATTGGTGAAAACATAAATTTTATGGTACCTCTAAGGGTAACCTGTGAAGGTCAGGAGTAGGGGGGATTGTGAGAAATGATAGAGGACTAATTGTTGGTACCTTTGTAGAGTTGTTAGGTCATCAATCCAATAATTTTGTTAAGGCTTGGGCAACTTATAGGGGGATTAAAATGTTGTTTGATTTGAAATGCAAAGATGTCATAATAGAGGGGGATTCCCTCTTTATTACTAATCTATTGTCTAACTCTCTTGATCCTCCTTGGAACCTATTCCATATGATAAATGAAGCATAAAATCTTCCTCCTTTACTAAATAGAGTCTATGTGCAACACACTTACCGAGAGAGAATCAAAGAGGTTGATTCCCTTTCTAATCTGGGGGTTGAATAGGAGAAGCCCAAATCTTGGTTTAATGATTTTCCAACAAATATCATGTTTCGTGTCCTCGAGGATAATTTATATGGTGATATAGAAGATGTCTATAGGTGGTATTGGGGGGGATGTGTGTTTTCGTGGATCCTACTATGTCATCGAGAGGGAGTCTATTGGTGTTGCCTCTACGATAGGTACCAATTCCTATGCTACAATATTAGATGTGTCAGATAGTGATTTGAAGTCATCTAGTTTTGGTTATGCTCATAATTAGCCATAAGAATTTTCAAGAGGAGGTGGCTAATTGTGTTGGTGTTGTGATGGTGG
The DNA here is from genome assembly GCA_028583015.1 of Wollemia nobilis. NCBI lineage: Eukaryota > Viridiplantae > Streptophyta > Pinopsida > Araucariales > Araucariaceae > Wollemia > Wollemia nobilis. The sequence continues at coordinate 5,680,924 of JAQPPZ010002554.1, forward strand.
TTGTGTCTATTATTATGGTTGTGGTTATGGATTATTTTGTGTCTATGACTATGTCTATAGTTGAAGTTGTTGTGTCTATATTAGTGACAATGGTAGCTATTGCTATTATTTGAGTAACTATTGCCAAATGCTAGTGTTTTTGTTGCAAATTAGAATTGATAGATAGGTCTCTAGTTTAGTTTTTTTTGTTGATTGCTATAGAGGGCTATCCTTCTAGCTAAGTGAAATGTGGAAGAAAAGGTACACTAGTTTGTATTAGATTTGTTTTCTAGTCTTAAATTGTTCTCCATTTGGTTGTTTTAGATCTATAAAAGGGAGGGGCCCCTTTCAAAACCCCCTTACCAATACAAAAGAAAAATATAAAAGTAATTCAATTATAAGTTGGCCAACATAAATTATAATAACATTTAAGATAATATCAAATATGAATACAAAGAGGATAAAATAATTCATGTAATAACATGAAGAACACTTGTAGTAGAATTGCTCAAAATATACATACAAGATTCAATATTAATTATAGTCTTTGATCTTTTCTTTGATACAATACATGGATATTTATCTCCATAATATAGCCATATAATATGACTCTTCATGTACTTGACTATTGCTCTTCCTATGATAGCTCTTTCATGTCCTTTGGTTTCTCATCTTGCCACTTGTATACATGACTCTTGATTCTCTGCTTACTTGCACAGTTAATTGTATGACAGTTGTACTCTTTTATATGACACTTACACTTGTACATGAATATCTAATACATGATACTTTTTGATATCCTCACATTATATATTTACACACTTAATATCATGATACTTGCACACTTATTCTCATTACACACTTGCATTATTATATACATGATACTTGTGCATTTCCTACACATATACACTTACATACAGAATAAATATTAATCACTCTCCTAAATTATACAAACAAACACTAATCTATTACATATTTACATTTATAGTGTAAAGGTACCATGAAGGTACATTAGCATGTACCAAATAATGTAATATTATCTAAAACCCCCTTATATTACATTATTTGGTTATTGAATACATTAGTTTTCAATATTTATCTTCATATTCAATTTTATGTTCATCTATTGTCTTTATTTATAATATTTTCAAGATAATGTTGGACTATGCTTGATCTATTTTTTATTTATTGTCTTTTTGAAAAATCAAGCAAGTTATCATTAATATGATATTGAGGTAATAGACACTTATTGATTTATTAAGAGAATCCCATTGTGTCTAAGGCAAGTATTTCATTCTTGATGGAACTTACAACTTCAACTTTGCTTTAATTTTTTATAATACACTTTCTATGTTCATTTGTATATTTAAATTTTGTTGTTCTTCCCTTTTCAACTAATTGAGAAACTAAGATAAGATAATTTGATAATATAAGAATATATAAAACATCTTCTAGCACAAAATCTAAAAATGACATACTAGGTATTACTTTTTCAACTCCTTGAACATGATAAATCTTATCATCTAAATATTTAGTGAAATATCATTTTGTAGTTCCAAGGATTCAACCCAATGTAAATTTCCACTCATATGATAACTTGCATATGAATCTATATACCATGCATTTTTTCTCTTTGAATTTTTTGATGAGATTCATGTGATGTTATTTCACATCTATGATGAGAATTTTGAAAATTTTTGTTATGATTTGACCCTTTGAATTCAAAATATTGTTTTTGATACAAATTCTGATTTTGAAATCTTCCTCTCATGGAGTATGGTTCTTTATATATTTTTTGAATATTTGTCATATTATAAAACTGTTAAGATGCTTTTATTCTTTTTTATTTTCATTTATCCATTTTAAAATATTTTAATTTCTTTGATGTTGAAATCCTTTTTCCTCCAAAGTTTCATTAATTGAAATGTCAAAATTTCCAAAATTTTCAAATTCCCTCTTTCAAACATTTAAAAAAAGAATCACAAATTTAAAATGTTCAAATCCTTAAAGTAGTAACCTGTTATCTCCTTATTGCATTAAATTTGCAAAGTGTTTAAATCTTCAAATTTGAAAATTATTTTTCAAGTATAGTTTTGAATTAGAATACATTATCACTCCAAAATCAAATAATTATTAAAAAAATTCAAAAAATAATTTTTAGAAATATGTTGCAATAATTAGTTGCAAATAATAAAATATCAAATATTTTTTAATTTTTCAAAAATAAGTTTGAAGTCTTTACAACTCCCACATTAATATTATTTTTAGCTCCAACTTAAATAAAACACCTTATGGTGTTGAAAAAAATACCTTTGCTGCCATTTATGTGCTTATTAAGAAACCTGCTCATTTTCATTTTGAACAATATTGATTAAATTCTCCGAAAAGCAGTCTTCCCAAATAATACAATCATATTGGTTTGCTACCAAATTAGCCAAAGTGTCAGCAGCTACATTGGCTTCATGGAAGGCATGTTGAACTATACTTAAGGGAAGTTGCATGAGAATGGCTTGACTTTCCTTACTAACATTTTGAATATTTCAACCTGGTTTCAAGGAACCTTTTGCATGATTAACCGCAACAAGGGAATCGCCTTCAAAGATGTTTGGGTTAGGAAAATATTTTCACAGAACAAGACACCTCCACAGGGCACAAGCCTCAACATGATTATTTGATTGAAACCCCCAAATTTTTTATGAAGAGCTTGATGATATTTCCATTGTGATACCAGATTATACCACCAACCCCAACATCCCCATGATTACTTTTAGATGAACCATCAAAATTTACTTTTAGCCAACCCAACGATGGAGTTTTCCACTTAGTATTGACCCTTTGGATTGATTGTGTTAATACCATAAGCTAGGGGTATTATAATATAATGCAATAAAAATAAATTTAGGAATGGTTTTTGGGGCTTTGGTGGTGGAGTCGAATATTTTGATTTTTTTGAACAAGAGGGACTACCTATGCAAACAAAAATCAAAGCATTCGATCAAGCAAACAAACAAATGATTTTCGTTTTTGTTTTTATTTTTATTTTTATTTTTGATGTTTTACAAAAAAAATTATTGTGATTTTTGATATTTTTGTAGTGTTTTTGGGATTTTTGATGTTTTGTAATTTTTTTTTGTGATTTTTGAGGTGTTTGGAATGTTTTTGTAGTTTTTGATGTTTTCATAATATTTTTATTTTTATTTTTATGTGTTTGGTGTAACCTAGACCTAAAAGCTATAAATATGGGAAGGGCAGAATGAAGTTTACAAGGGCATATTCATGCCCATCAATTTGATGAGAGGTAATACACAAATGGCTAATGTAGCTTCCTGGGATAGAGGTTCAACTTTAGGTATCCTAAGGGGACAAAAAGAACCTACCAAATGAGGTCGTGCTATCTAAGTCCTACTACTTTCCCGACTAGGCTTTTTCTTCACCCTTAGTCAAGCTCGAAAAAAAAAACTATGATTCCACTAATTATTAAGCCTCATGGTCAAAGGCATCTAATCTAAATATTACCCAGAGCTATCCCTAAGGGTAATTTATTTTCCAGTTATGAAGTGCAAGAAACTATGTGTACTAACTATGGTGTGCTAAGGGCTTGACCAATGGTTGGTGGTGAAATCCAACTCATCGAGAGGTTTTCCTCGCAATCATATATAAAATATGAAAGTGCAAGTGTGTGAGCATTGTTTTATTTTGATGTTTTGTGTTTGGTGCTTTAATGTCTATGTGGAATAAAAAATTGAAAAAATAAATGCCTAAAGCAATACAAACAAGAACTATGCCTAATATTTGCTTATGACTACAATGCAAATAATTCTAGACATAAAATGGTGACAAAGCACACTAGATAAAGAAGCAAACCCAAATTAAGATTTAATGCAAAGTCCTACTCATAGAGAATAAATAAACAATCCTAGGGATGAAAAAAAGGAATAACTATGGTGGCCTAAGCTTGAATAAGGTGATTTTGATAGAAAACAAAGGTTGAAATTGGGGATAAAATGCAGAAAGGGACAAAGGAAGACTTCAAAATGCCCATGGACTTAATAATTTGTATAAAATTAGACTACAAATCCAATTGAAAAGGGTGTGATGACTGTGTAACCATATATGACGATTATGTAGTCATAGCTGACAATTTCCTAGTTATAAGTGGTGATTAATACTATAATCTAGTGGTTTATGAAGAAGAAAAAAAACTAGAATAGTTTTATGAGATGGTGAATGGACTACTGGTGGTGACTACAAGTTGTTTGATGGTCCTAGCCTGACCTAAAGAGTGAAAAAACAATGTAAGGAAAGCACTATGTTATGGAAGATGATACCAATGGAAACAAATAATGCAATGGCTAAACCTAATCTATGAAAACCATGGAAAAGACTAGAAAGACCAAAAAATTATTCTAAAATAAATAAACTATGCTAATAAAATGATATATCCTAGAAATATGAGAGAAAAACCTATCTTAAACTAATAAATTGCAACTAAGAAAGCCAAAAGGAAAATAAATATTCTAACAAAAGAAAAGTGACTAATCTATGAAAGACTAGTAACTATTCTAAGGAGAATGAAAAGAACAACTAATCTATAAAAAGAAGCAACAACTATTCTATTGGAATGAAAAACATCTATTCTATGGAAAGCAACAACAACCATGCTAGGCACATAAAAAAACTAAACAAGGAAAATAGAAATACAAACTATGTTATGAAAGTAAATAATATAACTATGTTAAGAAGATTAAGATAATTATGCTAAAAGAGACTAAAGGTAACTATGCTAAGGAAATAATGTTAGAATTATAGAGTTTTCATTTATGTCAAGGCATATATTTTCAAGGGTGATTTAATTATATGCTTTAATATTTAAATGAAATATTTAAATATTAAAGTGGAAGGTTTATATTTAAATCAAAATATTTAACTATATTTTGAATAAAAGTTTAAATATTCAAATATTATAATATTTAAATCATAGATTTAAATATTATAATATAAAAGAGTTTTAAAAGAGAGTGGGCCGACTTGAGCACCACATAAAAGGTGAAAAGGTTAATATGCATGGGCTGACCTCCTTGGGCGCAAATAGCAAAAAGAAAGCATATTAATATGAGGCCAATAATTCATTTTTGGAGATGAAGACAAATTTGAATATCCTTCGATATAAAGATGAGCAAAGAGTTGAATATGGGGGAGGACATCCCAGAGACGAGCGCACAAAGATAGGAGTCACTTGCGATGGTGGAGGAGGTTCAAAGCCCAGGAGTAGAGCATCGATTGTAAGTGAAAAGGAGTGAAGGTTTATTTACATCCATGTTGTTTTATTAGATGTGATTCATGTGCAAAATAAAATAATATTGCAAACTCGACAACACCTAACTACAATAGATCTTGTGGCAAAGCGATTTTTTTAAGATGGTAAGCAACATAACCCCTCAATGAGGGTTGGATCATAGGTATTACATAAGATGTTCTAAATAGCATGTGCCCATTAATTGAAACCTGTGCATGGAGATTTTTCACTTGTTGTACATCATTTGCCATGGTAGAAGTCTGTTTGTTTCAAAAGGTAATGAAAGACATATTAGTGGCGCATCGGATATTGCTTGAGCAAACTTTTTAATATTGAAGTGATTTGATAGGTAGTTCACAGAGTGCAATATGATCTCTAGAGGTTAGAGACTCACATTCAATAATATCAATAAAAACTAGCCATCATAAATCTTGTACAAGATAGCCATAGTGCATGCATGTGAGAAGCAATTTATCACCAGTGCAACAGTCATATACAACGAAGGGATATACCATGAATTAATACATAGTTTCATCTGAATAATCGATCCAAATATTGTAGGTCTTGTATTGAAACCTATAATGTACATTGTGGTTCATAATATTCCCAAACTTCATCTCTAGCTAGAACAAGGTGAGCTTTAGGAGGACGAATTGTAATAGTTGTAATAGAGAAAAAAAGGTGCACAGGAGTTTCTATGTGATTTATGTGAAAGGTACAAAAGGTTAAAATATTTAATTGTGCTCTTTTAATCTCAACATTTGGGTTAGCCCAGTCGGTTACTAGCCCACGTTATTGCACTACGGTACAGAAGGACCAAAGTTCAAATCTCCTTGATGGCCAATTTTTGCTATGCGATTGAAGTGCAAGGTACAAAAGGTTCAAACATTTTATTGTGCTATTTAATCTCAACTGATGGGTTAGCCCAATCAGTTACAAGCCCTTGTTAGGGTGTTTTGGTGTAGAAGTTTCAAGGGTCAAATCTCCTTGATGGCTTATTTTTGTTGTGCGATTGTTGTTCAAGATAGCGCAATGAAGGCTTCAAATATTTTATTGGGTCCTTTAGTTTCATCCATTGGGTTAGCTTAGTTGGTCACGAGCTCACGTTAGGGTGCTATGCTACTAGAGGTCCAAGGGTCAAATCCCCTCCTAAAGTTTTGTTGTGCAAGGTAAAGTTTTAATTAAATTTTATTAAAGGGAGATATAAGGAGTCATTTTGTTGTTAATAAAGTTTTATTTTGTAAGTTTTAAAAGGGAGATATAAGGAGTCATTTTGTTGTTAATAAAGTTTTATTTTGTAAGTTTCAAAAGAAGATCATCATTATTAAGGCAGATTTGGAAGGCACATACAAAAGGAAAATTATTTTGTTAAGGCAGATTTGGAAAGCACATACAAAAGGAAGATCATCATTATTGAGGCAGATTTGGAGGGCAAAAATTTGAAACAAGTCATGCATCAAATAAAAGATTAAGACACCCCAATATTCAATTAAAAAGGAAGAATAATTCAACTATCTCAAGAAGAAGAAAAGGTGCACATGATAGTGGAAGAAAATCAAGGTATTAGCATCTCCAATTCAACACACAAGTAAGTTATCTAGTGCTAGACTTGGGCTACCTTTAAAATTTAATAAATGTAAAATATGTGGAAGAGATAGATTTAATGAATGTGAAGAACATATTGGCCATTTGAATCTTTCTACACTAGTGCATATCATCCTCTATATGTTCATGAAGTTAAAAAATTATGGGTAGAATATGTTCACCCCCCCCCTCAGTATAAGATTTTGTTCTTCAATTGGTATAATAGTGGGTTCCTTCATGAAATCCTAACTACTTTAAAGAAAATATTACAAGAACACACATGGCTAAGAAGGTGAAAAAAATGCTCCTGTTGTCGAAAACCAAGAAAAGAAGAAAGATCCAGAAAATGAAGAGGAAGCCATAGTTGAAATAGAAGAGGAACTTATTGTTGCTCTTAAAGAGGTGAAGAGGCTTAGAAAGAAGAAATTGATATTGGAGACTTAAGTACAAGAGGATGAGAAGACAAAGGCAAAGATTTCAGAAGAACTCATTGAATTGAAAGTTAAAGTTGAAAAGGTAAAGTGAATTGAAGAAGGTATGACTGAGTAGTTAAAGACAAAAGAGTTGGAATGTGAAAAACTTGAACATGAGGTTGTCTCTCTAAGTAAGGAAGTGGAAATAATCAAATGATAAGCTACATATGTTTGAGAAAAGTACAAAAATCATGGATGACATTATGAAAGCACAAAGATCTTCGGTTATAAAGACCAGACTTGGTTTTGAAGAAGGTCAAAGAAAAAAAAGGAGTCAAGCTCAAAAAAAACAGAGGCATCAATGAAAATAATTAGAGAACCTAAGACCTATGCTGATGTGTTGAGAAGTGGAAGCATCAAGAAGGAAGAAAACAAAGCATCATCAAGGAACAAGGTCCATCATAGAAACAAAAATGAGAGAACCTTGTGGTAATATCTAAGGCAATCAGATAGGTTTCAATATTTATTCCATGGTTATTGCTTTTCATGTCATCAAATTGATCATAAATCTATACATTGCAGGGTCCATGCTAAAAATAATTTTGGCTTCACCAAGAGGAATTTCAATTCATTTGAACCTCTCATGGATTACGAAACCATTTGTTAAAAATATAATAATTTTGGACATAGAGCTAGATGGTGTAGACCAGTGTTCCCTAAAATTCTAAATCAAGTAAGGAGAATGGTCAAATTATTCAAAATAATATATCCTCAAAAGTTTGAAAAAATAAAATGGAACAAGAAAAGGAGTATAGTAAGTTGGGAGTTCCACTTCCATATCATCATTGAATATCTCAGAAAGAGTAGTAATAATGCGGTGTTGTCAAGTGTCTTATCTTTTAGTCCCAAGAAGACTTTGCCATTGATGTCAAAGGGGGAGAATTTTAGTAAGGGGGAGAAACTTGTTAGGGGGAGCAACATGTGATCCAGTTTCAGTAAAGGATAGTTTATTTGTAGGGTTGCCATCAATGATAAAGGGGGAGATTGTTAGAGTTGTCATTGATGTCAAGGCAGATATCTTCAAGGGTGATTTAATTATATGATTTAATATTTAAATGAAATATTTAAATATTAAAGTGGAAGGTTTATATTTAAATCAAAATATTTAACTATATTTTGAATAAAAGTTTAAATATTCAAATATTATAATATAAAAGAGTTTTAAAGAGAGTGGGCCGACTTGAGACCACATAAAATGTGAAAAAGTTAATATGCATGGACCGACGTCCTTGGGTGCAAATATAAAAAAGAAAACATATTAATATGAGGCTAATAATTCAATTTTGGAGATGAAAATTTTGAATATCCTTGGGCATAAAGAGGAGCATGGAGTTGAAGATGGGGGAGGACGTCTTGGAGATGAGCACACAAAGATAGAAGGAGTTACTTATAGCAATTGTGGAGGTTCAAATCCCAACAATAGAGCATCGGGTGTAAGTGAAAAGAAGGAGCAAATAATTATTTCCAGCTATGTTGTTTTGTTAGATTTGATTCCTATGCAAAACATAATAATGTTGCAAACTTGACAACATCTAGCTACAAATCTTGTGACATAGTGATTTATTTCATATGGTAAGCAACATAACCGCTCAATGAGGGTTGGATCATAGGTATTACAGAAGATGTTATAAATTGTATGTACCCATTTATTGGAACTTGTGTGCAGATATTTTTTGCTCGTTGTACACCATTACCACGGTAGAAGTCCGTTTGTTTCAAAAGGTAATGAAAGATACATTGGCGGTGCATCATATATTGCTTGAGCAAACTTTTTAATATCGAAGCAATTTGAGAATTAGTTCATGGAGTGTGACATGGTTGCTAGAGGTAGGAGACTCACATTTAGGAATATCAAGCAAAACTAGTCATCTTAAATATTCTACAAGATAGCCACAATGCACGCATGTGAGAAGCATATTATCACTAGTGCAACAATCATATACAACGAAGAAATATACCATGAATTAATACATAAATTTGTCCAAATTATCAAGCCAAAGGTTGTAGGTGTTGTATTGAAACCTATAATTTACATTGTGGTTCGTAATATTCCCAACGCCATCTCTAGATAGAACAAGATGAGATTCAGGAGGATGAATTGTAGTAGTTTAATAGAGAACAAGAGGTGCATGGGAGTTTCTGTGCGATTGATGTGCAAGGTATGAAAGGTTTAAATATTTTATTATGCCCTTTTAATATCAACCTTTGGGTTAGCCCAATCATTTACTAGCCCGCGTTAGGGCACTACGATGCAAAAGGTCCAAAGTTTGAATCTCCTCAATGACCTATTTTTGTTGTGCAATTGATGTGCAAGGTGTGGAACATTCAAATATTATATTGTGCTCTTTAATCTCAACCGGTGGGTTAGCCTAATTGGTTACAAGCTCATGTAAAGGCACTGCAATGCAAAAAGTTCAAGGGTTGAAATTCCTTCATGACCTATGTTTTTTGTGCGATTGTTGTTCAAGATAGCGCAATGAAGGCTTCAAATATTTTATTGGGCCCTTTAGTTTCATTTGTTGGGTTAGCTCAGTTGGTCATGATCTTGTGTTAGGGTGCTATGCTACTAGAGGTCCAAGGGTCGAATCCCCTCGATGACTTGCTAAATTTTTGCTATGCAAGGTAAAGTTTTAATTAAATTTTATTAAAGGGAGATATAAGGAGTCATTTTTTTGTTAATAAAGTTTTATTTTGTAAGTTTTAAAAGGAAGATATAAGGAGTCATTTTGTTGTTAAATAAATTATATTTTGTTAGTTTCAAAATAATCTCATCATTATTAAGGTATATTTGGAAGGCACATATAAAAGGAAAATCATTTTGTTAAGTTAGATTTGGAAAGCACATAAAAAAGGAAGATCATCATTATTGAGGCATATTTGGAGGGCACAAATTTGAAACAAGTCAAGGCGTCAAAGAATAGAGTAAGAGAATTATGTACACATATTCACCCAAGCATTCAATTAAAAAGGAAGAACGTTTCAACAATCTCAAGAAGAAGAAAATGTGCACATGATAGTGGAATAAAAGCAAGGTATTAGTATATTCAATTCAACACTCAAGTAAGCTATATAGTGCTAGACTAGGGCTACCTTTAAAATGTAATAAATGTGAAATATGTGGAAGCGACTGACTTAATGAATGTGAAGAACATATTGGCCATTTGAAGCTTTATACACTAGTGCATATCATCCTCTATATTTTCATGAAGTTAAAATAATTATGGGTAGAATATGTCTATATTGCTTTCAGTTGAAGAAAGCAGACTCAAGAAAAGGGAAAAATTTAAAGAGTAAAGGAAAGGTACAAAAGGGATTATAAATAATAGATATTGATCAAATTTGGGAGCAAATTTGAGTAGTGTTTATGAGAAAAATTGGGAGCAAGTTTGAGTAGTGGTTGTGATCAGTTTTATAACAGAATTGAGTGAGGTTAGTGCCTCAAGGGGATTGGTGTCCACGAACATAGGGGGTTGGTGTCTCCTGTGGGTTGGTGCCCATGAACTTAGCGGATTTGTGTCTCCTATGGTTTGGTGCTCACGAACATAGGGGATTGGTATCTCCTGTGGGTTGGTACCTATGAAATTGTACTAGGATATTTGTCTCCTATGGGTTGGTGCCCATAAAATTGTACTAGGGGATTGGTGTTTCCCATGGGTTTATACCCATAAATTTTTTTGAAGAATATATAAGCAATATTTTACCATGGTTTTCTCCTGAGAGGGTATTTCCATGTAAAATATTTGTCTCTTATGTGTGTGGTGATTTGTGCATTATTTTATTATTGCATTGATATTATTTCAAGTTATTGCTTTGGAAATAAAAGAGAAAAGTTTTATCTTATATTGTTCACCTCCTCTCTTAGTATAAGCTTGTATTATTCAAATAAAAATATTACTATAGGTAAATGAACACTAACTAGATTAAGGAAAGATAAGGACTATGCTAAGGGACCAAAAATACCTACTTGAATAGGATGACAATAAAATAAACTATAAAAGGAAGAACAACTATCCTAAGAAAAGAAGAACACCTAAGCTACAAAGACAAATGAAGAAAACTACCTAAGGTAAGGGAAATATATTTAGTCTAAGGGACTTGATAAAAGACTAGATTAAGAAATTAAGAAGACTATTGTAATATAAGGAATTTAGAATCTCATGCTAAAGTAAGACTAAAGAGCAACTAGGGTATGAGTTGTCAAGCAACTAGTGACAAAGAGAAAGATGACTATGAATATCTACACCAAAATGGGTGATATAAACCCCTAACTTGTAAGCCTTAATTGTTGATGGAGTGGAATAAATTTACTGGATACTTTTGGACCTCATACACCCTCAAGATTCATAGTTGGTAGGGGGCTAATGACTAGCATTTGGTAGGTGCGACTGCCAGTCAACAAGTGTGACTAGAATCAGTAGGTTCAAATAGCAGTGAACCAATGTGCATGGGTGAATCTTTGTTTCGATGATGTGAAATTCCCTTACGTTTTTAGAGACCTGAAACACAGAAAAAAAATAGAGAGAGATTAAAAATATAGATAATTCCAACAAAAATATATATAATGTCCTAAGAAAAATACCCCTAACATACTATGATAAGCTCAAAAGTTCTCTTTCTTAAAAAACTTTGTAAATCACAAAATATCAAGTGTGTTAAGGATTAGGTCCCACCAGGCATGCCATTTTGTAAAAAGGAGAAAGCAACACCATACAAGTATAAAATATGAACCTTTTTTAGAAATTTTTACTTTTTAACTTTAGAGTCTATCCTCAAAAGGGATTTACAACAAAATGTCCTCTTATACTAGGTGAAACAATGAATCAATGGTGTTCCTTAGGCTTCATCTTGCTACAAATAAAATTGTAGGGTGTGGATGGTGCTTGAGCATTATTTAACTTGTACTTGAGTTTTTTCTTACTGCCTTCAACCTTAGGAATCCTACACACAACTCATGACAGTAGTTAGTGATAAAAAAATGGGTCTTCCAATGTAAGGCCCAACATCTAGGAAGCTGATTTGCAAATTTCAAAAAAGCTGAGATAAAGGTTAAAAAATTAGTCAAATAATTCACAAGTTCTTAGAGAATAGATTAATTTACCTTTCTTACCATTTTACCACTAGTTTTTAGCTTCTTCTTGTTGTCAAGGTCTAGTCATCGAGGGGGGGCGATTGTGTCTATGCAATCATTAGGAGGGTTTGATTATACTTTTTCAACTCCAAATGATGTGAAATTTGGTAGGTATATTCTAAGGGGTTTCATGAACCCACCCTCAAAAATTTTGATCAGTATGAGTCTAGATGAGGGAGATATGCCCAAAATAAGTTGGATAGTTCTATCTTTGTGTAGTCACTAGGGGCGATTGAGGTTTGGTTCTATGTAGTCGATAGGGATTTTTGGTTGCATCTTGATGACTGATGGGGCTCTAAAATTTCTAGTGGACCCTCATGGAAGGATTTTAAATATATATTGAAATTATAGTGTGGATTGGTCACATGGTCAGCGCACACCTACAAAATAAATATTAGTGGATGATCCCAAGAATATCCATGGTTGATGATGGTTTAAGATATCATGGGGGATGCTCACACTCAAAGGTTAATCACTTAAAAGGGAGCACTAAGGGCTAACAAAATTTTAGAAGCATAAGGGAATGGAAACCATGAAATTATTGCAAATAAAGGAAGAATGAGGGGAAAATATAACAAATTTAAAGGAGGAGGATGACAACACAATGACATGGCCTTAGATGGCATCTATGTGGTAATTTCAAGAACCTAGGATAAATCTATAAGATTTCTTAGATATTTGTGCACATGTTTTTTATTTATGTCCTTGAGGAGAATTAATCCTCACCCACCAAGTGTCATAAATATGCCTAGCGGAGGGAGTCCTTGGATAAGAAAAAATAATATAAAATTGATTTTGAATGCACCTTGGGTGATGAGAGGAGAATTTTAAATTCTTGAAAATATGAGGTTGAGGGTGGATGTACAAGTGGATTTATGAGGAAAATTTATCTTGGGGATTTAAACGAATTTTTAATTCCTAAAAAAATAGAGTGAAATGAGCAGGAGGATGTGAGAATTAAATAAGGGAGGAATTTCCATGGGATTTCCTAGGGATTGAGGGTTGATTTGGAGATTTGATGGGGTTTAACCAATTGAATGTGCACATTTTACAAATTAAATGCTTATTCTTAGGGGTTTCCAAAATGGGATTAGAAGTGGGATTAGGTGCTTAGTGAGGAGGTGTGATTAGTCTAAGAGGGATTATAGATGATTTTACAAAAAAAATTAACTGTTTTGGTTTTCGAGGGATTGGATGTGAATTTATTGTGTACATTTATAGGATTTGAGAAGGGGATTAAGCCATAATTAGAAGAACTAAATGTATAATTAAGAGCCTAATTAGGAGGATGAGGAGCTAAATGAAATTAGGGGAATTTACAAGGGAATTAGGGGGAAATTAGAAGGGTAGGAAGAAAATTAAGATAGATTAGAAGGGATTAGGGAAGGATTAGAAAATCTTAGGGAGAATTAAGAAGGATTAGAAGAAATTATGAAAGAAAAAAGGATAATTATAGGAAATTAGAGAATTTTAGAGGAATGTAGAAGGAATTAAAGGGGAATAAAGAGGAAGAGAGAGAATTAAGAAGATGTTAAAAGGAATTTGAGAGGGCTAGAGAGAATTTGGAGGAATTTATATAGGATTAGAGGTGAATTTGAAAATTTTGGAGGAAATTTAGTGTGAATTTATCAAAATGGATTAAAATGGCTTTAGGACATGTAAAATGACACATTTATGGTGTCTACATTTGCTACTATAGATTCAAATTTTGATTATTTTATTGGTTCCTTAAATTTTTCCTTTAACATAATTACTTCTTGCTTCTCCTTGGATTCTTGCTCCTTAAGCTAAGAAATATCCTATAGTGTTATCTTATTTTTCCTGAATCATAACATCATAAACTTTTTTTGCAAATTAATGTTAATAGTACCAAATGAACCCAACCAAGGATAACCAAGATAATTATTCACATTATCCATATCAATAGCATAAATATTTAAATATAAAATATATTATGTGTCCTTAATGTTTGTTGTTTGACCCTACAACATCTTAGCCAAAGCACTATCAATGAAATTATATCCACTACTAAGGTTAATAAAAATAACAACTTTTTCCCTTTGAATGCATCTACAAACCGGTAATATAAAATTTTTAGATGAATTTAAGTCCTTCTTTTGCTTTTCTAAATCCAAAGATGAAACTTCATCATTTTTCTCACTAGCTTATTAAAAATATTCTCTTTCTCATCCTTGAGTAATTTTATTTCTTTTCCATAGTCTCCATTTTGTTTCTTGAAAAATTTCCACTCCTTTTATTTCATTTATCTCATTTTGAATCCCTTGTAGTTTTTTTCAAAATCTTTGACGACATCCATCAAGCTATCTATCTTTTAATCCCTTCCCTAAAGCTCTCTTTTTAATTCCTTTTGTTCTTTTTGAATCATGTTTATTTCTTTTGCATAACATTTGAGTGTATCTTTAAAGTAGCTATATTTTTATATGGGTTCTAATGACTTAAGAATGCATACTCCAATTCTTCCCATTTGTAGCTATTATTCTTTTCAGTCATAAAACTTAACAACCATGTTCTAGATTCCTTTTCTAAAAATTTATTAAGGTGTAATTTTCAATAAGGATTAGCATAATATAAAGACACCATTTTCTAGCATCAAAATCATTCAGTCCAAAACAAATTTGAAGTGCCATGAGAACACATCCAAAAAAGAATAATTTAAACTATGGTGAAACACTATATGTCTTCCCATTGATTTGAGGCTAAAATTCCACATAAAAAATTAGACCCAAGAAAACAACAAATGATTTTCTTACCCAACTGATAGATATCTCAAAATTTTCCACTACGCTTATTCTTTATGGTTGAATTAATAAGGTCATATCTCACTCAATACTTCCCAGGTTCATTTATATGTCCACTCATCTTACATATCTTCAAATTGTAAGTAAAATGGCACAAGATTCATCTAAAGTGGGTAGCCTAACTAATTGATATTCCAAATTTCATTTAAAAAAAAAAAAACTATTTGGAAAATTGCCATTGCCTTCATTCTAGATGATTGAATTCATTGGATCATATCTCAATAATACTACTTGGATTCCTTCATATGACCACTCATTTTATTTTATTTTTAATTTTGAACAGAATGACATAAGAATAGTCCGAATCAGGTATTTTTAGACAAAGATATGACTGCTAAAAAATAAGATAATTTTTAAGGAAAAAATTACCCTAATTCTTCAATATTCAAAAATAATTTCCACTTTACCAAAATCACTCCTTTGATACCACTTGTTATAAAACCTTTATTCTCTTTAACAAAAACCATTCATCAATTTGTAGAAATATTAAATCATTATCATAAATAATTGTCAACAATAACAATCCATACAATAAGATAGAGATAAATAATACCCTTAGGATATAAAACACCAATAATACTCCTTAAAGAAGGAATAAATTCACAAAATGTTTTAAAATTAAAATACCAATTAAAATTGGTATTTTAAATGAAGATTCAAAGATCTATCTCCATAATTTTAATAAAGTATTAATTTAGCATGTGTATCGTGAAGGCAATAAGGTGGCTGATATTATGGCTACCCATAGGCTAATACAAGAATCTCTAAAGATATAGATAGGAGATTTCTCCCAATTCTTGTTGGACATGTGTGTTTTCAATGACCTTGATTCTTATGTCTAAGTTGTTCAAGCCTTGTATCAACCCTCATGGTCTTACTGCATGGTACCCATCCTATAGATGTGCTTCAGAGCTTGTAAGTTGGGTGTTTCCATTTTTGTTTCCTTTGAATTTGAGATTTAGATTTGTCACCATATATGTGCTTCATATGTGTCTTCTAAACTTCAAAAATAACTTGTGTTTTTAGAAGTTGGGTTCTTCTATTTTTTAGCACCCAAATTGGAAACCTAATTTCTCTTCAATTATTGGTAATTGGAAGAAGGATTCAAATTATGTGTGCTTTTTTAGAACCCATATTTGAAACAAGGAAATTGATGAGGAGGTCCAACTCGATAAGAGGGTCATCAACCCATTGCACCTTCCTAGTTTCCTCAAGCGGTATGACTATTGGAATGTTTGTATTTCCAAATCTATGTTTCATTGGTCTACTTTTCCGGTCCATGCTTGTCATCACAATTGCTCCAATAATTCCATTTCTTCGCTTTGGAAGCATATATGGAATATTTGATATTTTTATAGCACCATAACTCAGTCCTTTTTGTTCACTCTTTCGAGGAGCAAAGTAATTCTTAATCATGCTATGGTACATGGTAAGGTACTTTTGTGTTAAGGTGAGCTATCAACAGTCAAGATCTTTTGATCCTTCTAAAATTGGTGGAATGTTATTCCTCTACTGCATCATGTATTTAAATCATTCTCCTACGTAGGTCACTATCCATATGTTCAAGCCATTATGGGTTTTACCGAGCGAGAGATATCATTGGGAGAATTTAGACTTTTTTAGTGGATCTGTGTTTTAGAAGGAGCTTTAGGATGGCCCTGTTGGAACTTGAGTCTCTCCAGGTCGATTCTGTTGCTAAGGAAATTTTGGGGTCTCATGTTCTTCTTCCCATATTAAATACATTCTCTAGAAATGATCTATAACTATCCATGGAGTTTGTCCAATTCTTGGATAATGACACTATCTCCTTGTATGGTTAGACATTTTTTTTGACAATTGATTTTCTTGTTGAAATATATGGTTTAGACAATAATGGAGATAACGTTCGATGGGAAGAGCATTCGATGGAGGCCAAAATCATGTATTTTAGGGACAAAGAGAAATTATTATCCAAAAAGGATAATGAGATTGTTTGAGAGGACCTCCAGTACCTATGGAATAGTGTGTTGGTTTTGATAATGTAGTATCTCACTATCGACGAGCTATCATCACCACTTCATAGTTTCTAAATGGCCTTCCTAAATTTTTTGAGGGATGTTAACTTGATAAATATCACTGATTATCTATTTCTTTTAATGGATATTTTAGTAGATAGTGTGAGAAAAGGAATTCAACCCATCTAAAAAACCAAGGATTGCATCTGATAATTTTCAACTACATGGTTTAGAATGTGGTCCAAAATAATACCCTTCTTGTTGAGGTTAACATCAAAATTTACTTTATATGATCCTAGTCCTGACATGTATATGTCTCAGACAATCAAGGAGGAAGTGTAGAGTGATTATGCTGAACTAGTGGGTGCTTCATCAAGTAGGGTGAGCAAGTAAAATTTACTGTTTGGTCCTCCTACATTTTTATATTCTCCTATTCGGTGCTCATCATGAGTCAAATCCTCTACTAAGAAAGGCAATAACATGATAGTGATGACCCCCATGAAGCCATCCAAGATTAATTTTTCCTCTCCAACTCGTAAGAGTCAAAAGACCATTGTTGGCCCTTCCCATGGAGTGATTTTGAACCAATATATTGAAGAGATTGATCGTATGGTTGATTTGGATGACATCGTTTCACTGGCCATCACTATGCTCCTTCGAGCAGGAAAGCTCTTCAACCAAATCAAGAATCAAAAGGTTCCAGGGAAGATTGAGAAAGCATCCAATGTGGAAAATGAGAGCCAGGAGCAGATCCATGTCTCCGAGTAGCTAGGCTATCCCCATTTCAATTTTGGTCTAGAATGGTTTTTTGACTCTGGTTTCCTTTTGCAGGTTCTTGGTAGATCTCTCATTGTCTTGTTTTGTTTAATTTTTTTTATGGACCTCTATCCTTTGACAGGTTTTGTTGTACGTCTCGCTTGTTGATGTTTTTGGTTGAGGTTTTTATAATTTTGGGATGCTCCCTTATTTTTTTGACGTAATCACTTGTTATTGTTTTTGGTCGAGGCTTTACCAGTTTTGGGATCCTCCCTTCTTTTGTTTATGTAATGGTTTGGAAATCATCTTAAAAACCCATTATCAATCAAAAAAATATATACCAATTAAAAATGTTAAAATATCAGAAGTCACTTTATGGACAAAGACAACTATGATACTTCATATCAATAAAAGTGATTACAATGACAATACCCTTCCTTATACACCCATTTTATAATCCCATCCTATAATTAGATGTGGTCCATGTAAATTATCAATAATATCAATATACAATATAAATATCATATAACGAGGCACCATAGGAGTGCCATGTTCATTGTATGCAGGCCTAGAATTAAAAAAAAAAATTACCTATCAATAGGAATTTTTATGATGGTTAAATTTTTTAATGACTTTCAGGTTATTGCATCATTTCTTTTAAGATGGTCCAAACATTATGAAAATCAACAATTGAATGAAATGAATTCTGTTCCTAAATGTAGTCTTGTCAATTCTATTGAAGGGACACTTCTTGTGATACAACATGAGATTTCTGATCAGCACTTGGAACCGATCAAATTTAAACATGAATTTGTTGTCACAATAGTCACAAAGGACCAAAAAAGTTATGCAAAGCATAATTTAGGTGATGTCAGCTATAATTCATGTACCAAAATTATTGGTTAGAAAAAATAACACTCTAATGGGCTGCACTATTTGGAGAAGGAAGGACCAATATCTCAGACTACAAAGGCAGAGAAAAGTCACGAAAAAAATGTTGGCTTGAATATCAATTAGAAACATTATGTTCTTAAAAGAGATGCCAGAGGACATTTTGTTAGTTCTGCCAAAATTAATGGGGAAAAATCAAGTGATATTCCTTATCCTCAATCAAATGAAATTTAGAGCCACCGATCTTCAATCAAGAGAAACACTTCTACAATAAAGAATGAGACTAGTTTTGCTATAAATATTAGATTTATTAAGGCAATAAGTGGAAAGTCAAGTTCCTTGTAAACATTTATTCAATATTACCAAGATTATCATAGTGGGAAGAAATTAGTGGCACAAGAAGCTCTATTTTCATATCATAATGTTAAAATCTTGTCTATTGGAAGAGAAGCTCTTCTTCCAACTAAAACGTTGAGCCGTCTAGAAGCACCTTCATATCTAAATGCAATGAACCATGTAAAATTTTACATGCCTAGAAAAAGCTCTAATTATGGGTACATAGGTTTGCCCTTGGATTCACAAGGGGAACTTGTCAAGTATTTTCCTAATATGAGAGCAAGAGTTAATCAACTACACAAGATTACAAATCATGTGGCTACTAATGAACATCTGGTTACATAAAGTACTAATAAGCTTTAAGAATTCAATTTTGTGAAAGGTATGGAGACTTCTCATGATGTTACTTCGATTAAAAGGCCTGACCATAGGCAAAACTACTAAGTAACTACAACTAATCAGTCAATTCATTAGAGGAGATCCATTAATCAATATTCTCCCCTTGACAAAACAGAAAAGGACATAGCAAATTGTGGAAGGTCACATATTGGAATCGTTGGTTCATCAATTGTGACACTAAACATAAACTCAGATCCTAGGCTTTGCAATTAACCAACTGCTTATTCTGGATACCATGGTCATTCAACATTGGAGAAATCTCACCCAGAACTAGAAGCACACTATACAAGGAATATTTTACTACTCAACAAGCCATCAAGTTGATGGGGAAGAGTTTTACCATAGAATATGAAAATGAGGTAGTACATCATGTCAAGGATATTGGGCAGGGCAATATGAAAAACTCTCAAAGCATTCCAAGAGTCACAGTGGGTGACTCTTCCTCTATTCTGACGGCATATTGCAAAGACCTTTTTGAAACACACAATGCTAGATTCTAGCGTTAATACATCGTGAAAAGATCTAGGAAGAAAAGAAAATGCATCAAAATATCTAACCGAGTCAAGTCCAAGTGAAAGTTTTAGAATAGATAAAGCCACCACATTCAATGAGATTTCTCCTAAACTGGAAAAGAGGCTTCCTACAAGTTGTGCAACGCATATGCAATTTTTTCCTGGATATCCAGTTCATCTTTCTATGCTCCTATGGCCATCTATCCTATATGCCATATGTCTACCAACACATGTGTGAATGAGAGACAAAAAATAACATGTAAGGATTCTTACATGAGAGATCAAGGCTACATCCTACAAAAACAAAATTATAATCAATTACTAAAATCCTATCTAGGAAAAAACATATTTAACCAAAGTGCAATGGTTATTATATTATATTTTTATGCTTCCAAATGCAAATACAATATCTACAAACAATCATTTAAAAATGCATCTAAAGATGACGACAAACATGCTTTTCAAAAATTTTCAAGGGTAAATCAAAACATGGTTTGAATGCCAAATCAAGAGCATTGTTAAGGTCACGACGTGGCTTTCTTGTGTGAATTTGTCCAGTTTTATGTGTGCATGTTTTGCATCATGAAAGTGAAGGGAGAATGACATGAAAATGAAAAAACTTACCTTTGAAGGTGTGTGAAAACTGAAACCCAGTGCTGTAGTAGAGTTAATGTGAAAATTAAAACCCAATACAACAACAGAGCTAATATTAAATTTTGTTTGGTGGACTGAGCAAAGGTGGATGTGTTAGAATTATATTACCTTATTTGGTAATTAGTTAATTCTCCTATAGTAGATTACTTTTACTTTCTACCTAGGTTAGTTAGTTTCTATCCTAGGTTAGATATCTACCAACATTTCTTATATCGATATATATTATTTAGGATATTTTAATTAGTTGTTAATAAGGCTATCTTTATATTTTGTTGTATATTTATTTGGCATACAGTCATCAATAATATTATTGCTTTGCTTACCACCAATATGGTATTAGATCCATACTTTTTCTTGGCTCAATTTTCTTCATAGCCTTGACATGACATCGTTGGACTGACGATTCTCGAGGTCGATGCGTTGGACTGATGATTCTCGAGGTCGTTGTGAGCACCTCGGGGACGACACCATTGGACTGACGATTCTTGTAGTCTATAGCAGAACTGATTGGTGGACCTGATTATGATACAATAGATGTTCACATTGTATCATGGATAAGAGCAACCAATCCCAGAGCTCGTATGATCACGTTGAACAACGCAGCGGGAGGATTGAATCATTTGTTCATAGTTGGATCTCATATTTTTCATGCCAAATTTCAAAGAGAAGATTTATTTCTAGATTGGGGACAAAGTTGATATTTCTCGAGTTCAAAATTTTTTGTATTGGAGACGTAGCATCTTCAGGAATACCTATCAGTCGATATTTCTTGTGATTGTTGTGCGTGAAAGGTTGAAAGGTTATTTTACATAGTGGTGCTTGCGTTTGGAAAAGGAGCATAATGTGATTGAAAAAGATTGTCATCGCTCGTAGGAGAACCGCAATCGCCCAGACAAGGATCGACCACCACCAATATATTATTGTTGCCAAGCCGAAGCATCGCTCGGGAGAGGACAATCAGAATCACACAGTAGTCCACAATGAGATAAATTAAATTGTAGTAAATTGGAGGAGTGCATTGTAGTCATGTAGACTATAGATCCAACCCTGCATAGGCGTGTCATTCGAAATAACTCATGGATATCCGTGTTAACGGTGGATCATGCAATTGGTAGATTTGTTGTAGACGTTGAGTGGTGTAGCTTCCAAAACCAACAACTAGAAGATCTAAACACACAAACGAGTGCAGCATCGAAGCCACATTAGATATTTGCAGTTCACAATCTCTCTCAAATGTTTTCTTGCCTATCTGTTGGCGATCTGAAATTGTTTTTCATGCTAGTCTCCATACATTCCCTCTAGATATAGCAGTGAAGACGACTTGTAGGGACAATGTCATGCTCAACTGTAGCAACACAAATCACGATGGTGACAAGGAGATCATAAATCAATTGAAGCTAACCTGATGGCCGCAAGATGAGAATGGATGCACATCATAATTGCAAATAGATGCATTGTGATTGTTTTTAGACGATCTGATGGTGTTTCATATGAAATTATACCCCGTTAAACAATGAATAATGGTGTGAGGTCTTCAACAACATTCTAATCATTGCATGCTGAGAATGAGGAGGCATTCCAGAATTGCTCGAGTAAATACAAAAGAATTTGTGACCTATATGTCCTAGGTTTAAGCCGACATAATTTATCTAGATGTCCTTACAGCAATGTAACACTGCAAAAAGTCGGCTTGTAGATTGCCACCATGGAGGATTGCTGCATGGGAGAGTGATACACCACCAAGTCACGCACGAGAGGCCAACATTAAATAAAGGGTGCTAACCCTTTTGTTTCATCGACTCCAACAACCGATTTGGCTACTCGCTGGTCAATAAGGAGCCAACTCCCAAGAAGTCTCAGATTCAATACCCGCCGACTCCGCCCAAGACATGGTAACTTTTTGATTAATTATATTTTGCACACATTAATTTTTAGATTTTATTTATTTTAATTTAAAAATTAAAATAAATAATTTTGTTTTATTTCAAAGGTTTGCATTTTTGTAAGCTATTGAAACACTTTAGAGGTTTCAATTGTGCAAAATTAAACAAATTGAATGAAACACATTGTAACAGCCCTAGATGCATTTTTTGCACTAAGGGGTACGATTTGTCCAAAAAAAGCACAAGAGGCTTTATCATTGGGAATTTTTGCATTCAAGGGGGGATATTTAGTATTTTCTCTATCAATTTGTCAAACAAGGGAGGATAATTTTGCAACAAGGGGGGATACTAATTTTTTTCCCTCAAACCTAATTTTACAAAAAGGGCGGATAAGCTTGTAAAGGTGCATTTTCGGCAGCGACTAACACCTTAGTCGAAATTCTTGCAATTTTTCTGTCAAATCATATTTTGCAAAAAGGGGGAACAAATTGTACAAGGTGCATTTTCGGCGGTGACCGACACCTTAGTCACATTATTTTGCAAAATTTGATTGTAAAAAGTGCACGTTCGATAGAGATCAACACCTTAAAAAGTTGAGCAAATCAAAGAAAAAGAATGCCCTAAAATCAACTGATGTTGCTAAATCAGTTAAAGGCCCATAATTTTCCCCGCACATGGATGGGATGGATTTTTATGAAGATGGCACATTTCTCACACTACGAAATGGTGTAGATGCCATAATCAATGATTCTGCGTCTTGTGAAGACATGCAGAAAAATGGTGTTCTAATCCCTATTAGCGATGTAATGCCAATATATATGTCATTTGTTTCTCTTGACATTGCATAACGTAAAGTGAAAAAGAACATTAGTGAGGAAACAGAGGTCAAACCCCCAATGGTCAATGAATGTAGTGACACAAGTGACATTCAGCCCATGGTGGTGAATGCTTGTTGTGACACATGTGACCTTGAGCCCATGATGGCCAATGCTTGTTGTGATACAGGCGACCTCCTACCTTCAATGGTAGATATCAGTTGTAGCATAGGTGATCTCATTTCAATAGCATATTTTTCTTGTGACACTAGTGACTTAACAACTGAACCTCCTCAAACAGAGCTCCATAATCTCATCAATAGTGACAAATGCAATATTATTAAAAGCATTGATGAAGATGATAAAATTGGGTGTTTTGAACAACACACCAAAGGATTTGGTTCCAAAATTATGAAGAAAATGGGATTCAATGGTGAGAGATTAGGTAAATAGGAACAAGGCATTAAAACTCCTATAATGCTAAATGTCAGGGCAAAGAATGAAGGCCTTGGCTATACTAGACATGCAAGTACAAGTAATACCATGTTTGTAAAACCTAAATCTCCTACAACTCCTAAAAAACATTGTTGCAGTCATTATGGAAATACAAGACATGTTGCAGCTAGATGTTGGAAATTACATCCTTGTGATTCATGTAGATGTACAAATCATTCTTCTTCCAGTTGTTGGCACAAAGTGAAAATGGCCAACAAGGTTCATAACGATTGTGGATGGACAAATCACACATAATGGACCATGATGAAAAAAATAATGTATGGCTTCTACCGAAAAGGTAAAACCTATGATAGACCCCGAGCCAAATCCAGTGACAGGCCGAGTGGCAATCCTAGAGACAATGATCCAGAGACAAACCTAAAGACAGACCCAGAGACAAAGTTCCAGAGGCATATCTACAGGCATATCCAGAGGCAATGATCTAGAGGCAGATTCACATACAGATCCCGATAGACCCAGAGGTTCACATCCAAAGGTACGCTTAGAGCCAGAGCCAGAGCCAGAGACAAAGCAAGAGCCATCATTCTTTCATTTCTATTCTTCTTCTTCTTCACTGTATTGGGACAATTATATACTTTACCCAAATATTGTTGTATGGGGGGATATGTATGTATTACCCAAATAATGTAATAAGGGGGGATGTTAGAATTATATTACCTTATTTGGTAATTAGTTAATTCTCCTAGAGTAGATTACTTTTACTTTCTACCTAGGTTAGTTAGTTTCTATCCTAGGTTAGATATCTACCGATATTTCTTATGTCGGCAGATATTATTTAGGATATTTTAATTAGTTGTTAGTAAGGCTATCTTTAGCTTTTGTTGTATATTTATTTGGCATACAATCATCAATAATATTATCGCTTTGCTTACCGCCAATACCAATAGGATGGTCTAAGGGTGCGGAGGGGAGCCATACTGCCATCCAAACCTCAAATTTAATGTTTGGAAATTTGTAATATTAATGCAATAAATATTTGACCTATCACCAGATTCACCACTGGCGCGATAACTTGTTTTATGAACAGAAAGAAAATTAATACAATTTTGAGAGATGAGTTACAAACTTAATCTATTTTTAATTTAGTTATTAAAACTTTACTCTTATGAGCACATCTAATATATATATAATCTACTGTTTTTAAATATATTTACCTATAAATTTACTATTTCTTGAAAAAAAAAACTAACGTTTCTTTAAAAAAAAATAATAAATAAAAAACTACCATCAATATAAATTTAAAGCCATAATTTACGGTTTGAAATGTAAAATAATTTCATATGCCTCTCAAATTGGGCGTGATTGTATGTATAGAATTTTTTGTAATAATTTCATATGCCTCTCAAATTCGGCGTGATTGTATGTATAGAATTTTTTGTAATATTCATCGACATCGACATGAAATTTGTTTTATAGCTACGTCAGGTCAACTTAACTCACGTGGCGGCTCTTATGTCCAACAAAACTACACCTTTCATATTCCATAGAAGGCAATGCCGTCACATAGGGCTAGTTCTATTTTTGTAAGTCTTACAAAAAAGGGCTCCGGTTTTCCACGTGACCAGCACAACCAGTTTGACATTAAAACACGGCGCAATGCTCGCGAACCGACGACTTTTTCAATTCAAAAAAGAGTAACGAAAGGTGGCTTGTAATGGCATCCAATTTTATTTTTATTTTTAAAATTGTTTTTCCTTCTTTTTAATAGATATCATTAGAATTGAATCCTTTATTCTATAACAATATTAACCAAAAACCTCCATTTACTTCAAATTGGATTCCTCCCAAAGACAGGACAATGACCAAGTCTATAATCCACGCCCGTTACTATTACGTTGTCGGCGTTCTACGTAATCCTTCTTCCTTTAAATTCACAACAATCTTCCTTCTCCTCTTCATTATTTGCACAGAACCAGAGCACGAATCCTCCCCAGATCTATCTATTGTAAGGGGAGATAGGATGTCAAAGATAATATCAAGCTTGTTTAAGAAACATAATTGCTGTGATTATATTCGGATACACCCTGACAGACCTTCGGTCCCCAACGACGTCTGCTGCGATCATTCGGCTTATGGGAAATGCAAGGGAACTCACGCTGACATTCAGAAAGGCCGGTTTGCTGTGTATGTTGGCGAGGAGAGAAAACGGTTTTCCTTACCTATAAGTTATCTGAAGCATCCGAGTATTTGTTGTCTGCTGGAATTGTCAGCTCAAGAGTTCGGACGTCATCAGACTGGCGTGCTCATAATCCCGTGCGATGTGGAGAGTTTTCAGCAAATTCTGTGGGCGGTTCAATACGACTTCTCAAGAATCCATAGCTCACCACAGAAGAAGAAGAGAGAAGAATTAGAGTTGCATAAAGCCAGTGGCCTCCACAAAATCAAATGGGAAAACTCAAAAGTCCCTTTCCGGAGAATATGGAAAAATTCTAGTACATACGATATTATTACAAGTTAATCATTATGCAATCACATTCTTAAATCAATCGTAATCTTCATTTCAATGGATGGAAAGGACTTCATGCATTACTTGGCTCATGCATTACAAAACTAATCTCTCTCTCTCTCTATCTATCTATATATATATATATATATTGTCTCTACAAACACATTGTAATACATGGTTGTACAGTTACTGTGTGGCGGGATGACACTATAAAGGTTCACCTTAATGCATGTATTTGTTTCTATGACACTGTAATCATTATCGGATGACTTTCATTCTTTGGGACCATCAATTGTTTCTATTTCTAAGACTAGATAAAGAACTTATGTATATGAATAGAACGTCTGGAGATGAATTTTTTTTGGTTGAATGGATGTTCACTGAATGCTATTTGTTTGCAACAACTGTGCACCCATCTTGTTACAAGCAAGTAATAACCCAGGCTTCACAAACTTGTAATTTGGTTCCATATGACTGAATTGCACAAACCTGTAATTTGGCGACATATAAATCAACTCATGCTGTGGTAATGAGTTATGGAAAGCAATTTCCATAAACAGATTGCTTATCTGGAGGACTGGACATTTCAACTTTCTTAACCTCTTTAGACTTTATGAGAAGATGCAAAGACAGGTACCTTCCTTGTTATATATGTTATGTGCGACACTTCCAAATTCCGATTTCCTAGAGACTCTAGGACTTTTCACACTCCTTATTTTAATGCTCTTGTTTTCTACCCTATGTTTCATTGCTTATAATTTTGCCAATGCAAGTTAGCAATTTTTGTTCTTATGCATGTCTTTTCATATTCAACAATGTGCATATTTTATAACACAATTGGTATTGTTGATTATGAGGATACTCGTATTGCTAGCTAAGGCCTCTATTGATTGGATGGTTTTATTATTCAACAGTAGCAGCTTCATGATGAAACTCTTCATATTTCTAGCTTTTGAATGTACTTGATATGCAGTATTATGATGTACTTGTTGTTGCTGATTATGGGACTACTCACATTGTAATCTTTTATTTTCTTGCCATAATCACCTTTTTGAGTTGTATATTGTGGTATTTAAACTACACCCATCAGAGCTTTAGAAGAATCTATCTAAATTGCAGGTACCATCTCCTCTGTCATTGAAAATTTTAGAAGCATGCAAACTTTCTGGTTTTTTATTTGAAGATCATATTATTTCATGACAACCTCATCTTCTTAAACAAAACTCAAAACACAGATATAGTGGTCACCATGCTCTTCCAAATTTAATAATTATGTCTCTTAGACTTTTGAGCCTTATTTAAGAGACAGATTGCTATGATTGAACATAGTGGAGGTTTTTCCAATAGAAAAACTTTACAAATAATGCTTGTTTTGACAATAAAGTGTTGCCCTTGTATCAAGTGCTCAGATTCTTAACAAGAACAATTTAAAAAATATTCTTGCTTCTCCAAAAATTAATCAATGCACAATGCTTGATTTATTTCTATCAATAGTACTAATGGAACTGAATAATAAGGCACACTTGTATTTACAAAAATTGTACAATATATAGGCATGAAGCCTATGAAGGATATATGACAAGTGTTATAAGCTCCACTCCAAGTTTCTTGCAGAAGACACCACTCCAACTCAAACTGAAAATAGGACAAGTGGCATAACTGGAGTAAGGCGTAGTGCACATTACATAATATTCTAACATTCCCCCTTAATATACACTATCCTAACTACATAAAAAAATAAGTCAACATTAGATAACATTCCCCCTTAACGTTGACTTATATTATATACATAGAGAAATTTGCTAAACTGAGAAAACTTGTCTTGCCCAAATGACTTGGTGAAGATTTCAACCACTTGATATTGAGTTGGTACATACTCCATGAGTATAATATCTTCTTGGACCATTTCTCTGACGAAGTGATGATGGATCTCAATGTGTTTTGTACTGGCATAGAAAAGTGGATTTTTGGTCATCTTGATGGTACTTTGATTATGACAATATATGTAAGTTGGACCAGGTATGAATAGCCCAATATCCTGAAGTAATTACCTCAACCACATAGCTTCATTAGTTGCCTCAAATGCTGCTCTATATTTAGCCTCTACTGAAGATAATGATATTATGTTCTACTTCTTTGTACACCATGAAATAGAGCCTTGGCCCAATTGAAATCAATAACTAGATGTGGATCTTCTAGTTTCAGGAAAACTAGCCCAATCTGAATCTGTGCAGCCAATCAAGGAAAAATCATCACATGATGTATAAATAAGGCCATGATGAGGTGTGGCCTTGAGGAATATCACAATCCTCTTAGCTTCTATCCAATGGCTCTTCTTAGGATCCTGCATGAATCTAGAAATAAGGTCAACTGAATAAGTAATATCTTTTCTAGTTGTAGTTAAGTAGATCAAACTTCCAACCAACTACCTATAAAGAGTGTCATAAACCTTTTTTTCATCATCATTATTAATCAATTTCAACCTGGTTTCCATGGGAGTGAGGCAGGGCTTACACTCCATGTGAAACCTCACCAAAATAGACTAAATATATTTAGCCCGTGAGATAAAAATCTTACCAGGATGTTGCCATACCTTTATGCCTAAGAAATAGTGGAGGGGGCCTAAATCTGTCATTTCAAATTCTTGCATAAGTCCTTGAGAAATATTATTCCTCCTGTGTCATCACCTATAATGAGAAGATCATCCACATACAACATAACAAAAATTATTTTGTTCCTCGAATATTTCACATAGAGAGTAGATTTTGATGTAGATCTAGTGAAACCAAGGTTGAGAAAATAGGAGTCAATCTTTGCATACCAAGCTTAGGGTGCTTGCTTCAACCCATATAGAGCTTTATTCAATATAAGGACTTTGTTTTCTTGGCCTTCAACTATGTACCCTAGTGGTTGTTTCACATACACTCCCTCCTTCAAATTACCTTTGAGAAATACACTTTTGACATCCATTTGATATATGGGTCAATACTTTTGAGCTGCCATAGCAATAATTGTCTTGATTGTAGTCATTTTTACGATAGGAGCAAAGGTCTCCTCATAATAAATTCCTTATTGTTTCTTATATCCTTGAGCTACTAGGTGTGCCTTTTAGTGATCTAATGAGCCATATGCTTTAGACTTTACCTTGTACACCCATTTTGTGCCAATGGTATATTTACCTTGGGGTAAATAAACTAACTCCCAAGTTCAAAGTATAAAGACAAAGTATAAATTAGATTTTTGCCATCTAGTTCAAAGTATACCAGTAGATGGTAAACAAGACCTTGTAATACTACCATCTTGGCTATTGTTGGTACCACTTATTTATACTTTGCCTTGTACACCCATTTTGCTGGTAAATATTTGCCATCTCGATTGCTACTGGTACGACTGCTGACGCGGCTACTACTGATATTGTTGCTGATGTAGTTGTTGCTAGTACTATTGATTTAGATATTATTGGTACTGTGGGTATCTATGATGTTTTCTACCCATATAATTCTGATTATGCTAATTTTGACCCTTGTTTTGTTTAGGCTATAAAGATGCCTTGGTGGAAAAAGCTGCTGATGTGGCTTCAATTTCTTCATATTTGATTAGGGCTTGCTCATGTTTCTTAAGTAGAATCTCAATATCCTTAAGTGTGAAATTTATTTTTTTACCACTCAGATCTAACATGGTAGCATATGAGTGAAATTTTAAAGGAAGGCCATGCAATATTATAAGAATCTACCCATTGTCATCTAGAGTTTTTCTAGCAGCTAAAAAACCATTCTTAATAGACTTCACTTCCATAAGATAATCGGTAAGTGAGCCTTTCATACATAAATTATACAATTTTTATTTGAGATACAAAATATTGTATTGACTTGGCCTTTAAAATTTTTTTATGAGAGCATCCCATGCTTGTTTAGGTGTTTTTGCAACCCTTACAGTTTCTCTGCATTGAATTCCTATGGCTAGCTTGATGAGACTTAAAGCTATGTTGGAATTATTTTCAAATTATGTTTTTTCTTTAGGGTATTGAGGTGTAGTGAGTGGGTCTTCATCAGATTTTCTATCTCTCACAAGATCCCACATGTCATTCATCATTAAAATATATTCTATTTCATACTTTCAATTTGAATAAGTTTGAGTTCCATCCAACTTTTTAGTGAGACCACTTAATATATTTGTAGTAACCATTATTTATAAGAGGATTGAAGGAATATGGAGCTCAAAATAGGATTAAATAAGAAAAACAAATGCTAAATTAGACCCCTCAAAAAAATCTAGGTTACACCACTTAAAATCCAGAGGAGGGTTCACCTAGTTTTTCCACTCTGAATCTTAAAGTGATTCCAACAATG
Organism: Wollemia nobilis; assembly: GCA_028583015.1. NCBI lineage: Eukaryota > Viridiplantae > Streptophyta > Pinopsida > Araucariales > Araucariaceae > Wollemia > Wollemia nobilis. Next base: position 5,711,754 of record JAQPPZ010002554.1, read on the forward strand.
GGAGAGATAACTTAAACACAAATGTCCTTTTCTACCCAAAGAGAGTAAGAAATATAATAGGAATTTTTACAACCTGCCAGACCTTTATACCAAACTTCTCAGTATACCTGTCCTTACGTGAGGGAGGCTATAGGTATATGAGTAGTCAATACGTGGAACATAGGCATTTTTGAAATGAATTAACTTGCCAAACATTTATACTGAACTTCTCAATATACCTGCCCTTACTTGAGGGAGACTATAGGTATGTGAGAAGTCGATATGTGGAACATAGGCGTTTCTTGAAAGTGAATAACCTACCATACCTTTATACTGGCATTCTCAAATACCCACCCTTATGTGAGGGAGACTATAAGTATATGAGGAAAACGATACATGGAACATAGGCGGTTATTAAAATGTGTAGATTGATTTTTGAGAATTTGTTACAATAGATGTGCCAAAGTGTTTGGGGGCTTTATGAAAAAATGCTTGTATATGTTTGCTTGCTTATATATGGCATAGTGTCAAGTGTGTATGCAATAAAACTACACTTGATAAAAATTATAAAACCCAAAAAAATGCAAGGGTTTTAGCAAGCATAAAATGTAGAACAAGCCGAAATAATGAGATGCAAGCAATAAACACAAAGTGGCCAAGAGAGTGCCACAAAGTGACTCCACCAAAAAGTGGCAAGGGACCGTAAATCATCCCTTGAGTTGATGATTGTATTGTAAACTTTGGCTAAAAGATAGCCCCAGATGTGTCTGAAAAATGATATAAGATCAGTGTTTTCAAAGATAAAATTGCTTCCAATCTTGCCAAATTCAATGAATAACTTAGCCTAATGTCCCACGAAAGACATAGAATTGAATTTCTCACAAGTTTTCCAAAATTTTTGTTTAAGAGTTTTGGATTCAACCAAAAATGCACTCTTATTTACAAGAGACATCTGATTCAACCCTGTTATCATAATTAATTCCTCCTGTTGACACACATTTCTATGATATTTAAGGACACATACTACATATTGCTTTTGAAAAAAAATACATGTAACTCCCTCTTATTTTAAGACACATACTATAAAGCCTTATAAAAATAAATTACAAGATTTATCACAAGTATAAGATAGGGTGGATATTTAGGTAGATTATTACGTAGAGCACTCCACACAATATTAACGCAAAAATCTAAAGGACTTCAGGGATGTTGCTTCGGGCTACCAAACACCACCAATTTCAATTCCACCTATTGATGCAACTGAGAAATCGTCCGGATCTACGCCGAGTGGGGGTCAAAAAAAACTTCAACATCAATGTAAGGACTTAAGCTAAAAGTGAAAACATCAGTTGTATTCAGATGTTAACTATGAACAGATATTTGATGTTACAAGCAGAATGTTAGCATTGACCAATAATGAATTAGATCAGATGAAAAAAGGATAGGGAAAAAAACTCTAAAATAGCCGAATAGGTTTAAATGTCTCTGTGGGACCGCACGCTTACTGCAGATCGAGTGTTGTTGCATTACGTGTGTGCAGATAAAATACAGAGAATCAGATGCATAAAAAAATCGATTAAAAATTCCAGCACTCAAATGTGTCAAATTCACATGGTAAATGGTGTCATTTTACATAAAAAATAAATGCCATAGATGACGTCTTGTCAGCTATAAATTGAGGGGATATGGCATCCTATGTTTGAATTAAATAGGTGAACACGCAACAATCAAAACTCCTGATTAGATGCGCATCAAGTCCAGCTCCTGAAATGATGATATTTGGTGAATCCTCGACGTTCGATTAGGTCTGGAGTAGGTTGTTATGCCTCAATTCCTCGGTTGGGATGATCTCAAACTTTGAAAGCTCAGGTTAAAATTAGCCATTGATTACTGGAACGTCTTCGGCTCTTCTCGTTGGTCGCCAAATAGTAAAAAAAATATCCATAGTTTGGGCACACAACAGTCTCATCATCTAGCCAGTTTCAACAAATATGAAATCCTCTCGAAGTAGCACCCCAATGGGTAGATGAAATATTCTCGAGGTATTTACGTAGATGAAAAGCATTCAAAAAACATAGAACAGCTGCATGACTGGCTACCTCCAGACTTCAGTTTATGGTGGTGGAGACGCAACTCAGATTGCTGCACCTACGTCGAGGACAACTGAAAGCAAAGATCTTGGATCTAGAAAATATGTAGAAAAACGAGGGCTTGACCCTAATTTTTGTGTATCCGAAGGATTGTGATCTACGTTGAATGAGCTACGTAGCTCATCAAGGGATGATTGTTGTTGGTGCACCAGGTTACGAAAGAGTATCTTCTTTTTGTCTGATCCGAATCATGGATTTCTTTAGCACAACAGATATGGCTATGGAACACAGATCTAGCCTTGATCCCAAAAAATTAAACTTTAGATAACTTTTTTAGAAATACACTACACAATCCAACACAGAAAAGAAATGACGACCTCTCGAAAATGAATAGGCATGTCCTCACCTCAGATGGCGAGGATTGTCCTCTTTCTATTAACTTATGGAGTTTCTAGTTTTTTATTCACTCAATGAGTGGAGAGCATAATCGCTGACTCCAATAGACCAGTCCCCATAGGTGGATCTCACTGCTTTAATACCAAATGATGGAACTGAATAATAAGGCACACTTGTATTTACAAAAATGGTACAATATATAGGCATGAAGCCTATGAGGGAGATATGACAAGTGTCATAAGCTCCACTCCAAGTGTCTTGCAGAAGACACCACTCCAACTCAAACTGAAAATAGGACAAGTGACAAAACTAAAGTAAGGTATAGTGCACATTACATAATATTCTAATATTCCCCCTTAATGTGCACTATCCTAACTACAAAAAAAAATAAGTCAACATTAGATAACAAACACTTTATTACACAATTATTGTTTACTATACAAAAATTATGTTTTACTATTAATGTCAACCTAATCAAATGCTTTCATGTCATCAATGTTTGAATTCACCATTATCAAATTTTCAAAGAAGTCATACATAATAAAATACACCATTCATGCTTAGATCCATCAAGTAGTCAATGATACATATATTGTTGTCTCTGGACAACTATTATCTACAAAAGAAAAAATAAAAAAGGAATGAATATGGGATTGACCTATGTCCTTGAATTAGTCTAGAACTACCAAATAAGAGAATTCAAGTCTGTCCTTGCATTCAATATGGACTTCTTTCCCTAATTCTATTGTAACCATGTATAATATTTGAGTCCCGATGATGTGCTTTGTTCACTAGTGGACATAAATACTTACTTTAAAACTTCATTGTCAATATTCATAACTACTTTTGCAGGTTCAAATTTGTGAAGTAAGCCTCTTCACAAATATTGTCAAAGCCATATATTTTGTGATGTTAATCTCTCATGTGCAATTCAAATATTTTGACTAATCTCTAGGTCTTTGAGCCTTGCTATTGTAACAAATAGTTTCACCTTCATTCTTTTCCATTTTGATGTGTCCATAGACACCTTGCCTAGGCTCTTATTTAAACCATAATCCATAAATAATACTATATTTGATATTTGAAACTATACATCAAAATAAAGTGGAGATATAAGGAATAAAATTCATAATTCAAAATGATTTAGGCTTATATTCTTAGTATGTTATTCATTTTCTATGTTTCAACTACAATGTGGAACTATCTTGAACTCTCTCCAAACTGTCAGTTATTTCTTAACTATCATTTTCTTGTAAATATCAATTAGCTAATGCTCTATTATATAATATTTTTATTTTATGTCCATTGGTATTTTTTTCTTTGTTCATACTCTCCCAGCTATGCTAATATAAAGAAGTAGCATATGATGTTAAAAAAAGAAGTATGTTACTACCATTGAATGACGTAGTTGAGTTTTTTTGAGGAGGGATTTAGGAACTCCAATCATGAGAGAAATTTATCTTCAGCTAGTGTTGGAATGAGTGCAATGAGTGGCAATGGAGCAAATGAAAAATAGGACCAATAATTCTCATATTGATTTTTTCCCCCTTTCCAATGGTTTTAATACCAATTTTGTATCATAGGTCATGTTTATAGGTCTGTAGATAGTGGGTGTAACATATTTTTGTTTACTAGTAAAAACGGTGTTTGCACAAAATTACATTTCATTCTATTTTATGCCTTATGCAACAAGTCCATGTAAAAATCCACTTTTTTAGCAGTTTGATTTATAGTGTTAAATTTTATAAGGATAAAAATAAAAAATTAGTATTCCTAAAATTTTCAAAAACCCACTCTCAAAAATTTAGGTCAATTTGAGTTCATATGAGGGAGATATACCCAAAAAAAGTTGGGAAATTTTGGCTTTGTGTAGTCGTTAAAGGGTGACTGAGGGTTGGCTTTGTGCAGTCGGTAATGGACTACTGGTTTGATCTTGATGATTGATGGCACTCTAATATTTCTAGAGGATCCTCATGGAAGGATTTGCAACCTTTGTTGAAATTTTGGTGTGGATTGGTCACCTGATTGGTGTATAGCTACAAAATAAACATTATTGTATGATCCTAAGAATCTCCATGGTTGATGATGGTTTACGTTCTCATGGGAGATGCTCATAGTCAAAGGATTAAGCGCTCAAAAGGAAGCACTAAGTGATAACAAATTTTGGTAGCATAAGGGCATGGAAATCATGGAATTGTTGCAAATGAAGGGAGAAGGAGAGGTATTAATAACAATTTTAAAGGAGATGGAGGGGGATGATAAAGCAATGACATAGCCTTATGAATGAATTGCACAAACTTGTAATTTTGTTTCATATGATTGAATTGCACAAACATGTAATTTGGCTACATATAAATCAACTTGTGTTGTGATGGTGAGTTATGGAAAATAATTTCCATAAACAGATTGCTTATCGGAAGGACTAGACATTTCAACTTTCTTGGCCTCTTTAGAATTTATGAGAAGATACAAAGACAAACCCCTTACTTGTTATATATGTTATGTGCAAAACTTTCAAAATCCAATTTCCTAGAGGCTCTAGGACTTTTCACACTTATTTTAATGCTCTTGTTTTCTACCCTATGTTTTGTTGCTCATAATTTTACCAATGCAAGTTAGTAAGGTTTGTCCTTATGCATGTCTTTTCATATTCAACAATGTGCATATTTTATAACACAATTGGTATTGTTGATTATGAGGATACTCGTATTTCTAGCTAAGGTCTCTATTCATTTGATGGTTTTATTATTCAAGAGTAGCAGCTTCATGATTGAACTCTTCATATTTCTATCTTTTGAATGTATTTGATATTCAATTTTATGATGTATTTGTTGTTGTTTATTATGGGACTACTTACATTGTAAGCTTTTATTTTCTTTCCATAATCACCTTATTGAGTGGTAGGTTGTGGTTTTTAAACTACATACATCAGAGTTTTAGAATAATCTATCTATATTGCAGGTAGCATCTCCTTTGTCATTGAGAATTTTAGAAGCATGGAAACTTTCTGGTTTTTTATTTGAAGATCATATTATTTTATGACAACCTCATATTCTTAAACAAAACTCAAAACACAGATATAGTGGTCACCATGCTCTTCAAAATTTAATAATTGTACCTCTTGGATTTTTGATCTTTATTTAAGAGACATATTTCTATGATCGAACATAGTGGAGGTTTTTTTAATAGAAAAACTTTACAAATAATGATTTTATTGACAATAAACTGTTACCTTTGTATCGAGTGCTCAGACTCTTAACAAGAACAATTTAAAATATATTCTTGCTTCTCCAAAAATTAATCAATGCACAATGTTTGATTTATTTCTATCAATAGCACTTTATTACACAATCATTGTTTACTATCCAAAAATTATGTTTTTCTAAAATTGTCAGATTAAAAAAATTCTTGCATGGCTTCAATGTTTGTGTTTACCATTATTAAATTTTCAAAGAAGTCATACACAATAAAATGCACCATTCATGTTTAGATCCATCAAGTAGTCAATGATACATATATTGGTGTCTCTAGATAGAGATTATCTACAAAATATTATTGGTTAGGAGGTATAACTAATTCAACTACTTGTAGATTATTCCACATAATTAATTACAATAATAACTACCTAACTATCTTCCCCACTTAATTACAATTAATGCTTAAACACACCACGTCCAAGAAACAACACAATAAACAAATAAAGGATTTGAGCTTTTTCCTACAAAGGAGAGTGAGGTAGTCAATGAGATGGGTAAGAAGTGGACCTATCAATGTATTTTACTTTGGCATCCTTCTATTCATCAAGTCTTTAGTTGTGGTGAGGAACTCCTAGTTGGGATTTCCCACACTAAGTATTTTGGAATCAACCGTGTCCTTTTCATCTTCAACCAATCATTGCTTGCATCTACAACATTAATAAATAAAGGATTTCTATTTTATTGAAATGAGTCCCACAACCATCTACAATTATTAATATTCTACTGTAATATTTTTTCGTATTTTTTCATGGTTGTCCAAAACAAGGAATTGACATGTTTTCCTAACTACTTGAATTTTGTGTTGTTTCTTTCTATTTATTTTGAATTGTATATTATCACCAATGGCTACTAGTATCACTTATATTCATTGATTTCTATATGTATTACTTCATCTTAATTTTGTGACTTGATAAACAATATAAGTTCTTTATGATATTGGTAATATCTACTAGTACTCTTATAATTACACCAATGTTATATATTTCATATAAATACATAGTAGTTTCACCTCTATCTTCTTATTTTTTAGCCATTGGGATTTTATTATCATTATTTATTGTTTTTATGATTTATTTAGTTGGTTCAATACCTTTTATAATTTATTTGGGATATGACATTTGAGACTTGGACCTTTCAAAAAAATATTTCTTATATTTTATCACTTTGAATTTGGAAACAGGCTTTTTCATGTGCTCTTTTTCATATTAAGATTTGCATTTTTGGTTACAAAATATAAATTTTTGTCCTCCATCAACTCGTATGCTATTTTAAAAATTCAATAATCTCTTGAATGTCCAATGTAGGTAAAATACAATAGAATTTGTTTTTTTTTTATTTGGATGACTCAGTAGTGAATGAAATACCTGATGAAGAAGTAGAAATTTACAAGGAAGAGCTTCAGGATGAGGACCACAGCCAAATATTTCTATCTATGCATTTTAGGATTATTCAAAGGGAAAGGGATTGTAATTCTTATTTATTTAGGTAGTACACATAATTTTATTGATCCCAAAGCAACTAAGCAAGCAATAAAAATAAATACATGCATGTAACTCTTTTGAAGTCATGGTGCCAAATGGAGGAACATTACATTGTAAGGGTAAATGCTAAAATGATAAGTTGAAGATAGAGGACTATAAAATAAAAATTGATAGGTTTTCTCTTCCACTTGGAGGATGTGATGTGTTGAGAGCATAATGGATCTATACCTTGGGAATAGTAGCCTAGAACTAATTTATGGATGCAATTCTTCCAGAATGGGAAATCCTACACTCTTTGTGGTTCTTCAACAGGACCTTTGTAGGTTATTAAATCAGTCCATATGGAGAAGACATTTAAAAAAACCTCACAAGGGGTATTACCCTAATTGTTTTCAATTCAACCATAGACTTCAGAAGCATATGAACCCTAAGGGAATTTACATATTGTTTTGTCTAAATATAATGTAGTTATTACGGAACCAACATAATTAACTCCACATCATTTCCATGATCATACAATACCATTTGTGCTAGGTAGCTTTCCACCTAGCATTAGACCCTACATTTACCACCCCTGTGTGCTTAGATTAGAAATTGAGATGTTGGTTCAAGAATTATTAAAAGTAGGGATAACTTGACCTAGTCATAGTCCTTATTCTTCTTTGGTGCTATTGGTTAGAAATAAATATGGGTTGTGGAAGCTATGTATAGAATTTTGTGAGCACAATAATCTCACCATTAAGAATAAATTTATTAATGTTGTGATCAATGAATTATTGGATGAGTTACATGGCACAAATATTTTCTCCAAGTTGGATCTCTACTATGGATATCATTAGATAAGTCTCAAGGAGGAAGATATTTCTAAAATAACATTCCAAACTCATGAGAGCCATTAAAAATTTTTGGCCATACCATTTGGCCTAACTAATGTGCCATCAACATTTTAGAACCTCAGAATAATATCTTCTACCAATTTATTTGTAAGTTTATTTTGGATTTATTTGATGATATTCTCATATATAGTCACTTGGACCAAGCACTTACAACACCTAGATCAAAATTTGAAATTAGTATGGTACCATTAGTTATTTGTCATATGATCCAAATATTCCTTGGCATGCAAGAGGTTGAATACTTGGGGTATATTATTTTATAAAAGGGATTCAAGATTGATCCCAACAAAATTGAATCTATATAGAATTGGCCTAAGCCACAAACTCTCAATGTGGTTCATGGATTTTAGGGGCTCACAGGCTATTATTGCTCATTTGTACAAAATTATGGAAATATAGTCACCCCCTTAACGGTCATGTTGAAAAATAATTTATTTATGTGGTCAAATCTAGTAGAAAAATCATTTGTAGATCTTAATATGGCTATGATTTTGACATTGATGTTGGCTACCCCTAAGTTTTTCAAACCATCTATAATTAAAAGTGATAAATGAGGTCATGACATTAGGGTTGTATTAATACAAGAAGGGTGACTCTTAGCCTTCACTACTAAGGTACTATCAATACAATTTTGGAAACATCTATTTATAAAAAAGAAATGATGTACATCATCCATGTTGTTAATCATTGGTGGTCATATTTGTTTGAGAGAAATTTTTCTATTAAAATGGACCACCAAAGCTTGAAATATTTCTTGGAACAAAGGGTATCTACTCTAGAATAATATAAAAGGATTTCAAAATTATTGTGGTATAACTATGACATAATGCATAAGAAAGGAAAGGATAATATTATCATAGATGACCTCTCCCATCAATTTGAGGATCAAGTTGTAGAGTGTGCCCTTTCATCCCCACTTCCCCAATGGATCTTCCAACTTCAAAAAGAAGTAAAAAAGGACCAGTCTTTATAGAACTTATAGGAAAAAGTACAAAGGTATCCCAATTCACATGTTGAATATTCATGGGATGGACATATGTTAAGATAGCAAGGTCACATTGTGGTATCTAAAACTTCATCACTCCATGAGGATATTATGTGTGAAATGCATGGTTCACCTATTGTAGGACATCTAGAATTCTTAAATATATATGAGAAAGCTAAAAGGTCATCCTATTGGAAATGAATGAAAAAATATATTCCAAATTTTGTGGCCAAATGTGAAATTTACCAATAGATGAAAGGTGAAACAATTTTTAATCTAGGAATTCTACAACCATTTCCAATCCTAGACAATTTATGGACATATATATACATAGATTATATTAAAGGGCTTATTAAATGGATGAAAATTGACTATTTTGTGGTGGTGGGTTCTCAAAGTATGCTTACTTTGGTTCTCTTGCCCATCCTTATCATGACTCCACCATTGCTCAAATATTCTTGGACTCTATTTTCAAACTCCATAGTATGTCCAAATGTATTATGTATGACCATCATCCCACTTTCACTAGTCAATTTTGAAAATAATGATTTAAATTGTAGGTAGAAAAACTTTGAATAAGCTCAACCTACCATATGCAAATAAATGGGTTAACCAAAATTATTAACAAGCACTTATAAATATACCTTTATTGTTTTACCTCTAAGAACTCAATATAATGAGTTAAGTGGTTGTCTTTCATTGAGTAGTGGTATAACACTTATTTCCACACAAATTTCAAAAGGTTCCCTTTGAGGTAGTGTATGGGTACCCATCTCTATCACCTTCTTCATATATTTCTAGAAACTCTTAAGTTTAGGCAATGCGTGCAACTCTTTAGAAGCATACCCAATTGTTGTAGCAGTTGAAGGAGAACTTGGTGTTGACTTTAGCAATTGAGTGTGATAGGAAACTAATTGACACCATTCTAAGCACAACTGCAATGTAGTCGATATGATCTTCCTTCAACTCCAATCCTATAAACAATATTTTTTGTAACTTCGATATACTAATTAACTATAGAGTAATTATACACAAACTTTATATGTAGCTGGTAGAAAAAATAGAAATTTAGAAGGATTTTCAAAGTTCTTAAGGAGTGATATAATAGTGAAATAGAGTTTTCCATTGTCACCTACTTTATTTGTCCTTTATATTGATAAGTTTAACGAATGAGTGGAAAGGATGGAAGGAAAGGAAATACAATAGGCTATTTATTTAGTCAAATTTCTTCTCTATGTCAATGACCTAATATCGATTACCAATATACTTGAAATTTTTAAACAAATTCTAAAGAATTTCAAATACCAATACAAATAAACACAAAAAAGACTAAAAATAAAATCTTCTATACTTGAAGAGATCAAAATAATCCATATATTTTGTTTGAAGGAAATCCCTTAAAGGTAATAACATAATATAAATTCCTTGGGTTATATTTTCAAGGAAAACTCAATTGTGAAATGTGTAGGATAAAATGGGTATAGGCATGACATAGGGCATTTTACTCATTATAAAAGAGGAATAGAAAAGTAGATTTATGTGAATAAAAAACTGTTAGGATCCTTTTTGGATTGTTACTTATTCCAATGGTGCTATACGGACATGAGTTGTGGCTAGCAATAGATCATATTTCAAATAGAGAGCAAATATAAAGAATTGAAAAGTGACTAATTAAAAAAATAGAATTAAATCTTCAATCCCATATGAGATTTTACTTGTTGAAATTAAGACTTTTCCACTAGAAGCAAAAGCTTTGGTAAGACTATGTGTGTACCTAAAGAATATGGAATGAATAAAAAATATCAATATTGTTAAATAGGTAATCAAAGAAGCATTGAATAGAAGAAAAGACATATGAATGAAAGAAAACAACAAATGGAGGGAAAATAGGAGCATCACATTTCATGAGCTCCCACAATCTAACAACAAAATTAAATAAAATGTAAAATAAAAAATTAGACTCCCAAGAATCCTTCTACCTCTATGGCACTTTCTAAATAACATAGTAGCCCCTCTAGGGCATGTCATTTTGGTGGAGGTGGACATAATTTTTCATGCATGCCCTCAAAAACATGTTTGCATCGAGATTGATATTTCTCGAGATCTCAAGGAGACTATTGACATACAAGTTGGTGACATTGTGCTATCCCAGTGAGTCCTCTACATTAATTTATCCAACACATATTTTTGGTGCTAGTCCTTAGCACACAAGATCAAAGATTGTCCCTTGATGTCGCATAACATGGACAAGCAAAGCCCCACCACACCGAGTGCACCAACTCCTCAACCTCAGGAGGATAGTTGAATGATAGTGGGAGGGCATAAAAATGTGCGGTTGGTTGCTTCTAAAGGTACACAGTCCAAGTTGACACATGTCTCAAAGCCAATAGAAAAAGGGTATGAAAAGAAAAAAATCTGGTTTCCCAACTGAAACTGCCAACAATGAGGCTTCTCAATCTCAACAGATTCATGCTCCAAGGACTGAAATAGTGGTTGCTTCACAATCTTCCCAACTAGCCAATCATTCAATACATTTCTCCCGATTAGCGCAAGGTTCTATCGTAGCCCTAGCCCGAGAAATAGATTTGTAAAAAAAAATGCCACTCCAGAGAAGCAACTTCATATGGCCAATGTTCAGTTGAACAATTATATTCTTGATTCATCTAACAACTATAATGTGTTGGAGTATCTTAATGATGATGAGAATATGTTACTGAATGTGAAACCATCATCGATGGAATTGACAATTCTAATGTAGAAAGAAAAAATAAATAAACAAATAGACAGCTTTTAACCCTATTATTTAGAATGAAAAATGGATAACCGTTTATAAGATGCCCCTTAAAACCTTCATAGTGTCATCCAGCCACACATAAGATGCCCCGTGAAACCTTCACAGTGTCATCCAGCCACAGAGTAACTGTACAACCATGTATTACAATGTGTTGGAAGAGACAACATATGTATATAGAGAGAGTTTCAATTAGTTTTGTAATTGCTAATTAAAAATGGCTATCAACGCCACGTCATCTGAGTAAAGTAATGCATGGAGTCTCCTCCGTTGAAATGAAAAGTAGGGATGAAATAAGAAAATGATCGCATATTAATTAGCTTGTAATAGAGTATTTCCACATCCTCGGGCAAGGGACTTTTGAGTTTTCCCGTTTGGTTTTGTGCAACTCTAATTCTTCTCTCTTCTTCGTCTGTGGTGAGCTATGGATTCTTGAGAAGTCGTAGTGAACCGCCCACAGAAATTGCTGAAAACTCTCCACATAGCACGGGATTATGAGCATGCCACTCTCCTTAAAATAGATCTCTGGAGCATGCGTTCTCTGTTCAAATAAAGATGTAAAGAAAGAAGAGGAGAAGGAAGATTGTTGTGAATTTAAAGGAGGGAGGATTGCGTTGAACGCAGACAACGTAATAGAAACGGACGTGGATTATAGACATGGCCATTGACCTCTTCCCAAATCCATGTCTTTCACAATCACACAAGCAAATGTAGGTTTTCTAGCAAATATTGTTATAAAAGTAAGATTCAACAAGGGTAGGCGTCATAGGTTGATTTTTTGGTATTTTATTATAATTAGTGTGTTGTTTGTTTTATAGAAAGATAGATGTTATATTGTTTTTCAGCAGAACTTTATTGTAATTGATTATACTGTCAGTTTTACTTGCAGGTTGGTCTTAGATCAGTTCAAAATTTTTAGAAATAGTATTCTTAAAAATTACATTAAAATAAACAAATATCTGAGATGAGATCAAACTACTTGTTGTTGCTGCACAAGTTTATGTAATAATTTTGCAGTATTCTTTTTTATGAATAAGTACTTAAAAAATCAAAGATTCAATTCTAATGATATCTCTTTGGAAAAGTAAATTAAAATATAAAAATAAAAATGGATGCCGGTGCAAACCACCTTTAGTTTCTCTGTTCTGACTTGAGAAAGTCGTCGGCTCGCGAGCATTGCGCCGTGTTTTCATGTCAACTTTATTGTGCTTCGGCACGTGACGACAAAGTCCCCACGTTGAAAGCAGGAGCATTTTTGTAAGACTTACAAAAGTAGAACTAGCCTAATGCGACGTAAACGGCGGCATTGCCTGCTATGGAATATGAAAGGCTTAGTTATCTTGGACATAAGAGCCGCCACGTGAGTTGAGTTGACCTGACGTAGCTATAAAACGAATTTCAGTTGATGTCGATGAATATTACAAAGAATTCTATACATAGAATGGACATGGTGCCTCCTTGTATGCTATTATATTGTAGGTTGATATTATTGATAATTGACATGGACCACATTTAATTATGGGGTGAGGCTTTATAAAATGGGTATATATACGGAAGTGATATTGTTTGTGTAATCATAGTGGATTTAATTTACGATTTTGGTTATCTAATAATGAGATTCAAACATGCTTATATAATTTATTTTATATAGTATTATATTTTAAAATATTTTATGAAGTAATTTTTTATTAAAAGAGTATTATTGGTGTTGCTTATCTTAGTGTTATTTATTTTTATCTTATTGTATGGATTGTTATTGTTGACAATTATTATTTATGATAAGTAATTTAATAATTTTATAAATTGATGAATGATTTTTGTTAATGAGAATAAAGGTTTTATAACAATTGATTCCATATTTAATTATGGGGCGAGGCTTTATAAGATGGGTATATAACGAAGTGATATTGTTATTGTAATCATCTTTGTTTATATGGTGGATTTTATTATATTTATTAATTTAGGATCTTGGTTATCTAATTATGAGATTCAAACATGCTTGCATAATCCACTTCATATAGTGTTTTATTTTAAAATATTTTATGAAGTAATTCCTTATCTAAGGACTATTATTGGTGTTGCCTACCTTAAGGGTATTATTTATCTCTATCATATTGTATGGATTGTTATTGTTGACAATTATTTATGACAAATGATTTACTCTTTTTACAAATTGATGAATAATTTTTGTTAATGAGAATAAATATTTTATAACAAGTGGTATCAAAGCAGTGATTTTGGCAAAGTAGAAATTGTTTTTTAAGATTGATGAATTAGGAGAATTTTTTTAATAAAAATTATCTTATTTTTTAGCAATTATATCTTTGTGTAAAAATACCTTATTCAAACTATTCTTATGTCATTTTGTTCAAAATTTAAAAAAATTTAAAATGAGTGGTTATATGAAGGAATCTAAGCACTATTAATCGTATAAAATGAAGGCAGTGGCAATTTTCCAAATAATTTTTTTTCATTATCTAAATAAGGATATATATTAGTTAGGCTATCCAATTTAGACGATTCTTGTGTCATTTTACTTACAATTTGAATATTTTTAAAATGAGTGAACATATAAACGAATCTAAGTAGTATTAAGGAAGATATGACCCTATGAAGTCAACTATCTAGAACAAGGGTAGTGGAAAAATTTGAGATATCTATCAGTTGGGTAAGCAAATCATTTGTTCTTTTCTTCGGTCTACTTATTCATGAGAAATTTTAGCCTCAAATCAATGGGAAGACATATAGTGTTGCACCATATTTTACATTATATTTTTGGTGGATGTATTCTCATGGCACTTCAAAAAAAAATTAGAACGGATAATTTTGATGCTAGAAAATGGTCTTTATGTTTTGCTAATCCTTATTGGAAATTACACCTTAATACATTTTTAGAAAAGGAATATAAAATATGGTTGTTAAATTTTATGATTGAAAATAATAATAGGTTCAAATGGGGATAATTGGAGTATCCATTCTTAATTTATTAGAACCCATAAAAAATATAGCTACTTTGAAGAATATACTCAATGGTTATGCAAAAGAAATAAACATGATTCAAAAATAACAAAAGAAATTAAAAAGAGAGTTTTAGGGAAGGGATTAGAAGATAGATAACTTAATGGATGTCATAAAATACCTTGGAAAAAAACTACAAGGTATTCAAAATGAGAGAAATAAAATAACAAGAGAGTGGGATTTTTTCAAGAAATAAAATGAAGAATATGGAAAAGAATTAGAATTATTCAAGGATGAGAAAGAGGAAAATATTAATAAGATAGTGAGAAAAATGAAGAAGTTGCATATTTAAATTTAGAAAAGTAAGAGAAGTATTTAAATTCATATAAAAACTCCATTTGCAGGTTCATAGATGCATTCTAAAGGAAAAAGTAATTATTTTTATTAGCCTTATATGTACATATAATTTCATTGAGAGCGCTTTGGATAATAGGTTGCAAGTTCAAACAACAAACATTAAGAACACATAATGTATTTTGCATTTAAATTTTTATGCTATTGAGATGTATAATGTGAATATTGGTCTTGGTTATCCTTGGTTGGATTCATTTGGTACTATTAACATTAATGTGCAAAAGAAGTTTATGATGTTATGGTACAGGAAAAATAAGACAACACTATATGATATTTCTTATCTTAAGGAGCAATAATCCAAGGAGAAGCAAGAAGTAGTTATGGTAAAGGAATAAGTTAAGGAACCAACAAAAGAATTAAAAGTTGAATATATACTAGCAAATATAGACACCAGAAATGTGTCATATTGCATGCCCTAAAGTCATTTTAATAAATTTTGATAAATCCACCCTAATTTCCTTCAAATACTTCAAATTCACCTCTAATCCTTTCCAAATTCCTCCAAATTCTCTCCAACCTTCTTAAATTAATCCTAACATCTTCTTAATTCTATCTCTTCCTATTTATTCCCATTTAATTCCTTCTAATTTCCTCTAAAAGTATCTAATTTCTTGTAATTCTCCTTTTTTTCTTTCCTAATTTTTTATAATCCATTTTAATTATCCCTAATATTTTCTAATCCTTCGCTAATACCTCTTAATATCTCTTAAGTTTCTTCCTACCCTTCTAATTTCCCCTTCACCCTCCTAATTTATTTCCCCCTTTATTTATTTTCTCAAACCTTCGCAATTATCACATAATCCCTATATTTCCATTAATTCCTCCTAATCTCTCCCAAACCTTGGTTAATTCTTCTAATTCTCTTCTCTCCTCTTAAATTCCTATGCTTTCCTCCTAATTCCCTTGTAAATTTTTCTTATTTCATTTAGCTGCTCATCCTCCTAATTAAGCTCTTAATTAGGCCTTAGTTCCTCTAATTATGCCTTAATCCCCTCCTCAAATCCTAGAAAAGTACATAATAAATTCACATCCAATCCCTAGAAAACTAAAATAATTAAAAATTCCTCAAAAATCCTCCATAATCCCTCTTAGCCTAATCACCCCTCCTCACTAAGCACCTAATATCATTTCTAATCCCATTTTGGCAACCCATAAGAGAAAGCATTTAATTTGAAAAATTCCAAGAAATGTGCAAATTCAATTGGTTAAATCCCATCAAATCTCCAAATCAGTCCTCAATCCCTAGAAAATCCCATGGAAAATCCCCTCTTATTTAATTCTCACATCCTCTTACCCATTTCCCTCCATTTTTAGAGGAATTAAAAATTCATTTAAATCCCCAAGTCAACTTTTCCTCATAAATCCACTTGTACATCCACCCTCCACCTCATATTTTCAAGAATTTAAAATTCCACTTCCCATCACCCAAGGTGCATTCAAAATCAATTTTATGTTGTTTTGTATTAACCAAGGATTCCCTTCCCTAGCCATATTTATGGCACTTAGTGGGTGAGGATTCATTCCCCCCAAGGACAAATAAAAACATGTGCACAAATCTCCAAGAGATCCTACATATTCATCCTAGTTTCTTGCAATTTCCACATAGATACCATCTAAGGCTATGTCATTGCTTTGTCATCCCCATCCCCCTCCTCGAAAATTGTTATAAATACCTCTCCTTCTCCATTTATTTACAACAATTCCATGATTTTCATGTTTTTATGCTACACAAATTTGTTATCTCTTAGTGCTCCTATTTTAGTTCTTAATCCTTTGAGTGTGAGCATCCCCCATGAGAGTTTAAACCATGGAGATTCTTGGGATCATCCAATAATATTCATTTTGTAGCTATGCACCGACTAGGTGATCAATCTACACCAAAATTTCAACAAAGGCTACAAATTATTCCATGAGAGTCCACTAGAAATTGTAGAACCCCATCAATCATTACGACCCAACCAGTAGTCCACTATCGACTACATAGAGCCAGTCCTCAGTCACCCCTACAAACTATACAAAGCCATAATTAACTAATGTATTTTGAGCATATCTTCCTCATACGAACTCAGATTGACCTAAATTTTTGAGAGTGGGTTCTTGAAAACCCGTAGAATATCCCTACCAAATTTCACATCATTTGGAGCTACAGATATATAATTAAAAACCCCCTGATGACTAGACCTTGATAATAGGAAGAAGCTCAAAACTAGTGGTAGAATTATAAGGAAGCTAAAATAAGATATTCTCTAAGGTTTTATGAATTTTTAACTAAGTTTGCAATATTTATCTAAGGTTTTGTGAAATTTGCAAATCATCTTCCTAGATTTTGGGTCTTTGGAAGTCTTCTTTTGTTATCACTAACTACTTTCATGAGATGTGTGTAGGTATCTTAAGGTTGAAGGTAGTAATGATAAATTGAAGGACAAGTTAAAGAATGCTCAAACACCATCCAAACCCTACAATTATTTTTTGTAGTAGGAGGAAGCCTAAGGAACATCGTTGATTCATTGTTTTACCTTGTATAAAAGGTGTAAGGATAGCAAAAGATGTTATTTCTCTCATGCTCAAAAATTAGAGTAAGGATTGGCAACATAAACATATTGCTTGAGCCATCATCTATTGGAGGAGGCACAAACCTCTCAGATCCTATCTTTGAAAGAACAAAATTTTGTAAGGGAAATTTTTATCCATCTTGTTTCTGATATTTTTTTAATGCGCCTTTGTAACAGGGTGGGTTTTTTTGGGGGGTTGATCCTGAGATTATTTAATATGTATTTTTTACCATTTGGTCTATAAACCTGTGGTTTGTATTTAATATTTTGGAGTAATTTTTTTATCCCATATGAAATAAATTTGTGGCTACCCCCTAGAATTAGGACTATAAAAAGATAATATTGTACCTCTATAAGATTCACACTCCGATGATGAGACCCAAAAGGTTGAAATACATTCAAATATTTTTAGTTGTATAATTCCTTTTTTTTAGAATAAAAATTCATTTTCAGTTTTTTCCTTCCTAATGCGTTCTTTATGTTCTATATTTAAAATTATTTTCCTTTTTTTTCTATATTTCTCTAAAAAAAACCATTAAAAAATATATCGTTGTGGTTATTATGCTCTTCGCTTGTGCAATATGTGATTTGGTGAAATAGTAAAACCCAACACTAAAAGTATGCTCTTCACCTGTGCTTAAGGCAACCTAGAGAATCACAAGTTTTTTTAATAAGCACTACTATGCCATGTTTCCTTCTAAGTCGTAAACCCCTTTTGAGGGTAGATTGTAAAGATAAAAAGTAAAAATTTCTAATAAAAGTTTATTTTTTTCTTATAGTTGCATGGTGTTGTTTTCTCCTTGTTACAAAATGGTATGCCTGGTGGGGTCCTATCCTTAACACACTTGATATTTTATGATATACAATTTTTTTTAAAGATAATTTTTATGCTTATCATAGTATGTTAGGTGTGTTTTTCGTAGGGTCTTATGTCTTTTTTATTGAATTGTCTATCTTTTTAACCTCTCTATTTTTTATTTGCGTTATAGGTATCTAAAAGCAAATGGGATTTCACATCATCCAAACCAATATTCACCCATGCACTCTATTTCACTGCTAGTCACACCTACCTATTGCTAGTTGCACCTGTCGACTAACAACCCACCTACTGACTGACAATCATCAACCCCCTACCAACTATGAATATTGAGGGTGTTTGAGGTCCAGAAGTAACCAAAAGCTTTCTTCCACTCCATAAAAAATTAAATATTATAGGTTAGGGGTTTATATAATCTATTTTAGTGTAGATCTGCATAGTCATATTTCTCTTTGTCACTAGTTTCTTTCCAACTCATACCCTAGTTGCTCTTTAGTCTTAGTTTAGCATGAGAGTCAAAATACTTTAGGTTACAATAGTCTTTTAATTTCGTAACCTACCATAGATTTCATTTCCTTAATCTAGTCTTTTATCAAGTCCCTTAGGCAAAGTAGATTTACATTGCCTTAGGTAGTTTACTTTATTTATATTTGTAGCTTAGGTGTTCCTCTTTCCTTGGGATAGTTGTTATTCCTTTTATAGTTTACTTTCTTGTCATCCTCTTAAAGTAGGTGTTCTTGATCCCTTAGCATAGTCCTTCTCTTTTCTTAATCTAGTTAGTGGTCATTTTCCTATAGTAATACTTTTTATTTCCTTAGCATAGTTACCTTTAGTCTCTTTTAGTATGGTTATCTTAATCCTCTAAGCATAGTTGCATTATTTACTTTCATAGCATAGTTTGTATTCCAGTTTTCCTAGTTTAGATATTTTTATGTGCCTAGCATGGTTGTTATTGCTTTTCATAGAATATATGTTTTTCATTCCAATAAAATAGTTGTTCTTTTCATTCTCCTTAGAATAGTTGCTATGATTTCATATATTAGTTACTTTTATTATGTTAGAATAGTTGTTTTCATTTTGTTTGGCTTATTTGCACTTCATTAGTATAAGTTATGTGTTTGTCCTATATTCCTAGGATAGATCCTTTTATTTGCATAGTTGATTTCTTTCAGAATAATGTTTTGGTATTTCTAGTATTTTCCATGTTTTTCAAGATTAGGTTTAGCCATTGCATTACCTTTTTCCATTTGTATCATCTTCCATAACATATTTCTTTCCTTCCATTATTATTTTCACTATTTAGGTCAGTCTAGGACCATCAAACCACTTGTAGTCACCACTAGTAGTCCATTCACCATCTCATAAAGCTAATCGGTTTTTTTTCTTCTTCTTCATCAGCCATTAGATTATAGTCTCAGTCACCACCTGTGATTAGCCAATCATCAACTATGACTACATAGTCACCAACTATGGTTACGCAGTCATCACACCCTTTTCAGTTGGCTTTGTAGACTAATTTTCTACAAGTTGTTAAGTCCAAAGGAATTTTGAAGTCTTCCTCCATCCCTTCCTATATTTTATCCCGAATTGTAACCTTTTTTTTCTACCAAAATCACCTTCTTCAAGTTTAGACCACCATAGTCATCCTTTTTTGCATCCCTAGGATTGTTTGTTTATTCTCTATGAGTAGGAATTTGCATTGCATCTTACTTTATGTTTGATTATTTATCTAGTGTGCTTTGTGACCATTTTGTGTCTATAATTAGTTGCATTGTAGTCATAAGCACATCTTAGGCATAATGCTTGCTTGTATTTCTTTAGGAATTTAATATTTCAATTTTGTATTCCATGTAGGTATTAAAAAACAAACACAAAACATAAAAACAAAACCAATCTCAAACACTTGCACTTTCATATTTTGCATATTTTTGCAAGGAAAACCTCTCAGTAAATTGGATTTCACCACCAACCATTGATCGAGCCCTTAGCACACCATAGTTAGTATGCATAGTTTCCTGGACTTCATAACTAGAAAATCGGTTATGCTTAGGGCTATCTCAGGGTAATATTTAGGTTATATGCCATTTCACCACAATTCTTAGTAATTAGTGGAATAATATCTATTGGTTTTGTTCAAGCTCAACTGAGGGTGAAGTGAAAGCTCAATTGGGCAAGTAATAGGACCTAGATAGTGCAAACTCATTTGGAAGGTTCTTTTTATCCCCTTAGGATACCTAAAACTGACCATTTATCTTAGGAATTTACCTTATCCATATGTGTACTACCTCTCATTATATTGCTGGAATTGAACATGCCCTTGTATAGACTTCATTCCACCCCTCATCTTTATCGCTTTTAGGTCTAGATTTCACCAAATACACAAAAACCAAAAAAAAAATATCAAGAAAATATCAAAAACTACAAAACCATTTCAAACACCTCAAAATTAAAAAAATATTACAAAACAAAAAAAAATCCAAAAAACATTACAAAAATATCGAAAATCACCATAAAAAATTGTAAAACATCAAAATTTTCGAAAAAAACAAAAATCATATGTTTGTTTTCTTGATTGAATGCTTTGATTTTTTTTCATAGGTAGTATCTCTTGTTCAAAAAAATAAAACCCTTCTACTCCATCACCAAATCCCTAAAAATAATTCCTAAATTTATATTTACCACATTCTAATACGATACCCCTAGTTTATGGTATTGATGCATAGTCAAGCCAAAGCCCAAGATTTCATGGACCATTCCAACCAAACCTCCCATTCTTTACCCATTTACTTGACCCATAGGTGGGACACATTGCAAGCATATAATTATAACCTCTCGAATGAAACCTTTCATCATATCCCTTAACCGTCTAAGGGGTATCATACTAGATATGATTTAGATATGATGCATCATGTTATTCGTGATCATCTTACTGACTTCCCCAACACTCCCTTTTCCCCAATGGATTACAATATCACATATTTTTATCTTAATATTGTTTGTATTATATGCACTTCCCCCTTTACTTATCATTCCTAAATACCCACTTTTAGGCATGATCTCCCTCTATCCCATCTTTTCCCACCCATTTCATTGTGACCATCCTTACCCCCATCATGCATTCCAATCTAGACTGTCCCCCAATTTATCCAAGAGTAAACTTATTCCCATACTTTGTATCCTCCTTCACCTCCTCCCATGTTCCATGTAATGTCTCACATTCTTTTGGCATCCATTTCTAACTATCAACCAACCTCCCATGTTATAAATACCTACATCCCATCCCCCCAACCACTTCAATATTCATCTCTTATTCCCTAAATTTCTCATATTCCATGCTCACCTACCAACACTTATGCTTGACTACCATATTTTCACCAAGTTCTAGTATCAAAAAATACTCTAACCAAACCCCCTCCTAAGAAGTCCCCTTTGTCAAAATTACACCATACCCAAATCCCTCTCTCCCACCTATACCTTCAACATAATTCATCCAGCCCCTTCTCCCAAAACCTTGTACTTTACCACCTACTTCTTATATGGCCCAACCCTCGTAACCTTGTTGCTTCCTTTCCCATATCCCTCCACTCTTGTCTTCTTCATGTTCTTATCCATACCATCTTCGCCTTCATCATCATGTCATACCAATGTACACCTATCCTACCTCATTCAAGTCCATCTCTAAGTGACCTTCAATAAATATCATCCCAACTCACTAAACTTACACTCAAATTAAGTCATCAAGGAACCCTCACATAAAATTCAAACCTTTCCTTCAATTAATCTTCTTTTACTCCCTGTTATTCATCTTGATATTCACATCCTTGTCCTCCCCCTCATGTCTAGGTACCCCTACCAGAGTAATTATTAAATATTTTTCCAAAACTATACGATGCAAAATCTATATCCTTACTTGACATTCACCTAGAGCAACCCAATAGGTCAAAATCCAAATGATACAAATAAGATCACTATTGTGCCTATCATCACCAAAATGGTCATGACATCGAGGAATAATGATAGTTCTAGTATCTAGTACAAGATTTACTAGATCGTGGTAAATTAACTCTCATTAACATGACCCTCTTCCCATGACTCCTTTCTTATTCAATATTTTTCCCTTCATCAATTTACCTATTTTGGTCATCTCTATATTTCACATATCCATCCAATCGAATTCATTGCCCACTCACACCCTAACACAAACCACCCTCTCAATTGAGTTGGATGATACTATTAAAATCAATGCTATCTTAAATCTTGATCAATAACTAAAAACCTATTTTTGGAATCTATGTCTATCAAAAAACCTTTTCTAAGACTATCATTCATCTTAATTATCTCCCTTAATCATAGCATAGTTTTAGCATAGCCAGTCAAATCATCATGGTGTCTCTACTCACATTAGTACAATTAATATGATCACATTTTTCACAATGACTCATGATGTAATTATTTAGTTGTTAGTGTAGATTAGTATAGTTATTTCAATGGCTACAAAAAATTTGTCAATGATAAGGTTTAAATATATTCATCACCTCCATAACTAGGGCATTGATCATAATTTGAGATAATATTACATCTCCTTTGTAAGTATCACTTTAGTTTTTTTGCATCTATCATTAACTACAATTGTTATCATCCCATTGCTCACCCATTTCACCCTATCCTACTCCTTCCTCATCACCTCTTCTATTTCTTCTTCCTTTCTATTTTAATTTCTAGGTCATTATTGTACAATCACTCTTCAAGTGGCTACATACCTATGGATGGTTCTTCTTTCCCCTTTCCTTTTCTTTTTCTTAGTCCTTTATATTTATATATTTTCCCCATTCCTTTCTTATTTTCTCAATTACCTTTTCCTTCTTCAACATTCTTGTTTTTTATCATTTCCCTTCATTATTTATCTCGCCTCTAGTATGGGGGAGTCATCCATACCTTAAAATTTGATTCTATAACTAAGTAACTCCATCCTTAGGTTCATACTTCTCTCACCTCCCTCTTGGTTTGGGTGGTGTAGTGTCATAACTCCCTTTGACTTCACTTTTATCACATAATACAATGGCGATATTATCCTTTCCTCAATTAACCATTCTTTCATCCAACCATTCTTCAACATCCTTTAGCTTCATACTCATACAACCATTCATGAACCTCTATTCAACCTCAAGTCATTCTTGCTACTTTTTTCATAACTATTCTTTGTTGAATAGAGGGGAGTCACACCTCCTTCCATCCAATTTTATTCCTATGAGAATTCACTTCCTCCATGACCTCCATATCATCATATTACCCTTATTCATTGCTTTGATCCCCTCATTCATCCATTACATTCCTGCATATAGCTTCTAGCTTGCTTGTTTGATTTTCTTTTGGTTTTGCGTATATGAGTATCCTAATTTTGATTGGTATAACTAATCAATGACATCAAATAGTTGTACATATTGCATCTATTTTTGTCTCTCCTATTTTATTTATTTCCTCTTTGTCCATCATGTCATAATTTTTCGTGCATCATGTTGTTTTATTCATTGTCTTATGTACCCATTATCCCTCATGTTTGTTCACCACGTCTTCCTTGATTCCATCATCCCAATGTCTTGGTTTGCTTAGACTTAGTAATTGTTTTAGTTACTTAACCATACCTAGTACTCCAATCAATATTTATCAAATATCATCATGTCCTACAAAGATTAACCTCCCCTAGCTAACTCAAGTCCCTTATTAGGCCAAACACATATTACATCTTAATAAAATTTTGAGTTGATAGAGGATGAAGCCATGCATATCTCTAGCCATAATGTGAATAGTTTCCTCTGTTCATCCTATCATGTGTATGGTTTGAACCCAAGGATACCTTATGCTAAAATAAAATGAATCAAAAATTAAAAAAATAAATAATACTATTTTATTATTGATCTTTGGGTTTTTTAGACATCTCCGTTAGGGCTATAGATGCCTAGTTGGTAGCAATGTTGAAGTACCATGGAGATATTTAACCTAGGACTATATATGCTTCAATGGTAGTGGAGTATACCCTCTGTATGACAATATATATATCACATTAGTGACCTTCTTTTGTAAAAACCTATGTATGCTTGTGGGTGAGCTAGCTTATAATGGATTAAACCACACATGATTAGTTCCACTTCACTCAAAATTAGAAATGAATCACACTACACACACATGGTATAAGAGTGGATTGAATTCTCCAGGCTATTCTTAGTCTCTCAGAGGCATTGACTAGCATGTATATGAGTTTGATTGGTACTAATAGGGTGTTTGAATTTCCTAAAAAACTTTGAGGATATGACAACCCTAAGATGTTTTGGGAAACACCCCATGTTAGTTCCACACAATTTGTATCATATTTCATATGTTATTTATCATCATTTAATTGGTTCACATATCACTCTACTTACCTTTATGTCTTCTCTCTAATGTATTTATCGTGTCATTCTTATGTGTCCTCATGATGACTATTGTGTCATTGATTAATTAAAATAATTTTATAATAAAATGCATATATACCTTTCTAGAATGCAATAAAATACATAGCTATAACTCCCTAAACATCATTATCAATTATATTTGTATATGAAATGCATGCTATCTATCATGTCCTATTTATCCAATGATATACATCCATCAAGTACCACAATATTAACATCCTAAACACATGTCTCATACTATTCATGCATCTCAATCATACCCTCAACATCATGACCCCTATTGTTAATAAATTAATATAATCCCCCACCTACCCATTTACATACCTTCTTATCATATCTCTCTTAAAAAATTATGATTAAAATGACTACAAACTAAAGGCCTTTTAGGCCTCAACCAAAAGGATAATTTTTGTGTTCTCCTATAACTATCCTATAATTATCCTTATTTCCATTGTCTCTAACCCTAAATATTGACTCATATTTCATCCCTTATCATCAATTCACCCTCATATCGATCCCCTAGCCACCCAATTCAAATTCACCTTTCAATGATCAGAAATTCAACACTTCTCATCCCCAAAAATAAGGTAATATTTGAGCCATATTTTCACGTATAAAAAATTCTCCAAATTTCCTAAAAATAATACCATTAGATCAAGCTCAAAAATATATTTCCAATTACTATAATTTTATATAATTTTAACACCATTCGATCTCCTAAACTATATAAAAACTATACTTGGGTCATTTTTGTAGTGTCAAGGGTGGTTGATAGTTGTTAGGGGAAATTGCCTAATCGTTAATGATATTTGCCAATCATCTGGGGTGGTTGCCATTCCCAACTATATACCCCTTCATAGCTCCCCATTAACAAAAAATTCCCTATTTAATCCTCAAAATTACCCCTCTATCTAATCCATAACATTTTTATCTACCATGCAATGACATCTATAGCAACCCGTCATCAATCAATCAAACAAATCATCAAAAAACTTGGGGGTGTTCAAGTTATTGCAGCTTCTCGATCAAAGCAATAAAAAAACTTGGGGGTGTTCAAGGTATCACACCTTCCCCATAAAAACAATCAATTCACTTTAGGGTGTTCAAGGTGTCACACCTTTCCCATAAAAATAATAAATCAATTTGGGGGTGTTCAAGGTATCACACCTTTATTTAAAAAAATATCAATCAACTTGGGGGTACTGAAGGTATTGCATCTTCCCCACAAATAAATCATATCAATAAATCAATCAAACCAATAATCCAACATAAAATCAATCAAATTAATCAATCAAACTAGTAAGACCTAATCAAATCAATCAATCGATCAAATTAGTCAACCCCCATCAAATAAATCAAACTAGTAAGACCCATTCAAATTTATCAAACTAGTAAGACATAATCAAATAAATCAATCAATCAAATCAATCAATTGATCAATAAAATCATGTGTTATATTAGCTTTAGCTTAGAATTTACTTTCCTATCCTAAGTTAACTTTAGCCTAGGATTTACTTTTCTATGTTAGATTAGCTTTAGCTTAGGATTTACTTTCATGTCTTAGATTATTTTTACCGTAGAATTTATTTTTTTATCTTAAATTAGCTTTAGTTTAGTGTTTAATTTCTTATCCTATATTAGCTATACTACATGCTTGAGTGAGCCTCATACCCAGTAATCTATTGTAGAAACGTAGTGGTTCCAGTGACTGGTTATCCATGCAATCTAATAGGATGAGTAGATTACCATAAGGATACTAATCATAGTTACAATAGAATATCTTTCCTTTCATGAAATTTCCTATTTTAATATATTATATTTCCTTTTCTACCTTAGATTAGATTTCCTTTATTTTCCATAGATTAGTTTTACCTTTCATATTCATTAGATTAGCTTTCCCTTCTTGCATTAGATTAAATTTACTTTGCACGGCCTGAACATTGTCTTTGGAATATATTTATTTTCACATCTTGAACATTTTATTTAGAGTAGATTTATTTTCAAGCCCTAAGTGTTGTCTTTAGGATAGATTTATTTTCATACCCTGAGCATTATCATTAGATTATATTTCTTCTCATACCCTGAGCATTATCTTTATATTATATTTATTTTCATGTCCTAAGAATTATATTTAGATTATATTTATTTTCATAACTTGAGCATTGTCCTTAGGATAAAATTTTATATATTAGATTTACTTTCATGTCTCTAGACTAGATTTACTTTAATGTCTAACTAGCTTAGTTTTTTGAGTGAACCTCATACCGAGCGATCTACTTTAGACACCTGATAGTTTCAGCGATTTATTATCCATGCAATATTATAAAATGAGTAGATTACCATAAGGACACTCATAAAAAATTAACACCTTTCAATAAATCATTTAGTTTATTTGATTAGATTTACTTTCCTATTTTGTATATTAGACTTACTTTTGTGTTCATATATTAGCTTTTCTTTTCAGTTCCTAGATTAGATTTACTTCTTTTTTTTTTGTAGATTAGATTTACATTTTAGTTTCTTTTATTATATTTACTTCCTTATTTTGTAGATTAGAATTAATTTTTGTGTCCATAGATTATATTTATTTTCATATTTGTAAATTAGATTTACTTTGATATTTAACTAGACTAGGTTCCCTGAGTGAACCTTGTACCCAATGATCTACTCTAGTGCACCTAGCAGTTGCAACAACTAGTTATCCGTGCAATTTTATAGGATGTGTAGATTATCATAAGGACATTCTTATTCATTCAAAAACAAAATGCAACAACTCACCATGCCATGTTTCACTTTTGACCATTTTCTTTCCATTCTTCAATAAGATATTTCTTACCTTAATAAGAAAGAATCAAGAAGGAGAAGCAAGAACCAACGAAATAATCAAAATTTTAATCTATAGTAGCAAATTTAGACACTAGAAATGTATCATTTTGCATGCCCTAAAGTCACTTTTATTAATTTTGATAAATTCACCCTAATTTCCTCCAAATCCTTCAAATTTACCTCTAATCCTTTCCAAATTCCTCCCAATTCTCTCCATATCTCTCATATAACCTCTTATTAATTCTCTCTCTTCCTCTTTATTCCCATTTAATTTCTTTTCTCCTCTAAAATTCTATAATTTCCTATAATTCTCCTTTAATTCTTTCCTAATTTCTTCTAATCCTTCTTAATTCTCCCTAATATTTTATAATCCTTCCTTAATACCTCCTAATATCTATTAATTTTCTTTCCACCCTTCTAATTTACCCTTTACCCTCCTCCTAATTTCTCTCCCCCTTTCTTAATTCTCTCAAACCTTTGAAATTCCCTCATAATCCGTAAAGTTTTATTAATTCCTCCTAATCTCTCCCAGTACTTGCTTAATTCTTCTATTCATTTTAATTCTTCTAATTCTCCTCTCTCTTATTATATTATTTATTCCTTATTTCCTTTTAAATTCCCCTAATTTCATTCATCTCTTCATCCTTATAATTAGGCTCTTAATTAGACCTTTAGTTCTTCTAATTATGCCTTAATCCCCTCCTCAAATCCTAGAAAAGTACTCAATAAATTCACATCCAATCCTTAAAAAACTAAAATAATTTAAAATTTCTCAAAAATACTTCATAATACCTCTTAGCCTAATCATCCTTACTCACTAAGCATCTAATCCCAATTCTAATCCTATTTTAGAAACCCTTAAGAAAAACATTTAATCTACAAAATTCCAATAAATGTGCACATTCAATTAGTTAAATCTCATCACATATCCAAATAAGTTTTCAATCCCTAGGTAATCCCATGGAAAATCCTCCCTTATTTAATTCTCACATGCTTCTGACCATTTCCCTCCATTTCTAGTGGAATTAGAAATTCATTTAAATCCCCAAGCCAAAATTTTCTCATAAATCTACCTGTACATCCACCATCCACCTCATATTTTCAAGAATTCAAAACTTCCCTTCCCATAACTCAAGGTACATACGAAATCGATTTCATATTGTTTTATATTTTCCAAGGACTCCCTCCCATAGGTATCTTTATGACACTTGGTGGATGAGAATTCATTCCCCTAAGGACATAAATAAAAAAATTACACAAATCTACAAGAGATCCTATAGGTTTCTCCTAGGTTCTTGAATTTTCCACATAGATGCCACCTAAGACCATCTCATTGCTTTTTCATACCCCTCTCCTTGAAAATTATTATAAATATCTCTAGTCCCATTATTTGCAATAATTCCATGATTTCCATACCCTTATACTGCCAAATTTTGTTAGTCATTAGTTCCCTCTTTTGAGTACTTAATTCTTCAATTTCAAGCATCCCCCATTATATCGTAAGCCATAATCAACCATGGAGATTCTTAGGATCATCCACTAATATTTATTTTGTAGTTGTGCACTGACCAAGCCATCAATTCACACCAGACTTTGAAATAGAGGCTGAAAATCCTTCTACAAGGGTCCATCGAAAATTTTAGAACCCCATAAATAATCAAGATTCAACTAGCAGCCCCCTACCTATTGCATAGAGCCAATCCTCAATCACCCTTGGTGATTACTCAGAGCTAAAACTATCCAACTTTTTTTGGACATCCTCCTCATACCAATTTATATTGACTTACAATTTTTAGGGTGGGTTATTGACAACCGTTATAATATCTCTATCAAATTTCATATTATTTGGAGCTATATAAGTACAAGTGACACCCCCTTGATGACTGAATAGATAAAATCAACACCCTTGTGACCTTATCAACAAGCATAAGCTCAAAACCAATGGCAGAATGGTAAGGAAGGTAAATTTATCTATTCTCTAAGGTTTTATGAAGTTTTTGACTAATATTGTTACCATTATTTAGGCTCTTATAAAATTTGCAAATCATCTTCCTAGATTTTGGTCCTTACTTTGGAAGGCTCCTTTTGTTATCACTAACTCCTTTCATGAGTTGTGTGCAGGAATACTAAGGTTGAAGGTAGTAAGGAAAAACTCAAGGACAAGTTAAATAATGCTCAAACACCATCCACAACCTACTTTAATTTTTTGGTAGTAGGAGGAAGCCTAAGGAACACCATTGATCCATTATTTTACCTTGTATAAAAGGATATTTTTTTGTAAGCCCCTTTTGAGGGAAGATTGCAAAGATAAAAAGTAAAATTTTGTAATAGAAGTTCATATTTTTCTTATACTTTCATGGTGTTTATTTCTCCTTGTTACAACAACAACAACAAATTATATGGAATAAGTACACATGGATACACAAAAATAAGGGCACAAAGGGAAGATCATGAGGAGTAATTTAAAATAGAGAAACAAAATATTGGAGAATCAAAGGAACTGTAATGTTAAGTTAAGGTTAACTTGTAGCATATCATCACCCACACCATCCATAGTAATAATAATATTGGAGGTATGGATTAGGATATCAATATTTAAATGGATCTTTATGGAGTTAAAAAGGCATCAAGTATGGCAGTATTTGGAAGAAAAAACCTTAATGATTCTAGATTTCAATGGAGTGCAATAGCATCAGGGAATAATAGGATTAATTGTTCAAAATATATTAGTAGAGCAGCAAAATCATGGAGCCAATAAATCAAATATATATATTCAAGTGGTACAATGGCAACTTGACATCATTGAATACCACCACCAATCAAGATTTTACATGGATTAATGGATGATCAAGATTGGTACCAATTCTCAACACTGCTTAGAAGATCATACTATTTAGTTCCTTCTTATATTTTGAGGATGAAACATTTGTAAGGAGAATGGAATGCTATGGTACCTAGGAATAGGTATATAGAGATAGGATAGGATATTATATTGTATATGGGTATTATGGATAGTTATCACGGTCCACACATAACCTAGGGTTGATTATATTGTTATATTATATTAAAGTAATGTGTGGTTTGATTCTTTATAATATAGGTATATAAATAAGGGATGTTGATATGAAAATCCAAAGTGAAGCTAGATATCCATTATGTACAAATGTATAAATAGTACATGAAAGGGAATCAAGGAGGCTTGCTAAGCAAGGATAACAAATTGTAACCAACCACATGCAAACAAACAACTAATTGCTAGAAGATAAAGGGAATTTCTAACAGCATAATAATGCATCCTAACAACTAACCAAAATATATCTAATGTGGGTATACTATGCCTCACGTAATACAATGCAAGAAATAAGATATCTTAGGCTTAGGGATAAGCCTAAGGTATGTTGATGTCCTCATCATTCCTCCCAACCATAGAAGCATTGGACTCCAATGCATTTACAAGAAAGTGGGAGTGAACATGGGAGTGTACAAGTGCCCAAAATACAATCCTTGAACTGATGAATAAAATAAAAACCCTTTGTAAGTCTCTGCTTGCCACCAAGGAATCATTACCACTCCTGCAAAGGGTGTACCCAAAGAAAACTATGCTCTAGGGGCTATAGTAGGAATTTTATTCTTAAAATGTTGCTTTCTCCTCACATTATTCATGCTTCAAAAAATATATGGTGATATAAGTTGGCTTGAAATAAAATCCAACATATTGCCTAGCATTCACCTCAAATAGTAGCCTATGCCCTCCTATCAAGCATGTGCTAGAGTATTGTGGTTGATTTATTGTTGGGAAAATTACAAAAAAGAGAAGAAAAATAAAAAGGGCATAAATCCTCAAAATTTCCTTATGGTAATCTACTCATATTACCATATTTCATGGATAACGAGTTGTTATAACTACCAAGTGTTATAGAGGAGATTACTAGTTACGAGGTTCACTTGTATTGAGAAGTGGCAGGTACAACCGATCATGCACTCCGTATTTAAATCCATAAAGGATAATAACTTAAAATATTTTATTATACACCTTATTAGAAGGTTTCTAAACCCCACATTTAGGAGTAAATAGACAAGGTAAAGGTTCCCTAATGCACAATTTTACCTAGAGTATGATAATTTTACCTTTTTGCCTTCCAATTACAAAAGGAGGCCTAATATAGTGCTTTTATAAAATAACATAAATTGATGCAATTATAATAATTACCCTTCAATTTGATGTAACAAAATCAAAATAGCACTAAAATTTGACCAATTAACCCTTAATGCAAAAAAAATTGACTTTAGGAGGCAAATTTGTTAATTTTGGCAAAAAAATATTACTGAATATTTGTAAAAATTTCCAAAAATTATAATAACTAATCACCTTGTAAAATGTTGGTTTAGTCAATGCATTGGTTCAACTGTGTGCTCAAATATCCATCATTCAATTATGGATTCAACGGTCACCAACAATATCAATAGGCAAAGGTGTAGACATGGAAAATTGATCCATTAAGATGAGTCATTTTTCTTCGATCCTTAGTTTTCCTGTTACAAAAGTAGGGTCATATTTGATCCAAATTTTCCCCATAAATAATCTCCAAATTTCCTAAAACCTATACCATTGGATCAGGATCGAAAATAGCTTTATGATGGTATAATATTTAACTTTTTATGACACCATTTGTTCCCCCAAAGTACCCAAAAAATGGTCATGGGTATAGCTATTGTGAATTCATAGCCATACATTATAGACCATGAATTTCTTCATGAATTCACAAAAATAGGCCATGATTTTGTAAAAATAGCAAACCACCTTCTTACCTAAATTACCGTTACCAGGCATAATGATGGATATTCCATAAAATTACAACCTCTAAATTTAGACTGCGAATTCACCCAGATTGGAATTTTTCCAATTTGACTAACCTACCAAAATTAACACCCTAAATCTCATAGTTTTTGGTTTATCCACATCAATTTGAGTTGTTTAAACAAACACCTTATATCCCAAATGAGTCCAGTGGTTTAATGAATGGATAATTTGATAAATTTAATGAGAAGGATCAAGTATTTTTATAGGATCTAAGGACTAATAGATTTGTTGTAGGTTGAACATCAACAAAAGGTTTTTGAACATTGAGGAATGCTTTGGAGCACATATTGAAATTTAGAGAATGTCTTACTATCCTCATAAATAAAATATTATATGAGTCAACCTACAATACCATCATTGTGAGCAAATAATTTCATGTGTTTTAGCATTTTACATTTCATTTTTGCATTAGCAAGTTCTTATTTTTGCACATCTAGTGAATTCACAGGCACATCTGTGAACTTGTTCATAGGCCATAAATTCATATATCTATAGGCTTGGATGCAAATATCTACCTCTAGAACCATTTTTTATTTACATATTGCATCTAAGTCATTCAAGTTTAACAACATCTTGTTCTTTGCATTGTTTGGGTCATTTTATTTCGGTTTCTTACATTATTCATAATACACCAACAATTTCCACATTTTTATGGATGGTTTGCTAAAAGGACCAAGGGGATTTGACTGTCATGCTAATAAGATCAATTATACAGTGGCCTAAGTAGTTCCCCAAATATTGATCAAATTTTCTAGTGTTTTGTGCAATTGTTTGTAGGTTTTTAGTGAATTCACACTCAAATTTGTAAAATCACTTACAGGTTACAAAATTGCTTACAGGCCATGAATTTTCTTATAGGCCACAATATCGCATACAAGTTATGAATTGTCTTACAAGCCATGAATTCACTCGCTGGCCACAAATTAACTTGTAGGACATGGATTTGCTCTGATTAACCATCCAATTTAGGCAAGTTCTCTATCTGATCTATTTTAATTTTGTTTTTCTATTTCTACAAGTATCATGTTGTTTATTTTTTAATTTTATGTGTAAAGCTTTTAAAACATCAAAATACAAAAAAAAAAGAGAAAGAAAAAGGAAAAATGAAATGTATATAGTTTAGAGGAATTGCTTTTTGTGTGTTATTTTCAAGAAAAATCAAAGTGCATTTAGCTTACATCTAGTTGCATTTGAACTAAACCTAGGTGTTTGTAAATTGAGAGAACACATCAAACATACATCTTGTCTAGACTTAGAAGTGGTATTAAAACACTTCTTGGTGAACCCAAGATCTATCAAACAATTCACCAAAGGAGGCAAATCACTAGATACCCCTACATAAAGGTGTAGACTTCAAACAACCCATCCTCCTTCTAGGAATGGATCCATTTGCCTAAGGAAAATGGGTGTGAAATTTGTATCCTACATTCTTTGGTGGACCCGACGTAAATTTTGTGCTTAAGGGTTAAAAATATTATTTTCACACTTCTCTTCCTTTCACTTTATTACCTTCTAGTTTTCCTTTGGTGGTTTGTACTTACCACATTCTAGTTCCATCCCATCCTTCACATCAGGTGGTGTCATGTTTTGGTGAGCGTTTGAGTTCAAATCCTTCAGCTTGTTAAGTTGGGTATTAAGTGGTTTATACCTCCTACTCTTGGGAAAACTAAGTGATTAAGATTATACCACTCTAGAACAACTTGGAGAGAGAATTTTGGGTTAGAAGAGCCATATTTATTTTCTTCACCTATCTTTCTTTTCAACTAAATCAAGACCACATTAAGAAAAAATTAATGAGTAAGATAACTGATGCAGGAGCATCCGGTAACAGTGTCGGCAATCTTGCATCCTTCTAAATTTTCTTTAAGTTTTTGTATTTTGATGTATTTTGGTTCCTTTTCGGAGGAGGGAAGATGTTGCAAAGCAGAAGGGGAAGTTGGTAGAAGAGCTAAGGCAAAAGTTGGGGAGGTCACGAAATCGCGACCTCCGAAGTGGTGGCAAAGGCAGGGACCAGTTTTGTCACGATATCGCGACGTCGTGATATCGTGACATTTGTTTGCAGTTGGAGCGTAGGGAGGGTTCCGTCGTGATATCGCGACGTCGCGATATCACGATGTTGTGATGTCGCGACGTTTTTTTAGAAGCTAATGCAAGGGGTGATCTCCGTCGTGATATCACGATGATGTTGAAAAAGCAAGGCGCGGCGGTGGTTGGGTCGCGATATCACGACGTGACGATATCGCGACATCGCGATATCACGACAGTATTAAATGGACAACGTCAAGGCAGTGTTTGGGTTGCGATATCATGACATGTCATGATATCGCGACATGTCGCGATATCGCGGCAAATGAGAAGATAGGACCAAGCTTAGAGGCGGATGGCCAGACAAGGCTGAAATTTGACACGTGGACAGCCACGTGTAGCTTGAAAATTATGAAGGACACGTGTTTGAAATATTTTACATCCACGAGGAGGCATGGCAAGTTTTGCATGCAGAAGCATTCGTGTATCAAAGTGAAGATGAAGGCCACGTATCATGGAATTAAAATTGACAGCCATGTGCATTTAAGGGGGAGAACCACCTCTTGAAGATCTTTTCGAAAAACAACTGTTGCAGGGCATGGACGGTATGGGGGAGACGACAGTGCAGAAAATAGTCTAACCGAAGCGATGGGTGCAGATGAGGAAGATCATTAATGCAAGCTCAGGGATAGATCGGGCGGAGATTGCCATTAATGTCAAAATTTTGAAAACCCGGGAAGGAGGGAAATTTGAAATCAAAATCTTGTTTGGTGGGAGCATTGATGGCTGGGAGGACCGGGACCTCATTAAAACCCGAAATTTTTGTATTAGTCCGGGGGGGGACCGAAGAGGGAGAATTACCAGAGCATCTCTGGTCTTTGTAAGCCTGTGGGCATCTTGCTATTATGGAATGTAAATATTTTCCCGAAGCCTTTTTTTTTATGAAAAGAATTTGGAATTTGTAAGGGGTGGTCTTTCGGTCCCCGTCAGTGGTATCAGAGTGGGAGTTCCTGAGCGTACAGCAGACCGCCGAAGGAGATGCAGTTGTACCAGGACGTGTGGGAGTATTTGAGCTCGAGTGAAGATGTCGCCGGTAAGAAACCCGATGGGTGGCAGAGGTATGGCAGAGAAATATTTCTAGGCTTTGCAACAGCAAGTCCAGGCCCTGCAAGAAGAACTACGCAGAGGACGTGTGCCGAGAAGGGATGCAGACAGTGAGGATGAGGTGGAAGAAGAGAATGAGTTTGAAGAAGAGGAATAAGATGTAGATCCGACACAGGCCAGATTGTACAAGGCCATATCCCAAATTGGGAAGAGGCCGAAGTTAGAAGTTCCTACGTATTTCGGGAACTTGAACCCAGAGGAGTTGATAGACTGGGTCAATGATTTAGAAGAATATTTTGAATACGAAGAGGTTGGAGACCCTAACCGGGTCAGATTTGCTAAGACCCGACTAAAGGGTCATGCTAGCATATGGTGGAAGCGGGTACAGTTGGAGAGGAACCGAAGAGGAAAAGAATGGATTACCAGGTGGGACAAAATTGTGGAGAAATTAAAAAGACAATTCATCCCTGTTGACTATGAGCTGGATCTATTACGTAAAATGCAAAGCTTGAGGCAGATGAACAGAACAGTTCAAGAATACATGAAGGAATTCTATAAAATCTCCATTAGAACAGGGCATTTGGAAGCAAGCAAGGAAAAATTGGCCCGTTACATTAATGGGTTGAGACCGAGTGTGCAGGAGGAGTTGAGCTTGGTTCGGGTAAGCACCATCGAAGATGCTTACCAATTTTCTTTAAAGGTTGAAGAAAAGTTGAACAGAAGGTTTGACAACAAGCAAAAAGTAAAAGGACCGGGAGGAAAGAACGGTGGAAATAAAGAAGGAAAGGAAGAGAAGAAGGAAGAGGAGAGCAGCAGCCGGGATCAGAAAGGAGAGGAAGACCCAACACCGCAAGTTTAGAATGATAACTACCCGAGAGGAAGAGGTAGGTCTGGATGCAAAAATGAAAGGGGAGTGTTCCGAGGAACATGTTTCCACTGTGAAGAAGAAGGACACTAGGCATTTGAGTGCCCACAACATCGGGAAAAGACAAACAAGAGGCCAGTGGGTCCTGCCAGAGTAGTTGTGGCAGTTGAGGATGCTGACTCAGAACATTCTGAAGAAGCTAAAAAGAGGGAAGCCATGATTGTGAGAAGGACCATGCTGGTGGATGAAGACCAGTCTGAGCAAAGGAGAATCCTGTTCCGCACCAGGTACAAAAGTGCGGGCAAAGTCTGTAATGTCATTATTGACAATGGGAGTATAGACAACTTGGTTTCCGAGGAGATGGTTTCTAAGTTACAGCTGGAGAGAAGGAGACACCCGCATCCGTACCGGATTGTGTGGTTGCGGAAGGACCACCGAGCTTGGATTCAGGAACAGTGTTTAGTCACGTTCCAGATCGAGAGATACCAGGATGAAGTCCTGTGTGATGTATTCCCCATGGATGCTTGCCATTTGTTGTTGGGAAGGCCATGGCAGTTTGATCGAAATGCAGTGCATGATGGTCGTGCTAATACTTAATCCTTGGTGAAAGATGGAGTGCGGCACAAGTTGAAGCCATTGCAGACCGAAGATGAGAAAGTGTGCAATAATGCCAGAATTTGTCTGGTAGAAGGCAAAAATTTTTTCCAGGAAACGAAACTTGAATAGGTTGTAAAGGTTGATGGGTGTTCGGAAATATTACAAAGGACATGGAACGAATAGCCTAGAAGTGAATGTCACTTCTCTTGTTACCCCGGGTGTCTGATGCAGGAGCATCCGGTAACAGTGTCGGCAATCTTGCATCCTTCTCAATTTTCTTTAAGTTTTTATATTTTGATGTATTTTGGTTCCTTTTCGGAGGAGGGAAGATGTTGCAAAGTAGAAGGGGAAGTTGGTAGAAGAGCTAAGGCAAAAGTTGGGGAGGTCGCAAAATCGTGACATGTCACGAAATCGTGACCTTCGAAGTGGTGGCAAAGGCAGGGACCGGTTCTGTCGTGATATCACGACGTCGTGATATCGCGACATCGCGATATTGTGACATTTGTTTGTAGTTGGAGCGTAGGGAGGGTTTCGTCACGATATCACAACGTCGCGATGTTGCAATGTTTGTTGAGAAGCTAATGCAAGGGGTGATCTCTATCGTGATATCGCGACATCGCGATATCGCGACGATGTTGAAAAAGCAAGGCGCGACGGTGGTTGGGTCGCGATATCACGACAGTATTAAATGGACAGCGTCAAGGCAGTGTTTGGGTTGCGATATCGTGACATGTCGCGATATCGCGGCCAATGAGAAGACATGACCAAGCTTAGAGGCGGACGGCCAGACAAGGCCAAAATTTGACATGTGGATAGCCACGTGTAGCTTGAAA
Source organism: Wollemia nobilis (assembly GCA_028583015.1). Lineage (NCBI taxonomy): Eukaryota > Viridiplantae > Streptophyta > Pinopsida > Araucariales > Araucariaceae > Wollemia > Wollemia nobilis. The sequence continues at coordinate 5,749,930 of JAQPPZ010002554.1, forward strand.
ATTATGAAGGACATGTGTTTGAAATATTTTACATCCACGAGGAGGCATGGCAAGTTTTGCACACGGAAGCATACGTGTATCAAAGTGAAGATGAAGGCCACGTATCATGGAATTAAAATTGACAGCCACGTGCATTTAAGGGGAGAACCACCTCTTGAAGATCTTTTCGAAAAACAACTGTTGCAGGGCATGGCCGGTATGGGGGAAACGGTAGTGCAGAAAATAGTCTGACCGAAGTGATGGGTGCAGAGGAGGAAGATCATTAATGCAAACTCAGGGATAGATCGGGCATAGATTGCCATTAATGTCAAAATTTTGAAAACCCGGGAAGGAGGGAAATTTGAAATCAAAATCTTGTTTGGTGGGAGCATTGATGGCTGGGAGGACCGGGACCTCGTTAAAACCCAAAATTTTTATATTAGTCCGAGGGGGGGACCCGGAGAGGGAGAATTACCAGAGTATCTCTGGTATTTGTAAGCCTGCGGGCATCTTGCTATTGTGGAATGTAAATATTTTCCCGAAGCCTTTTTTTTTTTATGAAAAAAATTTTGAATTTGTAAGGGGTGGTCTTTCGGTCCCCGTCAATAACAAAAATATTTTGTGTTTTTTTCTTAGTGATTTGTGTTCATTCTTTCCAAAAATATGACTATCAATTTTAGACATGGTAAAGAGATTGTGGGTCTTGTATATGATCCAATATAATACAAACCTATCTATGTTACTTCCTTAGTCAGCAATATTGAGGAAATTCCACAAACTAAATTGATTGGTTGTAGTCAACCCCCTCAACAATTTCATCCATATTCAACATCATCTTTATCACAAATTCCTCATATTTTATTTTTCTCCACTCAAATAATTCTTCCACAATTCTCCATTTCATATTATTCTCCATCATTATTGCAATCACAACTATTCTCTCATTATTATTTCAACATGACACATCCATTCAACAAGAAAATACTTATTTTTCCAATTCTACCATGCACCCACATCATACTTTACAGTATACCTACTATCATTCCACTTGCAATTATGAAAAAATAGGCAATCGACCATTAAATCATGTTATTGTTAATACCTTGAGAAAAGTGGTATTCAAGGTTCCTCAAAAACCTTCACTACGTAACTTCATAAAGCTTGATTAACCATTGTCTATAATTCTCAATAAAATTTTAGATAAAAGCGTGATTCAGTTGCCTTGCATAAGACAGCCAGATACCATGACTAATTGGTATAAGCTTGAACAAAATTGTGAGTACCATAGAGTGGATGGGCACATGACAAACTCATGTAAAAGGTTGAGAGATATGGTTCAATATTTTATTGATGTGGCTCATCTTGTTGTAGAGGACTTTCAACCTACTCCTTATCACAATACTCCAACAAACAATACACCTCCTACACAACAAATACCCACAACTAATAAAGACATGGAGATATTCCAAAATCCCCTACCCAATCATCAATAGCAGTTAACTACTACTCCAACTAAGATATCCCTTTTGGAACTTCTACAAACTTCTCTTATTCATAGGGAAGCTTTGTTGAATATTCTAAGCCAACAGTTTGTTCCTCGAGACATTATCCCTAGGGATATCACTAGTGTTATAAGTTCTATTGGGATTAATCATATTTCATTCTATGATGATAAACTTCTTCCTCAAACTTGTAGTAATATTCATCCCTTTACATCATAGGATTTATTAATCAAAAATTTATCAAAAGTGTCTTGATAGATAATTGTTCCTCACTTAATCTATGCACTTATCAATTCTTTAAAGCACTTTGATTGAAGGAAGAAGATCTCATAAAACCAAATATCATCATAAATTCCTTCAATGATGACTTCCAAGAATCTTGTGGCACTATAGTACTTCCCATTAAGGTAGGACCCAAGACCTTAGATACCTTTTTTTATGTGGTGTCTTGCCCTGCATCTTATAATCTACTTCTTCGATGCCCTTGGATTCATACGATGAGGGTTGTCCCTTCCACTCTTCATCAATATTTGAAGTTCAAATTTGAGAATCAAATTGTCACCATACATGGTGACCCCCAACCATTCAAGTATTGTGCAACAATGAAGACAATTTATTCTCCATTCTATCCTATCATCATCATCACATTCTACCCATTATCCATCTTCACCTACACCTGTGAATACTTATATAGAATCAACTAAATAAGATGAGGGGCCTCCTTATCCATTTGATATTTTGTTTTGTAATATGATAAATTTCACACATTTTGATGCTAAATATTCTTCTTACCAAGATGACTCTACTTTGCTATCCTATAAGGATTTGGTAAAATTAGGGATCACCCTCATTTTGTTAATAAAATTGGTTTTGTTTGAGAATGTGAATATTTTCATGTAATTTTTGGTAAATAAAAAGTTACCAAGGAACTCCTTTGTTCAAAATATCCTTTGCTTTTTAAGCCACATTAGTAAATATTGTACAATAAATCACCTTGTCCAATGTATATAGATCATCTTGTATATATTACCAATTCCACCATGTAAGACAAAATTAAATAAATCAAATAAAACAAAAGTTGTGCATGGTGTTGCATTTTTATCCAATATGCATTTTCATCTAGTTGGCATTTCCATCATTATATTAGATCATGCCATTTTACATCCCTTGACCTTGAAAATTTAAATTTATTAATTACATCTTCCCAAGGCAAGGGATGTAGTTCTTGCTTTGCTCCATTGGCCTTGTTCATACACTTTGGTGCACACCCCTACTGAGTAGTATTCGCTTTGGCAATATCATTCCTAGAACCCCATAGTGGATAGATTCATGGTCATGAGTGAGGGGTAGCCTCCATTTGACCATTTGTGAGAATACATCCTAGTGGGTATATCTTTGTTTTTCTTTGGCCATTAGCGAGCACTACATCCATAGTGGGTTCAACACCTCTCATCATTTTTCTTTGGCCTTTTGGAGTTTTTGTTTTCATTCACCTATATATTTCATTCATCTTGTATATAATCTATTATACATAATCATGACTTTTATATTGCATTACATAATCATAATTATACATTTCATAGCTTACATATTGCATTTAATTATCCCAATTATATGTGATCTATGGTCATACTTATCCATCAAAATTTTAATCAAAGGCCATATTGTTTATAGGTAACATAGTCCAAAAATTTATCCTTTACAAAATTAAAAACAAATGAAAATTTGAGTAGTAAGGATAGGGTAAAATTCTTATTAGGACTCAATTTGAGTGTTTGAGAATCCAATTCCCCAAAGCTCCAACTCTTTCACAAAATCCATAGTAATAATGGGTCTCAAGTAGTAAGGATGGGGTAAAATTCTCAATAGGACTCGATTCGAGTGGTTGAGAATATGATTCCCAAAAGCTTGAGATTCCACTATTGGACTATGGAATTAATCTCCATCAGGGTTATAGAAACCTGACTGGTAGTGGAGTATGCTTATGCATGGTAACATGTCTCTTCAAGACATAAGGACAAGCTAGCTTTTTGGTTCTCTTCATGATTGGTTTAATCTTGACTTTCTCAAGATTAGTAAATAAATTAATTATTTGTACAAAATGGTTCCTAATTGGCTTATGTCATTACCTTGCTCAAAATTGGTAAATGAACTTCAAAAATCACACACATTGGTTCTTTATAGATTTGTGTCATAATAAAGCTCAAGATAGAAAATAAATTCACGAATCAAACACATGTTATTGATAGACTTGATATCATTATAAGGAAAACCAATATTTTCAATGAACCTGGATTGTCTAATGTCATAATATCTTCTTTGGACATGTATGACCATAATCATAAATAATTGATGCCAAATCAATAATTAGCATTGCATTTCATGTCCATTCATCTTTGCATAATCCATTTTCATCATTGCTTAAATCATACCAAAAAAAAATTGCATCTTTCATGACTAGTCACTCACATTCTTTTCATACCCTTGATTCTTCAATGTAAAGGGTATGGACCATTTCTCATTCATTTTCTTCAAATCATCATTTTGACCATCAAATTTGACCATATTTCCTATTGGGTTTCATACCTTCAACTTTGGCATAAGAAGTCACCTCATACATGATTTGCCTCATACACAAGTGCACATCCTCGTAGGTTATTGCATACAAATTGATGTCATAAGGATATGTCACTCAACATATTTTAATCAGCTTTTGCATAGTATTTTTCACTTATTCTTATTCATCATCGCTTATCTTCATAATTTATATTTCCATAAACCACACTTTGACTAGCATGACAAAATGCAATAAAACCAACATGATCATATGTATTATCATGCATCATTTAGATCATTCACAACATGCATCAAAACATTACAAATCCACATATAATAGATCAACACAATACAAGAAAAAATACAAAAACATAAAATTTTTGGAAAAAAATAAAAACAAAGCAAAAATTTAAGCAAAATGGCAAATTTTCACTCACCTATATCTTCCTATCTACTCTGTCATTGTCTCTATGCACAAATTCCACTCTATGGATAGGAAGTGTCATTTTTCTCTAGAGCTCCAAACTAGAAAAATGAATGGTAAAAATGAATTAGTTTTTACCCCCACCCTCCATTTTAACCCACCCATTCTTTCATTTTTTACATCTTTCTTTTTCCATTAATAATTTCGAGATCCATTAGGAATATTGTATTCCTTGTGAAACTCAAGGGGTTACCCTGATCAAAAAAATTAGTAACCATTTTAACACATTGATTTATTTTAAAAAATTAACAAACCATTCATCCTAAACCATCTACCCTCTTTTTTCATCCAAATGAGCCATTATCACTTTTGCTCAAGTGTCTACATCTTTTTTTTATGCATTTATTGTTCATAAATATGCCAAAGAGAAGGTAAAATGTAGACATGGAAAATTGACCTATTAAGATGAGTCATTTCCCATAGATCTTTAGTTTTCCTATTAGAAAGGTTGGGTCATATTTAATAAAACTTTTCTCCTATCAAATCATCTCCAAATTTCCTAAAACCTATACCAATGGATTAGACTTTGAAAGAGCTTTTTGATGGTATAATATTTGTCCTATTCTGAGAACATTTGGCCCCCATAGTACAAAAACTATACATGGGTCTAGCTATTATGAATTCATGGCCATATATTACAGGTCAGGAATTTGCTTCATGAATTTGAAAAAATAGCAAGCCACCTTCCTACCCAAACTATCGTTTGGATTTGTTCCAAACCGGGTGTAATAGCAGATATCCTATGAATTCATGGCCTCCAAATTTAGGTCATGAATTCACCTAGATTAGGAATTTTCCCAATGTGACTAACCAACCCAAATAAACACCCTGAATTTCATAGTTTTTGGTTTATACACATCAATTTGAGTTGTTTAAACATGCATCTTATCTTCCAAATGAGACTAGAGGTTCAATGAATGGAGAATTTGACAAAGTTAATGAGAAAGAGCAAGTATTTTAAGAGGAGCTAAGGAATTACAGATTTATTATAGTTTAAACATCAACAAAATGGTTTTACAAGCTAAGGAACGCTTTGGGGCACATATTGCAACTTAGGTATTGTCTAACTATCCTCATCAATACAAGATCATGCGATTCAACATGTCATTTTTTATTTGATAAATTATGAGACTGGGTAGTATGGGGGGAGCTAAATAATAGACCCCAAAATTAACATGGGGTCCACGAGGAAAAAAAACCAAAGAAAACCACACATGGGGAGAACTCCACACTCACCATCACTGTGAGAAAATCACTTCATATGTTTCAGGATTTTACATGTCATTTTTATATTAGCAAGTTTTTATTTTTGCACATCTAGCAAATTCACAGGCACATATGTGAACTTACTCGCAGACCATGAATTCACTTGTAGGCTACAAATTCATAGGTCTATAGGCTTGGGGGTAAATCTCTATCTCCAGATCCATTTTTTATTTGCATATTTCATCTAGGTCATTTGATTTTAATAACATCTTTTTCTTTGCACATTCTATATCATTTTATTTCATTTTCTTGCATTATTCGCAATAGATCTACAATTTCCACCCTTTTATGTATGGTTTGGTAAAAGGACCAAGGGGATTTTATTGTCGCACTGATAATATCAATTATACAATGGCCTAAGCAAGTCCCTAAATATTGATCAAATTTTTTAGTGTTCTATGCAATTATTTACAGGTTTTTAGCGAATTCGTTCTTAGATCTGCCAAATCGCTTGCAGGTCATGAAATTTCTTACAAGCCATGAATTTTCTTACAAGCTACAAAATCACTTATAGGTTGTGACTTTGTTCTTATAAATCATATTCTTATAAATCATATTTTTTAGGTAAATGCTCTATGTGATCTGTTTCAATTTTATTTTTCTATTTCTACCAATATGGTGTTGTTTCTATTTTAATTTTCTATGTAAATATTTAAAAACATCAAAAGACAAAAAAAATAGAAAGAATAAGGGAATAAGAAATGCATATAGTTTTTAAGAATTGCTTGTTGTGTGTTGTTTTCAAGGAAAATCAAATTGCATATAGCTTAGATCTAGTTGCATTTGACCTAAACCTAGGTGTTTGTAAATTGAAAGAACACATCAAACATACACCTTGGCCAGACTTAGAAGTGGTCTTAAAACACTTATTGGTGAACCCGATATCTATCCAACCATTCACCAAAGGAGGTATATCACTAGATACCCATCACATCGAGGTGTAGACTTCAAACAACCCATCCTCCTACTAGGCATGGATCTATTTGCTTGAGGAAAATGGATGTGAAATTTATAGCCTACAACAGGTGGATCCACCCAAAATTCAATATGCATGGGTAAGTCAAACAATGGTCAATATAAAATCTTAGAAGTGGCACCACCAACTAGTGCGTGCATGGTCACACAGTCAAGGGTGACCATAGAGAGGTGGTCACTCACATATAATCACATACACACCTATAAATGGATGCAATGCTCCTATAGGAGCAATGTGGGATAAAAATCTCAAAACCTATTGATCGTTGCATGAGTAAAAAATAAGTAGCTAAAAACTTGCATCTTTCTAAAAATTTGTTATGTCCATCGAAAAATGGTGACTCATCTATTGAATTTTATTGAGCCTATTGAAAATCGTAAAATTTTAGTGAAATTCAATTTCTCATGTGAGAAATGTCATGAACATGTTGAAAATTTTGAAAAATTATCAAATTTTTTTGATAAATGGCTAGTTATCATCGAAAATTGGAAAAACATGCCAGAAACATGAAATTTATCAAGAAGTGGTAGATTCACCAAAAATGCAAATTCTATGCTTGCAAATGTCAAATAAATGCAAACTCACCATGTGTCCTCCTGTTAGTGGGTGATTTGAATATTCCTAAATACTCCTAATGCCACAATGTTTCATCCTTCAATTTGGAGAATCAATTAGGGTTTGAATATTGGCGGTGATTGGCCAAATTTAAAAAAATTAGAAAATTTTAATTTTTTGCTTGCAAATTTATTTTTATTTTCTCCGTTAATTTTCCTCTTGTGTGATCACCTATGATGTGATCTGTAGTATTCAGGGTAGATTTGCATATATGTAAATGGGGTGGACGTTGCCTCCCTATGCACCTAAGATCTACTATTACAGGTTGCGATCAATAGGTCGTAGCCTTTGATGACCTAGCCATGATTGCATTCAATTATTGTATTATGGCCTACTTGCAAATGGTCAGAGTGGCTATAAAATGGGTAGGGCAATATTAAAAGGGTGATAAGGGATGGGATATTAGAGTTTTAAGGTATGGTTAAGGTGCAATGGGAAGTGGGACCAGGGGTTAGGGAGGTAAACCTTCATTGTACAGTTGGTAATGGATTAGGCCTAGTGATCGATCAATCGATCGACCGATCAAGATAAAAATGGTCGATGATGATGGAGGTAAGGGATGTAACATGATATGGGGTAGGGATAAATAAAATATATTTATATAACCTTGATCTTCATCTGAGACCTCCAAAAACTCAAGTTATCCTACATAGACACCTTCAAACTTTTGCACTCTTTGGTAGCCCAGGTGCTCTCTCGGCAAGGAGTACCGAGTCCTTCATATGACCACAAATTGTCCTAGATATTGATGCAATTGAACTTCAAATCACCAACATTAAATCATGCATTCCTTTATTTAATATCCAAACATGATAAATTCTGGTTGCCTTTCAAAAGGTAATCAAATTACTCTCTAATGCTTCTCTTAGAGGTATTCGATGCAGGGGTAGTATTCCAACCCTTTGTCACCTCAAGATCTTCACAATGATGCTCAAGGATATTTAGTTTAAGACAATATTTACACCCTCTGTTATATTAGGAGCTTCACAATGATACTCAGGGATATTCGATGTAGTGGTAATCTTCACACCCTCTGTCACATCAGGATCTTCACAATGATGTATCCAAGAATTAAAAATTAAATGTGCGAAAGTAAAGGGGGAGGGGGAATTTCCACAAGCTAAATTCCCCCTCATAGGCAACTAGATCGTGCTACTTTGATACCAATGATATGGAAACCTAAAGTGAAGCTACATATCCATTATGCACAAATGTATAAATAGTACATGAAAGGGAATCAAGGAGGTTATGAGGATTATATCAACCTGCAACAACATGCTAAATAAGGATAACCAATTGTAACCAACAAGATGTAAATAATTGACTAAATACTAGAAGACAAAGGGAAATTATAACATAACCATACATCCTAACAACTAACCAAAACATATCTAATGTGGGTATATTTTGCCTCACGTAATACAATGCAAGATAAAATATCTTAGGCTTAGGGATAAGCCTAAGGTATGTAGATATTCTCATTAGATGTTGTCATTGTTATCATCACCATTCATATGAAGTATTACTTATAATCACATTTGCCCTCTCTAAGTGGTGCTCTCATTTTGGGAGATATTATGGAGTTATTCCTTCCCTAAGGAGTATTATTGGATTGCTATTCTAGGTAAATATTTTATGATGGATTAATATTTTGTAAATTGGTGAATTATTTATGTTAATGAGAATAAAGGTTTTATAATAGGCACTAATATCTTACAATTTGAAAAAACTCAATACAAATCATTAATACGAGGTTATTTTCCACTTATCATAGTAATGGCAATATTTAAATAGACAACAATATTATACACCTTATGGTGTTTGTTTACACAAGAGCCATTTTTTCTCTCTATGTATCCTCCATAATTATTTCAAAAGATTTTTTTCATGAGTAGTTGAGTAATTGAGTTGATGTAAATATTAGTTGATTTTTTGTTTCTATGCTATAACATGGTTTGTTTATTGTAACTTCACATTCTTGTATGTGTGCATTATTAAAAATCATTTGAATGAGAAAACACATTAAACATAACCTAAACATTTATTTTTGCATGTGCCCAAGTATTTTTATTGTTGAAATTCAAATTAGGAGTTTAAGGTTTAATATATTCTTAGAGTAGGTTTATCTCCAATATATGTTTATCCAACTATATTTTTGGTTATGATAGCATTGGTATGCAAATTTACGACCTTTTGGATTTGAACCTTAGACATCCTCCTTTTTGGTGTTTCAAACCCTTAATTTTTAGGCCTACTCAATATACAATAAATATATTTAACAGAATAAATATTATTTTTAATATTTTAAATTATTGGTTATTACATTGCTCATTATATATTTATGATTATATCCCTTCTCATGGTTGACCTTATTCTAAATCACCGTTACATGAGTGTATGAGATATTAAAAAACATATGGTTCTCTTGATATGCATAGATGATATCTAAATTTTTGATTATATCCCTTCTCATGGTTCTCTTGATATGCATAGATGATATCTAAATTTTTGAAACTTTTTCTAACGTAGAGTTTTTTTAAATATATCTATCAGTTGTTCTTCTGTAGGAATATGCTTCAAATTGATATGATGATTCTGAAAATTATATCTAATGAAATGACATTGTGTTGTAATATGCTTGGTTTGTTCATGTACAATTGGATTTTTTATCAAATTGAGTACTCCTTGATTATCACAATGTATTAGAGTTGGAGTTTGTTTGATTCCCATGTTAGATAATATATATTATAACCACAAATATTCACAAATTGTATCTCTTGTTGTGTGGAATTATACTTTAGCAGATGATTGTGCTAATGTATTTTTTTTCTTATTGCACCAAGATATTGATCCTGGTCCAAGATTAAAAAAAATTGCCCTGAAGTAGATTTTATATCATCAATAGAACCAACATAATTTGAATCTAACTAATCATGTATACAAAAATATTGAATATTATTTATATAAGTTAGTCCATAATCCATATTCTTCTTAACATATTGCAATATTCTTTTTGTAGCTTTCTAGTGAATTTATCTTGGCTCTTGCATGAATCTTGAAAGATAATTTACAACAAAAACTAGATCAGTTCGAGTATTTGTCAAATGCAAAAAGATTCCAATTAATTGGCGGTACCTTATAGCTAAAACTAAAGGTGTTCCATAATTTATAGATAAGTGAAGTCCTTGTTCCATAGGCATATATTTAGGCTTATAATCATTCATTTTATATTTCTCAAGTAGAGCTTTTGCATACTTTAACTATATAATTGTAATATTATCTTCATTTTGATGAATGAACAACACAAGCTTATACATGGAGGGTGGGTGAAAAATATAAGACCACTTTTTACTTTTTATTTCAATTCAATATTATGTAGTGTATAGATAGCAGTATCAATAGAAGTAATCAAAGCAATGCACAAAACACCATACACAATAGAGACACCATAATTTATGTGGTTCACCCAATGTGGGCTACTCCACGAGAGAAAATATTTTACTAAATTTTTCTCAATAAATCTCTTTGGGAATCCTTCCCAATTACAATGTTTATGGACCTCTCTCCAAAGGATATGTTGATCCCCTAATCTCAAGTTCATGGATCTCTTCCACAAGAGATCTCTTTTCCCTTCTACTTTGGCTAGTTATCTTCTAGAAGACTTTGTCTCTCTGCTACACTGACTGGTGGATCTCTCACCAATTGAAGACTCCTCACTCAAATATTTCTTCAATTGTCTTGGTTGCTAGATCTCTATCCACTGAGACTCTGTCCTCTGTACTCTGTCACCTCCAAAGCTCTATCTCAAAACTATAGTAAGCATAGTTCAGTCGGTCTACCACAACTCTGCTCAATATATTACACTAAAAATAGTAAATTCAGTCTAGTAAAATTTTACTCAATAGGTCCACATAGAACCTACTCAATTATTCTCAATAGATCCACACAAAACCTACTCAAATTTGCTCAACAGGTCCACACAGAACCTACTCAAATCTACTCAACAGGTCCACACAGAACCTTCTCAAATCTGCTTAACAGGTCCACTCAGAACCTGTTCAAATTTGCTCAATAGGTCCACATAGAACCTGCTAAAATATTCTCAACAAGTCCACACAAAACCTACTCAAATATGCCTAATAGGTCCACATAAAATCTGCCAAAATCTTCTCAATAGGTCCACACAGAACCTGTCCAAATCTACTCAAAAGGCTCACACAAAACTTGCCCAAATCTACTCAATAAGTCCTCTCTAGGACTTGCTCAAATCTGCATTGAAATCTTCCACAAAAGCTTACAAAAAATCAGTCCACAAGCCTTCTCAAAGACTTGTCTCAATAACATAGAATCATAAAGAGAATTGTTAGAGACCCAATATGTTCTATAACCAATGCTCAATCAATATCTCAAATTAATATCATAGAAGCATAAAGAGAATTGTTAGAGACTCAATATGTTCTATACTCAAATCCCAATCTCAACTCAAATCAATTTCATAGAAGCATAAATAGAATTATTAGAGACTCAATATGTTCTATACTCAAATACCAATCTCAACTCAAATCAGTCTCATGGAAGCATAAAGAGAATTTTTAGAGACTCAATTTGTTCTATACTCAAATCCTAATCTCAACTCAAATCAATATCATAGAAGTATAAAGAGAATTGTTAGAGACTCAATATGTTCTATTCTCAAATCTCAATCTCAACTCAAATCCAGAATATAGAATAGTTTGTTTCATGGAACTTGAACAACCACATGCATCCACTTGACTAGGCTCAATAAACTCTACTCAACCAAACACCTCAAGGAACAATCCTTTATCACAAACCCTATTCCAAGCATGTATCAACTAACTCAAAATGTTTCAAAAAATGCACAACCACAAATATCACATAACAATGATACTCATGTTCTTTTCTAACTCAAGTTCAAGTTCTTTGCACAACCAATGGGCTTCAACAACAATGCTTATAAAAAAAAGTTTAATAACTCTCAATCCAGAAAACCTTGAAGCATTTAAAAAATCACTTTCAAAAAGGAAACCACAATCAATCATATTCACTCCAAAGGTATTTTATAATCAACCACTATAATCAATCACTAGGAGAATGTGACCATACCTTTTATGAAGATGAATAAGCCTCTTTGAAAATCTGCCACAATCACAATATTCTTTTGCCAAAACTCACAAGGGTTAGAATGTCACAAAATAATCAATATTACTCCACTTCATGATAATATTCACCAATGACTTTAATTAGAAAACCTTCTTAAGAATTAATGCACAACTTCCTTATCATTCCTAAAACCACTTGTCCCATAAAATAAAATAAATCAAAACATTGCATAACCTTGTCACTCCAAAAACCATTTATACCATAAAATAAAATAAATCAAAAAATTGCATAACCTTGTAACTCCAAAAACCACTTATACAATAAATAACTCAAAAACTTTATATCCTTCCTTTCAACACTCTTGCACTTAAAAAAATAATCACAAAGTCTTCTTAGGCTATATCCCACATTAATCAAGTATCAAACATTAGCTATATGCAAAAAATAAATTCACTATACTCATTGTGAAAATTGACGCTTAACACAACCTTAGAAAATTTGAAATATTTCATGCACCAAAAATTTTGGTGATCAAATTATGACATACCTTGCAAAATGGCTTCGGGTGGTTTCGACCCCACGTTCCTCCTCGTCATACGTCTTAGCGCACTCTTCACCCACTGTGTGGGCTAGGCCTCCCACATTGAGGCTTTAAGCCTTTGAGACTTATATTTATGTTCTCTCCACCGATGCCTTGAAATTTTCTCCCTTGTTCCACGGGCAATGTGCAAACGAAATCGGGAGGGGGGAATCGACGATTGCGAAGGAGGGGATAATCGAATGTGAAAAATATTTCTTATCACCTACTTGGTTGATAAAATCAACCCCTTCAAATATTCCAACCTTTGCATGATAAAATATATGATTTCAGCGGACATGGTGGGGAAACTCTTTTATTTAAATTTCAAATTTAAATTTAAATTTTAAATAAATTAAAATTTAAACTAAACCTTTAAAATTAAATTTCTCCATCACTAGGGCACCTTTTTCGATGAAATGAAAATCCAACTTGGGTTTTAAGAAAAACCCATTTCAAATATTCCATCCATGGTTTTAAATAAAACCTTTCCTTACCTTCCTTGGTTTTCATAAAAACATTTTGCTAAGCTTCCCTTGAAGCTCCTTTTGGAACCAAATGCCATGCATCCCTTCTTGAACCTTTGATAAAAACCTTTGCTTCTCATGAAGCTCTTTGTGGAGAAAAATAATAGTGCTTACTTACATAGGTCCTTTTGAAATCAATGAAAATTTTTATCTTATGGACTCAAAATGTCCAACAATCTCCCCCTTTGGAAACCCATATTCATTTTACTAAAACTTGACCTTCTTTTCTACTCCCCCTAGATCAATGCTCTCTCAAATATAAAATATCTCCCCAATACAAAAATATCTCCCCATTTGACATCAATGGCAAAGGGTCACCTTTGGGGCTTGGGTCTAAGAATGAGCCTCTTAGCTTAGCCCCTCCCCCACCTCCACATGAGGTGGTTAATTCTGGGGTGGGAGTATTTCTACTTCCTGAAAGCGCAAATTTGTACCTTTATCTTTCAATCTTCTTCGATGAGTTTTCTAAATCCTCTCACTATTTATTTCCAAGTTATCATCCATTTTCCTATCATCACTTCTATTCATGTTTTTTTTCTTGTTCTAATCCATATTTCTATTCTTATTTCTATTCTCATTCTTGTTCCTGTTTTTGTTCATACCTCTATTCCTATTCATTTTTTGTTCCTGTTCATATTCTTGTTCTTGTTCATGCCTATTTCTGGAATATTTTCTCTACACCATCTTCATATGTGACCATAATTATTGCACTTATAACACTTAATGTTATTATTCCTTGGATGTGCAATTATCTTAGGATTTCTCCTAGTGAAGCCATATCCTCTTTTGTCATTAATCCTACAATTCATTGCCTTGTGACCAAAACCATTGCATGAGTAGCAATAACCTTGGAAAAGATATTATTTTCCATTTACTTATCTTTCATGAGTCCTACACTGTGAAGTCATGTGTCCAAACTTGTGACATGAATAGTATCTTCTATTGAATCCTCCTTGTCTTGACCTCATTGGTATCCTTTCTGATTGCCATTCCATATATATCCTCTTTGTGCATTGTTCCTCTCTTTTTTGGACTCTTGGTTGTCAAAATCATCCTATGATGTCCCACTTACACTTAAATTATCTTCTTTTGATGTATCTTCTTCTAAAGTTTCTTCTTCATCAAGACTTGAAGTAGATTCTTTTTCCTATTTCTTTTGAGCATTTCCAAAGCCAAGACCTATTGAACATGATGTTCGTTTTTTTCCACAGTTGAACTTATCCAAGTTATTAGAGCTATTTGTGAAACTCTTCATCTTGCTCTTGGAGTCCTTTAAATATTCTTTTAGAGTAGCCACTTCTTGTGCTAACTACTCACATTCCAAAAAAATTGCTTCTAACTTATCCTTGAACTTTCTTGCCTTAGCCTTTGATTTTTCTAAATCCTCTATGAGCAATAATATTTCTTCATCACATTCTTGAAACTGATTTTCAAGCTTAGAGTGTTTCTTTCTAACCTTATTTATTGTTTCAAGGGCATAGATAAGTTATCCCTTGAGATCATAGTCATTCTCTGCTGAATATTCATCTATTTGTTTACCTTTGTTCATATCATTACTTTATTTTGGTTTTTATTCTATAGGATAATCTTCTTTATCTTCCAAAGTCATTAGAATATTCTCATCTAGTATTTCAAGTGCATCTTCAAAACCATCATCACTAAAACTATAACCATCCCTAGTGCAATCATCTTCAAGATGTCCAAATTTATCACATCTAAAACACTTGAGAATAACTGGAGTCCTTTTCTTAACTGGATCTTTCTCTTTAACCATAAATAAGACTTCATCTCTCTAATTTTATGAAAAACTGGCATCACTATCAATTGAGTACTTACTTGCATTTTCGCATAGTAGCTTCTCTTTTGTATCTAGAAGAACTTCTTTCCTTGTCTTATTTGTCCATACTTGATTTTCTTTTGGTACCTATATCTTTTCGATTCCCTGTATCTGTGGTCCTATTTTTCTTCATCATTGTTGCCTTTTGGATCTTTGCATTCTATTGCATAGTATCCATACTTTCCACAATTGAAACATTTGATAGATCTTAGATCTATGGGTAGTTTGGAATCTCTATATATTTTTCCATAATTTTCTTCTTCATCACTGGATGATTCACTGCTTGAGTCTATCTTCTTTCTATTTTTCTTTTTTATCTACTTTGAAAGCAGCTTATTTCGGAGGAATAGGATCTTTTGTTCTTATCTCAAAAGTAGTAAGCATGCCAAGCAAATAATTTCTTATCAAATAATCACTATCAATTGGCATTTCTATAGCATAAACCTTTTCACTATACCTTTTTGGAAGAGTTCTCAAGATCTTAACACAAGCATCATATTCATCAACCTTCATTACCAAACCTTTCATCTCATGTACAAGTTCATCAATATTACTGAGATAGTCACAAATATTTTCATCATCCTTCATTCTTAATTTCTCAATTTCTCATTTGATATTTCTGATCTTAGCCATTCTAACTCCTTTATCTCCTTCATATATTTTATGTAGAAGTTCCCACATTTCTTTTATTGTTTTACAATCCACAACCTTCATAGATTTTGACCTACGCAATCCTTTTATAATTGCATTCATTGCTCTTGAGTTTGTATGCATTAGAAGCTTACCTTCCTTATCTGTAGGAGGATTAAATGTTGAATCATATCCAATTTCCACTGCATCCCAAACTTAATTTCTATGTTCCATCAAGTAAAATTTCATTAGCATACACCAATATAATAAGTCACTTCCATCAAGGACTGGTACTGCATTATTAAAGGGTCCATATCTTTGATCCTTTTGATCCATTGTGTTATTATACCGCTTTTCCTTCAATCTATCAAAATATTCTAAAGGAACCCGCTCTGATACCAATTGAACAACATAAGCTTATACTAAGGGGGGGTGAATAGTATAAGACCACTTTTTTACTTTTTCTTTCAATTCAATATAATGCAGTGTATAGATAGAATTATCAATAGCAGTAATCAAAGCAATGCCCAAAACACCATACACAATAGAGACACCACAATTTACATGGTTCACCCAATGTGGGCTACTCCACGGAGAAAATATTTTACTAATATTTTCTCAATCAATCTCTTTGGGAATCCTTCCCAATTATAATTCTTATGGACCTCTATCCAAAGGATATGCTGATCCCGTAATCTCAATTTCGTGAATCTCTTCCATAGGAGAACTCTTTTCCCTTCTACTCTGGCTAGTGATCTTCTAGAAGACTTTGTATCCCTACTGCATTTACTGGTGGATATCTCTCCACTTGAAGACTCCTCACTCAAATATGTATTCAATTGTCCTAGATGTTGGATGTCTATCCATTGAGACTCTATCCTCTATACTCGGTCACCTCCAAAGCTCTATCTCAAAACTATAGTAAACATAGTTTAGTCGGTCTACCACAACTCTGCTCAATCTCTTGCACTAAACATAGTACATTTAGTCTAGTACAATTCTGCTCAATAGGTCCACACAGAACCTACTCAAATCTGCTCAATAAGTCCACACAAAACCTACTCAAATTTGCTCAATAGGTCCACATAGAACCTGCTCAAATCTGCTCAATAGCTCTACATAGAACCTACTCAAATATGCTCAACAAGTCCGCACAGAACCTACTCAAATCTATTTAATAGGTCCACATAGAACCTGCTCAAATCTGCTCAATAGGTCCACACAAAACTTGCTCAAATTTGCTCAATAGGTCCACACAGAACCTCCCCAAATATGCTCAATAGATCCACACAAAAACTATCCAAATCTACTCAACAAGATCACATAGAACTTATCCAAATTTTCTCAATAAGTCCTCTCTAGGACTTATTTCAAGCTTCCACAAAAGCTTACACAAAATCAGTCAACAAGCCTTCTAAAAGACTTGTCTCAATCACATAGAATCATAAAGAGAATTGTTAGAGACCCAATATGTTCTATACCCAATTCTCAATCAATATCTCAACTCAATCTCATAGAAGCATAAAGAGAATTGTTAGAGACTCAATAATTTCTATACTCAAATCCTAATCTCAACTAAAATCAATATCATAGAAGCATAAAGAGAACTTTTAGAGACTCAATATGTTCTATAATCAAATTCCAATCTCAACTCAAATCAATCTCATAGAAGCATAAAGAGAATTGTTGGAGACTCAATATGTTCTATACTAAAATTCTAATCTCAAATCAAATCAATCTCATAGAAGCATAAAAAAAATTGTTAGAGACTCAACATGTTCTATTCTCAAATCTCAATCTCAACTCAAACCCAGAATATAGAATAGTTTGTTTCATGGAACTTGAACAACCACATGCATCCACTTGAATAGGTTCAATCAACTCTCCTCAACCAAACACCTCAAGGAACAACCCTTTATCACAAACCCTAGTCCAAGCATGTATCAACTAACTCAAAATATTTCCAACAATGCTCAACCACAAATCTCACATAACAATGATACTCATGTTCTTTTGTAACTTAAGTTCAAGTTCTTTGCACAACCAATAGGATTCAAAAACAATGCTTATAAAAAAAGGTGTAATAACAACTCTCAATCCAGAAAACCTTGAAGCATTTAACCAATCACTTTCAAAAAGGAAACCACAATCAATCCTTTTCACTCCAAAGGTATTTTATAATCAACCACCATAATCAATCAATAGGAGAATGTGCCCATACCTTTTATGAAGATGAAGAAGCCTCTTTGGAAATCTGCCACAATCACAATATTTTTTTTCAAATCCTGACAAGGGTTAGAATATCACAAAATAATCAACATTATTCCACTTCACGATAATATTCACCAAGGATTTTAATTAGAAAACATTCTTAAGAATTAATGCACAACTTCCTTATCAGTCCTAAAACCACTTGTATCATAAAATAAAATAAATCAAAACATTGCATAATCTTGTCACTCCAAAAACCATTTATACCATAAAATAAAATAAATCAAAACATTGCATAACCTTATGACTCCAAAAACCACTTATACCATAAAATAACTCAAATATTTTATATCCTTCCTTTCAAGACTTTTGCACTTAAAAATAATAATCACAAAGCCTTCTTAGGCAATATCCCACATTAATAAAATATCAAACCTTAGCCATATGCAAAAAATAAATTCACTATACTCATTGTAAAAATCGACGCTTAACACAACCTTAGAAAATTCGAAATATTTCATGCACCCAAAAATTTTGGTGATCAAATTATAGCATACCTTGCAAAATGGCTTCGGGTGGTTTCAACCCCGCGTTCCTCCTCGTCATACACCTTAGCGCACTCTTTGCCCACCGTGTGGGCTAGACCTTCCACATGGAGGCTTTAAGCCTTTAAGACTTATATTCTCCATCTATACCTTGAATCTTGCTCCCTTGTTCCACGTGCAATGCACAAACAAAATCAGAAGGGGGGAATCGACGATTGCGAAGGAGGGGATAATCGAATGCAAAAAAAAATTCTTGTCACCTACTTGGTTGATAAAATCAACCCCTTTAAATATTTGAAACTTTGCATTATAAAATATATGACGTCGGAAGACATGGCGGGAAAACTCTTTTATTTAATTTTAAAATTAAAATTTAAATTTTAAATAAATTAAAATTTAAACCAAACCTTTAAAATTAAATTTCTCCATCACCGAGGCACCTTTTTCAATGAAACAAAAAACCAACTTGGGTTTTAAGAAAAACCCATTTCAAATCTGCCATACATGGTTTTAAATAAAACCTTTCCTTGCATTCCTTGGTTTTCATAAAAACATTTTTCTAAGCTTCCCTTGAAACTTGTTTTGAAACCAAATGCCATGCATCCCTTCTCGAACCTTTGATCAAAACCATTATTTCTCATGCAGCTGTTTATGGAGCAAAATCATAGTGCTTAATTACATATGTCCTTTTTATATCAATGACAAATTTTAGCTTAGGGTCTCAAAATGTTCAACAATGAATATCTAGACAAAGACAATAATTCATAAATACTAAATCTATCATTTCAAATGCCTTATCAAGATATTTTTTATCTCATTTATTAGTTTTCAAAAAACTTCAGTGATCACTATATCATCAAAATACACTATAATAATTAATATATCATTTCCAATTTTATTTGTATATAGACATGGATTGGATGTACTTCATTTGAAACTATGTTGTAGCAAATGATTATTAATTTTTATGTTCCATGCTTTGGGGGCTTGCTTCAAACCATATAAGATTTTTTTTAATTTGTAAAACTTATGTTCTTCACCTTTAACAACAAATCCTTATTTTTGTAACATGGAGACATCCTCTTATAAGTCACCACTAATAAATGCACTTTTTACATCCATTTGATGAAGTTTCCAACCCCGATGAGTTGCTAGAGCACATACTATTATGATAGTAGTCATTCTAGTTATTGATGCAAACATTTTTTCATAGTCAATTCTCTTTATTTGAGTATATCATTTGGCCCCTGACTGAGCTTTGTATTTTTCAAGTATCCTATTTGCTTTATACTTAATCTTGTAAACCCAATTGCAACCTACTATTTTATTAATTGGAGGTAATTCTACTAGATTCCATATTTTGTTCTTTTGTAGTGATGAATATTTGGATTCCATAGCTACCTTTCAATGTGAATGATTTAGAGCTTGAAGTGTTGTTGTTTGCTCTATTGTAGTTCTTAGTAATCCTCTATTCATTCTACTATTACTATGATTTTGAGGTCTTGTAGAAGTAAGATTTGGCTTTTGTTCCATATTTGATTCTCTAAGTGTATTTCTAAGCCATATTGGTTCCTTTCTTTGAGTAATTATGGAATTTTATGTACATTCGCTTTGTTCATATTGGGATTTTGAATCGATCTCTTCATTTGGCATATCTTCCTCTAAGAAATTTTGAAGAATTTTTGCATCATTACTTTATTTATTAGTTTCAACATTGATATTTTCATCAAAAACTACATATCTACTTATACATACCTACTTTGTACTTGGATACATTATTCTATACCTTTTAGATGCATTATCATAGCCAACAAATATACCAGCCATATATTTTTCATCTAATTTTGTCCTTTTCTATTTTGGAATATGCATATAAGCTTTGCATCCAAAAATTCATAACTTTTCAATATTTGGTTTTTGTCTTGACCATGCTTCTTTTGGTGTAACATTCTTGAGTATTCTTGTAGGTAGTCTATTTCATAAGTATACTATTTTTTTGCTTGCTTCTACCCAAATATTTGATGATCAAGATGAACTTATTTTATCATACATCTCATCCTTTCCGTTATAGACCTATTTCTTCTTTCTGCAATTCCATTTTGTTGTGGTGAATATACTATAGTGAGTTGTATTTTAATTCTATTTTCTTCTAGAAATAGAATGAATTATTTTGATACAAATTCACCTCCCTATTTGAAAAAAGAAATTTGATAGTCTTTCCCAATTCATTTTTTTTGTTAATATATGTATATATAGTAAGAGAGACTCAAGAATATATTACAAATCTAATAAATTGTAGCCTTTTGGTTGTTAGCCAAAATGTATTCCAATAAAAACTACAAATTCAAACTATTCTACCTACCCATCAAACCATCCAACCTACCAATGGAGCTTAAGACTATAGAGACAAGACCCTCTAACAACCTCTATCAAGGTAACAAATGAAGAACTACACTAAAATAGAGAAGAACAGTCTACACTAAAACTTTCAATAGAATTTGATAAAACTTCACAGCCATAGTGAGGATCTAAAAAGTCACAGGGTAATTAGGGGACTCAAGTTTTCAATTATAAAAATTAGCTCTTTCTAGAATATTGGGGTCAATTCAAGAAGAAATCCTTGTATTGCTAATCAAGTTAGCCATAGCTTCTGGTATTTCCATCATGATACTAAACAAGGAGAGTATTGGTCCTAGTTTGGTTTGGCCACCACCTAGGAGGGAAGCCATAACAACTAATATATCATTTATCAAGAGTCCAATTTGCGATAGCATATGTCACTTTGTTCTATTCTCTGGGTACATGATTCAAAATAACCTCTTGAAAATTGGTTGCTATTAACTTAATATTATCGATGATCCTTTGAATTTTCTAATCTACCTTCTCAGGCCTTGAAGTTGATTTTAGGTGATTGATCATAATTTGAGATTTTGACTCTACTATCACTCTTCTCCAACCTGCCTTTAGTGCCTCCTACAAACCTATCAAAATACCTTTCCCTTTAGCCAATTTATTGGATAGAATTCCTAATTTTTTTGCAAAAGTAAAAACCAGAGTACCATCCTCCAATATTCCTATCCCTCCTATAGTAGTTCTTCCAAAATTTAACTAGTTACCATTGCTTTGTTCTATCCATCATTTAACTAGTTACTTTCTTTCTTTTGTATTGGTATAACCAATTGCTAATCTTTAATTGGGCCATAATTTGTTCCCATAGTTAATTTGAATTATGTGGATGAGTTAATAAATGTTGGAAAATATTTGTCACATTTTCTATGGTCTTTAGCCAGATATAGTAGATGTCCCTACTCTCTTCTGAAATATTTACTTGTTTTGCTTTGTCCAAATATTCTAAGGAAGAATAGTCATTACTATCTAAACTATTTGGTTCACATACCAGTTTTTTCCTTCTTGTTTACTTCAATCTCTCCATATCTATTCTATGGATTATTTATTAGACCATATTAAATTTATAAGGGAAACCATCATCTTCCACAAATTAGAAGCTATTGGGCATTCTATGAACAAATGGTTTAATATTTCAATATTTTTCTAGCACATTACACATTGAAAGGATCCATTAAATCCTTTCTTAATAAGTTTCTCTCCTGTAAGTACCCTTTTATGAAGTAGCAGCTAGTTGAAAAACTTAACTTTTGGCCATAAATTTTGAGCCCATAAATGTTTGAACATATCTTGAGTTGGATGGGGGTTAATATGGCATAACGCTAAATAAACTTGAGCTATAGTGTACACACCATGCCCTAATCTATTCCAACCAATATATTCCTCAGCTTATGACCATGAACGCAATCATATTTTAAGGAGTATGTGAATATCCTTTTTTGATCTTCAGAGAGTTGCATTGGCTAGTCTTCAACTAGGATCCATCATCTCCCTAAATCCATCGTTCTAGTCTGATATTTATAATATTTATCAAATTTTATCCAATTCATCCTATGCATTTCTCCATTATATACCTTAATTTTAGATGTTGAATTGACAACACAAGGTGTCCATCCCAAAAGTCTATCCAAAAATATACCTTTTAACCATTCTAAACTATCTAGAAGAGCTTATTATTTATCAACTTCTCTCCAAATTTTAGGACCTTTAAAATTAGGAATCCTCTATAAGGTATTTTGTATCAAATTATATGAGAAGGATATTTTTTTTCAATATATTTGACTCTCATATTTTGGCCCTTAAGGCATTAGGATGGCTAATTCATCTCCAGTATAACTTTACTACAAAAGCCTTGTTATTCTTGACCATCGATCGAAGACCTAGACCCCCTTCATGAGTAAGAAGGCATAAGGTCTCCCACCTCACTAGGGCCCGTTTAATCTCCATTTTTTATCCTCTTCAAAGAAATATATTTCTAATTTTATTGAATTTTTTAAGCACTGATTTAGGTATGTTCAATACTACTTAAAAAAATATTGGGATAGACTAAAGAACTGATTTGATAAGAGTTATCCATAATCCTAAGGAAAACCATTTTTTAGTCCAAATACCTATTCTATTCTACGCTTTCTCCACTAACCAACTTCAATGCTCTTTCATTTGGCTGCCAAGATTAACTAGAACACCAAAATATTTAATTGGAAGAGAAGTTTTTTTGAATCCTAATATGTCCAATAATAAAGTCTCTTTCTTAGGTGAACAATGGAAAATGATTACTTTTGATTTATCTTCATTAACTAGTTACGCTGAGGCTCTGGTGAAGTAGTTAAGAATTTGATTTATTAATGCTACTTCCTTTATTGTTTCCTTCCCCAAAATGGTGAAATCATCACCATATTATAATGAGAGATAGGTCTGACTCCTTTAGCTATTGTGACTCCTTCTATCCTTTGGGAATCTAGATTCTTAGCAAATATACTTCCTAAAAATTCTACTAGGATGATGAAAAGGTATGGAGAGAGAGGGTCTCCTTACCTAATGCTTCTAGATGTTGGGAATAAATAAGTGGAACAACCATTGAGATTAATTGAATAAGAAACTAAAGATATACAATCTCTGATCCACTGTGTCCATTCTTGTGAGAATCCAAAATTTTCCATTACTTGGATAAGAAAGTGTCAATTTATCTTATCATATGCTTTGGATAGATCCAATTGAATGAACATGGATGTAGATTTGTAAGCTTCCATTGAGTGAATTACTTCTTGGACTAACACTATCTCATCCACTATCTGTCATCCCTCTACAAATTCCCCTTATTCTAGAGATATGATCTTATGTAGCAATGGTTTGAGCATTTTAGACATAATATTTGAGATGATTTTTAGAATTACATTACTTAAAGTGATTGGTCTATAACTAGTAAGGTTATCCAGTAAAATAATATTTGCATTGAATCCAAATCTCGTATTAATATAAAATATTATCAATTGTTTCTTTTCAAAAGAAATACATAATATATGATGGTATGTCCATAGAAACCAAAATATCTTCACTATAAATAGTTAAAATTACAATCAAATCCATCATTAAATTATTGATGAGAAGTGATATTTACACCCTAGTACATGTTACCTTTAGGTAAAGGTTATAAGACCAACCCTTAAAATAAAATATTAAAATTACAAAATGTTTTCAAATCGACGTGAAGTGGAAGTTGAGGTGGAGGAACGTTTGTTTAAAATCTCAAACAGAGTGCATTAATGCGTTAGCAATAAGTTTTTTTTTATTTAAAAAGAAAAACGTAAGATCAGTGTAGTTCCATATTCCTTGTAAAGTAGGGTGGTCGCCCTTTTTGCCATCCTACTTTATGAATTTTGGTCCTTAGGAACTAAGAGAAGCCAAACTGAGAGAAGGAATAGTCAGACAACAATTGCACAGGTGATTCTTCAACATTACCACATAGGTAGCATCTGTTCGGGATAACCAATCTTCTTTTTTGCAAAGGGCTCCAATCACCCCAACACAGATTTATTTTGAAGGGGTGAAGAACAAAGCTTCAAAATGTTTGAGGAACATGTGTACTCAGTGCCCCTTTTAAAATCACCCTCTTTTCATTCCTTCTTCTCTGAGGCAGGTGTTAAAGGGTGACATTGCATTTGTAGCTAGATCAAGGATCAACGAGAGACAATCCCCATGGGATAAGTGAAACCTATAAGCGATAGGGTTGCCCTTCCATTTTCTCTGGGCTATGGTATGATATCTTCGAATTTATATTTCCATACCGGTCCACTCGGGCCTATTTCAAAGCTTGTCAACCTCTTCAGTTATGTAGTGAATCTGGACATGGGGATACATGTGCTTCAGGCAGAGAGAAATCTATTCCTATTGAGAATCCATAGATATTTAGTGGGGGAGAGTAAGGTGTGGATCCACCTCCTCAGATTCCCCTGTCTTAGAACTAGTTTCCTCATATAGTCACTTCTCCCTCAGCTTTATGAGTAAGCATGAACCTGCATCTGACTAGAATCGATCCTCCCTACTCTTACCATTTAGCTACCCTAGAGCAAATAGGATTTACACTCCTCGTTGTGGTTTGCTATCTTCTCTTTAGGGCCCCTGCTCAAATATTTTGGAGAGACATTGAATCGGTTACCAGACACCCACCTTAGGCTCCTGGTCTCTATCTATACAAACCAGACCCTAAGCAATATCTCGAGCCTTATGCAAGCCCTCACATCTATGCAATAAAATTTCCAACCAAGCGAATGACCAACTATCTGAGATTCACTCAACCCTTCTTCATAAAGGGATAGAACTGCTTTTGAGCAGATCTGGTATCACATATATAGTAGTAGATCTTGACAAACACTAGTAATCTTTCTCTCCACTCTTTCGAAACTAAAATTTATGCGGGCGGGCACTTGACCTTAGGGAGATAAATCAGAGAGAGCATGAGGAAATGCTAATAGCTGGCACCCTATCATGTTGTTTTCACGTATCTAAGATACTTTCCCAACTACAAGGTGGGACTACATCGGATAACAAGTCTTGGGTTTAAAGTTAGGCTAGGAGCCAACTTAATCCTCCTAGCCTAACTTTAAACCCAAGACTTGCTATCCGATGGAGTCCCCCCTTGTAGTTGGCTCAAACTCAATTTTGATAGAGCCTCTAAAGGAAATCATGGGTTACCTGGTGTAGGTGAATTTATTAGAAATAATATAGGGGACATAGGGGTGGTTAGTCTTGAGGATCAGGACATGATAGATTTCATCATACCATGGGGCACCTTCTATTATAAAATCATGCCTTTTGGATTTAAGAAGGTTGTTCCCACATATTATATGGATATTAATTATATTTCATAACATGATGCATGATATTCTACAATACTCTATGGACAATATTCTAGGTCATTCCATACATTTATAAAATCACGTTATGATATAAGATAACGTATCATGGTATAGGGAAGAGACCAGATGGAAGAGAATTGGGAAACAGGGTAAACCTCGGGGAGAGGAATCCACTATGTTTTCCCTCTCTCTGCTCTTAGTTTTCCTCTCTGGCTTATCGAATAAGCCTTTATGCGTGCTCTCTCTATTCTGTAGCGTGCTCTCTCTATTCTGTAGTTTATTGAAGGAGTGCTCTCTCTCTTCTAGGGAGTGCTCTCTCTCTTCTGTTGCGTGCTCTCTCTCTTCTGTTGCGTGCTTTCTCTCTTCTGTAGTTTCTTGAAGGAGTGCTCTCTCTATTCTTACGTTTCTTGAAGGAGTGCTCTCTCTCTTCTAGGGAGTGCTCTCTCTCTTCTGTGTGGTACTCCCTCTGTTGTAAGGCGTACTCTCTCCTATTTGTGTAATATTTTTTTTTTTTTTGAAAATTTTATATTAATACGAGATCATTTACAATTTGGGATGAGACTCTTTCCAACCTTAATTGAAATGAACACTTGTTTACAACACTAAAAAAATATTTGCATTGAAGCCAAATATCCTAAACCATATTTCTACAATGGATTTACACCTATTTACAATAGTAAAAAAATATTTACATTGGAGCCAAATCTTCTAAACCATATTTCTGTAATGGTTGTCCAAATTAGCTAAACACTAGATTTACTCACCAACCTGCCTAATCCTCTTATTATCAATAGGTATGTCATTGTGCCACTGAACCCCTAACTCCTTATCAATACTCATCTTGGCCAAGAAGTATACCACTTTATTTAGATCTCTACTTATATAAACTGGAATCACATCTAATTCCCTCCATAATTTCTTAATTTGGGTGACAAGAAGTATCAACCTTGATGTCTTCAAAGCAAAGTTCCTCATGCAATCTAGAGCTCCCACCAATATTTGAAAATATGATTCTAGGATTATCCTCCTGTAAACTTATATTACCACCCAAATAGAAGAAAATTTGATATCTAAGGCTTTTGTTTCATTTTTCATTGCCTTTTCTAGGCCTTGCAGTTACCAATAGAGCATTGTTCCAACATGATTCTTGTAGACCACTCCAATTAGCTCTACTTGGATTACCTTTTACATTCCATCAGTATTAATGTTAATTCAACATCCTAAGTTATTTTCAAAATATTATTTTAATCCAAATAACTATTATTAAAAATAATAATATTTAAATGGTAAATAGATATGACAAGGAAAAGTTAAATTTAATAAAACAAGAAGTCCCTCAACATTCTACAATACCCATCATCATCCCCTATTTTATATATATTATTTAAAAATAATAATTTTATATTTTAGAAGAAGACAAATGATTCCATTCCTTTTACCATGTTCCACATATATATTTTTAGTAGAT
Organism: Wollemia nobilis; assembly: GCA_028583015.1. Taxonomy (NCBI): domain Eukaryota; kingdom Viridiplantae; phylum Streptophyta; class Pinopsida; order Araucariales; family Araucariaceae; genus Wollemia; species Wollemia nobilis. The sequence continues at coordinate 5,777,486 of JAQPPZ010002554.1, forward strand.
AAGAGTTTTAATAATTACCTTTAATCTAATTAAGGTAATATAATTCAAAATCATAAAATAAAATACAAAAGGCTTAGGTTTGTTGAATATAAGGGCTTCCACATGAGTTGAGTTGACCTAATGTAGCTATAAAACAAATTTCATGTCGATGAATATTACAAAGAATTCTAAACATACAATGGATATGGCACTCGTATGGCACCTTGAAATATGATATTATATTGTATATTGGTATTATTGATCATTAATATCTATAATTATGGGATAAAGGTTTATAAATAATTGATAAAGGTTCCTTGCGATATGATATTATATTGTATATTAGTATTATTGATAATTGACATGGACCGCACTTGATAATGGGATGAAGATTTGTGAAATTAGTATATAAAGAAATGATATTGTCATTGTAATCGTCATCATTTGTAATGAAGTATTATAGCTATATTTGTCAATGAAGTGGCTTATGAGACTAATATTTCTAAGTGACATAATTTTGTGGAGTTATTCCTTTTTTAAGGAGTATTATTGGCCTTGCCTACCTTAAGGGTATCATTTATCTCTATCTTATTGTATGGATTATTATTGTCGATAATTATTAATGATAAACAATTTAATAATTCTACAAATTGATGAATAATTTTTGTTAATCAGAATAAAGGTTTTATAATAAGTGGTATCAAAGCACCGATTTTGGCAAAATGGAAACTATTTTTTTGGATTAAAAAATTAGGGTAATTTTTGTGCTTAAAATTTTTCTTATTTTTTAGTAGTCATATCTTTGTTCAAAACTACCTAATTTAGACTATTCTTATGTCATTTTGTTTGAAATTTGAAAAATTTAAAATGAGTGGTCATATGAGATATGAACCAATGAAGTCAATCATCTAGAACGAGGAAAGTGGTAATTTTTAAAATCACTTTTTTTATTTTTATAAATGAAAATTAGAATATCTATTAGTTAAGTTGTCCAATATAGATAATTCTTGTGTCATTTTACTTACACTTTGAAGATCTTTAAAATGAGTAGACATATAAATGAACCCAAGCAATATTGAGGGAGATATGACCCTATGAAGTCAACTATTAGAAACAAGGATAGTGGAAATTTTTGAGATATCTGTCAATTGGGTAAGCAAATCATTTGTTTTTTCTTGGGTCTAATTTTTAATGTGGAATTATAGCTTCAAATAAATGGGAAGATATATAGTGTTGCATTGTAGTTTACATTATATTTTTTTGTGGATGTACTCTCATGGAGCTTCAAAAGTTTTTTGGAATGAATTATTTTGATGCTAGAAAATGGTGTCTTTATATTTTGCTAATCCTTATTGGAAATTACAATTTAATACATTTTTAGGAAAGGAAGCTAAAATATGATTGTTAAGTTTTATGAGTGAAAATAATAACAGGTAAAAATGGAGAGAATTGGAGCATCCATTCGTAAGTCGTTAGAACCCATATAGAAATATAGCTACTTTGAAGGATATACTCAAAGGTTATGCAAAAGAAATAAACATGAATAAAAAATAACAAAAGGATTTAAAAATAGAGCTTTAGGGAAGGGATTAGAAGATAGATAGCTTGATGGATGTCATCAAAGACCTTGGAAAAAACTTTAAGGGATTCAAAATGAGATAAATAAAATAAAAGGAGAGTGGGAATTTTTAAGAAAAAAATGAACACTCTGGAAAATAAATAAAATTACTCAAGGATGAGAAGGATGAAAATGTTAATAAGATAGTGAGAAGAATGAAGAAGCTGCATATTTGAATTTAGAAAAGTAAGAGAAGGATTTAATTCATCTATATATTCTATTTTACAAGTTCATAGATGTATTCAAAAGGAAAATGTTACTATTTTTATTAACCTTAGCAGTAGATATAATTTCATTGATATTACTTTGGCTAAGAGTTTGTAAGTTCAAGCAAAAAAAATTAAGAACACATAACTTGAGGGTGAGAATGTTCAAAAATTTTAATATTTGAATATAACCAACACATAATAGGTTTTACATTAAAAAAGTTATGCTATTGATATGGATAATGTAAATATTATTCTTGGTTATCCTTGGGTGGATTCATTTGTTACTATTAACATTAATGTGCAATTATGATGCTATGGTATAGAAAAATAAGATAACACCAAGTTAAGAATCCAAGTAGAAGTAAGAAGTAGTTATGGTAAAGGAACAAGTTTAGGAACCAACAAAAGAATAAAAATTTGAATCTATAGTAGCAACAACAAAAAAGTATATGGAAGAAGTACACATAGACGCACCAAAAGAAGGACATAAAATAGAAAATCATGAGGAAAAATTTAAAATAGAGAAACAAAATATTGAAGAATAAAAGGAAACATAATGTTAAGTTACAATTAACTTGTAGAATATCATCACCAACACCACCCTTAGCAATAATAATCTTGGAGGTATGGATTAGGGCATCGATATTACTATGGATCATTATGAAGTAAAAAAAGGTATCAAGTATGGTAGTATTTGGAAGAAAACACATAGTGATTCTAGATTTCAAAGGGGTGTAGTAGCATTAGGGAACAATATGACCAATTGTTCAAAATATCATAGTAGAGCAGCAAAATCATAGAGCCAAGCAATTACATATATTCAAGTGACATAATAGCAGCTTGGCATCATTCAAGACCACCACTAATAAATATTTTACATGGATTGATGGATGATAAAGATTGGTACCAGTTCTCAACATTGCTTATAATATCATATTATTTAGTTTTTTCTTGTGGTTTGAGGGTAAAACGTTTGTAAGGAGGGTTAAATGCTATGGTACCTAGAAATATGTATATGGGTATAGAATATTTTATTTTTTATGGGTATTATGGATAGTTGGTATGGGTCACACAAAACCTAGGGTTGATTATATTATTATATTATAATAATTATTGGGATGAGGTTTTATAATATGGATATATAAAGAATAGATATTATCATTGTGATCATTGCCATTCATATGAAGTATTACTTATAATTATCTTTGTCCTATTTAATTTGTGCTCTCATTTTGGGATATATTATGGAGTTATTCATTCCCACTACACCAAAAGGGTCTTTAAGGGTGGTTTATTTAGTCACTGTCTATGAGAGCGTTTGTTAAAAGTCTGCATCATATGATAATGGTTAAAAACTGTCTTAAAAAACCACCCTCTTAGGCTCTATTAGGGTGGCTAAAAACTACCTTGAAAACCACCTTAATAGACCCTAAGAGGGCAGTTTTAAACCACCCTCTTATGACTAAGAGTAAAACTGGTGAAGTTCAACCAACAAGAAAAACACCATGTATAAGGGTTTTCCATTTGATCATGTTAGAAACCAACCTTTTCCATTACTTTTTAAAAGAATAGGATACTAAAATGAAAAATCCCCTTTTACAATTTTGAATTTTCCACTAATACCTTGTTTTCCCATTTTCCCTCCTAAAACAATGCATTTTAAATTTGAATTTCGAAGGCAAAATTATGAGGGTCATAACTTCGCGCTCATTGCTTTGATTGACTCGCACGAGACATTTTCTGAAATGGTACTAGCTGAACTATATGGGGCAAGGCATAGCTAAGTCCTGTGACCAATTTTATAATTGCCAAATTTGACTTTTAAGATCCTCAAAATCCACCTGCAAGATTGGGTACATTAATTTCACTGTTTTTGGTAAGGTTTTGCCATAAAATGCACATAACTCCCAAACCGTTTAGGTTATTGGGGTGATTATTTCTCCATTGGAAATATTTTCATATCCTTTAGACAACTAAATACAATTGGAAATAATTAAAGCAATTACAAATTTTGGGTGATGCAAGATCACTCTTACACCGTTGGATGCTCCTACATCAGACATCGAAGGTAAATTAAGAAGTGATATTAACTTCTCTGATATCAGAGGAAAACCCATGAGATCAACCTCTATCTTGGAAAAACTTGTTGAATATTCTATAGGCCTGCCCTTCCACTTGACAAAATATTCTTCATACCATCTATGCCTTGTGCTCTTACTGATACGGGTATCTAGGATCTTTTCTATCTCTTTTGTCTCTAGAGTAGACGCTGAAATACTCCACATTTATGTGAATGGGCCATCATGGTTGTCACCTTCATGATACTCTACCAAATATAAATAATTGAACATAGGTTATATTTTCAGCCCACTTGGCAACTCTACCTCATAGGCATTCCATGAATCTCATCTCCCTAAGACCCTGCATGCTTTCAGAAATTCTTCATTTTTAACTTGTTATAAGTTTTAGCAAGAAATATTTCTTTCCTCAAGCGAACCATAACTTGATCTCCCACTTGGAACACCTTAGGCCATCACTTCTAGTCTACTCTTGTCTTGTACTAAGTGCTCATCTTGTTAATATGTTGCTTTACTATGTCATGCAAGCTCTTCAGGTGCTCAGCAAAGTCCTTAACCTCAGCACTGCACTTTTCCCCTCTATCCATATTCCTTAACACATAAGCATTTCTTGGTATGCTCCCATATATAATATGGAATGGAAATTTTTTAGTACTCCTATTAACAAAATTATTGTATGCAAATTATTCCTATGGAAAAATCAAATCCCATCCCTTGGGCTTATCTCCTACCAAGCATATTAGTAGATTACCCAAACTTCTGTTCACAACCTCTGTTTGTCCATCAGTCTGTGGGTGGTATGCAGAACTAAATTTCAGACTTGTCTTCAATTTCTTCCACAGGGTCCTCCAAAAATACCTAATAAACTTGGTATCCCTATCAGAAAAAATACTCTTTGGTGGACAATGTAGTTGTACCACCTCTTTGAAAAACAACCCTACAATATGAACTGCATCATTAGTTTTCTAGCAGGGAATAAAATGTGCCATATTTGAGAATCTATCAACCACCACAAATATGGAGTCATTCCCCCTCTGTGTCCTTGGTAGACCAAGAACAAAATCCATGCTAATGTCCTCCCATGGTCTCTCTGGTATAGGTAATGGCTGATATAATCCAATTTTTTTGTCTCACACCCTTGGCCATATGGAATACTCTACAACTCTGTACAAACCTCTTCACATCTTGCTGCAACTATGGCCAATAGTAGTTCTCACTAACAAGGACAATGGTCTTATCTTGACCAAAGTATCCAGCCAACCCTCCATTGTGCTTCTCGTTGACCAGATTCTCCCTCATTGAACTCCTTGGAATGCATAATTGATTTCTTATTAACAACATCCCATATTGTATTATAAAATACAACCACTTAGTTATGTCTAAAGTAATAGGTTCTAAGAAATCCCTCCAAGCCTCTGCAAAATCAGGATCTTCAAGGTACAAACCCTTAAGTTCATCAAACCCTACAACTTCCACCTTCATTTCTATCAACAAACACTACCTTCTACTTAAGGCATCTACAAATCTATTTGAATTCCCAATCCTATGCTTCAACACAAAGGTATAACTCTGTAGAAACTCAACCCACTTCAAGTGCCTCTGATTTAGCTTCCCTTGGAAATTTAGATACTGTAAGGCCTGATGATCAATATATAGAAAAAACTATTTTGGCAACAAATAATGTCTCCACTTCTTTAGAGCCTAAAATATAGCATCAAACTCCTAATAATATACATAATACTTCTTCCTAGCATCATTGAGTTTCTCACTAAAATAACCAACATGTTTACCTTCTTGAGTCAACACAGCTCCTATGGCACTACCACTAGCATCACAATCTACCTGAAATACCTTATTAAAATCTGGAACTACCAAAATAGGTTGCTCTATGACCTTATTTTTCAAAATATCAAATATTTTATTTGCTTTTAAGGTCCACTTAAATTATTTCTTATCCCCTCTCATTATATCTGTTAGGGGTGCACAAATACTGCTAAAATTTCTAATATTTTTTTTGTAAAAACTGGCTAGACCATGAAAGATCTTAGCTATGTAATGCTCCTTGGAGTAGCCATTCGATGATAGTCCTAACTTTTTTTGGGTCTATTTTTAGACCTTCAACTGAGATGACGAACCCCAGATACACCAATTCCTTCTTCACAAAGCTGCACTTATTAAGATTAATTAGAAACTGCTCCTCCCTCAACTTCTCAAAAACTCTTATGATATGCATCAGGTGCTCTTACAGGGTCTTGCTAAATATTAAAATGTCATCCAAATAGACAATGACAATTTTTCCTAAAAAATCCTTCAATACCTCATTCATCAATCACATGAATGTGCTTGGTGCATTGGTTAGCCCAAATTGCATAACCAACCACTCATATAAACCTTATCTAGTCTTGAAGGTTGTCTTCCACTCATCTCCTTCTCTAATGTGAATTTCATGGTACCCACTATTCAGGTCAATCTTAGTGAAGTAATGGGCTCCACTCAAATAGTCCATTATATCATCCATCCTTGGCAGTGGAAATCGGTATTTTATGGTGATATTGTTAATAGCTCAGGACTCTTTACACATCCTCCACTCCCCATCCTTTGGGGCTAGTATTGCAGGTAATACACATGGACTTAAACTCTCTCGAATTAGTCCCTTCTTCAATAACTCTTGGACTTGTCTATTTAGCTCCTCAATTTCTATAGGAGTCATTCTATGAGATGCCTTATTCGACAAACTAGCTCTCGGTACCAAATAAATATGGTGACTGATATTCCTCATTGGTGGCAAACCCTCAAGCACATTACCTAATATAATATCTAGAAATTCTTCTAACAAACCTAAGACTTCTTCTGGGGTATCTTTGCATTCTTCTTCCCTACCTCTAGGAATTAATGCATAGCTTATATGCTCATGTTGCTCATGCTTCAAACCATTTAAAAAATTTCTACCTTCAATTAATTTTTTTTTGGCACTACTACATACCTTTTTGTCCACCTCCTTCAGGGGCTTCAGCTTATGGTGCACTCCATTATTTTTTAGGGAGTAAGTGTTGGCACGCCCATCATGAATTGCACACCAATCAAACCGCCATGACCTTCCCAATAGAAAATGGTAAGCATCCATAGGCAAGATGTCACACAGGACCTCATCATAGTAATTCCCAATATTAAATTTTACCAAGCACTGCTCACTAACCAAAGCCCTATGGTCTTTATCCAACCACACAATATGATATGGATGTGGGTGTCTCTTTCTCTCTAACTATAGTTTGGTAACCATTCCTTTTGCAACTAGGTTATCTGTGCTACCATTATATATGATAGCATTACCGACCTTACCTGCACATTTACACCTTGTGTGAAATAAGCTCTTCCTATGATATGAATATTTCTCCTCATTCAACAAGGCTCTCCATGTTATCAACACTTATCCTCTTTTTGCTTCTTTAGAGTGCTCATATTCAGCATCTTCATCAAAAACAACTCAAGAATTACCTTCAGGCCTCTTATTTTTTCCTCCTTGGTGTTGTGGACACTCGTATGCTCGATGTCCTTCTTATCCATAGTGGAAAGAGGTTCCACGATATCCTCCTCCTCCAAACCCTCATCCAGAACTTCCTCTTCCTCTCTGGTAACCATTATTTTGGTAGTTATTATTCTGCTCATGGGGGCGGTAAGAATTTTCCCCCTTCTAGTCCTAACTGTTGCTTGTCTCCCTAGTTTTATTTTGGTCCTTATTTTGTCCTCCATTTTTTCTTCCACCAATTATTCCACTAGTTATTCCACCATGAATGCTTCCTCTTTGTTTTCTTTCAAACTTCCTGTTTAGCTTCTCTTCTACCTTCAAGGCAAACTGGTAAGCATCTTCAATGGTGGCCAACCTAACCAGACTCAACTCCTCTTCAATACTTGCTCTTATCCCATTAATATAACAGGCTACCTTATCATTGCTAGCCTTGAAATGGCCTATTCTGATTAAAATTTTATAAAACTCCTTTGTATATTCCTTGACATACTTACTTGATAGCCCCAAACCCTGCATTTTCTTGAGCAGATCCAGCTTGTAATCAGCTAGAATAAATTGTCTCTTTAACTTCTCCACCAGCTACTCCCACCTGGTTATCATTTCCTTCCATCTTGTGTTTCTTTCTAACTATACTTCCTTCCACAAAATACTGGCATGACCCTTCAACTTGGTATTAGGAAATCTAACCCTCTTAGGGTCCTCCACCTCCTCATACTTGAAATATTCCTCCATATCATTGATCTAATCGATCAACTCTTTGGGGTTGAGATTTCTAGAATATGTAGAGACATCAAACTTTAGTATCTTTACAATCTATGATATGGCCTTATATAATCTAGCTTGTGCAGGATCTATTGCCTCTTCTTATTCCTCGAATTTGGCCTCTTCTTCTTCAACTTCATCTTCACTCCCTTCTTCTCTCCTTGGCTCAAACCCTCTATGCAAATCCTCTTACAAAGCTTGAACTTGACTCTGCAAGGCTCTGAAATCTTCTTCTGGAACCATATTTATCCCACCACCATAGTTTCTTCATGGAGGCATTCTGCTCACTTCTCCCACAAATCCTAACCACAAACCTTGGTGTAAACTGCCTCGCGTTTGGCACTCTGTTTACACACTTAAGAACTCCAGCTCTGATACCACTTGGTGAAGTTCAACCAATAAGAAACACATCATGCACAAAGGTTTTCCATTTGATCATGTCAAAAACCAACCTTTTCCATTACTTTTCATAAGAAGAGGATACCAAAATGAAAAATCCCCTTTTACAATTTTAAATTTTTCACTAATACCCTATTTTCCCATTTTCCCTCAAACAATGCATTTGAAATTTGAATTTTGGAAGTAAACTTTTGAGGGTCATAACTTCGCGCTCATTGTTACGATTGACTCGCACGAGACATTTTTGGAAAGGGCATGAGCCAAAATATACAACAAAAAACTTGGCTTAGTCTTGTGACCAATTTTAGAATTTCCAAATTTGACATTTAAGACCCTCAAAATCCACCTGCAAGATCAGGTACATTAATTTCACTATTTTTGGTAGGTTTTTGCCATAAAACGAACATAACTCCCAAACCATTCAGGGTATTGGGGTGATTCTTTTGCCACTGGCTCTATTTTCATATCCTCTAGAAAACTAAATACAATTGGAAATAATTAAACCAATTACAAATTTTAGGTGATGCAAGATCACTCTTACATTGCTGGATGCTCCTACATCAAAAACTATCCTCTTACGATATAAGAGGGTTGCCTCTTAGGATAAGAGAAAAATTACCCTCTTACGATCTAAGAGGGTGGTTTAATTTATACCTAAGAATTGCCTACACCCATCAGTGATTAAAATTTTAATCTTGAAACTCATTTCATAGCCAAATATCATATAACAATTTCAATATAATCATTTATGCCTAACATTTCATCAGTGAATAAATTCAATGTTTAGTTTAAATAGTTGAAAGATTACTTCCATTAGAAGAAATCAAGAATGGCTAAATATGAGTATATAATAATGCATAGTCTAAAGATGCATGAATATTAAAAAGAATTACACAAGCCAAGGGAATGTATGGTGACTACTTGGTGATTTTTACATCAAAAGTGCAAGAATTCTTTCTGTACACGATCTCAATTAAATAAAATTTAACTAGTCAATACTTATCATATTTAATAAGTACTAACTCTTCAATTCAAAATTTATGCATAGTCAGAAAACGAGCATACATATTTTTCATTAATGGCATGAAAAATAGACCTAGACAAAGGGTTGATGATGACTGGAGTTTGATTTTTCAAAAATTTTAGGAATACTACTTTCTTACTTTTATCCTAATAAAAGTTAACACTGAAAATCAAATTGCTAAAAAAACATATTTTTACATGGACTTGCTCCATAGGGTAGAAAATAGAATGAAATACAGTTTTGTGCAAACACCATTTTTACTAGTAAACAACAATATGTTATACCCACTATCTATAGACCTATAGACATAACCGCTAATACAAAATTGGTATTAAGGCCCCTGGAAAGGAGAAAAAAATCAATATGAAAATTATTGGTCCTCTTTTTATGTTTCCTCCATTGTCACTCATTAAACTCATTCCAACACTGGTTGAAGATAATTTTCTCTCATGATTGGAGTTCCTAAACCCCTCCACAAACAACCTGAAACACGTAATTCGGTGGTAGTAACATACTTCCTTTTCTAACATCGTATTCTACTTCCTTATATCAGCATAGCTTGGAGAGCATAAACAAAAAAAAAATAACCAATGGACATAAAAGAAAAATATTATATAATAGGGCATTAGCTAATTGACATTTAAAGAAGAAATAACTCCTAGTTTGGAGAGAGTTCAAGGCAGTTTCACATTGTAGTTGACGAATAGAAAATAGATAACATAATAATAATATGAGCCTAAATTATTTTGAGTTATGAATTTTTTCCCTTATATCCCCACTCTATTCTTATGTATAGTTTTAAATATCAAATATACTATCATTTAGGGATTATGTTTGAAATAAGAGCCTAGGCAAGATGTCTATGGACACATCAAAATGGAAAAAAATGAAGGTGCAACTATTTGTGATAATAGCAAGGCTCAAAGACCTAGAGATTAATTAGAATAATTGAATCATCACAAAATTTATAGCTTTGACAACATTTGTGAGGAGGCTTACTTTACAGACTTGAACCTGCAAAAAAATTTATGAATATCGATAATGAAATTTTAAAATAAGTATTGATGTCCACTAATGAATAAATCACATCATCAAGACTCAAATATTATGCATGGTTATGATAGCATTAGCGGAAGAAGTCGATCTTGAATGCAAGGATAATCCTAAATTCTCTTATTTGGTAGTTCTAGACTAATCCAAGGATAGGTCAATCTTGTATTCACTCCGTTTTTATTTTTCCATGGAAGAAACAAATAGTTTTGGTTATAATTTTGGCTAAGCATATTTTTTTATCAACATCTTGATGCATAATTATTATGGTTACTAAATACTACTAGTCTTACATTATTTAAAAATTTTGTGTGGTATTGATATTTCTTTCTTTCAATTTTATTGCTGCTACTAAAAAGTCTTCTTTAGTTATGTGCTTGAGATGTGCATGTATTTTTTATTTAAAATATTGCTAAAATTTGAATGGCTTCTTGAGGATCCTTAAAATTAAGTGATAAACCATGAAAGATCACTTATTTATTTCCATATTATATGCACTCACAGTTGACATCTAAAATATATAGAATATAAAAAATACATTTAATATGAAGGAGCCACCCTTGTATAAAATTATGAAGAATTTTGAGTATTTTTTATATCTTCTTTGAAGTTCAATCTATGTCTAAAGGACCAAATTTTAGGCCAACCAACATGAACAATGCTATAAGGAAATAATAATTTTATTTTCAAATAGAAGTAATTTATTTGTTATGCTCTCACATACTCATGTAATGTTGATTTAGAATAAGGTCAACCATGAGAAGGGATATAATCATGAACATATAATGAGTAATGTAAAAACAATTAGTTCAAAATATTAAAAACTATATTTATTCTATTAAATATTTTTATTGTAACTTGAATGAGCCTAATAATGACGGCTTTGAAACACCAAAAATGATGTCCAAGGTTCAATTAAAAAAGTGCATAAAGTTGCACACCAATGCTATCATTACCAAAAATATAGTTGGATAAACATGTATTGGAGATAAACCTAGTCTAAGAATATATAAACCTCAAATCTCTTATTTGAATTACAACAATAAAAATCATTGAACACATGCAAATAGAAATTTTTATGTTATGTTTAATGTTTTTTATCATTCAAATGATTTTTAATATCACACGTGTACAAGAATATGAAGTTACAATAAACAAAACATGTTACAACATAGAACCAACAAATCAACTAATCTTTACATCAAATCAACTACTCATTAAAAACATTCTTTGAAATAATGATGGAGGATACATAGAGAGAAACACTTGCTAATGTGTAAATAAACACCATAATGTGTATAATATAGTTGTCTATTTAAATATTGTAGTTACTATTTTAAGTGGAAAATAACCTCGTATTAATGATTTATATTGAGTTTTTTCAACTTGTAAGATGTTAGTACCTATTATAAAACCTTTATTGTCATTAACATAAATCATTCACCAATTTACAAAAATATTAAACCATTATAAAATATTACCTATAATAACAATCTGCATAATAATATAGAGATAGATCATACCCTTAGGTTAGGGCAACACCAATAATACTCCTTAAGGAAGCATTGTCTACACAATATATCCCTATTGAATTCATGATGCAAGTATAATTTGTCAAGCAGTAGGATTTTATTGAATTGAAATGGGTTTAAATACATGGTACGAGTTGGTTAAACCAACTCACAACTACCCACCCCAAACCGCTTATCAAAGGAGCACTTACTAATATAATAGAATAACATTCTATATGTATAATAACATGCTATATGCTAACATCCCCCCTTATTACATTATTGACAAATACAAAGAGTATTTTGAAACAATTCAAACTTGACACATGCAAGTGCCTTGGTGAAAATTTCTGCAACTTGCGCATTTTTGGGAATGTATTGGAGCTATATATAATGCTTTGGAACTTCATCACGAATGAAATGACATCGAGTGTCAATGTTCTTGGTTCGATCTTGAAAAATTGGATTCTTTACAAGATTCAAAACACCTTGATTATCACAAAACAAATAAAGTGGAAGGCTCTTTGGAAGACCTTTGTTTGTAAGAATACAAATTAACCATATTATCTCATAGATTTCTCCACTGGATACGGGATATTCTACCTCCGTAGAAGATATAGCAACCACCTGCTGCTTCTTACTATGCCAAGAGACAAGACCAGATCCAAGATGAAAAACATATCTAGAAGTTGACTTGTGATCATTAATAGATCCAACATAATCTGAGTCCATGTATCCCTATAGATATAACTTGCTATTCTTCTTGTACTCCAAGCTAAAATCTATAGTACCACAGACATAATGAAGAACTCTCTTTATTGCTTTCTAATGACTCACATTCGGTTCTTACATGAACCTTGAAAGATAGCCTACAACAAAACTGAGATATGGCCTGGTATTTGTTAGATATATGAGACTCCCAATCAATTGGTGATAGAGAGTACCATTTATCATATTACAATAGCTTAAGTCCAGGCCCCATTAGAGTTGTCTTAGACTTGCAGTAAGTCATGCGATATTTATCAATCAATATCTTGGCATACTTCTTTTATGTTACTTGGATACGATTATTTTTTTGAGTTACTTCTAAACCAAGACAATAGTGAAGAAGTCCTAGATCTATCATTTCAAAATATTATTTCAAATCATATTTTACTGTATCAACATACTCTCTGAGCTCCATGTTATGATAAAATCATCTATATATAGTACCAAAATCACTATGTCAAAACCATTTTTCTTAATATAGAGATTTTCATCTGAAGGACTTGTTTGGAAACCATGCTATACTAGGTGACTATCTATTTTGATGTACCAAGCTCGAGGAGCTTGTTTCAGCCCATACAAGGATTTGATCAACTTACAAACTTTTTGTTCTTACCCTTTAACAAAAAATCTTTCTAGTTGGGTTATGTATATTTCTTCTTGTAGATCACCATTCAAGAAAGCACTTTTTACATCCATCTGATGTAACTTCCACCCAAATTGAGCTGCCATGGCACAAAGTACTCAAATGGTAGTCATTTTTGCAGTAGGGATAAAAGTATCTTCATAATATATGCCTTCTTTATGAGCATAGCCATTTGCAACAAGATGGGATTTATGCTTATCAATAGTACCATATGCCTTATACTTTAATTTGAACACCCATTTGCAGCTGATGGGCTTATTTCCTGAAGGCTTATTTACTAGCTTTCCTGTATAATTTTTCATGAGAGAAGTATGTTCTTCTTCCATAGAAGCCTTCCACTTAGGCTCACTAAGTGCATCCTGAATTGTTGTGGGTTAATTTTCATCCAATGATGTCATATAAAACATCTAATCCTCCATATCTATCTCCCTATATTCCTCTGCATCTACAGATAGTTCATCAAATTGTTGGTAAAGCTTGTCAACCTCTGAAGTTGATGCTTCTGCTCTCATCTGTTGAGTCATACTATGGGTACAATTTCGATCTAGAGTTATATATGGAAGTGATTTCAACTTGAAATCTCTCAATGTACTTGTATACCATTTTGGAATCTTGTTCTATGAGGAAGGAACCTCTTTTGTAGGCTCATCATCCTCAAGGTATAAAGTTGTAGAAGTGTTATTTGATGTGAAAGCTTCATCAAATACCACATCTCGACTTATATGTGTCTTATTGGTCATAGAATATATCAATCGATATCCCTTTGAATGTTCATCATAACCAAGAAAGATACATTTTAGGGTCTTCTCATCTAACTTTTTTCTTTTCTATTTTGGTATGAGCATGAATGCCTTACATCCAAAAACTCTTAGATGATAAAAGGAGGGTTTCTTACCACTCCATGCTTCTTGTGTAGTTTTACCCTGTAGATCTCATGTGGGTGCTCTATTTAGGAGGTACGATGTTGTGTTTACTACTTCTACCCAATATTCATGCTCAATATGTGCTCCATTTAGCATACATCGAACAATTTCCATAATGGAACAATTTCTCCTCTCTAAAAATCCATTATGCTATGGAGTAGAGGCTATAGTCAGTTGTATTTTAATCCCATGTTATTTCAAAAATGATAAAAACTCTTTGGAAGTATATTCCCCCCCTTGATCTGAGTGGAGGGTTTGTGTGGAACATATTGACTCCTTCTCAACAAGCTTCTTGAACTGTTGAAAGTACATAATTTCTTCTGAATTCATTTGAAGAAAGAAAACCCACATGTTTCATGAGCAATCATTAACAAACAATTAAAAATACTTCTTTCCACCATAGTTTATGGGCATAGGACCACACAGATCGGTGTGTACCAACTCCAAATGTTTCTTAGATCTGGAAGAGCTAACTTCAAATGGCACTCGATGTTTCTTCCATTCTAAGCAATCTGAGTAAACTGGCAATGTGGATGAAAGGTTGGAAAGTCATCTCACCATATCATATTTGCTCAACTCGAGTAAATATCTTGAGCTAAGATGCCCATATCTCTTGTGCCACAAAGAAGTAGCCTCCTTTGTAGTTATTTCCAAGGCAACATGAGGTGTTGAAACAACATCTAAAATGAACAAGCCATGCTTATATGATTCGGTTGATGCGTGTTTTCCTTTTTTGATTATAAAACATCTATATTTTTTGTTCGTAACATGGAACACAACATCCATATCTCGATCCAATATCTGAGGCACTGGCAACAAATTTTTAGCCAATCTAGGAACATAGAATACCTTTTGAATCTAAAATTTACCATTTGGAAGAGTGATAGAAAAGTCACCTTCACCCTTCACTTGATAGACTTGATTGTCAACAATGGTTACTGGTTTATCTTCTTTCTCCTCAAATATCTCAAACCATGATTTATCACCATTCATGTGCTTACTAGCACATGAATAAATATACCATACAACACATATCTATGAATATGAAGTATGAGTCATGAGCACCTTGTGTGCTCGCTCAGATTCTGAGTCTAAGTCAAATTCTGCAAAATCTGAGTTTGAATTTGATTTGGCATAAGCAACATTCCCCTTGGGTTGCTTATTATTTTTCTATGTTTTGTATTTCAAATTTTCTTCTTCTTATGCTCTTGGTCACTCTATTGTTTGTTATTAAACCAAAACTTGTTGGTGTGATGGTTATTCATATCACAAATCTTGCAATATTATTTTTCTTGTTGTTGATGTTGTTTCCATTTTCTCTTTGATGAAGATCCTCATTTTTGAAACTGACCTTTTTTATTACCCCTTGATTTGTGTAGAGGGCATTATATGGCACTTCATCATTCTAAAACTAATTTGCCTCCTTAGTTTGAAGCAAATTCACCAATTCCAAAAATGATACTTGTCTCCTAAATACATTAAGAGAGGTTATCAACATCTTATAGGACTCTGGAAATGCTCTCAAGACGATAAAAGTCAAGAGAGTATCATCCACTAGTTGTCACATAGCATTCAATTTGGCTTTCAATTCTGCCACTCTGCATAGGAATATGTAAACTATATCACCAAATTTCATACTGAGTGTATGTAGTTGAGTTTGAATGTGTAGAATAGTGAATTGATTATTACATTCATAAATAGTAATCAAAGCATCTCAAGCTTCCTTACTAGTTTTGGTATCATAGATATGAGGCTGGATCTCATCTCTTGTAGCAAGCAAAATGAACATGAGATATATTCTATCCTTCTTATCAAAAGCATCTTGATTTGTTCCTGTTGTTCTAGGTCATTTTGTAGTGCCAATAACTACATCCCATAAATATTCCACTTGAATAATAGCATGCATCTTACTATTCCATGGTGTGAAGTTAGAACCTTTCAGTAACTATGAATCTAAGAGATATTTGTGAATAGTGGTCATTGTGAAGGTTCCTTATAACACCAAATGGTCCCCCTTTCTTTATACCTGCTAGGCCTTTATACTAAAACTCCTCTATATATACCTGCCCTTACGTGAGGGATACTATAAGTACATATGAGTAGAACGATACATGGAACTTAGGCGAGACGAAAAGAGAATTCAATCAGATTGATGACACCTACCTCAAAACCCTCAGGAAAAGGATAATGAGTTGGAGGAGTTTAAGCCAATCAATGAGAAAGAATTAGGGTATAAAATGAAGTGAATATCAAAACTGGTTTGCCTTATTTCTCCCTGATGATTGATAGAGAACAAGCTTAGACATCATTGTTGCAGTTATGTTAGGTGGTAGATACAGTAGCCCAAATCACAATATCATTACCTATAAGTATGGGCCAGAGGTATCGTAGATATTGAACGCTGCTGTGTAATAAAATTACACAAATAGGCGTATAAATTTGGGGTCTTTTATTTTGTTTTATTTTATGATTGATAATGCAAGAAAATAAAAAAATTGAATGCACAATACAACCATAAATTCCCACAAATTTAACTACTCTAGGTGTCAATTTCCACTAAAAATGCACCTATTACAATGTTGTTTTTACAATGAACAATATTCACTTTCCATAAATCAACAATTTGTCTTCCCCCCTGTGTCTTAGAATTTTGCAAAAAGAAATTCTTGATATCCCCCTTTTTTTTACAAAATGAAACAAGGTAGAAAAAAATGTATGTCGACCCTTTCTAATTCCAAAAAGAAACTACTTATCCTTCCAAAAATGCTTTAAAAGGAAAAAATCAAAGTACAAGAAAATACCTCGAAAATAATGTGCATCTCCTATGGATCGTGGAAAAAAAATGCTCATTTTCCCTCCTTTGACCAAAAAAATTCTCCTTGTTGGCATAAACATGACCCTCCTTTGTAAAAAATAGATGAGGCAAAAGTTGTCAAAAAACTGCAAAAGTCATCATCAATTTTTTTTTTGTTGTCAAAAAAAAACTTGTAGCAAAAAATTCTTGTCAATGAAAAGTTGCTAATAACAAAAAAAATTGTTTGTAAGGGCTGCGAGCAGGTTTTGAAATCATGACCTCTGGTTTTCCAAGACCTTAGCACACGTTTGACGTGCCAGTGGAGCTACATTGATCTTCGAGATGAAAGGGACAAGAGGTCCCTTTTACAAGATTCTTCACTACAGGACGAAGAAAAAAATAAAGACTATTTTTCCCACATTGCTGGTGTAGCGATGGTAGTAGAATTTATCAACAATAAAGCACCAATGTGGTGTTGATTGCTTTTGAGCAATCCGTCTACCCTACCAGTATTTTACCACCACAACGTGTTGCCAAAAAACCCCTCAACCATGTCAACCATGCCAAGTCACGTGTCTATTTCACCACCACATAAGCACCATGTTAGTATGCTCTTATCTCTACTGTTGTGCTTGTCAATCATCCACATATCTATGTCAGTTGTCCATGTGTCTAGGTCAGCCCGCTAGGTGTCCATAGTGCCCACGTGTCTTAGTCTATGTCTAGTCTTCATTCTGCCATCTGAAAACAAGGAAAACATGTACCTCAAGAAACAAGCCCAATTTGGGATATGATATTCACCTGCCTACTCCTAGCGTTCTCCTCATGCTACCTCAAGAATAGAGCCTACATTCTCCTCATTTTTAGAGTGTGCAGTTAGATCCTGCCAGTGCATAGGTCTCGATCTACGTGTAGTGTTTGATCTAGGGTGTACATGCAAGCGTGCAATGTCAAGTCCAGGTATCCTTAGGAAACATGCATCAATGAGACCTTCATTCATTGCCCTCCCTCATTACCAGCTCTACCATGTTGAATTAATGATGCAAGTAGAATATTTCAAGCAGTGAGAGTTTATTGAATTGAAATGGGTTTAAATACATGGTAAGAGTTGGTTGAACCAACTAAAAACTACCCACCCCAAATTGCTTGTCAAATGAGTGCTTAAGAATGTAATAGAATAAAATTCTATATGTATAATAACATGCTATATGCTAACACTCCCAAAAAGAGAGCATCGCTTAGAGAGAGCAAATATGATTACAAGTAATAATTCATATGAATGGTGATGATCACAATGACAACATCCCTTCTTTATATACCTATTTTATAAAGCCTCATACTACTCATTATTATAATATAATATAATAAACCCTAGGTTATTTGTGGCCCATGACACTATCCATAATACCCATATATAATATAATATCCTATCCCCATATACATATTCCTAGGTACCATAGCATTTCATCCTTATTACAAATATTTCACCCTCAAAATATAAGAAGAAACTAAATAATATGATCTTCTAAGCAATGTTGAGAACTGGTACCAATATTGATCATCCATGATTTGTGTGATTTGAGTATATATATATATATATTTGGCTCCATTATTTTGCCGCTCTACTATGATATTTTGAACAATTTGTCCTATTGTTCCTTGATGCTACTATGCCCAATTTAAATCTATAATTGCTATGATTTTTCTTTCAAATAATACCATACTTGATGACTTTTTTACTCCATAAATATCCATAGTAATATTGATACCTTAAGCTATACCTCCAAGATTACTATTGCTAAGGGTGGTGTGTGTGACAATATGCTACAAATTAATCATTACATAACATTATGTTTCCTTTGATTCTTGAATATATATTTTTTATCTATTTTAAATTCCTCCTCATGATCTTCTCTTTTGTGCCCTTCTTTTAGTGCATTCATGTGTACTTATTCCATATACTTTCTTGGTGTTTCTACTATAGATTCAACTTTTTATTCTTTTGTTAGTTCCTTAACTTATTCCTTTACCATAACTACTTCTTACTTCTCCTTGGATTCTTGTTCCTTAAGCTAAGAAATATATTGTAGTGTTATCTTATTTTTCATGTACCATAACATCATAAACTTCTTTTGCACATTAATGATTTTAGTACCAAATTAATCCAACCAAGGATAACCAATACCAATATTCACATTATCCATATCAATAGCATAAAAATTTGAATGTAAAACATATTATGTGCAGTGATCTTCAAATATTAAAAAATTTGAACATTCTCACCCTCAAATTATGTGTCCTTAGTGTATTTTGCTTGAACCTGCAACCTCTTAGATAAAATACTATCAATAAAATTATATCTACTACTAAGGTTAATGGAACTAATAAATTTTTCCTTTTGAATGCATTTATGAACCTACAAAATAGAATTTTTAGATGAATTAAATCCTTCTCTAAATAACATAAGCTTATACTGAGAGGGGGGGTGAACATTATAAGACCACCTTTTAATTTTTCTTTCTCAAACAATATTATCCAATATATCAATTGCAATATCAACATTAGTAATAAAATAAATACACAAATCATCACACACAATAGAGACACCAATTTACGTGGTTCACCCAATGTGGGCTACTCCATGAAGAAAATATTTCACTAAAACTTTCTCAACAAATCTCTTGGGAATCCTTCCCAATTATAATGTTTATGGACCTCTGTCTAAAGGAGACACCAATCCCCTAATCAAGTTAGCGAATACCTATCCATAGGAGACACCAATCCCCTCAGCTATTTTATGGATCTCTATCCACTAAAGAACTTCTTTCCTTTGCTCTAGATGGTGATCCTCTTATCAGACTTATTGCCTCCACTAATTTAGCTTGTGGATCTCTCTCCACAAAAGACTCTGTCCTCACTCATAAGACATTTATCCTCATTGACCTAGCTGGTGGATCTCTATCCACTAGAGACTACTATCCTTTGCTTTGCCACCTCCAAATATTACTCTCAAATCTGCTCAATATTTGTCTCAAATCTGCACTAAATACTATGCTTCGATCTAGCACAAATCTACTCAATATCTATCTCAAATCTGCACTAAACACTATCCTTTAGTATAGCATAAATATACTCAATATCTATCTAAAATCTATGCTAAACACTGTCCTTCGATCTAGCATTAATCTACTCAATATCTATCTCAAATATGCACTAAACACTATTATTTGCTATAGCAAAAATCTGCTCAATATCTGTCTCAAATCTGCACTAAAAACTATGCTTCGGTCTAGCACAAATCTGCTCAATTTCTATCTCAAATCTACACTCAAGCCTTAAAACAAAGCTTGAATCAATTACAAATCAACTCTACTAGATCTACTCTAATCCTTAACTCAAATATTGAACAAATAAATCAATCAAATATGCTCTCAAGTATTCTTAAAGACTTGACTCAAATATGTCCACAAGTCCTCTCAAGAACTTGCTCAATATGCCTCAACAAGTATTTGCCAAGACTTACCTCAAATAAGCTCAACAAGTCCTCCCTAGAACTTGTTCAATATTCTCAACAAGTCTTCACCAAGACTTAACTCAAATATGCTTAACAAGTCCTCACTAGAACTTGTCCAATCTTCTCAACAAGTCTTCACCAAGACTTACCTCAAATATGCTCAAAAAATCCTCTCTAGAACTTGTTCAATCTTCTCAAAAAGTCTTCACCAAGACTTACCTCAAATTTGGTTGTAATCTTTTGTAAAAGCTCACATAAATCTGTCCTTAAGCTTTCACAAAATATTACTCAATTCTGTCCTTAAGTCCCCTCTAGGACTTACTCAAATCTATCCTTAAGTACCCTTTAGAACTTACTCAAATATTTCCTTAAGTCCCCTCTAGAACTTACTAAAATCTGCTCATAAGCTTTCAGAAAAGCTTACTCAAATCAATTGTAAAACTTGCATACAAAAACTTGTTGTAATCACAATGACACTGAGAGGGGGGTGAATCAATGTGTTCTTTAAAATTTCTAAAACATATGGTTTTAAATCCAGTAGCAGTTTAAAGCAGATAAAAGAGATACTAAATGCATCAAGAAAGCATCACACATAACACAACAATTTAACGAGGTTCACCAATGTGGCTACTCCTCAAAAATGACTTGCTTGGACTACCATCCAAATCCGAGTCAATGCAAAGCTACAACTTTACATAATTCTTTACCAGCACCAGCTGGAAGGAGCACCAACCCCTTAACTTTATCTGCTTCAACAGAATGGAGCACCAACTCCTATTTTACCAGCACCTACTGGAAAGAGGCACCAACCCCTTATACCAAGCTGCAACTTGGAGGACAATAAAGATAATAAAAATGATAGAATAAAACTTTATTCCTTACAGTCTGCTATTTTTTTGCATTCTGCTTCTACGCAAAACTCTTCGCACTATCCGATCGCTTCTGTGTACTTCTTCGCAATCTCTGCTGCAACCGGATGATCGACACTTCTGCTGTTTGCGCGCTAACATTTTGAACTTAGAACTCCATCTCTACACATTGCGCTTACGATATGCAGATTCGAACTACGACTTTGCACTCTACTCGACCGAACTTCACTTGCGCAATCACTCTTCTCGCATTCGCACATTATCTCATCGCAACGCACTTTTCAGACTCGAAGTAGTCCTCTTTTTATAGAAGAAATTTCAAGACAGATCTTAAATCATAGTCGGCTGTAACCCTAAGGACGTCGGCTGCAAACCCTAATGATGTCAACTTCAAACCCTAGAATTTTTTGGCTGCTTAAACCTGGTGATTGTCGGTTGCAAACCCTAAAAATGTCCGCTGTAAAACCCTAGCAAATGTCGGCTTCAAAACCCTAATAACGTCCATTGTAAAACCCTAGAAGATGTCGGCCGTAAACCCTAGAAGATGTCGGCTGCAAACCCTAAAATTTGTCGGCCCCGATTCAACTTTTTTGGCCTCAAACGCTGCTGCCACTTCTGTCACCTTTCTGTAACTGTTGCCGTGAAATACTAACATGTCGCGATATCGCGACACTTTTTGTAGCCGTACGCCTTCATGCCCTTGCTGTCACGAAATCGTGACCATTTTGGCCTTTGATAGCTTTGCCATCGTTCTTGTCATGAAATCGTGACACTTCAAACTTTTGCTTACGTCATCCTCATTCTTGTCACGAAATCGCGACGCTTCCGGCTTCCAGGCTTTTCTTGCAACTCCAAATCGACACCCTCATCCACTTTCCAAACCCCTCATTTTCTTTCATCCTCGAAATCGGACGGCTTTCATTTCCGTCATCCTCCTTTCAAATCCCCCTCCCTTTCTTCCCGAAATTGTGACACTTTCAGTTTTGCTGATGTCATCCTCGGCTTTGTCGCGAAATCGTGCGATCGCTTGCCGCTTCCGGAGCTTTTCTTTCACCTCTCGTGAAATCATGACACTTTCATCTTTTCTATCGTCATCCTTAGTTTTGTCATGAAATCATGATGTTTTCGGCTTCCGTACATTCCTTGCTTCATGCAGTAGCGAAATCGCTACACCTTTGTGCCTTGTGCTTTCGACTTGCTTCAACTTTGAGTTCTGATCTTTTGAGTGGTAGCGAAATCGCTACACCTTCACGTTGTGCATTTTTGGACTTGTAGCGAAATCGCTACACCTTCTTGTTTCTTTTTACTTGGATTTTGTGCAATTTGACACGTAGCGAACTCGCTACACCTTTGAGTTGTGCTTTTTCAACTTGTAGCGAAATCGCTACACCTATGTTTTGAGCACTTTTGACTCGTAGCGAAATCGCTACATCTTTTTCTCTTAACACTTTCTCCCAGCTTCGGCCAGCGAAAATTCAACATGTAGCGAAATCGCTACAGTTACTCGACTTAGCTTCTTGGCCTCCGACATGTCGTGAAATCATGACAGTTTGCCTTGCGCCTTCTCTCTCCTTCGACTTGTCACGAAATCATGACATTTTCGAATGCGCCTTCTCTCTCCTCCGACTTGTCGCGAAATCGCGACAGAAAACATGTCGCGATATCGCGACAGTTTTCTCACTTGACTTTTTCTTCAAATTTTTTCTATCTTCTGCATCTGAATGACTCCTACACTGTCTGTCCACTGCATCATTGGATCTAACTGCCTGTGTTGACAACAATGACAAACTTCTTGCAACACCTTGCTCAACAATCTCCCCCTTTGGAATTGTTGGCAACACTGTGTACATTCCTGTACCTCTTCTCCCCCTTTGTCAATAATACCAAAGGGCTGCTGCAAACTCCCCCTGAGTCCATCCTCACACTTCTCAGGCACAATTTGTTGCATGTGGCACAAATTATGATCATGAGCAAAAGAATAGTCAAATACTCAAATGCTCCCCCTGAGAAAGTGATCACTGTAGCTAGTCACTTCTTAGGAAGTGTGACTACTCCTAATTTGCTTCGAAGGTACTCAAATACTTCCTTGGGCAAAGGTTTTGTAAAAATATCTGCTACTTGTTCTGTAGTTGGGACATAGTCCAATTTAACTTCTCCTTCCTGCAACTTTCTCCTTCAAGAAATGATACCTTATAGCAATGTGCTTTGTCCGTGAGTGCATTCTCTGGATTCTTAGAGATGTTAATTGCACTGGTGTTATCACACTTTACTGATATTGGTTCACTGAAATTAATACCTAGATCTTTCAAAGTTTGTTTCATCCACAAGACTTGTGTGCAACATGTTGCTTCTTGCAATATATTCTGCCTCAGTTGTAGATAAAGAAATCGACTCTTGCTTCTTCTTGTGCCATGCAACCAATCTGTCCCCCAAATAGAATGCACCTCCATTGGTACTCTTTCTGTCATCAACACATCCAGCCCAATCTGCATCTGAATATGATATAAGAGTGAAGTCTTTGCCTTTTGGATACCACAACCCATACTCAATGGTGCCCTTGAGATACCGAAAAATCCTTTTAACTGCTATCACATGAGTCTCTTTGGGACTGGCACTGAAATCTAGCTACCATGCAAAGTGCCTGCAGAATATCGAGTCTGGTTTCTGTTAAATATAGTAAGCTTCCTATCATTGATCTATACATGGTTTGATCTACAGGTGGAGATTTGTCTTCTTTACTCAACTTGCGACTGTTGTCATGGGAGTGCTTACTGGCTTACAGTCCTCCATAGTGAACCTCTTTAACATTTCTTTTACATACTTAATTTGGGAAATGAATATGCCTTTCTCATTTTGATTAACTTGTAGCCCAAGAAAGTAAGACAGTTCACCAATCATAGACATTTCAAATTCATTCTGCATCTTATTTGCTAAGTCTTTACAAGATTCATCTTTGTTGCTTGCCAAATATGATATCATCTACGTAGACAACTAGAACAATGAGATGCCCACCTTCTGTTTTTACATACAGATTACTGTCCACTAATCCTTTCTTGAATCCCTGTTGAGAAAGATAATTATCTAGCCTTGCATACCATGCCCGTGGTGCTTGTTTTAATCCATACAGTGCTTTTTTTAATTTGCAGACAAGGTTAGGATCTTCACTAATTTGAAAGCCATCTGGTTGTTCAATATAGACCTCTTCTTCAAGTTTTCCATTTAAAAAAGCAGATTTTACATCCATCTGATAAACTCTAAAGTTCTTGTGGATTGCTAAGGCCAGAAACATTCTAATTGCTTCTAATCTGGCCACTTTGGTGCAAAAGTCTCTTCAAAATCAATGCCTTCGACCTGTGCATACCCTTTACAAACCGGTCTTGCTTTGTTCCTAATGACATGTCCGTCTTCATTTAATTTGTTCCGAAATATCCATTTGGTGCCGATTATATTCTTATTTGCGAGTCCGGGTACTAATTCCCAAGTTTTGTTCTTTTCAATCTGATCCAACTCTTCATTTATTGCCTTCATCCAGCTATCATCTTTGCTTGCTTCATCTATGTTTTTGGGCTCAATTCTGGATAAAAGAGAGTAATTACTTATTACTTTCTTTCTTGTCTGAATGCCAGTTGTGGGATCTCCAATTATTTGGTCTCTAGGATGATTTTTCTGCCAGCTGCCTGTTTTGAATTTTTTGTTTTCTTGCACCTCTGAGTCATCGGATAAATTATCTGCATCAACCGTAGACGTATTTTCTGTTCCATGCACCTCATCTCCTTCAATGACTTCTTCGTAGATTGGGTAGTTTTCTTGAAAGTTAACTATTTGTTTCCTCCCTTCATCGAATTTAACATCTGCATTGTCCACAATTTTCTTGAGTCTCTTGTTGTAGCATTTGTAAGCTTTGCTATTTGGAGAATAACCAACAAAGACACCTTCATCTGCTCTATCTTCAAACTTCCCAAGGTTGTCATCAGTTTTTATGATGTAGCACTTACAGCCAAATACTTTGAGATGTTTTGTTGTTGCTTTTCTACCAAACCACAACTCATAAGGTGTTTTGCATTCATGAGTTCTTAACATGTATCTGTTTTGAATGTATATTCTTGTGTGAACTGCTTCTTTCAAGAATCTATCTGCTATTTTGTTTTCTTCCAGCATGGTGCGTGCCATTTCTTGTATAGTTCTATTCTTTCTCTCTACTACACCATTCTGTTGAGGAGTTTTGGCTGCTGAATATTGTCTCCTGATACCATATTTTTCATAGTATTCTATAAATTCATTCGAAATGAATTCTCCTCCTCTGTCTGATCGCAAGCATTTAATCCTTTTTCCTGTTTCATTCTCAACTAGATGTTTGAAGGTTCTGAACATTTCA
Organism: Wollemia nobilis; assembly: GCA_028583015.1. NCBI lineage: Eukaryota > Viridiplantae > Streptophyta > Pinopsida > Araucariales > Araucariaceae > Wollemia > Wollemia nobilis. The sequence goes on from JAQPPZ010002554.1 coordinate 5,803,528, forward strand.
AAAGCTTCTGTTTTATCTTTTAGGAAGAATATCCATGTCATTATGGAATAATCATCGATACACAGAATAAAGTATTTGTCGTCGTTTATGCTTTGAGTTCTCATGGGTCCACACAAGTCAGTATGAATAAGTTCTAAAGGCCTGCTAGTGTGGTACTCTTTTGTTTTGAATGACACTCTGGTTTGCTTTCCCTTCGACATGAAGCACAAACACTGTTTGAAGGTTTCTTAATGGTTGGAATATCTCTCACTGCTTGTTTAGAGCTGATTTTCACCAAATTATCAAAACTTATGTGTCCAAGCCTCTTATGCCACAACCAGTTCTCTTCTTCTTGTCCAATAAAACACGTACCTTCTGAAGTTTTTGAGAGTGTGTACAGATTACCAGACGTCCTTGAACCAGTTGCTATCAATTTCCCACTGTTTATTTTTTTGACTTCACAACCCTGCTTCTTGAAGACTACTTCATGACCTTTATCACAGATTTGACTAACGCTTAACAGGTTATGTTTCAAACCATCCACAAATAAAACTTCTTCTGACTTGATTTTCCCTTCACTAATTTTGATAGACCCTTTTCCTATAATTTTGGCTCCATCATTATTTCCAAACTTCACAGAGCCACCCTCATATTTTTGTAGTTTTTCAAATTTCTGTTTATCACCTGTCATATGACTTGAGCACCCACTATCAAGGATCCACGGTACACATTTATTATGAGCTCTAAAAGTTGTCTGCACTATTAAAGATTCTTGTTCTTTCCTGAGCTGTTCTTTTTGTTTCCATTCTGTTTTAAGCTGTGGTGTTGGGTTCTAGCTTGGATTTCCCCTTTTCAGAATCTTGCACATATCCTTTAGAAGAAATTCTATTTTGTTTTGCCCTATATGGTTGAATTCTTCTTTTCTGAGATTGATTTGAAACAGAAATACTATGACAGTTTCTAGCAATATGCCCAAAGTTGTGACAATTAAAGCATTCTATTGCATAACTCATTAGAGGAGCAAAAGCATTTCTACTAGTGAAACTTCTAGGACCTATATTGTACTTGCAGTCCACAATTTTATGCCCATAACCATTACATTTAAAACAGAAACCATAGAAATAATGATTGAACCTGAAAGATGGTTTTTGCCAAGTTGTTGCGGGAGCCTTGGATCTTCTTTTCTTTTGATGTGTGACCTTGGTAAAACCGTCATTGTCAGTTCCTATTTCAGGACTGGCATTACTGCTTTCTTTTGCCTGATTTGTTTTTCTTTCAACAGCCTGTTTCTTGTCTTTACTCTTTTCACATTCAACATTGCTTGCCTTTGGTCCATTTGATGATTCTCCTTCAATAAAGCCCAGGACCGAATTTGATACTGTGGGTCTTTGATCGCTTAGGATTTTGTCCGACTTCATCGAACTTTCATCACGTTTTAAATGACGACTAATTTTTCGATCCAGCTCTTGTATCTGTATTCGAAGACTAACATTTTCTTCTTCCAATTTGCAACAGTAATCTATCTTCATGGTTACCTGTACTTCAAGATCTTCGGACATTTTCTTGTACTCCTCTGTCTGTGTTTTTAGACTAGCTATAATGTCATTTGCATCCTCAAGCTTCCTTAACAATTTTTTATTCTTTCTTTTCTCAGATTTCCATTCCATAAGAGCAGAAACCAGATCACCTTCTAAATCAACTTCAGCCTCACCTATTTCAATAGATACTTCAGAGTTCATTCCTTCTCTCTTTTGTGTGTTTTCTGCCTCTTCTGATTCTTCTACTTCAAACGCCATAAAGAGAGCCTCACCTGTTCCTTCTTCAGAGTCTTCACTAGAACTGTCCTCTGAAGATTATGCATTTCGAGAGATAAAGCTTTTCTTTTTGAAATTGCCTTTTCTGTAGTTTGTTTTCTTCCTCCATTCACTTCTTTCTTGATGCTTGAGTTTCTTCACCTTTGTTCTTGTCATTGAGAGGACATTTGATAGCAAAGTGTCCAATGCCTCCACAATTGAAACATTTAAAAGGTAGCTTTCCTTTGTATTTTCCTTTTCCTTTTCTCGGCTTTCTGAAAAAATTTGCTTCCATTTCATCTGAAGCATCCTCTTCTTCAGACTCTTGTTTTGTGCTTTTGCCTTTTAGGGCTTTGAAAGCTGCTTCTCTGTCTGTGGGATTAGACCTTCCTATTCTCATTTCAAAAGCAGTCAAAGAACCATGCATCTCATCCATACTAAAACTATTTAGATCTTTGGCTTCTTCTATGGCAGAGACTTTAGAATCAAATCTAGGAGGGAGCGATCTTAATACCTTTTTCACGATAGCGGCATCGGTTAATTCTTCGTCGAGACCTCCGATTGAATTGGTGATCCCATTGACTCTTTGCATGAAGGTCTCTATGTTCTCATCATTGTCCATCTTTAAAGATTCGTATTGAGCTCGATGTGCTTGAAGCTTGGCCTCCTTGATCCTATCATCTCCTTCATGGATGTTCTCTAGTTTATCCCATATATCTTTTGCTGATTCACAATTTATGACCTTGACTAGCTCATTGTCCACTAGTCCACACATGATGGCATTTTTTGCTTTTGAATCATATTCAAATGCCTTTTTACCAGCAGTGTCTGTTGGAGCGGTTGCGGGAGCTTTGTAACCATTAACTACTGCACCCAAGATGTCAAAACCCAAAGCACTAAGATATGTCTGCATTCTAATTTTCCAGAACGCATAGTTAGTCCCATCAAACAATGGTGCTTTGTTCGAGGAGAAACCTTCACCACTTGCCATTGCGTAACTTCCAAGATCACCTTAGCTGTTTAAGCCTGTTCAGGTACTTGGCTCTGATACCAATTGTTGTAATCACAATGACACTGAGAGGGGGGGTGAATCAGTGTGTTCTTTAAAATTTCTAAAACATATGGTTTTAAATCCAGTAGCAGTTTAAAGCAGATAAAAGAGATACTAAATGCATCAAGAAAGCATCACACATAACACAACAATTTAACGAGGTTCACCAATGTGGCTACTCCTCAAAAATGACTGCTTGGACTACCATCCAAATCCAGTCAATGCAAAGCTACAACTTTACATAATCCTTTACCAGCACCAACTGGAAGGAGCACCAACCCCTTAACTTTATCTGCTTCAACAGAATGGAGCACCAACTCCTATTTTACCAGCACCTACTGGAAAGAGGCACCAACCCCTTATACCAAGCTGCAACTTGGAGGACAATAAAGATAATAAAAATGATAGAATAAAACTTTATTCCTTATAGTCTGCTATTTTTCTGCATTTTGCTTCTACGCAAAACTCTTCGCACTGTCCGATCGCTTCTGTGTACTTCTTCGCAATCTCTGCTGCAATCGGATGATCGACACTTCTGTTGTTTGCGCGCTAACATTTTGAACTTAGAACTCCATCTCTACACATTGCGCTTACGATATGCAGATTCGAACTACGACTTTGCACTCTACTCGATCGAACTTCACTTGCGCAATCACTCTTCTCGCATTCGCACATTATCTCATCGCAACGCACTTTTCAGACTCGAAGTAGTCCTCTTTTTATAGAAGAAATTTCAAGACAGATCTTAAATCATAGTCGGCTGTAACCCTAAGGACGTCGGCTGCAAACCCTAATGATGTCAACTTCAAACCCTAGAATTTTTTGGCTGCTTAAACCTGGTGATTGTCGATTGCAAACCCTAAAAATGTCCATTGTAAAACCCTAGCAAATGTCGGCTTCAAAACCCTAATAACGTCCGTTGTAAAACCCTAGAAGATGTCGATCGTAAACCCTAGAAGATGTCGGCTGCAAACCCTAAAATTTGTCGGCCCCGATTCAACTTTTTTGGCCTCAAACGCTGCTGCCACTTCTGTCACCTTTCTGTAACTGTTGCCGCGAAATACTAACATGTCGCGATATCGCGACACTTTTTGTAGCCGTACGCCTTCATGCCCTTGCTGTCGTGAAATCGTGACCATTTTGGCCTTTGATAGCTTTGCCATCGTTCTTGTCACGAAATCGTGACACTTCGAACTTTTGCTTACGTCATCCTCATTCTTGTCGCGAAATCGTGACGCTTCCAGCTTCCAGTGGCTTTTCTTTCACCCTATCGCGAAATCGTGACACTTTCAGTTTTTACTGATGTCATCCTCATCTTTGTCGTGAAATCGCGACGCTTCCGGCTTCCAGCGGCTTTTCTTTCACCCTGTCGTGAAATCGTGACACTTTCAATTTTGCTGACGTCATCCTCAGCTTTGTCGTGAAATCGTGACGCTTCCGCTTCTTCTTTCACCCTATCAAATCGTGACACTTTCAATTTCACGTCATCCTCCTTTGTCGTGAAATCGACCTTTCACCTCCGTACAATTCTTGCTTCATGCGGTAGTGAAATCGCTACACCTTTGTGCCTTGTGCTTTCGACTTGCTTCAACTTTGAGTTCTGATCTTTTGATTGGTAGCGAAATCGCTACACCTTCACGTTGTGCATTTTTGGACTTGTAGCGAAATCGCTACACCTTCTTGTTTGTGCAATTTGACACGTAGCGAACTCGCTACACCTTTGAGTTGTGCTTTTTCAACTTGTAGCGAAATCGCTACACCTATGTTTTGAGCACTTTTGACTCGTAGCGAAATCGCTACATCTTTTTCTCTTAACACTTTCTCCCAGCTTCGGCCAGTGAAAATTCAACATGTAGCGAAATCGCTACAGTTACTCGACTTAGCTTCTTGGCCTCCGACATGTCGCGAAATCATGACAGTTTGCCTTGCGCCTTCTCTCTCTTCCGACTTGTCGCGAAATCATGACATTTTCAACTGTGCCTTCTCTCTCCTCCGACTTGTCACGAAATCGTGACATTTTCGAATGCACCTTCTCTCTCCTCCGACTTGTCGCGAAATCATGACATTTTCAACTGCGCCTTCTCTCTCCTCCGACTTGTCACGAAATCGTGACATTTTCGAATGCGCCTTCTCTCTCCTCCGACTTGTCACGAAATCGTGACAGAAAACATGTCGCGATATCGCGACAGTTTTCTCACTTGACTTTTTCTTCGAATTTTTTCTATCTTCTGCATCTGAATGACTCCTACACTGTCTTCATCCACTGCATCATTGGATCTAACTGCCTGTGTTGACAACAATGACAAACTTCTTGCAACACCTTGCTCAACAAAACTCAACTTAATCTCTTTCAGAAAACCTCTTCAGTCACACAGACAAGTTTCACTCAGAATATTATTTAACTTATAGAAACATATAGAGAATGGTTAGAGACAATATATTTTACACTCACAAAAACACTCAATCACTTCCAAACTTTCTTTCAAATTAATTTAGAAAAAAGAATAATGTGTTTCACAAATTTTGAACTATCACTTCAATGCTCTCAATCAATAATGATCAATACTTCACTCAACCATCACTCAATGAAACACAACTTGCTTACAAGCCCAAACCAAGTGTTTCACAATGCTTCCAATAACTCACACTATGGAACTCAACCTTGAATCAAGATGATTCCAAATTCACATAACAATGGTACTCATGATCTTTCACAAACTCTAACTTAATATGGTTCTCAACTTCACATAACAATGATACTCATGTTATTTTACAAATCCTAGTTCAAGATAGTTCTCAATTTCACATAACAATGATACTCATGTTCTTTCACAAACCCTAATCATGCACATGAAGGCTCACTCAATTATTTCAATAATGCTTATCAAAAAACTTCACATAACAATTATACTCATGATATTTCACAAATCCTAGCCATGCACATGAAAGCTCAGTCAAATATTTTTGACAATGCTTATAAAAAAAACCTTTTCACTCCAACTTTGCATCTCACAACATTCAAAAAAACAATATTTCACTCACAAGGATGATATGCCCATACCTTTTGTTTGATGGATATTTGACCTCAAAACCTGTCTCAATCACAATCAACCTCTTTACTAATCTCAATGGTTAGATAACAAAAATCCTTCTCAAAAATTTCCCTCAAAATTATTTCACCATACGGAAATATTAAATATAAAGTACACCTTATAATATCCAAACTTCAAAATAATTAGCAAAGATTCAGAAAATTTACTTTCAAAATGATTTTCTTTATTCACCTTATTTATCCTCTCAAAAAAATTATCACAATTGTAGCTTTATTTCAAAATACAAAATATAATGTTCCTTTGCATACCTTATCACTCCTACTTAAATTCTAACCACCAAAATCAAAATAAAATATTTTAATTTTATAATCCCTTATATCTCCCTCAACAACTCATAAACCACCTTTTAATTTCAACATTATGTAATTTTTTATTTATCAAAACCATGGCAAAATAAAAATGTGATGTGCATACCTTTTATTCTGCCCAATAAAACCTTTTGAAATTTTTGAACAACCAACCTCGCCTCACCAAGCGCCTTCACGCAAAGCACATCCACCACTTGGGCTATGTGCCCTCACAAAATAATAAGAGCACACGACTATCCTTTAAACCTTATGTCTCCTCCGACACGGTGCAAACAAAACAAGTTTTCCTCCTTAGCAAAAGTTGATCACATGGATCGAACCCAGGATCTCGCGTTCAACCAATGCATTAATGCAACCCTCGGCTTTCACATGCACTACCAAGTGCTTCGAGATATGTTTGGCACTGTGATTTGATTTGACACATCATCTGCCCACTAAACCTTTTAACACGTGAAATTCTCTTTCTATTCGGTGCACAAAACACTTAGAATTTTTGGGCATAAATCACATGGATATTTTTTAATAAAACTTTACCTCATTTTTATATTAAATGCTATGCATTCCTAACACGTCGAAGGTCTTTGGAAATTCGAATTTAATTATTTAAACTTTTGGCGCCTTAACTAATTATTTAAATTTAAAATATTTAAATTTAAATAAATTAAAACATTAGCTTCAAAATCTGCCAATTGGGTCTTTCTTCAACTTAACCTGTAACCTAGAATATTATAATATTATTAATTCCTTTTAAATTGCTTCTCTTTCCTTGAGGTTTCCTTTTAACCCGCTTCCTCTTCCTTGGGTATTTACTTTGTTTAGGATTATTTAGGCATATAGTATTTAAAATAAATATTATATCATATTCCTTTAAACCTCTTCCTTGCCTTGTGGAAAAACCACCTGAAGACATTAATGATGAAGAACACAAGCTTATACTGAGAGGGGGGGGTGAACAATATAAGACCACTTTTAACTTTATCTTTCAATACAGCTTTCAAACCACTAACATGCAAAATAAAGATAGCAGTAATAATAGCAGTTAAACAATACACAAAATGCAATCCACAAAGTGACACAGTAATTTACGTGGTTCACCTAAGGTGGGCTACTCCACGGATAAAACTTTTCTTCTAAAAGTTGTATCAAAGTCCTCTGGGAATCCTTCCCGATTACAATGTTTATGAGCCACAACTCAAAGGAGACACCTTCCCCTAATTCAGCTTTGGCTGGTGATCCTCTAGAAGACCTCTATCTCTTCTCGCCCTTAGCAAGTGGAACTCTATCCACAGAAGACACCTGTCTTCCCTGCTCTGGCTGGAGATCTCTGTCCTAAACTCTGTCACAGCAAGCTGGTCCTCTTTTCTGCACCAAAACACAGTCCTTCATTCTGGCACAAATCTATCCTCTTTCTCTTTTCTTTTTTGTTATAGTTCCTACTTGGTCAAAACAAAATTTTCACAATCTGCGCAAAGACAACAACACTTGATCAAATTATACTCTTCTATGAAAAACTCAGCAACACATTCTTTGTGCATACATCAGCACATTCTTCACGAATACAACAGCACAGTCTTCGCATAAACAGTAGCACAGTCTTCGCATGAACAGTAGCACAGTCTTCCACACTTAGACAATTCGATGAAATGCACTCTTATACTACATTCAAACTTCACACTCTACTTTTTCAATGATCGAACCTCACTGGAACACTAAATATGTGAATGCCACTCTTCGAACGCACACTTCGATCGATGCCAAAACTGCTCAAACAACCCTCCTGTAATACTCTCAATTTCAGGTTGAAATCTTGTTCGTAGTCGGCTGTTCAACCTTTAATCACGTCAACTGTAAAACCCTGCACTGTGTCGGCCTAGATTTAACTCTATTGGCTTCACTGCCTTCCTAAAGCTTCTGGCATGAAACTTCAACATGTCGCGATATCACGACACCTTTACCTGTCGTACACCCTCTATAGCTTGTTGTAGTGATATCGCGATGCTTTCGCTTTTGTATGCTTCCTTCGCTCTTCTGTCGTGAAATTGTGACACTTTTGCCTTTCACTGACGTCATCTCACTTCTATCATGAAATCACGATGCTTTAGACTTCAAAGCCTTCTTCTCCGCTTCTGTAGCGAAATCGCAACACCTTTGCCTCTTGTTGACATCATCAGCAACTCTATCGTGAAATCGTGACACTTTAGACTCCAAAGCCTTCTTCTCAGCTTCTGTCATGAAATCGTGACACCTTTGCCTCTTGTTGACGTCATCTGCAACTTTGTCATGAAATCGTGACACTTCTTGCTTCTTCAACCTTTTCTCGGTTTGCACTAGCAAAAATGGAACATGTCATGAAATCGTGATGCTTTTGCTGCCTTAAGATATTTTCTGCCAACTACTCACGAAACTGGAACATGTTGCAAAATCACGACGCTTTCGTTGCCTTAAGAACTTTTCTGCCAACTGCTCATGAAACTGGAACATGTCACGAAATCGCAACGCTTTTGCTGCCTTAAGAACTTTTTTACCAACTACTTACGAAACTGGAACATGTCACGAAATTGTGATGCTTTTGCCAACTACAAGCTGCCAACTCAACCTGTCACGAAATCGTGACACTTTCTGCATCGGTACAACTTCTTTGAAACATGTCGTGAAATCGTGACACTTCTTGTAACTCAACACTGCCAACTCAACTTGTCGTGAAATCGTGACACTTCCTGCAACTCAAC